>OV702280.1:223053999-224303999 GCA_916181665.1 Avena sativa | reverse complement strand
ATCGGTTTGACTTCTCCTCGGAGGATTTGGTTGGTGATATTCATTGAATCTTGTCCCTCTTGGGTTCTTGGAACCCGAGACGGTTGTGTGGCCTTTGTGGTGTGTTCTTGGGGCCTCCAATTAAGTTGTGGAGCTTTCCTCAAGTTTGTGATCCTGGTGGCGTTTTTTGGGATCCTCCAATTAATTTGTGGAGATTTCCCCAATCATTGTACGGGTTTGGTTACCGCCCTCAAGTGTCCCATAGTGGATCGGGTGCTTGTCGTGCGACGGGTACTCGTGAGAATAGGGTGAGTCTATGGCGTTGGTGGTCTTAGTACCGCCCACCCCTCCAAAGAGACGTACTTCCATTGTGGAAGGAACTCGGTAAAATATCATCGTCCCCGTGTGCCTTAGTTATCTCTATACTCGAGCTCTTTACATATGCACTTTACATTGTGATAGCCTTCGTGCTTGAAGTAATCTATCTTGCTATCACATTGTTGCTTGTCTTGATTACTATAAGTAGTTGGTGCACATAGGTGAACCTTAGTATATATAGGCTTTGTGCTTAACAAAAGAAAATGATAGTTTTATTCCGCCTTTTTTAATATCATCTCATAAAAGTTTGTAACCGCAATTTCACCCCCCGTCTAGGCGGCATCCGTGATCTTTACCAGGTCTCGAGATACAGTCGAGTCGGTTATAGGTTAGGGTTTGCTCTTTAAACTTTCTATCTAAAGCTAACCATATCCTCCAAGGAATCACATCTTTCATGGGCCTGTGTCACTCGAATCTTTCCTGGGATTCATCATCAGGTGCGGATCATCATGTGGGCTCCTGTTGGGCTGAACTGGATAGGCCAATATTGGGTACTTGTAGGGCATACCCATGTCAGGAACAGACCACAAAGGTTTTCCACAATGGATGTGAAAGTCCAGCAATCCAAAAGTGTTGCTGGGCTTGTTTATACCGTGTAAACATTCCACACTCCAAAATAGTACAATAGTAAACCACTCCTTAAGCAATAGTAGTAAATAAAGCAGTAAAGCATGGCATAAGTACATGATAGTAGTAAAGTCCCAAATAATTGTGGCCCCCCAAAACAAGTTGGGAATCAAGCCATACTAAGGGATCCCATGGGTCCACATGCGGATAGTGCGATAGTCAAGGAACATGCATCAAGTACTCATGTCCTACGAGACAAAAGTGAGTGAATAAAAGCCAAATCTCAAGTATTCCCCACCGGACCCTCTGTCTTTAGTTATTCCATTATTACACAATTTAGTTGTTTCACGTACCTTGTTGTCCACATCAGACTCTCACAAACCCTACACATGCAGTTCTACGACTCTCATGGCTCAAGCAATTGCTATAGTAATGTATGATAGGATAGAGAGAACAAGCTTTATAGTGGGGATGAAAAGTAAAGGTTGTGTAGTACTTGGGAATGCAATTTAATTCAGAAAGAGGCTCATAATGCAAGAATAAATATAGAGGTATATGTTCTATAAATGTAAATGCAAGTATAGGAATGCTTGCTTGGTATCTCTGAGGGGTAATAGCTAGGATCCAGAAAATACTTAGGTACCCTGGGATATCCTCCTTGCTCAGCGTCTTTTCAGATAAAAGTTAGTACATATGAAGCATATTGTAACATCCCAGGATTAGCACCTCGAAATAGACATGACACATGTTTGAGCATTGCATTCATGCATCAGAAAATTCGGGGAATTTTCGCGCAAAACTAAAAGAGCTGTGGAGGGATCGAGATCTCTTTTGTTCTGATGGAAACATCAGAGCAGGTGTGATGGATTTCGAGATGACCTTATTGAATCTTTGTGTTTTGAGGGGAAGAATTTCAAAATTGAATTCAAATGAAATTATAAAATTCACAAATTGATATATGAAACATTTAATAATTTATTGGATTCAAAATTAAATGAAATTGTATTATGGATAATTATAGCATTCCATAGGTGATATACAATTATGAATAAACAATAGGTACATCATAATAAATAAGAATTGAATTCATATTCATATTCATATATAAGATACAAATGTTTAATGGATTTAAATCACACAAAGAAGGAAGTGTAACTTCATAACAATATAATAAATCACATTGTATTTACAATTGACTAATAGAAGATAAAGTTCTAATTTATTAATACAGTACAATATTACAAGGTAATTTACAAAGTACAACTTTAAAAGAAAGAATTACATCAATAAAAAAATAATATAGAAATATGAATTCAAGAAATTAAAATTCTCAAATTTCAAAAGAGAGAAAATTTAACTTTATTAATAATACACAATATTACATTGTCTGTACAATTTACAAACAAAAGAAGAATTACAAAAGAATAAACAAATTCCAACTAGTTACTAAATTCTATCTTTGTCTTGTAATCTTCATATTCCTTGTTCCTGCAAAAACAAAAACTAAAGACAAGAGAGTAGAAGAGGGAGATTAGTGTTAGTTGTGCCCTCAGATTTTCAATGAAATGCATGGCTAATCTCATCATTGGGTATTTCTCAAAGAGGGTCCAAATAGTGGTATCAGTTCTTATTAGAATATTGCCTCATACTTTTGCATCACAGGCTGATACTGGGGCAAGTTTCACCAAGGGCAGGTAAGAGGCAACACTTGATCAAATCCACCAGAAAATATCTACACCATTGAAACTTGGACCCTAGGTCCCACTTGCAAGCAGCATACACATCACATGCACCATGGTGTGTTGTCAACATATTAGAGAGAAGGCAACTGTCATTTGAGGCAACACAGCGATAACACAGCCACAAGGAAAACCAGAGCACATCCGCCATCTAATGGTCATTACAAGAACACCACTGTTCTGGTCAGAACACTACCAAGCACTTCATAGTTAAATCTAGTTCATCACCCAAGATCCCAATACACTGTGAGGGACATCTTTGTCTTGTTCCTGATCTATCCACACCAATCACCAATACTCTGGTTGCTTGAGAAAGCCATCCAGAGGCTAGGACAAGGGGAAGATCAAGATCAAGCCACTATCAGTTCCAGGAGGAGAAGGCCAAGCAGAAGTTAAGGAGTATTAAGCCAGTAGCAAGCAGGAGAAAGTGGATCAAGCTTACAACAAGTAGATCAAGAAGGAACAATTCAAAATAAGAGAAACCAGGCCTAATAGAGCAATATCTCCAACAGGTCAGAGATCATTCACCAACAGCAGGTAAAGATCATTAGAACTACCCACTAGATCATGCAGCATCTGTCCTTATATCTTGCATACAGATCTGGGAACACAAGGGAAATAATACATATCAACTAGTTCCATCTACCCTTCAACTATATTTTTATCTAGGAGGCTTGGATGGAAATATTCTCTCAGATTTCCATGCAAGTAGCATGTCTAGATCATCACTGAGTAAAAAAGGGTGGCAATAATAATATATGTTCTTCTAAATCAAATGATTTGTCTCAGCCTTTGCATCATAGGCTGGAATCTATTGGACTCATAAATCATCAAGGGACAGATTATAAACTCATTTGCAAGCACGTACTAATACCAAACGAATCATTTGCTTAGAGGAATAGTTTAGGAATCATTTATCTAGATATCAAACAATCAAGTAGATAAAGATATCTACTTTAAATCTCCTGATTCATGTTTGTACAAGATCATGCCTTGCATGATGTACTCATCATCAGCTTATTATCTAGTTGTTACTAGATAAACATATACCACAACTGCTAGGCTACAGGGCACATTCCTAGAGGGTAGCACCTCTGTATCTAGCGGATTCAAACTTTCTTGAGTACAATCTCAAGTTCATTTTCTTAAACCACAAATCATTTTCCTAAAAAGATTTAGGAATCATTTATATTGTTGTTGTCATATTGACAGAGCACTCATTTTGGCCATCCATATACACTTACAAATATTGTCCAAATAATATTTGTCACCGTCCTAGCCAAATCCTAGGAATCGGTTATAATTAGCTGACTATCATATTCATAGTATACATATTTGGTCACAATCTCACCTATTAAAGAATTCAAATCATTTCTCTTGCTTTAATTGCTAGAAATCATTTTCACAGTAATCTATCATGTTGACAGTACAAGTAAGATATACTTACAAAGCACACTCCATCAAGGAAGCACCACAATAACCTGAATACCAGCAGAAGCCAACCAAGAATCATATACCAACCTACTGTCATATTGACAGAATTCAAAGACAAGCAAATTAGGTTGCTGAATACAGCTATAACTATCAAATCCTTTCCTAATCATCACTAGGGAATCTCTTATACAATGATCTTAAATTTAGACTGTAATGAAATCATAATAACCGAATCAGGTTATAAATATACAACCTCCAATTAATATAGTACTCTGAGCTAACCAAAAATTCCCATATCCTGGATAATCCGGAAAGAAATCAAGTAGGATATAAGTGGGCAGTAACACTACTATTAGCAGCATAGAATCAAACCACCACAATTCAACATCTTTATAACTGCATTAATAATGTGTATTTCTCAAGCACTTCATATACCACAAGCATCACGAACATTCAATCAAGCTAAGGGTCACATGCTCACAATTGTTCACAAAACAAAGTAGTGTGAAACACCAAGCATCAAAATAAGGAGCAAAATAAACCTAATTAAGGATATATAATAAGATAGAGAGAGGTTTGTGAGAAGGGGAAGTGGTATCAACCTGCTGACGAGTCCAAGCTCGCCGAAGAAGCAGTAGTAGTGGCAACAATAGAGAGGCGGAGCACAGCACGACAACACGAGGAGCTCCATCGCGCTCTACTGCATCAAACCACACCACCAGAAAGGCTTCAGCATCCAAACACCCACGCCATACCACCGGGGTTGCAGAAAACCTCGCCGTCCAGCCGGAGTATTGGCAATAGGAGGAATTAGGGTTTGGGGATGGGTGGTAAGCATGTAGTGAAACAATACTCAAATCAAATTGGGTAGGCAGGTAGAGCTCGGCGGGGCGCGTCGATTAGGACCCACAACACCGGCTGGAGTGGCCGGATTTCGCCGGAGGCGAGCAGGAGAATGACGGTGTCAAGCCGAGTAGGGAGAGGAATGAAGAAGAACGTGAGCGTGGGTGAGGTGTGCGTGGGGTGAGGAAGTGAGCCGGGGCCAAGGTGACCCCGAGCCAGGTCCAATTAGGCCAGTTTGGCCTAAGTGCCCAAACCATACCACCAAATAAAATAGAATAATAAGTAGAATAAAATAAAACAATTATCGAATTACCAAAATGCCCTTTTGACATTTAAAGCTCTAGAGAATTATAGAAAAATCATAGAAAAACATCTAATATATTAAAATCATCATAAAAATAAGATCTACCTAATGAAAAAAAATATAACTTTATTTGTTTAAAATAAATATTACGCAAATAAATATTAACACCATTAAAATCTTCGTGTAATTTCATAAAATAAGGAAAATTTCTAAAAATGAATAAAAATCACTTTTGTGTATAAAAATAAATATACTATTTTTAAAAAATATTAACTTAATTATTTTATAAATAAAATTTGGAGTAAGTATTCAAAAATATTTAATCCTTTATGAAATTTTATAAAACATATGAATACTACTTAAAAATAAATAAAAATCAATTTTAAGATCTTAAATAAATATAGTATACTAGAAAAATATTAAATATACTATCAGAAAGGTTTTAATATTTTAAAAGTAATAAATCCTTGTCTATTACCTATTTTCAAAATTCTTTAAAACATTTCTTAAATAATAAATAATTATATTTCTCTAGAAATATTAAAACCTTAAGTTCTAATTACTACAGTTCTAAACCATAACTAAGATTTATGATAAAACTTAAGCATAAATCATTAACTTTATAATACTCTTTTTAAAACCTAAATCAAAATTTAAAACCATAATCTTTAAGATAATTTTATATATCATTCACTAATATTAAGAGGGAATGATCTTAACATCTAAATAATAATTAACATGACTTTAAAACTAACACATTAACAACATATCCAAATTATACTTTCCTTGAAGAGTTGCATGTTATTTTCATAGTAGCTAAACAAATTTAATCTAATCATTCACTTGAATGTAAAGTGAATAATACCACACTTTAGTCATACTTATCATAAATCCAAAACTTAAGAATAATTAAAACAAAGTACACCTTAAGTTTAATTACCTTTTTACAGTGAACTTTAGTCTAAAAAAGCTTATAAACATCATGACTAATAAACTACTTATATTTTTATAGTTAACTTTGGTCTATTTGAATTAAGACATAAAGTATCTCAAGTCCAAACTAATCAATCAAACACCAAAAGACATTAATCACATTCTATTAACAATAAAGATTGTTTAAGCCTTAGAAAAGAAATCTTTTCTTCAAATGTTATTCTTATTGCCACTTCAAACAACAAACTCATAATAAGTCCTTCAACTCTTAACAACTCAATCCCAAGGACTTTTATCATGGTCCCCAAGTAACAATTAACCATAATCACATTATCTATACTTTACTTGGATATGTTGAATTATTAACACTTGAGTTTCTTATAAAGGTCATTACTTATAAAGAAAAATTCTAAGATAAACCAACTCTTAAAAGAATTACCTAAATTCACTTCACTCAAAGAATTGGGGATTCACTTTGGGAGTTTTACAAAATGCATATCATTACTTATGCATAACTGCATCTTGCTTCTTTAAACATTAGTCCTTACCGGACAATTGATGCTGATTGCAGATATTGGATTTTCTATTGTCTCAAAGATCGTGAGTGCATAATCTTGTAATCACAAAGGCAAGTTCACACTTTCTCATGTCCTTTGATTATTTTCAGTAAAGTATTTTGCAAATCTAGTGTTGTCATCACATGCATTTCAAAAGGATCAGAAAAACACTATTTTCATAATAAGATGATTATAGGTTATTTACCATGAGGTAATAACCTAATATGAAAAGTTCCGGTGGTAAAGGAACATATTACCTAGGACTGAACCAATGTCGCCAGTGATTCTTGCGTCGTATATTACGCGTTAACCATGAGTTTTGGAATGGGATGGAGAAGTCAGCTGTATCCTTTTCCTTTCGTATGGAGGCAAGATGACCTCATCGTGATGTTGTGATTCCTTGTGCGGATCCAACATATGGGTGGGCACCCTTAGGCCCCTCGTTTTTGGTGTCTAGATTATCTATGAGTGGCTACCGGAGGTATAGCCAGACCTATATGGTACTTGCCATGGGCATCACCAGCTCATAGAGTCTTTGGGAACTCATCAGGGTTTTAGCCTGCCCGAAAGGGGTCTTAACGGAGGTGAGCCAGCCCCGAAGGATCGTGCAGACATACGGGGTCACAGAGAGGGCAGTGATTGGCTTGGATCTTAGTCTAGACCTCGCACCAAGGAAGTTTGAACGAGCCTGCAACTCGGATGTGCAACAAAGCTAAGATCTCTCATGGGAAAAGTAACGCACCTCTGCAGAGTGTAAGAACTGTAACTTGTTACTCCCTGTTTCGGGAAGGAGCTGCGAACGCTGTAGGAAAGGAACTCCACGAAAGTTCTGGTAAACCTATGAAGGCTGACGGACATAGCTTTTCAGAATAAAAGCAACCTTTGTAGAAATTTTTATGAAAACCTGCATTGCCACGACCTATGTCTTGTGGCTATAGATATAGTGCATCAAACACTCCTTTCTAGTGAACTTGCTGAGTACGCTCGTACTCAACGTATCTTCTTAACCATTGTTAGATTCTGAAGCCATTAAGACGATGTATACATCAAGTTATACTCCAGGAGTCATCATCAAAAGCTCAAGCTCTTCAATGAAGTAAAGGAAGTCAACATATACATCAACTAAAGTGAAGACAAAGTTGCTAATTAGATAGAAATAAAATCTCTAGCCATAGAACCTACTTCTGTATAGTATTGCAATAGCAGCAATACAAGCGAAATAGTTAGATGCTAATCTTATTAGCATGATATTTATGAGTTGATTATTTTTTATTCTTATTTGTAAGAAGTTTCTTTCTCTCTCTTTAACCTAGATTGTTCTTTGGATCTTTTGTAAAGAGTCGAGTTGTAACCTATAGTCATGTCTTGGACCCGTTCTGTTTCTGTTGTACCACTCTGAGGGATGTAATGCTAGTGAACGGTGTTTCATTGGTGTTATGTCAACGACTATAGTGTACTACATCATGAAGTGGTATGCTGGGTCATTGCAGCTGGTATCAGAGCATATACTTTGACCTTAGGATTAAAACCCTTTTAGGAAGATCTGTAGGTTGGATAGTGACTATAGGAGCCATCTTATCTAAACTAAATATTCTTATGAGTTGTGATGAGTATCCAATTGAGGATAACTTCATCACCAGATGCTCAAGTCATCCTTCTTAGGAGTAGTTATCTATCTTCTCACAGTAAAGTGCTATTTAGTGTCTTCAAAAGGAGATATAAACCACCAAGATTCTTTAGGAAAGTCAATTGATCGCAGTATATTTGGATCAAGTTTAGTATGTTAATTCAAGTAGTATTAATGGTGTAGCCTAACCCTAGAATTCATGTAAGACAGTGGAATCTTATTGTTAATTGATAACAATAGACAACATAATGAAGACCATTAGAGCATGTATAGTTGTAATGGGTAGTAAATCATGTGGGATTCACTTGAGAATTCCATGTGAAGGAGTGAAATTATGTTAAATATCAATGATAGTACTATGAGCAATAGAATCATCATAGTGAGATTAGCTCTTAAATCATGATGCATAGGTAAAACCTAACAAGATCATGGTGAGATAAGATCAAAAACCATGATGTATGTGTAAAAAATGAAAAGTAATTAATAAATTATCGCGAAGTAGAGTAAGAAGATAATATGGTAGAACTATGATAGAACTCATAGGTTTCATAGATTTGTGATAATATTCAATTTTAGGTGTTCAATAGAAACTTATTAGTCGTTTTGAGAGATCATGTGAGGCTAGTTTATTAAATAAAGAAAGGTTGGTTATAGGTAGTCATTCCAAAAGAGGGACAAAAGGTAATAAAAACAAAATTGAGACCACTTTTGTCACATCCCAAAATTTTCCAAATTTTGAAATGTCAAAAATAAATAAACAAAAGAATTAATTATTGAAATTTAGGGTGAAAAGAAACTTTTTGATTCCAAATGGAAACATCAAAACCCATCTTGAACAAACTTTGAATAAAATGAAATCCAAAAAATTTCAATCAAGTGAAATGCATTCATCAAAGAATGTATCTTGAAATTTAAACTTGGGAAAATAAACCAAAACCCTAATGAAAGAAAATCATATTAAAGATCTCTCAAAGACTATGGATTTGATCCATATAAAAATTTGTCAACAAACATTTATAAATGATCAAGGATGGTATATAAAAATATTATAAAACCATAGAAATTGATTTCATTCAATTTGGAACCATGGATAAAAACTTATGAATATAATAAGATAAAAGGGAATAATTCCCAAAGCTAATAAAGCACCTATCTAAAATCCATACCAAATTGTGAGCAAATAATCCTAAAGAGGTTTAAAAAGATAAACAAATATCAAATAAAAATATACAAATTGGAATCACCAATTTTGGATCTTTAAATAAAAAGATATGGATTTTATAAGGCAAATAAAGAAATAAATAAATAAGGAATATTTAAAAGCGAAATAAAATCATAAATTAAATCCATAAGCAAATAGAATAAAGATAATTCAAATCCCAATAAAATAAAAAGATAAAGAATAATCAAATAAATATATATGGGATTAAACCATATTCCAATTATATTTAAATGGATACAAAATCCCAAATAAAAATGATTAATTAAATCATGAGAAAATAATAATTGGATTTTGCCCAAGTGGAATAAAAGTTATTTAATTAACTTAAATGGAATAAAGGAATCATTTAAATAAAATTTATAAGGATTTAAAACCATATTGGACTTTATTTGAATAAAGACAATTGCCCAATTTAAAAGATTAATAAATCATATTAAAATATTTAAAATAATTCAAAGTGAATTATTTTGTACCAATGAATAAATAAAACCTAGTGAAAAAGGTTTGGTGAAATTTGAATTTAAATAAGATTTTAAATATAATTAGAATCCTATTTAAATAAAGCCAAGTGTATATTATAAATAACTAATAAACCATAAATGAATAAAATAATTAGTCTAAAATGGACTTAAATACATATTTAAACAAGTATAGAAACATACAGAATGTTTAGAAAAGATTTGAAAAAGAATTCTAAATTCAAAATGATAGTTTGAATTAAAAACAGAAAATCAAAATGGAAAAAGAAAAAGAAATCAGAAGAAGAAAAAATAAAAGAAACCAGCCCAGCCTAGCTAGCCTATCTGGCCCAGCAAGTCCATTTCCCCTCTACCCCGCAGAAAAACGGTTCACACCGAAAACTCGACCCCCTCAGACGCTGACTACCCGACCCCACCGAACCCCCCTTCCACTCGCTGACAGCATAGCCCCACTGCCCTGTCATCATCATTAACCCCGCGACCCCTTCATCCCCAAATCACGCCGGCTGTTTCTGGTCTATTAAAACTCGCTTGAATTCGAATCAATGCGCCAGTAATTCCTCCCTCTGATCTTGCGTACTTAATCGCTCGCGTCTCCTCTATCTTTCCCCCCAGATCCCACTCCACGAACGCCACCAGGCCGCTCCAATTTTTCCCGAAACCATCCTCTGCTCCGACGAGCCTCCGCCCAAATTCCGGTAGCACCAGCCACCGCCTTGCCCCCTCGATCACTCGAGTCTACTCCCCACCTCCCTACACACCTCCCAGCACCAACCACTCGCCCGCGCGAGCACCGTAGGCTCGGGAACGTCCTCAACAGAACACGTCGCCGTCTGCTTCTATTCCGGCGAGCTTCTCTGGTAAATCCCGACCTCTCCTCTTCCCCTCATTGACACTCGCGTAACCAGCATCGTCTTGTGCATGGACTACTTGTCTTGCCTTCCCAAGCCTTGTAGCGTCACTAATGCCACCAGCCCGAGCACACCGTCGCCAGGAGCTTCTCCGACGAGAAATACCCGTTGACTCCGTGTGCTCCTTCGCCAACCAAGGGCACTTTGAGAATCAGCACATCACGGCAAACTCGGTGAGACCCCCCCTCGTTCTCTCGCTTCCTGTATCGCCGACACCATCCTCGTCTGAGCGTGCCGCCGCCAGCCACTGTCGCAGCGCCGCCACTTTGTGGTTGAGTCGATTAGGGCCATGCGATTTAGATCTGACGGATACGAAAGAATCTTAACCCGAAGGGGTACGTAGCACTCTGAGCCGCACGATCTGTTTTAAATCTAACGCTCCACGTAGCGCGATCCTCACAAACCGGTACCAGCCAGTAGAAACATGACGCGTGGCCTGTGTGTTGATTTAAAAACATATTTGATTCTATTAGATATGTGATTTTGTAAAAATCATAACTTTAAATCTACACGTCTAAATTGTACAAATTTTATATCAATGGAATCAGCAAAAGGAGTACTTTCCAACCATGCACTTTGTTTAATGATTTACTTCTAGAAAATTAGTTGTTTTTGCAGAAACTTGTGTAGGCATATTTTGTGTATAAAATTCATTCTAAAAGTAATTTTTAGGGTAAAATCTTTTGTAAATGGATTATTTTGAATCTACTGACCATAAAAAAACAACTTGTAGATTTAAAAGTGTATTTTGTGAAGCTAAGTAATAAATCTTTGAATAAAAGCATTTCTAGTTAAATAAAAATATTATTTATGTTTTAAAAATGCTTTTTGAGTAAAACCTTTTGGAAATGGTTTGAATTAAACTCTCTGACCCTAAAAACCAAGTTTTAGGATTTAAAAATATATTTGGTAAACCCTAGTAAAATTATTACTTTGTTCAAAGGCATTTCTAACAAAATAAATGGTGCTTGATTTAAAAATGGTTTTTGAGTGAAACCTTTCATAAATGAAATTGTTTAAAACACTTCGACCATAAACACTAACATTTTGTGTTTAAAAATATGTTGGCAAACACTAGAAATTATTATTTTGATTTAAATCATTTCTAGCAAAACAAAAATGATTTAAATGGCCATTTTCACTAACTTGACTTAAAATGGTTTTCCCACTTTATAAATGACCAATAGGTGTTTTAAAATGTTTATAACCTATTAGAAACCACTTTTCCAAATAAAACAATCTTTGGCATGCTTGCATGCATTGCTTTGTTTTTATTATTTTATGTGTTGAATTTTTTGAATGTTATTTTTGAAATTGTGCCTTGCTTGATTGAATTGTAGTGAAATTTGAAGAGTGTGACTATTGCAAGATCAAGGAGTGAACCTATATTCTATACTAATAAGGCAAGTGGTGCTTCATACTTTTGTCCCATTATTTTCACTATGCATTAGTGATATTTCTAAGTAGGACTTGCATGAATTTTCTAAGTGTTAACTATGCCATGGGAAATCCTAGTAGTTGATGCCTTAGTAGAATTTTCCCTAAGTTAAGATTCCTACCACTATCATGCTTAGCCTAGCTAGTAGCAAACAAGGGTGGTTATATATATACATGTTATGGAAATTTTGCTAAGGCTTTTGGATTATGATTTTGCTTAATAAAACTACTAAGTGAATGAATCACCTGGGTGGAATGGTAATTGCATGGATGGATTTTTGTTGAGTGGTTACCAGGGCCCATTTTCATGGCCTACCCTGTGTATCTCACTTGTGGAATGCCACCCAGGAACAAAGAGATTTGAGATGTCAAATGTTGAGAAGCTTCAAGTGCAGCCACTTGGCATTATGGGCTCTGCCTGGATCATATAGGTTGCAATAACTTAGCCAAATGGACAGTTGGTGGTAGGGTATGATAGGTTTGGGAACTCTTCCATTCTGGCCTAAGGGAAGGCTTCTGAAAGATCTTGTCTCGATGCATGTTGAGTCTGGTGGGGAAAGTGCACCATATCTCGAGAGAGTAAAATCTAAGTACTTAGCCATGTCCCCGGCAATGGACAATTTGAGCATCAAGACATGGAATCTATCAAGAATCTTCTCATCCCAATTTCTAAGTTAAAAACTTGTGGTTGAACAAGGGTTAAGGAATCACCAATGTCTATTGGTAAATGCCTTGGGTGATTTTGACAAACAAAAACTTAGTGTTTTCAAAAGATAAGGAAAATAAATTTTGAGCAAAGCAAGCCTAAGCTCCACTTAGCCAAATGCATATAGATGATAGATACTACTATTCTACCATAGTATCACTTGCCAATACAAATCAAATGTATTGACCCTTGTGGCTGTAACTTATTATGTTGCAGGTTTGTTTGATGTTAGTGAAGTGTGTTGATTAGGATTACAAGTCTACAACCAACATGATTGCCTGTGGTACTTTGAAGATGAAGGACTCCATGCTATATATTTATTTCTGCTGCATTGTAATGAGATAGCCAAATGAGCTATGTAAGATGTAATGAATTATTTTATTCCTGGTTATAAAGTTGTATTATGACCTTTGTTTCTTGATATTACATCTTAACTGTGGATGCTAGCTATTGATCCAGGGACTAGCATTGTAAACACAGGGATCTCTACCTTATTAAAGGTTGGTACCTCTACAACTTTGCTTAAGATTATCCAATTGCAATTGAGCAATTTGTGTAAATTATTAGGCAAAGAATAGTTTGACCCTAAGTTCTAAGTATCACGATGTAAACCTATATGAGGAGGTGTCATATACTACAAAACTAAGCCTAAATTCTAGAGATGCTATACTCAACTATTATATTCCGGGCTTAGAATATTGTGTTATATGTACCACATTTGGATTTATTGATTTTTTCTTGGATCTTCTTGATTGACTAGATCTGTACGTGAAGTTTGACTTGGTGTGCGAATGCATGTTGCAACATCCAGTTACTACTTGATGATATATAACTAGATAGAAAAAGGGGATTCGTGTAATGGAGTGATGAGTTCCAAAGACCAAGATGAAGGCTTACATGAAGAATGAAGCAAAGTATAAGGAGTACCAACACAATTTAAAGGTTGGATCAAGATCGGATCATTCTTAGCCAGCTTAAAGAAGGAAGAATAGTGTACAAAATGTATGGAGAAACAAGAAGTGATGAACTTAAGATTCACCCAAAGTAGGTAATGTTGCTAAGAGGTTAATGGAGTAGTAGTAACAAGTTCATGGAAGTATCATGTATAAGTACAAAGAAGAAGCTTTGGAACAAAAAAAGTGTATTCAAGCTCTGACAATTCAGAGAGAATGTCAGTTGTATGTCGGAAACCGTAGGATAATTCATACACCCTAGGATGGTCCGCAGCCCATATCTTTTCCGCAGCTGGTATTTGGTTAACTTATTTAACCAGATCATCTTAGTATTCCATAAAGAGCATAAAACTTGGCCTAAGTTAAGAAATACATAGAGAATAATAAGATTAAAGAGACTATCTTTCGAGACTTTTCGCTAAATCAGGCCTATCAAAGATAGAATGTCCAAAAAGTATGTAATAAAAATAATCTTGGAAGATCTATTTTGGGGATCCACAAATGTGTGGGTTTATCGTATGTTCTTTCGTGAGACCTTAAATAGGTAGAGTATAAGCTAGACAAAGACTACAATCCTAATTATAAAGCCAATGTTTATTATATAGGTAGTTTAGAGGCCGTTAGTAAACCCTAAGTGGGAGAGTAAACAGTAAAATGGAAGTATTGTTATCTGAATATACGAGTAAAGGTTGGAGAAGAAGTACTAAACTAGGACAACATTAAGACTTATTTTCATAAGGTTAAAAGAAGTCACCATTATAAAAGTACAATCGAAAGTATGCCTGGATGAAAGATCGAATTTTACTTCAAGGTAGTAGTACTCAAACCTTAAGGTAATTAGTAAATGGTAGTTGAAGAAGTACTTAAGGTAATAACAAAATATTATCTAAAGCTTGATAAGGTAAAATCTTGAAGGAGATAAAATTAGATAAATCCTAATAGACTAATTTTAAAGGAAACAACTCTTATATGGTCCTTAAGAGAGAATAGTGCACATCCGATTGAACACGTGTATGGTAGCAAGAAATTCCGATGAGTATGGACTAAATGTGTTAAAATCCAATCTTCGGAAGGACTACCAGTATAAACCATACAATGACAAATCAAAAAAATTAGTCTTTTGGCCACAACTATTGTCGTAAAGAATTTAAAACCCTATTTTAGTGAGACTTGCTATACCTTATATAGTATAATAAGGAAGCTCAATGATCACATAAAAGAGTTGGATTGGGATACCTAATCAAGGAATTGAACTAAAGAAGAGACTCCAATTTAAGGATTTAATAATAAGGATATATTCCTAAGGGATGATAGTAAAAGGAACTTTGGGAAATTAGAGACAACAAGTTGGACGTTGTCAAGTATGATGAGAATTCAAGGAAAAGATCTGGTTATGGGATACTACAATTATTCCCATTTGAGGTTACCCTGGAGTTGAGAATTGTCGTAACTAATATAAGCCAATTCCTTATCCAGAAACGTGAGAGTATACGAACTTTGAGGACGAAGTTTATTTTAAGGGGGAGAGTCTGTAACATCCTAGGATTAGCACCTCGAAATAGACATGACACATGTTTGAGCATTGCATTCATGCATCAGAAAATTCGAGGAATTTTCGCACAAAACTAAAAGAGTTGTGGAGGGATCGAGATCTCTTTTGTTCTGATGGAAACAACAGAGCACGTGCGATGGATTTCGACATGACCTTATTGAATCTTTGTGTTTTGAGGGGAAAATAATTCAAACATATATTTGAATTTCAAAATTGAATTCAAATGAAATTATAAAATTCAAAATTGATATATGAAACATTTAATAATTTATTGGATTCGAAATTAAATGAAATTGTATTATGGATAATTATAGCATTCCATAGGTGATATACAATTATGAATAAACAATAGGTACATCATAATAAATAAGAATTGAATTCATATTCATATATAAGATACAAATGTTTAATGGATTTAAATCACGCAAAGAAGGAAGTGTAACTTCATAACAATATAATAAATCACATTGTCATTACAATTGACTAATAGAAGATAAAGTTATAATTTATTAATACAGTACAATATTACAAGGTAATTTACAAAGTACAACTTTAAAAGAAAGAATTACATCAATAAAAAATAATACAGAAATATGAATTCAAGAAATTACAATTCTCAAATTTCAAAAGAGAGAAAATTTAACTTTATTAATAATACAGAATATTACATTGTCTGTACAATTTACAAACAAAAGAAGAATTACAAAAGAATAAACAAATTTCAACTACTTACTAAACTCTATTTTTGTCTTGTAATCTTCATATTCCTTGTTCCTGCAAAAACAAAAACAAAAGACAAGAGAGTAGAAGAGGGAGATTAGTGTTAGTTGTACCCTCAGATTTGTAATGAAATGCATTGCTAATCTCATCATTGGGTATTTCTCAAAGAGGGTCCAAAAACTGGTATCTGTTCTTATCAGAATATTGCCTCGGACTTTTGCATCACAGACTGATACAGAGGCAAGTTTCACCAAGGGAAGGTAAGAGTCAAAGAGGTAAAAACCCACATTTTCTCTTGATCATATCCATCAGAAAATATCTACACCATTGAAACTTGGACCCTAGGTCCCACTTGCAAGCAGCATACCCATCACATGCACCATGATGTGTTGTCAACATATTAGAGAGAAGGCAACAACCATTTGAGGCAACACAGCCGTAGCACAGCCACAAGGAAAACCAGAGCACATCCGCCATCTAATGGTCATTACAAGAACACCACTGTTCTGGTCAGAACACTACCAAGCACATCATAGTTAAATCTAGTTCATCACCCAAGCTTCCAATACATAATCAGGGACATCTCTGTCTTGTTATGATCTATCCACACCAATCACCAACACTCTGGTTGCTTGATAAAGCCATCCAGAGGCTAGGACAAGGGGAAGATCAAGGTCAAGCCACTATCAGTTCCAGGAGGAGAAGGCCAAGCAGCAGTTAAGGAGGAGTAATCCAGTAGCAAGTAGGAGAAAGTGGATCAAGATTACAACAAGCAGATCAAGAAGGAACAATTCACAATAAGAGCAACCAGGCCTGGTAGAGCAATATCTCCAACATGTTAGAGATCACTCACCAACAGCAGGTAAAGATCATTGGAAATACCCACTAGATCATGCAGCATCTATCCTTATATCTTGCATACAGATCTGGGAACACAAGGGAAATAGTACATATCAACTAGTTCCATCTACCCTTCAACTAGATTTTTATCTAGGAGGATTGGATGGAAATATTCTCTCAGATTGGCATGCAAGTGGCATGTCTAGATCATCACTGAGTCAAAAAAGGGAGGCAATAATAGTATATGTTCTTCTAAATCAAATGATTTGTCTCAGCCTTTGCATCATAGGCTGGAATCTATTGGACTCATAAATCATAAAGGGACAGATTATAAACTCATTTGCAAGCAAGTACTAATACCACATGAATCATTAATCATTTATCTAGATATCAAACAATCAAGTAGATAAAGATATCTACTTTAAATCTCCCGATTCATGTTTGTACAAGATCATGCCTTGCATGATGTAATCATCATCAGCTTATTATCTAGTTGTTACTAGATAAACATATACCACAGCTTCTAGGCTACATGGCACATTCCTAGAGAGTAGCACCTCTGCATCTAGCGGATTCAGACTTTCTTGAGTACAATCTCAAGTTCATTTTCTTAAACCATAAATCATTTTCCTAAAAAGATTTAGGAATCATTTATATTTTTGCTGTCATATTGACAAAGCACTCATTTTGGCCATCCATATACACTTACAAATATTATCCAAATAATATTTGTCACTTTCCTAGCCAAATCCTTGGAATCAGTTATAATTAGCTGACTATCATATTGATAGTATATATATTTGGTCACAATCTCACCTTTAAAGAATTCAAATCATTTCTCTAGCTTTAATTGCTAGAAATCATTTTCACAGTAATCTGGCATGTTGACAGTATAAGTAAAACAAGTAAGATATACTTACAAAGCACACTCCATCAAGGAGGCACCACAATAACCTGAATATATGTAGAAGCAAACCAAGAATCATATACCAACCTACTGTCATATTGACAGAATTCAAAGAAAAGAAAATTAGGTTGCTGAATACAGCTATAAAAATCAAATCCTTTCCTAATCATCACTAGGAACTCTCTTATACAATGATCTTAAATTTAGACTGTAATGAAATCATAATAACTGAATCAGGTTATAAATACACAACCTCCAATTAATATAGTAGTCTGAGCTAACCAACAATTCCCATATCCTGGATAATCCGGAAAGAAATCAAGTTGGCTATAAGTGGGTAGTAACACTACTATTAGCAGCATAGAATCAAATCACCACAATTCAGCATCTTTATAACTGCATTAGTAATGTGTATTTCTCAAGCACTTCATATACCAATAGCATCACGAACAATCAAGCTAAGAGTCACATGCTCACAATTGTTCACCAAACAAAGCACCATGAAACACCAAGCATCAAAATAAGGAGGAAAATAAACCTAATTAAGGATATATATATACTAAGATAGAGAGAGGTTTGTTAGAGGGGAAAGTGGTACCAACCTGCTGACGAGTCCAAGCTTGCCGAAGAAGCAGTAGTGGCAACAATATGGAGGCGGAGCACATCACGGCAACATGAGGAGCTCCATCGTGCTTTATTGCATCAAACCACACCACCAGAAAGGATTCAACATCCAAACACCCACACCATACCACCGGGGTTGCATACAACCTCGCCGTCCTGCCGGAGTATTGGCAATAAGAGGAATTATGGTTTGGGGATGGGTGGTAAGCATATAGTGTCACAATACTCAAATCGAATTGGGTAGGCAGGTAGAGCTTGACAGGGCGCATCGATTAGGACCCATAGCACCTTCTAGAGTGGCCGGAGTTCGCCGGAGGCGAGCAGGAGAACGACGGCGTCAAGCCGAGTAGGGAGAGGAATGAAGAAGAACGTGAGCGTGGGTGAGGTGTGCGTGGGGTGAGGAAGTGGTCCGGGGCCAAGGTGACCCCGAGCCAGGTCCAATTGGGCCAGTTTGGCCTAAGTACCCAAACCATACCACCAAATAAAATAGAATAATAAGTAGAATAAAATAAAACAATTATTGAATTACCAAAATGCCCTTTTGACATTTAAAGCTCTAGAAAATCATAGAAATACATCTAATATATTAAAATCAACATAAAAATAAGATCTACCTAATGAAAAAATGTATAACTTTATTTGTTTAAAATAAATATTACGCAAATAAATATTAACACCATTAAAATCTAAGTGAAATTTCATAAAATAAGGAAAAATTCTAAAAATGAATAAAAATCATTTTTGTGTATAAAAATAAATATACTATGTTATAAAAATATTAACTTTTTTACTTAATTATTTTATAAATAAAATTTGGAGTAATTATTCAAAAATATTTAATCCTTTATGAAATTTTATAAAACATATGAATAGTACTTAAAAATAAATAAAAATCAATTTTAAGTTCTTAAATAAATATAGTATACTAGAAAAATATTAAATATACTATTAGAAAGGTTTTAATATTTTAAAAGTAATAAATCCTTGTCTATTACCTATTTTCAAAATTCTTTAAAACATTTCTTAAATAAGAAATAATTATATTTCTCTAGAAATATTAAAACCTTAAGTTCTAATTACTAAAGTTCTAAACCATAACTAAGATTTATGATAAAACTTAAGCATAAATCATTAACATTATAATACTCTTTTAAACCCAAAATCAAAATTTAAAACCACAATCTTTAAGATAATTTTATATATCATTCACTAATATTAAGAGGGAATGATCTTAACATCTAAATAATAATTAACATGACTTTAAAACTAACACATTAACAACATCATCCAAATTATACTTTCCTTGAATAGTTGCATGTTATTTTCATAGTAGCTAAACCAATTTAATCTAATCATTCGCTTGAATGTAAAGTGAATAATACCACACTTTAGTCATACTTATCATAAATCCAAAACTTAAGAATAATTAAAACAAAGTACACCTTAAGTTTAGTTACCTTTTTAAAGTGAACTTTAGTCTAAAAAAGCTTATAAACATCATGACTAATAAACTACTTATATTTTTATTGTTAACTTTGGTCTATTTCAATTAAGACATAAAGTATCTCAAGTCCAAACTAATCAATCAAACACCACTTAATCACATTCTATTAACAATAAAGATTGTTTAAGCCTTAGAAAGGAAATCTTTTCTTCAATTGTTATTGTTTTTGCCACTTCAAACAACAAACTCATAATAAGTCCTTCAACTCTTAACAACTCAATCCCAAGGACTTTTATCATGGTCCCCAAGTAACATTTAACAATAATCACATTATCTATATTTTACTTGTATATGTTGAATTGTTAACACTTGAGTTCCTTATAAAGGTCATTACTTATAAAGTAAAATTTGAAGATAAACCAACTCTTAAAAGAATCACCTAAATTCACTTCACTCAAAGCATTGGGGATTCACTTTGGGTGTTTTACAAAATGCATATCATTACTTATGCATAGCTGCATCTTGGTTCTTTAAACATTAGTCCTTACCGGACCAATGATGCTAATTGCAGATATTGGATTTTCTATTGTCTTGAAGACCGTGAGTGCATAATCTTGCAATCACAAAGGAAAGTTCACACTTGCTCATGTCCTTTGATTATTTTCAGTAAATTATTTTGCAAATCCAGTGTTGTCATCACCTGCATTTCAAAAGGATGAGAAAACACTATTTTCATAATAAGATGATTATAGGTTATTTACCATGAGGTAATAACCTAATATGAAAAGTTCCGGTGGTAAAGGAACATATTACCTAGGACTTAACAACCAATGTCGCCAGTGATTCTTGCGCCTTATATTACACGTTAACCATGAGATTTGGAATGGGACGGAGAAGTCAGCTGTATCCTTTTCCTTTTGTATGGAGGCAAGACGACCTCAACGTGACGTTGTGATTCCTTGTGCGGATCCAATATATGGGTGGGAACCCTTAGGCCCCACGTTTTTTGTGTCTAGATTATCTATGAGTGGCTGCCGGAGGTATAGCCAGACCTATATGGTACTTGCCAGAGGCATCACCAACTCATAGAGTCTTTGGGAACTCATTAGGGTTTTAGCCTGCCTAAAAGGGGCTTAACGGAGGTGAGCCAGCCCCGAAGGATCGTGCAGACATACGGGGTCATGGAGAGGGCAGTGATTGTCTTGGAGCTTAGTCTGGGCCTCACACCAAGGAAGTGTGAACAAGCCGGCAACTCGGATGTGCAACAAAGCTAAGATCTCTCATGGGAAAAGTAACACACCTCTGCAGAGTGTAAAACTGTAACTTGTTACTCCCTGTTCCGGGAAGGAGCTGCGAACGCTATAGGAAAGGAACTCCATGAAAGTTCTGGTAAACCTTTGAAGGCTGACAGACATAGCTTTTCAAAATAAAAGCAACCTTTGAAGATTTTTTTATGAAAACCTGCATTGCCTATGACCTATGGTATGTGGCTGTAGATATAGTGCATCAAACACTCCTTTCTAGTGAACTTGCTGAGTACGCTCGTACTCAACGTACCTTCTTAACCCTTTCCAGATTCTGAAGCCATTAAGATGACGTCAACATCAAGTTATGTTCCAGGAGTCATCATCAAAAGCTCAAGCTCTTTAATGAAGTAAAGGAAGTCAACATATACATCAACTAAAGTGAAGATGAAGTTGCTGATTAGATAGAAATAAAATCTCTAGCCATAGAACCTACTTCTGTAGAGTATTGCAATAGCAGCAATACAAGCCAAATAGTTAGTGGCTAATCTTATTAGCATGATATTTATGAGTTGATTATTTTTATTATTCTTTGTAAGAAATTTCTTTATCTCTCTTTAACCTAGAGTGTTCTCTGGATCTTTTGTAAAGAGTCGAGTTGTAACCTATAGACATGTCTTGGACCCGCTATGTTTCTGTTGTACCACTCTGAGGGATGTAATACTAGTGAACATTGTTTCATTGGTGTTATATCAATGACTATAGTGTACTACACCATGAAGTGGTATGCTGGGTCACCGCACATATGCATCAAGCAATACATGGTATGCCATGATGGAATGCTACATAATTGCATGGTATAACATAGTATGGCATTGGTAAGGCATTATAAACAAGAATAAAACATTTCCACATTTTATTAATCATGTTTTGCTTGCATAAACAGTTCTAGTTATTTAGTTTTGATATAATGTGTGCTTTAATTGATGCCATTGAACGCATCATTGGAAAGGGCTTGTCGTGCTGGTTTGTTTAGACATATTATTTGTTGAATTATGAATTAGGGAATTAAAGTTACGAATTCATTAAGAAAATGGCATTTAATAGCATTAAAACAATTTCAAAATTTTAATTGTCCAACAATTATTTTGGATGTCATATTATTAATCCTTTCATTTCTCTAATCTCATTAAATATACATTTGCAACATTTGGAATTATCAAATAAAAGGTGGAATTAAACATTATTAAAACATTTATTAATTCCAAAAAATAATTATTAATTTTCAATATGTGGCAAATAAATATAGGCAAAATTCATGTTTAGAATTGAAAAACAAACAAGTTTCATGTTTTATTTTTCTTAAAAACATTACAGAATTGGTTTAGATCTTGGTCAAAGTTTTAGGGTTGAATTGACTTGTTTAAATTTAAGTTTGAATTTGAATTTGAATTTGAAAGTGTTGGGGTTCAAGGGCAGAAAACAAAAAATTTCTACGATCAAAACCCTAATGCCATGATCTATCTACTAGTAATGCAGTAATGGGAGGGGATACGGTGTTCATACCTTTGAAGACTAAACGCGGTTAACGTACCACGAGGAACGTGGTTGAAGAAGACGCCTCGAGGTCACGAAGTCCTGTGGCTCCGACAACTCCTAGCATCGAAAGCACGGCGCCGCCAGAGGGAGTCACATACGTCAGATGCCTGACGATTACTCCTGCTTCTCCATGATCTAGTCGAGATTGCAAAAGTAGATATCTCGGCTCCGAATCCCGCAGTGTGACGGTGCTCTGCAGTGAAGAACTCCTCTCTCGCACAACCCTCACAAGGGGGCCACAGTCATAAGAGAGAGAGAGAGAGAGAGAGAGAGAGAGAGAGAGAGAAGAGATATGCTACACATGCCTTTTTTGTATTTCTAGTGGATTTTGATGTGTTTTAATCATCCTATGGGAACCCCTTTGTATAGGCAGAGGGAGGGACTCCCTCCACCTTAGGTGCCCCATGTGGGACTAAAACTAATAGGAAAAAGGGGCAAATCCCGCAGCCAAGCCAGGTGGGTCAAAAACCACCGCGCGTGCGGCCCAGGAGGAAGAGCAGCAGTAGCAAATGCTAGCCGGGTGGGCCACTGCACACCCCCATGGCCCGCGAGGTAGACTGCGGTAGCAGTGGCTAACGTTTGCCCGGGTGGGCTGCCCCGCTAGTGCACGCGCACGCGTTGTCCGTGTGGTAGGAGGAGGCGGCGGCGGCTCCAGGTGGGCCGTGACGTGGCCTGTCAGTCGGCCCAACATGCCCGCCTGGCTGCTCCCTCGCGAGCTGCCTTGGGCTGAGATCAAGCGTACTAAGGTGGAGGGTAGAGGTTGCTGCCCCGCACGGCCCGCAATATCCTTCGCCCACTTGGGCTGATTCAACCCTAGCCCCTTTGTTGTTTCCTTTTGCCTTTTTTGTCCTTTTCTTTTTAGGTAAAATCCCTCTGGGTTTTTTGCCTAGTAAGTAAGATGCCTTTATAAATCTTTATTCAAATATTTATTTAGAATATGTTAATTCATAATTAACATATAATAAATATATATATTTAAATCATCATTTATCCTAAACTCCTTTTGGCCCCTTTTACTTTATACTTTCTCCGAACACCTTCGGATCTCTCTAGAACTTTTCTGGTTTCTCTCTTCTCATTCCTTTGGTGATTCCAAACAAGCCATTGCCCTTAAGTGTGCTACCCAACAGTTCGAGAATAGTCTAGACATGGTCAATATTGCTCTTTGACCAATGATCAACAGCGGGACTTGGATGCCCATGATGACCATGTGTGCATTTCACAAAAATTTTCATTGAACCGTAAACGCTATGATTTATTCCTTTTGTCTCTGTGATACTGTATTGTTCAAGGTTTGATAAAATGGCATCATCATGTCAGGGTTCAACCTCGTTACCGACAATACTTTCTTTACTTGATCCGATAAGTGATATCCCTCGTGACCTAGTAACACATTGCGTAGCTTATGGATATAACTTATCCGGGTCGGCCCAGAGTATCTTCTGTCACACGGATGGATATAACTTATCCCTCGTGACCTAGTAACATGTTGTGTAGCTTATGGATATAACTTATCCATGTCGGCCTAGCATATCTTCTGTCACACGGATGCCCGTTCCTCTAGATACCCAATTCCACCCTTATGATCATCGTTCCATTGAGTGGCATTAAGTGCCATCAAAGTGTCCTCGGGAGATAGTGATTAAATATGGTCTCATGGTCTAAGGAAAGAGTCACTACGTTTCCTAATCATCGTAACCTGAACTCTATGACATGATCGTGATATGATGATATAGATAGGGTATGTTCACTATCATCGTTATGGAAATGGCAAAGCCTAAGAAGACTAGATAGAGGTGTGGGAGCGAGCAGGGAAGAGAGCAACGGCGTCCGTAGGCGAGATTGGATACAAGCAAGCGTTGGGGTTGAATTCCAGGTTCAGAGCCCTTGGGGTGACATAAAGCTCCTACTCCTGCCGATCTGACTATGAGGATGAACACAAAGGGCTACAAGGCTCCTCGAGCTGTCTTGTCAACACCCGGATTTTTAATCCCAGATGCCTGTTATGCCAAACATCGCAATCCCAGGATTACCATTTTACGAGACATAACAGAATTGGATACCATAGTGCATCATCCATTACAAACCGTACACAAGTTCTTAAACACATAGGGATCTCATGATCCAGTTCTTAATACAACTTCAAGCAGCGGAATACGTAATAATAACGGTAGCGTAGGCGAAGCTCCATCTTCGGGGTCACATGCAATGATGATGATGGGAGATGATCCTAGTTGTCGTAACCTTCCTGGGGTCCATCCTCCAGGTACTCCTCTTCATAGTATGGCCACGGGAATAGCCAGGGACAAAGCCATGAGTACTCTTTAAGTACTCGCAAACTAATACTAACAAGTGAAAGGGGTTTTGGGTAATAGGACACTAGGCTCTAGGGTTGTTTTGCAAGAAGCCAGATTTATCTCTACTAAGTTCAAAAACAAGAGAGCTAGTTGAAGTTTATACTCCTAAGTGTGAATTTGTATTTCATATCACAACCCTATTGTGGTTAAGTCAAAGTCTCAATTCATTTCACAAGTCATTTTCAAAAGTCTGACGGAGGAACAGTATGGCCACTCCAACTATCCATAACCATGGACGCGGCTATCAGAATAGTTTGACACTCTTCAGAGATTGTACACTTTCACCACAACATTCGATACATCCGTCAGGAATAAATCCTAAATTCACCATACCCAGTATGTGGATAATCAATCCTAACCTTTCAATTACACGCCCTAGTATAAGCACCTCTCCTGTGAGTTTGGCCTCCCAACCATGACCAATTGTCATCTTGGGTACTGCACAGGTGGACAATCTTCACAAGGTAGCCACATCTCAAACCTTGGCCATGAGGGAACTAATACTAAGGTATATAAGTTTCCAGTCAAGCCCTACCCAATTCTCGGGTATTATGGTTGTACCATAAAATTGGAATGGTATCGTATCCAGACAACCATCAGTTTTTAAAAGGGCTAAGGCTCATGCCTCAACATTTTCATCACCATAAATCATCTGGTGTTCGGAAACACATGTCAAAACATCTCAGTAGAATGATCCATCATTCTAAGTTTTCATAACCATTTTCACCAAGTATTCCCATCTAATGTTGATCAAGTTTTATGCTTAGCACTAGCATCTACAAGTGGGGGTAAGCACTAATGAGGAGTGGTAAACTAGTGGGGTTTAACTAAGTTTAATCTCATGCCTTAGGATGACATCAAGATTATCTAGCTTAGGCCAAATTTTATTCTCTTTATGCAACCTTCAATTATCCTTCTAGTATCTACCATTTATTTCAGTAACTCTAAGTAAGAGCTTTGATAAAGAAATAAAGTATAAAGCTTGCAAGTAAAACTAGGATTGGTTTATCAAGTGGTTATGATCATATATGCTTTAAGGCATATAGTTGGCATGGTAGCAAGCAAGTATTAGCTTGCATAGGTCAACTTGATTAGTAAGGCTTGCTAAGTTAATAGCTTGCAAGTATTGGCTTGCCTTGTGCAGAGCAGTGGTTGGAGTTCTCCTCGGCTTCTTCTTCGTAGAATCCTCCTTCCTCCTCGTATCCTTGGTCGGTACTAGCGTCTATAAATAAATATGATGTACACAATCACCAAACAATACTTAACTACTTGCAATCATCACACAAAAAGGGTCCTATAGATGATCTAACATCATCTCTAACATTACAAGATTAAGGCTTGGTTTAATTCCTTTTATTTTTAGAAAAGTAATTTCTACTCATTGAAAAAGTACTTAATATTTAATATTCTCCAAACCAAACATGGGATCATGTTGACACATGTCATCACCACATATTTTAGTCCATGGGAATATGATTTAAAGTGGTGTCACAATTTAGTAAGGTTTTACCCTTTTATTTTAATTAAATAAAGTGACTAGAAATGCCTATGAGGCATTCTTTTATTACTTGAACATTATTTCTGTAAGTAAACCTATATATTTTTATATATTCTGAAAGGTATGGTTGAATATGATTTTTGAGAGTTGGAATCAACTCAAAAGCTATTATGGTTTTAATTTCAAAAATGTTTGAATGCAGAAAAGGTTCTGCCTTGTTATTCTTACCAAGGATGATCTACAGATCCAAATGACTTGAATCCAACGGGCATGGATTCAGCACTTCCAGACCTTTCTAGCAAAATTAGTTTCATTCGATTTGGTGCACTGAATCGACCTGGTTTGATTTTTGAAACTGGGTATAGAAGTGTGTTTGAAATAAAATGGAAAAGGTTAAATTCAAAGAGCTGGGCTGCGCGGGAAGCGATACTGGGCCGGCCTGCTAAGCACAGCGCTTACGCGGGCTGGTTAAGTGGCTGTCCCCACGCGTCAGTGAGACGAGGGGGTGCGAAGCGGTATGGGGCGATGTGGCGCGTTCGATCTGGTTCTAATCCAACAGCTGAGAGTCATCGTCGACGTTGGGCAATGCCGGCGAGACAGAAACCTAGCACGGCCAGTGGGGGTCGTTGGGGGCTCACCGAGGTTCAGGCGAGGGTCGGCGAGGCGGGCGAACGACGAAGTCGACAACGGCAAACCTCCTGGTACCGGCAGCTTCTCTTGGGCGGCTCCAATCGCTGGCTCCCTTCTTCTCCAGTATCGGCGGGCTCCGGTGAAATTCCGGCGATGCGCTGCTCGCGTTGCTCCGGGAACGGGGTGGCACGATCAGTGAGGAGAGGGGATTGAGATGGTGTGCTCAATTCGACTGGGGGTGGCCTCTATTTATAGTGGAGCGAGGGGACCGACGGGGCGCAAGGTGAGCTCGTCGTGGTCGACGGTACAGACGGCTATCGGCGTGGGCGACGGTAGGGGCGGTGCGGTGCTCCCTGGCGATGCTCAACGACACGGTGGCGAGACGTGGGGCTGTGTGGTTTGGTCGGAACACGACGATGCTCTGCGCGTGCCCGACGGAAGATTTAATGGTACACAGCGTGCATGGTCCGCGCAGCGGCGAACGAGCGTGTCTGCGGGGTTACTAGGACGGTGGTGATCACGTATGCACGCGGAAAGGGCGGTGCGTGATCTGTGGGCTTCGGTCGAGGGTGGCGCTCTGGCGCGCGCTCGGCATGGTTGCTGGCGATCTTGTCATGGTTCGTGCGCGTGGTCCATTGGCTGGCAGGGTTCGAGCGCTGGACCGGGAGTGGCGGTGGGGTGTTGGCTGCCTCCTAGACATGTTGTTTAGGCTTGGTGCTTGCTCTGGCTAGCTAGCCATTGTCGGCTGGCAAGGGGATGCTCGGGTTGGCATGGCATGGGGCATAGGGTAGGGGCTAGGGTTTGTATAAGCACTGGTTGGCATTGGGGGAGACAAGGGTGATCAATGGTGAACATTGCTTAGCCCAATTACTGCTCCAAACAGTGAAGTTAGGCCAGTTTGATTTGTTTCTGCCAAGTGAAATGGCCGCAAGAATTCAAGTTTTGAATTTTGAAAAGATTTTTGGTGGGTGTGCTAGGTTGGTGCTGGTAAGTCTGCAGATGCTTGGGTTTTGAAAGTTGAGCTTGTTTGAGTGGTTTTTGAAAAAGTGGGATCTTCCCATATGATAAAGATTCAATTTTGAACTGTCATTTAAACTATGCATTTAAATGTTTTTGGATGATCACAAAGTGGGCCTTGATACTTTGTTATGAGTACAATTAAGGGGTGGAAAGATCCAGAAAAGTTTCTGTTAGGTTCTGAAAGTTTGAGACAGCCAAAGTAGGCATGGGAGTTAAATTGGTCAAAATGACCATTCCCTTATTTTATTTGTTTTGATTTACTTGTCTTTGAGAAAAGTTTGGGAATTGTTTAGATGATGTTTATTTCACCTAAGCATCCATTTACAAGCAAAGAAACACATAATCATGGCAATCCAAAAGAATCCATATTTTAATACCTACACATATGAAATGCTTTCATATTTTAATTGGAAAAGTTTTTGTTAACCCTAAATTTGGGGATTAGAGTTTGATGATTCTAGTTTAATGTTTTTGGGATGTTACAAACCTTCCCCCTTAAACAAAATCTCATCCCAAGATTTGTAAAAGGACGAAAAGATTACCTAGGATTTGAAGAGATCGGGAAACTCCGTCCTGATGTGATCTTTGCGCTCCCAGGTAGCTTCCTCTTCTGTGTGGTTGCTCCTTTGAATCTTGAGAAACTTGATGCTTCGGGTTCAGGTAGTTCGGAAAGCTTCTTCCAAAATATGGATGGGTACTTCGGGATAGGTCAGGTCATCGATGATCTCTATGGTCCGCTGATCAATATTCTTGAACATCTCGGTCTTCTCTGGGACTTCGAGACACTTGCGAAGTAATGAGATATGGAACACATTGTGCACGGCTGACATCTCTTCGGGCAGTTCTAATTGATACGACACTTCTCCTCGATGGTTCAAGATCTTGAAGGGTCCGATATATCTGGGAGCTAACTTTACTTTGAGTTGGAAACGCTGCATTCCCTTCAATGGCGACACCTTCAGATAAACAAAATCTCCTATGTTGAAGGCGAGGTCTCGACGTCTCTTGTCGGCGTAACTCTTCTGTCTGGACTGGGCGGTCTTGAGGTGCTCACGAATCTTGTGAACCTTCTCTTCTGCTTCTCGTAGGATGTCGGGTCCGAAAATCTGACTCTCTCCTACTTCCGACCAGTTCAAAGGGGTGCGACACTTCCTTCCGTACATGAATTCAAATGGGGCCATTTGCAAACTGTCTTGATAACTGTTATTGTATGAAAATTCTGCAAACGGCAGACAGTCTTCCCACTTGGATCCATATTCTAACACACATGCTCTCAGCATATCTTCGAGTATTTGATTTACTCGCTCCGTTTGTCCATCGGTCTGAGGGTGATATGCGGTGCTGAAATCTAGGCGGGTTCCTAAACCTTCTTGGAATTTCTTCTAGAATCTCTAGGTAAACTGAGTTCCTCGATCCGATACAATGTTCTTGGGGACTCCATGCAAACTAACTATTCTAGCGATGTACAACTCTGCTAGTTTCGAACTCTAATATGTGGTCTTGACGGGTAAGAAATGGGCGACTTTGGACAATCGGTCCACTATGACCCAAATAGAGTCATTTCCCCTACTAGAAGTAGGCAATCCGGTGATAAAGTCCATTCCAACGGAATCCCATTTCAATTTCGGAATCTGTAAGGGTTGCAACAATCCAGCGGGTCTTTGATGTCCCGTCTTGACTCGCTAACATATGTCACATTTGGCGATATAACTTCCGATTTCTCTCTTCATCTTATGCCACTAAAATTGCTCTTTCAAATCCTGATACATCTTAGTTCCTCCGGGATGGATAGAATAAAGAGTATCATGAGCCTCCTTCAGAATCACTTCTTTCAACTCAGAATCTGCTGGTACACAAAGGCGTCCTTTGTACCACATAACTCCTACGTTGTCCTCGGTGAATCCAGGTACTTTGCCTGTACCAATACGACGCTTGATTCCGTCGATACTAGCATTTCCTTTCAGCGCCTCTTTGATCTGGCTGATCAAAGTGGGCTGAAGTTCTATGCTATCCAAAAATCCTTCACTTACTAATTCCATTCGAAAATCTTCCATCTCTTCGTGCAAGCTTGGTTGCTCCTTTAAAATCATGGAGTTCAAGCGGTACGGCAATCTGCTAAGGGCATCAGCTACCACATTGGCTTTACCAGGGTGATAGTGAATGTCCAGGTCATAATCCTTGATTAGCTCAATCCACCTTCTCTGTCTCATATTCAGATCCTTCTGAGTGAATATATATTTCAGGCTCTTGTGATCCGAATAAATCTCACGACGGTTTCCCATCAAGTAATGCCTCCATGTTTTCAGGGCTAGAACTATGTCTGCGAGTTCGAGGTCATGGGTTGGGTAATTTTGCTCATGTTGCTTCAGTTGTCGAGATAGATAAGATATAACTTTGCCTTCTTGCATTAGCACACATCCGAGACCAATCTTGGATGAGTCACAATACACATCGAAAGGCTTAGTGATATCCGGCATGATCAAGATTGGGGTTGAAATCAATCTCCTCTTGAGTTCTTAAAAACTCGCTTCACATTTGTCGGTCCATTCAAACTTCTTGTCCTTCTTCAACAATTGGGTCATGGGTCGAGCGATACTCGAGAATCCTTCTACGAACTTGCGGTAATATCCCGCCAATCCGAGAAATGCACGAACTTGGGTTTGAGTGGTTGGGGCTTGCCAATCTTCTACATCTTTCACTTTGGCAAGGTCAACGGCAATTCCTCCGGCTGATACAATGTGTCCGAGGAATCCTACCTCCTGTAACCAGAATTCGTATTTGCTAAACTTTGCATATAGCTGATGCTCTCTAAGGGTTCCAAGAATGGTCCTTAGGTGTAGCTCATGTTCTTCTTCCGATTTGGAATAAATCAGAATGTCATCGATGAAAACAACGACAAACTTATCCAGGAAGTCCATAAAAATCTTATTCATGAGATTCATGAAATAAGCGGGGGCATTGGTTAATCCAAAAGACATGACGGTATACTCGTATAATCCATATCGGGTGGTAAAGGCAGTCTTGGGGATATCCTCTGCGCGAAACTTGAGTTGATGATAGCCAGTCCTAAGATCAATCTTAGAAAACACTTTGGCACCGGTCAACTCATCAAACAAATCTTCTATCTTGGGCAGGGGTATTTGTTCTTGATAGTGACATCATTCAACTTCCGATAATCCGTACACAAACGGTTACCTCCATCCTTCTTGTCCACAAACAAGACAGGTGATCTCCATGGTGACGCACTTGGTTGAATCAATCCAATTTCCAGCATGGCATCCAGTTGCTTCTTCAGTTCTGCTAGCTCAGACGGGTTCATACTATATGGTCTCTGGGCTATGGGTCCGGTTCCGGGGATTAGTTCGATGATAAACTCGATATCCCGATCTGGGGGCATATCGGGCAAAACATCGAGGTATTCACTGACTATCTAGACTTGGTCAATGGTAGGTTGGGCTATACTCTTGTTGCATTTGAATTGGCGAGGTAAGGTTTCAGTTATATGCTCGACTGATATTCCGACTGTACTGGTCATGGTTATGGCTTTCTTGGAACAGTCAATCAATCCTTTATGTTTGGACATCCAATCCATTCCTAGTACTACTTCCAAACCTTTAGTTCCGAGTACTATCATATTTGCATAAAAATCTATGCCATGGATTCGGATAGGGACGGCTTTGCAAATTTGCCTAGCCTTGGTGGTTGATCTGGGAATTTGAACAATCATAACATGCTTCGGTTTGGTTGGTTGAATTTTACTAGTGCATGCAAATTCTTCGGTGACAAATGAGTGCGATGCACTAGAATCAAACAACACGCGTGCAAGTACTGAATTAACATAAAACATACCCAGCACGACGTCTGGCGCTTCCTGAGCATCTTCAGCATGCATGAGGAAAAGACGGCCGTTGCGGTTGAGCGAATTCCCTGGGGCAAATCTCCTTCCTAGCTGAAAACAACTCTGTTGCTGAGCTGGGGCATTGGCATTGCGTCCTGCGGCATTCTTCTTGTTGGGGCACTCATTGGAATAGTGGCCTTTATTTCCACAGTCATAACAAGTCACTTGTGACTTGTCCTTTGCTGCTATAGGCACGGCATTGCTTCCAGTTCTCAGGGCAGTGTTGGTGATGGCGGTAGCATTGTTGTTGTTTAACTTGGGTGGGGCACGGTTGAAATTGCTAGAGTTGCCTGGGTGGTTGTGATTTCCTCCGGGCCTAGGGTTTCCACGGTTGGGATAGGTCGGTTGGTTCATCGGGGGTCTGTTGGTTCTTGGGGCAAATCCGGGAGATGGGTTAGGGTGAGACTTTGGGGTCTGATGTGTTCCTGGTTGATGCATCATGCGACGCTTGCGGTTCTCATTGGCTTGATTGATCTTTCCTTCCATCTGGATAGCTGAGTCGACAAGGGCTTCAATATCAGCAAAGGGGATATTGACTAATACTGTCTGCATCTCATCATGCAGACCATTTAGGAATCTTTCTTTCTTCTTGGCTTCGGTGTCGATCTCATCCGGGGCATACCTAGCTAATGACAAAAATTTGTCACGGTATTCCACTACGGTCATTCTCCCTTGCTTCAGTTCTCTGAACTCGTCTCTCATTCTCTTGATCAAACCTGGTGGCACATGGGTTCTGCTGAACTTGACCTTGAATTCCTCCCAGGTCATCATCTGGCCTCCGGTCATTGCGCGAACACTGTTCCACCATGCACTGGCATCTCCGGCTAGATAGTGGGTGGCGAATAGAACTTTCTCGTTGGCTTCCACTCCAGCGAATTCTATATTATTTTCCATGGTCTTTAGCCAATCATCGGCGTCTAGGGGTCCTTCTGACTTAGTGAAAAGAGGTGGGTTGGTATTCTGGAAATTCTTGAGCTTAGATCCATGGTTGTCCTGATTTCCGTGGCCTTGGTTGTTGTGGGCAAGCTGGGCTATCTATTGTAGTGTGGCTAGGTTGGCTTGACATTCCGCTCTTTCAGCTTCGCGGTCAGAACTAAACATTTGCAGAATCTGCAACATCGGGTCCGGTGATGAACCACTTCCTCCACGTGGCATCTGAAGATTGACATAGATCATGAGAAAAGAGGGAAATTTCTAAGGTTTTGGGTCTTTGAAAAGTTTTTAAAGTTTGACTCAGATTTTTCTAGCAACTTGCTTTTTCATTCATTCATTCATTCATAGCACACGATACAACACACACCACAACAAAGAAAAACAGATGGTTTTAAGAACCATTCTGAAAACTACGATACAGTGGGACCGAATACTACTCACTACACTAGTGCTCAAGTGCTACTACTCCTCGGAATCTGTGGCTTCGTCATCTTCATCGTCATCGATGAAGGCAAAATCATCCTCATCGGTGAAGAAGTCCATAGCCTGATCCTCCAGAAAATCATCATCATCGCTGAGGTAGGAGTAGGGGTCTCCACGAAGATCCTCTCCGGCATTCTCCCTTTCCTCCAACTGCATGTCTCTCTCATGGATGGTCTCCTCCAAAGATGAGATACGGTGGCGAAGACGGGCAATAATGCACTCCTTCTTGTCGAGCTGACGGCGGTGAGACTTGCGATCCTTTGCTAGCATGGCGATGGTTTGGTCCTTCGTCTTGATGATGGCAGACTTGTGGTTGGAGTAGTCAAGGCAGTTATCCAACTCCTGCTGACGATCGTACATCATGAAGCTAAGGTGGTCCAATTGGGTCTTCGGCTCGGGGTGATATGGGGCTTCCAGTGGTTGTCCATTAGCATCACGCCTTGGGAAAAACTCAAAGAGAATACCCTTGATCTGATTGATACTCTGCCCACAGAGACGAGAAAGAGCTTCCTGCATTGCCCTGGCAAGTCCATCGAGCCAGTTGTTCTCTCTTAAGGTAAACTGAATTCCTTCCGCAGTGGAAGGTTCAATCTTTCCTCGGAGACTTGCAACAATTAGCCACTGCAGATCTTCTCCTCCTTGATCATTGAGATGAGCTCCGAAGAACTCGGGGTGCGGACGCTCCAGAAGTTCCGAAAGCTGGTCCAAATCCCTCTCAAAGATAAGGTCTCCTCCATTCCCCAACTAATAAAACTTGCTGTACTTCACGTCCATCTATAAGAATATAGGATGAGTAAGTTAGTAGAGTGATCAAGTGTGTCAAAATTTTATGTATTTTGCAAGAGTTTTTGAGGAACCTGAATTTTCATGAAAGAATCAAAGGGATAAGAATGATAATAAGTTCTTGTAAATATTTGTTTTCTTTGGTTTTGAAACTAAGTTTTTGATTCAAACGTCCAGTCTAACTAGGGTCTCCTATGGTCAGGATGGCTCTGATACCAACTTGTCAACACCCGGATTTTTAATCCCAGATGCCTGTTATGCCAAACATTGCAATCCCAGGATTACCATTTTTGCGAGACATAACAGAATTGGATACCATAGTGCATCATCCATTACAAACCGTACATAAGTTCTTACACAAATAGGGATCTCATGATCCAGTTCTTAATACAACTTCAAGCAGCGGAATACGTAATAATAACGGTAGCCTAGGCGAAGCTCCATCTTCGGGGTCACAGGAAATGCTGGCGATGGGAGATGATCCTAGTTGTCGTAACCTTCCTAGGGTCCATCCTCCAGGTACTCCTCTTCATAGTGTGGCCACCGGAATAGCCAGGGACAAAGCCATGAGTACTCTTTAAGTACTCGCAAACTAATACTAACAAGTGAAAGGGGTTTTTGGTAATAGGACACTAGGCTCTAGGGTTGTTTTGCAAGAAGCCAGATTTATCTCTACTAAGTTCAGAAACAAGAGAGCTAGTTGAAGTTTATACTCCTAAGTGTGAATTTGTATTTCATATCACAACCCTGTTGTGGTCAAGTCAAAGTCTCAATTCATTTCACAAGTCATTTTGAAAAGTCTGACGGGGGAACAGTATGGCCACTCCAACTGTCCATAACCGTAGACGCGGCTATTCGAATAGTTTGACACTCTGCAGAGATTGTACACTTTTACCACAACATTCGATACATACGTTAGGAATAAATCCTGAATTCACCATACCCCGTATGCGGATAATCAATCCTAACCTTTCAATTACACGCCCTAGTATAAGCACCTCTCCTGTGAGTTTGGCCTCCCAACCATGACCAACTGTCATCTTGGGTACTGCACAGGTGGACAATCTTCACAAGGTAGCCTCAGCTCAGACCTTGGCTGTGAGGGAACTAATACTAAGGTATATAACTTTCCAATCAAGCCCTACCCAATTCTCGGGTATTGTGGTTGTACGATAAAATTGGAATGGTATCGCATCTAGACAACCATCAGTTTTTAAAAGGGCTAAGGCTCATGCCTCAACATTTTCATCACCATAAATCATCTGGTGTTCGGAAACACATGTCAAAACATCTCAGTAGAATGATCCATCATTCTAAGGTTTTCATAACCATTTTCACCAAGTATTCCCATCTAATGTTGATCAAGTTTTATGCTTAGCACTAGCATCTACAAGTGGGGGTAAGCACTAATGGTGAGTGGTAAACTAGTGGGGTTTAACTAAGTTTAATCTCATGCCTTAGGATGACATCAAGATTATCTAGCTTAGGCCAAATTTTATGCTCTTTATGCAACCTTCAATTATCCTTCTAGTATCTACCATTTATTTCAGAAACTCTAAGTAAGAGCTTTGATAAAGAAATAAAGTATAAAGCTTGCAAGTAAAGCTAGGATTGGTTTATCAAGTGGTTATGATCATATATGCTTTAAGGCATGTAGTTGGCATGGTAGCAAGCAAGTATTAGCTTGCATAGGTCAACTTTATTAGTAAGGCTTGCTAAGTTAATAGCTTGCAAGTATTGGCTTGCCTTATGCAGAGCAGTGGTTGAAGTTCTCCTCGGCTTCTTCTTCGTAGAATCCTCCTTCGTCCTCGTATCCTTGGTCGGTACTAGCGTCTATAAATAAATACGATGTACACAATCACCAAACAATACTTAACTACTTGCAATCATCACACAAAAAGGGTCCTATAGATGATCTAACATCATCTCTAACATTACAAGATTAAGGCTTGGTTTAATTCCTTTTATTTTTAGAAAAGTAATTTCTACTCATTGAAAAACTACTTAAGATTTAATATTCTCCAAACCAAACATGGGATCATGTTGACACATGTCATCACCACATATTTTAGTCCATGGGAATATGATTTAAAGTGGTGTTACAATTTAGTAAAGTTTTACCCTTTTATTTTAGTTAAATAAAGTGACTAGAAATGCCTATGGGGCATTATTTTATTACTTGAACATTATTTCTTTAAGTAAACCTATATATTTTTATATATTCTGAAAGGTATGGTTGAATGTGATTTTTGAGAGTTGGAATCAACTCAAAAGCTATTATGGTTTTAATTTGAAAAATGTTTGAATGCAGAAAAGGTTCTGCCTTGTTATTTTTACCAAGGATGATCTACAGATCCAAATGAATTGAATCCAACGGGCTTGGATTCAGCACTTCCAGACCTTTCTAACGGAATTAGTTTCATTCGATTTGGTGCATTGAATCGACCTGGGTTGATTTTTGAAACTGGGTACAGAAGTGTGTTTGAAATAAAATGGAAAAGGTTAAATTCAAATAGCTGGGCTGCGCGGGAAGCGACTGGGCCGGCCTGCTAAGCACATCGCTTACGCGGGCTGGTTAAGTGGCTGTTCCCACGCGTCAGTGAGACGAGGGGGTGCGAAGCGGTATGGGGCGATGTGGTGCGTTCGATCTGGTTCTAATCCAACGGCTGAGAGTCATCGTCGACGTTGGGCAACGCCGGCGAGACAGAAACCTAGCGCGACCAGTGGGGGTCGTTGGGGGCTCACCGGGGTTCAGGCGAGGGTCGGCGAGGCGGGCGAACGACGAAGTCGACGACGGCAAACCTCCTGGTACCGGAAGCTTCTCTTGGGGAGGCTCCAATCGCTGGCTCCCTTCTTCTCCAGTAGCGGTGGGCTCCGGTGAAATTCTGGCGATGCGCTGCTCGCCTTGCTCCGGGAACGGGGTGGCACGATCAGTGAGGAGAGGGGAGTGATATGGTGTGCTCAATTCGGCTGGGGGTGGCTTTTATTTATAGTGGAGCGAGGGGACCGACGGGGCGCAGGGTGAGCTCGTCGTGGTCAACGGTATAGACGGCTATCGGCGTGGGCGATGGTAGGGGGCGGTGCGGTGCTCCCTGGCGATGCTCAACGGCATGGTGGCGAGACGTGTGGCGGTGTGGTTTGGTAGGAACGCGACGATGCTTTGCGCGTGCACGACGGAAGATTTAATGGCGCATAGCGCGCGTGGTCGGCGCAGCGGCGAACGAGCGTGTCTGCGGGGTTACTCGGACGGTGGTGATCACGTATGCATGCGGCGAGGGCGGCGCGCGGTCTGTGGGCTTCGGTCGAGGGTGGCGCTCTAGCGCACGCTCGGCATGGTTGCTGGCGAGCTTGGCATGGTTCGTGCGCGTGGTCCAGTGGCTGGCAGGGTTCGAGCGCTGGACAGGGAGTGGTGGTGGGGTGTTGGCTGCCTCCTAGACATGTTGTTTAGGCTTGGTGCTTGCTCTGGCTAGCTAGCCATTGTCGGCTGGCAAGGGGATGCTCAGGTTGGCATGGCATGGGGCAAAGGGTAGGGGCTAGGGTTTGTCTAAGCACTGGTTGGCACTGGGGGAGACAAGGGTGATCAATGGTGAACATTGCTTAGCCCAATTACTCTCCAAACAGTGAAGTTAGGCCAGTTTGATTTGTTTCTGCCAAGTGTTTGATGAAATGGCCGCAAGAATTCAAGTTTTGAATTTTGAAAAGATTTTTGGTGGGTGTGCTAGGTTGGTGCTGGTAAGTCTGCAGATGCTTGGGTTTTGAAAGTTAAGCTTGTTTGAGTGGTTTTTGAAAAAGTGGGATCTTCCCATATGATAAAGATTCAATTTTGAACTGTCATTTAAACTATGCATTTAAATGTTTTTGGATGATCACAAAGTGGGCCTTGATACTTTGTTATGAGTACAATCAAGGGGTGCAAAGATCCAGAAAAGTTTCTATTAGGTTCTGAAAGTTTGAGACAGCCAAAGTAGGCATGGGGGTTAAATTGGTCAAAATGACCATTCCCTTATTTTATTTGTTTTGATTTACTTGTCTTTGAGAAAATTTTGGGAATTGTTTAGATGATGTTTATTTCACCTAAGCATCCATTTACAAGCAAATAAACACATAATCATGGCAATTCAAAAGAATCCATATTTTAATACCTACACATATAAAATGATTTCATATTTTAATTGGAAAAGTTTTTGTTAACCGTAAATTTTGGGATTAGAGTTTGATGATTCTAGTTTAATATTTTTGGGATGTTACATGTCTCTGTGCTAGCTGGCAATAAATGAGGGTCCAACCCTTGCTATGTTGCCCCTGCCGCCCCTTATATAGGCTGAGACGACGTGGGCAACGACTTGGCCGACTGGCATCTACAGCGGCCGGCTAGGTCATCTACAGCGGTCGGCATGGAGGGCTTGTACCCATAGTCAAGCCCATGCTGCCACGCCATCTACAGTGGCCGCTATGCGGGTAGTTACACACAGTACCACCTACTGTCTACTGTTACAACCGTCATCGGTAAAGTCGTCAGTATGGGCCGAGTGTCTGAGTCTCCTTTCTGTCTTGTCCATTGTCCTGTGCACTATGCTCTGCGTCATATTGTACCTTTCCTGTCTTGAGTGGCCGGCTAGGGTGGCCTAGCCGGCTGATCTTCCTGGGCCGGGTGGTTGGTTCCATCCGGCTAGTCTTCTTCCTTTGCTTGTCTCATCCGGCTGATGGTTCTTCCGGTTCTCTCTTGTCCTGTCTTGCTCTATCCGGCTGGCATGGTCCAGTCGGCTAGCTGCCTTGGGTGATAATTTTTATCCGGCTAACTGGTTCGCCAGCTTGGTCTTCGTGTTGGCCTTCCTTCTGGTCTGTCTTTGAGTTTCTTACGTCTGGCTGCCCAGCCGGCTAGTAGGTTGGGACGCTTTGTATCTTGTCTGGTTAGCCTACCTGGGGGTGATCCCCCTGACACTAGCCCCTGAGAACGCGTAGATGCCACCCTTAGGAAAAATGTGCACAGGCTCAAAAATCTAGTTTGAAATTTTTGCCGGCTGGATTTTGGCGGTTGAACTACCCGGCTACGTCATCATTGACGTCAGCCACACGCAATGATGGTCGTGGGAGGACGTGCGTTGTGGGGTCACATCGACTATCGCCTTGGGAACCGCTGTTAGTGCCTCGCCTCCCGCGCTGGGATCTTCTATGCGATGTGCGTGGTCACAAAGGATCCGGACGCCGCTGGGGCTGTAGGGGACCGCCACGGGGCAAGCCGGCGGTTTGCCTCCCGACCCCTTTAAGTAGAGGCCACGGTGCCCCGCCGCCCCCCACAGGTCATTTGCCCCCCTCCCCCCCGCTTCCTTGCCTTCGACGCCGCGCGCCCTCTCCGCTCTCTGCCCTCACCTTGCGCTTGTGTCGCCGGCGAGCTCGCACTGCTTAGCTCCGTCAGCACCGTCGGCCCTTTCTTCATCGAAGCGACGGGTCATCGGCATTCCTCCGCCGCTCCCCTCCTCTCTCTTCCTCTCCCCCGTGCTCCGCCGCTGTCGCCATGGCCAAAAGCAGAGGCGCCTGGTGCGGCTCCTCCGTAACGGAGGCGCAAGTGGAGAAGTACGGGTGGTCGCGCCTCCCACCGACCGCCGGCGAGGTCGGGGTCCGCCTGGCCCCGGCTGATGAAATTTCATCGGCTCCGCAAGCCGGCGAACGCGTTATTTTCCTCGCGCATCTGGCGCGTGGACTGGCCTTCCCGGCCAGCGCCTTCTTCCTCTCCTTCCTCTCCCATTTTGATCTCCGCCTCCACCATCTCGGGCCAAATGCAATCGGCATTCTGGCCTACTTCGTCGCCTTCTGCGAATGCTACCTCAGGATCCAACAGGATCTCGGGCTCTTCTGCCGGCTCTTCTTGATCCGGCCACAAGTACAACATGCCAAGGGGCCCCTCATGACCTGCGGCAGTGCTTCGATCTACTCCCGGTAGCAGACCGGTTACCCCAAGTTCAAGCTGCACGACACAGTTAAACTATGGCATCAAACGTAATTTTATGTACGGAACTTGGGGTTCGAGGACCGGCTGAACCTCCCGGCCTTCCAAGACACAGAGTCCAGCTGGGTGCATTGGGAGGAGAAGATCTTCGGTGCCAAAGCGGAGTCAGATGCGCTTCTCCACCAGATGAGGGGGCTGGTCACGGCTGGCCTAACAGGCGTCGACGTGACGCTGAGTTGGGCTAGCCGGCTGATGATGCCCCTGCAGCAGCGAGCGCACAAGATGTGCTACTACTCCTAGCGGCTCGACCCGACCCGGCTCTCCTGCCGCGACCCCCCCATTCGCCAACCTTTACGAATGGGTGTGGATGATCACCAAGGAGAAGATCAAAGTCGACTGGCGCTTTCGTCTGGCTCCCTAGACGCGCGAGAATCGCCTGACCCGGGTAAGTGTACTTGCTCTTTTCTTGGTCCTCCTTTCGCTCTTGCATTATCCGGCTAAACTACCTTATCCGGTCCTGACTTGCATCCTTTTATCCATATGTTCTCATGCATCATCTGGGAGGAGGGCGACGTGCCCCTCCAGGTCTTCACGGCTGACCTCTCCGAGCCGCGCCCACGCTGGACCAGCGGCGAGGGCTCAGACGGCAAGGAGGGCTTCTTCCCTAGCCGGAGCGACGAGGCGGTGGAGAATCTGCACGGCCCCGAGCTAGAGGAGAGAAACGGCACCGTCGCACCCGAACCTGCCAGGAAGCGCGCCATCGAGGGCTCCTCCAGCAGTGCTGCCACAACTGAAGACCCGGCTGCCAAGCGTAGCCGGGCAGCGGGGGTTCCTCCATGCCCTGGCCGGACCACGGGTGGCTGGAAGAGGTCCGCGCCCGTGGTGCAGGGGTAAGTTCCTTGCGTAGTTCTTTTTCTTGCTTTTTTCCCGCATCTTCTCTTGCTCTTGTTCTGATCTTGCCTTTCTTTCGCAACGCCGTTCTTTCCTTCGTTGTGAGCTCGGATCGCAGTGTGCCTTCTAATTCAGCGCCTAGCGATCCTCCTCCTCCGCCAGTTGACCATGCGATGGCTGCTCTGCCGCCTATGACCGAAAACATGCCCTCGCTAGAGCCGGCAGCCGCCACCCAGCCGACTCCCGTCACGCCCGAGCGCACGGAGAGCCAGCCGGATGCGGCTTCTAGACCGGGCGGGGGCTCGTCAGCCGGCGCGGGAGGCTCGCACGCCGGCAAGGACACGGTGATCATGGAGGACGTCGACTCGGACGACGAGGCGACAACACAGTGACAGGCGGCCATCCGCGACACTCTGGCTGCCCTAGCCGGACCGCTGGTACCTCTGCCGGTGGAGGCGGGAGCCTCCCTGCAGACTCCTGAGTTGAACCTCGAGGTCGGGCTCGCGATGTCAAGCAGCTCCGGGGGACGCTGGCCGGCGCGAACGAGGAAGCTGCGAAGCAGCTGGCTGCAGCGCGAGGGACCGTGCGGAGTAAGTTTCTCCCAACTTTTCTCTCATGCGCTCCCTTTTCACTTTGTTTCTCTTCTGGCCGTCTTCTCACTTGCGTTCTTCTCTCACCTGATGCAGCCGTCGTGGTCTGCACGTAGCGTGAGATTGACCAGCTAAAGCGCTGCAACGTGCGCCTCAGGCGGGACAATGCCGCGCTCCGGCTCCAGAACAAGGAGTGTCATTCTAAGGTCAACCAGCTGGAGGACACCCTTAAGGAGTGGGATGAGGCCCTCGCCAGCCGGGACACCGCCTTCGACCTTCTGGATAAGGAGGCCACCCGGCTGAAGGAGCACGTGGAGTTCCTGGATGACGAGCTGATGAACGTCAGCCTTGTTGCCAAGGGTGAGTCTTCTTTCTTTGCCTTTCATTCCATCCGACTGTCTTCTGCCGGCTTGCTTTTTTGACTTGCCCCTTCTGATCACAAGGCTTCTATCCCCAAGTAGATGCCGTCAGGGACTTGGTGGCACAGCTCGGAGAGGATGCCGCCAACCTGCCGAAGGCTGCAGCCGGCATCCACTACTTGGTCTTCCCGGGAGAGCTCCTGTCAGAGACCATGGGGTCCTTGGCGATCAAGTTGGGCAACGCGCCGAATGCCATCGACTGGCTGCGCGACCTGGCCGCTCGCATCGGCTCCGAGATGGCGCTTGCTCTTATGCTCTCCTGGTACAAGGATGCCCGGCTCGACAAGCTGGTTGACGGCTTCCGAGACGGCGCGGACCTTGCCGTCGTGCGCCAGGCCTACCCCGGACATTGCTCCGCTGCCATCAAGACTGCCGGCTATGCCGACATCGACGAGGTGCTCACGGACGGGAAGCGCGGGAGTCGATGGCGCGGGAGCAGACGGCACAGAGGTGTCCTCCTAGGCGGGCGGGACTGGCGCAACTCCTCCCCACGGCAAGGGTCCAGCCGCTTGAAGAGGAAGACCCCGGGATGCCGGGTGGAATTTTAGATAACTTAATCTTTTGGTACTTGCATCTGTGAACAATCTGGATATGCGGGGGCTTCGTCCTCCGCCGTTTAAGTAACTGTCTGGCTGGGTTTGCCTTCGTGCACCCATTATGCTTATGTCTTGACCGACTAGTCTTTCCGGCTGGTCCACTCCAGCCGGTATTATCTTGCCTTTGTCCTACATTTTTGCAAACTTTCACTTATGTTTTAGCGTTTTCTCCATCTTGCTTTTACGACTAGAACTCGCGTGGCCGGACCGGAGAAGCTGCACCGCAGTCCGGCTCCCTAGACCTTTTTCTCTATTACTTTCCTTATCTTACTTCTTCCTTCCTTCTTCTATCTTTCTCTTTCTTTCTTTCCTCTTTCTGGCTAGGTCTGTCTGACGTGCCCGACTAGCGGTGCTTGTTCAGATCGGGCGAGTGGTGCCTTTTGTGTTCTGTCTGTACTTGTCATTTCTCTCTGTGCCGGCTGACGCACCCTTCAGCCGGACGCCGCATGCTTCGAGTGGGGGCGCGCCAGCGCACCCACTGGGTGTAGCCCCTGAGATTCAGAGTGGATACCGCAGATAGGTGCTTCGGCTCTTCCCTGATTTTGATTTCCGACTCGGTGCGATTTGTGCAAAAAGAAACATACAAAAATGATCTCTTATCAGTACGTTGTCATTTTAGGCGGTATTTTATTATCTGAACCGAATTTCACTTTTTCAAAGACTAGCTCATGCTTGTCTGAACACTTAGTCACTTGCACGTGTGCAATACTGTTTACGCTGCACCTTGCCAGACAGCCGGGTTGCGGACTGGAGCCGGAGCCGAAGGGAGCTAACAATACATCATGCACGCTACGCTTAGCAGCCAGAAAACACCAACTAGGCACATGGCCGGAATGTCCGATCTGTCGCATCCTTCGCTATTTTTCATGTGGGGTGCCCTCGGGCTTTTGCTCTTGCTAGCCGGATAGCCGGTTTGCGGTATGTAGCTGAGACGAAGAGTGGGCCTCTGGCACCATCGCACACTACTCAGTCGGTTTACAGATTTGGCAGGGCGGGCCAACCGGAGAGCCCCCGCGATTGGGGGTTGAGGGAAGCCATAAAAAAGTTGTAGGTTTTAATCGGAAACAAATAACAACAGAATGTCTGGCAAGGAGCCCCGAAAATCAGCCGGGGTTCCATATCTTTCATTCATTCAGGGTTCCGGATACATACACCTGATTTTTTGCAACTAAGTGTAAAATGGTCGGAGCAGGTCTGCATTCCACGGCCGCTCCGTCTCCTCATCCGACTTGTCCATCTTGTTCTTGCACGGCTGCTGCGCGCTAATGAGGTAGTAGGAGTTGTTGTGCAGCGCCTTGCTGATGATGAAAGGGCCCTCCCACAGAGGGGATAGCTTGTACATGCCCTTCGTGTCTTGTATCAACCGTAGCACCAGGTCACCCTCCCGGAATGTCACGAGCCGGATGCGGTTGGAGTGATACCGGCACAGCCCTTGCAGGTAGATAGCCGATCTAGACAAGGCCAGCTCGCGGATCTCCTCGAGGAGGTCCATGCTATCCTCCATTTCCTCCTGGTTCTCCTTCTCCGTGTAAAGGAGCTTGCGGGGTGAGTCGAACTCGATGTCCACCACGAGGACTGCTTTCGAGCCATAGGTGAGGAAGAACGGGGTGAAGCCGGTTGATCTATTCGGGGTGGTGCAAAGACTCCACAACATAGCCGGGAGCTCCTCGATCCAGCAGTCGGGTGATTGCTCTAGCGTCTCGATCAGCCGAGGCTTGATTCCGGCTAGCACCAGGCCGTTGGCTCTTTCCACTTACCCATTGGACTGTGGGTGAGCGACGAATGCGAGGTCCAGTCGGATCCCTTTGTTGTGATAGAACCGGGCGAAGGCCCCCTAGGCGAAGTTCGAGCCATTGTCGTTGATGATGCTATGGGGGTAGCCGAACCGGATGATGATGTCATGGAAGAAGGTGACGACGGTGGCACCGTCCAGCTTTTGGATCGGCTTTGCCTCGATCCATTTGGTGAACTTGTCCATCGCCACCAGCACGTGAGTCATGCCGGCTCGAGCTCGCTTGAAGGGGTCGACCATGTCCAGACCCCAAACCGCAAAGGGCCAGTTAATTGGGATGGTCTTGAGCGCAAAAGCCGGCATGTGCTTTAGACGGCCGAACCGCTGGTACCCATTGCACGCGCGAACCAGCTGGTCCACATTCTCTGTGGCGGCAGGCTGGTAGAATCCATGGCACATTGCCTTCGACACCAGGGCGTGAGATGAAGCGTGGTGACCACACTCCCCCTGGTGGATTTCCTTCAGCAGTCGGTAGCCGGTATCCACGTCGACGCACCACTAGAAGATTCCTACGGCGCTACGCTTGTACAGATCCTTGTTAATGATGGTGTACATGTGCGCGCGGTGTCGGATCTGCCTTGCCTCCACCTCGTCATCCGGGAGCTCGTCGTTGAGGAGGTAGTTGATGAAGGGCTAGGCCCAGGATGGAACTTCCCGGATGGTGAACATGCTAGCCGGCACAATCTGCAGCTCATCTGGAGGGCGGTCGGGTGGGATGCCCAAGTCGGCAGCCCCCGGGCCTCTTGCCTTGCTCGACGACGGCTTGCCTGAGCTATGTAAGATGTAATGAAATATTTTATTCCTGGTTATAAAGTTGTATTATGACCTTTGTTTCTTGATATTACATCTTAAACTATGGATGATAGCTATTGATCCAGGGACTAGCATTGTAAACACAGGGATCTCTACCTTATCAAGGTTGGGACCTCTACAAATGGTATCAGAGCACTGTGTTGCCTGTAGGATTGTAACCCTAGGATTGGACAAAACCCCTTAGAAAAATAGGAGTTGTATTTGTTCCAAAACTTATTTATAAACAATCTTGTAAACTCTTTTCTCAACCATTTTGGTTTTGATTCTACATCTCTCCCTTTCAACTTGTTGGACAAAGCCTCCACCATGAGCAAAGACTTCAACATGAGCAAAGGACTTCACCAACTCAAATGACTTCAACTTTAGTTTCACCAAGGACTTCAACTTGGACTTCACTAAGGACTACAAGTGAAACAAGAAATATTACTCAAGACTTGAAGACTAAAGAAACACAACTTAGAAAGAATCATCGTTGCCTTTGAAGTTTTGTGACCAAGGTGCAAAAAATTTCCAAGGATACCAAGATCTCATTCATGAAGAAACAACTAAGAAGAATGGAATGATCTCAAGAAAACCATATAGTTGAACCACCATACTAATGTTTAGTTTAGATCAAACACACCAACTTATGTGGTGTAGCAAAAATATTTTGTTGCCTAAAAAGTTGCTTGAACCTTGTTGTTTGAGTGGAATGTTTGATTGTGATTGCTTGCACATTGTTTGTGTGAATTGTTGTGTGTGATTAGAATTCTTCCTCTAAGAATCTTTTTCCTATTCTAATCCCAATCTAACCCAAACATATGACTTTCCCAAGAGACTCCAACATCAAGAATGGTGACAACAACAACCAAGATATGCACATGAGAGAACAACTACTAGCAAACCAAACCCAGTTGAGTCAAGTGATAACTCAGTTTTTAGCCAACAACAATAAGTTAGACCCAACCTTGCAAAAGATTTTGGAAATCCAATCCCAATTGTTGCAAGGGATGAACAATCAAATGATCAACATGAGAGACAACCTGTCCCAAGGAGTTTGTGACAACAATGATGTCAAGGATGATATTATAGGAGGAACCCAAGCTTGCAATATTTGTGGAGACATGGAACACACTTCTAAAGATCATGAGGATCAATGCCCTAATTGTGAAGAGAAACATCCAACTAAACAATGCCCCACATCTCAGTTACTTGTTTCCTATGTGAAGGAAATGATCATGTCCCTATCCAATGCCCCATCTATCCTATAGTTCAACAAATGAAACAATGTGGAATGCATCAAAATTTTGGAAACCCCCATGAGGAAACAACTTCTATCAAGAAGGATGAAGACAAAGGCAAACCTCAGATTGCACCTCCATACATTGGGAATCACCTTGATGGACAAAAGAGGAAACATAGGTATTATCCAAGGAATCGTTCTAGGAACCGAGGAAGCTTTCCCACATTGGGGGTGAGGTATGAAGAACATGAACTAGAGGAACTTCTAGCTTTGGAGAAACCCAAGAATAAGAATAAGAAGAAAAGAAGGGAATTAGCCAAGTGATGTGCCACAAATGCAAAGAGTTAGGCCATTATGCATCACATTGTCCTGAAAAGGAGAAAGACAAGACAAGCCAACATATGAGAGACATCAACCTTGTCACATGCTTTAAGTGTGCTGACAAAGGACATTATGCCAATGAATGTCCAGAAAATAAGAAGATGCCTCAAGACATCAGCCTTGTCACATGTTTCAAGTGTGGAAACAAAGGACATTATGCCAACAGCTGCCCAGAGAAGTTACATGAAGATCCCAAGTAAGCTAAGTTGTAATTTAGTTGAAACCTTTTTAAGGGTGGTAGTACCCTAGTTGCCTTGTAGCCAACTTGTAACCTATAGCCTTCCCAAATCTCAGGACGAGATTTCTTTTAAGGGTGGTAGCCTGTCACATCCCAAAATTTTCCAAATTTTTTAATGTGAAAAATAAATAAATAAAATAAATAATTGTTGAAATTTAGGGTGAAAAGAAACTTTTGGATTCCAAATGGAAACATCAAAACCCATCTTGAACAAACTCTGAATAAAAGGGAATCCAAAAAATTCAAATCAAGTGAAATGCATTCACCAATGAATGTATCTTGAAATTTAAACATTTGAAAAAGTAAACCAAAAACCATAAAACCCTAATGGAAGAAAATCATTTCCAAGATCTCTCTAAGCCTATGGATTTTATCCATATAAAAATTTGTCAACAAACATTTATAAATGATAAATAAAAATATTATAAAACCATAGAAATTGATTTCATTCAATTTGGAGCCATAGATAAAATCTTATGAATTTAATAAGATAGAGAAATTAAATTTCAAAGCTAATAAAGCTCCTATCTAAAATCCATACCAAATTGTGAGGAAAGTAATCCTAAAAGGATTTAAAAATATAAATAAATATTAAATAAAATTCTACAAATTGGAATCACCAATTTTGGATCTATAAATAAAAAGATATGGATTTTATAAGAAAAAGAAAGAAAGAAATAAGGAATATTTAAAAGCCAAATTAAATATTGGACAAACAAATCAAATGAAAGTTTATTAAATAATAAAAAGGAATAAAATATTATTTAAATAAAATCATAAGGATGGAACAATATCCAATTTTATTTAAATAAAGATATATTGCCTAAACTAAATAATAAATCCAAGTAAAAATTATTTAGAAGACAATTTAAATCTTGAATTAAATCCATAAGCAAATGGAATAAAGATAATCAAAATCCAAATAAAATAAAGGGACAAAGAATATTCAAATAAAAGTATATGGGACTAAACCATATTCTAATTATATTTAAATGGAGACAAAATCCCTAAAGTAAATGATGAATTAAATATTGAGAAAATAATAAATGGGAATTTACCAAAGTGGATTAAAAAGTTATCTAATTAACTTAAAATAACTATTTGAATAAAATTTATATGGAATTAAAACCATATTTGACTTTATTTGAATAAAGACAATTGCCCAATTTAAATGATTAATAAATCATATTAAAATAATTTAAATAATTCAAAATGAATTATTTAACACAGTTTTTGAATAAATAAAACCTACAGAAAAAGGTTTGGTGAAAAATTAGAATTTAAATAAGAGTTTGAAAATATAATTAAAATCTTATTTAAATAAAGGCAAGTGCATATTTTAAATAAATAATAAACCATAAAAGAATTATTCTAAAAGGGACTTTAAAATGCATTGATAAACAGCATTAAAACTTACTGAAAGTTTTGGGAAAAGTTTTAGTTAAAACAAGTACTTAAATCAATTGAATAAAATCAAAACAGAAAAAGAAATCAGAAAAGGAAAAAGAAACAGAAAATAAAAAAATGAATTGGACCCAACCTAACTAGCCCCAGGCCCAGCCCAGCCCAGCACAGCCCACCTTCTTCCATCCTCGCGAAACGTTTTCCTACCCGAGAATTAACCCCCTCAGTCACTGACTCTGCGACCCCACTGTACCCCCTCCCCACTCGCTGACAACGAACCCCACTTCCCCATCATCGTCTTCCTCACCCCGCGATGACCAAGCCCTCCTCGTCGCTGTTTCTGCTATTTACTCCGCGCATCAATCCGAGTAACTCTGTGAGTAATTCGCCCCTGTGACCACGCCCTCTTATCCAGCACCCTCTCCTCTCCATTTCCCCCCAACCAGCGCCACCAGAGAGCCCCCAGGCTGTCTCCATTTTTGCTTGCACCGCCGTGGCCTCCGACACACTGCGGCATCAATTCCGGTGAGAAGCAACTGCCCCTCTCCCTTTGCTTTGATCCTTCAGGTTTGTAATCACCGTGTGCATCTTCTAACCCCAACCTCTTGCTTTATCATGACCCAGAGGCTCTCCTTCGTCTCCAGTTGTGAACGACCGACGACGGCCACTACTCCGGCGATGAAATCTGGTGAGCTCCGACCACCCCCTCGCCTCTGTTTTGTTTTGCCGCATCCGTTGTTCCCATGTGAATGCACTGATGTTCTTACTTTGTCCGCGGGTGCTCTGTAGGATGACCTTCGACCACCTCTGCAAGAACCCTATGTCGACGCCAGCTCCGGTGAGCGATTCAAGTCAACGTTGTGCGCCCGTGAGCTACGACGACCACCTCAAGCTTCAGCATGACGCGACAAACACAGTAAGCACCTTTCCCCTCTCCCACGCTTCCTGTACTCGCCGTACCACCACTGGCAGAGCCGCGCTGCCGCAGAGCCGCCGCTAGCGCCGCACATCATTGGTCACTCGCTCATCAGCCGCTGGATCTTGATCTGATGGGTACGATAGAATCTTAACCCGAAGGGGTATGCTTCGATCTGTGCCGCACGATTCTCATTAGATCCAACGTCCTGTATTAGTTGATCCGTGTGAACCGATACGCACCAGTTAGATTCAGCCACGTGGCCCTACCTGCGTTTTAAAAACAGAAACTTCTCTATTAGATGCTAGATTTTGAAAAATTCACAACTTTTGATCTACACGTCCAAATTTTGCAAACTTTATATCATTGGAATCAGCATAAAGAATACTTACCAACAATGCCCTTTGTTTAGTGTTTTGCTTCTGTAAAATTAGTTGTTTTTGCAGAAACTTGTTTAGGCATATATTGAATATAAAAATTATTCTAGAAATGATTTTAGGGTAAAATATTTTGCAAATGGATTGTTTTGAACCTACTGACGGTACAACCCAACTTGTAGATTTAAAAGTATATTTTGTGATACTAGGGAATAAATCTTTGAATAAAACGAATTCTAGTTAAATAAAAATGTTGAATATGTTTTAAAAATGCTTTTTGAGTAAAACCTTTGGAAAATGATTTGATTTAAACTCTCTGACCCTAAACACCAAGTTCTGGGATTTAATATATTTAGTGAACCCTAGAAAATTATTACTTTGTTTAATGGCATTTCCAATGAAATAAAATATTGCTTTGATTTAAAAATGGTCTTAGGCGAAACCTTTTGCAAATGGTTTAATACTAAACACTCGACGTTAAAACACTAGAAATTATTACTTTGATTTAAATCATTTCTAGAAAAACAAAAATGATTTAAAGTGGCCATTTTCACTAACTTGATATCAAATGGTTTTGCCACATTTATAAATGACCAATAGGTGTTTTATAATGTCTATAGCCTATTAAAAACCACCTTTCCAAATAATACAATCTTTTGCATGCTTGCATGCATTGTTTTGTTTTCTCTATTTTATGTGGTGAATTGTTTGAATGCTAGATTGAATTTGTGCCTTGATTGAATTGTAGTGAACTTTGAAGAGTGAGACCATTTCATGATCAAGGAGTGAACTTATATTCTCTACTAAAAAGGCAAGTGATGCTTCATAATTTTGTCCCATTATATTCACTATGCATTTGTAGGGGTTCGTAGCACGGAAAACAAAAAAAATTCTACCGCATGCAAACAAACAAGCCAAGATATATCTACTAGATTGTAGCAACGAGTCGATAGAGGAACTCACCCTCGAAGATTCCAAAGTGGTTAACGAGAGCGGATTCTCGTGGGTGATGTAGTCGTACTCTTGCCGATCACAAGATCGCGTAGACGATCCTTCCGGCGCTGCGTTCCGGCAGCGCTTCCGCAGTCGGTCACACATTTGGTACTCGATGAAGACCTTCCTCTCCCTTGTTCCAGCAGGCAGCGGAGGTTGTAGCACTCTCCTCGCGATTCCGGCAGCACGACGGCGTGGTACCGGAAGTAGAGGGGAGATCTCGCAGGGCTTCGCCTTAAGCCGGAGCGAGTATGGTGGACTATGAGAGAGGCCTTGGCGATCTAGGGTTTAGAGGCACCAAGGGAGGAGGCTAGGACGGCGTCTAGGGCTTGGGGAGAGACCCAACTCGGCGGCTAGGGCAAACCCTAGGGCGGCAGCGAATTGTGGTGGCCGGCGGCTAGGGCTAGTGTTTTGGTGGAGAGAGGTGTAGGGAAGAGGGGGCACCCCTGCCCCTTCTTTTATCGGTGGGAGGGCGCCGGACAAGGGGAAGGAGTCCTCCCCCAAGTAGGCCTCCTTGGCCAGCGGGTGGAGGGAGAGAAACTCCTCCCCAAGTAGGTTTCCTACTCTCCCTCCACCAAGCAAAACTGTCGTTTGACTTTTCAAATTGGCGTTTGACTTTTCAAACTAGGATTTGATTTCTCCCTTTATTTTGCCCAGCCATGATACCTAGTACATGATGCAACCATTCCACATTGTCATGACACATTCATGTACCCTTCCCCTCCTGAGTGCCGGACCTTCCGGAACCTTCTAGAACATTCCCGATGAAAACACCAGAATCATTCCCTAACTCCGAAAAAGAACTTTCCTTATGTGAATCTTATTCTCCGGACCATTCCGGATCTCCTCGTGATATCCCGGATCCCATCCGAGACTCCGAACAACATTCAGTCTCTTACTCATCATTCCATAACTATTCAACAACATCGAATCCTTAAGTGTGTCTCCCTACAGTTCGTGAATTATGCGGACATGATCGAGACACTTCTCCGAACAATAACCAATAGAGGAATCTGGAAATTCATAAGGCTCCCACATATTTCTACGATTACTTTGCGATCAAATGAACCACTTACATACGATACCAATTTCCCTTTATCTCACGATAGTTTACTTATCCGAGGTTTTGATCGTCGATATCTCTGCATACCTAGTTCAACCTTGTTACCGATAAGTACTCTTTTCTCGTTCCCGTGGTATGTGATCCCTTGTGATCCAGTCACATGCTTGCAAGCTAATTGGATGACATTCCACCGAGAGGGCCCAGAGTATATCTATCCGTCATATGGATGGACAAATCCCACTCTTGATCCATGTGTCTCAACCAATACTTTCCAAACACTCAATGCCACCTTTATAGCCACCCAGTTACGGTGTGGTGTTTGATGTCATCAAAGCATCCTTCCGGTGATGGTGATAAGCATGATCTCATGGTCGAAGGAATTAGGTTACTATGTATCAGAAAGCTTATAGCAATTGAACTATTTAAAATGACTTGATCTTTATGCTACGCTTATCTATAGGAGTATGTCCACCATACCATTCTCCTAATGATATGATCTTGTTATTAACAACATCTCAAATGTTCATGATCAAGAAACCATGATCATCTATTAATCAACAAGCTAGTATTAAGAAGAGGCTTTACTAGGGACTCTAATTTAGTTTACAAATCACACAAGTATTAATGTTTCTTGTTGATACTATTATAGCATGAATGTAAACATTTATCATAAACACAAAGAAATAATAATAACTACATTTATTATTGCCTCTAGGGCATATCTCCAACAGTCTCCCACTTGCACTAGAGTCAACTAATCTAGATTACATGGTAATATACCGAACTCCCATGGCAGTTTGGTGTTGGTCATGTTTTGTCCTCGGGAGAGGTTTAGTCAACGGATCCGCCACATTCAGATCTGTGTGTACTTTGCAAATCTTTATGTCACCATCTTGGACATGTTCTCGAATAGCGTGAAAATGTAGCTTGATGTGCTTCAGCTTCTTGTGTGACCTTGGTTCTTGCGCATTGGCTATGGCGCCCATGTTATCACAGTAGATAAACATTGGGTCCAGCGTGCTTGGAACCACACCGAGCTCTGTAATGAACTCCTTCATCCATATCGCTTCTTGTGAAGCCTCCGAAGAAGCTATATATTCCGATTCAGTTGAAGATCTCTCCACAACGCTTTGCTTTGGACTCCTCCAGCTAAGTGTTGCACCATTCAAAGTAAATACATATCCATATTGAGATTTAGAATCATCCGGATCGGTGTTCCAACTAGCATCGGTGTAACCATTAACAATGAGCTGTTCATCACCTCCATAAGAAAGAACCATATCCTTAGTTCTTCTCAAGTACTTAAGGATGTTTTTGACCGCTGTCCAATGATCCACTCCTAGATCACTTTGATATATGCTAGTCAAACTAACAACATATGCAATGTCGGGTCTAGTACATAGCATGGCATACATTAGAGATCCTATGGCTGAGGCATAGGGAGTCTTACTCATTCTTTCTCTATCTTCTGCTGTTGCAGGACTTTGAGTTTTACTCAAGGTCGTATTGGGCAACATGGGCAAGAACCCTTTCTTGCTATCTTCCATTCCAAACCTCTTTAGAACTTTGTCCAAATATGTACTTTGTGACAATGATATTAGGCGTCTCGATCTATCTCTATAAATCTTTATGCCGAATATGTAAGCTGCTTCGCCAAGATCTTTCATTGAAAAACTATTATTCAAATATTCCTTGATACTATTAAGAAGGTCTACATCAGTCCCAATCAACAATATGTCATCTACATATAGTATTAAGAATGCTACAGAGCTCCCACTCACTTTCTTGTAAATACAAGCTTCTCCATAAGTTTGTATAAAACCAAAACTTTTGATTACCTTATCAAAACATTGATTCCAACTTCGGGATGCTTGCTTCAACCAATATATGGACCGTTGAAGTTTGCATACCTTGTTAGCATCTTTAGGATCGACAAAACCTTTGGGTTGCATCATATACAACTCTTCATCAATGTATCCATTGAGGAATGCTGTTTTGACATCCATTTGCCATATCTCATAATCATAATATGCAATGATTGCTAACATAATACTCACAGACTTTAGCTTCGCTACTGGTGAGAAAGTCTCACTGTAGTCAACTCCTTGAATTTGTCGAAACCTTTTTGCGACAAGTCGAGCTTTATAGACAGTAACATTACCATCAGCATCTGTTTTCTTCTTGAAAATCCATTTGTTCTCGACAGCCTTCTGGCCATCCGGTAAGTCCACCAAAGTCCATACTTGGTTTTCGTACATGGATCCAATTTCAGATTTCATGGCGTCTTGCCATTTATTGGAATCTGGGCTCATCATCGCTTCCTCATATGTCGCAGGGTCATCGGTGTTGTACACCAACATGACACTCATAACGGGATCATACCAATCAGGAGTGGTACGAGTTCTCGTTGACCTGCGAGGTTCTGTAGCAACTTCAACCGAAGTTTCATGATCATCATCATTAGCTTCCTCTCTTATTGGTGTAGGCGCCACAGGAACTTCTTCCGGTGCTGCGCTACTCGCAAGTTCGAGAGAAGGTTCGACAACCTCGTCGAGTTCTACTTTCCTTCCAGTCACTTCTTTCAAGAGAAATTCCTTCTCTAGAAAGGATCAATTCTTGGCAACGAAAATTTTGCCTTCGGATCTATGATAGAAGGTATACCCATAGTTTCCTTTGGGTATCCTATGAAGACGCATTTTTCCGCTTTGGGTTCAAGCTTGTCCGGCTGTAACTTCTTTACATAGGCTTTGCAACCCCAAACTTTAACGAACGACAATTTAGGTTTCTTCCCAAACCATAATTCCTACTGTGTCATTTCAACGGATTTAGATGGTGCCCTATTTAAAGTGAATGCGGCTATTTCTAATGCATAACCCCAAAACGATAGCGGTAAATCTATAAGTGACATCATAGAACGAACCATATCTAAGAGAGTTCGATTACGACGTTCAGACACACCATTACGCTGTGGTGTTCCCGGCGGTGTTAATTGTGAAAGTATTCCGAATTTCTTCAAATGTTCGCCAAACTCGTAACTTAGATATTCACCTCCACGATCAGAACGTAGAAATTTAATCTTCTTGTTACGTTGATTCTCTACCTCAATTTGAAATTCCTTCAACTTCTCGAAAGTTTCGGACTTATGTTTCATGAAATAGATATACCCATATCTACTCAAGTCATCCGTGAAGGTAAGAACATAACGATAACCACCGCGCGATGCTACACTCATTGGACCACATACATCGGTATGTATGATTTCCAATAAGTCCGTAGCTCGCTCCATCATACCAGAAAATGGAGTCTTAGTCATTTTACCCATAAGACATGCTTCGCATCTTTCAATTGATTCAAAATCAAGTGATTCAAGAAGTCCATCAGAATGGAGTTTCTTCATACGCTTCACTCCAATATGACCAAGACGACAGTGCCACATATAGTTTGAGTTATCGCTCAATTTCAAACGTTTAGCTTCAATGTTATTAATATGTGTATTTCCACTATCGAGATTCAATAAGAATAGACCACCTACCAAAGGTGCATGTGCATAAAACATATTACTCATATAAATCGAACAACCATTATTCTCAGACTTAAACAAGTAACCGTCTCGCAACAAACGTGATCCAGATATAATGTTCATGCTCAACGCAGGCACCAAATAACAATTATTTAAGTATAAAACTAATCGTGATGGTAGATGAAGAGGTAGCGTGCCGACCGCGATAACATCAACCTTTGATCCATTTCCAACGCGCATCGTCACCTCGTTCTTCGCTAGCTTCCGTTTATTCTGCAGTACCTGTTTCGAGTTACAAATATGAGCAACTGAACCAGTATCAAATACCCAGGAACTACTACGAGTACTAGTGAGATACACATCAATAACATGTATATTGGATATACCTTTCTTCTTGATGTTGCCGTTCTTCAAATCCGCCAAGTACTTTGGGCAATTCCGCTTCTAGTGACCTTCTCCCTTGCAGTGAAAGCACTCAGTATCAGGCTTAGGTCCAGCCTTGGTCTTCTTAGCCGGCAACTTTCTTACCGCCCTTCTTGAAGTTTCCCTTTTGCTTAGACTTGCCTTTCTTGAATTTGGTGGTCTTATTGACCATCAACACTTGGTGCTCTTTCTTGATCTCCACTTCTGTAGATTTCAACATGGAGAAGAGTTCTGGCAACTGCTTGTTCATGCTTTGCATATTGTAGTTCATCACAAAGTTCTTGTAACTTGGTGGAAGTGATTGGAGGACACGGTAAATCCCCAAAGCATTAGGAATCACTATACCCAAGCTTTGGAGTTTGTTCGCGTGCCCAGACATCTTAAGCACATGCTCACTGACGGAGCTGCCCTCTTCCATCTTGCAGTTAAAGAACTTTTCAGAAGCCTCATAACTCTCAACTGTCGCGTGAGTCTCAAATATCAATTTGAGTTCACGGACAATATCATGTGGGTCATGGTTCTCAAACCTTTTCTGAAGCTCCGATTCCAAACCATACAAGATAACACACTGAACTATGGAGTACTGATTTTTCCGAGCAAGGTAAACGTTCTTTACTTCATCGGTAGCATCAGCTGCAGGCGGGTCACCCAGCGGTGCATCCAGCACATAGGTCAAATTACCAGCATTGAGGACAATCCTCAAATTGCGGAACCAATCCGCGAAGTTGCTTCCATTGTTTTTCAACTTTTCTTTCTCTAGGAACGCATTAAAATTGATGGTAGGGGACGCCATTGATCTACAACATAGTTGCAATAGTTTAGACTAAGTTTATGACAAATTGAGTTCTAATTAATAATTAGATTAATCTAGGTAAACTCCCACTCAAAACAATATCTCTCACATTGTTTTAGTGATCACACGAACCAAATCCACCACATCAAAACCGATCATCACGAGAGTTGATGTAGCTTCAATGGCGAACAATCGGCATGTTCATCATATCTACTATATGATTCATGCTTTACCTTTTGGTGATCCGTGTTCCGAGACCATGTCTGTACATGCTAGGCTCGTCAAGATCAAACCTTGGCTTCCGCATGAGCAAATCTGGCTTGCTCATGTTGTATAAACTTGCAGAATCTAACACACCCGATCATCACGTGGTGCTTCGAAACAACAAGCTTTAGCAACGGTGCTTACTAAGGATGAACACTTTTAAAACTTGAAGTTTATGTGCATGAGGGATCATCTTATAAAGCTACCGTCGTTTAACTAAGCAATATAAGATGCATAAAGGATTAACATCACATGCAATTCATAATATGTGATATGATATGGCCTTTCTTCTTTGTGCTTCCGATCTCCATCTTCATGCACGAACATGATCTCCATCATCACCGGTATGGCGTCAAGGTCAATGGCGCCGCTTCATGGTTGTCGTCCACCAGCTTCAACTATTACAACTACTTTGAATAGACACGCGGGTCTTAACAGAAATTAAAGACAACCATATGGCTCCTGCCGGTTGCCAACTTACAATAAGGATCATTGCATACATCAAATATAATCACAATCATGGCCATATCACATCACAGCACACGCCTGCAAAACAAAGTTAGACGCCTCTAATTTTCTTTGCATATTTTACGTGGTTTGGGGCTTTTAATAAGTGTCGATCTAACTTACGAACAAGAACCACAACGTTGATGTTTGAACAATCAAGTGCCCGTTGTAAATTGGATCTATACTATAATGGGAGAGACAGACACCCGCAAAGCCACTTATGCAATACAAGTTGCATGTTGAGCGTGGAGAAAGTCTCATGAACAATGTCATGTAAGGTTAGCCCGGGCCGCTTCATCCCATCATAACGCAAGATGCAAAGTACACAAGAAGCAATTGATAATAAAAGCACCACCGCCCACAATGACCATTGTGTTCTACTCGTGCAACATATCTACATATAGACACGACTCTGATACCACTGTAGTGGTTGGTAGCATGGAAAACAAAAATTATCTACCGCATGCAAACAAACAAGCCAAGATCTATCTACTAGATTGTAGCAACAAGTCGATAGAGGAACTCACCCTCCAAGATTCCAAAGCGGTTAACGAGAGCGGATTCTCGTGGGTGATGTAGTCGTACTCTTGCCGATCTCAAGATCACGTAGACGATCCTTCCGGCGCTGCGTTCCGGCAGCGCTTCCGCAGTCGGTCACACGTTCGGTACTCGATGAAGAAATTTCTCTCCCTTGTTCCAGCAGGCAGTAGAGGTTGTAGCACTCTCCTCGCGATTCAGGCAGCACGACGGCGTGGTACCGGAAGTAGAGGGGAGATCTCGCAGGGCTTCGCCTTAAGCCGGAGCGAGTATGGTGGACTATGAGAGAGGCCTTGGCGATCTAGGGTTTATAGGCACCAAGGGAGGAGGCTAGGCCGGCGGCTAGGGATTGGGAAGAGGCCCAACTCGGCGGCTAGGTCAAACCCTAGGGCAGCGGTGACTTGTGGTGGCCGGCAGCTAGGGCTAGGGTTTTGGTGGAGAGAGGTGTAGGGAAGAGGGGGAACGCCTGCGCCTTCTTTTATAGGTGGGAGGGCCCCAAGTCGGCCTCCTTGGCCGGCGGGTGGAGGGAGAGGAACTCCTCCCCAAGTAGGTTTCCTACTCTCCCTCCACCAAGCAAAACTGCCGTTTGACTTTTCAAATTGGCGTTTGACTTTTCAAACTAGGATTTGATTTCTTCCTTTATTTTGCCCAGCCATGATACCTAGTACATGATGCAACCATTCCACATTGTCATGACACATTCATGTACCCTTCCCCTCTGGAGTGCCGGACCTTCCGGAACCTTCTAGAACATTCTCGATGAAAACACCGGAATCACTCCCCAACTCCGAAACAGAACTTTCCTTATATGAACCTTATTCTCCGGACCATTCCGGATCTCCTCGTGATATCCCGGATCCCATCCGAGACTCCGAACAACATTCAGTCTCTTACTCATCATTCCATAACTACTCAACAACATCGAATCCTTAAGTGTGTCTCCTTACGGTTCGTGAATTATGCGGACATGATCGAGACACTTCTCCGAACAATAACCAATAGAGGAATCTGGAAATTCATATGGCTCCCACATATTTCTACGATTACTTTGCGATCAAATGAACCACTTACATATGATACCAATTTCTCTTTTTCTCGCGATAGTTTACTTATCCGAGGTTTTGATCGTCGGTATCTCTGCATACCTAGTTCAACCTCGTTGCCGATAAGTACTCTTTTCTCGTTCCCGTGGTATGTGATCCCTTGTGAGCCAGTCACATGCTTGCAAGCTAATTGGATGACATTCCACCAAGAGGGCCCAGAGTATATCTATTCGTCATATGGATGGACAAATCCCACTCTTGATCCATGTGTCTCAACCCATACTTTCCGAACACTCAATGCCACCTTTATAGCCACCCAGTTACGGTGTGGTGTTTGATGTCATCAAAGCATCCTTCCGGTGATGGTGATAAGCATTATCTCATGGTCGAAGGAATTAGGTTACTATGTATCAGAAATCTTATAGCAATTGAACTATTTAAAATGACTTGATCTTTATGCTACGCTTATCTATAGGAGTATGTCCACCATACCATTCTCCTAATGATATGATCTTGTTATTAACAACATCTCAAATGTTCATGATCAAGAAACCATGATCATCTATTAATCAACAAGCTAGTATTAAGAAGAGGCTTTGCTAGGGACTCTAATTTAGTTTACAAATCACACAAGTATTAATGTTTCTTGTTAATACTATTATAGCATGAATGTAAACATTTATCATAAACACAAAGATATAATAATAACTACATTTATTATTGCCTCTAGGGCATATCTCCAACAGTCTCCCACTTGCACTAGAGTCAACTAATCTAGATTACATGGTAATATACCGAACTCCCATGGCAGTTTGGTGTTGGTCATGTTTTGTCCTCGGGAGAGGTTTAGTCAACGGATCCGCCACATTTAGATCTGTGTGTACTTTGCAAATCTTTATGTCACCATCTTGGACATGTTCTCGAATAGCGTGAAAATGTATCTTGATGTGCTTCAGCTTCTTGTATGACCTTGGTTCTTGCGCAATGGCTATGTCGCCCATGTTATCACAGTAGATAGACATTGGGTCCAGCGCACTTGGAACCACACCGAGCTCTATAATGTACTCTTTCATCCATATCGCTTCTTTGAAGCCTCCGAAGAAGCTATGTATTCCGATTCAGTTGAAGATCTCGCCACAACGCTTTGCTTTGCACTCGTCCAGCTAACTGCTGCACCATTCAAAGTAAATACGTATCCAGATTGAGATTTAGAATCATCCGGATCGGTGTTACAACTAGCATCGGTGTAACCATTAACAACGAGCTGTTCATCACCTCCATAAGAAAGAACCATATCCTTAGTTCTTCTCAAGTACTTAAGGATGTTTTTGACCGCTGTCCAATGATCCACTCCTGGATCACTTTGATATCTGCTAGTCAAACTAACAGCATATGCAATGTCGGGTCTAGTACATAGCATGGCATACATTAGAGATCCCATGGCTGAGACATAGGGAGTCTTACTCATTCTTTCTCTATCTTCTGCTGTTGCAGGACTTTGATTTTTACTCAAGGTCGTATTGGGCAACATGGGCAAGAACCCTTTCTTGCTATCTTCCATTCCAAACCTCTTTAGAACTTTGTCCAAATATGTACTTTGTGACAATGATATTAGGCGTCTCGATCTATCTCTATAAATCTTTATGCCTAATATGTGCTGCTTCGCCAAGATCTTTCATTCAAAAACAATTATTCAAATATTCCTTGATACTATTAAGAAGGTCTACATCATTCCCAATCAACAATATGTCATCTACATATAGTATTAAGAATGCTACAGAGCTCCCACTCACTTTCCTGTAAATACAAGCTTCTCCATAAGTTTGTATAAAACCAAAACTTTTGATTACCTTATCAAAACGTTGATTCCAACTTCGAGATGCTTGCTTCATCCCATATATGGACCGTTGAAGTTTGCATACCTTGTTAGCATCTTTAGGATCGACAAAACCTTTGGGTTGCATCATATACAACTCTTCATCAATGTCTCCATTGAGGAATGCTGTTTTGACATCCATCTGCCATATCTCATAATCATATTATGCAGCGATTGCTAACATAATACTCACAGACTTTAGCTTCGCTACTGGTGAGAAATCTCATCGTAGTCAACTCCTTGAATTTGTCGAAACCCTTTTGCGACAAGTCAAGCTTTATAGACAGTAACATTACCATCAACATCTGTTTTCTTCTTGAAAATCCATTTGTTCTCGACAGCCTTCCGGCCATCCGGTAAGTCCACCAAAGTCCATACTTGGTTTTCGTACATGGATCCATTTTCGGATTTCATGGAGTCTTGCCATTTATTGGAATCTAGGCTCATCATCGCTTCCTCATATTTCGCAGGGTCATCGGTGTTGTCCACCAACATGACACTCATAACGGGATCATACCAATCAGGAGTGGTACGAGTTCTCGTTGACCTGCGAGGTTCTGTAGCAACTTCAACCGAAGTTTCATGATCATCATCATTAGCTTCCTCTCTTATTGGTGTAGGCGCCACAGGAACTTCATCCGGTGTTGCGCTACTCGCAAGTTCGAGAGAAGGTTCGACAACCTCGTCGAGTTCTACTTTCCTTCCAGTCACTTCTTTCGAGAGAAATTCCTTCTCTAGAAAGGATCCATTCTTGGCAACGAAGATTTTGCCTTCGGATCTATGATAGAAGGTATACCCAATAGTTTCCTTCGGGTATCCTATGAAGACGCATTTGTCTGCTTTGGGTTCAAGCTTGTCCGGTTGTAACTTCTTTACATAGGCTTCGCAACCCCAAACTTTAAGGAACGAAAATTTAGGTTTCTTCCCAAACCATAATTCATACGGTGTCGTTTCAACGGATTTAGATGGTGCCCTATTTAAAGTGAATGCAGTTGTTTCTAATGCATAACCCCAAAATGATAGCGGTAAATATGTAAGTGACATCATAGAACAAACCATATCTAAGAGAGTTCGATTACGACGTTCAGACACACCATTACGCTGTGGTGTTCCCGACGGTGTTAATTGTGAAAGTATTCCGCATTTCTTCAAATGTTCGCCAAACTCGTAACTTAGATATTCACCTCCACGATCAGAACGTAGAAATTTAATCTTCTTGTTATGTTGATTCTCTACCTCACTTTGAAATTCCTTAAACTTCTCGAAAGTTTCGGACTTATGTTTCATGAAATAGATATACCCATATCTACTCAAGTCATCCGTGAAGGTAAGAACATAACGATAACCACCGCGCGATGCTACACTCATTGGACCACATACATCGGTATGTATGATTTCCAATAAGTCCGTAGCTCGCTCCATCATACCAGAAAATGGAGTCTTAGTCATTTTACCCATCAGACATGCTTTGCATCTTTCAAGTGAGTCAAAATCAAGTGATTCAAGAAGTCCATCAGAATGGAGTTTCTTCATACGCTTCACTCCAATATGACCAAGATGACAGTGCCACATATAGGTCGAGTTATCGCTGAATTTCAAATGTTTAGCTTCAATGTTATTAATATGTGTATTTCCACTATCGAGATTCAATAAGAATAGACCATCTATTAAAGGTGCATGTGCATAAAACATATTACTCATATAAATCGAACAACCATAATTCTCAGACTTAAACAAGTAACCGTCTCGCAACAAATGTGATCCAGATATAATGTTCATGCTCAACGCAAGCACCAAATAACAATTATTTAAGTATAAAACTAATCGTGATGGTAGATGAAGAGGTAGCGTGCCTACCGCGATCACATCAACCTTTGATCCATTTCCAACGCGCATCGTCACCTCGTTCTTCGCTAGCTTCCGTTTATTCTGCAGTACCTATTTCGAGTTACAAATATGAGCAACCGAACTAGTATCAAATACCCAGGCACTACTACGAGTACTAGTGAGATACACATCAATAACATGTATATCGGATATACCTTTCTTCTTGATGTTGCCGTTCTTCAAATCCGCCAAGTACTTTGGGCAATTCCGCTTCCAGTGACCTTCTCCCTTGTAGTAAAAGCACTCAGTATCAGGCTTAGGTCCAGCCTTGGTCTTCTTAGCCGGCAACTTTCTTACCGCCCTTCTTGAAGTTTCCCTTTTGCTTAGACTTGCCTTTCTTGAATTTGGTGGTCTTATTGACCATCAACACTTGGTGCTCTTTCTTGATCTCCACTTCTGCAGATTTCAACATGGAGAAGAGTTCTGGCAACTGCTTGTTCATGCTTTGCATATTGTAGTTCATCAGAAAGTTCTTGTAACTTGGTGGCAGTGATTGGAGGACACGGTAAATCCCCAAAGCATTAGGAATCACTATACCCAAGCTTTGGAGTTTGTTTGCGTGCCCAGACATCTTAAGCACATGCTCACTCACGGAGCTGCCCTCTTCCATCTTGCAGTTAAAGAACTTTTCAGAAGCCTCATAACTCTCAACTGCCGCGTGATTCTCAAATATCAATTTGAGTTCACGGACAATATCATGTGGGTCATGGATCTCAAACCTTTTTTAAGCTCTGATTCCAAACCATACAAGATAGCACACTGAACTGTGGAGTACTGATTTTTCCGAGCGAGGTAAACGTTCTTTACTTCATCAGTAGCATCAGCTGCAGGCGGGTCACCCAACGGTGCATCCAGCACATAGGTCAAATTACCAGCATTGAGGACAATCCTCAAATTGCGGAACCAATCCGCGAAGTTGCTTCCATTGTTTTTCAACTTTTCTTTCTCTAGGAACGCATTAAAATTGATGGTAGGGGCCGCCATTGATCTACAACATATTTGCAATAGTTTAGACTAAGTTTATGACAAATTGAGTTCTAATTAATAGTTAGATTAATCTAGGTGAACACCCACTCAAAAAAATATCCCTCACATTGTTTTAGTGATCACACGAACCAAATCCACCACATCAAAACCGATCATCACGAGAGTTGATGTAGCTTCAATGGCGAACAATTGACATGTTCATCATATCTACTATATGATTCATGCTTTACCTTTTGGTGATCTGTGTTTCGAGACCATGTTTGTACATGCTAGGCTCGTCAAGATCAAACCTTAGCTTCCGCATGAGCAAATCTGGCTTGCTCATGTTGTATACACTTGCAGAATCTAACACACCCGATCATCGCGTGGTGCTTCGAAACAACAAGCTTTAGCAACGGTGCTTACTAAGGATGAACACTTTTAAAACTTGAAATTTATGTGCATGAGGGATCTTCTTATAAAGCTACCATCGTTTAACTAAGCAATATAAGATGCATAAAGGATTAACATCACATGCAATTCATAATATGTGATATGATATGGCCTTTCTTCTTTGTGCTTCCGATCTCCATATTCAAGCACGAACATGATCTCCATCATCACCGGTATGGCTTCAAGGTCAATGGCGCCGCTTCATGGTTGTTGTCCACCAGCTTCAACTATTACAACTACTTTGAATAGACACACGGGTCTTAACAGAAATTAAAGACAACCATATGGCTCCTGCCGGTTGCCAACTTACAATAAGGATCATTGCATACATCAAATATAATCACAATCATGGCCATATCACATCATAGCACACCCCTGCAAAACAAAGTTAGACGCCTATAATTTTCATTGCATATTTTACGTGGTTTGGGGCTTTCAATAAGTGTCGATATAACTTACGAACAAGAACCACAACATTGATGTTTGAACAATCAAGTGCCCGTTGTAAATTGTATCTATACTATAATGGGAGAGACAGACACCCGCAAAGCCACTTATGCAATACAAGTTGCATGTTGAGCGTGGAGCAAGTCTCATGAACAATGTCATGTAAGGTTAGCCCGGGCCGCTTCATCCCATCATACCGCAAGATGCAAAGTACACAATTAGAAATTGATAATAAAAGCACCACCGCCCACAATGACCATTGTGTTCTACTCGTGCAACATATCTACATATAGACACGACTCTGATACCACTGTAGTGGTTCGTAGCATGGAAAACAAAAAAATTCTACCGCATGCAAACAAACAAGCCAAGATCTATCTACTAGATTGTAGCAACGAGTCGATAGAGGAACTCACCCTTGAAGATTCCAAAGCGGTTAACGAGAGCGGAATCTCGTGGGTGATGTAGTCGTACTCTTGCCGATCTCAAGATCGCGTAGACGATCCTTCTGGCGCTGCGTTCCGGCAGTGCTTCCGCAGTCGGTCACACGTTCGGTACTCGATGAAGAACTTTCTCTCCCTTGTTCCAGCAGGCAGCGGAGGTTGTAGCACTCTCCTCGCGATTCCGGCAGCACGACAGCGTGGTACCAGAAGTAGAGGGGAGATCTCGCAGGGCTTCGCCTTAAGCCGGAGCGAGTATGGTGGACTATGAGAGAGGCCTTGGTGATCTAGGGTTTAGAGGCACTAAGGGAGGAGGCTAGGCTGGCGGCTAGGGCTTGGGGAGAGCCCCAACTCGGCGGCTAGGGCAAACCCTAGGGCAGCGGCGACTTGTGGTGGCCGGCGGCTAGGGCTAGGGTTTTGGTGGAGAGAGGTGTAGGGAAGAGGGGGCATGCCTGCCCCTTCTTTTATAGGTGGGAGGGCCCCAAGTCGGCCTCCTTGGCCGGCGGGTCGAGGGAGAGGAACTCCTCCCCAAGTAGGTTTCCTACTCTCCCTCCACCAAGCAAAACTGCCGTTTGACTTTTCAAATTGGCGTTTGACTTTTCAAACTAGGATTTGATTTCTCCCTTTATTTTGCCCAGCCATGATACCTAGTACATGATGCAACCATTCCACATTGTCATGAAACATTCATGTACCCTTCCCCTCTGGAGTGCCGGACCTTCCGAAACCTTCTAGAACATTCCCGATGAAAACACCGGAATCATTCCCCAACTCCGAAACAGAACTTTCCTTATATGAATCTTATACTCCGGACCATTCCGGATCTCCTCGTGATATCCCGGATCCCATCCGAGACTCCGAACAACATTCAGTCTCTTACTCATCATTCCATAACTACTCAACAACATCGAATCCTTAAGTGTGTCTCCCTACGGTTCGTGAATTATGCGGACATGATCGAGACACTTCTTCGAACAATAACCAATAGAGGAATCTGGAAATTCATATGGCTCCCACATATTTCTACGATTACTTTGCGATATAATGAACCACTTACATATGATACCAATTTCCTTTTTTCTCGCGATAGTTTACTTATCCGAGGTTTTGATCGTTGGTATCTCTTCATACCTAGTTCAACCTCGTTACCGATATGTACTCTTTTCTCGTTCCCGTGGTATGTGATACCTTGTGAGCTAGTCACATGCTTGCAAGCTAATTGGATGACATTCCACCGAGAGGGCCCAGAGTATATCTATCCGTCATATGGATGGACAAATCCCACTCTTGATCCATGTGTCTCAACCCATACTTTCCGAACACTCAATGCCACCTTTATAGCCACCCAGTTACGGTGTGGTGTTTGATGTCATCAAAGCATCCTTCCGGTGATGGTGATAAGCATGATCTCATGGTCGAAGGAATTAGGTTACTATGTATCAGAAAGCTTATAGCAATTGAACTATTTAAAATGACTTGATCTTTATGCTACGCTTATCTATAGGAGTATGTCCACCATACCATTCTCCTAATGATATGATCTTGTTATTAACAACATCTCAAATGTTCATGATCAAGAAACCATGATCATCTATTAATCAACAAGCTGGTATTAAGAAGAGGCTTTACTAGGGACTCTAATTTAGTTTACAAATCACACAAGTATTAATGTTTCTTGTTGATACTATTATAGCATGAATGTAAACATTTATCATAAACACAAAGAAATAATAATAACTATATTTATTATTGCCTCTAGGGCATATCTCCAACAGCATTAGTGATATTTTGGGTAGGACATGCATGGAATTTTAACTAAGTATGCTATGCCTTGGGAAATCCTAGTATATGATGCCTTTATATAATTTCCACTAAGTTAAGGTCCCTACTACTATCATGCCTAGCTTAGCTAGTAGAAAACAAGGGTGGATTATATTCATGCTATGATATATTTCTAAGTCTATGACTTGTGTTTTGTTTAATAAAACAACTATGTGAATGAATCACCTGGGTGGAATGGAAAGAATGGTTTGTGTTGAGTGGTTACACAGGGCCCATATCTATGGCCTACCCTAGTGTATCTCACTTGTGGAATGCCACCCAGGAACAAAGAGATTTGAGATGTCAAATGTTGAGAAGCTTCAAGTGAAGCCACATGGCAATATGGGATCTGCCTAGATCATATAGGTTGCAATAACTTAGCTAGATGGACAGTTGGTGGTAGGGGGTGATAGGTTTGGAGCGTGTCCATTTTGGTCGAAGGGAAGGCTTCTGAAAGATCTTTTCTCGATGCATGTCGAGTCTTGTGGGGAATGTGCACCACCTCTTGAGAGAGTAAAATCTAAGTACTTAGACGTGTCCCCGGCAATGGACAATTTGAGCATCAAGACATGGAAGCTATCAAGGATCTCCTCATCCCAATTTCTAAGTTAAAAACTTGTGGTTTAACAAGGGTAAAGGTTCACCAATGTCTATTGGTGGTTCCTTGGGATTTTTGCCAAACAAAAACTTAGTGTTTTTAACTGATAAGAAAATCTATTTTGAGCAAAGCAAGCCTAAGCTCCACTTAGTCAAATGCATATAGATGATAGACTCCACTATACTACCATAGCATCACTTGCCAATACAATTAAAATGTATTGACCCTTGTGGCTGTAACTTATTATGTTGCAGGTTTGTTTGATGTTAGTGAGGTGTGTTGAATAGGATTACAAGTCTACAACCAACATGATTGCCTGTGGCACTTTGAAGATGAAGAACTCCATGCTACATAGTTATTTCTGCTGCATTGTAATGAGATAGCCAAATGAGCTATGTAAGATGTACTGAAATATTTTATTCCTGGTTATAAAGTTGTATTATGACCTTTGTTTATTGATATTACATCTTAAACTGTGGATGCTAGCTATTGATCCAGGGACTAGCATTATAAACACATGGATCTCTACCTTATCAAGGTTGGGACCTCTACACTATTATATTGAGTCTCCACCTTCTATCCTTAGGCACCAATTAAGAGAGCATAGTTGCCATTCTTAGTTCTATGTGCATTGTCCCAAAACTTATTGATTGATTCATATTGTTGATATTGCTTGTTCTTGAACTATTTGTATCTAGTCACCCTTATGAAATTTGAAGGTGTCCTATGCATTTATGTTTTTCTACTCCATGAGGGACAAGCTGAATGCCACTATGCTATGTTTTCTATCTGTGAAACAAACAAAGGTCTTTCAGTGCATTGTTATTCATGAATCTTTGTTTATATACTTTCTTTTTGCATGCATAGTTACTATGTATTATTGTTAGAACTTCTTCTTTCATGCTCATGTTTATAGTTCTTTGATCCTAGCTTTCAATGCTTGCAAATGGTTTGATCTTGATTTTGATGGAGCATGTCACCTCAAAAATTATTCTTTTTATCACTTAACTACTCAAGGACAAGAAGGAGTTAATCTTGGGGATGCTTGATACGTCGTATACGTATCTATAATTTTAGATGTTCCATGCTTGTTTAGTATCTACTTTGCTTTTCTTTATCTCCACTTTGAGGTATTTTTATATGTTTTTTGGGCCTAACCTATTAATAAGATGCCACAGTGCCAGTTTCATGTTTTCTGTTGTTTTTGGTACCAAAAAAGTAAGAAAATGAATATTCTCGGAATTGGAAGGGACAAAAGCTAAAGTCAATATTTCACCAAGGGGAACACGGATCCAGAACACGAGACGGGGAAGGGCCTCGAGGGGGGCACACCCCCTGGCCGCGCGGCCAAGCCTGGCGTGTGCCTGGGGGGTGCAGCTGCCTCGGGCACCCCCTCAGCCTCCCTCTTCGCATATAAGAAGCCCCCGATACCTAAACCCTAAGTACCTGATCAATCTTCCATGAAACAGTCTGTAGCCGCCGCCACCATCGTCCCTAGATCGGGGGGATCTGAAGCTCTTCCCAGCACCCTGCCGAAGGGGAGAGATCATCCCGGAGGCCTTCTTCATCACCATGCCAGCCTCCGGTATGATGCGTGAGTAGTTCCACCTTGGACTATGGGTCCATACATTAGCTAGATGGTTGTTTCTCCTGCATTGTGCTACCATGTTTAGATCTTGTGAGCTCTGTTCATGATCAAGATCATCCATTTGTAATCATGCATGTTGTGTTTGCGGGTATCCAATGGATATTGAGATTACTATGTTAGATTGATTAATGATTCTATCTTATTGATTCTATCATGTCTATGTTGTTTGAGATCTTGCATGCTCTCCGTTTCTAGTAGCTATCTTGGCCAAGTAGATGCTAGTGACTCCAAGAGGGGGTACTTATGCTCGATAGTGGGTTCATGCCTCTATTGAATCTAGGGAAGTGACAGAAATATCTAAGGTTGTAGATGTGTTGTTGCTACTTGGGAGAAAACAACAATCTCTTGTTCATGGAACAATTGTATTATTTAATTTACACACCTTGCTTAAAGCAGGTATCCGTTGCTTGTAACTTAATACTAGAGGGGGTTCGGATGATAACCTGAAGGTGGATTACTAGTCATAGATGCAGTTGGATGGCGGTCTATGTATATTGTTGTAATTCCCAATCAAATAGCATAGGATCATGAATGTCTAGTATTGCATTGTTATGCCTTGCTGTGTCCTGTTAATTTCCCCGCTGTAATTTGTTTACCTAGCATGTTATGTTGTTTATCTTAAGGAGAACACCTCTAGTGAACTGTGGACCCCGGTCCAATCTTTATCATTGATACATCTTCCACTGTTACTGTTTACTTTCTGCAAGCCACCATCACCTTTCACACCATACAGTTAATCCTTTGTTTCCATCAAATCGGTGAGATTGACAACCTCACTATTCGTTGTGGCAAAGTCTTGAGTTTGTGTTGTGTAGGTTTCCAAGTTCCTAGCAACACCTTTGAGTCGTTTCCTTCCTCCTACTAGTTCGATAACCTTGGTTTCTAATGAGGGAAGAACTTATTGCTGTACTCATCACACGTTCCCCTTGGGGTCTCCCAACAAAGCTCTACAGTGATCTGAGCTGCAATCAACTCCGTAACCCTTTATATTTCCCTGCAGCCTTTATATTGCCTTGGGCACCTCCTATTACCTGTGATTTGGTAGATAGTTGGCCTTGCGAGTCATAGTTGCTTGCTCAAGTGTTGCTTCACGTTGCCGATGTTCCACTGATGAGTGCAGCAGCACTTCGTTGGGAGACCCCAATAGGAAGGTATGATGAGAAAAACAGCAAGTTTTCCCTCAGTAAGAAACCAAGGTTATCGAACCAGTAGGAGCAAGGAAATGACTCAAAGGTGTTTCTAGCAACTTGGAGACCTATACAACACAAACTCAAAACTTTGCCCCAACGAACAGCGAGGTTGTCAATCTCACTGGTTTGATGTAACAAAGGATTAATTGTATGGTGTGGAAGGTAATGGTGGTTTGCAACAAGTAAACAGTAACAGTGGAAGATGTATCAATGGTAAAGATTGGACCGGGGTCCATAGTTCACTAGAGGTGTTCTCCTTAGATAAACAAACATGGCATGCTGGGTAAACAAGTTACAGTAGGGCAATTGACAGGACTGAGCAAGGCATAACAATGCAATACTAGACATCAAGATCCTGTGAGATTCGATTGGGCAATACAACAAGATACATAGAACGCCATCCAACTACATCTATGACTAGAAGTCCACCTTTGGGTTATCATCTGATCCCCCTCCATTATTAAGTTGCAAGCAACAGACAACTGCTTTAAGCAAAGTGTGTAAGGTAAACAATCCACTAGTTCCATGAACAAGAGACCGTTGTTTTCTCCCTAGTGTCAATAGCACATCTACAACCTTAGAGATTTCTGTCACTTCCTTAGATTAAATAGAGGCATGAACCCACTATCGAGCATAAATACCCCCTCTTGGAGTCACTAGCAACTACTCGGCCAAGATAGCTACTAACAACAGAGAGCATGCAAGATCACAAACATGATAGAATCAATAAGACAAAACCATTAATCAATCTGACATAGTAATCTCAATATCTGTCACATCCCAAAATTTTCCAAATTTTGAAATGTGAAAAATAAATAAACAAAATAAATAATTATTGAAATTTTGGGATGAAAAGAAACTTTTTGTTTTTAAATGGAAACATTAAAACCCAACTTAAACAAACTTTCAATAAAAGGGAATCCAACAGGATTCAAATCAAGTGAAATGCATTCTTCATAAATGCATCATGAAATTTAAACACTTGGAAAATAAACCAAAACTCTAAAACCCTAAAGGAAGAAAATCATTTCCAAGATATCTCAAAGACTATGGATTTGACCCATATAAAAATTTAGCAACAAGCTTTTATAAATGATCAAAAATGATAAATAAAAACATTATAAAACCATAGAAATTGATTTCATTCAATTTAGAGCCATAGATAAAATCTTATGAATATAATAAGATAAAGAAATGAATTTACAAAGCTAATAAAGCTTCTATCAAAAATCAATACCAAATTGTGAGAAATTAATATTAAAAGGATTTAAAAGGATAAACAAATATTAAATAAAATTCTACAAATTGGAATCACCAAATTTGGCTCTTTAAATAAAAAGATATGGGTTTTATAAGGAAAATGAAGAAATAAATAAATATGGAATATTTAAAAGCCAAATTAAAACTTGGCCTAATCCATAAGAAAATGGAATAAACATAGTCCAAATACAAATAAAATAAAGGTATAAATAATATTCAAATAAAATAGAATGGCCTCAACCAAATTCTATTCCATTTGATTAAAGACAAAATCCCTAATAAGAATGATTAATTAAATCATGCGAAAATAATAATTGGAATTTACCCAAGTGGAATAAAAGTTATTTAATTAACTTAAATGGAATCAAAGAAATCATCTAAATAAAATTTATGGAATTAAAACCATATTTGATTTCATTGGAATAAAGACATTTGCCCAAATTTAAATGATTAATAAACCATATTAAAAATATTTCAAATAATTGAAAGTGAGGTATTTAAACATCCTATTGCATAAATAAAACCTAATGAAAAGGCTTAGTGAAAATTAGAATTCAAATAAAGAATTTGAGAATATAAATAAATTTTGTTTGAATAAAAACAATTGTCTATTTAAATAAATAACAAACCATGTGTAAATGAAATATTTATTCTGAAAATGGACATTAAATACATGTCTAAAACAGTGTAGAAAACTTACAGAAAGTTTGGTAAAAAATATGAATTCAAATGGTTGTTTGAAATGTTTAAACAAAATCAAAACAGAAAATGAAAATGGAAAAAGAAAAAGATTTTAGAATAAAAAAAAGGAAACAACCTAACCCACTAACTAGGCCCAACTCGCGGCCCCACTAACCCACCCCGAGCGAAGCGTTTTGTCACTCAGACTCTCACCCGCCCCCTCACTGACGACCGGACCCCACCCGAACCTTCCCATTCTCGCTGACTAGCCATCCCCACCTGTCAGACCGTCTTCCTCACCCGCCACGACCAGTTCCTCTCTCCCTCGCCGGTTTCTGGCTTGATTTTCGCAGCTTTAATTCGCATTAACGCAGAGGCCGTTACCCACCGTGATCACGCCCTGCTAAACGCCTCCCTCCCCTCTCCATTTCCACCCAGACGCCACACCTCGAGAGCCCACAGGCTGCCCCAATTCCTCTCAGCACTGAACTGTCTCCAGCGACCATTCCCAGTTGATTTCGACGATGCCAGACCGCCCCACTGCCCCTATCCTCCAGAAGTGTGTTCCCCAACATCCCCCGCATCTGCCAGTACCCATAGCTAGCCCGCGCATTCACCAGAGGGTCGGCAACATCAACACCAGAGCGCCACCGCCTCCTGCTTCAACTCCGTCGAGCTCCCCCGGTGAAGTCTGACCTCCCCTTCCCCTCTCTGTGATGCACATGTGATCGTGACTCTCTTAACCATCAAACGATGCCATCCGTTTGTCTTAGCTTGCCGTAAATCCTCGCCAACATCGATTCCCGTGCGTGCCCGTCGTCAGTAACGTCTTCGGCGAGCAATCACCGACGTGACTGTGCGCCCCTTGCCCTGCGACGACTACCTTGAACTTCCTCACGCCTCAGCGAATCTGGTGAGCCATATCCCCTCCTCCCTTGATTCCTACTCCTCCAGAACCGCCGTAAGCAGAGCCGCGCGGCCGCTCGTCGCTGGGTTGCGGGGCACTGCAGCCGTTCGATTTAGATCATGTGGCCACGATAGAACAACTTAATGAAGGGGTATCCTTTGATCTGTGCCGCACGATCCTCTTTAGATCCAATGCACCACAGCAGCTGATCCACATGAACCATTTTTGGCCAATAAGAACAAGAGACGTGGCTCAGGATTTGTTTTAAAAACAGAATTGAATCTATTAGTTGTTTGAATTTGTAAATTGCATAACTCTAGATCCACACGTCCAGATTTTGCAAAATTTATATCAATGAAATCATCAAAACAAATACTTTCCAACCATGCACTTTGTTTAATGATTTGCTTCTGTAAACTTGGTTATTTTTGCAGAAACTTGTATAGGCATATTTTATATTCTAGAGATATTTTTAGGGTAAAATCATTTGTAATTGAATTTTTTTGAACCTACTGACCATAGAAACCAACTTTTGGATTAAAAACATATTTTGTGAAGCTAAGGAATAAAACTTTGAATAAAAGCATTTCTAGTTAAATAAAAATATTGTTTATATTTAAAAATGCTTTTTGAGTAAAACCTTTTGAAATTGGTTTGAATTAAACTATCTCACCCTAAACACCAATTTTTGGATTTAATAATATATTTGATGAACCCTAGAAAATTATTACTTTGATGAAAGGCATTTCCAACAAAATAAAATATTGCTTTGGTATAAAAATGGTTTATAGGTAAAACCTTTTGCAAATGGTTTTAATAATAAACACATGACCATAAAACACTAACATTTGTGTTTAAGAATGTATTTGTCAAACACTAGAAATTATTACTTTGATTAAAATCATTTCTAACAAAACAAGAATGATTCAAATGGCCATTTTCACTAACTTAATATCAAATAGTTCTGACACTCTTATAAATGAAAAATAGATGTTTTATAATGTTTATGGCCTAATAGAAACCACTTTTCCAAATATAATAATCTTTGGCATGCTTGCATGCATTGCTTTGTTTTTATTCTATGTGATGAAATTGCTTGAATGGTAGATTGAATTTGTGCCTTGATTGAATTGTAGTGAAATTTGAAGAGTGTGACTATTTCAAGATCAAGGAGTGAACTTATATTCTATACCAAAAAGGCAAGTGGTGCTTCATACTTTTGTCCCATTATTTTCACTATGCATTAGTGATATTTCTAAGTAGGACTTGCATGGAATTTTCCAAGTATAAACTATGCCATGGGAAATCCTAGTAGATGAAACCTTAGTAGAGTTTTCCTAAGTTAAGATTCCTACCACTATCATGCTTAGCCTAGCCAGTAGCAAACAAGGGTGGTTATATATATACATGTTATGGAAATTTTTCTAAGTCTTTTGACTTATGTTTTTGCTTAATAAAACTACTAAGTGAATGAATCACCTAGGTGGAATGGTAATTGCTTGGAAGGATTTTTGTTGAGTGGAAAGGGATTTGAGATGCCATATGTTAAGAAGCTTCTAGTGTAGCCACATGGCATTATGGGCTCTGCCTGGATCACATAGGTTGCAATAACTTAGCCAAATGGACAGTTGGTGGTAGGGGATGATAGGTTGGAGCGTGTCCATTCTGGTCTAAGGGAAGGCTTCTGAAAGATCTTGTCTCGATGCATGTCGAGTCTTGTGGGGAAAGTGCACCACCTCTATAGAGTGTAAAAAAACTAAGTACTTAGCCGTGTCCCCGGCAATGGACAATTTGAGCATCAAGACATGGAAGCTATCAAGAATCTCCTCATCCCAATTTTCTAAGTTAAAACTTGTGGTTGAACAAGGGTTGAAGGATCACCAATTTCTATTGGGAGATGCCTTGGGTGATTTTGACAATTAAAACTTAGTGTCTTCAAATGATAAGGAAAATCTATTTTGAGAAAAGCAAGCCTAAGATCAACTTAGCCAAATGCATATAGATGATTGTTACCACTATACTACCATAGTATCACTTGCCAATACAATTCAAATGTATTGACCCTTGTGGATGTAACTTATTATGTTGCAGGTTTGTTTGATGTTAGTGAAGTGCGTTGATTAGGATTACAAGTCTACAACCAACATGATTGCCTGTGACACTTTGAAGATGAAGGACTCCATGCTATAGTTATTTCTGCTGCATTGTAATGAGATAGCCAAATGATCTATGTAAGTTGTAATGAATTATTTTATTCCTGGTTATAAAGTTGTATTATGACCTTTGTTTCTTGATATTACATCTTAACTGTGGATGCTAGCTATTGATCCAGGGACTAGCATTGTAAACACAGGGATATCTACCTTATTAAAGGTTGGGACCTCTACAGATGGTATCAGAGCACTGTGTTGCCTGTAGGATTTTAACCTTAGGATTGGACAAAACCCCTTAGAAAAATAGGAGTTGTATTTGTTCCAAAACTTATTTACAAACAATCTTGTAAACTCTTTCCTCAACCTTTTTTGTTTTGATTCTACATCTCTTCCTTTTCTAACTTCATGGACAAGACCTCAACATGAGCAAAGACTTCACCATAAGCAAAGACTTCAACTTGAGCAAAGATTTCAACATCACCAATGACTCCAACTTTAGTTTCAACAAGGACTTCAACTTGGACATCACTAAGGACTACAAGTGAGACAAGAAATAATACTCAAGACTTGAAGATTAAGGAAACACAACTTACAAGAATCATCATCACCTATGAAGTTTTCTGACCAAGATGCAAGAATTTTTCCAAGGAAACCAATGATCTTATTCAAGAAGAAACAACTAAGAAGAAGGAAATGAATCTCAAGTGAACCATATAGCTGGACCACCATACTAATGATTAGTTTAAACCCACCAACTTAAGTGGTGTAGCAAACATATTTTGTTGCCTAAAAATGTGCTTGAAACTTGTTGTTTAAGTGGAATGTTTGTTTGTGATTGCTTGCACATTGCTTGTGTGAATTGTTGTGTGTGATTAGACTTCTTCCTTAGAAATATTTTGCCTATTCTAATCCCAATCCAACCCAAACAGATAACTACTCCAAGAAACTCCAACAACAAGAATGGTGACAACAACAACAACCAAGAGATGCACATGAGAGAACTCATAGTAACCCAAACCCAGTTGAACCAAGTGACAACTCAGGTTTTAGCCAACAACAATGAGTTAGACCCAACCATGCAAAGGTTTTTGGAAACCCAGACCCAATTGTTGCAAAGGGTGACAAATCAAATGATCAACATGGGAGACAACCTTTCCCAAGGAGTTTGTGACAACAATGATGTCAAGGATGATATTATAGAAGGAACTCAAGCTTGCAATATTTGTGGAGACATGGATCACACTTCCAAAGAGCATGAAGATCAATGCCCCAATTGTGAAGAGAAACATCCAACTAATCAGTGCCCCACATCTCAAGTGACTTGTTTCCTATGTGAAGGAAATAATCATGTCCCTATCCAATGCCCCATCTATTCTATAGTTCAACAAAGGAAACAAGGTGGAGTGCATCAAAAGCTTGGAAACCCCCATGAGGAAACAACTTCTACCAAGAAGGATGAAGACAAAGGAAAATCTCAGCTTGCACCTCCATGCATTATGACTCACCTTGATGGACAAAAGAGGAAACGTATGTATTACCCAAAGAAACGATTAAGGAAACAAGGAGACTTTCCCACCTTTGAGGTGAGATATGAAGAGCATGAACTAGAAGAACTCCTAGCTTTGGAGAAAACCAAGAAGAAGAAGAAGAAGAAGAAGAAGAAGGAAATTAGCCAAGTGTGGTGCAACACCTACAAAGAGCTAGGCCATTATATATCAACTTGTCCATAGAAGATATGTGAAGAACTCAACCTTGTCACATGTTACAATTGTGGTGACCAAGGACATTATGCAAGCAATTGTCCAGAAAAGATGAGATACAAGACAAGCAAGCCTATGAAGTATCTCAGCCTTTTTACATGTTTCAAGTGTGGAAACAAAGGACACTATGCAGATGTCTGCCTAGAGAAGTTTCATCAAGATCCCAAGCAAGCCAAGATGTAATCTAATTGGAAATTTTTAAGGGTGGTAGTACCCTAGTTGCTTTGAATCCAACTTGTAACCTCTAGCTTTCCTAAATCTCGGGACGAGGTTTCTTTTAAGGGTGGTAGCCTGTCACATCCCAAAATTTTCCAAATTTTGAAATGTGAAAAATAAATAAACAAAATAAATAATTATTGAAATTTTGGGATGAAAAGAAACTTTTTGTTTCTAAATAGAAACATTAAAACCCATCTTAAACAAACTTTGAATAAAAGGGAATCCAACAGGGTTCAAATCAAGTGAAATGCATTCTTCATAAATGCATCTTCAAATTTAAACACTTGGAAAATAAACCAAAACTCTAAAACCCTAAAGGAAGAAAATCATTTCCAAGATATCTCAAAGACTATCGATTTGATCCATATAAAAATTTAGCAACAAGCTTCTATAAATTATCAAAAATGATAAATAAAAACATTATAAAACCATAGAAATTGATTTCATTCAATTTAGAGCCATAGATAAAATCTTATGAATGTAATAAGATAAAGAAATGAATTTCCAAAGTTAATAAAGCTTCTATCAAAAATCCATACCAAATTGTGAGAAATTAATCTTAAAAGGAACTAAAAGTATAAACAAATATTAAATAAAATTCTACAAATTGGAATCACCAAATTTGGCTCTTTAAATAAAAAGATATGGGTTTTATAAGGCAAATGAAGAAATAAATAAATAGGGAATATTTAAAAGCCAAATTCAAACTTAGCCTAATCCATAAGCAAATGGAATAAAGATAGTCCAAATCCAAATAAAATAAAGGGATAAAGAATATTCAAATAAAATAAAATGGCCTCAACCAAATTCTATTCCATTTGATTAAAGACAAAATCCAAATAAGAATGATTAATTAAATCATGGGAAATGATAATTGGAATTTACCCAAGTGGAATAAAAGTTATTTAATTAACTTGAACGGAATCAAAGAAATCATCTAAATAAAATTTATGGAATTAAAACCATATTTGATTTCATTGGAATAAAGACATTTGCCCAAATTTAAATGATTAATAAACCATATTAAAAATATTTCAAATAATTCAGAGTGAGGTATTTAAACATCCTATTGAATAAATAAAACCTACTGAAAAGGCTTAGTGAAAATTAGAATTCAAATAAAGAGTTTGAGAATATAAATAAATTTTGTTTGAATAAAAACAATTGTCTATTTAAATAAATAACAAACCATGTGTAAATGAAATATTTATTCTGAAAATGGACATTAAATACATGTCTAAAACAGTGTAGAAAACTTACAGAAAGTTTAAAAAATATGAATTCAAATGGTTGTTTGAAATTTTTAAACAAAATCAAAACAGAAAATGAAAATGGAAAAAGAAAAAGGTTTTAGAATAAAAAAAGGAAACAACCCAACCCAGTAACCAGGCCCAACTCGCGGCCCAACTAACCCACCCCGAGCGAAGTGTTTTGTCACTCAGACTCTCACCCGCCCCCTCACTGACGACCGAACCCCACCTGAACCTTCCCATTCTCGCTGACAAGCCATCCCCACCTGTTAGACCGTCTTCCTCACCCGCCACGACCAGTTCCTCTCTCACTCGCAGGTTTCTGGCTTGATTTTAGCGTCTTTAATTCGCATTAACGCAGAGGCCGTTACCCACCATGATCACGCCCTGCTAAACGCCTCCATTCCCTCTCCATTTCCCCCAGACGCCACACCTCGAGAGCCCACAGGCTGCCCCAATTCCTCTTAGCACCGCACTGTCTCCGGTGACCATTCCCGGTTGATTTCGACGACGCCAGACTGCCCCACTGCCCTAGCCTCCACAAGCGTGTTCCCCAACATCCCCCGCATCTGCCAGTACCCATAGCTAGACCGCGTGTTCATCGGAGGCTCGGCAACATCAACACCAGAGCGCCACCGCCTCCTGCTTCAACTCCGTCGAGCTCCCCCGGTGAAGTCTGACCTCCCCTTCCCCTCTCTATGATGCACATGTGATCGTGACTCTCTTACGCATCTAACGACGCCATCCGTTTGTCTTAGGTTGCTGTAAAGCCTCGCCAACGTCAACTACCGTGCATGCCCGTCGTCAGTAACGTCTCCGGCGAGCAATCGCCGACGTGACCGTGCGCCCCTTGCCATGTGACGACTACCTTGAGCTTCCTCACGCCTCAACGAATCTGGTGAGACATCTCCCCTCCTCACTTGCTTCCTACTCCTCCAGAACCTCCGTAAGCAGAGCCGCGCCGCCGCTCGTCGCTGGATTGCGCCGCCAGTCTTTGGTCAGGGCACTACAGCCGTTCGATTTAGATCATGTGTCCACGATAGAACAACTTAACGAAGGGGTATCCTTTGATCTGTGCCGCACTATTCTCTTTAGATCCAACGCACCACAGCAGCCGATCCGCACGAACCATTTTTGGCCAATAAGAACAAGACACGTGGCTCAGGATTTGTTTTAAAAACAGAATTGAATCTATTAGTTGTTTGAATTTGTAAATTGCATAACTTTTGATCCACACGTCCAAATTTTGAAAATTTTATATCAATGGAATCAGCAAAACAAATACTTTCCAACAATTCACTTTTTTTAATGATTTTATTCTGTAAACTTGGTTGTTTTTGCAGAAACTTGTATAGGCATATTTTATGTATAAAATTTATTCTAGAAATATTTTTAGGGTAAAATATTTTGTAATTGAATTGTTTTGAACCTACTGACCATAGAAACCAACCTTTGGATTTAAAAACATATTTTGTGAAGCTAAGGAATAAATCTTTGAATAAAAGCATTTCTAGTTAAATAAAAATACTGTTTATATTTTAAAAATGCTTTTTGAGTAAAACCTTTTGAAATTGGTTTGAATTAAACTCTCTGACCCTAAACACCAAGTTTTAGGATTTAAAAATATATTTGAAGAAACCTAGAAAATTATTACTTTGCTGAAAGGAAATTCCAACAAAATAAAATATTGCTTTGGTATAAAAATGGTTTATAGGTAAAACCTTTTGAAATGGTTTTAATAATAAACACTTGACCATAAAACACTAACATTTGTGTTTAAGAATGTATTTGTCAAACACTAGAAATTATTACTTTGATTAAAATCATTTCTACCAAAACAAGAATGATTCAAATGGCCATTTTCACTAACTTAATATCAAATGGTTTTGACACTCTTATAAATGACAAATAGATGTTTTATAATGTTTATGGCCTAATAGAAACCACTTTTCCAAATAAAAAAATCTTTGGCATGCTTGCATGCATTGCTTTGTTTTTATTCTATGTGATGAAATTGCTTGAATGGTAGGTTGAATTTGTGCCTTGATTGAATTGTAGTGAAATTTGAAGAGTGTGACTATTGCAAGATCAAGGAGTGAACTTATATTCTCTACCAAAAAGGCAAGTGGTTATTCATACTTTTGTCCCGTTATTTTCACTATGCATTAGTGATATTTCTAAGTATGACTTGCATGGAATTTTCCAAGTATAAACTATGCCATGGGAAATCCTAGTAGATGAAACCTTAGTAGAGTTTTCCTAAGTTAAGATTCCTACCACTATCATGCTTAGTGTAGCTAGTAGCAAACAAGGGTGGTTATATATATACATGTTATGGAAATTTTGCTAAGTCTTTTGACTTATGTTTTTGCTTAATAAAACTACTAAGTGAATGAATCACCTGGGTGGAATGGTAATTGCTTGGAAGGATTTTTGTTGAGTGGTTACCAGGGCCCATTTTCATGGCTTACCCTATGTATCTCACTTGTGGAATTCCACCCAGGAACAAAGGGATTTGAGATGCCATATGTTAAGAAGCTTCTAGTCCAGCCACATGGCATTATGGGCTCTGCCTAGATCACATAGGTTGCAATAACTTAGCCAAATGGATAGTTGGTGGTAGGGGATGATAGGTTGGAGCGCGTCCATTCTGGTCTAAGGGAAGGCTTCTGAAAGATCTTGTCTCGATGCATGTCGAGTCTTGTGGGGAAAGTGCACCACCTCTGTAGAGTATAAAAAACTAAGTACTTATCCGTGTCCCCGGCAATGGACAATTTGAGCATCAAGACATGGAAGCTATCAAGAATCTCTTCATCCCAATTTTCTAAGTGAAAACTTGTGGTTGAACAAGGGTTGAAGGATCACCTATTTCTATTGGGAGATGCCTTGGGTGATTTTGACAAGCAAAAACTTAGTGTCTTCAAATGATAAGGAAAATCTATTTTGAGCAAAGCAAGCCTAAGATCCACTTAGCCAAATGCATAGAGATGATAGTTACCACTATACTACCATAGTATCACTTGCCAATACAATCCAAATGTATTGACCCTTGTGGCTATAACTTATTATGTTGCAGGTTTGTTTGATGTTAGTGAAGTGTGTTGATTAGGATTACAAGTCTACAACCAACATGATTGCCAGTGACACTTTGAAGATGAAGGACTCCATGCTATAGTTATTTCTGTTGCATTGTAATGAGATAGCCAAATGAGCTATGTAAGTTGTAATGAATTATTTTATTCCTGGTTATAAAGTTGTATTATGACCTTTGTTTCTTGATATTACATCTTAACCGTGGATGCTAGCTATTGATCTAGGGACTAGCATTGTAAACACAGGGATCTCTACCTTATTAAAGGTTGGGACCTCTACAATATCCATCAGATCCCTGCAAACACAACATGCATGATTACAAATAGATGAGATCTTGATCATGAATGGAGCTCACAAGATCTAGACATGAAAGCACAAGGAGGAGATACAACCATCTAGCTACTACATGGACCCGTAGTCCAAGGTGGAACTACTCATGCTTCATACCGAAGGCTGGCATGATGAAGAAGAAGGCCTCCGGGATGATCTCCCCTCCGGCAGGGTGCCGGTAAGAGCTTAAGATCCCCCCCCCCCGATCTAGGGACGATGGTGGCGGGAGCTACAAATGGTTTCATGGAATATTGATCGGGTACTTAGGTTTTAGGCATCAGGGGCTTCTTATAGGCGAAGAGGCGAGGCAGGAGGACTGCCAGGGGGCCACACCCTGCCCAGGCGCGGCCTAGGGTGGGCCCGCGCCTAGGGGTGCGGTCACCCTGTGGCTCCCCTCTGTCTCTCCTATGGACTCTATGTTCTCCTCGATGAAATATTGACTTTGGCTTTTGTCCCATCCAATTCCGAGAATATTTCCTTACTAGCTTTTCTGGAACCAAAAACAGAAGAAAACAGGCAACTGGCACTTTGGCATCTTGTTAATAGGTTAGTACCAGAAAACATAAAAAACACCTCAAAGTGTAGACAAAGCAAAGCAAAGTAGATACTAAACAAGCATGGAACATCAAAAATTATAGATACGTTTCCGACGTATCATCCACCATGGCTGGTTGTTGGCATATTATTAGTGGTGTAGATGATCATGACTTTAATTACAGTTTAATAATTAATACTGAAAGTAGATATAATTAATGTAGACACATAGAGGGGTAATAATTGAGATCTGGTTATTATCTCGCCCCCTGTGTCCACCTAGGAACCGAGTTATTGACACATGTTCCAAGACGATCATGCTAACCACATGTGGGGTGTATGGGCATCCCTATCAGCTTAGTACCTCATTTCAAAGTACTGTTCTGGGGGCCATAAACTAGTTCTAGATTTATGCGTTACTACTGTACCTATGCCATTTATACCATGTATGAGATGTTTATTACCTGTTTCTCGATGAGCGTTTATTACTGTTGCGTAGGTGCGGTACTCTATCACGGTAATATATTGTCTATGGCCTCTTCTCACGCGATAAGTGCATGCAACCTTAGGGTCTGTACGAGGAGGATTAGCTATACCTTGTACGGGTAGCTCTTTCGGGTGTCCCTCATGTACTTGCTTTGGATCTGGGAAAGCATCGTGTCCTAGGCCCCGCCGACATACCGATGTGTGTATGTTAATTGATCTGGCAACAAGGATCGAAGTGCATGTGGAAACTTTGGTGCACCCCTGCAGGGTTAAATATTTTCGAAAAGCCGTGTCCGCAGTTATGGATGACTTGGAGCACAATTTCTCGATCATATACAACTATAACTAAAGTTTACTGTTATATGATATGTCGGAAACGTATCTATAATTTTTGATGCTTCATGCTTGTTTAGTATCTACTTTGCTTTGATTTGTATACACTTTGAGGTGTTTTTATATATTTTCTGGAACTAACCTATTAACAAGTTTCCACAGTGCCAGTTGCCTGTTTTCTTCTATTTTTGGTTCCAGAAAGGCAGAAATCAATATTCTCGGAATTGGACGGGACAAAAGCCAAAGTCAATATTTTACCGTGGGCAACACAAAGCCAGAAGACGAGACGGAGGGGCGCCACAAGGCGGCCAGAACCCCCTAGGCGGCCAAGCCTGGCCCACGCCTGGGCAGGGTGTGTCCCTCCTGGTGGCCCCCTGGCTCGCCCCTTCGCCTATAAGAAGCCCCCGATGTAGAAACCCTAGGCACCCGATCAAAACTCCATGAAACCTTTTGTAGCCGCTGCCACCATCGTCGCTAGATCGGCGGGATCTAAAGTTATTCCCGGCACCCTGCCGGAGGGGAGATCATCCCGGAGGCCTTCTTCATCATCCCAGCCTCCGGTATGAAGCATGAGTAGTTCCACCTTGGACTACGGGTCCATGTAGTAGCTCGATGGTTGTATATCCTCCTTGTGCTTTCATGTATAGATCTTGTGAGATCATTTCATGATCACGATCTAATCTATTTGTAATCGCATGTTGTGTTTGCGGGGATCCGATGGATATTGAGATTACTATGTCAGATTGATTAGTGGTTTTGTCTTATTGATTCTATCATGTCTGTGTTGTTTGAGATCTTGCATGCTCTCTGTTGTTAGTAGCTATCTTGGCCAAGTAGTTGCTAGTGACTCCAAGAGGGGGTATTTATGCTCGATAGTGGGTTCATGCCTCTAGTTTCCAAGGGAAGTGACAGAAATCTCTTCGGTTGTAGATGTGTTGTTGCCACTAGGGAGAAAACAACGGTCTCTTGTTCATGGAACAAGTGGATTGTTTACCTTACACACTTTGCTTAAAGCAGGTGTCTGTTGCTTGCAACTTAATACTGGAGGGGGTTCGGATGATAACCTGAAGGTGGACTTCTAGTCAAAGATGCAGGTTGATGGCGGTCTATGTATACTGTTGTATTGCCCAATCGAATCGCATAGGATCTTTTTGTCTAGTATTGCATTGTTATTCCTTGCTCAGTTCCTGTCAATTGCCCTGCTGTAATTTGTTTACCCTTCATGCCATGTTGTTTATCTAAGGAGAGCACCTCTAGTGAACTATGGACCCCGGTCCAATCTTTACCATTGATACATCTTGATGGGGATATGCCCACCGGGGTATACCCAGCAGGACGTTTTCGACTGGCCCAGGAACTGGCGAGTGGGCCTGCAAGACGGCGACTGGATCAAGGCCTGGTATGGATCCAAGCGACTGGGAGCTGAAGGCCCGGGCAAGTAGATAGGCCCAGTCGAGTTAGGTTAAACAATTACCGAAGCCTTAACTGATTCGGTTGAGATATGTAAACCCTAGGGGAGGTGAGTCTATATAAACCTCCCTACAGGGCGTGTAGAGTTACGTTCGATCATACACCCAAGCGACTCGCCGCCTAGCCGCCGAGCTCGCCCATTGTATCACCATCATAATACAATCTAGCAGGAGTAGGTCTTTACCCTCCGGGGGGCCGAACCTGGGTAAAACCTTGTGTCTCCGCCCTCATCTCGTACCGCAGATGGCTGGCCGCCCTTGCCCCTCGTTCTACGACTCGCTGCCGATTGCAGCATCTGCCGTGACCATTCCCACGACAGTGGCGCCCACCGTGGGGCCTGGCCGGTGTTCTGCGGCGAGATCCAATCTGCCCATCAACGAGACGGTCGCCACCGGCCGCATGATAGCGATCGGCGAGATGCTCCAGATCTTGCCGAGCAGCTATGTCCCGGCGGCGCGACCCGTCACGCACAGCGTGATCCTGCCGGTCGGCACGATCAGCCTCTTCGTCGGCCTCACCGACGTCATCGTCTCGGAGGATTCGGCTCGCATCCGTGAGTCGCCGCCACGCGATCAGCTCTCCGAGAGCCAGATCCGCATGATCCATCACCTCGCCTCCGAGTACAACACGTCCCACAGCAATGTGGCCGAGAACTCCGCGGCCGCGGAAGACGCGGCCCTCAACGACGACGCCGACTCGGCGACCCCGGTGTCACACGCCGGGTCCATCACCGCGGCCTCACCCGCGGGCTCCATCACCCAGGTCTCCAATGTGGGAGACTTCGAGGACCCCTCCATCCTTGGGATCTTCGACTTCGAATCCGGGTCGGAAAATTCCGCCGACCTCCGTGACGGGACCGGTCTCCACGCCGCGACCTACATGGCGACCGGCACCGATCCGCCGGAGGATCCCTTCTCCACCCCGATCCCTCCTAACGCCACGGCAACGGAGGTCGAGGAACTCCGCCTGAAGCTGGCGGAGGCAGTCCGCAAGGAGCAAGCCGAGCGCGAAAAGTTTTGCCTCGAGCAGGTGACGGCGCAGGAGCTGTCGCGCTACCGCCAATAGCGAATCAGGTTGCGCCTGAACCCCACTTTCCAGGGGCGCGCCCTGAACTTCGACGACGAAAACGACCCGGCCCGCGCGGCCGAGCGCGCGATCTGCGAGAACGCACCATCAGGAGGAAGCGCCCGGCCCCTACCAGGGTCGACGGCGATGGGAGCCCCACCTCCACCCAACCGCACACCCCCCCAGGGATCAGCCGCGGATAGTAGTCTCCTCACGGGAGCGAGACGTGAACGGCCTCCCATTGTTCTCCACCCCGATGGACAACCTCGTGGCAGGACGGGCAGCGGCCGACAACATCACGGCCATCGGTGACGGCGCCCTACAGATCCAGTATGTCAGGTCCCTGCTCGCAAAGGCCGTCGAGCAGCAAAATGCAGGCGCTGACTCGCAGGGTCGAGTGTACTCGCATTCTTCGGGAAGCAGAGCGGCCTCAAGCGGCCGCCCCATGGCAGCAAACACACTCAACTGCCCGCCACCAGAGCCATTTCAGCTCCAACATTGACCCGCAAACGCGGCACTCTCCACCAACGACCCTAGGCCTACGACCAACTTCGTCGCCGCCAACGGTCAACCCATCGACGCCCGCAGCCACATCATCAACAACCAAAGCTGGCGCGCACGCCAGCCCGACGACCTGCGCCACACCCTAACCAATCGCCACGATGGCGAGTCGATGGGATCGTTAAGTCGACTCGGCCCCAAGTGCTTCGGACCAATGATCCGAGGCGAGAAGTACCCGCCGAATTTCAAGGCAACAAAGGAGATAGAAAAGTACGACCCTTCATACGATCCCGCCGTGTGGCTCGATACATACCTCATGGCGATGGGGATCGCAGGCCACACCGACCTGCTAGCCGCCCGTTACCTCCCCTTGATGATGGAGGGGACGTAAAGGCAGTGGATCAACACCCTCCCCCAGGATAGTATCGACTCCTGGGAGGAAATGCGCGACGCCTTTGTCAGGCACTTCGAGTGCTCCTACACCCGTGCAACCACCATTGAGGACCTGGAGCGATGCGTCCAGGGACCCCGCGAGTCGACCCGCAACTGGGTCCAGCGGTGGCAAGAACTCTGGTACAACGCGGTCGGCATCCACCCGGACACTGCGATCCATTGCTTCAAGACCTCGTGCCGCTACGAGCCCTTGGTCGCCAAGATCAAGCGACACTCTCGCACACTCGACAACATACCGGACCTCCTTGAGATCGCCAAACGGCACGCGGAGGAAGATCCAAACCAGGAAACCGACGACGAGTCGGGAGGCCAACGCCGCACGAGCGGCAACGAAAACGGACCACGGTCCGACCTACGCTACAGCAACACTCGCCTCACCGGCAAGCGCCGCAGTGACGAGCGAGTCGACTTCGTCGCCAACGCCGGGCACGCACAACGCGAGCCCAAAAGCTTCCTCCGCGACGGAGGACAACGCCGCGACGACGGCAACTACAAGGCCAAGCCAAGGTTCGACCCCGCGGCCCTCCTTAACCAACCTTGTGTGTTTCATAGCAGGGAAGGGAAGCCCGCAACGCACACGACCGCCGACTGCCACACCCGCAGGGAGATCGAGAAGGCACGGGGAGCACGGGAGGACCCCGACAACAACCCGCCAAACGGCGGAAAATTCGGCAAAGTGGCCGGCTCGCTCCATACCTTCACAGGCTTCAACACGAAGCGCGAGAAGAAGGTCATCACCCGCGCCGTCGCCATCAACGCGGTGGCTCAGGTGGACGTTCCCCAGTTCCTCAACTGGTCGGAGCAGCCCATCACCTAGAGCCGCCAGGACCACTCGCCACGCATCGAGTACCCAGGCCGAGTTGCCCTGGTGGTCAAGCCTAAGGTCGGCGACTACTGGCTCCCCAAGACATTGATGGACGGCGGCAGCTCCATCAACATCTTGTAACTGGACACCTTCAGGCGGCTGCGGCTCCCGCAGTCGATGATCGAGACAACCCACACCATGTTCCATGGCATCGTCCCCGGTCGGAAGGCGTACCCGATCGGCAAGGTCGCGCTGCCCGTCACCTTCGGCACACCAGCAAACTTCCGCACCAAGCGGATCGTCTTCGAGATGGTACCCTTCGACAGCCCCTACCACTGCGTCCTGGGGCGCCAGGTGTTCGCCAAATTCATGGCAGCGCCCCACTACGCATACAACGCGATGAAGCTCCCCGGGCCGTGTGGTGTCATAACCATCAACGGCGACCCCGACATGGCCGCCGAATGCGAGGCCAAAGGAGCAGAACTCGCCGACGCCGTCATCGCGGCAGAAACCAACCACGCCGATGAGCTCGCCAAGTACGCGAGCGGGGTCAACAACGACGACCCCACCATACTCAAGAAGCCCAACTCGGAGGGCGCAAACACCTCAACCTTCGAGGCAACAACGCACACCCGCACCGTCGAGCTGGTCCCAGGCGACTCCAGCCAAACGGTGACGATCGGGACAGGCATGAGCCCAGCCTAGGAAGGTGCGCTCATAGAGTTCCTCCGTGAGAACAGGGACATCTTCGCATGGAAGCCATCTGACATGCCTGGTGTCCCTAGGGAGCTCGCTGAGCACAAACTAAACGCCGACCCCAAAGTGCGACCCGTCAAACAGTCGCTGCAGCCCTTCAATGAAGAGCACCACCGATCCATCGCCGAGGAGGTGCAGCGTCTACTCGTTGCAGGCTTCATCCGGCCAATCAAGTACTCCAAGTGGCTGGCAAACCCAGTCCTGGTCGAGAAGAAGAACGGGACCTGGAGGATGTGTATCGACTACACAAACTTGAACAGCGCCTGCCCGAAGGAGCAGTTCGTCCTCCCGCGGATCGACCAAATAATTGACTCCACCACGGGCTCGGAGTCGCTATGTTTCCTCGACGCGTACTCTGGATACAACCAGATCAAAATGGCTGTCGAGGACGAGGATAAGACGGCGTTCATCACGCCATTCGGAGCCTTCTGCTACACCGCCATGACCTTCGGCCTCAAGAACGCCGGAGCGACCTACCAGCGGTGCATGCAAGAGTGCCTCGCGAGCCAAATTGGCCGCAACATCCATGTCTATATCGATGACGTGGTCGTAAAATCCGCTCGCCAGGGCGATCTACTCGCTGACATGGCGGAAACATTAGCCAACCTGCGAAAATACAAGATAAAGCTTAACCCAGGAAAATGCACCTTCGGTGTACCAGCAGGACAACTACTAGGGTACGTCGTCTCTAAGCGAGGTATTGAGGCGAACCCCACCAAGATCGACACGATCGCCCAACTCGGCAAACCCGAGTGCCTGTGCGACGTCCAGAAGCTGGCCGGGCGAGTAGCGGCGCTCAGTCGCTTCATCCCCCGCCTAGGAGAAAAGGCGATGCCCCTATACCGCCTGATGCGCAAGAACCCCACCTTCCAGTGGGACAAGGAGGCAGACGACGCGCTCCGCGACCTCAAGAAGGTGCTACTCGCCGCACCACTACTCGCCGCCCCCGCCGACAGAGAACCCATGCTGGTCTACGTCGCGGCGTCCGAGCGCGTCGTCAGCGCCGTCATGGTCGTCGAACGGCCGGAAGAAGGAAAGGAGCGCCCAGTACAACGACCGATGTACTACATCAGCGAGGTCCTCACCGAGTCGCGCTAGCGATACCCGCAGTACCAGAAACTGGTATACGTGGTCTTCAGAGCACAGCGGCGCCTGCCGCACTACTTCCAGGAACACCCAATCACGGTCGTCTCCTCAGCACCGTTCCAGGACATCATCCGCAACCGCGAGGCGACAGGGCGGGTCGCCAAGTGGTCCGTCGAGATCGGCGTCCACAACATCAAATACGAGCCACAAAAAGCGATCAAGTCGCAGGCTCTAGCGGACTTCATGGCCGACTGGGAAGAGGCCCAGCAGCTAGAGAAGCTGCCATACCTCCATTACTGGAGCCTGCACTTCGACGGCTCCAAGAACGCGGACGACGCAGGAGCAGGGATCGTGCTGACTTCACCGAAGGGCGACAAGCTCCGCTACGTCCTCTGCCTCGACTTCACCCCTTGCACCAACAACATGGCCGAGTACGAGGCACTACTCCACGGCATGCGGGCCGCCAGGGAGATGAACGTCAACCGCCTACGCTGCTACGGAGACTCCGACCTCGTCGCCGGGCAAGTCGGTGGCACCTGCGATGCCGTTTCCCCCACCATGGCAGCATACCGCCAAGCAGTGGACAAGCTGGGTGGACACTTCATAGGCTACTCCGTCGAGTGGATCGACAGGCGGAAGAACGAGGAGGCCGACGCACTCTCTCGCATTGGGTCGGCTCGACTCGCACCACCCTCTGGGGTCTTCCTGGACACGATCACCAAGCCATCAGTCTCTCCTTCAAGGGAGATCGACATCGGAGTCCCGCTGCAGCCAGAGGCAGCCCTGGTCGCACTCGTCACCGAGCCCGACGACTGGACCAAGCCCTATGTCGCCTACCTGGAGGCCGGCACCTTGCCGGCAGACGAGACGGACGCTCGGATGATCGCACGCCGATGCAAGTCCTACACCATCATCGACGGCGAGCTCCACAAGCGCAGCGTCACCGGCGTGTTCCAACGCTGCGTCCAACCCGCCGAAGGGCGCAAGATCCTCCACGACATCCACTCCGGCGACTGCGGCCACCACGCCGGCGCCCGCTCTCTGGTCGCCAAGGCTATGTGGCATGGATTTTACTGGCCCACCGCACACGCCGATGCCGTCGACATTGTCCAGCGGTGCACCGGGTGCCAGAAGTACGCCAACCAGACGCACGTGCCGAGCTCAGCGCTCAAGACAATCCCCATCACCTGGCCATTCGCCGTGTGGGGCATGGACATGGTAGGCCCCTTCAAAAAGGCTCCCTCCGGCTACACCCACCTCCTGGTCGCGGTCGACAAATTCACAAAGTGGGTGGAGGCCAAACCAGTCCAGAAGTGCGACGGGAAGACCGCCACAAAATTCCTACGCGATCTCATATATCGCTAATGGTTCCCAAACAACATCATCACGGACAACGGCACCAACTTTGCCAAAGGAGCCATGGCCGAGTTCTACGAAGAACACCACATCTGGCTCGATCACACGTCAGTCGCCCACCCGGAATCCAACGGCCAGGCGGAACGGGCCAATCAAAGCATCCTCCACGGCCTGAAGCCGCGACTCCAAGTACCACTCGAGCGCACCGCCGGGTGCTGGGTCGAGGAGCTACCCTCCGTCATCTGGGGCATCCGCACCTCGGTCAACAGGTCGACAGGATTCACCCCCTTCTTCATGGTGTATGGCGCCGAGGCAGTCATGCCCACCGACCTCGAGCACGACTCGCCGCGGGTCGTCCACTACACGGAGGCTGCAAACGAACTCGCCCGCCAGGACGGAGTCGATCAACTCGACGAGGCACGTGACCTCGCTCGATCACGCACCGCCATCTACCAGCAGGGACTCCGCCGCTACCACAGCCGGCGGGTGAAAACTCGCACCTTCCAGGAAGGCGACCTGGTGCTGCGCCTCATCCAGGACAAGAAGGGCATGCACAAGCTTTCCCCTCCGTGGGAGGGACCATTCGCCATCGGGCGCGTACTCGGCAACGATGCCTACTACCTCATCGACGTCCGCAGGGACGGCAAACTCGACGTCAAGCGACCGTGGAATGTAAACCTCCTATAGAAGTTCTATTCCTAGAACTCCACATATGTACCCTCCAGTCGCTATGAAATAAAAAGAATTGGTTACCGCAAATCGCGCCTACTCTCCGTGTCTTGTGCCACTCGCACTCGTAATAACAGCGTCAAGCTAACCGCAGAAGTCAACCTTTGGTACAGCGATCGGCACGGCCAAGTAGTGCGATGCAAGAGCACTGAGTCACCTCAGGTTTTGCATCGTCCACGAAAAACGCCTACCCGGAGCCCCATTGGAGTCGCCTAGCCCGACTGGCTCTACGAGCCAAGACAACTGCCTTCGCTTCTCACAGCGACCATGATCCTCCGCATCCTCGACATAGCGACTCGAACGGCCAAGTACCACGCTCGGGGACTGACGACCAGTTCAGCGTGAGCGGCTCGGGAAAACGCCAAGTATGAGAGCATGCCCAGGACTCGCCATGCGACTGACCCAACAGGCCAGGCAGGAGTGATGCGCTCAAACTAACGCGCCAAGTACTCACCCACCCTCGAGTCACGCCTAGAACAACCAAGTACCACGCTCGGGGACTCGGCCACCCGACCTCGTTCGCACAAGGGAAAACGGTGAAGTACAGAGCGCTCAAGGGAGTCGCCTTGCGACTGGCTCTCCGAGTCCGGGCGAGTCGACCACAATAACAAAACATTCAAAAACCACAAACACATCACACACGAGGTAAACCCCACAAAAAGGGCGGACGCGCTCGGGGACTCGTTCAACCCTTAATCGGAAAACACATGACAAGTCACAAAACAAACACGATATCTCATTAATAGCATGTCACAATCATCTCAGAATACAAAATATGCCCAAACGGCAGATCTGCTACTAACGCCCCAGGGCAAACTATTCAATTCTGCAGGCTTCGATGACGACTCGCCAGAATCCTTGCGATTGCGGATCAAGGGAGTGTACGGGTTCGACGGATACGTCGTCAGCTCACCCGCCATCGCCGCACGAAAGGGCTGCTCGACCTTGAAGTCCCGATGCTGCGGCTCGGGGTCGTTGGGCGCGACGACCGTCTCCTGGTAAGGAAGGAGGTCACCCATCGCCCAGACGCGCTCGGAGTACACCGCGGCGCGACTCGTCAACTTGAGCACCTCTGAGATCTCCACCGCGCCAGTCGATGACAGGTAGCCACTCGTCACGTCGTCCAGATCGAAATCCTCTGGAAAGTGAGCAAGCCCAAGGCTAAGCGTCGTCGCCGCTCCGCGCCGGAACGCCGATCGCGTCATGAACTCAACGACCGACGGCGCCTTCTCCAAGTACTTCCACACCTCGACGAGGTTGCTGGGAATTACTTCCGTGGGCGATATCTCCTGGAGGTAGGCTCGGATGCATGTCGCTGACAACGTCGCCGAGTCGACGAGCGTGGCCACACATTGTCACGTGTCGAACGAGCTCGCCTCTTCCGCGCTATCAAGGATGCGACCTGCGAATAGAAGATAACAGTGAGTACGTTGGATATCACAAAAAGGCACATGCAATAGGCAGGGGCAGACACACTCACCAATCAAGGGACGGGAGAGATCCGTGATGAAGCTCTAAAGAGAAGTGTAATCATCCTGAAGCCCAGCAACAAGGGCGTCAGAAACCTTACGTTCTTCCATGGAGGCCGTAACGGCGGCCTTGGCTCGACCATCTGCCGAACTTGCTTCTTCTTTCGCCTCCCTCAGCTCGCGCTCAAGGTCGGCGATCCGCTTCTCAGCCGAGCTCAATGCCGATTGAGCCGCCGCCAACTCACCCGCTGGGACAAGTCCCTGGCGAGTCTCCTCTGCCTTCGCGGCAACTGCCTGAAGCCCCTTATTCGCCTCTTGGACGGTGGCCAGTTCCTTCTCCGTGCGGTGTTTCGCTGCTAATCGGTCAGCCGACTCACGTTTCAGACCCTGCACACAATTCAAACAGTTAACCAAAGCGAAATCCTAAGTGCCCACCCGCTGAAATTCAGCGAGTGCGCACTCGGGACTAGCGATCAAAAAAAATCCTAAGTGCCCACCCACTGAAATTCAGTGAGTACGCACTCGGGGACTGGCGATCAAAAAATCCTAAGTGCCCACCCGCTGAAATTCAGCGAGTGCGCACTCGGGGACTGGACGCGAAAAATAACAACAAGACACTAAAAGAATCAGACCGCTGCAACACACCGGCCTGATCCTCAGGGACTGGACATACCTGGATGGCTGCGCCAAGCATGCCATGAAGTTGTATCGCATCCACAAACGCAAGGAGAGCCGACGTGTGCCCACGACGCTGCTCGACCTCCGCGTCAGCGACCCCAGGTGCACGGCTCGAGGGCGAGGTCCCACTCGATGTAGCCGCTCTGGCCATGAAGCGTGGGAACATTGCGATAGAGGCACCGGCGCCAAAGGAGGCTGGCTCGGCCATCCCAGGCGAGGGAGCACCCTCCTTCGTGGGTACGGCTGCCTCCGTTGCAGGTTCACTTGGCGCGACCGCCGTGTCATCGGAGATCGTGACGACATCGTCGCCCTTGGCTTTCTTGGCGCCATCCGCAGGGACGACGACTTCGTCCGCTTTCCTCGTCCGGAAGGGATCCTCTTTGCTGACGACGGGCAGCACCTTAGCCACGGTTGGATGGCCTATTTTCTTCGCTTCGATCCTACAAATTGACTGCGTGAGCAAGATAATTCAAGTACAATGAAAGACGAAAGAAGGTGAGCAAACTCACTTAGCGACTGGAATGAAGCGTAGCCCGGTGCGGATGCCGGCCGGCTTCTCCAGTTCGGGGCCCAGTCGGCGACTGAGGCCCATTTCCAAGACGTCGTGTGCCCAAGACACGGATGGTTTCTTTGTCGTCAAGGCTGCGACGGGAGCTTCTGAGACATCTTCAGCGGGAGCTTCCTTGCAAGGTGAAGTCGCCGCGACCGGAGCGGCCCCTAGTCCAGAGACTGGGGCGAATGGCGGAGGTATCGAAGCCAGTGGCACCTCTCTCAGGACAGCGGCCGTGTCCAGCGCGGTTACCATCGGCGGCGCCTCGCCCTTGGCCAGACTGGTGGCGTCGGAGCTCCTCGCCGAGTGCGGCGGGGAGGCCGGTCTCACCGGCTTTGTCTTCTTCTTCGGAGGGGCCTTCACCTCCTTCTATGTCTTCTTCTTCTTCGACGGAGTAGCTTGGCGGCGTGAGGTGGTCTCTAGAAGTTCGTCATCATCATCATTATGACGTTCAAGGCTTTTACTTGCCTTAAGCTCACGCTGACGCTGCCCGCGGGTCTTGCGAACCAACGGGGCGACCTCTTCCTCGGATTCGTCGTCGTCGCTGTTCTCGTCGCTCTCGGCGTCGCCCTTGGAGGGAGGCGATTCGCCCAGGTCCTGGACGGACGAGCTCGAGTTCTCGTCGTCTGAAGGCGGGAGCCATCCTTCCACCACTTGGAATAGCTGCAATGAGTACAAAATGAAATTAGAATGACCGCGACTGCATAAACTGCGACTGCGAATGATGCGAGGTGATTTACCGTTGGGGCTGGATGCTTTGCGGTGTAGGGGGCGACCCCAGCCTTTGCGTCCAGGTACACCGCCTGGGTGATCTTCTTCAGTGCTGGGGTGTAGTCCTCGAGCTTCCACTCAGCGAGGCAGGACTTCGTCGAGTCCTCCCGGCCTGTGTATTGGTACATGTAGTGGTCGCGTCGAGCCAGAGGGACGAGCCGCCGCCCGAGCCAGCAGTTGTATAAGTTAATTGTCTAGAGGCCTTTCTTCTTCAGACTGCGGATGGTTTGAAGCATTTCGTCCACGAACATCCGCTGGTCGGTGGGGAGCTTGCCGACTTGGAGTCGGCGCGGTTCGGACCGGTTGGCGGAGTATCGTGGGATCGCCGCCTCGCACTCTGGGGTCGCCTCGACAACGTAGAACCAAGACTTCTTCCAGTCGCTCGCCGCCTTGGCGGGCAGCATCAAGTCAAAGAACGAAGCTTTCGACTTCAGCTAGAATGTCAGGCTGCCCGTGGCAAGCATTGGGCCGCCCGCTTCCTCGCGACTGATCCGTCCGTGGAACAAATCTTGCCATAGGGGGAAGTAGGGCCGGCAGCCCAGGTAGCACTCGCAGAATGCCACGAAGATGGCGAGCTGCTCGATGCTGTGCGGACCCAGGTCCGACGGTTGGATCCCGTAGTAGGCACAGAAGCGCCGGAAGAACAGGGACGTAGGGAATCCCAGCCCCCGTTCTAGGTGGCTGGTGAAGCAGATAAATTCTCCCTCGCGCGGGTTCGGGGTCACCTCTCCGGCCGCGGGGATGCGCCAATAGCCAACGCGCAGGATCCCGGCCTCCTTGAAGGACGCCAGTTGCGCCCTCGTATACTTAGATCTACCCCAAGGCTCGGTGGAGGGGGCCATGGCAGAAGGATTTGTGGGGGGGTCGGAGGATTTCGGGTCGGCTGGATCGCGATGTGAAGGAAGGCGAAAGTGCGCGCAATCGGAGGAAATGGCGAGAAGATGGTTCTCTCATCGCCTGCCATTCCTCTTATATAGCGGTTGTTACCCGCCAAATCAGGGAGCCGTTACTACGAGGTGATTACGCCAAAAGTTACCGTTGGATTACCCCAACGGCTAGTTTGACCACGTTTAACGGTCCAACTTCAGCCACTCGGCTCGCCGACCCGATCACTACGACAGTGATTAAGTGTTTTGCCGACTCGATTCGCCAAAGCTGCGATCAGAATGACTAGTGGTTTCCTTCATGTAGGAGCCCGCCGACGATTCGACTGGATGCTTGCTTTGAAGCCGTATACTCCAACTGCCAGCAACCACCTGTGCCCAATCAACGACGGCCTCGGGGACTACTGATGGGGATATGCCCACCGGGGTATACCCAGCAGGATGTTTCCGACTGGCCCAGGAACTGGCGAGTGGGCCTGCAAGACGGCGACTGGATCAAGGCCTGGTATGGATCCAAGCGACTGGGAGATGAAGGCCCGGGCAAGTAGATAGGCCCAGTCGAGTTAGGTTAAACAATTACCGAAGCCTTAACTGATTCGGTTGAGATATGTAAACCCTAGGGGAGGTGAGTCTATATAAACCTCCCTACAGGGCGTGTAGAGTTACGTTCGATCATACACCCAAGCGACTCGCCGCCTAGCCGCCGAGCTCGCCCATTGTACCACCATCATAATACAATCTAGCAGGAGTAGGTCTTTACCCTCCGGGGGGCCGAACCTGGGTAAAACCTTGTGTCTCCGCCCTCATCTCGCACCGCAGATGGCTGGCCGCCCTTGCCCCTCGTTCTACTACTCGCTCCCGATTGCAACATATGCCGTGACCATTCCCACGACACATCTTCCACTATTTACTTGCTGCAAACCATCATCACCTTCCACACCATATAGTTAATCCTTTGTTACAGCAAACCGGTAAGCTTGACAACCTCATTGTTCGTTGGGGCAAAGTCTTGAGTTTGTGTTGTGCAGGTTTCCACGTTGCTTGCAACACCATTGAGACGTTTCCTTCCTCCTACTGGTTCGATAACCTTGGTTTCTTACATAGGGAATACTTGCTGTTATTCTCTTCACACCTTGCTCTTGGGGTTTCCAATGAAGCGCTCCCACGTCAATACCAGGCGCCATCAAGCTTTTCTGGCGCCGTTGCCGGGGTGGCTAAGGACAGATTCACAAGGGGAGTCTTCCTCAACCTTTCTATTTACTTTGTTTTTGGTTTGCTTAATTTCTTTTGCTTGGTTTTGTTTGCCTCTTTTTATCAAAAACTCCACAAAAAATAGTCTAGTTTGGTTATCTTTCTCTTACCAAAAACACAAAAAATAGTTCCTACTCTAGTTGGTGGTCTGTTATAGCCTTTCTTGGTCATGCTTTCTATCAATGGATGGTTTCTTTGAAACTAGTTCTTATTGGCAAGGTGGGTTCACGGAAGAACAAAAGTATTATTATAAGGAACACCATTTTTCACAAAAAGGGAAACACTTATGGGAACAAATTGATAAGTTGAATACTATTGCTAGAGATGTGTGCTCTACTTATAATGTTACTTATTGATTTGATAAAGCTTGTTGCTATAGGAGGTATAAACACCTCCCTTTTCAATGTGAGTATAATCATAATGTTACCATATCCTCTTATGTTAAAGGAAATTGTGACTTTTATGATGTGGAACAAATTGAAGAATTTATTGCCTTCAAGGGTGCATTTGAACTTGCCAGTTTGCTTGAAAATACTGATGATGCACCTTATGAATACGAGGTTCATGAGATACTTAAATTTTGATTTGATAATTACAAGGAAGAAAATGGCTATATTCTTGAATATTTTAATAGGTGATTTCCACAAATGGAAGAGACTAATGCCTTGCAGGAGCCTATGGAAGAAGAAATTGTTTAAACTGGAAGCTCATTAGATGAAAAAGAGGAGAGTGATGAACAAAAGGAGGAAGAATGGATTATCTACCCATGCCTACCTTCTAATGAGAGTAACTCTTTATCTCTTACTTTATTTGGTTGTCCACCATGCTTACCAAAGGAGGACGAATGTTATGTTCATGTGTATCCTTTTGAAATATCTACTTTGAGTAAAACCTGTGAAGGTTTTAATCCCACTATTCTTGAGCTTGATAGAAATTATGTGTTTGTAGATCATGAAAAGCATGCGTTATGTGATATTTATATTGTTGATTTTATTCATGAGGATACTGAAAAAATTATTATGAGAGAGGAAAATATGGTTGGAGAAGTTTTGATGGTATTGAAAAACCTCTTTTTGTGCTGAAAGTTTTGAAGTTACTCTTGTCTTATATTCCTATGCATGTCACTTTGTTCTTCATGAATTTATTTGTGTACAAGATTCCTATGCATAGGAAGAGGATTAGACTTAAATGTGTTTTGAATTTTCTTCTTGATGCTCTCTTTTACTTCAATTCATATTTCTTATGTGAGTATCTTCTCAAACTATCAAGCCTAACTTAAAGGCGTTAAAGAAAAGTACCTGTTGGGAGATAACCCAAGAGTTTCCTTGAGTCTTGGAAGTTATTACTTCAGTAATGACCTCTCCTTATCCTTTTTTGTTTTGGTGCCAAGAATGACCTCTAATGAGAGGGAAGTAAGATTTGGGGAGTTGCTGTCCTGAAACAGATTTCTGTCCTCCACCATAAAAATTCGTGAGGAGTCTCTCTAAGTCGGATTGAGCTAAAAATTTACGAATAAATCCCCAGTATGTTAGCTAACTTTCTTTAGTTTAACACTTTTTGATTTGAGAAAAATAAGATTTTCAAAAAAAACGGTTTCTACCTGCTGGTCTGTTTTGACAGATTTCTGCCATTATTTGCATTTGCTTCTTATTGGTTCCTTTTTGAGTTCTGTTTTGGGGAATTGAGATTTTTTAAGGATTTGCTACAGTAGCTTGTGTTTTTAGTGAAAATTTTTGCTATTCAAAAGATAAACCCAAAGGTATATTATTTTTTTAATACACTAATGTTGCTAATGAAGATTGTGTGAAGTTTTGTATAAAGGAAAAATTTCAGGTGTAGAGAGAGAATGATGTAATGAGATGAAAAATGGAAAAAATCTCAAGCTTGGGGATGCCACCCCAGTGTCACCCCAAGAAATATCCAAGAGGTACAAGCGTCAAAGCTTGGGGATGCCCAAGGCATCCCCTTCTTCATCAATAAAAAGCTCAGGTCTGTCTAGTTTTTATTGTTTCATGCCCTATTGTGTTGTTCTTGGAGCGTCTTAGTTTTCTTATGCTTTGCTTAGTATGTTTAGTTTGCTTGAGTAAAGTACTTTGGACCCCCGCACTACTAGAAAAACGCCTATTCGTGGCGCACATGAAAAGGCCTTCTGTGGCGCACTAGCAGTGCGCCACGGGCCTCGCGCTACGGCTATCTCGTAGCCGTGGCGCACTGCATGGTGCGCCACAGAAGTTTAGATATAGGCGTGGCGCACATGCCAGTGTGCCACAGAAGTTTGGGCAGGTGCGCCACGCGTATGAAACGATAACCGTGGCGCACTAGGTGCTGTGCGCCACGGATATAAATTTCAAAATTCAAAAAAAAAGCAGCAGATCTGGATCTCGTCGTCAGTGCCGTCGCGCGTCGGTGCAGGTCGCCGTCGTCGCCTCCTCGTCGTCTCCTCCTTGTCGTCGTCGTCGGAACTGCAAGGAGGAGGAGGAGAATAGGAGGAAGAGGAGGAGAAGATGAGGAGGAGGAGGAGGAGGAGGAGGAGAAGAGGAGGAAGAGGAGGAGGAGAAGGAGAGGAAGAGGAGGAGGAGGAAGAGGAGGAGAAGAGGAGGAGGAGGAGGAGGATAAGAAGAGGAGGCCTCGTCATCGTCGGAACTACAAGGAGGAGGAGGAAGAGGAGGAGAAGAAGGAGCCCGCCGTCTCGTCGTCGGAACTGCAAGGAGGAGGCCGCCGCCGCCATCACCATGTTCACTGCAAGGAGGAGGAAGAGGAGGAGAAAGGAGAAGGAGAAGGAGAAGGAGGAGAAGAAGGAAATGAGAAGGGAGGAAAAGGAAAAGGAGAGAAGGGGAGGGAAGGTGGGCGGGGTGGGGATTCGAAATTTGAATCCCGCCCAAGCTTATCCGTGGCGCACTAGGTGGTGGTGCGCTACGGGTAAGTCGTCCTCTATTTTTTTTTCTGCAGGAAAAAACGGTCTTTTGACCGTAACTTTTTACTCTTTTCGAATTTTGAAAATCTAAAAAATCGCTAAACGACCATAGGTGGTTGCGAGCGGATGCGAAATCTCGTTCTCGTCATTTTGGTATATTATACGGTTTTTTTCGATATCGTATGCAAAAGTTACGGCCGTTTTACCGTGGCATGACTTTTTTTTGCAAATAAAGTCAAAACTCATGTTTGTTAATTTTACTAGATGCTATACCACATTACCTACCTAAATATGAAAGGATTTAATTTTTTGAAGTGTTTATCATTTTCGTTTATTTTTTGCAAACCCTAAAAAGGCGATCCACGGGGGGGGGGTGGTGGTGGTGTGGAGTGCATGCCACTTAGGCGTGGGGCACTAGGGCAGTGTGCCCTACGGCTAAGTTTATACATCTGTGGCGCACTATGCCATGTGCGCCACAGATGTTTGTGGCTGTTTCACAGCAGAGGGGGCGTGCGCTTAGGCGTAGCGCACCCCCCCCCATGTGCGCCACAGATGACACTAACAACTGTGGCGCACATGACTATAGTGCTCTACAGATGTTTGGCGAGCGTCCAACAGGGCCCTGGACCACACACATCTGTGGCGCACTATAGTCATGTGCGCCACGGTTGTTCTAGTTACTAGTAGGGCACTGCCCACAGGTGAGCCACGCCTGTTTTAGCCGTGGGGCACTTCAACCATGTGAGCCACGGATGTGCTGATTACCTATAGCTGTTTTCCTAGTAGTGCCGTTCTCGTTGTGTTGTTTCAAATAAGTTGATTGGTGTTGGAAAGGAGTAGATAATTCTTGCTTGGAAGTGCAAGAGGAGCTTGCATTGACTGTGACTTAGACTTTAGCATGACATGCTAGGTGTTATTTTGACCTTATGCTTAGTGATTATTGTTGTAGCATGCCTTGTTCCAAACAATTGGGATTGCTTAGTGTGCCTTGAAAGAATCATGCATTGTTTTAGCATACAAAAGCATAGTATTGTGGTATTCTTCTTTGATGTTTTGTTTGGGTTGACTTGGCACATGCTCACACCATGTTATGAATATGAACAAGTCACCATAGCCTTTATGATCATTTAGTCCTTGACTTTTAGTACCACTATATGTTTTGATTAGTAATGTTTTGTTCCTCTACATCATTATGGCCATTATTGCTCTCTTAGTTGGTTGATCCCAGACTTTTTCTAGACTCCACTTGTATGAGTAAGTTCTACTCATGCTTCCAACTCCCAAGAAACCAAGTTATTACAAAGTGTCCACTATAAATTCCTATGCATGGTGTGTTACACCATTCCAAGTATATTCTTTTTTTCATCTACCTTCCAATTAAAAACTATTTTGTTATGTGAAAACTTAGTGATTAAAGCCCTCACAAACTTGATGGCACACTTTATATTTTTTTCCCCTAATAAAATTGAACCATTGTGTCATCTATGTTGTATATGCTTGCACTTATACGTTGGAATTAGCAGAACCATGTTGTCATGGGGAACGTTTTCAACATTGCACTTGTACTTTGTACACAGTTGATATCATGCTCTTTTGTCTATGGATGTCACCGGTGTGAAATAAAGAGTGAGCTTGTAAGTCCATGGAGTTATGTATTTTGTGTTAGAGAAACGCCTGGGCCGCTAGCCTAAGTCATGCCTAATCATGGTGGAAACTTGCAGCATCACCACAATGAGCTATATGTGAAGCATCCTCAATAAAAATCTATGCACATAGTAAATAAAAAGATTGTTGAGATGCTCATTGTCTGCTTGCCTTTTCATTTTGGTTATGGGATATCTCCTGTACCATGTGCAAGGGGTACCCCATTGGCGGTTCTCTATGATACGCATATACTTACTATGACAAGAACTTACAGGTGACTGAAGTTGAGTAGCATGAGGTGTGGCCCTCGTATTCAAGGGACTTGAGATTGCCAACATATATTTTGTCAAGCATATACTCCATAGTTTATTCACTTTAACCTTAATCACTTCAAGATGCTTATGATAGGGGCAATGAGGGCTAAAATCTAACAAGTACCATAATTTTTGGAGCTCTTTTTGAAACTTGAAATCCCTGCTTCCCTTTATGAAGGGCCTTTCTTCCACCATTATATTGAGTCTCCACCTTCTACCTTTTGGCACCATTAAGAGAGTATAGTTGTCATTCTTAGTTCTACGTGCAGTGTCCCAAAACTTACTGATTGATGCATATTGTTGATATTTCTTGTTCTTGTGCTATTTGTATCTATTCACTCTTATGAACTTTGAAGGTGTCTTATGCATCCATTTGCTACTCCATGAGGGACAAGCTGAATGCCACTATGCCATGTTTTCTGTATGTGAAACAAACAAACGTTTTTCAATGCATGTTATTCATGATATTTGTTTGTAGCCTTTCATGTTGCATGCATAGTTACTTTGTCTTATTGTTAGAACTCCATCTTTCATGCACATGTTTAGAGTTCTTTGATCCCAGCTTTCAATGCTTGAAAATGGTTTGATCTTGGTTTTGATGGTGCATGTCACCTCAAAAATTATTCTTTTATCACTTACCTACTCGAGGACGAGCAGGAGTTAAGCTTGGGGATGCTTGATACGTCGGAAATGTATCTATAATTTTTGATGATCCATGCTTGTTTAGTATCTACTTTGCTTTGCTTTGTCTACACTTTGAGGTGTTTTTATATCTTTTCTCGAACTAACCTATTAACAAGTTGCCACAGTGCCAGTTGCCTGTTTTCTTGTGTTTTTGGTTCCAGAAAGGCAGAAAATCAATATTCTCAGAATTGGACGGGACGAAAGACAAAGTCAATATTTTACCGTGGGCAACACGAAGCTAGAAGACGAGACAGAGGGGCGCCACAGGGCGGCCAGACCCCCCTAGGAGTGGCCAAGCCTGGCCCGCGCCTGGGCAGGGTGTGGCACCCTGGTCGCCCTCCTGGCTCGCCCCTTCTCCTATAAGAAGCCCCCTGATGCAGAAACCCTAGGCACCCGATCAAAACTCCACGAAACCTTCTGTAGCCGCCGCCACCATCGTCCCTAGATCGGGGGATCTGCAGTTCTTCCCGGCACCCTGCCAGAGGGAAGATCATCCCGGAGGCCTTCTTCTTCATCATGCCAGCCTCTGGTATGAAGCGTGAGTAGTTCCACTTTGGACTACGGGTCCATGTAGTAGCTATATGGTTGTATCTCCTCCTTGTGCTTTCATGTATAGATCTCGTGATCTCCGTTCATGATCAGGATCTAATCTATTTGTAATCATGCATGTTTTGTTTGTGGGGATCCGATGGATATTGAGATTACTATGTCAGATTGATTAGTGGTTTTGTCTTATTGATTCTATCATGTCTGTGTTGTTTGAGATCTTGCATGCTCTCCATTGTTAGTAGATATCTTGGCCAAGTAGTTGCTAGTGACTCCAAGAGGGGGTATTTATGCTCGATAGTGGGTTCATGCCTATAGTTTCCAAGGGAAGTGACAGAAATCTCTTCGGTTGTATATGTGTTGTTGCCACTAGGGAGAAAACAATGGTATCTTGTTCATGGAACAAGTGGATTGTTTACCTTACACACTTTGCTTAAAGTAGTTGTCTGTTGCTTGCAACTTAATACTGGAGGGGGTTCGGATGATAACCTGAAGGTGGAATTATAGTCATAGATGCAGTTGGATGGCGGACTATATATATTGTTGTATTGCCCAATCGAATCTCATAGGATCTTTTTGTCTAGTATTTCATTGTTATGACTTGGTCAGTTCCTGTCAATTGCCCTGCTGTAATTTGTTTACCCTTCATGCCATGTTGTTTATCTAAGGAGAGCACCTCTAGTGAACTATGGACCCCAGTCCAATCTTGTAACAACCCAAGTTCTACCAAATGGTTCTCCTCTTCCTCCCCCAGGATCCCCAACCCGAAACCCTAGCCGCTCGGGCTCCGTCGAGCCCCGCCGTCTCCAGGCACCCCGTGCCACGGCAAAGCCACCGTTGGATGCGCCCCGACGCCCTCTTCATTAATGTTGAAGCTCGCAAGCAGGGGAGCTCCCTCCTTGCCGGAATCGAGCTCGTTTCCTTCGTCGACCGCCGCAGTTGACGCATCGATTCGCCGTCGTCCGGCCTCACCTCGCCTCCCCGAACCCTCCACCGGCTTCCTGGTGAGCTTGTGATGCTAACGAGCCCCTCCGTCTACTCCCTCTCGCTCTGTATCGCCACCTCGTAGAGCACCATTGCCCGCCGCCGCAGATGCTCGTTTGAGTCAAAGCTCCGGTGACCAATCTAGGGCGGTGCCACCATCTTTAGGTAGCCTGCGCCGCGCTCTCTCCGACGCCCCTAACGACGCATGCGCGCACCCCCAATCTCCTGCCCCGTGCTCGATCTGTGAGAAATGGTGAAGCTGACGTCAGCATGACGTCATGCTAACGCCATAATCCTTTTTGTTTTGTTTTAATGTTTTGTAACTTCATTTTTGGAATTAATAAATATTCTGAGGGCCCAGTCTGTCAGGGTTTTAATCTTTTTGGAAAATAATTTCTAAAATTGTTAAACTTATGACAAGTGGGTCCATATGCAAAATAATATATATATAATATCTAAAAATGTTTAATTAATTTAAAATGATTTATAAATGGATTAAAATTGAGAAAAATCATAACTAATTCATTTTAAGTCGGAAAAATACAAATAATATATCAAAATGATCAGAAAAATTAGTTCTACCTAATTACACTATAATAATGCATTGATAAACAATTCCAATTGCAAGTTAGTTAGAAGAACTAAATGAACCCTCTCATATGAATCCGGGATCCCTTCGAATTAGGGTTTGCACCCCTCGGAACCCCGATTAAATGGTTGAGCATGTCTTAGGGGTTAATTACAATACAAATTAACTTTTCATATCATCATCCTTGCTTGAGCATTGCATCGATGCCATGTGTTGATTGTTTCCCTTCCTTTCTGGTATTTGGTTCTTCTCCGGTAGAATACAATATTGGAATCAAGATCAAGTCCAAGACTGAAGACCGAGGTCAACACTGTCAAAGATCGAAGATCAATACTTGATCAACTATAATCAAGTCAAGTACCAGATGTCTGAAGCTCTGCTTTCTGGATATCAACTGGCAAAGGCAAGCGAAGCCCCACACATACATATGAATCCTATGCCTTCAAAGTATTTCATTCTTGCCATATGCATACTATTCTAAAGTATTTTATCGGTAGATAGAGTAATCCTATCTGATGCATGTTACCTTTGGATCCTATATTCCTAGATCTACTGCTCCTAGCATAACTAGGGTTTGGCTTGTGAAGCATTGCTAGAGCTATTACATAATTGTGCTTAGCCATGCTTAGTTGTTACCACTGGTCCATCTGGTTGATGAATCAGAGATGCGAATGAACCTAGTTGGACAGGATGACATGGTATGATCAGAGATGAAAGTTAAACATGATAAGGCTTGTATGGGAGGCCATGGTGGGTTGTGGTTTTTGCAGTCCCATACTTGCCACTACTAGGACCTGAGTTCTTGCCTATGGACCAAGACGAGCGTACAACCACACGGGGGCCTGGAAACCCCCTCGACCAACTAACTTGCCGAGTAGATTCCATGAGTCACATAGTTCGGGTGTTCCATTCGACACACGCATTCTGGCTCTTCTCGAAGGAGGTGAAGGAGGTGCATTCATACAGGTAGGTAAGCGTGGCAGAGAATGGGAGATGCCCGGCATCCGTAATCTCAAACCCTGTTCACATCATTAGGGACCAACTTCGGGACTCGACCCGTTACGGTGGCATCTCCCTAGTGTGTGACTCATGGTCTCGGCGAAAGCAGTGGAAAGGTCGTGTCTAACCACCCTCTGTTGGCCTTCCAAGGAAGAGGGCTTATCTAGTGGAATTAAGAGAAGGTTAGTACGTGTGGGTAAAGTTGTACACCCCTGCAAGATTAAATCTTTTAGAAAACTCGTGTCCACAGTTATGGACGAACTTGGTGCCATATTCTAAGATCATAGATAACTTGAACATAATCGTAAAACTTGGCAGATCAATGTGTGCTTAAGGATGCTTCCTCATGGGTACGAGGGGGTGATCCTAGATAGGTTTAGCTAATGATGATTCGGTGGATATCAAGATATGATCAAAGATAGAGATACCGCTCTCTTATACCCTTTTAAAGTATTCTGATTAATCGAAATTCTTTCCCTCTTGTTTTACAAAACAAAGTTGGCTTTATGCAAAATAACTCCACCAGCCATAAGTCTTGCAAAGTACACCCTGTACTCACCCTTGCTTCGTTGATACTTTTGCAGCAGAGTAAGTGTTACCATAGAAGATGATTTCTTCATGTCATTGACAAGTAGTTTGGAGTTCCCAGCCGGCAGTCTGGGATCTATGGATTGGACGCCAACGTTATGCTTCAGGCCTCTTAGGCCATTTGTTAAGTTTGTTATACTTAATAGCATAATTTGCCTTCCGTTGTTTGATGTTTGTGGCTTGTGACCTCTTCTTGTAATATTTTGGTTCTTTGCTTAGTTATGCTCTTGTTGTAATAATTTTTGTGTCGTAGGGTCACTGTTGTGTTACCGATTCTCCCTCTGTACACTTTCGAGATTCAGGTTAGGCTTATATTCAGACGATGGTCTGGGATTTGTCTAGCCCTGATCCCAGGGGTGTCACAGGTTTTGGTATCAGAGCAGTACCAACTGTAGGAAACCTTTCTATTGGTCCATGTTGAGTCTAGTACTTGTGAAAACTATTTTCAAAGATGAAAACTATGTGCGAAAACTCTAGTATGCTTCTTTTACTCCTTATCCAGTTTTGCTCTAGCTTTGGGTTACCTTATCTTGTTTTGATTTGGTAAAAGTTTTGCTATCTCGTCTCTTTCTTCAAAGCTTAGGTGCCTCTTCAGGCATGTCGTTTCTCAACCATTTGACCTAGTGCTAAGTTCTGTAGAGTCAGCTGTGTGTGTTCCTTGTTTCCCTTTGTTCTGTTTCTTTTGAGAGATTTCTTTCTATCATGATCTCTCTATTCTATGGGACCACAATATTATATTGTAGGATCCACAATGTTTTCTTCTAGGCTTCGAGGTCTCCTTTCTCCTCGTATGCCTCCTTTTATTTGTTTGGGTACTTCCGAAGTTGTTTCTTCTTTTGGAAGCTACCTTGTGATTGCTAGCTTGTAGTGTACGCTTTGTCACTCAAGTGGTAGTTACTCTTTTCTCGGGTTTTAACCCTCGGACTTGAACCTAAGATCCCCGATTGTGCTAGATTCTGGTTGCAAATCTTGTACATGAAGCTGACCTTTAACCCAAGATCCATTTTGTTGACCCCTTGGTTAATGTTCACACATTACCTCAGGATGGATAGTACCTTCTAGTGTAGCCTTCAAGCTTGTGGGTATTGTCGCTATTGAACAGTGACAATAAAGGATTTCCCCTACCACATGCTATGGCAGATGTTCTTTAATGGAACTAAATAGATCACGACAAGGGTACTCCTCGAGAGTCTCACATCTGTGCTCGTGACTCTGCAAACCTTCCTTTTCTATGCATTGGTTTTCGGAAGATTGTTGACTTATGCATCTACATCTAGGGATTCTATTCTGAGCATGTTCCTCCTTCCTTGTTGTTTTCCGACCTTTGTCTACCAATTGGCAGCCAAGTAGTAAATGTGCATTGATGTCTTTCGATGCAAGGCACTCTTGTGGTCCGTCATGACAAACCATTCCGGGATGTCTAGGAGAAACAAACTCTAGTACCTCATCATTTCTAAGACCAGGTCAAAGTGTTGTAATCCGCAGATCAATAAGCATTGATTAGCTTATGTCATGTTCTACCTTAAGGTATCACACACTTTCTATACTAAGAGTTCATGCTGAGATTCATGACCCTCTTAATGAAGTGATGCTCTTACACATATTTACCCACCCTTTCTCTGAGCTGTTCACGCTCAGGAATGTTGCATGTGCGTAATGATGTGGCCATCTAAGATTCTTAGCAATTATCATTGCCTTGAACTCAAAGGACATTTGTGTCATCCTTAGCGTGATTGATTAACCCTATCACTAAGTAAAGGATGATCATGCTACCAAGTCTGTTATTCTAGTGCACTCTCTTCGGACAAAGAGTTAGGCTCGTGCTGAAGCTCTGAGGCTGTGTTATCTTGCCTTACCAAGCAAGTTTCCTTCTTGAGTTAAGTGACATATCGGTGCTTCGTGATATTCTGGATGTCTTACTAGAAGTATCGCCATGTTTCCACATGACCGTGTTGTTAGGTTCTTGAGTAAGCTGTTTCTTTAAACCGCTCCTTCCTCCAAGGATCCATACTGGATACCCCTGAACTAGTTGGTTGAGCTTAAACAACAACTTGGAGAGTTGTAAGACAAAAGTTCTATCCAACTCTGTTTCTCCTGAAAGGGATGTCTAGCTCTGTTCGTGCTAAATAAGGATAGTATGTCCTTTGTGGATATGTTATCTTCCCCGCCTTTTATTTGGTTTGGGAAATTGTCAAATCAAACTCTGTTCTACGGACTATTCTGTCGGTGTATCTACTCGTGATGTTTCACTTAAGTACATCTTCATGTCCTCTGGTCTGACCAATGTCTATGCCTTATTCATACAACATGTGACTCCATCCTCTTGGAGTGTCTTGATAAGTTTGTTATTGAGCCCATCGATGACATCCTTATCTTCTCTATGTTATATCAGACTCCTATGGAACAGTTGACATTAATGTTGGAAAGTTTTGAGAACCATCTTCATGTTATCTTGAAGTATGTGTTCTGGATGTTAGAAGTAACCTTCTCTAGTTCACGCACAAAATTTTGAAAGAAGTCGCCGTGGATTCGAGTAGAGTTATGTTTGTTTCCTCGGGAATCATTTCCAAGTTAGTAGGTTGATACCTTCACATCCCGAGAAGAACCTCCAAGCACACCAAGCCACTGATTGATTCATTCACAAAAGATAAGAAGTCCCACAAAACTTCTATATCCTCCTAAATATTTCCTAACAAGGATTCAATTGTGTTTCATTGCAAACAATTCATGCAGGTGCAATTATCGTCTGATAACTTGCTATCACATGGGTTTCACAATCTAGCTCATCTTTTGGAGCTTGACTTTGTAGTCCATGACTTGAGAATCTAGTAACTTTATCTTTGTGGTAAATGTTGCACCCTTTCTATTCGGACATGCTGAGTCAGAAGTATCTCTCCACCTAATCAAAGTTGAATCTCAAGCATTAATAATTATTGGTGTTCCTCAAGGTTATGATGTAGGTCTATTATAACTCTGGCAAGATTGATGTAATGGTTGGCACAATCAGTCGGAAGACCTATTGCCATACTCCCTTGAATCAGCAATCATAACCACTCCTCATGAGGCTGCTTTTATGACTTATTGAAGGAGTTGTTCTTATGGTTTTCTTTGGATCCGAAGTCTTACATTTACTTGATGACTGATTGAAGGCTTGTTAAAAGTTTGATATCAGTATCTCGAACATCAAGGAGAACATTTAAAGTAGTATTGCTAAATGTTTGTCGGTCAATCCTCTAGACTCTTTTATGATGGAAAGCGTCTTGTTATGCCAAGTACTTGGAGTTTGAGAATGAAGTTTCTTTCTTCTCGTGTCATCAGGAATCTTCTAAACTATTCGTCTTGGTGGTGCAAAGTAATATCGAGATCTTTGGCAATGATTTTGGTAGTCCTAGATGAATAAAGAGTTTCCTTCACGCTTTATTAAACATGTTCGAAGAGCAATTATGATTTTTGTAATCAATAGTTTATCTTGTTACATGTTCTTGTGACTCTTACGAGTCCTCTCCACCAAAACACATCTCTCTCTTGGCCTTCTGTTGAACCAAAGAATGACCCTTCTGTGTCAAAAGTAGTTCAACAACTTGGTTTTGTTGATATCTATCTCTTCCACCTGTTAAGCTCTATTAAGCTGTTTAGTAGAGGTTTATCTTTCGAAGTCTGTGGTCATGTTCTTTCAGTTAGAAGATCTCCTTCCCTCTGAAGTCAAAACTCTTCTACAAAGCTCCATGGTCTCAATCCTTATGAAGACCAATTATCTGTCACCTTGAAACCTTCTCCTTTTGTTTCCTCCTCTACCTTGACGTGGTTCATGTTGTTAGCTCTAGAGATGTTTCCGAAACATCTATCCATGAGTTGACCATGAGATACTCAGTTTGTGGTTCCGTGTCATTCCCTCTCTTCCTTCGTGTGATTAGCCACCTCGAAGGTTACGAAGCGCTTCGTCCACTCGTCATGGTGGCATGGATCAACCTGTTTGAGAATATCGTCGAAGTTTAGTGTAACCCTGTTCCTTCTATCTTCCTACCTAGGAATCTCGGGTCGAGATTCTTTTAAGTGGGATAGAATTGTAACAACCCTAGTTCTACCAAATAGTAATTTGGGTTTGTTTGTGCATTCATGAGCATCATCCGAAAAATGCATGCAAGAAAATAAATACAAAACCCTAAACCCTAGTGATGACCCAGAAGTATAGGGGATCGTAATAGTCTCCATGGGTAGTATTACCCAATTTATTGATTTGACACAAGGGGAGCCAAATAATACTTTCAAGCCTTAACAACTGAGTTGTCAGTTCAGCTGCACCTGGAAATAGTTCTTGCTCACAGAAGTTTATCATTAGCAACAGTTTGTAGTAGCAACAGCAATAGTGAAACAGGAGCAATAGTAACAGTAACGGTAATAGTAGGATTCGAGTGCGGTAGGCATAGGGATGGATGGACGGGCGTTGCATGGATAGGTCTAAACATGTAACTTCAAAATCTAGGGCATTGCATATAAATAATAACAAGCATCCAAGTACTAAACAATCCTAGGCATGTGCTCCAAATATAGTCATACGTTCTCGCAATGAGAACTTGCACAACATCTTCTGTCCAGCCAGCCCGTGGCAGCGGGGCCTCTAGGGAACTACTGGAAATTAAGGTGCTCCTTTTAATAGAGCACCGGAGCAAAGCATTAACACTCTATGAACACATGTGATCCTCACACCACAGCCATCCCCTCCGGTTATCCCAATTTTTGTCACTTTGGGGCCTTTGGATCCGAACAATGATATGTGTACACAACTTGCAGATAAGATCACAAACAATACTATCATAATGATTCAATAATAAGTTCAGATCTGAGATCATGGCACTGGGGCCCTAGTGACAAGCATTAAGCACAACAAGTTGCAACAAAGTCAAATAGCACTAATAGAGATACTAGGCACAATGCCCTAACAGATCTTATTCGATTACATGATAGAACTCATCCAATCCCTACCATCGTCAAGCCTACAGCGGGGTAACTCACTCATGGATGAGGGAAACATTGGTGGTTGATGGAGGTGCATTGGTGATGATGATGGCTACTGATCCTCTCCAAATTCCTTGTCCCGGCAGGGATCCGAATCTTGGTTCCTGGTGGCGGCGGCGGAGCGGAACTCTTTCTGGAAAACTATCGAACCACCCTCGGTTTTTAGGTCGAAAGGAAACTTATAGGCGCAGAGGGAGGCCGGGGAGGTGCCTGGGGAGGCTGCACCCCCTCCAGGCACGGCCAGTGGTGGGCCCGCGCCTGGGGTGGTGTAACATCCCAAAAATACTAAACTTGGATCATCAATTTCTAATCATAAAAATTAGGGTTAACAAAAACTTTTCTAAATAAAATTAGGAATGCATGCATATGAGTATGCATTGAATTTGAAATTCTTTTAAACCACCTTGTTTGTATGTTTCCTTGCTTGTAAAATGTTTCTTAGGTGAAATAAACATCATCTAAAACATTTCCCACACTTCTCCCAAAGACAAATAAAGCAAAACAAATAAAATAAAGGAATGGTCATTTTGACCAATTTAACTCCCATGCCTACTTTGGCTGTCTCAAACTTTCAGAACCTAACAGAAACTTTTCTGGATCTTTGCACCTCTTGAATGTACTCATAACGAAGTATCAAGGCCCACTTTGTGATCATCCAGAAACTTTCAAATGCATAGTTTAAATTACAATTCAAAATTGAATCTTTATCATATGGGAAGATCCCACTTTTTCAAAAACCACTCAAACAAGCTCAACTTTCAAAACCCAGGCATCTGCAGACTCACCAGCACCAATCTAGCACACCCACCAAAAATCTTTTCAAAATTCAAAAACTGAATTCATGCGGCCATTTCAACAAACAGGTTACAGACACAAATCATACAAAATCTAAACACTATAGTGAGCAGTGATTGAAGCCTAACTTGTTCCCTCTCTAGCTCACAACCATCTCAGTAGATCATCTAGCAAGTTAAACCAAGCACTAGCCCCACTGTAAGCTTGGCATTGCCATCAATGGTGAACAGCCGAGCACACCCATGCCACCCCCATGTCGACAGCAAGCTACGAGGAGAAACAAGCCTACCCAGCATGTCTGGGAGGCAGCCCACCGTCCATCGCCACTCCATGTCCAGCGCTTGAACCCTGCCAGCCACTGGACCACACGCACGGACCGCGCCCAGACCGCCAGCGACCATGCCGAGCGTGCGCCAGAGCGCCACCCTCGACCGAAGCCCACAGACCGCGCGCCGCCCTCACCGCGTGCACACACAATCCCCACCGACCCAGGAGACCGCCAGACATCCCTGTTCGCCGCCCCGTGACACACAGCCACCGCTCGCTGTCGAAGACGCCGCCTCTGCCGCGCAGAGCGTCGCGTGTTCCAGACCAACTTGCACCGCCCCATGCCTCAAAACCATGTCGTTGAGCATCGCCAGGGAACACCGCACCTTCCCCTACCTTCGCCCATACCGATAGCCGTCTGTACCATCTCCCCCGACGAGCTCACCGTGCGCCCAGTCGGTTCCCTCGCTCGACTATAAATAGAGGCCACCCCCGTTCGAATTCTTCACACCATTCTACTCCCCTCTCATCACTGATTGTGCCACACCGTTCCCGGAGCAAGGCGAGCACCGCATCGTCGAAATTTCACCGGAGCCCGCCGCCTCTAGAGAAGAAGGGCGCCATCGACTTCGTCCACCCCAGGAGCTGCCGCAACAACCCCTGAGTTCTCCGTCGTCGACTTTCTAGTTCGCCCGGCTCACCGACCCTCGCCTGCACCCCGGTGAGCCCCCAGCAAACCCCACTGGCCGCGCTAGGTTTCTATCTCGCCGACGTTGCTCAACTTCGACGATGACTCTCAGCCGTTGGATTAGAATCAGATCGAACGACCCACGTTACCCTGTACCGCTTCGCACCCCCCTGTGTCACTGACGAGTGGGGACACCCACTTAAGCAGCCCGCAGAAGCGCTACGCTTAGCAGGCCGGCCCGTTAACTTTTCCCACGCAGCCCAGTTATTTGGATTAAACCTTTTCTATTTTATTTCAAACTCACTTCTATACCCAACTTCAAAAATCAACCCAGATCGATTCAGTGCACCAAATTGAATGAAACCAATTATGTTAGAAAGGTATGGGAATGCTGAATCCAAGCCCGTTGGATTCAAGTAATTTGGATCTATAGATCACCCATGGTAAAAATAACAAGGCAGAAGCTTTTCTGCATTCAAACAATTTTCAAATTTAAACCATAATAGATTTTGAGTTGATTCCAACGCACAAAAATCACATTTAACCATACCTTTCAGAATATATAAAAATATATAGGTTTACTTGCAGAAATAATGTTCAAGTAATAAAAGAATGCTACATAGGCATTTCTAGTCACTTTATTTAATTAAAATAAAAGGGTAAAACCTTATTAAATTGTGACACCACTTTAAATCATGTTCCCGTGGACTAAAATATGTGGTGATGACATGTGTCAACATGATCCCATGTTTGGTTTGGAGAATATTAAATCTTAAAGAGTTTTTCAAGGAGTAGAAATTACTTTTCTAAAAATAAAAGGAATTAAACCAAGCCTTAATCTTGTAATGTTAGTGATGATGTTAGATCATCTATAGGACCCTTGTGTGTGATGAATGCAAGTATTTAAGTATTGATTGGAGATTGTGTACATCGTATTTATTTATAGACGCTAGTACCGACCAAGGATACGAGGAGGAAGGAGGATTCTACGAAGAAGAAGCCGAGGAGAACTTCAACCACTGCTCTGCACAAGGCAAGCCTAATACTACTAGTGAATGTGCAAGCTAAAACTCGCAAGATACTCTACTTTAGCAAGCTTATATTGACAATAATGCAAGCCTAATACTACTATTGAATGTGCAAGCTAACCCTTGCAAGATACTCTATTGATGCAACAAACCACTACTTGTTACTATGCCCACTATATGCCTTAAGCATATGTGATCATATCCACTTGACAAACCAATCCTAGTTTTTACTTACAAGCTTTATACTTTATTTCTTTATCAAAGTTATTACTTAGAGTTTACTTAAGTGAATTATAGATACTAGAAAGATATTTGAAGGTTGCATAAAGAGCATAAAATTTGGCCTAAGCTAGATAATCTTGATGTCATCTTAAGGCATGAAATTGAACTTAGTTAGAACTCCACTAGTTTACCACCCCTCATTATTTCTTACCCCCACCAGTAGATGCTAGTGCTAAGCATAAAACTTGATCAACTTTAGATGGGAATATTTGGTGGAAAAATGGTTATGAAAACCTTGGAATGATGGATCATTCTATTGAAATGTTTTGGACATGTGTTTCCAAACACCTGATGATTTTGGTGATGAAAATGTTGAGGCATGAGCCTTAGCCCTTTATAAAACTGATGGTTGTCTGGATCCGATACCATTCCAATTTTATCGTACAACCACAATACTCGAAGATTGGGTAGGGCTTGACTAGAAACTTATATACCTTAGTATTAGTTCCCTCACGGCCAAGGTCTGAGCTGAGGCTACCTTGTGAAGATTGTCCACCTGTGCAGTACCCAAGATGACAGTTGGTCATGGTTGGGAGGCCAAACTCACAGGAGAGGTGCTTATACTAGGGCGTGTAATTGAAAGGTTAGGATTGATTATCCGCATACTGAGTATGGTGAATTCAGGATTTGTTCCTGACGGATGTATCGAATGTTATGGTGAAAGTGTACAATCTCTGCAGAGTGTCAAACTATTCGATAGCCGCGTCCGTGGTTATGGACAGTTGGAGTGGCCATACTGTTCCCCCGTCAGACTTTTCAAAATGACTTGTGAAATGAATTGAGTCTTTGACTTGACCACAACAGGGTTACGAGATGAAATACAAATTCTCACTTAGGTGTGATAAACTTTCAACTAGCATTCGTTGCTTCTAAACTTAGTAGAGATAAATCTGGCTTTTGCAAAATAACCCTAGAGCCTAGTGTCCTATTATCAAAACCCCCTTTCACTTGTTAGTATTTGTTTGCGAGTACTTAAAGAGTACTCATGGCTTTGTCCCTGGCTATTCCCGTGGCCAGACTATGAAGAGGAGTACCTGGAGGATGGACCCCAGGAAGGTTACGACAACTAGGATCATCTCCCATCGTCAGCATTGCCTGTGACCCCAAAGATGGAGCTTCGCCTACGCTACCGTTATTATTACGTATTCCGCTGCTTGATGTTGTATTAAGAACTGGATCATGAGATCCCTATTTGTGTAATAACTTATGTACGGTTTGTAATGGATGATGTACTATGGTATCCAATTCTGTTATATCTCGCAAAAATGGTGATCCTGGGATTGCGATGTATGGCATAACAGGCATCTGGGATTAAAAATCCGGGTGTTGACAAGTTGGTATCAGAGCCATCCTGACCATAGGAGACCCTAGTTAGATTGGACGTTTGAATCAAAAACTTAGTTTCCAAAACCAAAGAAAACAAAAATTTACAAACACTTATCCTCATTCTTATCCCTTTGATTCTTTCATGAAAATTCATGTTCCTCAAAAACTCTTGCAAAATACATAAAATTTTGACACACTTAATCACTCTACTAACTTACTCATCCTATATTCTTGTAGATGTACGTGAAGTATAGCAAGTTTTATCAGTTGGGGAATGGAGGAGACCTTATCTTTGAGAGGGATTTGGACCAGCTTTCGGAACTTCTGGAGCGTCCGCACCCCGAGTTCTTCGGAGCTCAGCTCAATGATCAAGGAGGATAAGACCTGCAGTGGCTAATTGTTGCAAGTCTCCGAGGAAAGATTGAACGTCCCACTGCGGAGGGAATTCAGTTTACCTTGAGGGAAAACAACTGGCTCGATGGACTTGCCAGGGCCATGCAGGAAGCTCTTTCATGTCTGTGTGGGTAGAGCATCAATCAGATCCAAGGTACTCGCTTTGAGTTTTGCCCAAGGCGTGAAGCTAATGGACAACAACTGGAAGCCCCATACCACCCCGAGCTGAAGACCCAATTGGACCACCTTAGCTTCATGATGTATGATCGTCAGCAGGAGTTGGACCACTGCCGTGACTACTACAACCACAAGTCTGCCATCATCAAGACGAAGGACCAAGCCATCACCATGCTAGCAAAGGATCGCAAGTCTCGCCGCCGTCAGCTCGACAACACTACAAGAAATGTGTTAACTTGTGACCTTCTCATAGTGACGGGAAATGAAATCGTCATAGATCTATGATGATTTGTCACAAGATGGTCATAGGCTGCTTGGAGAGGTCAAAATCCTATAAAATTACGACGTTTTGTGACAAAATCGTCATAATTTCAGCATATGAAATCGTCATAACCTTCGAGATACAGCTTAGAGCCTTATTTATACTCATTATGACCAATTTAAATCGTCATATCGTCTAAAATATGATATATTGAATTGACTAGTTGGCCACGTCAGCAATAATGCCTACGTGGCATGTCTATATGTCGTTTTTTGTATATATGTATATCCATGTGTCTAGTAACATGCCTATGTGTCGGTTTTTTCCTATGTGTCATATTCTTGCACAGTCTTGACCAGCCAATAAAACATAGTCGATCCTTGCCTAGTCTTGACCAGCCAATCAAAACAGAGGAAAAGGGCTACCCACGGATCACCCACCGAAGTAGGTCTCAGCCGTCCACTACTGCTAGATCCAACACTCCAGAATTCAGTGCTTACCCATTGAAAATTTTGGCAAAAACTGGTCTCGGCGCTCGATTTTAGGCTGCGGGAGCGGGATACCAATATTTGGCCCGAAAATCATCTAGGTCAGGCCGCATCCAACCCCACCTACCCCCCGTCGCGCAGAACCCTTCCTCAGTTCCTCCTCTCCTCAGATCCACCCGCGGGCGCCGCCTCCATCCTGATACCATCTCCTCCTTCCTGGCACCACGTCGCCGGCCACCCCAAACCACCGGCACCCCTCCGCACCACCACTGCCCCCTCACCCTCGACCCCCATATCTGCTCACGGGATTTCTCCCATACACCTGACCTGATCCAGATCGAGGGAGCACCTGCGCTGTCCTGCCTCTCCTCGCTGGTGGCCAGACATCGACATGGAAAGTGTAGGGAAGGGCGCCGGATGGGTGCATGTTCTTGCTGGTGGCGCATGAATCGCCGGATCCCCCATCCTTTCACTCTCCCCCCATAGCCGGAACCTCGCCGATGCAAGACACGATTCAGGACCACTCGGACTCCGTCGACATCACCATGACCATGGAGGTGTGCATCAAGGACGTCGTCACCCCCCTCTAGATGCTCGGATACCGTTAGTCTCTCTCGACCATACTCTCATCGGTCTGTCCTTGCTGATCCATGTTTTGCGTGGGGATGGGATTTGATTTTGGCCATAGGTCCCTTCTCCCAGAGGGTGCTACTCATGGTGGAGGAGAAGAATGTGCCCTGCGAGAAGAAGCTCATCGACGTCATCAACAATCCTCATTGGTTTGTTCCTACATCCCTATCTGATCCTCCCCTCCTCCTAAAATAGTCCACTCACGAAAGTACAAAACCACTTGACGAGTAAGTGCTAGATAGATTACTAGTCAGTCATGTTGGTCATGCCTTCGGTGAAGTCATGTTGGTGCTTCCTTTGGTGAAGTACGAACTGAATTGCGAGGCTGTCAATTTTTAGCAGGCCCGATCATTCCTGTTGGTGCTTACTTAGATGATTCGGGGATTAAAACAGGACAGTTAAATACTCGTCCTTGAATTTCTTCGAGTTGCAGATACATGCCATGATCAAAGTAATAATAGATAATCTGACATCTCCTTGTGTGGAAGAACAAATACCAACTCTGTTTCAGCTGTTCGAATACTATATGATTGATATATTTCTTTGTCCGTAATCTCTACTGTTTAAAAAGAACGAACCTGTTCCGTTTTCTGCCTCCGCATCACTACGTCGTACCCTTTCGTCGTGCTCCTCTTCGCGTGTCCCGCTGTGCCCAAATGGGCCAAGCCTAACTAATAGTATCGCTGCCTCCCTATTCTTCCTGGTGTGAGAGTAACTCTATAACCCTGTCCATCGAGACGAACCCAGAACCCTAGATCGCCGCCACGACTCTCCCATCCCTCCCTGCATGCCAGTCGAGCTCCGCCTCTGTCCGCTGCCCTGCACCCGCCATCGGCCGCCATGGGCTCAAGTACCGCCGACTACCTATTCTGCTATCGCCGTCGCCCCAGAAAATCCTTGCGAGGATCGGGTTCGAATCACTTCCGCTGGAGTCTGTGCTCATTGCGAAGGGGATGGCTGGCCGGCTGGGTGTTGGCCACTAGATCTCGCGCCCACTGCATGGACGAAGGGGGCGTGCATGTCTGGGTGTTCGCGGCACCGCCGCCAACATCTTGACCGTGTCGCGCTAGCAGGTTAAGGAACTCGATTGGGTTAATGGCGTCCTCGATGAGCATGTTAAAACGGACGCGGCAATGCGTCGACATGACCAATTCATGATGCGTGTGCAGGTGCTGATCAACTGAATCCATGTATATAATGGCGTTTGCATCCCTTTCCTATTACCAAAACAGACAGAATACGATCACGAATATGAATCCACCAAATATGTTCTCATATGTATATCCAGTTTATTTTTGTCAATTATTTTACTGCGGTTACTGATTTTCTCTCTGTTTCAGGTTGAGAAATGTTGTAGTTTAAATCCATGGATTTTGAATATGGATGAATATCTATATGGCAGATATTTTGGGGGATCACAATCCTTTGATGGTACTCACTGTTTGCTTCCCTCTTGTATTTTTTTCTTAGGTACTGATTGTTGCTGCTCTCTTGTATTTTTTCGTAGGTGTTATCAAGTATATGGATGAATAAGTGATGCAAGCACGCAGGGATCCAGGTACTGATTGTTGCTGCTCTCTTGTATTTTTTCTTAGGTGCTATAAAGTATATTCAGTTCAGAAGTTAGCAAAGGAGTTATCCAGTATATCCCTTCAATGATAACTCTATTTCCAAGGACATGTGCTCATAAAATTAAGTTTGCGTTGCCCTTCACTTATCAGGATTTCATACCGTGCTTCTTTAAATCTCTAAGAAATTATTCTCTATGGCGGGCAGTGTCAGTCCCATGAACAATAATCCAGAATTCAGTATTATATACTACCTTGGGGTTGCTGGCACTGCAGCACATGGGAACTACTACTCAGGTCAAATACTCAAATCTCATGTAATTTAACATCTTAGTTTGTTGGGTACCTTTTCCCCATTCCATTTTCATGGTGTTTATTGTGTGTTCCTTCAGTTGAGTATGTGGATGCCAAAAGATCAACAAAATTTGTTGTTTATCTGTAATAAATGACACCTACAATATTATAGTCCAGTACACGTGAAAGGATGGGATGTTGTTTAGATCGCCATCTTCATTCAAATAAGATTTATTGGTTGTCATTATTGATCTGCTAGAAGTAAGATATTTGTTTTTTTGCTTAGATTTACTGATAGAGAAGTGCATAACTTTTAGAGAACTACTACCATGTATCCAAACATCCATCCATCCTACTTATGTCGACACAACGAATATCTTGTTCCAGATATGTACAGGAGCAAAGAGTGAAGAATAGTCCAAGCTTGCAGTAAGAAAGGTATGACATGGCTAGCTTCCATTTCGTCTACGCTGGCTCAAAGTTTTCGTAAGTCTAACACAAAAATGTTGTTCCCAGTATGCTCGTATTATTCAGAAACTTGTCTTTTCTGGTTAAATTCAAGTTAACTATTTCAGGTTTGTACAGTTTTCATGAGCACTTGCACTCTGAACAAATTCATTTGTGGGGCATTACTGACTTCTGTGCTATATCAGGACTTAGATTCAGAACATCGTTGCCTCTTGTGATGTCAAATTTCCAATTGGACTTGTGGGCCTTGCATATTCTCATGGTGTTTCTCATGTGTAAGTTGAATGATTCTATGTTTATGTGAGAATCTGTGTGTGCATTTTTCTGTTATTCTTGAGCCTAAGTTGAATGATGTGTACCTTTTGTTTTACAATATGAACCAGAACTTTTCCTGGCTTGATCTGTCGAATGAAACAACCAAAGATTGTTCTTCTGATTTTTTTCAGGCAAGATTGTCTTTATCGGAGCAAAGGTAGCAGTCTTTTATTGTATATATTTCTGTTGGCTATTCTTTTTGTACACTGAAAGACTGAAACTATTTTCTTTCTGGTGAGAGAAGATACATACGCTGGCTTTGAAAACATATATCATGTGCTCATAGAGTTTAGAAAAGTTCAGCAATAGTATGCACTATACTTTTCTTTCTTTCTGATTATGTAAGTCTGCAGTGTGCTAGAAATTTCGTCTAAATAGGGAATTTTTTGGACAATTGATAAAGTGTGAGCGTATGGTCAATAGTTAGACCTGATATCTACATGTGCTTATAGCAGCGAGGAACTTGTTCTTTTAGTATACAACAATTTTAAATTTGCAGTTCTTGAATACTATTACTGGTTAGTCATTTACTGTGTCAGCTTTAATGTCAAGCACACGCTCATGCTTTTATGAGGACTCATGTTTTCTGGGAATTGAGGTTGCTGAGTAGTAGTTCATCTTGGTGAAAGTCGACTTTCATGTAAATATGAATACTGTCCGCTTGGTTGATTTATGGCTACCTTTTTTTCCCACCTTTACAGGTTCTGGCTACATTATCTTTTAAGATTTTAAATTAGATACTTAGAAGAATAAAACTAATTATATGTTACCAACCTAGTAATAGCTTCATTGCACAATACTATTGTTCCTTTTGCTCATTTTCGTTAGCAGAAGCTGGGCAATCTTGTTTCACCAAGTCTAATTCTGCATGTTCTTCCTTTTTACGATAGTCATCCGTATACATTGTTTTCAGAATGTTTCTAAAGTTTTGGAAGGAGGTTTGGTTTAGTTTATCTGTTCGTAATTTTAGTATGAAAAGTGAGTTTTTTCTTCAAATTACAGTGTGTTTATCTAAATATCTCATCGATGCCTCATTGCCTTTTTGTTGGACTACAGGTACACGCCGAATAAGTTAGAGAAATAGGAAGCATGAAGTTCCGAAATATCAAAAAATTGCTATCTTGTATACTTTCTGAATGTTTTATTGTATTTTGGTACTCCACCTGATGTAAACTGTGTGTGATTGTAATGTGCTGATGTTATCCGAAATATTATTTGTGAATGTCACCTGTTTGAATCAAAGTAATTCGTTTATTCTGTTGGTCTTGATTAAATTATTAGCTGTTTAATTATTGTGAAAATGTGAGAAAATGGACACTAACAAGTGGAACCATATAAATTGTATGAACTGACAACTGGGACCCCTGTTACTAGTGGGACCAGCCCAAAATAAGAAGACTGAAAGTAAGATCTGTCCATATAAAAGGCCAATGCAAAGAAAATAAAAATTCCAGGATGCTGGGCTTGGCCCATGTAGCTGACCAGATTTAATATGAAAAACAATCCAGAATAGTTGGGCTGAGCCCATGTGGAACCTAGAAATGGACTGGGCTGATTTCGATTTAAGACGATTTAATTTCGTCACAATTTTGCCACGTAGGATCAGCCACGTAGGATCTGACATGGCATGGCTAGATGGTCCGTGACGATATTGAATCGTCATAGACGTTATGACGATCCAATATCGTCATAGACGGTTATGACGATTTTACCAAAAACGTCGTTATAGTTCATTTGCGACGCCCAGCTTTCGACGATCTTAAAATCGTCATAGAATCGTCATAAACAGACTACTATGACGATTTTGTGACGAAAATGGAGGGTCATATATTGCCAGATACCTTGTAGTGCAAGAAGGAGCGCATTATTACCTGTCTTCGCCACCGCATCTCATCTTTGGAGGAGACCATCCACGAGAGAGACATGCAGTTGGAGGAAAGGGAGAATGCCAGAGAAGATCTTCGTGGAGACCCCTACTCCTATCTCAGCGATGACGATGATTTTCTGGAGGATCAGGCTATGGATTTCTTCACCGATGAGGATGATTTCGCCTTCATCGATGATGATGAGGATGATGAGGCCACAGATTCCGAGGAGTAGTAGCACTTGAGCACTAGCGTAGTGAGTAGTATTCGGTCCCACTGTATCGTAGTTCTCAGAATGGTTCTTAAAACCATCTGTTTTTCTTTGTTGTAGTGTGTGTTGTACTGGGTGCTATGAATGAATGAATGAAAAAGCAAGTTGCTAGAAAATCTGAGTCAAACTTTAAAAACTTTTCAAAGACCCCAAAACCTTAGAAAGTTCCCTATTTTCTCATGATCTATCTAAATATTCAGATGCCACGTTGAGGAAGTGGTTCAACCCCGGACCCGATGTTGCAGATTCTGCAAATGTTGACTTCTGATCGTGAAGCTGAAAGAGCTAAACGTCAAGCCAACCTAGCCACACTGCAGCAGATAGCCCAACTTGCCCACAAAAACCAAGGCAACGGAAATCAGGACAACCATGGATCTAAGCTCAAGAACTTCCAGAATACCAACCCACCTGTTTTCAATAAGTCAGAAGAACCCATAGACGCCGATGATTGGCTGCAAACCATGGAAAATAACCTAGAAGTAGCCGGAGTGGAAGCCAACGAGAAAGTTTTGTTCGCCACCCACTATCTATCCGGAGATGCCAGGGCATGGTGGAACAGTGTTCGCGCAATGACCGGAGGCCACATGATGACCTGGGAGGAATTCAAGGTCAAGTTTAGCAGAACCCATGTGCCACCAGGTTTGATCAAGAGGATGAGAGACGAGTTCAGAGAACTAAAGCAAGGAAGGATGACTGTAGTGGAATACCGTGACAAATTTTTGTCATTAGCTAGGTATGCCCCGGATGAGATTGACACCGAAGCCAAGAAGAAAGAAAGATTCTTGAATGGTCTGCATGATGAGATGCAGACAGTGTTAGTCAATATCCCCTTTGCGGATATTGAAGCCCTTGTCGACTCTGCTATCCAGATGGAAGGAAAGATCAACCAAGCCAATGAGAACCGCAAGTGTCGCATGATGCATCAGCCAGGAACCCATCAGACCCCAAAGTATCGCCCCAACCCATCTCCAAGATTTGCCCCAAGAACCAACAGACCCCCGATGAACCGTCCCACCTATCCCAACCGTGGAAACCCTAGACCCGGAGGAAATCACAACAACCCCGGCAACGCTAGAAATTTCAACCGTGCCCCACCCAAGTTCAACAACAACAATGCTGCCGCCAACACCAACACTGCCCCTAGGACTGGAAGCAATGTTGTGCCTGTAGCATCAAAAGACAAGTCGCAAGTGACCTGTTATGACTGTGGAAATAAAGGCCACTATTCCAACGAGTGCCCCAACAAGAAGAATGCTACAGCCCCCAATGCCAATGCCCCAGCTCAGCAGCAGCGTCGTGTTCATCCAGGAAGAAGATTTGCCCTGGGGAATTCACTCAACCGCAACGGCCGTCTTTTTCTCATGCATGCTGAAGAAGCTCAGGAAGCGCCAGACGTCGTGTTGGGTATGTTTTCTGTTAATTCAGTACTTGCAAGAGTGTTGTTTGATTCTGGTGCACCGCATTCATTTTTCACCGAAGAATTTGCATGCACTAGTAAAATACAACCAACCAAATTGAAGCATTTTATGATTGTTCAAATTCCCGGATCAACCACCAAGGCTAGGCAAATTTGCAAATCCATCCCTATCCGAATCCATGGCATAGATTTTTATGCAAATCTGATAGTACTCGGAACTAAAGGTTTGGAAGTAGTATTAGGAATGGATTGGATGTCCAAACATAAAGGATTGATTGACTGTGCCAAGAAAGCCATAACCATGACCAGTACCGCTGGAATATCAGTCGAGCATATATCTGAAACCTTACCTCGCCAATTCAAATGCAACAAGAGTATAGCCCAACCTACCATTGACCAAGTCCGGATAGTCTATGAATACCCGATGTATTTCCAGATGTTTTGCCCGGTATGCCCCCAGATCGGGATATCGAGTTTATCATTGAACTAATTCCTGGAACCGGACCCATAGCTCAGAGACCCTATAGTATGAACCCGTCAGAGCTCGCAGAATTGAAGAAACAGCTGGATTCCATGCTGGAAATTGGATTGATTCAACCAAGTGCGTCACCATGGAGGTCACCTGTCTTGTTTGTGGACAAGAAGGATGGAGGTAACCGTTTGTGTACGGATTATCGGAAATTGAATGATGCCACTATCAAGAACAAGTACCCCTTGCCCAAGATAGAAGATTTGTTTGATCAGTTGACCGGTGCCAAAGTGTTTTCTAAGATTGATCTTAGAACTGGCTATCATCAACTCAAAATTCGTGCAGAGGATATTCCAAAGACTGTGTTTACCACTAGATATGGATTGTACGAGTATACAGTCATGTCTTTTGGATTAACCAATGCCCCCGCTTATTTCATGAACCTCATGAATAAGATTTTTATGGACTTCCTGGTTAAGTTTGTCGTTGTTTTCATCGATGACATTCTGATTTATTCCAAATCAGAAGAAGAACATGATCTACACCTAAGGACCATTCTTGGAACCCTTAGAGAGCATCAGTTGTTTGCAAAGTTTAGCAAATGTGAATTCTGGTTACAGGAGGTAGGATTCCTCGGTCACATTGTATCAACCGGAGGAATTGCCGTTGACCCTGCCAAAGTGAAAGATGTAGAAGATTGGTAAGCCCCAACCACTCAAACCCAAGTTCGTGCATATCTCGGATTGGCGGGATATTACCGCAAATTCGTAGAAGGATTCTCTAGTATCGCTAGACCCATGACCCAATTGCTGAAGAAGGACAAGAAGTTTGAATGGACCGACAAATGTGAAGCAAGTTTTCAAGAACTCAAGAGGAGATTGATTTCAGCCCCAATCTTGACCATGCCGGATATCACGAAGCCCTTCGATGTGTATTGTGATGCATCCAAGATCAGTCTCGGATGTGTGCTAATGCAAGAAGGCAAATTTATATCTTATCTATCTCGACAACTGAAGCAGCATGAGCAAAACTACCCAACCCATGACCTCGAACTCGTAGCTGTAGTTCTAGCCCTGAAAACATGGAGACATTACCTGATGGGAAACCGTTGTGAGATCTATTCGGATCACAAGATCCTAAAGTATATATTCACTCAGAAGGAGCTGAATATGAGGCAGAGAAGATGGATTGAGATAATCAAGGATTACGATCTAGACATTCACTATCACCCTGGTAAAGCCAACGTAGTAGCCGATGCCCTTAGCAGATTGTCGTGCCGCTTGAAATCCATGATTTTGAAGGAGCAACCAAGTTTGCACAAAGAGATGGAAGATTTTCGAATGGAATTAGTAAGTGAAGGATTTTTGGCTAGCATAGAACTCCAGCCCACTTTGATCAGTCAGATTAAAGAGGCGCATAAGGGAAATGCTAGTATTGACGGAATCAAGCGTCGTATCGGTATAGGCAAAGTACCCGGATTCACCGAGGACGAAGAAGGAGTTTTGTGGTACAAAGGACGCCTTTGTGTACCATCAGATTCTGAGTTGAAAGAAGTTCTTTTGAAGGAGGCTCATGATACTCTTTATTCTATCCATCCCGGAGGAACTAAGATGTATCAAGATTTAAAAGAGCAATTTTGGTGGCATAAGATGAAGAGAGAAATCGGAAGTTATATCACCAAGTGTGATATTTGTCAGCGAGTCAAGGCAGGACATCAAAGACCCGCTGGATTGTTGCAACCCTTGCAGATTCCGGAATGGAAATGGGATTCTGTAGGAATGGACTTTATCACTGGACTGCCTACTTCTAGTAGGGGAAATGACTCTATCTGGGTCATAGTGGACAGATTGTCCAAAGTCGCCCATTTCTTGCCCGTCAAGACCACATATCAGAGTTCGAAGATAGCAGAGTTATACATCGCTAGAATCGTTAGTTTGCATGGAGTCCCCAAGAACATCGTATCGGATCGAGGAACTCAGTTTACCTCGAGATTCTGGAAGAAAGTCCAAGAAGGTTTAGGAACCCGCTTAGATTTCAGCACCGCGTATCACCCTCAGACCGATGGACAAACGGAGCGAGTAAACCAAATACTCGAAGATATGCTGAGAGCATGTGTGTTAGAATATGGATCCAAGTGGGAAGACTCTCTGCCGTTTGCAGAATTTTCATACAACAACAGTTATCAAGCCAGTTTGCAAATGGCCCCATTTGAATTCATGTACGGAAGGAAGTGTCGAACCCCTTTGAACTGGTCGGAAGTAGGAGAGAGTCAGATCTTCGGACCCGACATCCTACGAGAAGCAGAAGAGAAGGTTCACAAGATTCGTGAGCACCTCAAGACCGCCCAATCCAGACAGAATATTTACACCGACAAGAGACGTCAGACCTCGCCTTCAACATAGGAGATTTTGTTTATCTGAAAGTGTCGCCATTGAAGGGAATGTAGCGTTTCCAACTCAAAGGAAAGTTAGCCCCCAGATATATCGGACCTTTCAAGATTCTGAACCGTCGAGGTGAAGTATCGTATCAATTGGAACTACCCGAAGGGATGTCAGCCGTGCACAATGTGTTCCATATCTCGTTACTTCGCAAGTGTCTCGAAGTCCCCGAGAAGACCGAAGTGTTCAAAAATATCGATCACCGGACCATAGAGATCAACGATGTCCTGACCTATCCCGAAGTACCCATCCGTATTTTGGAAGAAGCTTTTCGAACTACCCGAACCCGAAGCATCAAGTTTCTCAAGATTCAGTGGAGCAACCACACAGAAGAGGAAGCTACCTGGGAGTGTGAAGATCACATCAGGACGGAGTTTCCCGATCTCTTCAAATCCTAGGTAATCTTTTCGTCCTTTTTCAAATCTCGGGACAAGATTTTGTTTAAGGGGGGAAGGTTTGTAACATCCCAAAAATACTAAACTTGGATCATCAATTTCTAATCATCAAAATTAGGGTTAACAAAAACTTTTCTAAATAAAATTAGGAATGCATGCATATGAGTATGCATTGAATTTGAAATTCTTTTAAACCACCTTGTTTGTATGTTTCCTTGCTTGTAAAATGTTTCTTAGGTGAAATAAACATCATCTAAAACATTTCCCACACTTCTCCCAAAGACAAATAAACCAAAACAAATAAAATAAAGGAATGGTCATTTTGACCAATTTAACTCCCATGCCTACTTTGGCTGTCTCAAACTTTCAGAACCTAACAGAAACTTTTCTGGATCTTTGCACCCCTTGAATGTACTCATAACAAAGTATCAAGGCCCACTTTGTGATCATCCAAAAACTTTCAAATGCATAGTTTAAATTACAATTCAAAATTGAATCTTTATCATATGGGAAGATCCCACTTTTTCAAAAACCACTCAAACAAGCTCAACTTTCAAAACCCAGGCATCTGCAGACTCACCAGCACCAATCTAGCACACCCACCAAAAATCTTTTCAAAATTCAAAAATTGAATTCATGCGGCCATTTCAACAAACAGGTTACAGACACAAATCATACAAAATCTAAACACTATAGTGAGCAGTGATTGAAGCCTAACTTGTTCCCTCTCTAGCTCACAACCATCTCAGTAGATCATCTAGCAAGTTAAACCAAGCACTAGCCCCACTGTAAGCTTGGCATTGCCATCAATGGTGAACATCCGAGCACACCCATGCCACCCCCATGTCGACAGCAAGCTAGGAGGAGAAACAAGCTTAGCCAGCATGTCTGGGAGGCAGCCCACCGTCCACCGCCACTCCCTATCCGGCGCTTGAACCCTGGCAGCCACTGGACCACACGCACGGACCGCGCCCAGACCGCCAGCGACCATGCCGAGCGTGCGTCAGAGCGCCACCCTCGACCGAAGCCCACAGACCGCACGCCGCCCTCACCGTGTGCACACACAATCCCCACCGACCCAGGAGACCGCCAGACATCCCCGTTCGCCGCCCCATGATGCACAGCCACCGCTCGCCGTCGAAGACGCCGCCTCTGTCGCGCAGAGCGTCGCATGTTCTAGACCAACTCGCACCGCCCCATGCCTCAAAACCATGTCGTTGAGCATCGCCAGGGAACACCGCACTGTCCCCTACCTTTGCCCATACCGATAGCCGTATGTACCATCGCCCCCGACGAGCTCACCGTGCGCCCCGTTGGTCCCCTCGCTCGATTATAAATAGAGGCCACCCCTGTTCGAATTCTTCACACCATTCTACTCCCCTCTCATCACTGATCGTGCCACACCGTTCCCGGAGCAAGGCGAGCAGCGCATCGCAGGAATTTCACCGGAGCCCGTCGACTCTGGAGAAGAAGGGCGCCATCGATTTCGTCCACCCCAGGAGCTGCCGCAACCACCCTGAGTTCGCCGTCGTCGACTTCGTCGTTCGCCTGCCTCGCCGACCCTCGCCTGCACCCCAGTGAGCCCCCAGCAACCCCCACTGGTCGCGCTAGGTTTCTATCTCACCGGCGTTGCTCAACGTCGACAATGACTCTCGACCGTTGGATTAGAATCAGATCGAACGACCCACGTTACCCGTATCGCTTCGCACCCCCCGTTAACTTTTCCCGCAGAAGCGCTACGCTTAGCAGGCCGTCCCGTTAACTTTTCCCGCGCAGCCCAGTTATTTGAATTAAACCTTTTCTATTTTATTTCAAACTCACTTCTATACCCAACTTCAAAAATCAACCCAGATCGATTCAGTGCACGAAGTTGAATGAAACCAATTATGTTAGAAAGGTCTGGGAATGCTGAATCCAAGCCCGTTGGATTCAAGTCATTTGGATATATAGATCACCCATGGTAAAAATAACAAGGCAGAAGCTTTTATGCATTCAAACAATTTTCAAATTTAAACCATAATAGCTTTTGAGTTGATTCCAACTCTCAAAAATCACATTTAACCATACCTTTCAGAATATATTAAAATATATAGGTTTACTTGCAGAAATAATGTTCAAGTAATAAAAGAATGCTACATAGGCATTTCTAGTCACTTTATTTAATTAAAATAAAAGGATAAAACCTTATTAAATTGTCACACCACTTTAAATCATGTTCCCATGGACTAAAATATGTGGTGATGACTTGTGTCAAGATGATCCCATGTTTGGTTTGGAGAATATTAAATCTTAAGTAGTTTTTCAAGGAGTAGAAATTACTTTTCTAAAAATAAAAGGAATTAAACCAAGCCTTAATCTTGTAATGTTAGTGATGATGTTAGATCATCTATAGGACCCTTGTGTGTGATCGATGAATGCAAGTAGTTAATTATTGATTGGTGATTGTGTACATCATATTTATTTATAGACGCTAGTACCAACCAAGGATACGAGGAGGAAGGAGGATTCTACGAAGAAGAAGCCGAGGAGAACTTCAACCACTGCTCTGCACAAGGCAAGCCTAATACTACTAGTGAATGTGCAAGCTAAAACTCGCAAGATACTCTACTTTAGCAAGCTTATATTGACAATAATGCAAGCCTGATACTACTAGTGAATGTGCAAGCTAACCCTTGCAAGATACTCTACGCAACAAACCACTACTTGTTACTATGCCCACTATATGCCTTAAGCATATGTGATCATATCCACTTGACAAACCAATCCTAGTTTTTACTTACAAGCTTTATACTTTATTTCTTTATCAAAGTTATTACTTAGAGTTTACTTAAGTGAATTATAGATACTAGAAAGATATTTGAAGGTTGCATAAAGAGCATAAAATTTGGCCTAAGATAGATAATCTTGATGTCATATTAAGGCATGAGATTGAACTTAGTTAGAACTCCACTAGTTTACCACCCCTCATTATTGCTTACCCCCACCAGTAGATGCTAGTGCTAAGCATAAAACTTGATCAACTTTAGATGGGAATACTTGGTGGAAAAATGGTTATGAAAACCTTGGAATGATGGATCATTCTATTGAAATGTTTTGGACATGTGTTTCCGAACACCTGATGATTTTGGTGATGAAAATGTTGAGGCATGAGCCTTAGCCCTTTATAAAACTGATGGTTGTCTGGATGCGATACCATTACAATTTTATCGTACAACCACAATACTCGAAGATTGGGTAGGGCTTGACTGGAAACTTATATACCTTAGTATTAGTTCCCTCATGGCCAAGGTCTGAGCTGAGGCTACCTTGTGAAGATTGTCCACCTGTGCAGTACCCAAGATGACAGTTGGTCATGGTTGGGAGGCCAAACTCATAGGAGAGGTGCTTATACTAGGGCGTGTAATTGAAAGGTTAGGATTGATTATCCGCATACTGAGTATGGTGAATTCAGGATTTGTTCCTGACGGATGTATCGAATGTTGTGGTGAAAGTGTACAATCTCTGCAGAGTGTCAAACTAATCGATAGCCGCGTCCGCGGTTATGGACAGTTGGAGTGGCCATACTGTTCCCCCGTTAGACTTTTCAAAATGACTTGTGAAATGAATTGAGACTTTGACTTGACTACAATAGGGTTATGAGATGAAATACAAATTCTCACTTAGGTGTTATAAACTTTCAACTAGCATTCGTTGCTTCTAAACTTAGTAGAGATAAATCTGGCTTTTGCAAAATAACCCTAGAGCCTAGTGTCCTATTATCAAAACCCCCTTTCACTTGTTAGTATTAGTTTGCGAGTACTTAAAGAGTACTCATGGCTTTGTCCCTGGCTATTCCCGTGGCCAGACTATGAAGAGGAGTACCTAGAGGATGGACCCCAGGAAGGTTACGACAACTAGGATCATCTCCCATCGTCAGCATTGCCTGTGACCCCAAAGATGGAGCTTCGTCTACGCTACTGTTATTATTATGTATTCCGCTGCTTGATGTTGTATTAAGAACTGGATCATGAGATCCCTATTTGTGTAAGAACTTATGTACGGTTTGTAATGGATGATGTACTATGGTATCCAATTCTATTATGTCTCGCAAAAATGGTAATCTTGGGATTGCGATGTATGGCATAACAGGCATCTGGGATTAAAAATCCGGGTGTTGACAGGTGGGTCTGGGCCCCCCAGGCCTCCCCTCCTTTTCTTCTGGCTCCGTGGATCTTCTGGTGAAATATAATTTTTGGCATATTTTCCGGGATTTTTCCTGATAGTTCATTTTCTGCACAAAAACAAGACACCAAGGTAATTCTGCTGAAAACAGCGTCAGTCCGTGTTAGTTGTATCCAAATCACACCAGTTAAGAGGATAAACAATAGCAAAGTGTTCGAGAAAGTAGATACGTTTTGCACGTATCAACTCCCCCCAAGTAGCTTATTGCTTGTCCTCAAGCAATTCAGTTGAAAACTGAGTGCGATAAAAGAACTTTCACAAACACTTTGCTTCATAAGATGTATATATTCTCAGTACAGGAGTAGATGCTTAGACAATTCATAATAAGAAGTATGCAACTAAGTCTACTCAATAGTCATTGCAAGCTATGAAGAGAAACCAACTCAATAATAATAAGTAGCATGAAACATAAACATAAGCAACATTGCAATGCTCATAATAAGGTATGATAGAGTGGTATCTCGCTTGCCTTTGTTTGAAGAGCACAATATAAATGCCAAGGCACCTCTGAAGTTAACATGAAGACTAGAGATAAAGATATCAGAGATACAAGCATCAAAGTCATGACATAATTAACCAAGTTTTGGAACAAACACAAGAAGGACAACTATGCTCTGAAGAAGATGCTCATATAATAAGTGGTGACTCAACAAGGTTGTGAAAACGGTTTTGTGAAGGTTTGAAAGGCTTCCCAATGCTGAAAGGAAGGTACTCATTAGCTTTGAGCTCTCATTGCCCCTATCATAGGCATCTTCATGTGGTTAAGGTGAAAGTGAGGTCCACTCTGAATCATATGCTTAACAGACCATAGAATGGAAATCCCATGTCCCTTGAGTATGAGGGCCGCTCCGCATGCTACTCAACTTTGGTTACCTGCAAGTTCTTGTCATTGTAAATACATGCATATCATAGAGAACCGCCAACGGGGTACCCCTTGCACCTGGTACAGGAGCTTTCCCATAACCAAAATGACAAGGCAAGCAGACAATGAGCATCTCAGCAATCTTTTTATTTACCATATGCATAGCTTTTTATTGAGGACACTTCATAGATGCTCATTATGGTGATGCTGCAACTTTCCACCATGATTAAGCATGGCTTAGGCTAGCGGCCCAGGCGTTTCTCTAACACAATATATAAACTCCATGATCTCACAACCTCCCCTTTTATTTAACATCGTTGACATCCGTAAACAAAAGAGCAAAGCATCAACTGGATGAGATATCCAACAGGTGTTAAAAGCGTTCCCCGTGACAGCACGGTTCTGCTGACTCCTAGTATATAATTAGCAAGCATATAACTTTCATGGACTAGTCACAATGGTTCAGAATTATTAAGCACAAGGAATAAAGTGTGCCATCAAGTTCGAGAGAGCTTTACTAACTAACTTTCTCAAAACAGACAAACATTTTATTTTGGAAGAAAACACGGCATATATAAAATATGCACTGAAGTAGCAAATGATGCTAATAGGTAGGTATGGTGGACACAGCTGGCAACATTGGTTTTGGGGAGTTGGAAGCATAGGTAGAGCACATACTCAGTGCAAGTGAAGGCTAGCAATAGAGAGGGAGCGACAAACGAGAGAGTGATAACTGTCATAATAAATCATTGAGGCTGACTATTGATTAGTCATATGCATGTGTGAGCATGTGCCAAGTTGATTCATATGAACAGTCAGAGGAGGATACCACAATGTCATACCAAAGTATGAATAAAACAATGCAAGAAAACATTCATAGGACATGCTACAAACTATTACCAAGCTGGAGCTAATCATAGACAAGCAAGAACTACTAAGCATCCATAATGACATACACCTTACATAAACAGGCTAAGCATGCTCACAATGATGAGTATGTGTACAAAAATGAAAACAAATAGTGTTCGTTACCAGCCTCTTACCACTCCTCAAGTTGTCTTAATCTTCATTATTTCCCTTCACTTGTGTGACTTGAATAATAACATGAAACCAAAATCCACTGAGGACGGCTGAACCCTGCAAAGAACTCACAAAATCAAAGAAGAACAACAAATATTTTTGGTGTTTTTGATTTTTTTAAAGAAAGAAAAACCAAACAAAGAAAAAGGCAAACCAAAAACAAAAACTAAGACGCTCCAAGAACAACACAACTGTGCATGAAACAATAAAAACGAAGTGTCTAGAAAGACCTGGGGTTTTTATTGATGAAGAAGGGGATGCCTTGGGAACCCCCAAGCATTGACGCTTGTACCTCTTGAATAATTCTTGGGGTGACACGGAGTGGCGCCCCCCAAGCTTGAGCTTTTGTCCATTCTTCATTTCATTACATCATCCTCTCTCTACGCCTGAAAATTTTCCTTCATACAAAACTTCACACAATCTTCATTAGCAACATTAGTTTATTCAAAAGATATTATACCTCTGGCAAAGCTTTGGAACAGCAAGACTTTTCATTAAAAACACAAACTACTGTAGCAACTCCTTCAAAAAGTTCAATTTCCCAAAAATAACCCGAAAAGGAATCAATAAGAAGCAAATGCAAATAATGGCAGAAATCTGTCAAAACAGACCAGAAGGTAGAAACCGATTTTTTCGAAGACCTTATGTTGCTCAAATCAAAAAGTGTTGAACTAACGAAAGTTATATAACATACTGGGGGATTTATTCGTAAATTTTTAGCTCAATCCTACTTACAGACTCCTCACGAATTTTTGTGGTGGAGGACAGAAATCTATTTCGGGACAGCAACTCCCCAAATCTTACTTCCCTCCATTAGAGGTCATTCTTGGCACAAAAAGCAAACAAAAAGGATAAGGAGAGGTCATTACTGAAGTAATAACTTCCAAGAATCAAGGAAACTCTTGGGTTATCTCCCAACAAGTACTTTTTTTAATGTCTTTAAGTTGGGCACGACGAAGAGCAAAGATTGGAAAGGAGAAAAATAAAAGTGAGCAAGTATAACCACAGTGAAAACATTATTTTGTTCATTAAAATCTTTTTGTTAACAAGGTCGATCAAGTATTGTTACCAAAACAATCTTATATGAAACAAAACTTTGCAATCCACAAGGTGATTATGTTACCTCATACTTGGTAGCAATGGTCCCAATCATAATAGTTTCAAAATTTTGTTGTGGAATGGGACAATATATTTCTCCAACCTTGATGCTCTCAATATTTTGAATGGAATTCAGGCAATAGCTTTTAACACCCTTCTTGGGGAAATAAACAGTGTGCTCTTTGTCATTAATATTTAATGTTACTTTTCTTTGATTACAATTGATGATAGCACCTGCAGTATTAAGAAAAGGACTCCCAAGAATAATAGACATATTATCATCTTCAGGCATTTCAAGCAGAACAAAATCAGTTAAAACCATGCAATTATGAGCAACTTGAACAGGAACATCCTCACATATACCAACAGGAATATTAGTTGACTTATCAGCCATTTGCAAAGATATATCAGTGGTATCAACTTTTCTAGCTGGAGTCTCTTATAGAGAGAAAAAGGCATAACACTAACTCCAGCTCCCAAATCACATAAAGCAGTTCTAACATAATTATTCTTAATGAAGCAAGGAATAGTTGGTATACCTGGATCACCAAGTTTCTTTGGAACCTTACCATTGCAGGTGTAATTAGCAAGCAAAGTAGAAATCTCCTCATTAGGAATCTTCCTTTTATTAGAGACAATATCCTTCATATACTTTGAATAAGGAGGCAATTTAATAGCATCAGTCAAAGGAATTTGCAAGAATAAAGGTTTCACCCACTCACAAAACTTGTTGTAGTGTTCCTCCTCCTTTAACTTGTGTTTTTTACCTGGAAAAGGCATAGGTTCCTGCACCCAAGGTTCTCTCTTTACCATGTTTGTTAGCAATAAAATCTTCCTTTGTGTACCTAGTGTTCTTAGTGTGCTTTTCAGGTTCTTCCTCACCTTCCTCCTTATCAGGAGACTCATTTTTATCATTACCACTCTTAGTTTCAGCATCAGAGATAGATATACTATTAGGATCTACAGTAGGTTCAAGTGGTTCCTCAACTACCTTGTGTTTCTTTTTCTTTCTCTTACGAGGACTACCACTATCTTCACCTTGTTGGGAATCCTGCTCTATTCTTTTAGGGTGTCCTTCAGTATAAAAAGGATCTTGAGTAGCTATACCACTCCTAGTTCTAATTCCATTAGCATGTTTATCTCCTGAAGCATTAACTAGCATATCCTTTTGTACCTTAGCAAGTTGATCAAGTTGAGTTTGAACCATTTGAAAGTGTTTACAAAGAATTTTAATATCATTAGAAGTTCTTTCCACGATACCTTTTAACTCATGGATAGCTCTAGAGTTTTTCAATAAATGATTCTGAACTTTTTTATTAAAATACCCTTGATTAACAATAAATGTGTCAAGTTCCTCTAAACATTGATCAGGAGGCTTACCATAAGGAATATCACCTTCATCAAAGTGTTGGAGAGAGAGTGTACCTCAATAGTAGATGAGTGGGGAATTGTCTTACATAATTCTTATATAGGAGGTAGATTCTTCACATCTTCAGCTCTAATACCTTTCTTCTTTTGACATTTCTTAGCTTCCTTCATCACTTCATCGTTTAATGCAATAACTCCCCTCTTCTTTGTTGTTGGTGTTGGAATTGGTTCAGGAACAACTGGTTCAGGAGTAATAGGCTCAGGTGCATTCAGCTCAGTTGAAGTCCAATCATCATAATTCTTGCTTATCTTAGCCATTAATTCTTCAGCATCTATAGGAGTCCTTTTCCTGAAAACACAATCAGCAATGCTATCTAGGTATGTCCTAGAATCATCAGTTAGTCCATTATAATAAATATTAAGAAGCTCTTTATTAGGTAATGGACATCCAGGATGTGAATCAAGGCACAGAACCTTGTCCATGACTCAGGAAATTTCTCTTCTTCTCCCTGTTTAAAATCAAAAAGTCTCTGCAAAGCAGCATGTCTAGCACTAGGAGGAAAATACTTCTGGAAGAAAGAAGCAATCAAGCAATCAGGGCTATCAATGGAACCAGGAGGTACTTAAACCAAGCCCTAGCTTCTCCTTTTAGTGAAAAAGGGAAGATCTTAGTAACAAAGTACTTGGGCATCTTAAAATCATCAAAGAATAAAGCACTCATAGTAGAAAGCTCATTCATATGAGCCACAACACTCTCATTTTTAGTCCCACGGAAGGGTTCTTTCTCAACAATATCTAAATAAGATAAATCAAGAGAGAAATCATAATCTTTATCTTTAATATCTATGGGAGAAGTGGCAAACTTAGGATCAGAGGACAACTTAGGCATAATAGTACGTCTAGCAAGGAGACTTTTAATAGCACTAGAACCATGTGTGTTTCGGCACTCTTCAACAAAATCATCAGTGAACTCAATGTAACCATCATTAATATCATAACTCTCACTAGCCTCAGGTGAGCTAACAGGTGTAACAATGTCTTCACTAGGAGTTTCGGTATTTCCTAGAACAGCCATAGTAGCATCTAGAAAAGGACCTAATGAACCACTCGCATCAATCACAGTAGAAGTAACATCATGAGCATCAAAAGCAGTTTCAGACTCAGCAGTAGTAGCAGTGTGTGTAGCATGAGTATGTGGTGCTGGTGTGACAAGCTTACTTATAACAGACGGTGAATCAAGAGCAGCAGAGGTGTTTAGGACTGTACCTCTTCTTGTAGTGGATGGTAAAATAGGGAACTTTCCATCATGAGACTTCCCCATGATGAAAAGAGTAGCAGTGAACAATAATAGATCCAAGTGAACTTACAAATAAAGCTATGCTCCCCGGCAACGGCGCCAGAAATAGTCTTGATGACCCACAAGTATAGGGGATCGCAACAGTCTTCGCGGGTAGTATTACACAATTTATTGATTCGACACAAGGGGAGCCAAAGAATACTTGCAAGCCTTAACAACTGAGTTGTTAGTTCAGCTGCACCTGGATATAGTTCTTGCTCACAGAAGTTTATCAGTAGCAACAGTTTGTAGTAGCAACAGCAATAGAAACAGTGAAACAGGAGTGACATGGTTATACCCTACGGGTACGTAACTTCAGCATACCTAGTCCAGCCCAAAGAAGGCCCACGGCAGACATACGCTGGTCCATGAAGATTTTCGGGTGGCCAAGGCCCATGACGTCTTCGGATCCTTGGAGAGCAAGACTAGAGGAGATAGGAAATTCAAAGGGGTAAAACCCTAGAACTTGTAACCGACTAGGACTACGCCCGGGACCTGCCTAAGTCTATATAAAGGCCAGGAGGGCACGTCCTAGGGCAACTCGACTCATACTTTCGCACACGCATCCACGCCAGATCGAATCTGCGTACCCTGTAACCTTCGGTTCCGCCGTAATCAAAGAGCAGACAAGTAGGAGTAGGGTTTTCCCTCCCGGGGCCTGAACCTGGGTAAATCTCGTGTCCCCTGGTTGCTTGTCTGTTAACCGTGCCACGATCTCCAGCATCCCCATCTTCTCCAAAACCCAAGTCCATAACAATGGGCATTGACGAGATTAAACCTCGTCAATTGGCGCCGACCGTGGGGATTGGGGCTGCTGATTGTGCGGTCGTGACGGTTCCGACCCGATCGATCTACAAATCCGCGGTGACGGAGAATCACCTCCTCTTCGGCGCTTTCGACTTCACCGCCCACTCGCCGGATACCATGAAGGATTTTGAGCCCGTAGGCAACAGACTCAAAATCTTGTTCGGGAGCTTCTGCTTCCAGGTGGGACAAACTGGCACCCTCTGCCTCCCTGAGCGGGTGCCCGTGCCGTCAATCAGGCCCGCTTCATGGGCTCCACACCCCGTGCTACGCACGTCACCATCAACAGATGAGTTCTACAGCAGCAGCTGCTGCAACTCCGATCTGTGCGATCCACCTTCGGATGAAGGGACCTACGGTTCCGGATCCGAAAGCTGCGGCAGCAGCCAACCAATCTACAGGCGCTATCTGTGCGCCGCAGTCATCCAAACCGACGAGGAAACGCCTAACCTGCCGCCCAACCCCAACCCGCAGGACAGAAACGGCGAAAACGGTGGAAACGGCGAAAACGGGGAAAACAGTGGCCACCTCATCCAACTTAGCAAAGAAGGATGGGTCGAAGCACATCGCGCCGTCGCAGGCGAAATAGTCCTACCTCTGGACTCCCCACGTGATCTGCTGAGGGCATACCACTACCTCCTCATCGAGTAGCACAAGAAGCAAGTCAAGATGTAGGAGACGCTCGACAAACGCAAGCAAGCAGCCTCTGAGTCCAGTGCGCGACGAGCTGCGCTCTCCGCCATGGGACCCGGCTCTAGCACAAACGGAAATCAGGGAAACAAGCACCGCTCTCGGGTGGAAAACATGGACCCCAAGGAGCGGCGTGACGTGACCCGAACTCTCCATACATCGTTCATGGATATGGACGCTGACGGCAACATCATCCCGAAGACGCCACAAGCTGCGATCATGGCAGCCACTGCGTATCTCGCGGCTCACCCACCTCCGGAGGGGGACCCGAAAAGGGCCATGCATAGGTCCGCACTCACCGGACTAGGACTAATTGGAGTTGCGCTCCACGAAGACGCTCCTGCGGAACCGAAGAAGAAAGCTCCGGCCAGGCGCGACCGGAGTCCCACCCCCTCATCCGAAGAGGAAGAGGAGCACGATCTTCCTCGAAGGAAGAAGAGCTCGCACCGCCATAAAAGCGACTACGACGCCAGAGACAAGCTTACACAGCGCAAGATCGATAAAGCACGCGCTAAACGCGCATGCTCGTCTGAATCTGAGATGGATGAAGACGAAGGATAACTCTGCGGAGCTCGATGCTTCAGCAGATCCGTCCGGCGAACACAGATGCCACGTAACTTCAAGCTTCCTTCGGATACTCCGAAGTTCAACGGCACGCAAGATCCAAAGTCCTGGCTCAGTGACCATCTGTCATCCCTCAAGCTTCACGGAGGCAACAAAGAAACCGCCATGCAATGCCTTCAGCTGCAGCTGACAGGCACAGCGCGGGTCTGGCTTAGCAGCCTATCATCAGGATCCATCCGAAGCTGGGAGGAGCTCGCTTACAGATTCATCCGAAACTTCAAAGGCACCAGCAAGAGGCCCGCCTCAATCGAAGAATTGCGAGCCTGCACTCAGAGAACGGGTGAATCTATTCGCTCGTACATACTACGCTGGTCTACAACCAAGAACTCCGCAGCACACATCTCCGAAGAGCGGTCCATCAACGCCTTCAGGGACGGCGTCAAATGCCCAGACTTCAAGGAGAAACTTGGACGTGTAAAGCCCAAGACACTCGACCAGCTCATGGAAATCGCCAACAGTTGGGCAGACGACGAAGATTGCATCCAGCGGGCGCAATCAGATGAAGAGGACGACTACGGCCGAAGACGCGAACACCGCAGCAAGAGGAGATCGCGCGTCTACGAGGACCACGACGGACCCGACATGGTCGCAGCCGGCTACGCCGACTGCCGTAACGACAACAGCCGCAACAGCGGAGGATACCGTAGCGGAAACTTCCGTGATAACGGACGACCAACGCAGTCGTGGCAACGCCGCAACCGCGACAACGGACCCTCAGCATTCGACAAACTTTCGGGTCCATGCACCATCCACTTCTACATCGACAAACAAGATGGCAAAAAGAAAGCTAGCCACATACTCAAGGACTGCCGCGAGTTCTAGAAACTCAGCGAAGGCATGGTGCAGATGAGGCAACAAGCTCCAATCCCTGCGTTCGGAAACGCACCTGCGCCAGGTGAAATAGCACACGGAGCTCCTCCACCGCCGCCTATTGGAGTCCCAAATCAACCAGTCGCACCAGCACAAAACAACGCTGGGGTCGCATACCCCCCACCAAAAGGAGCACTCAGTATGATACAGAAGGGACGCCCCACAAATAGGGTGCAGAAGAAAATCACCCGACAAATCAACTTGGCCGTGGCAACTCCGCCTGCAATCCCTGAGTACCTCAGCGGATCGGAGTCCTGCATCACATTCACTCGCGCGGATCACCCTTGCCAGATCCCTCGCCCAGGTCATGCTGCCCTGGTGCTGGAGGCGCAGATCGGAGGCTTCGAGATGAGTCGCGTCTTCATGGACGGCGGCAGCGGCATCAACCTAATGTTCGCAAGCACTCTAGCAGCTATGCAGATCCCGCAATGCAGCCTGGAACAATCAGACACAACGTTCCACGACATTCTCCCAGGGAAGGGCATCTTCCCCCTGGGCAAAATAGGGCTCGACGTCATCTTCGGGAAGCCGGACAACTTTTGGCAGGAGCGCCTAGAATTCGAAGTGGTGGACTGGCCGTCGCAATACCATGCCATCCTGGGACGTGTAGCATTCGCAAGGTTCCTGGCCGTCCCACACTACGCATACCTACTACTCAAGATGCTAGGACCAAGGGGCGTCATCACAGTCCACGGGAGCTTCACCCGATCGGACCAATGCGACAGGGATTTCAACAAAATCTCCCAGTCCTTCGGCATGCAAGACGAGCTCGTAAGGCTCCGCGAGGTGACGGACAATGGGCTACCCCCAGTCACAAGGCAGAACGCACCCGACATGTCCTTCGACTCCACCGTCAACACCAAGAAAGTGCAGGTCCATCCGACAGACGCCTCCAAGACGGCGCTGATCGCCAACGACCTCAGCACCGCATAGGAAGGCGCGCTCGTCGAATTCCTCCGTGAGCGCTGGGAAATCTTCGCCTGGCGTCCTGCGGACAAGCCAGGAGTTCCCAGGGAATTCGCCGAGCACGCACTCAATGTCTTCCCAGACACCAAGCCAGTCAAGCAGTCTATCCGAAGACTGTCGGAGCCACGAGCCGAAGCTATTGGCAAGGAGATCAACAGATTACTCACAGCAGACTTCATCCGGGAAATCAAGGAAAGCGAGTGGCTGGCAAATACGGTGATGGTCCCGAAGAAGGACACGGACATCCTGCGGATGTGCGTGGACTTCACGTCACTAAATAAACACTTCCCAAAGGACCACTTCCCTCTTCCTCGGATCGACCAGATCATCGATTCTACTGCAGGTTGTGAGAAGCTCTCCTTCCTCGACGCCTACTCAGGCTATAACCAGATTCGACTCAAGGTCGAAGATCAAGAGAAAACGGCGTTCATCACACCGTTCGGAGTATTCTGCTACAACACAATGCCCTTCGGGCTAAAGAACGCAGGTGCCACGTACCAGCGATGCATGCAGGCCTGCCTCAAGGACCAGATCGGTCGCAACGTCCAAGTCTATGTCGACGACATAGTCATAAAATCAAGGAGGCAAGAACACTTATCGACGATCTCCGCGAGACGTTCGACAACCTTGATCGCTACAGGATCAAGCTCAATCCAGAAAAGTGCGCCTTCAGCGTCCCCTCGGGTCAGCTGCTCGGGTACTTCATCTCCCAACGAGGGATCGAAGCGAACCGAAGAAAATCAAAGCTATCATGACAATGGAGAAGCCGAAAAACCTCAAGGGCGTTCAGCAGCTCGCAGGGCGAGTAGCGGCACTAAGCAGGTTCATCAGCCGCATGGGCGAGAAGGCCCTACCATTTTACCAGCTGCTGTGCAAGGCAGACAAGTTCGAGTGGACACCAGAAGCCAACAACGCATTCGAAAGCCTCAAGCGACTCCTCTCCACCTCGCCCGTTTTGGTCACGCCAAAAGAGCGCGAGCCCCTGTTGCTGTACATAGCAGCCACACACCAGGTGGTCAGCACAGTACTCGTGGTCGAACGACCCGAAGAAGGCAAGACCCACGGGGTACAACGCCCAATTTACTACCTCAGCGAGGTTCTCACTCCAACAAAACAGCGGTACCCGCACTACCAGAAGTTGGCCTACGGCGTGTTCATGACGGCTCGACGACTGAGCCACTACTTCCAGGGGCATCAGGTGATGGTCGTCAACGAGGCACCCCTGAACAGCATCGTGAATAACCTAGAGGCCACAGGACGCGTGGCCCTGTGGGGCATTGAACTATCACCCCTGGACATCGTCTACGAGAAGCGACACGCAATCAAATCTCAAGTCCTTCCAGACTTCCTGGTACACTGGATGGAGCTGCAGCTGCCTGACATCCCAGATATGTCACAGTCCTGGACAATGCATTTCGACGGCTCCAAGCGCAAAGCAGGAGCAGGGGCAGGAGTCATACTGACCTCCCCGCAAGGTGACAAAATGAAGTACGTTCTTCGGATGAAATTCAGAGCCTCCAATAACGAGGCCGAATATGAAGCCCTCATCCATGGCATGAAGATGGCAAAAATATGTGGCGCAACGCGCCTGGTCATCTACGGTGACTCCAACCTTCTCGTACAGCAGACGATGAATGAGTGCGACGCACACGCCGAAAACATGATCGCGTACCGCGTGCTATACAACGCACTCGAAGGAGAATTCGACGGCTGCGAACTTCGGCACGTTGGAAGAGAGAGCAATGAGGAGGCCGATAGACTCGCCAACATCGACTCCACTTGTGCAAAGGTGCCACCAGGTGTGTTCCTCGAACAGATCTGCGTGCCATCCATCAAGCGAAAATTCCCCAAAGGATCACCCGAAGAAGCAGAACACTCGGGGGCTACGCTACCCGAAGGTCAGGAAGGACCCGAAAAATTAGATACCGAAGTTGCCATGGTCAACCTGATGCAGGTCATGGCAGTCGAAGAAACCTGGACACGTCCATACCTCCAGTTCCTGATAAACGGAGAATTGCCAGACAGCCCGACAGATGCCCGACGCATATCTCGTCGGTCAAAAGCTTTCACCATCATCAACGGCGAGCTGTACAAGCGCAGCATTATGGGTGTACTACAACGGTGCGTCACCATCAACGACGGCAAGGCCATACTCCAAGATATCCACGAGGGCATCTGCGGCCACCACGCAGGTAGCCGCACCCTCGTCGCCAAAGCTCTGCGAGCAGGATTCTACTGGCCAACGGCCATGAGCGACGCGAAGGACATCGTCCGAAGATGCAACGGGTGCCAACGGTTCGCCGACAAACCGCACGCACCTGGGTCCGAACTTCGACCCATACCCATAGCCTGGCCTTTTGCCCAATGGGGCCTCGACATGATCGGCAAACTGCCAAAATCCTCGAAAGGAGGACACGTCTTCCTCCTGGTCGCAGTCGACAAATTCACCAAGTGGATCGAGGGCATGCCAGTCACCAACCAGAAGGACAAAACCGCCGTCAAGTTCTTCGAATCCATTGTCTACAGGTTTGTCGTACCGCACAGCATCATCACCGACAACGGATCAAACTTCATCTCCGAAGAATTCTAGGACTTCTGCGAAGGCCTTGGGATCAATATCACGTATGCCTCAGTGGCACACCCGCAAACAAACGCGCAAGTGGAAAAGGCCAACGGCCTAATCGGCGCTGGCATCAAGAAGCGCCTCATGAACTCACTCGAGCACAAAGCTGGAAACTGGACGAAAGAGCTATCGTCTGTCCTGTGGAGCTTACGTACTACGCCAAACAGCTCCACCGGCTACACACCGTTCTTCATGGTGCACGGAGCTGAGGCCGTGCTACCAGCCGAAGTACGCCACCAGGCTCCACGAGTCGTTGCTTACAGTGAAGCCGAGTCCACGGCTGCACTCGAAGACGCCGTCGACACACTCGACGAAGCACGGGATATAGCAGCAGCTCGATCAGCGGTGTACCAGCAGAGTCTCCGCAACTATCACAGCCGCCGGCTGCGCCCAAGGTCCTTCGTCGAAGGAGACCTCGTCTTGCGACTCAAGCAAAAGCGACCGAACAAACTCGATTCACCATGGGAAGGACCCTATGTCATCACCGAAGTCATCCCAGGTGGCGCCTATCGCCTCAAGCACGTGGAGTCTGGAGTCGCATACTCCAACCCATGGAACGTCTCGCACCTGCGACGATTCTACCCATAGCAACCTACCCCCCTTTTTTACTTTCAATAAGGCTTTCAGCCAAGGCTACTCAGCCGAATCATGTACCTCCTCCATAACGATATAAATAAAGCTAAGTGTCTCGCCCCCAACCTTCGGTTGACCATTTTCTGCAACTTTACTACATGCTACATACGCACTTGGGGGCTCCCCCCACCTCACGATTTCATCGACTGAGGACCAAACGTGTACACCTGAGTAGCTGACTACGTCAGGCAAACGAAAAGGGCACGTACTCAATCAAAGCACTGCGTGCTCACAAACAAGCAAACCTTTACAACAAAGGGCACATAAACGCCCAGCCGCAATATACAAATTTTACATCTATCTGTTTATTTTCAGGTCCTACCTATTCTGAAGAATAACCTGAGCACGCTGCTCAAACAAATCCACAATTTGTTCGGCATACTGCCTTACAGCTGCGTAATGCGGACGCATATTCCACTCGCCACCATCTGGTCGAGGAGGTGTCCCAGTCGCCACAGCAGCCAAATCTACGTCAGGGCGGTGCACCCTCACAAGAGACAAGGCAGCCTTCACCCCTGCGACGAGCTGCTGCCGCACCAGCTCCTTGACATTGTTGGCACTCCGAAAATTCGTCAGAAGACCTGCAAGGGTCGTTGGCACGGCATCCAACGGAAACATGACGTGCAGCACCGAGGAAAGTGATGTCTGCACCTGGCGGAGCACCCGCGAAACCTGGTAGACACGATCCTGCACCGTCGCCAGAACCATGGCGCGATCACGATCCATCCAGAAGAAGCCGCCGGCCTCCATGTCCTGTTGAGTCAAGCAATTGACTCGAACAGCGATACGCTCCTTTTCTTCCCTCGGAGCAAGATTGGCACCTGCGACAACCGCACAAAACAAGAATAAGGCCAGCAGTCTCACCCGAATAACTGAGCTACAGCCCGAAAGAAGGATCAACTTACATTGCAGCTGCTCGGACAGCCGACCCAGCTCCGCCATCAAATACTCCTCTCTGGCTGCACCACGGTCTGCCTTGGATTTCCAAACGTCGGCGCGACCGCGTAACCCAAGCAAATCTCTCTCCAAGCTGCGCACGCGATCTCGAAGAAAAGCGAGCTGCGAGGAATCATCCAATGATGGTCGCAAGGACCTTCCGGATGAAGTGTCAACTGGGTCAGCACCCGAAGGATCCTATAGCAGCAGAAAAAAAAAAGGCACACCGACATTCAGCCAAGGATAGAGCACAACTCGGAGGAATTCATTAAAATATATAGCTAAATGCCCGTGCGTTGCTACGGTACTTTAGTTTTTTCTTGCATACATAAACATAATACACATGAGAATTCACGTGTATGAAAATATAGCAATATAGTATTTCTAATACGTACATTAATATCCCACTTTGTTTGAAGCGCATTTTGATTATAGCCATAATTCAATGTTTTATGTATAGACGCCCATCTCGATTCCTCTATATATCCTGCAATGGCTTGTCTCTAGCAGCTCCTGCTTCGGTTCACTCGTATCCTCATGCTTTCTCCCATCTGGATCAGGCTCCTACTGAGCCCAGAGTTGTATGATTTTCCTTTTATGCTTGTTTTTTGCATGCTTCAGTATGGTATTATTATGCCATCATCACATAGATTGTTTTTTACATAAACATTGCATAAAACATTTAACAATAATTTATGAAACACAAACCCCAAAAAAATCTTTGCTAATTATCCTAGAATTGTATACTCTTTTCTCCCTTTTCTACTTTTTAAAATAAAATCAAATAATAATATGTCAAATGCTTTTCTAATTTCTTTTAAAAAATTGAAAACTAAAAATAAAGTGATTAAGCAACCGGATGGCCCAACCCAACTCAAGCTGTCCCAAGGCCTAGACCACCACCGACGCCACCAGCCCACCAGCCCATCTTATCCTCTCCCGCAGCTCTATCTAAAGTTTATATTTATCAATAATTTACGACCTGTCCAACATATGTCAGAATAGCTCAAAACATATTACATTGTATAAACATTGTTTGGGCATTTACAATTTAATTTTGTTTACGGGAAGCTCAACTAATCTCGTAAGAAAGATGATAGACTTTGCTGATTGTACTACTTCTCTCAAAGGAAAACATGAAACAATTAGAGAAAATGAGGTGATGATACACAATCAGTATTGTCCTAGAGTAATAAGCACCTTTGTCAAAAAAAAAAGGAATCATGGAACATGCGGGGTTTCTCTTTCAATTTTGGTGTGCTTCTGACCATTGTCCAGATACAGAATAAAATTACAGTAAATAGCATGCATCTTTAATGAAGAGTTTGTCTAGAAAACACATAAGTGCAGAAAGACGAGACAACCATAGCTTTATTTTCTTCATATGGATCCCTAATGCGCCTGGATCTCTTGTCAGTTCATCAGATTATTCGGCAGCTGAAGATAACAAGTGAGTGATGCAGGATTCAAGAACACGAGCAACCAGATCGATGCAGCTTACACCTCTAACGGCCGTACATGGTGTGCGCTAGCTAGGACTCAGACGTCTACATCTGGAAGATCAGCAAGAGCACGCAACAGATCAGGAGAACTTAGGTCAGTCTAATGTAATGAGAGATTGAAGTGGGGATTAGAGGAACTAAGTGCACTGAACCATGAAACTGGTTCAGGGGAATTGACAAGCAGGTATGAGGACAAGGACTTACACAGGAGCCGGATGGAGATGGGTCTTGGGAGGCGGTTGTTGACCAACAAAGTAGAACTGTAGGCGGCGGTGTTGCCTGGGGCGAGCTTGGTGGCTGGCCTTGCGGTCGCCGCTGCCGGCAGCAGATGGATCAGGAGGGTTGGGGGAGATGGATGCCCAGGGGTCGCATGGTTGAAGGTTCGCCGTCGCCATTCCTTTGCCGGCCGTGGGGGCTGTAAAACAAGGCGAGGGGGAAGGGTCACCGGGGAGAGGGGGGAGGGTCTGGGCCTGGGAACGGTCATTGGTGGCCGCAAAGAACAGGAGGTGGAGGCTACCTGATGTCGGGGCTATGCCGGCGGCCGGAGACCGAATCATCGGCGGGAGTGCTCCAATCTCGGACGGAACCGGCGGCACAGTGGGGCTGCAATCTAGGATGATGTACCGGCGGATGGAGACCGAATCGTCGGCAGCAGGGCGTGACGGCGGGATCCCAACGTCGGGATCGCTCGCGGGCGGGGACTGACAGGAGGGGAAGATGGTGAGCAGCGGCGCTGCGCTAGCGGCGGGGCTCACGAGCGAAGGAGGTGCCTCCCGCTGTGAGGAAGGAGCTGGGTGGGGAATCACGTGCGTGGGTTGGTTCGGAACGGGAAGGCCTGCGTGGGTTTGACTTGGCGGTGGCAGGGAGGGTTATTTTGCCAAATTGTTAGGGGCAAAATCGTCAATTTAGGGCAGACGGAAATTCTTGCAAGGTGACGAACGGTCCGAATCTTTTTAATAGTATAGATAAGGCCACTACGTGGCATAAGGATAGTACTACAAAAGATATTTACAACAAAAGTAGACTACAAACTATCCTACGTCTACTATGCCTAAGGCGGAGGACACTGAGTCGCCTCAGAACCAGACTGTCTAGCTTTGGCCTCGCCCTGCTGCCGCAATGCATACTCAGACAGCAAGTCAATGAGCTTGGGCCCATATCGTCTGCAGCGAGCGGAGTAGGCGGCGAAGGCTACCTCGGATCCATCTGTAGCCGTAGGCATCCGAGAAGTAATCTGGGGCAGGTCCAGCTCCGCCCCAGCCGCCATGGCCATTGCCAGCCCGACGGACGCGCTGATGCCCTTCTGCTTGCGCTTATACGCTGCAGGCGCTTCGGCTGACAAAGCCTCTGCCAGGGCATCCACATCTTCAAGGGATGCGCCCTTCGGGAAGAGCTCCTGGTAGAAGCGACCAAGGACCTCTTTCGCCTTGGCAAGGGAGTTGACGACGGTGCTGCAGCGCTCTTCGACCGCTACAGTGGCATCATCTAGAGCACTCCCGTGCTCCAGAGCACCGCGGTCGAACTCGATGCCTGCGGCATCTGAGACAAAAAAGAAGAAAACATGAAGAAAGGCAACATAGAAGAAGATCCGTAGAAAAAGAAGCAAGTACAAAAGCTAACGCTCACCCGAAATAGCCTTGGCAGCAACCATGAGCTTCTCCGCCACCCCTTTTTCACGAGCAGCCGCAACGGTGGCTGGCTGCTCCTCACGATCTGCGGCCTCCTGCTGCAGACGCTCTTTCGCTTCGGCTGCCTTCGTCAGCTCCAGCTCAAGGCGCTCTCTCGCACCAGCGGCAGCTTCGGCCTTCTGCTCCGATTGGCCAAGGCTCTTCTTCAGAGCGTCGACCTCACGGAGAGAGTCGTTATGCTCCTCTGCATTTACAACAAGCAAGTGTAAAAGAACAGGACCAGGATAAGCAAGAGAAGTACTACAAGGCAGACGAATACCTTGAAGCTGCCGCAGTTTCGTCTCCAGCGTCAGGCGTTCCTCCACCAGCCGCTTGGCCTCTTGGACAAAAGGCTGCAGCAAAAGGCAATAGTAGTAAGAACAGGACTTGGGGCTACGCCCAACACAAAGAAGCATAAACAACATCAGCATACGAAGACACTCGGGGGCTCCCCCCGTAACATCAAGCAGAAAAACTTACGTGCTCCGAAGGCGAACCCGCAGGCCCGCCTGCGAAATTCTGAGGCGCAACCACCAGCCTCTCCTGCACAGGAGGAACTGGCGCAGCGTCACCAGAAGTCGCCACCGTCTGAGGAGGAGGCGACACAATGTTCGACTCCCCCATCATCTCGCGCGCACCATCACTAGAGCAGTCGGAGGATTGCCTGCATACGAACCAATCAACACAGGTGCAAAAATAACAAGGGAACAAAGGACAACAGTGGCAACAAGAAAACTTACGAGCCCAACGCGCTCAGGTCGAAGATAGGAGAAGCCCTTCAGGCCCTCTTCTCCTCCTTCTTTTCTTCCTTCTTCTCCTCCTTCTTTTCTTCCTTCTTCCGCTTTGCTGGCGGGTGCGGAGCAACAGCCCGCACAGGAATGGCAGGAAGGGGAGAGGAAGAACCCCCATGAACATCATCATGACGCTCAAGGCCCAGACGATTTCTGGGAGTCGGAGGAGTCGAGGCATCTGACGACTCGCTAGAGCTCCGTGATCGCTTGCGCGAATGGTCCTCACTCGATTCGTCGGCATCCTCCACTGGGGATCGCGCTGACGGTAGCTCGGACACGGAATCCACCACTTCATTATCCGGGGCATTCGGATACCTTTCGGGCAACGGTGGTGCCATGCCCGGCACTTTGAAGCTCTACAAAAGGAAAAGGAACTTTGTTAGAAAACAAAGGAAAAAGTACACAGCTGACAAAAACAAAAGGGGAGCACTACGTGCGCAAATCTACACCTTCGGTACGACCAACATCGAAGAAAAGGGAGGAGTCAGCGACTTCCCCAGGATTTCTTCGTCGGCCTTGAACTTCAACAGCGCGCGAAGAGCCTTGTCAAGTTCCACCTCGGGGATTTTCTCACTCGAAACCCTCGTCGGATCACGGCGCCCAGAGTAAAGAAACATCGGATGCGCCCTCTCTTGGAGAGGTTGCACCCAACGCTCAAGAAACATCCGGATGATGTCGACACCGTTCACCTCCTTCTCAGGAATCAGTTGGAGATCCTCCACCCGACGGTACAGGGCCTCTATCTCCGCCACCTCACCGTCTAAGATTTGGTTTTTCCAGGATCTTTTCTTCTCAATCAATTGGGAGGGGTCAAAAGGAACGAGACCAAAATCTTGTCCAGGCAGTACGGAGTCACGGATGTAAAACCATTTCCTCCACCAGTACTGGACAGATTCGGACATGGAAAAGGAAAAGAATTGCACATTGGGACTGAGGGAGATGGTGAAACCCCCAATGCGATACACACCATCCGAACCAGACTGCCTCTTCACAGAATAAAGCTTTCAGAAGAGGCCAAAGTGCGGCTCAATGCCAAGCCAACACTCGCAAAGCGTGATAAAACACGCAATGTGGAGAAGGGAGTTGGGAGACAGATGATGGAGTTGAACCCCATAGAAAAAGAGCAGTCCACGAAGGAAGTCATGGACCGGAAAAGAAAACCCGCGAATCATGAAGGCAACAAACATAACCCGATAGCCAGATGGGGGACGGGGGATTACCTCATTGCCGGGGAGTCTCACGGCCGTTGTGTCTTGCGGGATCAGGCTCCGCTCGCGCAGTTTGCGGAGATCGCTCTCCCGCGTTTCTGATCGCCGCCAGCCACCGTCGGTGACGCTAGCAGTGGTGGTGCCCTTCTTTCCTCCGGCGGCGCTGGTCCCAACCGCAGATGATGATTTCTTTGTTTTCCCCATGGCGCTAAGGCGGTGGTGGCGTTGCCAACGAAGAAAGACAAAGGAAATATGGAGGAAACTCTCAGTGCGCAGCCAGAATAGCTCAAGAACGAGGAGGCAGTGAATAGATGAACTGCTGCGGTGAAAAACAAACCACGATTTCACCAGGGATTATAACAGCGAAGATGACGCACGCTGGCCGTCCATCGAGAAGACCTAACGCCAACGGTAGATCTGGCCGTACAAGTGTCAGCACCAAAACGAACCGTCGTTACCACACCGTCCACTACGTGCGGAAATCGAGGAGACGCTATAATCATCTCCACGCCGCGCGTGACCGGTCAATTCAAAGTCAGCAAGTGGGACCCACGCTTCGTCCAGTCAAGTCATCTCTGGCGTAGCAGACGCTTGAGGTCATCGATCGTAAGCACTGACGTCATCAAAAGCTATACTAGCACCACTTAGGCTCCACAGTTAAAAGTACTCACTCGAATCTATGATTCGACTAAATACTTGGGGGCTACTCCTATCAGGAGCGCTGGCCACGCACCCGACAGACAAATGAGGACAAAATTACTTATCTGAGTCCTACGTCGAGTCTACGACTCCACTACGGACTCGGGGGCTACTCCCATAGGGAGGATGGATTTAAGTATCCGAAAATTTTCGAGTCCTGCGGACCTAATGATTGAAACAATGCTTGAACTGAAAGTCTCCGTTCGAGTCTACGACTCGAACAGACACTTGGGGGCTACTCCCATAGGGAGCGTTGGTCGCGCACCCTATGAAATCTTCGACTGCGATCTTCCGGATCCGCATGCAAAAACTTTTTCGGAAACTCTGCCCCAACAAAACGCTAAGTGAGCAACAATCTCCTTGGCCACCCGAAGCACCTCCGAGGTGATAAATGTTCGGATGCTGCGTCTGCGACGCAAAGATAAGACCTACAGATATCATCTGATGGCCTAGCAACGCACCTGACTGCACTCTGCTAGTATGAATCCGTACCAGCAGGTACGATGAAAAATCCTGACGGACGCGTTGGGTACACCAATTAAAATCACTGGAATTCCACTCCTATAAGTCCTCCGCGGCCTGAGTTGAATTACGCCAGCATATGTTCCAGGCCCGGGTTAAGGGACCCGAACCTGAAGAAGATCGTGTTCTTTCATCCTAAGACAGTTAACTGACCCTGATCCGTCGGGTGAGTCAGGCACACGCATCAACAATCCCTACACACATATACTATTAACATATAGCTGCTCCCGAAGGATGGAAGAGTCCTCAGCCGAATCTACGATTCGACTGATCACTCGGGGGCTACTGACATGGTTATACCCTACGGGTACGTAACTTCAGCATACCTAGTCCAGCCCAAAGAAGGCCCACGGCAGACATACGCTGGTCCATGAAGGTTTTCGGGTGGCCAAGGCCCATGACGTCTTCGGATCCTTGGAGAGTAAGACTAGAGGAGATAGGAAATTCAAAGGGGTAAAACCCTAGAACTTATAACCGACTAGGACTACGCCCGGGACCTGCCTAAGTCTATATAAAGGCCAGGAGGGCACGTCCTAGGGCAACTCGACTCATACTTTCGCACACGCATCCACGCCAGATCGAATCTGCGTACCCTGTAACCTTCGGTTCCGCCGTAATCAAAGAGCAGACAAGCAGGAGTAGGGTTTTCCCTCCGGGGGCCTGAACCTGGGTAAATCTCGTGTCCCCTGGTTGCTTGTCTGTTAACCGTGCCACGATCTCCAGCATCCCCATCTTCTCCAAAACCCAAGTCCATAACAATGGGCATTGACGAGATTAAACCTCGTCAAGGAGCAATAGTAACAGTAACGATAACAGTAGGATTCGAGTGCGGTAGGCATAGGGATGGATGGACAGGCGTTGCATGGACGAGTCTAAACATGTAACTTCAAGATCTAGGGCATTGCAAGTAAATAATAATAAGCATCCCAGTACTAAACAATCCTAGGCATGTGCTCCAAATATAGTCATACGTGCTCGCAATGAGAACTTGCACAACATCTTTTGTCCAGCCAGCCCATGGCAGCGGGGCCTCTAGGGAACTACTGGCAATTAAGGTGCTCCTTTTAATAGAGCACCGGAGCAAAGCATTAACACTCCATGAACACATGTGATCCTCACACCACAGCCATCCCCTCCGGTTGTCCCAATTATTGTCACTTTGGCGCCTTTGGATCCAGACAATGATATGTGTACATAACTTGCAGATAAGATCACAAACAATACTATCATAATGATTCAATAATAAGTTCAGATCTGAGATCATGGCACTCGGGCCCTAGTGACAAGAATTAAGCACAACAAGTTGCAACAAAGTCAAATAGCACTAATAGAGATACTAAGCACTATGCCCTAACAGATCTTATTCGATTACATGATAGAACTCATCCAATCCCTACCATCACCAAGCCTACTGTCACATCCCAAGATTTTGGAAATTGGGACTAGAAAAAAATTGCATTTGCATGACATTCACGAGCATTGCATTGCATATTTGCATCAAGAAAAATCCCTAAATATAAATAAAGTACTAAAACCCTAAATAGTATGTGCCACTTTGTTCCTAAAGGGGATTAAATTGGCTTTATAAAACCCACTGTTGCTAAGGCAGCGATTATTGATAATTATAGCCTAAAAAGATCCAATTAATATTACAAAATTTTAGAAACAAAATTGAGATTATTTGAAACTATTATGAAAAAGTTATGAAATAAATACAAACACATAAAGATATAAATAAAATCAAATATATAAGGATTTATAAATCCACTACTTCCAAACTAGTAAAAAGATTACAAATTTGATCCTACAATGATATATTCGATTTCAGAAAAATTTAGAAATAAGAATCATATCATTTGGAGTTCGTATGCAAAAGATATGAGGAAAACAAGTAAATAGAAAAAAAAGAAAAAAATCTAAGCGGGCCAGCAAACCGGACCGAACCGGACTAGCCAGCCAGGCACGCACGTACAGATCGATCCCAGGTCTGCTTTAAAAAGCGTGCAAAACAGTTTTTGTCAAACCTATCTCTATTCAAACTACTATATCATTTTATCTACAACTCCGAATCGACTTCCGTTTGTTTCTAATTGTTTCCTACTCCAAGACCTATCTCTACACCATCCTAAATCTCCATATAAACTCGTGGAGCCACAGCTGTATGAGTTTTCCTTCTCGAAATCCCGAATCTACACATGCCCGAATCTTATTTCGCTTTTTAACCCATCTAGACTTTGTTGTTTGCCTTCGGTAAAAAAACGAAAGTTGTAGATCTCGTTGAAATCTTTCAGTCCCGAAAAATCTCACCTCTTTTCATCCACCACAGCCAGAGAATTTCGCACCGCAACATTTCAGATATGACGGTGTAAATCCAAGATGTACTCACGCTCGTTTCTTCAAATCCAAATTCCTTTGGTGAGAAGGTAGGACTAATGATTCTCCACAACTTTCATGTTGTAAGTTTTTCAATTTGACCTATGCATTTGTCTCTCTAATACAGATCTATTTCTTGTCTATTTTGAGCCAAAATCAGGTCAATCTCCTCTCCTAACCACTGGATCTCATCCCAACGGCCAGGATTAGATCGATTCCGTGAAGGGGTACGAGCCAACAGGATCTCGCCACGTGTCAACGCCAGGTCAGCCCCGCGTTCCAGTCAGCATAGAATATTCCCGGGGAATATTCCTTGTAGATTTGAAATTGAATTTAATTTGCAGAAAATTGTGTAAACTTGCAAAAATCATGTAAAAAGATTCGTAGATGCAAAAATAGCAAATAATATATCAATGGATTCAGAAAAACGTGTAGAATATTAATATAGCATTAGATTCAACCTTTACAGCATGAGTTTACTGCAGTAACTTAATTAGTTTTAATGGTCTTTTAGGTTAATAATTTCATAGGAAATTATCTGTAACTCCGAAAAATATGAACAATATATCAAATTGAAGATACTATAATGTAGATTAATAATATCTGGTTGGATCCAGCTTTTGCGGACTATTTACCCTGTAGCAATTTAATTAGTTTTAATGGATTTATAAATCATTAAATTCATAGTAAATTAATTTCTTGTCACAAAAATATAAATGATATACCGATGGAAAGCTGGTTCCATGTATATCATCAATATCCAAATGGTTCAGGCAAATACTATAAGGTTTCGCAGCAATTAAATAAATAGATTAATGGCTTATTTAGAGTATTAAAATCATAGTAATTCGAATACTGCTCAGAAAATTACAAATAATATGTCCCTGGAATCACAATTCAGTGGAGATTACAGATATAATTTTAGTTTGATTTCTAGGCAAAAGAAATTATATGAATCATTTAAAACCCATTAAACACTATTTAAATCATACAAAAATATCTATAACTTCGATTAGGTTGAATCCAACGCCTGATTGTTCGTATTAATGTCCTCTATCCAGTGAACCCAAGAAACAAATTTAATTCGACAGTTAGAATAGGCGTTACAACAGAACTATTAAAACCCCTATATTGGCAAGTAATTATTAATAACAAGTACTCTATTGCATTAATTGGTCTCTTTCATGCATCATATACTTCAGTATTGTTTAGAAAACTGAAATAACAACCATTGTGGCTTATTAAATTATCATGCATGCATTTGTTGTATTTGTTTGATCTCTATGTGCTATTGTTTATGTTGTATGCAATTGTTTGATCGATAGATTGCGAGGAGTGCAACGTGTGTGATTACAACTACTATGATTGCAGGTATTGTGGTTATGATGAGTGCAACCATTATATTTATGAGGACTGTGAGGATTATCTAATCGACTACATCTACAACAAAGGCAAGTGGTGCTATCTTGGTCATAAATGTCCTACTGTTTTCCTATGCATTGTAGATGTTTTTGTAGAATTGCATATGTAGGAATTGATGTGTATATGCTATGGTATGTCCCATATTATTCCCTATTATTCCTTGTTTATGAGCCATCGTATTGGTAGATTGCTTAGCTATGCTATTTAGACGAGGAAGGGAATCACATCATGAAAAGTTATATGTTTTGAAAGGCTTATGTTTTGCTAAATGACAAATCAATATGTTTTTAATGAACCACCTGGGCGGAATGGCATTGATTGGGTCATCGAGTGTGGATTATGGTGGGGAATGCCGCCCAGGACACTGAGAAAGGATTGGTTTCTTTGTTTGGTAGTTTTCATGTGCAACCATGTGCCAAAAATGGAATGGGCGGTTGGCTGGACTTAGTAGGTTGTGGCAACCCGAACCCTACGTAGCCAGAGATGTAGAATAGTGTAGGTTGGTACGGTGCGTGGATGGGTTTGGGAAGCTCTTCCCGAATTGTCTCGTCTTGGATTTCTCCCTATCATCACACAATATAAGTGTGATGGTCCGAGCTTGGTTGGCCAGGTCACATGGGTAAAGTGTATAAACCCCTGCAGGGTGTCTAAACTAAGTACTTAGCCGTGTCCCCGGTTATGGACAATTTGAGCGACCTGATACTGATGCTATGATATTTCTCACTCATCCTTATTTCTTAATTACTTAAAACTTGTTGGGTGAACATAATTGGGTAGGAGCACCTGGGAGTGAACCAGAGTGTCCTATTTATCGTATTGGAAAACTACTTTGTTACAAATGTTAGGATAAAATTGTTGCTTTATGCAAATGAGCCTGAACTCCACTTGGCCAAATAAGCATGTAGTTGACAGATTTGTTGTTAACCAGTTTAGACTACTTGCCATACATTCAATGTATTGACCATTCGTGGCTGCAACGTTTCATGTTGCAGGTTATATCATATCTGAGTGATCGTTCATAGGTCGCGAGACTCCACTCAACAATTGTTCGTCTGTGGCATATTTGAAGGATAGAGATCTACCTTGTATTCGTTTTATGCTGTGTACTTGAATAATAATGTAAATCCTGTATCATATTCATTGTATTTATGATGCATAGTTATATTTGGTATCATTTTGTACTGTGTGTGCCAGTGAACCGATCCAGGGATTGGCACTATACATATGAACTCAGCCTTATCAGGCGAGGGTGTTACGGGATGGTATCAGAGTTGTGTGTTGACTGTAGGATCGTGACCTTAGAAATGGATTAGTAATAGAAGACCTCTATTGAGATAACTATCATCTTTTCCACTTATTAGAACTCTTATATTCTTGTCTATCTTTTCTATAACCTTTTCTTGTTCAAAATTTTTAGTTGTCCATTCTTATGATACCTATATGAGAGTTTGCCTAAAAGTAAAAGAAAAAATAGTATGACATAAATAAACATCTCATCAAGTTTGGTTAGGTCTAGACCACCATGTTCTATCTCTATAGGAGATCATCGCCATCGTGTTAGCATATTGATCTTACCGACTGATGAGGTATGACAATATAGGTTGCTTGCTTGTTTATAATGAACCATATTATGTGATGTCTTGTTTAGGATCTGCTATTTGGAAACTCTAAATTTGCTGGAGTTTTCATTATGTTTTAAAATCATTTTTACGGTGTGATTTGAGTGAAATTCGTGAGATTACTACTGCAGTTTTCTGCGTGACCTGTTGCACTGCGTGATTTTTCATATTTTATTAGTAACTCAGAAAAATCTGAACAAATAGGATCTGAAGTGTAATTACCTGTAGTACACGCACAATAATTTTCTAAAATTACTGACGATTTTAAGTCGGTCATAAAAATTCGTGAAGTCTGCTGTACCGTTTTGACAGATTTTGTTTATTGCTTATATGTTGCTATGTTTTACTCTAGTATTGTTCCCAATGCTTTCAAACTATTTTGTGGTTATATACTGCTATATTTAGACCCCTTTAATGTTATTATACAAATGTTTGATTGTGTGTTGATCGCCTATGATTGTTTCCTTGTTTGTGACATTGATTGCCTCATATAGTTATGGGTAGGATTATTTTCTTAGTCGTTTCTTTCCTATAGAATCTATTCTTCCCTATCTTGAACCCTTGGAGATATAATGATGTGTTAAGTGGAAGGTTTGACAACACAATGCATTTAGGAAGGAGACTGCTTTATCTAATGGAAAAAAATAGATGTGGGAGTATGAAGTGTTGAAATGATGTTATGTAGTAGATTACGCAACCTGAAAGTTGAAGTATCAATAGTTAGTTTTAGTAGTAGCTTTGTTGATTGAATACATGGGAGTCTACATAGAGCATTAGTTCATGCCCATGGAAACATTCTTCAAGGCAAGTAAGGATGCCCGAGTGATAGAAAAATGTGATTCACCTATCCTCATACAGGGTAATGATTTGGGTGCTGGATGGATTGATCACCATTTCTACTACTCTTGTTATTCTCTCTTGTACTGTTGGCTTTGCGAATCTCGAGTGCCTTTCAACCATAGCAAAGAGCCGGCGTTGATCTTAAACCATAGAGATTGGAGCGCATAAAAATTTCCCACTAGCTAGATTATATTGGATTAACATGACATAGTAGTAATAATAGACATAGACTGGATGGTTAAATAAGAAGCTCGAATTGTTGGTGCACAACTTGATACTACACTCACCATCCTAGAGGAAGGAAGAACAAGATATAGCTTATCAACTATCCTTGGAGATGCAAGTTTAATTTTCTTAAGGGGGTTAGCCTAGACAACAACACCCATACCCTTGCTAGCCATTTCGAATCTCGGGACGAGATTCATCTTAAGGGGGTTAGTCTATCACATCCCAAGATTTTGGAAATTGGGACTAGGAAAAAAAATTGCATTTGCATGACATTCACGAGCATTGCATTGCATATTTGCATCAAGAAAAATACCTAAATATAAATAAAAGACTAAAACCCTAAATAGTATGTGCCACTTTGTTCCTAAAGGGAATTAAATTGGCTTTATAAAACCCACTGTTGTTAAGGCAGAGATTATTAATAATTATAGCCTAAAAAGATCCAAATAATATTACAAAATTTTAGAAACAAAATTGAGCTCATTTGAAGCTATTATGAAAAAGTTATGAAATAAATACAAACACATAAAGATATAAATAAAATGAAATATATAAGGATTTATAAATACACTACTTCCAAACTAGTAAAAAGATTACAAATTTGATCCTACAATGATATATTCGATTTCAGAAAAATTTAGAAATAAGAATCATATCATTTGGAGTTCGTATGCAAAAGATATGAGGAAAACAAGTAAATAGAAAAAAAAAAGAAAAAAAAATCTAAGCGGGCCGGCCCACCGGACCGAACCGGACTAGCCAGCCACGCACGCACGTACAGATCGATCTCAGGTCTGCTTTAAAAAGCGTGCAAAACAGTTTTTGTCAAATCTATCTCTATTCAAACTACTATATCATTTTATCTACAACTCCGAATCGACTTCCGTTTGTTTCTAATTGTTTCCTACTCCAAGACCTATCTCTACACCATCCTAAATCTCCATATAAACTCGTGGAGCCACAGCTGTATGAGTTTTCCTTCTCGAAATCCCGAATCTACACATGCCCGAATCTTATTTCGCTTTTTAACCCATCTAGACTTTGTTGTTTGCCTTCGGTAAAAAAACGAAAGTTGTAGATCTCGTTGAAATCTTTCAGTCCCGACAAATCTCACCTCTTTTCATCCACCACAGCCAGAGAATTTCGCACCGCAACATTTCAGATATGACGGTGTAAATCCAAGATGTACTCACGCTCGTTTCTTAAAATCCAAATTCCTTTGGTGAGAAGATAGGACTAATGATTCCCCACAACTTTCATATTTTAAGTTTTTCAATTTGACCTATGGATTTGTCTCTCTAACACAGATCTATTTCTTGTCTATTCTGAGCCAAAATCGGGTCAATCTTCTCTCCTAACCACTGGATCTCATCCCAACAGCCAGGATTAGATCGATTTCGTGAAGGGGTACGAGCCAACCGGATCTTGCCACGTGTCAACGCTAGGTCAGCCCCGCATTCCAGTCAGCATAGAATATTCCCAGGGAATATTCCCTGTAGATTTGAAATTAAATTTAATTTGCAGAAAATTATGTAAAGTTGCAAAAATCATATAAAAAGATTCGTAGATCCAAAAATAGCAAATAATATATCAATAGATTCAGAAAAACGTGTAGAATATTAATATGGCATTAGATTCAACCATTACAGTATGAGTTTACTGCGTAACTTAATTAGTTTTAATGGTCTTTTAGGTTAATAAATTCATAGGAAATTATCTGTAACTCCGAAAAATATGAACAATATATCAAATTGAAGACACTATAATGTAGATTAATAATATCTGGTTCGATCCAGCTTTTGTGGAATATTTACCCCATAGAAATTTAATTAGTTTTAATGGCTTTATAAATCATTAAATTCATAGTAAATTAATTGCTTGTCACAAAAATATAAATGATATACCGATGGAAAATTGGTTCCATGTAGATCATCAATATCCAAATGGTTCAGGAAAATACTGTAAGGTTTCACAGCAATTAAATAAATAGATTAATGCCTTATTTAGAGTATTAAAATCATAGTAATTCGAATACTGCTCAAAAAATTACAAATAATATGTCCCTGGAATCACAATTCCATGGAGATTACAGATATAATTTTAGTTTGATTTTTAGTCAACAGAAACTACATGAATCATTTAAAACCCATTAAACACTATTTAAATCATACAAAAAGATCTATAACTCCGATTAGGTTGAATCCAATGCCTACTGGTTCGTATTAACGTAATCTATCTAGTGAACCCAAGAAACAAATTTAATTCGACAGTTAGAACAGGCGTTACAACAGAACTATTAAAACCCCTATATTGGCAAGTAATTATTAATAACAAGTACTCCATTGCATTAATTGGTCTCTTTCATGCATCATATACTTCAGTATTGTTTAGACAACTAAAATAACAACCATTGTGACTTATTAAATTATCATGCATGCATTTGTTGTATTTGTTTGATCTCTATGTTCTATTGTTTATGTTGTATGCAATTGTTTGATCGATAGATTGCGAGGAGTGCAACGTGTGTGATTGCAACTACTATGATTGCAGGTATTGTGGTTATGACGAGTGCAACCATTATATCTATGAGGATTATCTAATCGACTACATCTACAACAAAGGCAAGTGGTGCTATCTTGGTCATAAATATCCTACTGTTTTCCTATGCATTGTAGATGTTTTGTAGAATTGCATATGTAGGAATTGATGTGTATATGCTATGCTATGTCCCATATTATTCCCTAGTATTCCTTGTTTATGAGCCATCGTATTGGTAGATTGCTTAGCTATGCTATTTAGACGAGGAAGGAAATCACATCATGAAAAGTTATATGTTTTGAAAGGCTTATGTTTTGCTAAATGACAAACCAATATGTTTTTAATGAACCACCTAAGCGGAATGGCATTGATTGGGTCATCGAGTGTGGATTATGGTGGGGAATGCCGCCCAGGACACTAAGAAAGGATTGGTTTCTTTGTTTGGTAGATTTCATGTGCAACCATGTGCCAATAATGGAATGGGCGGTTGGCTAGGCTTAGTAGGTTGTGGCGACCCGAACCCTACGTAGCCAGAGATGTAGAATAGTGTAGGTTGGTACGGTGCGTGGATGGGTTTGGGAAGCTCTTCCCGAATTGTATCGTCTTGGACTTCTCCCTGTCATCACACAATATAAGTGTGATGGTCCGAGCTGGGTTGGCCAGGTCACATGGGTAAAGTGTACAAACCCCTGCAGGGTGTCTAAACTAAGTACTTAGCCGTGTCCCCGGTTATGGACAATTTGAGCGACCTGATACTGATGCTATGATATTTCTCACTCATCCTTATTTCTTAATTACTTAAAACTTGTTGGGTGAACATAATTGGGTACGAGCACCTGGGAGTGAACCAGAGTGTCCTATTTATCGTATTGGAAAACTACTTTGTTACAAATGTTAGGATAAAACTGTTGCTTTATGCAAATGAGCCTGAACTCCACTTGGCCAAATAAGCATGTACTCCCTCCGTTTCAAAATATAAGATGTTTTAGCTTTGTGAATGAAATGTATCTAGACTTGTTTTAGTGTGTAGGTTCATTCAAGTTTGGAGTGAATCTACACACTAAAACAAGTCTAGATACATTTGCTTCACAAAGCTAAAACATCTTATATTTTGAAATGGAGGGAGTAGTTGATAGATCTGTTGTTAACCACTCTAGCCTATTTGCCATACATTCAATGTATTGACCATTCATGGCTGCAACGTTTCATGTTGCAGGTTATATCGTATCTGAGTGATCGTTCATAGGTCGCGAGACTCCACTCAACAATTGTTCGCCTATGGTACATTTGAAGGATGGAGATCTACCTTGTATTCATTTTCCGCTGTGTACTTGAATAAATAATGTAAATTCTGGACGATATTCGTTGTATTTATGATGCACAGTTATATTTGGTATCATTTTGTACTGTGTGTGCCAGTGAACCGATCCAGGGATTGGCACTATACACATGAACTCAGCCTTATCAGGCGAGGGTGTTACACCTACAGCGGGGGATTACTCACTCATGGATGAGGGAAACATCGGTGGTTGATGGAGGTGCGTTGGTGATGACGATGGCGATGATCCTCTCTAAATTCCCCATCCCGGCAGGGCGCCAGGACGAAGTTTCTGGATCCGAATCTTGGTTTCTGGTGGCAGCGGCGGAGCGGAACTCTTTCTGGAAAACTATCGAACCCCCCTCGGTTTTTAGGTCGAAAGGCAACTTATAGGCGCAGAGGGAGGCCGAGGAGGTGCCTGGGGAGGTTGCACCCCCTCCACATGCGGCCAGTGGTGGGCCCGCGCCTGGGGTGGGTCTGGGCCCCCCAAGCGTCCCCTCCGTCTCTTATTCTGGCTCCGTGGATCTTCTAGTGAAACATAATTTTTGGCATATTTTCCAGGATTTTTCCTGATAGTTCATTTTCTGCACAAAAACAAGACACCAAGCTAATTCTGCTGAAAACGGCATCAGTCCATGTTAGTTGTATCCAAATCACACAAGTTTAGAGGAGAAACAATAGCAAAGTGTTCGAGAAAGTAGATACGTTTTGGACGTATCACCTAGTTTCCCCCTCTCTCTGAAACACATTCAAATGGTTTTGAATATTTTGAAAAGTATAAAAGTTATGGAACCAAATGGTTATAAAGGGTCCCCACACTATTTTAAAAATTTACAAAGTCCCTTGTATTTTGAAACATACAAAACATATTACAAAATAAAAATACAAAAAGAGGAATTGAAAACAGAAAAGAAAAATGGTTTTAGAAATAAAAACTATTGCTAATCCTAACTGGGCCGAGCCCATCTACTCCCGTCTCTTCTTTCCACCACTCACGCGCGCCCCGCAGCAGACCCCGGCCCATCTGCAGCCCACCTTGGCCCGTACCCCTTTGCATGTCGTCTTCCTCGCGATGGAAGCAACTCGGTGTCGCTGTCTTTGCCGCTTTCCGGCGTTGCGATGCCCGCCGGTGCTACGATTCATGCCATCGCCCGCCTTCGTGTAAAAGTACCGCTAGACGCCGCCGAGAACCCTAGCCGTGCCCTGTTTCTCCTCTTCCTCCCCAAGATCCCCAACCCAAAACCCTAGCCGCTCGGGCTCCGTCGAGCCCCGCCATGTACGACCACCCCGTTCCATGCCAAGGCTACCGTTGGACACGCCCGGACTCCCTCTTCATTAATGTTGAAGCTCGCAAGCAGGGGAGCCCCCTCCTCGCCGGAATCAAGCTCGTTTCTGTCATCGTCCGCAGCAGTTGACGCGTCGATTCTCTGTCGTCCGGCCTCGCCTCGCCTCCCTGACCCCTCCACCGGCTTCCTGGTGAGCTTGTGGTGCTAATGCGCCCCTCCGTCTACTCCCTCTCACTCTGTATCGCCACCTCGCCGAGCACCACCACCCGCCGCCGCAGATGCTCGTCGGAGTCAAAGCTCTGGTGACCAATCCAGGGCGGCGCCACCATCTTTAGGTACCCCACGCCGCGCTCTCTCTGACGCCCCTAACCACGCATGCGCGCGCCCCCAATCTCCTGCCCCGTGCTCGATCTGTGAGCAATGGTGAACCTGATGTTAGCATGACGTCATGCTGACGCCATAATCCTTTTTCTTTTGTTTTAATGTTTTGTAAATTCATTTCTGGAATTAATAAATATCCTGAGGGCCCAGTCTGTCAGGGTTTTAATTTTTTGGAAAATAATTTCTGAAATTGTTAAACTTATGACAAGTGGGTCCAGATGCAAAATAATATATATAATATCTAAAAATGTTTAATTAATTTAAAATGATTTATAAACGGATTAAAATTGAGAAAAATCATAACTAATTCATTTTAAGTCAGAAAAATACAAATAATATATCAAAATGATCAGAAAAATGAGGTCTACCTAATTACACTATAATCATGCATTGATCAACAAATTCAATTGCAAGTTAGCTAGAAGAACTAAATGAACCCTCTCATATAAATTTGGGATCCCTCCAAATTAGGGTTTGCACCCCTCGGAACCCCGATTAAATGGTCGAGCATGTCTTAGGGGTTAATTACAATACAAATAAACTTGTCATATCATCATCCTAGCTTGAGCATTGCATCGATGCCATGTTTTTATTGTTTCCCTTCCTTTCCAGTATTTGGTTCTTTTCTGGTAGAATACGATATCGGAATCAAGATCAAGTCCAACACTGAAGACCAAGTTCAACACCGTCGAAGATCGAAGATCAATACTTGATCAACTATAATCAAATCAAGTACCAGATGTCCGAAGCTCTGCTTTCTGGATATCCATTGGCAAAGGCAAGTGAAGCCCCACACATACATATGAATCCTATGCCTTCAAAGTATTTCATTCTTGCCATATGCATACGATTCTAAATTACTTTATCGGTAGATAGAGTAATCCTATCTGATGCATGTTACCTTTAGAGCCTATATTCCCTAGTCTACTGCTCCTAGCATAACTAGGGTTTGGCTTGTGAAGCATTGCTAGAGCTGTTACATCTGTTGTTCTTAGCCATGCTTAGCCGTTACCATTGGTCCATCCGGTTGATGAATTAGAGCTGCGAATGAACCTAGTTGGACAGGATGACGTGGTATGATCAGAGATGAAAGTTAAACATGTTAAGTCTTGTATGGGAGGCCACGGTAGGTTGTTATTTTTGCAGTCCCATACTTTCCACTACTAGGACCTGAGTTCTTGCCCATGGACCAAGACGAGCGTACAGCCATACGGGGGCTTAGAAACCCCCTCGACCAACTAACTTGCCGAGTAGATTCCATGAGTCACATAGTTTGGGAATTCCATTCGACATACACATTCTGACTCTTCTCGAAGGAGGTGAAGGAGGTGCATTCATACAGGTAGGTAAGCGTGGCAGGGAATGGGAGATGCCCGGCATCCATAATCCCAAACCCTGTTCACATCATTAGGGACCGACTTCGGGACTCGACCCATTACGGCGGCATCTCCCTAGTGCGTGACTCATGGTCTCAGCGAAAGCAAGGTAAGGTCGTGTCTAACCACCCTCTGACAGCCTTCCAAGGAAGAGGGCTTATCTAGTGGCATTAAGAGAAGGTTAATACGTGTGGGTAAAGTTGTACATCGCTGCAGGGTTAAATATTTTCAAAAAGCCGTGTCCACGGTTATGGACGAACTTGGTGACTGCATTCTAAGATCATAGATAACTTGAACCTAATCATAAAACTTGGCAGATCAATGTGTGCTTAAGGATGCTTCCTCATGGGTACGAGGGGGTGATCCTAGATAGGTTTAGCTGATGATGATTCGGTGGATATCAAGATATGATCAAAGCTAGAGATACCGCTCTCTTATCCCCTTTTAAAGTATTCTAATTAGTCAAAATTCTTTCCCTCTTGTTTTACAAAACAAAGTTGGCTTTATGAAAAATAACTCCACCATCCATAAGTCTTGCGGAGTACACTATGTACTCACCCTTGCTTCGTTGATACTTTTGCAGCAGAGTAAGTGTTACCATAGAAGATGATTTCTTCACGGCATCGACATCGACGAGTAGTTTGGAGTTCCCAGCCAGCAGTCTGGGATCTATGGATTGGACGCCAACGTTATGCTTCAGGCCTTTTAGGCTATTTGTTAAGTTTTCTATACTTAATAGAATAATTTTCCTTCCGTTGTTTGATGTTTGTGGCTAATGACCTCCAACGAAGCGCTCCCACGTCAATACCAGGCGCCATCATTATAATTTGACTTGTATCTGATATGACTAGCAAGTTGGATAACCACCATGGAAAGAATGAATAAACATGCCAACCGTGTGAGTTTCCTCGGCATGACTTCCTCATTTGGTCTCGAGAGGGAAATACCAGGAGGTGTATGTTTGGTGTTAGTATCAGGTTGGATCCTAATAGGTATTTCTTATCCCTCTCTGATAGCCGATAGTTGAATCGAGTCTCTATAGGTTGTTTAGTGCATGTTGCGCTACTGCTTCAATACACCATACCTATGTAGGCGAGAGCCGCCAAATTCTAAGTCTCGCCGTGTACTGGCCTCAATATTGACCGCTCTTTTTTCCCTTTGCCCTTTGTTGGCACCCCTTTTGTTTAGAAGGTTTGAGATCATCGTCATTAGCAGGATAACCCTTTCGGCTTGGCCTAGGCAGGGTTACGGACGCCATTGGTTACTCTTTAGGGCTCTTAGCCCAATTTGCATCTTGTCCATACTCGGATGCTATATTATTTTCAAGGTGATTTGGATCTTTGTATTGTATATTTGTATTTTTGACTCATGGAGTTATGTTGTATATATATATATATATATATATATATATATCTGTTCTGTGGGTTCCATCATGAAATAATGTGTAATGGTAGTAATTCGTCTTCGCCCCGCACGAAAGTGCCTGGTGGGCACCTTTGAATCGTTTCTATGCGGGTTTTGTGGGGATCGCTAAAACTTGCATAGGGACGATACGAGGGTGTTACATCGAGGTCCTTCATGGCCGTGATGGCGGTCTGGATCTCCTTCGACATGCCGGCACTGAGCCTCCAGGTCGACGAGCACCAGAAATCTGGCGGCACCATGTAGCCAGTGTAGTGCACTATCTGCACCTCCCACGGCCGTAGAGACCGCCGGCCGAAGCCGTTCGCCACCGCAGGGTCGCCTGGTGATGACTGCATATTTGCATCATGTTTTATATTACTATTTTGCATTGTAGTTGTAGGATCTTGGTATTTTACGGCGTTCATGTGCATCTTTTATGTCTATTTTCACCAGGATCAGGACAGATGATGGATACGATGTACACAATTCTTGGACCAGTTGTATTGGAGTGAAAAGGAGTCAAAAACTGCATAAATCGTTTATTTGGGAAATATCAATAACACCAGAAGAAAACCCGAAGAGATCGCAGGAGGCAAAAGGTTTAACGACTAACTATACGGCGGGAATAAATTTTCTGGCCATATAGTTCTCGCCGTATAGTTGGCGCTGCCACCGCCTCCTCAAATAGTTTCACCCCGTACAACTGGATCGGGGAGACGACATATAGAACGACCAGAAATCGCAGAAACCTCACCTCCGGAAGGGATCTGGAGGGGGAACTCATCCACCGGGGATCCATCTTCACCCTACGCAGATCCGGGAGGCTAAGACATCGATCTTCATCATCAACCGCTGCATCACCACCATCTCCATCCATCCCATCTACATCTTGTCTAGATCTTGTTGTAATTTTCGTACTCGTTGTGGATTTATACAAGTACCATTCATCTATGATAGATTCCATTGTTTTTGCCATGATGTTTATTGCCTCCATGTCTGAGTAGATCATTAGTTCTTGGGGAGATGGAGAAACCCTAGCATGGGATGGAAATATGTTTATTATGATATTCATCGTTGTGACCATGTGTTAGATTGTCTTCATCTTGATGTTGGGAGAAGTCGACCTCTCAATATTTGCCTCTTGTGGGGACTTGATGGAGGGAACTATTTGTTGGTAGACGGAGGTGTGCTAGCACTTACAGTGACTATAAAGATGTTGGCACTCCTTACGTATTAACTTGGGAACCAAGGAAACTCACGGAACACTATCCATGCCATGGGATACGTCCTACGGGATAAAGTCCCTTAATAGCGCAATATTTCTATTAATGTTGATTGATGTCTGCTATGGTTATGCGGATGATGTGAGTAGCAGTTGCTGCCTATTCGTCCAATTACGGAGTTCCTCCCACACATACATAGTTGAGAATGTTCATGATAATAATCTTTACCTTAAACCTTTATAATGCTAGAGGTGTATCCGCTACTCCGTGAGAACACATTTTCCCATTGAAGTTTCACATCTCTTTTACATACGAGATACTTATTTCTATATTTAGTTTGTTTTACTATACTTATTGTTCTCTTATACAAAAACCCAAAAACATATTTTTACACAACACTCGCATTTTATCTTGTTACTTAGAACGTTATTTACATTACTATTTCAGTATTTACTTCAAGAGTTATTAGACTTCAGAACTCCCGCTCCTTGTGGGATCGATATCTTTATTTCAAAACTAGCTACAAACGATCTGTGCACTTGCAGTCATCACCGGGATACCTCTCTGCATGGCAGCCGTCGAACTCTGCTTCTTGTCGCTAAAGGAGGAGTGTGTGGTTGGGAGTGGGAGGTGTGAGAGTGTGTGCTCTGAACCGGCGACGGATGCCGACATTTATAGTCGAAAGAGGAAAGATCGGCAAAGGCGGGAGGGATGTAGCAGCATCGGCGAGAAAAGGGGAAATCGCAGGAAGGTGAGCCGGCGGTGGCGCGCCATTACAGCGACATGTGGCTGATGCAACGAGCGGTAATTGAACGGCGTCCATCACGGGAGCCAAGGCGATTTCTGCAAAGATCGGCAAGAGTTATTAGACTCGGCTTCTCTCGCTGACAGGATGGGGCCACGGGAGGGGTTTTCTGCTAATTACGCTATGTCCGGTGTTCCCAGGCGATTTCCAGTGCCCCGGGTTCGGCCTCGGAATGCTGGCTGAAAGTTGGGCCAAATTCGACGCTATTTGGCTTCCTGGGAACACGGTTGGGCGAAATTTCACCGTCCAGATGAAAAAATGGGCTTCTAGATGAAAAAAATGGGCTAAATTATGATTAATTACAATATTCTAGTGGTATATCCTACATCCCTGGAACGCTTTATCCTTATTGAGTTCCAACACCGTTTCCAATGCTTTCGTTACGTTCTTTATTTACTTTTTTATTTACTTTGCTGCATTCAACCAAAAACCTTTCAAACACCCTTTACTAGAAATCAAAGGCATCTTACAAGTATCCTTTGGTAGATAGTGATGAGGGGCATAAAGACCTTAACCAAATAGCTCTTTGTGGGTTTCATACTCTTATTTCAAAACTAGCTACAATTGATCTATGCACTTGCAGTCATCACTCAACGACAAAGATCATATCCTCCTTCTCTCTTAGATATCAGAGGATGACCAAGCTTGCGGCTATGGTGGTAGTAGGTTCGGATAGCAAGAGGGAGGAGGAAAGGGGAGGCTTGGGGATGCTGTGGTGGTTGGATCTGACCGGGGAGGTGGCCAGGGAGCCAGGGATAAAAGGGAGGGGAGCGTGCACCTATGGTTAGTTCTAGGGTAGCTCGGTTTAGGTCTCTCCTCCTTTTCTTGTCTTAGCCGAGAGAGGAAAGAGGGGAGAGGGGACCAGGGGAGCAGGGTGGTGGTGCTAGCCTTCTTGGTCAGCAAAGCAGGGGTAGGGGCGACATGAAGCTATCCTGGCCTAGGGTTCCATGGCAACTTGGGTTGGGTCTATGTTAGTTTAGGGTTATATGGGATCATGTTGGTGGCCACTTTTTATTTGTTTCATATGATTCAACTTATGTTAATTCCAAATTATCTCAAACCATTTGAAAAATCCAAAAGAATTTAAACATGGGGCATAGAAAGAAGGGGTGCTCTACTTGCATGGCTCATGCATGCTTTCAAATGCTTGGATCTAGTTGTGAAAAAAGCTAGAGGTCATGTGAGCACTTGATTTCATGAAACATTTGAAAACTAAACAAGTCACTAGCATTTGGTTAAACATCCCAAAAATCTCAAGGAACCTTCCCGCTTCTCATGATTCCTTTCAGATGATGGGAATATTTGAATTGGTAAGGCCAAGAATAGTGTGTATGTTCCACTATGGATTAATTACTATGCCTTATTAAGTCAAATAAACTCACAATGTGAATAAAACCATGGAATGAAGTAATAGTGGATTCTACTTCTACATAGCATGCAAAGGTGGCCATGTAGGATTCCATAATTTATAATATGAAAACAACATGTATCATGTGTGGAGGCATGTAAAATAGAATGGATCCACCCAAGATTTATATGAGCTATAGGTTAACTGCCAAAATAATATTCAAGGGCCCATATATAATTGCATGGTAGATTTGTAGATAGAACTAAAGGAAGGTGGGAAATGTTGGTAGGTGGAAATATAGTAAAGGGATTTCTATTTTCGTGCCCTTGGTTTGTTAGTTGTACTCACTTTTCCCCAGCCGCTTAGCTTTTCCTCACTTTTGCCCATATCCTATTATGGAACTCTCGCACGGTGTCGTGGTGGTATCACAGCATATGCCATGGGTGGGATAAAGTTGGGGCCGATGGACGTGGAGGAATCCAGGGAGGGATGATGTACTGAAGACCGTGCTCATAAGAACAAAGAGAAACATGATGTATCCAGGTTAGAGGCCCTCATGTTGAGATAACATCTATTTCCCTACATCTAATGTCTTATAATCTTGTCATACTCGTGGCTACAATGGTGCTCCTTGAGTTGTTTCTCCTATCCTTCTATCTAGATCTCTCTATGAGAATGGACGAGGAAGAAGGAGAGCTCCTAGCGAGAAGAGAGGAGAGGAGCCCTTCGGGGGCCTCCCTGAGAACGATCCCCTGGTGCTCCTTATAAAAGGGAGCCCGGGGGACAAGACTTGTTCTACACGCTTGGTATCTTTTCAGCATATGCCTTAGCATCTGTCTGAGATGCTTAGCATATGCCTTGGCATCTTTGTAGATGCTCGACATATTCCCTAGTATCTCCTTGGATGCCAAGAGCATATTCCATACTCCATGTGCCAGTCTAAGCCAGAGGCGTCCCAAGACTGGCACGGGACTTGAGTATCTTGGTCCGTCTTGGTGGTGTATCGAGGTAGAGCTTGGAGGAATATTTGTGGGTGATCTTCTATGTTATCTAGATGACAGGGGACCTCCCGGGGTTATCTGATTCGGACCGGGTATCAATATACTAGTATTACTTGGACTAGGCCCTCCTAATTCGGCCTGGGTATCCAAAAAGGCCCCCAGCCAGCATATTACTGGCCCAGTCGGGTTATACAGTGACTCGACCTGGTGGGAGAAGCTTTATCCGGATCCATGGGAGCCCACCCGGGGTCTCCCTATGCCGGTCCGCAGTTGGGGAAACCGGACTGGTGAAGCGGTCCCGTGGTGGGCCGAAGTCCTCTTAATTCGTCCCACCCAGGCGAAGGGCTCCAGGGAGCGAGGCGGTCGCATCGAGGCGCGCTGGCAAGATGACGCGGAGAGTGTTCTTTGGTGGGTCGAGCTTTCTCCTTGTCGGCCCACCCGAGCAACGTTGGAGAAGCGAAGACGGGGAAACGACTCGGCGAGAGGGCGTCAAGGTGTGGAGTGCGCTGGCGGGAAACTCGCGAGGAGGCGGAGTGGTGGTTCGGCGCGGTGGAGCGGTGCAGACCCGTGGTGGGCCAAATCAGGCTCTGTCGGCCCACCCTAGGAGGAGGATTCAGCCCTCCTTATCTGATTCGGTGCATGCTTTGATTAACTCGGCCCAGAATGGCCTAATTCGGCCTGGGAGTTCCGAAACAGGCCGACTTTTATTTAGTTCGGCCTGGGTCCCCTTTTCCTTTTTTCCCTTTGTATTTCTCTCTTAATGCCTTACATATTTTGATATATCTTCTCTATATCTCCATACTCCTTTATAGAAATGTCCATCTGTCTAGTGTGGTTTGTTTATACCTCAACTCTGGGGTACCTGGGGTCATATCCCATTAGTCCATGAGGTTATGTGGGACTCATAGAGTCGTGCATAGGCTTTATATGAAAATGTCCCCAAAGTTGTATACCGACATATAGTCTGCTCGTCATATATTTCTTTGTCGCATACCTCTTATGGGTAAAGTTTGACATGTATCCTTTATGGGTTTGATTGTATAACCCTTTTGGAAAAGTTATGACTTTCGACCTTCTTGGGCACTGGTCTTTTAACCCTTTTGGGCAAGTTATGACTTCTGGCCTTCTTGGGCACTTGTCTTTTAACCCTTTTGGGTAAGTTATGACTTCTGGCCTTCTTGGGCACTAGTCTTTTAACCCTTTTGGGTAAGTTATGAGTTCTGTCCTTCTTGGGCACTGGTCTTTTAACCTTTTTGGGTAAGTTATGAATTCTGGCCTTCTTGGGCACTAGTCTTTTAACCCTTTTGGGTAAGTTATTGTGACACCCCCGGGATCAGGGCTAAACAAATCCCAGACCTCCGTCTTATATAAGCTTAACCTTGAGCTCGAGGATATCCAGTGAAGAATTCGGTAACACAACAGTGACCCTACGACACAAAGTTTATTATAGCAAGCTCATAACTGAGCAGAGAACCAAATTATTACAAGCAGAGGTCACTGACCACAAACATCAAACAACGGAAAGAAAATTATTCTATTAAGTATAGCAAACTTAACAAATGGCCTAAGAGGCCTGAAGCATAACGATGACGTCCCAGCCCATAGATTCCAGGCTGCCGGCCGGGAACCCCAAGCTACTCCTCGATGTCGATGTAGTACCAAACTAATCTTCAGGGAACACTTACTCTGCCAAAAGTATCAATAAAGCAAGGGTGAGTACAGGGTGTACTCCGCAAGACTTATGGCTGGTGGAGTTGTTTTGCATAAAGCCATCCTTGTTTATAAAACGAGAGGGAGAAGAAGCTCGTCTACTCAGAGTATTTTAAAAAGGGATAAGAGAGCGACGTCTCCGAAATATTGATCATCATCTTTTGATATCCACCAAATCATCATCATCTACTAACTAGGATCACCCCCTCGTACCCATGAGGAAGCATCCTTAACAAACATTAGTTGCCAAGTTTTACGATTAGGTTATAGTTCTCTATGATCTTGGTCACCAAGCGTTCATAACCGTGAACACGGATTTTCGAAAAGATTATTACCCTGCAGGGGTGTACAACTTTACCCACACGTACTAACCTTCTCTTAATGCCACATGATTAGCCCTCTTCCTTGGAAGGCCGGCAGAGGGTGGTTAGACACGACCTTTACCTTGCTTTCACCGAGACCATGAGTCATGCAATAAGTATGGTTCCGCCATAACGGGTCAATCCTGAAGCCGGTACTTAAAGATGTGAGGCGAGGTTGGTTTACCAGGGACGCCATCAACCCCAAGCAATCGCAGCCATGCTTCCCTACCTATTATGAATGCACCTCCTTCACCTCCTTCTTTCGAAAACATTTTCAATGTGTATGTCGAATGGAACGCCCGAACTATGTGACTCATGGAATCTACTAGGAAAGTTAGTTGCTCGTGAGGTTGTCCAGGCCCCGTGTGGTTGCACGCTCGTCTTGGTTCCAAAGGCAAGAACTCAGGTCCTGGTGGTGGCGAGCATGGGACTAGAAAAACCACATCCCACCGTGGCCTCCCGTACAAGCCTTAGCATGTTTAATCTCATATCACTGATCACATCTCATCACGTTCACCTGTCATACTAGATTCTCTGCATCTGATACATCATCTGGATGAACCAGACTCAACAGCTAAGCATGGCTAAGCAAGACATAGATATAAGCTCTAGCAGTGCACACAAGCCAAACCTAGTTATGCTAGGAGCAGTGGATCAAGTAATATAAGCTCAAAGGGAGTATGCAACAGATAGGATACTCTATCTATCGATAAAAGACCACAGTATAATCGTATGCAACAGTGCTTTCGAAATCATAGGATTATATCATGGTGGGGCTATGCTTGCCTTTGCCTGTTGATAAACAATAAGCAGATCTTCGGTAGCCTTGTACTTGACTTGATTATAGTTGATCAAGTATTGTTCGTCGATCTTTGATCTTCGATGGTGTTGATCTCTGGCTTCGATCTTGATCTCGATCTTGACATCGTATTCTACCGGGAAGAACCAAAAACGGGAAAGAGAGGGAAACAATCAACACATAGCATCGATGCAATGCTCAAGCAAGTATGATGATATGACAAGTTAATTTGTATCGAAATGTAATCCTAAAGAATGCTTGACCATTTAATTGGGGTTCCAATGGGTATAAACCGTAATTCGAGAAAACTCCGGAATCATATGAGAGGGGTTGATTAGTTATCTAATTAAACTTGTCATTTAAGTTGTTGAACAATGCATGATTATAACTTAGTTAGATAGGTTTCATTTTTCTGAACAATTTGATATATTATTTGTATTTTTTGACTTATAAATTAAAAGTTATTGAATTTACAATATTCAAACAATTTCTGAAATTCTTAAACTTTTCTTAATTTAAATAGATCTGGAAATACTTTTTACACCGCAGGATGGGCTAGCCACAGACACAGATAGGTGGGCCTCTGGCCACCTCAGCCTCCACGCAGGAAAAGTGGGACAAGGGGGGCGGTTGGTGCGTTTCTCACCGAGGCAGTGCCTACCCACCGTGGCTGACAGAGGGGCCCATGGCCACCTCAGTTGACACGCGGGCAACACGTCACCACGGCGGCAGCGACGGTAGTGGTCAAGCGGGGGCACGCGACTGGCTCTGTTCGAATCAGCGCAGCAAGGCAAGCACAAAGGAGGCAGCGCCGCTCGAAGAAGGTCATCGGAGCTTCGGCTCCGACGAGCTCCGACGGCGGCACGCACGGGTGCTCGACGCGGGAGCGACTGAGAGCAGGAGGAAGAGAAAGGAGGGGAAAGTGAGGTCCAGGGGAAGAGGAGCACGACGCAGACGGTCTTATCCTTGCGAGCGTCGATGGCGCGCATCGCAACGACGAGGCGGCATCGGGCGGTCGCGGCGGCGACAGCGAGCTGCCTGCCGTCAGCGGGGAAGATGACAGGGGAGCGGGCGAAGCGGTACCGGGCTGCTAGCGGGCTGGCGTGGGCCGTGTGCTGGGCCGCGGGAGAGGGAGAGAGGGGAGAGGTTTGCTGGGCTACGGCCTAATTCTCTCTCCTGACCATTTTTTTCTTAGAAAACCTTTTTATTTTTATGATTTTGATTTCTGTTTTGTATTTTTTATTTCAAATATGTTTTGGGTATTTTAGAAATACCAGTGGCTTTTGTAAAATATGTAAAACATTGTGGGGCCCTTTTATTCCTTTTGGTCTCCAATTATTTTGTACCTTTCAAAATTTAAACACCATTTGAAGGTAGTTTCAAAGAGAGAAGGGGGAAGGACTAGGGTTTATTGTTTTGCATTTGTACTTTGGTTCACACACTTGATCACATGCAATATTTTTTTATTGATATTAACACATGCATGCAATGCTTAGGTACTAATTACATATCTTACAAGCTTGGGCTGTTACAGTTATGACTTCTGGCCTTCTTGGGCACTGGTCTTTTAACCCTTTTGGGTAAGTTATGACTTCTGGCCTTCTTGGGCACTAGTCTTTTAACCCTTTGGGGTAAGTTATGACTTTTGGCCTTCTTGGGCACTGGTCTTTTAACCCTTTTTGGGTAAGTTTCCATCCAAATTATCTTTCCTGAGTTATATTACTCAAATCTAACTTATGTCCCAAATCCGAGTCATCTGACTCAAAATCTGAGTTATATGACTCAAATACGAGTCATCTGATTCTCAATCTGAGTTATATTACTCAAATCTAACTTATGTCTCAAATCTGAGTCATCTGACTCAAAATCTGAGTTATATGACTCAAATCCGAGTCATCTGATTCTCAATCCGAGTTATATTACTCAAATCTGACTTATGTCTCAAATCTGAGTCATCTGACTCAAAATCCGAGTTATATGACTCAAATCCGAGACATCTGATTCTCAATCTGAGTTATATGACTTAAATCTAAGTCATCTGATTCTCAGTCTGAGTTATATTACTCAAATCTGACTTATGTCTCAAATTTGAGTCATCTAACACAAAATCCGAGTTATATGACTCAAATCCGAGTCATCTGATTCTCAATACGAGTTATATTACTCAAATACGAGTCATCTGACTCAAAATCCGAGTTATATGACTCAAATCCGAGTCATCTGATTCTCAATCCAATTTATATGACTCAAATTCGATTCAGCTGATTCTCAATCTGAGTTATATTACTCAAATATGACTTATGTCCCAAATCTGAGTCATCTGACTCAAAATCCAAGTTATATGACTCAAATCCGAGTCATCTGATTCTCAATCCGAGTTATATTACTCAAATCTGACTTATGTCTCAAATCTGAGTTATCTGACTCAAAATCCGAGTTATATGACTCAAATCCGAGTCATCTGATTCTCAATCCGAGTTATGTTACTCATATCTGACTTATGTCTCAAATCTGAGTTATCCGACTAAAAATCCGAGTTATATGACTCAAATCCGAGTCATCTGATTCTCAATCCAAGTTATATTACTCAAATCTGACTTTTGTCTCAAATATGAGTCATCTGACTCAAAATCTGAGTTATATGGCTCAAATCCGAGTCATTTGATTCTCATTCCGAGTTATATGACTCAAATCTGACTTATGTCTCAAATCTGAGTCATCTGACTCAAAATCCGAGTTATATGACTCAAATCCGAGTCATCTAATTCTCAATCCGAGTTATATGACTCAAATCCGAGTCATCTGATTCTCAATCCGAGTTATATTACTCATATCTGACTTATGTCTCAAATCTGAGTTATCCGACTAAAAATCCGAGTTATATGACTCAAATCCGAGTCATCTGATTCTCAATCCAAGTTATATTACTCAAATCTGACTTATGTCTCAAATATGAGTCATCTGACTCAAAATCTGAGTTATATGGCTCAAATCCGAGTCATTTGATTCTCATTCCGAGTTATATGACTCAAATCTGACTTATGTCTCAAATCTGAGTCATCTGACTCAAAATCCGAGTTATATGACTCAAATCCGAGTCATCTAATTCTCAATCCGAGTTATATGACTCAAATCCGAGTCATCTGATTCTCAATCCGAGTTATATTACTCAAATCTGGCTTATATGTCAAATCTGAGTTATCTGACTCAAAATCTGAGTTATATGACTCAAATCCGAGTCATTTGATTCTCAATCCGAGTTATATTACTCAAATCTGACTTATGTCTCAAATCTGAGTCATCTGACTCAAAATCTAAGTTATAACTGTTGAGATACAATTTGATCTTATGATATGATGGCAAACTGCCTTTGATATGGATCCGAGATATAGATCCGAGATATAGTTTTGAGATATGATATTCGGGCAAACTGCCAAGAGATGGGATTCGAGATGTAGATCCGAGATATAAATTTGAGATATGATATGCTGGCAAATAGCCATCCGAGATATAAGATAACCTGGCAAGATGAGTTAAATACCATTTCGAGTCATAACATAACCTGGCAAGATGAATCAAACTCTAATCTGAATCAAAGATAAGCTGGTAAGCTAAGTCAAAATACAAATCTGAGTTATAATATACCCTAGCAAGCTGAATCAAATATTAGTCTGAATCATAGATAAGCTGGGTCAAAATACTAAACCGAGTTATAATTTACCCTGGCAAGATGAATCAAATACTAATCTGAATCAAAGATAAGCTGGTAAGATGAGTCAAAATACTAATCCGGGTTATAATTTACCCTAGCAAGCTGAATCAAATACTAATCCGAATCAAAGATAAGATGGTAAGCTGATTCAAATACTAATCTGAATCAAAGATAAGCTGGTAAGCTGAGTCAAATACTAATCTGAATCAAAAATAAGCTTAATCAAATTCTAATCTGAATTAAAGATAAGTTGAATCAAATTCTAATCCGAGTCAGAGATAAGCTGGTAAGCTAAATCAAATTCTAATCTGAATCAAAGATACGATGAATCAAATTCTAAACCGAGTCAAAGATAAGCTGGTAAGCTAAATCAAATTCTAATCCAAATCAAAGATAAGCTGAATCAAATTCTAATCCAAATCAAACATAAGCTGAATCAAATTCTAATCTGAATCAAAGATAAGCTGGTAAGCTGAACCAAATACTAATCCAAATCAAAGATAAGATGAATCAAATTCTAATCCGAATCAAAGATAAGCTGAATCAAATTCTAATCCGAATTATCATGATGTTTTTTCCATCTAAAGGTGACTCTATGGATACGTTGGCTAGTCCCCGGGTTGAGTTATTTTCTTCCCGGGGTGAATGATCGAGTGTTGGTGGCTGAGTTATCTGATACTCACAGTATGCTTGGAGAAGAATTTGAGTCATGCTCGATGAGTCTTACTTGCTGAGTCAGGCTTAGAGGCTCCTGTGCCCACCTCTTTGCTCTCTGTATGCTTGGAGAAGTTGAATCAACTCTATGAAGCAGAAGTTGATGAAGATGTTCCTGTCCGGATGGAAACCCAACCAGCACCACTAAAAGGCCCCACGGTGGGTGCCAAATGTTGTGGTGGTATCACGGCATATGCCATGGGTAGGATAAAGTTGGGGCCGATGGACGTGGAGGAATCCAGGGAGGGATGATGCAGTGTAGACCGCGCTCGTAAGAACAAATAGAAACATGATGTATCCAGGTTAGAGGCTCTCATGTTGAGATAACACCTCTTTCCCTGCATCTAATGTCTTATAATCTTGCCATACTTGTGGCTACAATGGTGCTCCTTGAGTTGTTTCTCATATCCTTCTATATAGATCTCTTTGTGAGATTGGACGAGGAAGAAGGAGAGCTCCTAGCGAGCAGAGAGGAGAGGAGACCTTCGGGGGCCTCCCTGAGAACGATCACCCTGGTGCTCCTTATAAAGGGGAGCCCAGGGGACAAGACTTGTTCTACACGCTTGGTATCTTTTCAGCATGTGCCTTAGCATCTATCTGAGATGCTTAGCATATGCCTTGGCATCTTTGAAGATGCTCGGCATATTCCCTAGTATCTCCTTGGATGCCAAGAGCATATTCCATACGCCATGTGCCATCCTGAGCCATAGGCGTCCCAAGACTGGCACGTGACTTGATTATCTTGTTCCGTCTTGGTGGTGTATCGAGGTAGAGCTTGGAGGAATATTTGTGGGTGATCTTTTGAGTTATCTGGACGACAGGGGACCTCCCGAGGTGATCTTATTTGGCCCGGGTGTCAATATACTAGTACTACTCGGACTGGGCCCTGCTAGTTTGGCCTGGATATCCAAAAAGGCCCCCATAGGGATTATTATTGCCTATTAGGGTTATACAGTGACTCGGCCTGGTGGGAGAAGCTTTATTTGGATCCATGGGAGCCTAGACGGGGTCTCCCTATGCTGGCCCACAGTCGGGGAAGCCGGCCTGGTGAAGCGGTCCCGTGGTGGGCTGAAGTCCTCTTAATTCGGCCCACCCAGGCGAAGCGCTCGAGGGAGCGAGGCAATCGCGTTGGGGCACTCTCGCGAGATAACGCGGAGAGTGTTCCATGGTGGGTCGAGCTTTATCCTTGCCGGCCCACCTAGTGATGTCTACGCACTTCTATTCTTGTAGACAGTTGTTGGGCCTCCAAGTGCAGAGGTTTGTAGAACAACAGCAAGTTTCCCTTAAGTGGATTACCCAAGGTTTATCAACCTCGGGGAGGAAGTGGTCAAAGGTATTCCCTCTCAAGCAATCTTGCAATCAATATACAAGAAGTCTCTTGTGTCCCCAACACACCCAATACACTTGTCACGTGTATAGGTGCACTAGTTCGGCGAAGAGATAGTGAAATACAAGTGGTAACGGTGCCAGAAAATAGATTGACAGTAAGGTAAAGACTAAAGAAAGCAAACATGCAACAGATCTAGATGCAAATGGTGTTTCAATGTTTAGAAACAAGGCCTAGGTATCATACTTTCACTAGTGAACACTCTCTCATATAAATATCCTCTCTTCATGATACTACTCTTAACTATTCTCCGGTTCGACACTCTAATCCATGGTAGGGCTATAACAGCAAACCTCAAAGTCCGCTTTCCCCAATCTAGATAACCCCACACTGTCACCTTGAGCGCTATATGGTTCCAACAAACACCACAATTTCATAGAGACATCCAACTCCAAATATAACTCATAACAAATATTCAATCTAGCCAAAGTGCCACACACGGTATGCACGTTGTCACTTTCACACACGTGGGGAAAAGCATAGATCTATTAAAGCACAAAGAGTATTTATGTAAACTCAAACCTAAGTGCCACCATGGCATGCACGCTGTCACTTTCACGCACATGGGGAGAGCAGAGATCTAATTAAGCACTTGAGTAGCAAGGTAGATCTGCTTGATTACAAAGCTCATGATCACAATATGACCATGCATAGAGAGAGAGAGAGAGATGAACACATAGCTACCGGTAGAGCCCTTAGCCTCAAGGAAGAACTACTCCCTCCTCATCATGGGAATCAGCAACAGTGATGGAGATGGTGGTGGATATCGATGGAGATAGCTCCGGGGGCACTTCCCCGTCCCGACAAGATGCTGGAACAGAGACTTTTTGTCCCCCGAATCTCCCTTTCGGTGGCGGCGGCACTACAGAGGTTTTTCTGGAAGTATGATGGATTATTTAGGGTTTCTGCATCGAGGGCTTCTTATAGGCTAAGAGGCGAGGCTGGGAGGCGGCCGGAGGGGCCACACCCTGCCCAGGCGCGGGCCCACCCCTGGCCGCTCCTAGGGGGGTTTGGCCACCCTGGTTTGCTTCTCCGTCTCGTCTTCTGGATTCGTGTCCCCCATGTTAAAATATTGACTTTGGCTTTTGTCCTGTCCAATTCCGAGAATATTGATTTTCTACCTTTCTAGAACCAAAAACAGAAGAAAACAGGCAACTGGCACTGTGGCATCTTGTTAATAGGTTAGTACCATAAAACATATGAAAACACCTCAAAGTGTAGACAAAGCAAAGCAAAGTAGATACTAAACAAGCATGGAACATCAAAAATTATAGATACGTTTCCGACGTATCAAGCATCCCCAAGCTTAACTCCTGCTCATCCTCGAGTAGGTAAGTGATAAAAAGAATAATTTTTGAGGTGACATGCACCATCAAAACCAAGATCAAACCATTTGCAAGCATTGAAAGCTGGGAACAAAGAACTCTAAACATGAGCATGAAAGATGGAGTTCTAACAATAGGATATAGTAACTATGCATGCAACATGAAAGGCTACAAACAAAGATCATGAATAATATGCATTTAAAAACATTTGTTTGTTTCACATACAAAAAACATAGCATAGTGGCATTCAGCTTGTACCTCATGGAGTAGCAAATAGATGCATAGGACACCTTCAAAGTTCACAAGGGTGGCTAGAAACATGTAGCACAAGAACAAGTAATATCACAATATGCATCAATTAATAAGTTTTGGGACACTGCACATAGAATGACAACTATGCTCTCTTAATGGTCCCTAAAGGTAGAAGGTGGAGACTCAATATAATAGTGGAAGAAAGGCCCTTCACAAAGGGAAGCAGGGATTTCAAGTTTCAAAAGGAGCTTCCAAAAATTATGGTACTTGTTAGCTTTTAGCCCTCATTGCCCCTATCATAAGCATCTTGAAGTGATTAAGGTTAAAGTGAACAAACTATGGAGTATATGCTTGACAAAGTATAAGTTGGCAATCTCAAGTCCCTTGAATACGAGGGCCACACCTCATGCTACTCAACTTCAGTCACCTGCAAGTTCTTGTCATTGTAAGTGCATGCGTATCATAGAGAACCGCCAACGGGGTACCCCTTGCACATGGTACAGGAGCTATCCCATAACCAAAATGACAAGGCAAGCAGACAATGAGCATCTCAGCGATCTTTTTATTTACTATATGCATAGCTTTTTATATAGGATGCTTAATAGATAGATCACTATGGTGATGCTGTAAGTTTCCACCATGATTAGGCATGGCTTAGGCTAGCGGCCCAGGCGTTTCTCTAACATAGGATCATGGACATACAAGTTCCCTCTTTATTTCACACTGGTGACATCCATAGACAAAAGATCATGATATCAACTGAGTACAAAGTACAAGTGCAATGTTGAAAACGTTCCCCGTGATAGCACGATTCTGCTAATTCCAACGTATAAGTGCAAGCATATACAACATATATGACACAGTGGTTCAAGTTTATTAGGAGCAAAGAATATAAAGTGTGTCATCAAGTTTGTGAGGGCTTTAATCACTAAGTTTTCACATAACAAAATACTTTTTAATTGGAAGATGGCTAAAAACAAGAATATACTTGGAATGGTGTAACACACCATGCATAGGAATTTATAGTGGACACTTTGGAATAACTTGGTTTCTTGGGAGTTGGAAGCATGAGTAGAGCTTACTCATACAAGTGAGGCTAGCAAAAGACTGGGAGCAACCAACTAAGAGAGCAATAATGGCCATAATCATGGAGAGCAACAAAACATTACTAATCAAAGCATAAAGTGGTACTACAAGTCAAGGACTAAATGATCATAAAGGCTATGCTGACTTGTTCATAGTCAAAACATGGTGTGAGCATGTGCCAAGTCAACCCAAACAAAACATCAAAGGAGAATACCACAATACTATGCTTTTGTATGCTAAAACAACGCATGATCCTTCAAGGCACATTAAGAAATCCTAATTTTTTGGAACAACTCATGCTACAACAATAATCACTAAGCATAAGGTCAAAACAATATCTAGCATGACATGATAAAGTCTAATCCATAGTCAAAACAAGCTCCCTTTTGTACCACTATAAGCATGAAGCTTCCTACTCTTTTGAAACACCAATCAACTTATTTGAGACAACTCACAAAGATAATAATCAATAAAGATCAGTGATCTTGTCTCACAAATCCATAAAGAAGAACTAAAAAGTTCTAAGCTAAAAGCACAAGAAAACTAAGGCTGAACGCAGTGCTAGCAAAAGTGAACACTCACAAAACAATAAGAGTGAAAACTAGAGTGTTCTAGGCAATGGAAGCAGAGTGTGTCTCTCTCCAAAAGAAGTGTGTTGTGATCAACCAACTTTACTCAAGCAACCTAAGAAAACGAAAACTAAGACTCTCCAAGAACAACACAACAATGCATGAAACAATAAAAACGAAGTGTTTAGAAAGACCTGAGATTTTTATTGATGAAGAAGGGGATGCCTTGGGCATCCCCAAGCTTTGACGCTTGTACCTCTTGAATATTTCTTGGGGTGACATGGGGTGGAATCCCCAAGCTTGAGATTTTGTCCATTCTTCATATCATTACACCATTCTCTCTCTCTACACTTGAAATTTTTCCTTCATACAAAACTTCACACAATCTTCATTAGCAACATTAGTATATTCAAAAGATAATAGACCTTTAGGCAAAACTTTGGAACAACAAGACTTTTAACTAAAACCACAATCTATTGTAGTAACTCCTTTAAAAAGCTCAATTCCCCAAAATAGAACTCAAAAAGGAATCAATAAGAAGCAAATGCAAATAATGGCAGAAATCTGTCAAAACAGACCAGTAGGTAGAAACCGATTTTTTCGAACACCTTATGTTCCTCAAATCAAAAAGTGTTGACCTAACGAAAGTTATCTAACATACTGGGGGATTTATTCGTAAATTTTCAGCTCAATCCGACTTATAGAAACTCCTCACGGATTTTTATGGTGGAGGACAGAAATCTGTTTCGGGACAGCAACTCCCCAAATCTTACTTCCCTCTCATTAGAGGTCATTCTTGGCACAAAAAGCAAACAAAAAGGATAAGGAGAGGTCATTACAGAAGTAATAACTACCAAGACTCAGGAAAACTCTTGGGTTATCTCCCAACAAGTACTTTTCTTTAACGCCTTTAAGTTAGGCTTAATAGTTTGAGAAGATGCTCACATAAGAAATATGAATTGAAGTAAAAGAGAGCATCAAGAAGCAAATGCAAAACACATTTAAGTCTAACCCACTTCCTATGCATAGGAATCTTGTAAAGAAAGAAGTCATGAAAGCACAAAGCAACAAGCATAGGAAAGCAAAACAAGTGCAACTTCAAGATTTTTAACATAAAGAGGGGAAACTTAATATTTTTAAGATGCATAAGGCCATGTTTCCCTCTCTCATAATAACTTTCAGTAGCATCATGAACAAAATTAACAATATAACTATCACATAAAACATTCTTATCATGAGCCACATTCATATAATGATTATTACTCTCCACATAAGCATAGTCATCCTTATTAATCATAGTGGGAGCAAATTCAAAAAAATAGCTATCATTACTATTCTCATCACCATAATCATCAAATATAGGAGGCATGTTGTAATGACAATCAATTTTCTCCTCAATAGTATGTGGACTGAAAATATCATACTCATCATTGTAATCATCATATATTGGAGGTTTGGTATCATCATAAGCAATAGAATAGCTGTCTTCCAAAGCTGGGGCACTAAAAAGATCATTTTCATAAAAACTAGCTTCCCCAAGCTTAGACTTTTCCATAGCATTAGCAACAATGGTGCACAAAGAATTCATGCTAATAACATTTCTATTAGCATGCAAATAAAGTTCCATAGGTTTTTTAATTTTCTCTTCAAACACTTCATGTCCTAACTCAAGATAGATACTATAAAGCTCTCTCATTTTTTTGTTGTTTTCCATTAAGCCTAACTAGTGAAAACAAGAAACAAAAAGACAAAAGTGCAGAATCTAAAGGAAATAACTTCGAGCACTCACACCGAAGGATGTGAGTACCTTTGTAACACTACAGTTCTGAAAATACCGTAGCTTCTATATGACATGCCAATCCCTGGATCGGTTCATTGGCCCACAATAGAATAAGACGAATAGCATAGCAAAATATCCGTGTATCATAAATAACGAAGATCCAGAGTATCATTATTACAATAAAATCTTAGCTCAAGGCTAGCTCAACTTATTCAAGTAGCAACATAAATATAGTAAATCCTCCATTCTTCAAATTGCCCACAAGTGAACAAGTGCCGAGTGGAGTACCGTGGCCTAAATCGATCACTCAGAATCGGAATATCCTGCAACATGAAACGTAGAAGCCTTGAAGGGTCAATACATGGAATGTATGGCAAGTAGAGCTATTAAAGGAGACAATAGTGCTAACATATACATGCATATTTGGCAAGTGGAGCTGTGGCTAGCTTGCATTTGCAAATACCTTTGTCATACTTTCATAAACAGTTTTTGATTTTCTTTGAAAAGATCCCAATTAAGTTAACCCATCAACATTAGAGCAATTACGAAATTATAATGAGCGAGAAACATGTCATGAAATCAATATCAAGCAACTCAGACGTCCATAACCGGGGACACGGCTAATCGATTAGATTATACACCCTGCAGGGGTTAGTACACTTTACCCATGTGACTTGGCCAGCCCAGCTCGTACCACCACTCTCATATTGGGTGATGATAGGGAGAAGTCCAAGAAGGGACCGTTCGGGAAGTAGCTCCCCAAACCCGACACGCACCGGTCCGACCTACCAAAATTCTACATCTCTGGATTCGTGGGTTCGAGTTACCACAACATACTGAGTCCAACCAACTGCCCATTCCATTATTGGCACATGGTTGTATACGTAAGCTACAAAATACAGAAGCCAATCATTTTCTCTTGATACCTGGGTGCCTTTCCGCAATGATACCACCAAAATTTATCAATCCCATCACACCCAGGAGATTCATTGATTAAGTTGTTTTTAGTTTTCACAAACCAACACATTTAGAAACAACTTTCAGTGATGTAACCCAGCCCTCGTTCATCATAGCATGGCTAAGCACATCTACCAACGGTGGCTCATCTACAGGAAAGCCCTACCACATAATAGGACATAGCATAGCGATAGTATTATCCTACACATGCATCTACAAAATACACAACAATGCAATGAAAGTAATAGGACCATATCATGAACAAAGTAGCATCTACTTGCCTTGGTTGTAGCGGTTGAACGAATAATCCACACACGAGCAAGCGTTGCACTCGTCACAATCTACACGATACAATTGCAATCACATAAGCAAACCATACACAATTATATACAAACAATGACAATGCAAGATGCATGGGTGACAAGTTGAACATTGCTATAGTAGCTTCATATCTTCTTATTTAGTATACCTATTGTATGTATGCATGAAAAATATTTTAAGTTCATAGAAAACAAAGCATACGATTTTAAATGCCCAAACAATAGAGCTAGAACCTAATTATTTAGTCACTACTAATAAACTGTTTATAAAATCTTGGAAAATATCCACTATGTATGCAACCTAAAATAGAACCAGTACCAATTGGAATTACTCAAAAAGAATTTATACAATTCCCTGAGTAATTAAAATACTCCAGTAAGCCTTTAAATAGATTCTGCAAATTCCAATACTATAAGTCTAACTTTTTAATTCACTGTAAGATTCCTCTTGTTCTACTGATTCCAGGGACATCTTATTTGCAATTTTTGGAGTTGCAAAACTTTTTCTATGAATTTAATACTCTAAAAAGAACATTAACTAATTTAATTAACCAAGACAAAACCTTGCTGCAAAAGCATAAAAAACTATACGGCAATATTCTACGTGAGACACTGAATCCATACATATTTTATTTGTAATTTTTGGCCCAATAGATTATTTTATATGGATTTAGAAAGTTCTACCTAAAATCTGCCAAATAAATCGAATTAAAATTAAACAGTCAACTCTGACCGTTGACTACACCTACGTGGCGCTGACGTGGCGCTGACCAGTCAGCGCCCTGGGCTGACTATTTTACGGTCCATCTGGACTGTTGGATCCAGATCAGATGGCAGGGGAGAGACCGCGGAGGGGGGCTCACCAGGGCGGCGTCGGGGTCGGCGGCGAGGCTTCTCCGGCGGTGGGCGGCGGCGGCGGTGTGGCGTACGGTGTGCGAGGCGGGACGCTGAAGCTCGAGGCGGCGATGTCGTGGTCCCTCGCGTCCGCGGGCGATGGCAATCGGCGGCTGGAGCGGCGGGCGGTGTCAGTGGCGACGGCGGCGGCGTCGGGCATCGTCCTGCGGGGAGAGCGAGGGGGGCGGTCAGCGGGTGACGGCGGTTTCCCTCAGCGGGCGAGCAAGAAGAGGGGAAGGCGCGCGCGGCGGCGGCGCAAGCTTACCGCGGTAATGGCGGCGGCGGTGGTTGCGGACTCCGGCGAGAAATCGCGGGCGGGTGGAGGGGGCTTAGGTGAGGGTTTTCGGGGGGTTTAGGAGAGGAGAGCGAGGGCTATAAGAGGGGGTCGCGGGCGGCGCGCGAAGTCGTCGATCTGCAACAAGTCAGCCTCGGCGTCTGTGCCAGCGCCGACCCCGCGCTGACGTGTGGGCCCCGGCTGGCAGCGGCGCAGGGTGTTGGGTCAGGGCAGGCGGCTGCTGCTATCTGCCGCGCGGGCGGCGTGGGCGGCTGTTGCTGCTGTGGCTGCGGGCTGGCAGGCCCCGGTTGCCCCGGCTGGGCCGCGGGCAGGCCGGCTCACTGCAGCGCTGCTTCCCTTTTTTTTATTTTGTTTTTTATCTTTTTTCTGATGTATTTCCTTATCTGAATTTATATCTGAACTGTCCAGAATTTAGTCAGAAATTCAGTTTGCCATAATTTTTGCTACGAAGCTCCGATTGAGGCGATTCAAAGTGCTACGGGTTCGTGACGGAACCCTCTATGCACCTGTGCCATGCAAACCACCTAAATATACTGTTTTTAACAAATGCATGGTAAAACCGGGCATTCAAGTGTAGGTGTCAAAATGCAATTGCAAGTGAAATGTTTTGCCAAAACCTTTTCAAACTGAATTTTTGCAATGATGATCATGATGCAATGACATGTATGCTATGCAGTACCAAATCTAAAATTTGGGATGTGACAACCTTTTACCTTACCTCCCCGACAACGGCGCCAAAAAAGAGCTTGATGTCTATGCACTTCTATTCTTGTAGACAGTTGTTGGGCCTCCAAGTGCAGAGGTTTATAGAACAGCAGCAAGTTTCCCTTAAGTGGATTACCCAAGGTTTATCGAACTCAGGGAGGAAGTGGTCAAAGGTATTCCCTCTCAAGCAATCCTCCAATCAAGATACAAGAAGTCTCTTGTGTCCCTAACACACCCAATACACTTGTCAGGTGTATAGGTGCACTAGTTCAATGAAGAGATAGTGAAATACAAGTGGTAACGGTGCCAGAAAATAGCTTGACAGTGAGGCAAAGACTAAAGCAAGCAAACATGCAATAGATCTAGATGCAAATGGTGTTTCAATGTTTAGAAACAAGGCCTAGGGATCATACTTTCACTAGTGAACACTCTCTCATATAAATATCCTCTCTTCATGATACTACTCTTAACTACTCTCCGGTTGGACACTCTAATCCATGGTAGGGCTATAACAGTACATCTCAAAGTCTGCCTTCCCCAATCTAGATAACCCCACACTGTCACCTTGGCGCTAGATGGTTCCAACAAACACCACAATTTCATAGAGACATCCAACTCCAAATATTACTCATAACAAATATTCAATTTAGTCAAAGTGCCACATATGGTATGCACGCTGTCACTTTTACACACGTGGGGAAAAGCATAGATCTATTAAAACACAAAGAATATTTATGTAGACTCAAACCTAAGTGCCACCATGGCGTGCACGCTGTCACTTTCACACACATGGGGAGAGCAGAGATCTAATGAAGCACTTGAGTATCAAGGTAGATCTACTTGATTACAAAGCTCATGATCACAATATGACCATGCATAGAGAGAGATGAACACATAGCTACCGGTAGAGCCCTTAGCCTCGAGGAAGAACTACTCCCTCCTCATCATGGGAATCAACAACGGTGATGGAGATGGTGGTGGAGATTGATGGAGATAGATAGCTCCGGGGGCACTTCCCCATCCTGGCAGGGTGCCGGAATAGAGACTTTCTATCCCCTGAATCTCCCTTTCGGTGGCGGCGGCGCTATGGAGGTTTTTTTGGAAGTATGATGGATTATTTAGGGTTTCTGCATCGGGGGATTATTATAGGCGAAGAGGCGAGGCTGGGAGGCGGCCGGAGGAGCCACACCCTGCCCAGGCACGGGCCCACCCCTGGCCGCGCCTAGGGGGTTTGTCTGCCCTGGTTTTCTTCTCCGTCTCTTCTTCTGGATTCGTGCCCCCCACAGTAAAATATTGACTTTGGCTTTTGTCCTGTCCAATTCCGAGAATATTGATTTTCTGCCTTTCTAGAACCAAAAACAAAAGAAAACAGGCAACTGGCACTGTGGCATCTTGTTAATAGGTTAGTACCAGAAAACATATGAAAACACCTCAAAGTGTAGACAAAGCAAAGCAAAGTAGATACTAAACAAGCATGGAACGTCAAAAATTATAGATACATTTCCGACGTATCACTGAGCGACGCTGGAGAAGCATAGACGGGGCGACGACTTGGCGGGAGGGCGTCGAGGCGTGGAGTGCGCTGGCGGGAAACTCGCGAGGAGGCAGAGGGTGGTTCGACGCGGTGGAGAAGCACAGACCTGTGGTGGGACGAATCAGGCTCTGTCGGCCCACCCGGGGAGGAGGATTCGGCCCTCCTTATCTGATTCGGCGCATGCCTTGATTAATTCGGCCTAGGGAGTTCCAAAACAGGCCAACTTTTATTTAGTTCGGCCCGGGTCCCCTTTTCCTTTTTTATCTTTGTATTTCTCTCTTAATGCCTTATATCTTTTGATATATCTTCTCTATATCTCCATACTCCTTTATAGAAATTTCCATCTGTCTAGTGTGGTTTGTTTATACCTCAACTCTAGGGTACCTGGGGTCATATCCCTGACACACGGTCTGAGACTCGTTGTCCATCAGTCTTGTCGTTAGATGCTCACAAGTGGGGCCGCATTCAGTCGGGTCCCATAGTGGACCCTCGTCGTTACGTGCTGACAAGTGGGGCTGCGGTCTGTCAGTTCCTGTAGTGGACCCTTGCTGTTACATGCTGACAAGTAGGGATGCGTTTAGTTAGTTCCCGTAGTGAACACCTCTCTCTACTTATGCAGATCAGTATGGGATCCACAGCTTATCCACGTGAGCATCGAACCCACAGCTTATCCACATGAGCCAGCCCTGTGCCCGCGCCCATGCCATTGCCTCCCCTTTCTTATTCTTCTCCGACGATGGCGGCCCTTCTCTGGCGACAGTGGCCCTTTGTCGAGCTTCACTTCGTTCTCCCGTTTGTCCTAGATGCAATATGGTGTCGTCCTGTTAACCTGTATGAAGAATGACAGTGGCAATCGTGCGTAGATAAGGTTAGATCTCGCACCAAAATGCACCAAAATGGCAACTGGGGCGCTTGGTGTGGAGAATGCATCCAACGAGCCGTTCCGATGATTTAATTGGTTTATCGAGTTAATGTCTCGGCTGCAATCAAGTGAAAGAGTGTTTATAATTAAAAATTAGGGACATGGATGTATAATAAATAAGAAAATGATACAACTCTTGAATACATTCAAATTAAAAAAATTATACAACTCTTAATGTACAAGAATGTTTATAAATGGCACAACTCTTGAACACTTTCAAATTAAAAAAGTATACAACTCTTAATGTAAAAGAGTGTTTATAATTGACACAACTCTTGAACACTTTCAAATTAAAAAACATTATACAACTCTTAATGTAAAAGAGTGTTTATAATTGACACAACTCTTGAACACTTTCAAATTGAAAAAAAAATTATACAACTCTTAATGTAAAAGAGTGTTTATAATTGACACAACTCTTGAACACTTTCAAATTGAAAAAATTATACAACACTTAATGTAAAAGAGTGTTTATAATTGACACAACTCTTGAAAACTTTCAAATTAAAAAAATACAACTCTTAATGTAAAAGAGTGTTTATAATTGACACAACTCTTGAACACTTTCAAATTAAAAAATCATACAACTCTTAATGTAAAAAAGTGTTTATAATTGACACAACTCTTGAACACTTTCAAACTGAAAAAATTATACAACTCTTAATGTAAAAGAGTGTTTATAATTGACACAATTCTTGAACACTTTCAAATTTTAAAAAATTATACAACTCTTAATGTAAAAGAGTGTTTACCATTTTTAGAGTGTGAAAAGTGATCCCTAAACGTGTGTATTCAAAAATTATAAACCTTTGAGCACCGTGAAATCGCACTTAATACATGATAATGATGTGCTAAGAAAATCTTGAGAGATTATCATTTTCATAGAATCTAATGCATAAACTTGCATATGGCAAAAATTATACACCTTTGAACTCTTTGAAATCGCACTTAGGACATGATAATGTTGTGCTAATAAAATCCTGCTAATTTATCATTTTCATGAAGTGAAATATAATGCAAAAATTATACACCTTTGAACACTTTCCCTTCAAATTATATGCAAAATCATTTGTTTATCGAGTTAAAGCATTAGTGGCAAACTCGTTATTTTGCATGGATAGAGGGTGCCCCCGATAGATACAGGGTTATCCTGTCCACTAGATCACAGAGGATCAATCGGAGGATCAACGGTTGGTGGGTATGATCCGCGTGGTAACTGTCTCGATCAATCAGATCGTAGCAGCCAAGATGAGCACATGTGTGAGAGTTTGTAACTTAGAGAGAGGAGAAAACTGAGAAGAACTTAAAAACCAAGGGCAAAATTGAGTAGAACTTAAAAACCAAGGGAAAAACTGACAAGGTGGTTCAAATATAAAACAGAAAGAGATTTAAAAAATGGAAAATGCTTCTTTTATACAATAAAATACATATTGGCATACATCAAACTATTTGCAGTTCAAATATATATCAGTTTGACAATTATTGCCTCATTCAGACAAATTATGTTTTGGGGAGGGATGTTTTGGAAAGAGGCTTGAGTAGAAAGCCATGAACCTTCATAGATAGTAGGTGATTTGAGAAGTGGTGATTTAGGTTAAAACTTGATTTATATACATTTATTATGGTGGCAAGTCACATAAAAAGACTCCCTGGGTAGATGCCACTATGTTTTGATCCTTTTGAATTTGTTATGCATAAAATGACTCAATTAGCTAGCTAAAACCCATTCGTTGACTCTCTGTTGACCAGCCACCGGAGGGTAAAAGTGAGTATATTGCACACAGTAGTGTTAGTACTAGAGGGCAAAACTGAGTACAACCAAACTACCAGTGCTACACTTGAGGGTATAACTGAGCACAACTAAGTGACCAAGGTCAGACACGAGGGGGAAAATGTGATGCATAGTACCCGTGTCGCGGTGCACGGGGAGGTAGCGGACGCGTGTGGCCGTGCACGGTGCAGTAGCGTACACGGTTACGCGGTGCACGATGGTGCAATGAAACGTCTCCTCCCTTCACCTTTATAGATGCATCCTCACTCTCACTCATCACTCGCTCATGCAACCATCTCCACTGTCCCATCACCTTCTACAAACCCCCAAGAAAACCCCAACCACACCGGCGATGGAGAATAACGGCGCGGTGGCCATCGTTGCCTCCAAGGCGGATGAAGTCGAGGCCCCCGTCCCCGTATAGGCCCCCATCAAGGCATTGAAGGCAGCCGCCATCCCCGTCGAGACCCCTGTCCCTGCTTCCGCCGTAGCCGCCGGCGAGGAGGCCCCCGTCCCCGTACAGGCCCCCGTCGTTCTCCTTGATACGTCCAAAACGTATCTACTTTCCCGAACACTTTTGCTATTGTTTCTCTTCTAAACTTGTGTGATTTGGATACAACTAACATGGACTGACGCTGTTTTTAGCAGAATTACCTTGGTGTCTAGTTTTTGTGCCGAAAATAAACTATCAGGAAAAATCCCGGAAAATATGCCAAAAATCCTATTTCACCAGCAGACTCTCAGAGCCAGAAGACGAGACGGAGTGGGGCTCCGAGGGGCCCACACCCCCTGCCATGCGGGTTAGGCCTGGCCGCGCCTGGAGGGGGTGTGGCCGCCTCAGGCCCCCCTCGGCCTCCCTCTTCGCCTATAAGTTGCCTTATGACCTAAAAACTCAGGGGGGGCGACGTTTTTCCAAAAAAGAGTTCCGCTCCACCGCCACCACCATAAACCGTGATTCGGAACCAGAAACTTTGTTCTGGCACCCTGCTGGGACAGGGAATTTGGAGGGGATCATCGCCATCATCATCACCAACGCCTCTCCATCAACCATCCATGTTTCCCTCATCCATGAGTGAGTAATCCCCTGTTGTAGGCTATGGGGATGGTAGGGATTGGATGAGTTCTATCATGTAATCGAATAAGATTGTTAAGGCATGGTGCATAGTATCTCTATTAGTGCTATTTGACTTTGTTGCAACTTGTTGTGCTTAATGCTTGTCACTAGGGCCCGAGTGCCATGATCTCGGATCTACTTATTATTGATTCATGATGATAGTATTGTTTGTGATCTTATCTGCAAGTTGTGTACACATATCATTGTCTGGAACCAAAGGCCCCGAAGTGACAGAAATTGGGACAACCTGAGGGGATGGCTGTGATGTGAGGATCACATGTGTTCACGGAGTGTTAATGCTTTGCTTCGGTGCTCTATTAAAAGGAGCACCTTAATTGCTAGTAGATTCCCTTGAGGCCTCGTTGCAACAGTCTGGCAGGACAAAAGATGTTGTGCAAGTTCTCATTGCGAGCACGTATGACTATAGATGGAACACATGCCTATGATTGTTTAGTACTTGGATGCTTTATCTTATTTATCTGCAATTTCCCTAGATCTTGAAGTTACATGTTTAGACTTGTCCATGCAACGCCCGTCCATCCATCCCTATGCCTACCGCACTCATATCCTACTGTTTGCTACTACTGTTACTATTGCTCTTGTTTTACTGCTGCTGTTACTTTGCTAGTGCAGCTAAATTGACAACTCAGTTGTTAACGCTTATAAGTATTCTTTGGCTCCCCTTGTGTCGAATCAATAAATTGGGTAATACTACCCTCGAAGACTGTTGCGATCCCCTATACTTGTGGGTCATCAAGACTATTTTCGGGCGCTGTTGCCGGGGAGCATAGCTTTATTTGTAAGTTCACTTGGATCTATTATTGTTCACTGCTATTCCTTTCATCATGGGGAAGTCTCGTGATGGAAAGTTTCCTATTTTACCATCCACTACAAGAAGAGGTACAGTCCTAAACACCTCTGCTGCTCTTGATTCACCGTATGTTATAAGTAAGCTTGTTACACCACCACCACATACGCATTCTACACACACTTCTACTACTGCTGAATCTGAAATTGCTTCTGATACCCATGGTGTTACTTCTACTGTGCTTGATGCAAGTGGTCCATTAGGTCCTTTCCTAGATGCTACAATTGCTAGAACTATTTTGTGAAACACTGAAACTCCTAGTGAAGACACTATTACACCTGTTAGCTCACCTGAGTCTAGAGAGAGATATGATATTAGTGATGGTTACATTGAAATTACTGATGAATTTATTGAAGAGTACCAAAACACACATGGTGCTAGTTCTATTACGAGTCTCCTTGAGAGACGTACCATTATTCCTAAACTGTCTTCTGATGCTAAGTTTGATGAATTTATTGAAGATTACCAAAACACACATGGTGCTAGTGCTATTAGGAGTCTCCTTGAGAGACGTACCATTATTCCTAAACTGTCTTCTGATGCTAAGTTTGCTACTTATCCCCTAGAAATTAAAGATACAAATTATGATTTCTCTCTTGATTTATCCTATATAAACATTGTTGAGAAAGAACCTTTTTGGGGGATTGAGAATGAGAGTGTTATGGCACATATGAATAAGCTTTCCACTATGAGTGCCTTATTCTCTGATGATTTTAAGATGCACAAGTACTTTGCTACAAAGATCTTCCCTTTTTTCACTAAAAGGAGAGGCTAAAGCTTGGTTTAATAGATTACCTACTGGATCCATTGATAGCCCTGATTGTTTGATTGTTTCTTTCTTCCAGAAATATTTTCCTTCTAGTGCTAGACATGCTGCTTTGCAGAAATTTTTTGATTTTAAACAGGGAGAAGAAGAGAAATTGCCTGAGTCATGGACAAGGTTCTGTGCCTTGATTCATGCCCATCCTGGATGTCCATTACCTAAAAATGAGCTTCTTGATATTTATTATAATGGACTAGCTGATGATTCTAGGACATATGTAGATAGTTTTGCTGATTGTGTTTTTAGAAAAAGAACTCCTACAGATGCTGAAGAATTAATGGCTAAAATAAGCAATAATTATGATGTTTGGACTTCAACTGAGTTAATTACACCTGAACCTATTACTCCTGAACCAATTGTGCCTGAACCAGCTCCAACACCAACACCAAAGAAGAGGGGAGTGATTACATTAAATGATGAAGTGATGAAAGAAGCTAAGAAATGTCTTAAGGAGAAAGGTATTAGAGCTGAAGATGTGAAGAATCTACCTCCTTTAGAAGAATTATGTAAGCCAATTCCCCACTCATCCACTATTGAGGTACACTCTCTCCAACACTTTGATGAAGGTGATATTCCTATGGTAAACCTCCTGATCAATGCTTACAGGAACTTGACATTTTTATTGTTACACAAGGTAATTTTAATAAACAAGTTCAGAATCATTTATTGGAAAACTCTAGAGCTATTAATGAGTTGAAAGATATTGTGGAAAGAACTGCTAATGATGTTAAAATGCTTTGTAAACACTTTCAAATGGTTCAAACTCAAATTGATGATCTTGCTAAGGTACAAAAGGATATGCTAGTTAATGCTTCAGGAGATAAACATGCTTATGGAATTAGAACTAGGAGTGGTATAGCCACTCAAGATCCTTTATATTCTGAAGGACACCCTAAAATAATTGAGCAGGATTCTCAACAAGCTGAAAATAGTGGTAGTCCTCATAAGAGAAAGAAAAAGAAACACAAAATAGTTGAGGAACCACCTAAACCTGCTGTAGACCCTAATAGTAAATATGTCTCTGATGCTGAAACTGAGAATGGTAATGATAAAAATGATGCTCCTGATAAGGAAGAAGTTGAGGAAGAACCTGAGAAGCACACTAAGAACACTAGGTACAGTAAGGAAGATTTTATAGCTAATAAACATGGTAGTGAGAGAGAACCTTGGGTGCAGAAACCTATGCCTTTTCCCAATAAGAAACACAAGTCAAAGGAGGAAGAACACTACAACAAGTTTTGTGAGTGGATGAAACCTTTATTTTTGCAAATTCCTTTGACTGGTGCTATTAAGTTGCCTCCTTATTCAAAGTATATGAAGGATATTGTCTCTAATAAAAGGAAGAACCCTAATGAGGAAATTTCTACTTTGCTTCCTAATTATTCCTTCAATGGTAAGGTTCCAAAGAAACTTGGTGATCCAGGTATACCAACTATTCCTTGCTCTATTAAGAATAATTATGTTAGAACTGTTTATGTGATTTGGGAACTGGAGTTAGTGTCATGCCTTTTTCTCTCTACAGGAGACTCCAGCTAGAAAAGTTGATACCAACTGATATATCTTTGCAAATGGATGATAAGTCAACTACTATTCATGTTGGTATATGTCAGGATGTTTCTAAGTTGCTCATAATTGCTTGGTTTTAACTGACTCTGTTGTGCTTGAGATGCCTGAAGATGATAATATGTCTATTATTCTTGGGAGAACTTTTCTTAATACTGCAGGTGCTATCATCAATTGTAATCAAGGAAAAGTAACTTTTAATATTAATGACAAAGAGCATACTATCTATTTCCCCAAGAATATTGATAAGAGTTATTGCCTGAATTCAATTGAAAATATTGAGAGCATCAAAGTTGGAGAAATATATTGTCCCATTCCACAAGAAAGTTTTGAAACTATGATGATTGGGACTATTGCTATCAAGTTTGAGGTAACATAATCATTTTGTGAAATGCAAAAAAATTTTTCATTTTAAATTGTTTTGGTAACAAGACTTGATCAACCTTGTTAACAAAGGGATTTTAATGAACAAAACAATGCTTTCACAATGGTTATACTTGCTCACTTTTATTTTTCTCCTTTCCAATCTTTGCTCTTCTTCTTGTTAGTCTTAGTTTTGCTAGTTGTTTACTTGTTAGAGTGTCTTAGAACTTCTGTAGTTTTGGTTTTGGTTTGCTTTTTGCTTCTTCTAAAAAATCTGTTTCTGCGAGAAAATCAATTTTCACAACCTAAAAATTGGCCAAAAATAAAGTTTCCCGAAAAATTCCAGAAAATTCATATTAATTTTTTCCTCGAAAAAAAGGGGCAGAGGGACACCTGGAGTGGCCCAGGGGGACCCACCAGGCCAGCACACCCCCTGGTGGCACGGCCAGCCCCAGGGCACGCCTGGCCTGGGTGGGGCCCACCTGTGTCCCTCCAAGTTGTCTCCTTCCGACCACTTCTTTCTCTCTCCCGAAAAACACCGGAAAAATTTCTCAAGCTCGAGTTCCTACTGTTCTTGCTCCCGATTTTCAATCTCCTTGCTCAGGCCATCTTTGCTGCTGATATTTGGAGGGATTGCTCTCCGGTATGTGCCTCCTCCGCTTGTCCAATTAGATTTTTGATTGGTAGATTGTATCTTGAGTATTTGGCTGCTGTAGGTGACAGGTTGTGTGATCTTGCATGCTTGTTCTATGCTTGGAGATTTCATTTTGATGCATGTTTAGCCCTCTAGCAAGTTCCTATAGCAGTTCCTCATCATTTATCAACTTGGAAATTACTTGGTTTGATGTTTGTCTAATTTTTTTAGAAAAAGGATCATGGACAACCACACGTTTGGAGAAGTGTGTGAGAGTGATGCACCCAGGAGGACAAGGCCTTCAAGATCATCCTCCCGATCTAGGCCATCATACAATGAGGATCTTATTACGCCGCGTTTTGACAACGAGGGAGATGAGGGGGATGCGCACCCTTCTACCTTCCCTTGTTTTACCTTTTTGTAGGCTGCAAGGATTCTCAATGATTTCCTGACTTTGGTTTGGAGGGTTTGACTAGCTAATTATATGCAGGATGAGAGTGAGCAATATGCTATGCTCACCAAAAATTTTGTGGAGAGTTCCTCTTTTTCTAAAAAATCCTTTTAGGTCACAGGTGTCATTCAAAATCTATGATAGGCCTATCACCATGACATTGAAGAAATTTTGCGAAATTTTGGTTATTGGCATGGCTGGGACGGTGAAGAAGATTCCAGCTCAACCAGCTGATTTGTTGGAGCTCTACCACGGGGTGACTAATGATGATGGCCGCAGAGCCTAGCGTGGAAAGATAAGAAATATTCAACTCCCAGCTATCAGATATTTTGCTTATTATCTTACCACTAGTATTATTGGTAGGGAGAACACTAGAAATATTTCCAACTATCATTTGGCCTTTCTAGTTGATGCACTCAACAATGAAACCAGGTATAATCTTGGTTCTCTCATTACTCGTCGCTTAGCTGCTAGAGGACCCATTTATGGGGGTATTATTGCTGCACGTGTAGTTGCTGCCTTAGAACTTTCTGTTGATCCAAAGGATACAGTTTTGGCTCCTGAAAGGCTTGATCTTGCTGCCATAAAAGCGCATCACTTTGTCACTGCTAGCTCTACCATTGAGAGTTTGGTTTACAGGATGATGTTTACTAACGGGGAAGAAAGGGAAATTCCTTTGCCACAAACCACTTTGTTCAGTATTTGACATGGACCTTGGTCATGCTCCAAGGAGGAGATGGACGAGCAGCTACGCATTCGTGGATTCCACGGACACTACCAGGGGGACGTGCCCTCTTATGACTACTCTGTGCACTACACAGGGGCGTCCTCGAGCTCGTACCAGGACGAAGGGGCCTCTTCATCGCATTACGGAGGTGCACCTTCTTGGTCACCATGGGATTGAGCCCCACTTAGGCCAAAAGCCTAAGCTTGGGGGAGGTATACCGACATCACACTCATCTATATATCATGTTTCGTCGGTTCTTTGTATATCCATGTTTCGCTTTCTTTTTGGTTTTTGTTCCTGCTTTCCCAAAACACAAAAAGACCAAAACTATTTTCGTTATTTCTCTTGGTTTGTTTATTTGATTTTTAGCTTTGGTTTTCCTTAAAGAAAAATCGAAAAAGATTTTGATTTGTTTGTTTTTGCTTTGTGTGCTTGTTTTAAAAAATCGAAAACACCAAAAATATTTGTTGTTCTTCTTTGGTTTTGTGAAGTTATTTGCAGGGTTCAGTAGTCCTTAGTGGTGTTTGGTTTCATGTTATTATTAAATCCACACAAGTGAAGGTCAATAATGAAGAGTAAGACAACTTGAGGTGTGGTAAGAGGCTGGTAACGAAATCTATTTGTTTTCATTTTTGTACAAATACTCATCATTGTGGGCATGCTTAGTCTTTTCATGTAAGGTGTATGTTATTTATGGATGCTTAGTAGTTCTTGCTCTCTTATGATTAGCTCCAGCTGGCTAAAAGTTTGTAGCATGTCATATGAATGTTTGCTTGCATTGTTTTATTCATAACTTGGTATGATATTGTGGTATCCTGTAACTACCTCGGTGAATTACGCTCCTAGTTACAAGCCTGGACGAGCGGAAATGGTTAAAATAGTATGGTGGGGCCCAAATGCCACTCACAGGTAGACCTTTCGGCCGTCCTAACCATTTCCAAACATCGGGACAAGAACGGGCGGCGTAATCGGCAGGCGAAGGGATCAACTACATACACAAATGAGTATGTATGCAAGCCACCATACAACAGTCCTCAGAGCCATTCCATCTAAAAGAAATAGAAATATTGCAACGCCATACGGCAAGATCCAAATGTCCTAGATAGATATAATAGTTTAGGATATCTCCTCATACATCAAACATCAGAGTATCAGGCGGAAGCGGAAAACAAGATCCAAGTACGGATAAGAAGCAAATCGGCATAAGATGCCCCATAAATAAACACATCCCGCCCACAGATCTCACGGATCCCCGTTCCCGGAATCTCTACACCGAATGATCGTTGTCCACATCGTCTGTCTCCTCCACCCAGTATCCATCTTGTGAGTGTACCTGTTCATCTGAATCAAACAATTTATCGTGTGAGACACTAAGGGTACTCAGCAAGTCTTTATGCCTCTAAAGGGGACACAACCTGGGGTGACGCAATTGCAGCAAAAGATAATACCTATCAGTTCTATAGATACTCGCTAACCATCCGCCTAACCAAATATAGACGGATGTCCGTGAATTAATAACAACAGTTTTAACAGTAATATTAACAGATCCATCCTCCTCCTCGCTTACCAACGAGGAAGCGGACGAACAACCCCCCATCCGTTGGCAGTTTTATTATCCATTCCATGAGTGTTGCACTATTTACTAGTCAGTTACTTAGTCAAATTAAAAGCAGTACTTTAGTTATACTTGTCTATGATCGAGAAACTGTGCTCCAAGTCGTCCATAACCGCGGGCACGGCTTTCAGAAAGTTTTACCCTGCAGGGGTGCACAAATAGCAACACACACTCGATCAACCTCGGAAAAACCAAATCAAAACCCAATGAGGCTTTCACGACAAAGCAATCACAAGATTCAGAAATATTTCAGAGGGCCACCCCATTAAGTATACCCGCAACGAAGCTGGCCGGCTCCGAGACGGACTCAAGGTCGATACCGCGAAATCGTGTCCCGATCCTAAACAGTACAGGTGCAGTACCTCGCACAATTTTAAATAAAGCAGTAAAGCATGGCATAAGTACAGGATAGTAAATAAAACCTCAAACTAGTTTGTGGCCCCAAGAAAAAAGAATGAATCAAGCTCTAGCTCAGGGGGGTCCCATAATCCTCCCGGATGTGGATAGCGCGAATATTCAAGGAACAGGAATCAAGTACTCGGGGTCCTACGGGACACAAGTGAGCATGAAAAACCAAATAGCAGATATTGCTCACTGGTGCCACTTTTATTAGTTATCCCATACTACTCAGGTTAAGTTGTTTAGGTACCTCGTTATCCATCAGACACTCACATACCCTACACATGCTGTTCTACGACTCGCATGGCTCAAACAACTCCTGTAGTAATGGCTCATGGGATGGAGGAACAAGCTTTGGTGGGGTTTAAAAGTAAAGGCTATGCAATACTTGGGATTTAGTTTAATGCAATCGCGACTCAATGATGCAAGAATAAGATAGAGGCAATAGGTACTGTATGTATGCAAGCATGTGGTAGTGCTTGCCTGGCAGCTCAGTTGAAGCGAGAGAAGGATCTGGGTAGTGCTCCTGGGTTTCTTGATATATCCCCTGCTCAGCGTCTATTCGAAGAAGAACCAAACAAACAAGGGCCAACATAAATAAAGTGCACAAGCATAAGAATAAAATGCGACAAGCAAACAATCATGCCATGATGAATGATGCACAATTTGCATGGCAATAAAGTAGCATGGCATGGGTGAGGTGTGGAATACAAGAATAAAGCATTTTATGGAGTTTTAATCATATTTTATACTCAGATAAGTTGCTGTATACTCTATATTTATATGATGCATGCTGCAATTCAGAACATGGAATGCATAGATAGAACGGGCTCGTCGCGCTGATCGATTTAGACATATTATTTGTCAAATTTGGAGTTATAAAACAAAAGTTATTAATTAATTAAGGAAAAGAGCATTTTATTGTAATTTTAATCAACTCGAAAATTAAAGTGTTCAAAATATATTTTGGATGGAAGATTTGAATTCCTCACATTTTTCTGATTCAAAAACATATATTACATGTTTAATTTGGAGTTATATTTTAAAAGTTATTTGAAAACAGTTTTGAATTTGAATTTAAAACAAATTTGAAAAGTTTAAATTAAAACAGAAAAACAGAAACCTTTTGTCACTCAGCCCAGACCTAGCCACAGACAGTGACAAGTGGGGCCAGGGCTGACTGGGCGACGCAGCGTGCAGAACAGGCTCTTCTCACCGCGGCCGTCCTAGACCAAGTGGCTGACAGGTTGGGTCGGCGATCTCGCGGGTCCACTGCGCGCGTAGCCATCCCGCGGGCGACACGTCGCGGATCCAGGGGCTGCGGGTTGAGGCTGGAGAGCTAGGGGGTTTTCTACAAGACTGACGGGGAGGCTGACTAGCGGGCCACGTGGTACCGCGGGTTAAGAGCGGAAAACAAAAAGGGGGTATGTGTAAAGTGGCGACGGTTACTGTTGTTCTTCCTCCGTTTCTGACGAAACTGACAGTGCTGCTCAACAGAGGAGAACAGGGGCGCCCAGGGCTCGATCCCAGGACCTGGCGCGCGCGCGCAGGCGGCGGTGACCACTGGGCTAGGCGGGGGTAGGTGTCAGGAGGGCGGACGGGGCCTAGATAGGGTTTTGCGCTACGCGGGAGCGAGCAGACGCTGCGGCCGACGGTGCACAGAGGGTGCTCGACGGAACATACGGCGCGACCAGGAAACGACGACGAAGACGAGGGTGTCTAGGAGGTTGCGTGGCTCACCGGGAGGCTGTTGACGGTGGTGGTTCGGACAGAGGCGCTGGCGATCGTCGACGAAGCAGGGGCCGAGCGAAGCTAGGGTTTGGCTTCGGGCGGCGCTGGTACCGGCGCTCCTGGGCTTCTCCTCCTCGCTGGCGCGGTCCAGGATGAAGCAGAGGTACCCCTCGGTCCCTTCGGTCACCTCCACGACATGCTCACCGGCTGGATCGACGGGGCGACGCGGTGCTGGCGGTGATCGGCGAGAGAGGGTGGCCGGTGGTGGAGAGGAAGGGGAGGAGAGGGCAAGGCCCTGGGGAGTTCTGGGGATGGATCTGGGCGAAGCAGAGAGGTGGGAGAAGATAGGAACGGAGGGAGGGGTAGATGGCATGGTGGAGGGGAAAGGTGGCATCGGCCACTTTTTCCTTCTCCTTCACGTGCTAGGCAGGCTCGAGCCGGGGCAGGTAGGCATGGGGAGTGGGGTCGGCCTGGCAGGGAGAGAGCTGGAGAGAGGGGGTTGTGGCATGGAGCTAGGGTTGGAGGGATGGGGTGGCTCGGGTTATCTAGGGCTTGGCTAGGAGGAGGGCTCGGGTTAGGGTTTGGTGCTAGGGTTGGGAAGGGTAGCTCGACCAGGGGGAGGGTGGCTAGGTGGGGTCATCATGGTAGAGAGAGGGAGGGAGAGAGAGGTGTGGGTTGTGATGCACATGGCAAGGAGAGAAGGAACAAGGTGAGGATTGAGAGAGAAAGGTTGGAGCTCAACAAAAGGGAAACAATCAAAAATTCCAAGAAAAACCAAGGGAGATCAAATAGTGGTGATGGTTGGATGGCCCATGCAAGTGCATTAAATTCCATGTTTTAATCTTGTGAAAACAAAATAATTATTCATGGCATTTATACATATGCATTCCAAAATATGGAATAAAGCCAAGCCAAAAGAAGTGAAAGGATGCCCCATGTGGAGTAGATGGAGATGACCATATTTGAATAAAAATGGGACTTGCTAGTGTGTATGTGCCACTAGGTATTTAGTAAGCCCAAAAATATCCCAACAAGAGCATAAATCCATAATAATCCATATGAAATCTAGGAAAAAGAGCACTACTCATAATGCATGCAAAGGTGGCTCCACATATCAATAATGTGAAAACAACATGATGCTAATATGAGAGCATGTGGAAATAGAATTGGATCCATCCCAACCCACATGAGCTAGAGGTAAAACCCAATAAAGTGCAAAGCTCATATTTAGTTGGATGGTGGAATTATAAGGTGGTGACAAGAAAGGGTAGTGGAGTGCAATAAAAGATATGCCCCCAACTCAGCTTGGGCATTAAACAATATATCAATAACCAAATACAATATCAAGAGGCAAATACAATTAACAATGCATATGAGAGAAGAACCAAACCAAAAAGGGTTTTATATGATGCTCAAATGCAAGGTGGCATGATGACATGAGCATGATATAATTATGATGCAACAATTATATGTAGGAAGTAGCATTTATATAGACTAGGCTAGTAGCATTGCAATTGTTAGACAATTGGGATGCTACAACTCTCCCCCACTAAACAAGAATCTCGCCCCGAGATTCCTAGGAAAAAGAAAACAACACAAGGAGAGGCGGGTGTTCGAACGAAAGTGACCCTCACGTTCCAAGTTGATGAACAACGGAATGGTGCGATCACTACACCTTGCAAAACTTGCTAGACTTGTTGCGAGTCTTGCGTTTTGCTTGAGAAACAACGGGTTAGAAGAGTTGAAGGATTGTCGTGAGACAAGAAGGATAGGATGGCATAGCTCCGGTTTTCCCAAGAATCATGATAAAGGAATAGAACCACTTGTGAAAGAAAAGGAGAAGATGATGTATCATGGATAAAGAAAGACACACCATTAAGATTAAAGATTTACCGATACTAGAGAGGATGAAATATTTGTCTCGCCGGAAGAAAGGAGCTAGGTTGGAGAGGTTTTGAACCACTATTACAATAGCATCGTATCTTCTCTCGGATTTGAGAAAGAAGTTCGGAAACAATATTGCCTTCAAACAATAGAGTCCCTTGATAACAACAGAAAGATTTAGTTAGACATCGTCGGATTAGATTCTTGTTGCGCCGGTAAGAACCAAGGATCACGCAATTTAGGTGCGCAGATATAACTTCCAGAGATGGATGTGAAGCCAGATCATGGTGGAATCCCGAGAAGCAAAGAATATGGAGGATCTGGAGTTTATTGTAGAGTTACTTATTGCTTTCTTTAGCCTTGAGGCTAACGCAATAGATTTGTGGCTGATGGCATCAACCATAATTGGCTTTACCACAGAAAAGAATTGATGAGACAAGGAGAGAGATAGTTTCCTTTAATCTTGTTTGGGGATATCGAGCATCGGTAGAAAGACGAGGATAGAAAAAGGTTTGCGTTTGTTCCCACTAGATGATTGAGGATTTTGCTCCGTGTAGAAAGGGTGAGATCACCAACAAGAGATTATTGATTACTTTCTTCGAAAGAGCACTCCGGAAAAACAAGGACGGAAGTAAAAGTATCGAGGGATAAAGGTCGCTTCTAACTTCCGTGGAATGAGTGGAATCACATCAATTCACCAATTCAATGTACAAGAGCGAATGATAAGAGTAGTGGTATGGTCGCGACTCCATCCCGCACTCAAAGCATTACTCCGCACATGAATAAGAAAATAATGCAACCCAACTACCGAAACAGACTGAAGGCATTGACAAGAAGAGCTCATGGAACTCCGTAAGAAAACAAACATTGATGCAAACGATTCACCGGATCCAAGATAGATAAGGGTGATGATGTTGTCGTCATGTCGGAAGTACCAAGCCACCGGAAAGATATAAAGGAAGATCACGGAGACAACTGCAAAATTTCACAGATATAGAAAAAGATAGCACCACTTGAACAGAAGGAATACAAGATCTGGAAGGTCTTCATGGCCTCCGGTGGATTGAGCATAGACGATAGAGCGAGAGGGTTTCAAGAGATTACTTAATGAGATTGAGGTGAAAGAACTCCATGTTCTTCTTGAAATGATTGAGAGAGATTTAGCAGCCTTGAGGAAATCTTCAGCGGAACGACGATGATAACTTGCCAACAAGGAACAACTCCGGATTGGTTGAAGATGGAGGATGGAATTAACAATGGACTTGCTGATTCCAGAGTTGAAGTAATGTATTTAGCAGAAGGACGTGGTCGAGATATGTGACTTCAAAAAGTCAGAATTTCTCACTTTGAGACTTTGCACATAGGCAGTGCTCACGAAGCTCGAGAGAAAGAGACACAGACGATCTTCCATGTCCCTCCATAGATATCGAATAGGCAAGCATATTATCAACATATACCACCATGGATTAACAAGATATTCCCAGAATACCAAGTTCAAGAGGCGGGAGAACGAACAAATGGTCGAAACACTTTCTGAGATCAACGCTCTTAGAAAGATCAATATTAAGAGCACGGGTTCATGTTGAAGAAGATGCACTGGAAGAATAGATTATCTGGTCCTTCGGAAGAAAAAGAGATGTCACCTGGTTCACATTGTCGATCGGATCACCGGTTACAAAGATAAAGAGATCTTGGATAAGAACCGATGATAGCTCATACCTTAAGCAAAGCTATCAGAGACGAAAAGATGCAATTCCCTCGTATCCAGGAGAATTGTGCAGATATGGGGTTCAAAAGGATGTGCAGCATGATGGACAGATGATAGACCGCCGTAGTGCTTGGAGAAACTCTGGATTGCCAAAGATGCTTGAATATGCATAGATATGATCGCGGTGTACTCAAAATCACAGGAGATAACCGTCACCATTTGGAGGATAGTATTGATAGCATTTTCCATATTCCACTCATGATAAGTGTCATATAGCTATGCCGAGAACCAAATTACAATCACCAGCATCGGATCGACACATGTTATGTAATTAGCCCAAGGGAATTGGAGATGAAATGAAACTCTAGGATTAAGAGCCGGTGACAAAAGAATGAGTTAGCATGGACATGCTGATAAAAGGGAGATAGATAATGTTTCACACACGACTGAAAAGGATTGTGGAAGCACAGATGTATCAAAGAAAAATTTTCCGCATTTTTCGGCATTAAAATACCAATAGATGCGCAAAAACACTTATCAGGTAGCGATTAGCAACTAATGGTTTCACAGAATGTGGAGTTGCTAGAAGGAAGGACACCCTTAAGAAGATGGCACCGGTTAACAAGGAGTCAGATAGATCGCGCCGGTATTCAAAAGCCTGTCAGTATGGAATGTACCAACAGTTGATAACCAAAGGCAGATAAAGATAACATGTTGGATACAACAGATAGACAAGGAATTACACACACACACTCAACCTATGGTACTACGGAAACCCAGAACACGTGAATCCTAGTTTGAATTTAAGAAGAGGATTGAAAACGTTACACTTCCTTACCAGAAAAGGGTGGTGGGTGGGTAAGAAGAAAAGTGGAAGCGGTCCTACTCTCGCGTGTTGTTTTTCCCTAGTATACATAGCTACCAAAATATTTGCTAGACTGACAACGACCATTTGGCTGAGACCCTGAAGGGCGGGATGGCTCTGATACCAATTGTAACTACCTCGGTGAATTACGCTCCTAGTTACAAGCCTGGACGAGCGGAAATGGTTAAAATAGTACGGTGGGGCCCAAATGCCACTCACAGGTAGACCTTTCGGCCGTCCTAACCATTTCCAAACATCGGGACAAGAACGGGCGGCGTAATCGGCAGGCGAAGGGATCAACTACATACACAAATGAGTATGTATGCAAGCCACCATACAACAGTCCTCAGAGCCATTCCATCTAAAAGAAATAGAAATATTGCAACGCCATACGGCAAGATCCAAATGTCCTAGATAGATATAATAGTTTAGGATATCTCCTCATACATCAAACATCAGAGTATCAGGCGGAAGCGGAAAACAAGATCCGAGTACGGATAAGAAGCAAATCGGCATAAGATGCCCCATAAATAAACACATCCCGCCCACAGATCTCACGGATCCCCGTTCCCGGAATCTCTACACCGAATGATCGTTGTCCACATCGTCTGTCTCCTCCACCCAGTATCCATCTTGTGAGTGTACCTGTTCATCTGAATCAAACAATTTATCGTGTGAGACCCTAGGGGTACTCAGCAAGTCTTTATGCCTCTAAAGGGGACACAACCTGGGGTGACGCAATTGCAGCAAAAGATAATACCTATCAGTTCTATAGATACTCGCTAACCATCCGCCTAACCAAAGATAGACGGATGTCCGTGAATTAATAACAACAGTTTTAACAGTAATATTAACAGATCCATCCTCCTCCTCGCTTACCAACGAGGAAGCGGACGAACAACCCCCCATCCGTTGGCAGTTTTATTATCCATTCCATGAGTGTTGCACTATTTACTAGTCAGTTACTTAGTCAAATTAAAAGCGGTACTTTAGTTATACTTGTCTATGATCGAGAAACTGTGCTCCAAGTCGTCCATAACCGCGGACACGGCTTTCAGAAAGTTTTACCCTGCAGGGGTGCACAAATAGCAACACACACTCGATCAACCTCGGAAAAACCAAATTAAAACCCAACGAGGTTTTCACGACAAAGCAATCACAAGATTCAGAAATATTTCAGGGGGCCACCCCACTAAGTATACCCGCAACGAAGCTGGCCGGCTCCGAGACGGACTCAAGGTTTGGGTGGACGGTTGTAAACGACTGGGAACCCGAAAGTGTGACTAGGCTTGTCGATACCGCGAAATCGTGTCCCGATCCTAAACAGTACAGGTGCAGTACCTCGCACAATTTTAAATAAAGCAGTAAAGCATGGCATAAGTACAGGATAGTAAATAAAACCTCAAACTAGTTTGTGGCCCCAAGAAATAAGAATGAATCAAGCTCTGGCTCAGGGGGGTCCCATAATCCTCCCGAATGTGGATAGCGCGAATATTCAAGGAACAGGAATCAAGTACTCGGGGTCCTACGGGACACAAGTGAGCATGAAAAACCAAATAGCAGATATTGCTCACCGGCACTTTCATTAGTTATCCCATACTACTCAGGTTAAGTTGTTTAGGTACCTCGTTATCCATCAGACACTCACATACCCTACACATGCTGTTCTACGACTCGCATGGCTCAAACAACTCCTGTAGTAATGGCTCATGGGATGGAGGAACAAGCTTTGGTGGGGTTTAAAAGTAAAGGCTATGCAATACTTGGGATTCAGTTTAATGCAATCGCGACTCAATGATGCAAGAATAAGATAGAGGCAATAGGTACTGTATGTATGCAAGCATGTGGTAGTGCTTGCCTGGCAGCTCAGTTGAAGCGAGAGAAGGATCTGGGTAGTGCTCCTGGGTTTCTTGATATATCCCCTGCTCAGCGTCTATTCGAAGAAGAACCAAACAAACAAGGGCCAACATAAATAAAGTGCACAAGCATAAGAATAAAATGCGACAAGCAAACAATCATGCCATGATGAATGATGCACAATTTGCATGGCAATAAAGTAGCATGGCATGGGTGAGGTGTGGAATACAAGAATAAAGCATTTTATGGAGTTTTAATCATATTTTATACTCAGATAAGTTGTTGTATACTCTATATTTATATGATGCATGCTGCAATTCAGAACATGGAATGCATAGATAGAACGGGCTCGTCGCGCTGATCGATTTAGACATATTATTTGTCAAATTTGGAGTTATAAAACAAAAGTTATTAATTAATTAAGGAAAAGGGCATTTTATTGTAATTTTAATCAACTCGAAAATTAAAGTGTTCAAAATATATTTTGGATGGAAGATTTGAATTCCTCACATTTTTCTGATTCAAAAACATATATTACATGTTTAATTTGGAGTTATATTTTAAAAGTTATTTGAAAACAGTTTTGAATTTGAATTTAAAACAAATTTGAAAAGTTTAAATTAAAACAGAAAAACAGAAACCTTTTGTCACTCAGCCCAGACCTAGCCACAGACAATGACAAGTGGGGCCAGGGCTGACTGGGCGACACAGCGTGCAGAACAGGCTCTTCTCACCGCGGCCGTCCTAGACCAAGTGGCTGACAGGTGGGGCCGGCGATCTCGCGGGTCCACTGCGCGCGTAGCCATCCCGCGGGCGACACGTCGCGGATCCAGGGGCTGCGGGTTGAGGCTGGAGAGCTAGGGGGGTTTTCTGCAAGACTGACGGGGAGGCTGACTAGCGGGCCACGTGGTACCGCGGGTTAAGAGCGGAAAACAAAAAGGGGGGTATGTGTAAAGTGGCGACGGCTACTGTTGTTCTTCCTCCGTTTCTGACGAAACTGACGGTGCCGCTCAACAGAGGAGAACAGGGGCGCCCAGGGCTCGATCCCAGGACCTGGCATGCGCGCGCAGGCGGCGGTGACCACTGGGCTAGGCGGGGGTAGGTGTCAGGAGGGCGGACGGGGCCTAGATAGGGTTTTGCGCTACGCGGGAGCGAGCAGACGCTGCGGCCGACGGTGCACCGAGGGTGCTCGACGGAACATACGGCGCGACCAGGAAACGACGATGAAGATGAGGGTGTCTAGGAGGTTGCGTGGCTCACCGGGAGGCTGTTGACGGTGGTGGTTCGGACAGAGGCGCTGGCGATCGTCGACGAAGCAGGGGCCGAGCGAAGCTAGGGTTTGGCTTCGGGTGGCGCTGGTACCGGCGCTCCTGGGCTTCTCCTACTCGCTGGCGCGGTCCAGGATGAAGCAGAGGTACCCCTCGGTCCCTTCGGTCACCTCCACGACGTGCTCACCGGCTGGATCGACGGGGCGACGCGGTGCTGGCGGTGATCGGCGAGAGAGGGTGGCCGGTGGTGGAGAGGAAGGGGAGGAGAGGGCAAGGCCCTGGGGAGTTCTGGGGATGGATCTGGGCAAAGCAGAGAGGTGGGAGAAGATAGGAACGGAGGGAGGGGGTAGATGGCATGGTGGAGGGGAAAGGTGGCGTCGGCCACTTTTTCCTTCTCCTTCACGTGCTAGGCAGGCTCGAGCCGGGGCAGGTAGGCATGGGGAGTGGGGTCGGCCTGGCAGGGAGAGAGCTGGAGAGAGGGGGTTGTGGCATGGAGCTAGGGTTGGAGGGATGGGGTGGCTCGGGTTATCTAGGGCTTGGCTAGGAGGAGGGCTCGGGTTAGGGTTTGGTGCTAGGGTTGGGAAGGGTAGCTCGACCAGGGGGAGGGTGGCTAGGTGGGGTCATCATGGTAGAGAGAGGGAGGGAGAGAGAGGTGTGGGTTGTGATGCACATGGCAAGTAGAGAAGGAACAAGGTGAGGATTGAGAGAGAAAGGTTCGAGCTCAACAAAAGGGAAACAATCAAAAACTCCAAGAAAAACCAAGGGAGATCAAATAGTGGTGATGGTTGCATGGCCCATGCAAGTGCATTAAATGCCATGTTTTAATCTTGTGAAAACAAAAAAATTATTCATGGCATTATACATATGCATTCCAAAATATGGAATAAAGCCAAGCCAAAAGAAGTGAAAGGATGCCCCATGTGGAGTAGATGGAGATGACCATATTTGAATAAAAATGGGACTTGCTAGTGTGTATGTGCCACTAGGTATTTAGTAAGCCCAAAAATATCCCAACAAGAGCATAAATCCATAATAATCCATATGAAAGCTAGGAAAAAGAGCACTACTCATAACGCATGCAAAGGTGGCTCCACATATCAATAATGTGAAAACAACATGATGCTAATATGAGAGCATGTGGAAATAGAATTGGATCCATCCCAACCCACATGAGCTAGAGGTAAAACCCAATAAAGTGCAAAGCTCATATTTAGTTGGATGGTGGAATTATAAGGTGGTGACAAGAAAGGGTAGTGGAGTGCAATAAAAGATATGCCCCCAACTCAGCTTGGGCATTAAACAATATATCAATAACCAAATACAATATCAAGAGGCAAATACAATTAACAATGCATATGAGAGAAGAACCAAACCAAAAAGGGTTTTATATGATGCTCAAATGCAAGGTGGCATGATGACATGAGCATGATATAATTATGATGCAACAATTATATGTAGGAAGTAGCATTTATATAGACTAGGCTAGTAGCATTGCAATTATTAGACAATTGGGATGCTACATATCCTCCTCTGAATGTTTCATTTGAATCGACTTGTTACATGCTCGTGCATGCATATGACTGAACAATAATCAGTAAGCCTCGATGATTTATTTTGCCTCAGAGTTCTTGTATCACTTTCATGCCATAATTAGTCATGTTTTGTTGCAAGCATGATTATGACAGTTATTGCTCTCTTGTTTGTCGCTCCCTTTCTATTGCTAGCCTTCGCCTGCACTGAGTATGAGCTCTACTCGTGTTTCCAACTCCCCAAAACCAATATTGTCAAAAGTGTCGACCATACCTACCTATTAGCATCATTTGCTATTATGTGCATATTCCTTATGCCTCATTTTCTTCCAAATAAAATGTTTGCTTGTTATGGGAAAGTTAGTTAGTAAAGCTCTCACGAACTTGATGGCACACTTTATTTCTTGCACTTAATAAACCTGAACCATTGTGACTGTCCATGAAAGTTATATGCTTGCAAATTATAGGCTGGGAGTTAGCAGAACCGTGCTGTCACGGGGAACGCTTTCAACACCTGTAAATATTATACCCAGTTGATATCATGCTCTTTTGTTTCCGGATGTCGTTAGTGTGAAATAAAAGGGGAGCTTGTAAGTCCATGGAGTTATGTATATGTGTTAGATAAACGCCTGGGCCGCTAGCCTAAGCCATGCCTAATCATGGTGGAAACTTGCAGCATAAGCATAGTGAGCAATCTATGAAGCATTCTTCTTATAAAAAAAGAGATAGAGCTTGAGAAAAAGAAAAAGAGAGACGTTGAAAAGAGGAAAGAGAGAAAAAAAGCACCATTTCCCATGGTAAATAAGAAGAATGCCGAGATGCTCACTGTCTGCTTGCCTTGTCATTTTGATTATGGGATAGCTCCTGTATCATGTGCAAGGGGTACCCCGTTGGCGGTTATCTATGATACACATGTATTTACTATAACAAGAACTTACCGGTAACTAAAGTTGAGTAGCATGAGGAGCGGCCCTCATACTCAAGGGACATGAGATTTCCAGTTTATGGTCTGTCAAGCATATAACTCATATTGGAGCTCACTTTCACCTTAACCATTTAAAGATGCCTATGATAGGGGCAATGAGAGCTCAAAGCTAATGAGTACCATACTTTCAGCATTTGGAAGCCTTTCAAACTTTTCAAAACCTTTTCACTTCCTTGTTGAGTCACCACTTATTCTATGAGCACCTTCTTGAGAGCATAGTTGTCATTCTTAGTGTAATGTGCTTGTCTAAAAAGTTGGTTAATTATGTCATAACTTTGATTCTTATATCTTTGATATCTTTACTTCTAGTCTTCACTTGAACTTCAGAGGTGCCTTGGCATTTATGTTGTGCTCCTCATACAAAGGCAAGTGAGGTACCACTCTATCATACCTTCTTATGAGCATTGCAATGTTGCTTATATTTATGTTTCATGCTACTTATTATTATTGAGTTGGAATCTCTTCATAGCTTGCAATGCTATTAAGTAGACTTAGTTGCATACTCCTTATTATGAATTATATAAGTATCTACTCATGTGTTGAGAATATTTATATCATATGAAGCAAATGTGTTCGTGAAAGTTATTTTACCGCACTCAGTTTTCAACTGAATTGCTTGAGGACAAGCAATAAGCTAAGCTTGGGGGAGTTGATACGTCCAAAACATATCTACTTTCCCAAACACTTTTGCTATTGCTTCTCCTCTAAACTTGCGTGATTTAGATACAACTAACACGGACTGACGTTGTTTTCAGTAGAATTACCTTGGTGTCTAGTTTTTGTGCAGAAAATCAACTATCAGGAAAAATCCCGGAAAATATGCCAAAAATCCTATTTCACCAGAAGACTCACGGAGCAAGAAGACGAGACGGAGTGGGGCTCTGAGGGGCCCACACCCCCTGCCACGCGGGCTAGGTCTGGTCGTGCCTGGAGGGGGTGTGGCCGCCTTAGGCACCCCCTCGGCCTTCCTCTTCGCCTATAAGTTGCCTTCTGACCTAAAAACTCAGGGGGATTCGACGTTTTTCCAGAAACAGTTCCGCTCCACCGCCACCACCAGAAAACGCGATTCGGAACCAGAAACTCCGTTCTAGCACCCTGCCAGGAGGGGGATTTTGGAGAGGATCGTCGCCATCATCATGTGTTCATGGATTTTGGGACAACCTGAGGGGATGGCTGTGATGTGAGGATCACATGTGTTCATGGAGTGTTAATGCTTTGCTCCGGTGCTCTATTAAAAGGATCAGCTTAATTGCCAGTAGATTACCTTGAGGCCCCACTACAACGGGCTGGCAGGACAAAAGATGTTGTGCAAGTTCTCATTGCGAGCACGTATGACTATAGATGGAACACATGCCTATGATTGTTTAGTACTTGGATGATTTATCTTATTTATCTGCAATTGCCCTAGATCTTGAAGTTACATGTTTAGACTTGTCGATGCAATGCCCGTCCATCCATCCCTATGCCTACCGCACTCATATCCTACTATTTGCTACTACTATTACTATTTCTCTTGTTTTACTGTTGTTGTTAGTTTGCTATTGCTACTACAAAACTGTTGCTACTGAAAAACTACTGTGAGCAAGACTATTTCCAGGTGCAGCTGAATTGACAACTCAGTTGTTAAGGCTTATAAGTATTCTTTGGCTCCCCTTGTGTCGAACCAATAAATTGGGTAATACTACCCTCGAAGACTGTTGCGATCCCCTATACTTGTGGGTCATCACTCCTGCAGATCCCACACGGCTGGGACCCCTATGGGGACAACGATTACATCAGGCTGGAGAACCCCTTCGACACCATCTCAGCTGACCCATGGTCGGAGGTAACTAGGTTTTTATCCCCTTCCTTTGTTCTTCCCCCATTCCCATCATTGGATGCTAGATCGTGTGTTATTAGGGCTCGACTGTTCGTATTTTCAATTATTGGATGCTAGGTATTTTTACAATAGCTAATCCTCATGTGTTAGATCTCGTATTTCGATGAATGCCCCTAGTTGGGATCATTACTAGCACCTATTTGTAGTTGGGATCAGTACTAGCACCGATCTGTAGTTGGGATCAGTACTAGCACCAATCTATAGTTGGGATCAGTATTCGATTTGGTTTGAGATTTGGGGATTGGGGAATAATCAGGGGATCTCAATCGTTTAATTTATGCAACTAATCAATCCCGATATTCACGGTATCTCAATCATGTCCTTATTACACGCTACTATTTTTTATAATAGGTGGATAGCAGTGATGTCTGCAACAATGAGTCCATGGACACCAAGACTCGGCAGGTGCTAAGGAAGCTGAAGTCCGGCCAGTTCAACGACTTCTTCGCTGACGACATCTACAGGTTACCCTTCTGCACCATGGGCCTCGCCACCGACTTCAACTCCCTCGTGAGGCATGCCGAGGACGTGAAGACCTGCGACCTGTCAAAGAACGTCCACGCCTTTAGAGCCAAGCACCAGGCGCTCGGTTTTCACCTCCGCAACCTCCAGAAGGTGGCCATCGAGGAGGGTCGCATGCCCTTGATCAAGCCCAAGGCACCCAAGGTCAAGGGACTGGGCAGCAAGAAGTGGAGGAAACGCCAGAGGGAGGAGGCGGAGGCCCTCCTAGCGGAGGCCATGAGGGGCCACTGATCTTGTGCTGATGCTGCTGCTATACAGCAGCTTCTTTTGTTTTGTTGTCTATGTTAAACTTGTAAGTTGCTACTGAGCAGCCTAATTGTCGAAACTCGTTTAAGTACCGTACTATATAATCCTATATTAGCTGCTTTATCTACATCTGCTCTGTTTATCTACATATTTATGGTGCTGGTTAGATTTGCTGCTCTAGATTTGCTACCGGATTGGGAAAATAGAGGTCCAAAAGGAACCATGAATGAAGAGATAAGGTGCTCTAGATTCGTTGCCTTTTTGGGTAGAAATAACAACTGTTAGCAACATAAATGGGAAAAGACGCTCTTAAAAAGGCTAATCATAAAAATAACAAAAAAAAATTCAATTTAGGCGACAGGGCGCACGTAACTACCAAACACGCCCCACATGGTCCCACACCACATCCCCTAAAACTCATTCCCAACAAGCTAGCCCCACGCATTTGATGGCTTGCACAGCTTATGTGAGCCTGTTGGGAACCCCAAGAGCAGGGTGTGAAGCAGTACAACAACAAGTTTTCCCTCAATAAGAAACCGAGGTTATCGAACCAGTAGGAGGAAGGAATTGTCACACAGGTGTTGCAAGCAACGCGGAGACCTGCACAACACAAACTCAAGACTTTGCCCCAACTAACAGTGAGGTTGTCAAGCTCACCGGTTTGCTGTAACAAAGGATTAAACATATGGTGTGGAAGGTAATGGTTTGCAGCAAGTAAACAAGTAACAGTGGAAGATGTATCAATGGTAAAGATTGGACCAGGGTCCATAGTTCACTATAGGTGCTCTCCTAAGATAAACAACATGGCATGAAGGGTAAAAAAATTACAGCAGGGCAATTGACAGGAACTGAGCAAGGCATAACAATGCAATTACTAGTCAGAAAGATCCTATGAGATTCGATTGGGCAATACAACAAGATACATAGACCGCCATCCAACTGCATCTATGACTAGAAGTCCACCTCCAGGTTATCATCCGAACCCCCTCCAGTATTAAGTTGTAAGCAATAGACAACTGCTTTAAGCAAAGTGTGTAAGGTAAACAGTCCACATGTTCCATGAACAAGATACCGTTGTTTTCTCCCTAGTGGCAACAACACATCTACAACCGAAGAGATTTCTGTCACTTCCCTTGGAAACTAGAGGCATGAATCCACTATCGAGCATAAATACCCCCTCTTGGAGTCACTAGCAACTACTTGGCCAAGATAGCTACTAACAACGGAGATCATGCAAGATCACAAACAACACAGACATGATAGAATCATAAAGAAAAAACCATTAATCAAACCAAAATAATAATCTCAATATCCATCGGATCCCCGCAAACACAACATGCATGATTACAAATAGATTAGATCTTGATCATGAACGAAGCTCACAAGATCTATACATGAAAGCACAAAGGAGGAGATACAACCATCTAGCTACTACATGGACCCATAGTACAAGGTGGAACTACTCACGCATCATACCGGAGAGAAGGCCTCCAGGATGATCTCCCCTCCGGTAGGGTGCCGGGAAGAACTTCAGATCCCCCCGATCTAGGGACGATGGTGGCGGCGGCTACAGACGGTTTCGTGGAGATTTGATCGAGTGATTAGGGTTTCTGCATCAGGGGCTTCTTATAGGCAAAGGGGGAGGCCGAGGCTGTGGCCAAGGGCCCCACACCCTGCCTAGGCATGGGGCAGGGCCCACCCGCGCCTAGGGGGGTCTAGGCGCCCTAACCCGCCTAGACTTCTTGTTCCCCATGGAAAGCAATTGACTTTGACGTTTGTCCCGTCCAATTCCGAGAATATTTCTTTACTAACTTTTCTGAAACCAAAAACAACAGAAAACAGGCAACTGGAACTGTGGCAACTTGTTAATAGGTTAGTACCAGAAAACATGTAAAAAACACCTCAAAGTGTGGACAAGTAAAGCAAAGTAGATACTAAACAAGCATGGAGCATCAACAATTATAGATACGTTTCTGACGTATCAACATCCCCAAGCTTAACTCCTTTTCGTCCTCGAGTAGGTAACTGTCACATCCCAAGATTTTCCAAATCTTGTAATGTGAAAAATAAAATAAACAAAATAAATTATTGTTGAATTTTAGGGTAAAAAGAAACTTTTGTTTCTAAATGGAAACTTAAAATCCGAATTAGAACAAACTTTGGTTAACATTTGAATCCAACTAAATTCAAATCAAGTGGAATGCATTCCTCAATAAATGCATCTGGAAATTTAAACACTTGGAAAATAAATCCAAACCCTAAACCCTAATGGAATAAAAATCATTTCCAAATTATCTCCAAGCCTATGGATTTGATCCATATAAAATCTTGTCAACAAACATTTACAAATGATCAAAAATGAAAAATAGAAATATTATAACACCATATAAATTGGTTTCACTTAAATTGGAACCATAAATAAAAACTTATGAATTTAATAAGATAAGGAATTGAATTCCCAAAGCTAATAAAGTCCTTATCTAAAATCCATACCAAATGGTGATCAAATAATCCTAAAGAGATTTGAAAGGATAAGCAAATATTAAACAAGATTTTACAAATTGGAATCACCAAGTTTGGATCTCTAAATAAAAAGATATGGATTTTATAAGATGAAGAAAGAAATATAAAATAAAGAATATTTGAAGACCAAATCAAATCTTGGCCAAATCCATAAGCAAATGGAATGAATTATAATCCAAATCCAAATGAAATAAAAGGATAAAGAATTTCCAAAAATAAAATGGCATTAACCATGCTACCCCTATTTCAATAAAGCCAAATCTCTAATAAGAATAATTATAAAATTCATGAGAGAATGGTATTTTGGAATTTACCCAAGTGGAATAAAAGTTGTTTAGTCAACTTAAATAAAATAAATCTTCCAAATAAAATTTAGGAATTAAAACCATATTCAATTCCATTGGAATTAAAACAAATACCCATTTCAAATGATTTATGAATCATATTAAATACTTTCCAAATAATTCAAGATGAATTATTTGAACCCAAAAAAACAAATAAAAACCTACTGAAAGGATTTGGAAAGTTTAAAGAATTTAAATGGAGATTTAAAAATATTATTAAATCCTATCTAATTTAAAACTAGAGCCTATTTTGAATAATTAAAAGACCTTAAAAAGAATAATTAAATTATTCTAAAATGAGTTTAGAATGTTTTATTAATCAATATTTAAACCTACACAAATTTTGGCAAAGTTTTGAATTCAAATGGATGCTTGAATTGATTAAATGAAATCAAAGCAGATTATTAAGAAAGGAAAAAGAAAAACAAACAGAACATAAAAAATATATAAAAGGTGCAGCCCACTAGGCCCAGTCCAGCCCACCTCTCCCTCTCACGAGCGAAACGTTTTCTCACCGCAGACTTAACCCACGCCTCACTGACAGCCTGGACCCGTTTCCCCTTCCCCTCTATCGCTGACAAGACGACCCCACTGCCACCTCACCTTCTTCCTACCCGCGACGACCCCTTCTTCCTTTCCCCGTCGCCGTTTCTGGCTATAATTCCGCGAGCTTAATTCGCCTTAACCCTTCGGCCATTACTCTCTGTGATCACGCACACTTAAACGCCCATGCCCCCTCTCCATTTCCCCCCAGTCGCCTCACCCTAGCGCGCCCCCAGGCTGCAGAATTTCGCCCTACACCGCCACAGTCTCCGACAAGCTCCGGTGACAATTCCGGCCAAGCCCTGCCGCCCCTCGCCCCCTCGAGCACCCGAGCGTTATCCCCACCCCCTGGCGCTTCTCTCTGCACCCTCATCTCACTCGCGCGTGCCCTGTAGCGTCGACTCCGTCTTCGTCTGAACGCCGCCGCCGTTTGCCTCCGCTCCGACGAGCACTGCTGGTAAGACCAGACCGCCCCTCCCTTTCTCTTTCACGCACGCATCTTCGCCACATCCCTACGCATATAACGCCACCTTTATTTCTCTCTGGCGTGCACCGTAGCCTCGCCACCGTCTTCAACAGAGAGCACCCGACGGCAGCAAGAACTCCGTCGAGGAATCGCCAGTGACCCCGTGCGCCCCCTGCACTCTCGCAAGCACCTTGAGCATCACCGCGACTCTGCGAACTCGGTGAGCATCTCCCTTTCCCCTCTCGCTTCCTGCATCGCCGGCAACGCCACCGCCAGTCGCTCCGCCGCCAGTCGTCGCCGCCAGCGCCGCTGCTTAGTGGTCAAACGCGTAGCGACCGTAGCATCTTGATCTGACGGATGCGATAGAACGAGAGCGAAGGGGTAAGTAGTATCTCTGCGCCGTGCGATATAACTTAAATCCAACGGCTGCCATCGCATGATCCAACCGAAGCGGTACCGACGAATTAGAACACGCCACGTGGCTCTGCTCGTTTGAATTAAAACAGATTTGATCTATTAGATGCTAGATTTTGTAAAGTCTATAACTTTTAATCTACACGTCCAAATTTTGCAAACTTTATATCAATGGATTCAGAAAAACAAGCCCTAGCCAACCATGCACTTTTTTAGTAAAAAGCTTCTGTTAAAATGTTTGTTTTTGCAGAAACTTGTGTATACATGTTTAGGATATAAAATTTGTTCTAAAATGATTTTGGGGATAAAATCTTTGGCAAATGGTTTATTTTGAACCTACTGACCATAGGAAACACTTTGTAGTTTCAAAAATGTATTTGGTGAAGCAAAAGAATAAATCCTTGATTTAAACCATTTCTAGTCAAATAAAAATATGGTTTAATTGTTAAAAATGATTTTGGAGGAAAACCTTTGAGGAATGTTTTGGAAATAAACTCTCTGACCCAAAACACAAGGTTATATGGTTTTAAAACATATTTTATGAAACCTATAGAATTTTTGCCTTATTAAAAGCATTTCTTCACCACATAAAATAATGACTTGATCAAAAAATGGTTTATGAAGTAAAATCTTATACAAATGATTTTGCCACTTTATAAAATGACCATTAGGTGTTTTCAAATGTTTATGACCCATTAGAAACCACTTCTCCAAATAAAACAATCTTTAGCATACTTGCATGCATTGTTTTGTTATTATTATTTTATGTGTTGAATTGCTTAAATGGTAGATTGAAATATTGTTTGCTTGATTGAATTGTAGTGACTTGAAGTGTGTGAACATTGCAAAGATCAAGAAGTGAACTTATACTCTCTACCAAAAAGGCAAGTGATGCTTCATACTTTTGTCCCATTATTTTCACTATGCATTAGTGATATTTCTAAGTAGGACTTGCATGGAATTTTGCTAAGTGTAAACTATGCCATGGGAAATCCTAGTAGATGAAACCTTAGTAGAATTCTCCAGAGTTAAGATTCCTACTACTATCATGCTTAGCTTAGCTAGTGAAAACAAGGGTGGAATATATATTCATGCTATGAAAAATTTCTAAGTCTGTGGACTTGTGTTTTGTTTAATAAAACAACTAAGTGAATGAATCACCTGGGTGGAATGGAAGGAATGGTTTGTGTTGAGTGGTTCACAAGGCCCATTTCTATGGTTTACCTTGTGTATCTCACTTGTGGATGGCCACCCAGGAACAAAGAGATTTGAGATGTCAAATGTTGAGAAGCTTCAAGTGCAGCCACTTGGCATTATGGGCTCTGCCTGGATCATATAGGTTGCAATAACTTAGCCAAATGGACAGTTGGTGGGAGGGGATGATAGGTTGGAACGCGTCCATTCTGGTCTAAGGGAAAGCTTCTGAAAGATCTTGTCTTGGTGAAACCAAGTCTTGTGGGGAAAGTGCACCACCTCTGCAGAGTGTAAAATCTAAGTACTTAGCCATGTCCCTGGCAAAGGACAATTTGAGCATCAAGACATGGAAGCTATCAAGAATCTCATCATCCAAATTTCTAAGTTAAAAACTTGTGGTTGAACAAGGGTTTAAGGTTCACCAATTTCTATTGGTGGTTCCTTGGGTGATTTTTGTCAATCAAAAACTTAGTATTTTCAAATGATAAGGAAAATCTATTTTGAGCAATGCAAGCCTAAGCTCAACTTAACCAAATGCATATAGATGATAGACTCCACTATACTACCATAGTATCACTTGCCAATACAATTCAAATGTATTGACCCTTGTGGTTGTAAGTTGTTATGTTGCAGGTTTGTTTGATATTAGTGAAGTTTAATGATTAGGATTACAAGTCTACAACCAACATGTCTGCCTGTGGCACTTTGAAGATGAAGGACCCCATGCTATTGTTATATTCTGCTGCATTGTAATGAGATAGCCAAATGATCTATGTAAGATGTAATAAATTATTTTATTCCTAATTATAAAGTTGTATTATGACCTTTGTTTCTTGATATTACATCTTAACTGTGGATGCTAGCTATTGATCCAGGGACTAGCATTGTAAACACAGGAATCTCTACCTTATTAAAGGTTGGGAACCTTACAGATGGTATCAGAGCATTGTGTTGCCTGTAGGATTTGTAAACCTAGGATTGGACAAACCCCTTAGAAAAATAGCAATTGTATTTGTTCCAAAACTTATTTACAAACAATCTTGTAAACTCTTTCCTCAACCATTTTGGTTTTGATTCCACATCTCTTCTATTTCAACTTGATGGATAAAGCCTACCCCATGGCCAAAGACTTCACCATGTGCAAAGGACTTCATCAACTCTAATGACTTCAACATCTTCAACATTTCACCAAGGACTTCAATCTTAGATATTACTAAGGACTACAATTGAGACAAGAAATCTTGCTCAAGACTTGAAGACTAAGGAAACACAACTTAGAAGGAACCATCATCACCTTGAAGTTTGAGACCAAGATGCAAGAAACTCCCTAAGGATACAAAGATCTTGTTCATGAAGAATCAACTAAGAAGGATGGAAAGATTTAAAGTGAACCATATAGATGGAGCACCATATTTAGTTTAAGTCAAACCCACCAACTTAAGTGGTGTAACAAAAATATTTTTGTTTGCCTAAAAATATGCTTGAAACTTGTTGTTTGAGTGGAATGTTTGTTTGTGATTGCTTGCACATTGCTTGTGTGATTTGTGATGTGTGTGATTAGAATTATTCCCTTAGAAATATTTTGCCTATTCTAATCCCAACCCAACCCAAACAGATGACTTCTCCAAGAGACTCCAACATCAAGGATGGTGACAACAACAACAACTAAGAGATGCACATGAGAGAACAACTACTAGCAAACCAAACCCAGTTGAGCCAAGTGACAACTCAGCTTTTAGCCAACAACAATGGATTAGACCCAGCCATACAAAGGATTTTGAAAATTCAATCCCAATTGTTGCAAGGGATGGCTACTCAAATGATCAACATAGGAGACAACTCTTCCAAAGGAGTTTGTGACAACAAGGATGACAAAGATGTTATTCTAGAAGGAACCCAAGCTTGCAATATTTGTGGAGACAAAGATCACACTTCCAAGGAGCATGGAGATCAATGCCCCAATTGTGAAGAGAAACATCCAATTGACCAATGCCCCACATCTCAAGCTACTTGTTACTTATGTGAAGGAAATAATCATGTCCCTATTCAATGCCCCATCTACTCCATAGTCCAACAAAGGAAACAAGGTGGAGTGCAACAACTGATTGCAGACTACCATGAGAGAGCCAAGTCTACCAAGAAGGATGAAGACAAAGGAAAATCTCAGCTTGTACCTCCCAGCAATATGACCCAATTTAAAGGACCAAAAAGGAGACATATGTATTATCCAAAGAATAATAAAAGGTCAAGGAGACCAGTAGACATTCCTACCTTTGAGATAACATATGAAGAACATGAACTAGAAGCACTCCTAGCTTTGGAGAAACCCAAGAAAAATAAGGACAAAAGCCAAGTGCAATGTTACACTTGCAAAGAGATGGGACACTATGCCAATGAATGCCCAGAAAAGAAGAAGAACCAAGGAAATAAACAAGAAGAATTGATACCCAAGAAGAAGAAAGATAATAGCCAAGTGATGTGTTTCAAATACAAAGAACCAGGACATTATGCAAGCAATTGTCCAGAAAAGATGAAGCACAAGATAAAGCCTATGAAGGATCTCAGCCATGTCACATGTTTCAAGTGTGGAAACAAAGGACACTATGCAGATGTTTGCCAAGAGAGATTTCATCAAGATCCCAAGCAAGCCAAGATGTAATCTAGTTGGAAATATTTTAAGGGTGGTAGTACCCTAGATGCTTTGAGCCAACTTGTAACCCCTAGCCACCCCAAATCTCGGGACGAGAATTATTTTAAGGGTGGTAGCCTGTCACATCCCAAGATTTTCCAAATCTTGTAATGTGAAAAATAAAATAAACAAAATAAATTATTGTTGAATTTTAGGGTAAAAAGAAACTTTTGTTTCTAAATGGAAACTTAAAATCCCAACTGGAACAAACTTTGGTTAACATTTGAATCCAACTAAATTCAAATCAATTGGAATGCATTCCTCAATAAATACATCTGGAAATTTAAACACTTGGAAAATAAATCCAAACCCTAAACCCTAATGGAATAAAAATCGTTTCCAAATTATCTCCAAGCCTATGGATTTGATCCATATAAAATCTTGTCAACAAACATTTACAAATGATCAAAAATGACAAATAGAAATATTATAAAACCATATAAATTGGTTTCACTTAAATTGGAACCATAAATAAAAACATATGAATTTAATAAGATAAGGAATTGAATTCCCAAAGCTAATAAAGTCCTTCTCTAAAATCCATACCAAATGGTGAGCAAATAATCCTAAAGAGATTTGAAAGGATAAGCAAATATTAAACAAGATTTTACAAATTGGAATCACCAAGTTTGGATCTCTAAATAAAAAGATATGAATTTTATAAGATGAAGAAAGAAATATTAAATAAAGAATATTTGAAGACCAAATCAAATCTTGGCCAAATCCATAAGCAAATGGAATGAATTATAATCCAAATCCAAATGAAATAAAAGGATAAAGAATTTCCAAAATAAAATAAAATGGCATTAACCATGCTATCCCTATTTCAATAAAGCCAAATCTCTAATAAGAATAATTATAAAATTCATGAGAGAATGGTATTTTGGAATTTACCCAAGTGGAATAAAAGTTGTTTAGTCAACTTAAATAAAATAAATCTTCCAAATAAAATTTAGGGAATTAAAACCATATTTAATTCCATTGGAATTAAAACAAATACCCATTTCAAATGATTTATGAATCATATTAAATACTTTCCAAATAATTCAAGATGAATTATTTGAACCCAAATAAACAAATAAAAACCTACTGAAAGGATTTGGAAAGTTTAAAGAATTTAAATGGAGATTTAAAAATATTATTAAATCCTATCTAATTTAAAACTAGAGCCTATTTTGAATAATTAAAAGACCTTAAAAAGAATAATTAAATTATTCTAAAATGAGTTCAGAATGTTTTATTAATCAATATTTAAACCTACACAACTTTTGGCAAAGTTTTGAATTCAAATGGATGCTTGAATTGATTAAATGAAATCAAAACAGATTATTAAGAAAGGAAAAAGAAAAACAAACAAAACAAAAAAATATAAAAGGTGCAGCCCACTAGGCCCAGTCCAGCCCACCTCTCCCTCTCACGAGCGAAACGTTTTCTCACCGCAGACTTAACCCACGCCTCACTGACAGCCTGGACCCGTTTCCCCTTCCCCTCTATCGCTGACAAGATGACCCCACTGCCACCTCACCTTCTTCCTACCCGCGATGACCCCTTCTTCCTTTCCCCGTCGCCGTTTCTGGCTATAATTCCGCGAGATTAATTCTCCTTAACGCTGCAGCCATTACTCGCTGTGATCACGCACACTTAAACGCCCATGCCTCCTCTCCATTTCCCCCCAGTCGCCTCACCCTAGCGTGCCCCCAGGCTGCAGAATTTCGCCCTACACCGCCACTGTCTCCGACAAGCTCCGGTGACAATTCCGGCCAAGCCCTGCTGCCCCTCGCCCCCTCGAGCACCCGAGCGTGATCCCCACCCCCTGGCGCTTCTCTCTGCACCCTCAGCTCACTCGCGTGTGCCCTGTAGCGTCGACTCCGTCTTCGTCTGAATGTCGCCGTCGTCTGCCTCCGCTCCGACGAGCACTGCTGGTAAGACCAGATCGCCCCTCCCTTTCTCTTTCACGCACGCATATTCGCCACATCCCTATGCATCTAACGCCACCTTTATTTCTCTCTGGCGTGCAATCTAGCCTCGCCACCGTCTTCAACAGAGAGCACACGACGGCAGCAAGAACTCCGGCGAGGAATCGCTAGTGACCCTGTGCACCCCCTGCACTCTCGCAAGCACCTTGAGCATCACCGCGACTCTGCGAACTCGGTGAGCATCTCCCTTTCCCCTCTCACTTCCTGCATCACCGGCAACGCCACCGCCAGTCGCTCCGCCGCCAGTCGTCGCCGCCAGCACTGCTGCTTAGTGGTCAAACGCGTAGCGACCGTAGGATCTTGATCTGACGGATGCGATAGAACGAGAGTGAAGGGGTAAGTAGCATCTCTGCGCCGTGCGATATAACTTAAATTCAACGGCTGCCATCGCACTATCCAACCGAAGCGGTACCGACGAATTAGAACACGCCACGTGGCTCTGCTCGTTTGAATTAAAACAGATTTGATCTATTAGATGCTAGATTTTGTAAAATCTATAACTTTTAATCTACACGTCCAAATTTTGCAAACTTTATATCAATGGATTCAGAAAAACAATCCCTAGCCAACCATGCACTTTGTTTAGTAAAAAGCTTCTGTTAAAATGTTTGTTTTTGCAGAAACTTGTGTATGCATGTTTAGGATATAAAATTTGTTCTAAAATGATTTTGGGGATAAAATCTTTGGCAAATGGTTTGTTTTGAACCTAATGACCATAGGAAACACTTTGTAGTTTCAAAAATTTATTTGGTGAAGCAAAAGAATAAATCCTTGATTTAAACCATTTCTAGTCAAATAAAAATATGGTTTAATTGTTAAAAATGATTTTGGAGGAAAACCTTTGAGGAATGTTTTGGAAATAAACTCTCTGACCCTAAACACAAGGTTATATGGTTTGACAACATATTTTATGAAACCTATAGAATTTTTGCCTTATTAAAAGCATTTCTTCACCACATAAAATAATGACTTGATCAAAAAATGGTTTATGAAGTAAAATCTTATACAAATGATTTTGCCACTTTATAAAATGACCATTAGGTGTTTTCAAATGTTTATGACCCATTAGAAACCACTTCTCCAAATAAAACAATCTTTAGCATACTTGCATGCATTGTTTTGTTATTATTATTTTATGTGTTGAATTGCTTGAATGGTAGATTGAAATATTGTTTGCTTGATTGAATTGTAGTGACTTGAAGTGTGTGAACATTGCAAAGATCAAGAAGTGAACTTATACTATCAACCAAAAAGGCAAGTGATGCTTCATACTTTTGTCCCATTATTTTCACTATGCATTAGTGATATTTCTAAGTAGGACTTGCATGGAATTTTGCTAAGTGTAAACTATGCCATGGGAAATCCTAGTAGATGAAACCTTAGTAGAATTCTCCAAAGTTAAGATTCCTACTACTATCATGCTTAGCTTAGCTAGTAGAAAACAAGGGTGGAATCTATATTCATGCTATGAAAAATTTCTAAGTCTGTGGACTTGTGTTTTGTTTAATAAAACAACTAAGTGAATGAATCACCTGGGTGGAATGGAAGGAATGGTTTGTGTTGAGTGGTTCACAAGGCCCATTTCTATGGTTTACCTTGTGTATCTCACTTGTGGATGGCCACCCAGGAACAAAGAGATTTGAGATGTCAAATGTTGAGAAGCTTCAAGTGCAGCCACTTGGCATTATGGGCTCTGCCTGGATCATATAGGTTGCAATAACTTAGCCAAATGGACAGTTGGTGGTAGGGGATGATAGGTTGGAACGCGTCCATTCTGGTCTAAGGGAAGGCTTCTGAAAGATCTTGTCTTGGTGAAACCAAGTCTTGTGGGGAAAGTGCACCACCTCTGCAGAGTGTAAAATCTAAGTACTTAGCCATGTCCCTGGCAAAGGACAATTTGAGCATCAAGACATGGAAGCTATCAAGAATCTCATCATCCAAATTTCTAAGTTAAAAACTTGTGGCTGAACAAGGGTTTAAGGTTCACCAATTTCTATTGGTGGTTCCTTGGGTGATTTTTGTCAAGCAAAAACTTAGTATTTTCAAATGATAAGGAAAATCTATTTTGATCAATGCAAGCCTAAGCTCAACTTAGCCAAATGCATATAGATGATAGACTCCACTATACTACCACAGTATCACTTGCCAATACAATTCAAATGTATTGACCCTTGTGTCTGTAACTTGTTATGTTGCAGGTTTGTTTGATATTAGTGAAGTTTAATGATTAGGATTACAAGTCTACAACCAACATGTCTGCCTGTGGCACTTTGAAGATGAAGGACCCCATGCTATTGTTATATTCTGCTGCATTGTAATGAGATAGCCAAATGAGCTATGTAAGATGTAATAAATTATTTTATTCCTGGTTATAAAGTTGTATTATGACCTTTGTTTCTTGATATTACATCTTAACTGTGGATGCTAGCTATTGATCCAGGGACTAGCATTGTAAACACAGGAATCTCTACCTTATTAAAGGTTGGGAACCTTACAGTAAGTGATAAAAAGAATAATTTTTGAGGTGACATGCACCCTCACAATAAAGATCCAACCATTTGCAAGCATTGAAAGCTGGGATCAAAGAACTCTAAACATGTGCATGAAAGATGGAGTTCTAACAATAGGACATAGTAACTATGCATGCAATATGACAAGCTACAAACAAAGATCATGAATAACATGCATTGAAAAATGTTTGTTTGTTTCACATATAGAAAACATAGCATAGTGGCAATCAGCTTGTCCATCATAGAGTAGCAAATACATGCATAGGACACCTTCAAAGTTCACAAGGGTGACTAGAAACAAGTAGCACAAGAACAAGTAATAACACAATATGCATCAATTAATAAGCTTTGGAACACTGCACACAGAATGACAACTATGCTCTCTTAATGGTGCCTAAAGGTAGAAGGTGGAGACTTAATTAATGGTGCCATTTTGTAAAGGAAGCAGGGATTACAAGTTTCAAAAATAGCTTCCAAAAATTATAGTACTTGTTAGCTTTCATCCCTCAATGCCCCTATTATAAGCATCTTGATGTGGTTAAGGTTAAAGTGGCAAAGGTGGAGTATATGCTCGACGAAGTATAAGTTGGCAATCTCAAGTCCCTTGAATACGAGGGTCGCACCTCATGCATACTCAACTTTGGGTCCAGGTAAGTTCTTGTCATTGTAAATATTTGCATATCATTGAGAACCTCCAACGGGTACCCCTTGCACATGGTATATGAGCTTTCCCATAACCAAAATTACAAGGCAAGCAGACAATGAGCATCTCCGCAATCTTTTTATTTACCATATGCATAGCTTTTTACTGAGGATGCTTCATAGATAGCTCACTATGGTGATGCTGCAATTTTCCACCATGATTAGGCATGGATTAGGCTAGCGGCCCAGGTGTTTCTCTAACACAGGATACAAACTCCAAGGACTTACAAGTTCCCTCTTTATTTCACACCGGCGACATCCATAGACAAAAGAACATGATATCAACTGAGTACAAAGTACAAGTGCAATGTTGAAAACGTTCCCTGTGACAGCACGGTTCTGCTAATTCCAACTTATAAGTGCAAGCATATACAACAAAGTTGTCACAATGGTTCAAGTTTATTAGGGGCAAAGAATATAAAGTGTGCCATCAAGTTCGTGAGGGATTTAATCACTAAGTTTTCACATAAAAAAATAGTTTTTAATTGGAAGATAGATGAAAACAAGAATATACTTGGAATGGTGTAACACACCATGCATAGGAGTTTATAGTGGACACTTTGGAATAACTTGGTTTCCTGGGAGTTGGAAGCATGAGTAGAACTTACTCATACAAGTGGAGGCTAGCAAAAGACTGGGAGCAACAAACTAAGAGAGCATAATGGCCATAATCAAGCAGTGCAACAAAGCATACTAATCAAAGCAAACAGTGGCACTACAAGTCAAGGACTAAATGATCATAGAGGATAATGGTGACTTATCATAGTCATAACATGGTGTGAGCATGTGCCAAGTCAACCGAAGCAAAGCATCAAAGGACAATACCACAATACTATGCTTTTGCATGCTAAAACAACGCATAATTTCTTCAAGGCACACTAAGCAATCCCAACTGTTTGGAACAAGACATGCTACAGAAATAATCACTAAGCATAATGCTAAAACAATACCTAGCATGTCATGCTAAAGTCTAAGTCACAGTCAATGCAAGCTCCTCTTGCACTTACAAGCAAGAACTTACAACTCCTTTCCAGCACCAAGCAAACTTATTTGCAAAACAACACAGCGAGAACGGGGGTCCAAACTACTTTATTCGAGCAAACTAAACAACCTAAGCAAAGCAAACGAAAACTAAGACGCTCTAAGAACAACACGACTGTGCATGAAAAAATAAAAACGAAGTGTTTAGATAGACCTGAGCTTTTTATTGATGAAGAAGGGGATGCCTTGGGCATCCCCAAGCTTTGATGCTTGTACCTCTTGGATATTTCTTGGGGTGACTGTAGGGTTCGCAGCATAGAAAACAAAAAAATTCCTACGATGTGAACTATATACCAAGATCTATCTACTAGATACAAACAACGGGCGGATGTATATCCGTAGAGAACATACCCTTGAAGACCGACAAAGCTTAACGAGTTCAACTCGTGGTTGATGTAGACGATCTCTTGCCGATCTCAAGATCGAGAGGAAGTCCTAGCGCCGCAAATCAGCAGCGCATCCGTGCTCGCACACACGTTCGAGGCACCGAGCAACCTCCGCCTCCTCGCTCCAGCGATGCAGCGGAAGCACAACTCTTTCTTGCTGAATAGCCACCGGGAACATGTATATCGCTAGTCCGAGACCATGGGGGATAAATTCTAGAGGGGGAGAGAGATCCTTCACGAGGAGGTGTGAGAGACAAGTGAGGAGGGGGGCTCCTTTTATAGGAGGAGGGGGGAACCCCAAGGGGGTGGCCGGCGCATGGGGGCTGCCCCCTTGCCCTCCCCTCTTCATGTGGGTGGACACTCCACTCACAAATCTCCTTTAAATTCCCTCCACTCAAAAGTCCACTCAAATTCCCATTAAATTTCCACCAAATTTAATGCAAACTCTCATTAAATAAAACTCTTTTATTTTATTCAGAATTTTGTCAATTACTTTAATGACAAACATTCACAAATAACCCCTTGCTATAATTCTATTTCACATGCATAACCACTTTATGCAATTTCACCCGAAAACCTGTTTAGGTATCTAGTGAAATAAATTCATGCGCTTGTTCATTCTTTCGGCATGAAACATTTGCTCCAATTGGATGTCGGTGTCTCTTAAGTGTGTCACCCTACGGTTCGTGAATAATGCGGACATGATCGAGACCCCTCTCGGATCAATAATCAGAAGCGGGATCTGGATACTGACTCCCACACATTCAACGATGACTTTCTTGTGATCGTCGGAACCTTTTACGCTAGTATCTTAATCCCTTTGTTTCACGATATATTACATGTCTGAGATTCGATCATCGGTATCTCCATACCTAGTTTGATCTCGTTACCGACATGCACTCTTTTCTCGTTCCTGTGATATAACATTCTAGTGATCAAATCACTTGCTTGCAAGCTAATCAATGTGATATCACCGAGAGGGCCCAGAGTATATCTATCCGTCATCAGGATGAACAAATTCCACTCTCGATCCATGAGCTTCAACATAACACTTTATTAGTTCTGAATCCATCTTTATAATCACCCTGTTACGGTGTGACGTTTGATGTTATCAAGAAACTCTTCCGGTGTTAGTGATTGACATGATCTCATGGTCTAAGGATTAGGATCACTTCGTAAGTTGTTATAGCAATATAAACTCAATGACTTTGATCGTAATGCTATACTTCGGATGAATGTTCATCACACCATTACACTAATGTTGTGATCCCGTTATTAACAACATCCAATGTCCATGATCAGGAAACCTTGATCATCTTGTTAATCAACGAGCTAGTTTATGAGAGAGGCATGACTAGGAACTTTCTGTTTGTTTATTAAACACACATGTATTAACGTTTCCGTATTAATACAATTATAGCATGCAAAATAAACATCTATCATATACTTGGAATACACATAATAAACACTTTATTGTTGCCTCTCAGGGCATATTCCCTTCAGTGACACAATGGTGACATCCACAAGCTTGAGCTTTTGTCCATTCTTCATCTCATTGCATCATTCTCTCTTTACACCTGAAATTTTTCCTTCATATAAAATTTCACACAATCTTCATTAGCAACATTAGTGTATTAAAAAGATATTAGACCTCTGGCAAAGCTTTGGAACAGCAAGGCTTTTCACTAAAAACACAAGCTACTGTAGCAACTCCTTCAAAAAGCTAAATTTACCTAAATAGAACTCAAAAAGGAATCAATAAGAAGCAAATGCAAATAATGGTAGAAATCTGTCAAAACAGACCAGCAGGTAGAAACCGATTTTTTCGAACATCTTCTGTTGCTCAAATTAAAAAGTGTTGAAATAACGAAAATTATCTAACATACTGGGGGATTCATTCGTAAATTTTCAGCTTAATCCGAGTTACAAAGACTCCTCATGAATTTTTTGGTGGAGGATAGAAATCTGTTTCGGGACAGCAACTCCCCAAATCTTACTTCCCTCTCATTAGAGGTCATTATTGGCACAAAAAGCAAACAAAAAGGATAAGAAGAGGTCATTACTGAAGTAATAACTTCCAAGACTCAAGGAAACTCTTGGGTTATCTCCCAACAAGTACTTTTTTAACGCCTTTAAGTTAGGCATGATAGTTTGAGAAGATGCTCTCATAAGAACTATGAGTTGAAGTAAAAGAGAGCATCAAGAAGCAAATTCAAAACACATTTGAGTCTAACCCTCTTCCTATGCATCGAAATCTTGTACAAAAATAATTTCACAAAGAACAAAGTGACAAGCATAGGAAGATAAAACAAGAGTAACTTCAAAACTTTCAGCACATAGAGAGGTGTTTCAGTAGCATGAAAAATTCTACAACCATAATTTCCTCTCTCATAATAATTTTCAGTAGCCTCATGAATAAACTCAACGATATAGCTATCACATAAAACATGCTTTTTATGATCTACAAACTCATAATTTCTATCAAGCTCAAAAACAGTGGGATTAAAACCTTCACAAGTTTTACTCAAAGTAGATATTTCGAAAGGATATACATGAACATAACATTCATCCTCCTTTGGTAAGCATGGGGGACAATCAAATAATGTAAGAGGTAAAGAGTTACTCTCATTAGAAGGTAGGCATGGGTAGATCCATTCTTACTCCTTTTGTTCATCACTCTCATCCTCTTTTTCATCTAATGAGCTTCCAGTTTCAACAATTTATTCTTCCAAAGGCTCCTAGAAGGCATTAGTCTCTTCAATTTGTGGAAAGAATCTATTAAAATATTCAAGAATATAACCATTTTCTTCCTTGTAATTGTCAAAGCAAAATTTAAGTATCTCATAAACCTCATTTTCATAAGGTGCATCATCAGTATTTTCAAACAAACTGGCAAATTCAAATGCACCCTTGAAGGCAATAAATTCTTCAATCTGTTCCACATCATAAAAGTCATAGTTTCCTTTAACATAAGAGGATATGGTAACATTATCATTATACTCACATTGAAAAGGTAGGTGTTTATACCTCCTACTGCAACAAGACTTATCAAAGCAATAAGTGACATTATAAGTAGAGCACGCCTCTCTAGAAATTGTATTCAACTTATCAATTTGTTCTCATAAGTGTTTCCCTTTTTGTGACAAACGGTGTTCCTTATAATAATACTTTTGTTCTTCCGTGAATCCACCTTGCCAATAAGAACTAGTTTCAAAGAAACCATCCATTGATAGAAAGCATGACCAAGCAAGGCAATGACATAACAGCAACCAGACTAGGAACTATTTTTTTGTGTTTTTTAAATAAGCAAGCAAACCAAACTAGACTAATTTTTTTTGGATTTTTTTGAAATGAGGCAAACAAAACCAAGCAAAATAAACAAACCAAACTAAAAACAAAGTAAAGAGAAAGTAAGTGAAGGACTACCATAGTGAAGACGTCCTTATCCTCCCTGGCAACGGCGCCAGAAAAGCTTGATGGCTTGCACAGCTTATGTGAGCCTGTTGGGAACCCCAAGAGCAGGGTGTGAAGCAGTACAACAGCAAGTTTTCCCTCAGTAAGGAACCGAGGTTATCGAACTAGTAGGAGGAAGGAAACATCACACAGGTGTTGCAAGCAACGCGAAGACCTGCACAACACAAACTCAAGACTTTGCCCCAACTAACAGTGAGGTTGTCAAGATCATCGGTTTGCTATAACAAAGGATTAAATGTATGGTGTGAAAGGTAATGGTTTGTAGCAAGTAAACAAGTAACAGTGGAAGATGTATCAATGGTAAAGATTGGACCGGGGTCCATAGTTCACTAGAGGTGCTCTCCTTAGATAAACAACATGGCATGAAGGGTAAACAAATTACAGCAGGGCAATTGACAGGAACTGAGCAAGGCATAACAATGCAATTACTAGTCAGAAAGATCCTATGAGATTCGATTGGGCAATACAACAAGATACATAGACTGCCATCTAACTGCATCTATGACTAGAAGTCCACCTCCAGGTTATCATCCGAACCCCCTCCAGTATTAAGTTGCAAGCAACAGACAACTACTTTAAGCAAAGTGTGTAAGGTAAACAGTCCACATGTTCCATGAACAAGAGACCGTTGTTTTATCCCTAGTGGAAACATCACATCTACAACCGAAGAGATTTTTGTCACTTCCCTTGGAAACTAGAGGAATGAACCCACTATCGAGCATAAATACCCCCTCTTGGACTCACTAGCAACTACTTGGCCAAGATAGCTACTAACAACGGAGAGCATGCAAGATCACAAAAAACACAAACATGATAGAATCATAAATACAAAACGATTAATCAAACCAACATAATAATCTCAATATCCATCGGATCCCCGCAAACACAACATGCATGATTACAAATAGATTAGATCTTGATCATGAACGGAGCTCACAAGATCTATACATGAAAGCACAAAGGAGGAGATACGACCATCTAGCTACTACATGGACCCATATTACAAGGTGGAACTACTCACGCATCATACCGGAGAGAAGGCCTCCGGGATGATCTCCCCTCCGGTAGGGTGCCGGGAAGAACTTTAGACCCCACCGATCTAGGGACGATGGTGGCGGCGGCTACAGACGGTTTCGTGGATATTTGATCGGGTGATTAGGGTTTCTGCATCGAGGGCTTCTTATAGGCGAAGGGGGAGGACGAGGCGGTGGCCAGGGGCCCCACACCCTGCCTAGGCGTGGTCCAGGGCCCACCCGCGCCTAGGGGGTGTCTGGGCGCCCTAGCCCGCCTCTCCGGCTCCCCTATGGACTTCTTGTTCCCCACGGAAAGTAATTAACTTTGACGTTTGTCCCGTCTAATTCCGAAAATATTTCTTTACTAACTTTTCTGAAACCAAAAACAGCAGGAAACAGGCAACTGGCACTGTGGCAACTTGTTAATAGGTTAGTACCAGAAAACATGTAAAAATCACCTCAAAGTGTGGACAAGTAAAGCAAAGTAGATACTAAAAAAGCATGGAGCATCAAAAATTATAGATACGTTTCCGACGTATCAGCAGTCCAACATGGGAGGGTCCTACTACGGGACCCGACTGAACGTGGCCCCACTTGTCAGCACGTAACGAGAGGAGGGGTCCTACTTGTCAGCACGTAACGGCGAGGGTCCACTACGGGACCCACCTGAATGCGGCCCACTTTTTAGCACGTAACGGCGAGGGTCCACTAACGGAACCCGACGGAGAGCGAGTTTCAGACCGATGTGCGAGTTTTGGACAAGGAGCTAGGCAAAAGTGAGGAAAAGTTAAACGGCTGGGAAAAAGTAAGTATAGCTAACGAACCAGGGGCATGGAAATAGAAATCCCTATATTAAAATATATGCCCCAACTCAACTTGGCCATTAAACATATATCAAGATAAAAAACAATATATCAAGGAGCAACTGCATTTAGTAAGAGGCAAATACAATATGCAAGTATGAGGATAATAACCAAATATAAGATTTAATATGATGCTCAAATGCAATGTGGCATGATAACATGAACATGATATTATGATGATGCAACATTTATTATTTAGAGCGTAGCATTATATTTATTTAACATGTATCATTATAAAGTTAGACTCTTGGGCTGCTACAACTCTCCCTCACTAAACAAGAATCTCGCCCCGAGATTCCTAGGAAGAAGAAGACTCAAAGAGGGAAGGGTACTCAGAACAAAGGTGATCCTCATGCTCCCAAGTTGCTTCATCAAAAGATGGTGCGACCACTGCACATTGCAAAAAAATTATACTTGTTGCGAGTCTTGTGTTCTGCCTCTTCTAGTATTCTGATGAGCTGTTCTTTGTAGGAGGTATCTTCTTGGAGATTGATGAGCTCATGATCCACACAAGATCCTTGAAGCACTTCTCGAGTTGTGACACATGAAAGACATTGTGCACTTTTGAGAATTTTCCGAGAAGCTCAAGCATGTAGGCAACTTCACCTCTTCCCACTCGAACTTTGAATGGACCGATGCATCTAGGTTCCAGCTTTCCTTTGATACCAAAACAATGAGTGCCTCTCATGGGAGTGACTCGGAGATAAACAAGATCACCAGGATGATACTGCATATCCTTGTGGTTCCTATCGTAGTGACTTTTTTGTCGACTCTGAGAAATTTTCAAGTTCTCAAGAATGATAAGAACCTTTTCCTCAACTTGAGTTACAATGTTGGGGCCAAATAAGCTTCTTTCACCTGCCCTTAGCCAACCAAACGGAGTTTGGCACTTGCAATCATAGAGTACCTCGAAGGGAGCCATTTTGAGACTCTTTTAGAAGCTGTTGTTGTAGGAGAATTCATCATAAGGAAGGCATTCTTCCCATTTCATGCCGAAGGAAATCAACTTGACCTTGTGATTGAGGATGATCAGCTGTGCTAAAGTTGAGCTTAGTTCCCATAGCTATTTGGAAACTTTCCTAGAACTTGTATGTGAAGATGCTTCCACGATCCGGACTTATTTAAAGGGGAATGCCATATATAGAAACGCTTATGTTGATATAGAGTTTGGCCAATTAACTTGCAGAAATCGTCTCCTTGATTGGAAAGAAGTGAGCCACTTTAGAGAGCTTGTTAATGACAACAAAGATGGCATTGTTGCCTTTCTGAGACCTTGGAAAGCCAGTTATGTAGTCCGTTTCCACTATCTACCACTTCCATTCTAGAGGTTTCAATGGTTGAAGAAGACCAAAATGCTTTTCGTGAACCGCTTTGACTCGGAGGCGTACTTAGCATAATACTGTTTCAGTCCAAACACCAATATTGTGTTTTAAGGTCCATGTACATCTTGGTGCTTTCGGAGTGGATAGAAAGAAGATAATCATGTGCTTCTTTGAGAACTTGCTCTCTCAAGATAGGAAGTTATGGAACAAACATCATGTGATCATAGAATAGTGTGCCTTGATCGTCGAGGTGAAAAGATTCATACTTCTGAGTCCGAACCTTGGGAATGATATCTTTGGTGTAAGGATCATCAAGTTGAGCGGAGCGAACATTTTCTTCCAATATAGGAGTAGGTACCAAGTTTGCAAGGTAACCTTGGGGAACAAGCTCAAGGTTGAGTTGGCAGAGTTCTTCAAACAAGAGAGGATGGTGTGCTTTCAGCATGAGGTTATTTACATATTCCTTGCGGCTAGCTTTGCTAGGAGTGTAGTTGATCGAGAGATCAAATTCATTGATGGTTCCAATCCATCTTCTCTGACAAAGGTTGAGATCCGAATGAGTGAAGGTATACTTGAGACTCTTGTAGTCAGAAAAGATCTCACAACGGTTTCCAAGCAAGTAAAGCCTCCATACTTTCAAAGCAAAGACAAAAACTGCAAGTTCAAGGCCATGAGTCGAATAGTTGATCTTGTCCGAAGGCAATAATCGATGCAATCTGAGATCTCGTCGGATCTTCAACTTATTGAGTCACAGGCCTCACGATGGGACGTCAAAGGTTGTGGGAATACCATGATGGGTACCTTAGTGAGAGATACGGTTTATGCCGAGCGTATCGACATTGGAGGAATCAGGGACGATATTGGTATGCTTGAGTTATCCAGGTTCACCCGCTCTCTTTGTAGGTAAAAACCTACTCCTGATTTGTTGTATTTATTGTAAGATGATTACAAGGTTTTGTCGGCTAAGGCTCTATGCTCATGCGACGAGTTCTAGCTCCATGCTTGCAATTTATTCGTGTGTGTAGGGTGTCCCACTATGGACGATCCTAGCCAATCTTATATACACGGCCGACTTAGGGTTTACAAGTCTCTCGTGTAGGTACATGAGCTGGAGTCCTAACAGATACTAGCTAACATGCATCTACGCATCTTGTACGCTAAGTACAGAACACGAGATCACTCCGCGACTCCCCTGAACTGACTATGCCTGAGATAGACGGCCCAAGCCTTGTTCTTCGTTGAAGCCCACTACAGAGCGACCATCAGTTGGCCACAACCTCTTTTAGACGTGTGTGCCCTCCTGGTCTTGTGGGTCGTTTACTCTAGTGAGCCTATCCGACTTGACATATCTTTGACATCCCACATATCCACGACCTGAAGATGCCAACTCGGACTACGCTAGCCCAACCATCCGACAGGTGCAGAGCTCTAACGTGCACAAAACTCCTCTCACCGATGATAGCACACCCAACAACAAATGACATGACACGGGAGCGTGAGAGTGAGAGAGCCCCGCGGGTGGGAATCTGGCGACGAGATACAACTTAGAGCAACTCCAGCAACCACTGTATATATTTTGGCGCGCTAAAACACGTATGCAGCATGCGCAATCTGGTAACAGCGCGCCATGCACGAATATTCTCCGGCAGATGTGCTAAACATACATGCTAAATTTGAAGCACAAACTCCTCTAACAGACGCGCTAAATTGGAGCGCGCGTAAACAAGATTTTACAACAAATATGACAGAAAATAGATCTAAAAATTTGTCGAAAGTACTAGAAATTTTGCAACAAACATTACATAGAACATGAAAAAGATATACATTGATTGTAGTGAAAAAAAAACACTAGAAATTACTACTACTACTAGAATCTACTAGTACTAGAATCTAGTCCGAGTTATAGTCATCATAGGCCGGTGTCGTGTCAAACACCGGCGCCAATGACAGGCAGTCCATCCAACGGGGATCGTCGTCGGCCCGGCCATTCGTGCCTTGATGAAGGTGCGCCTTCGCGTCTTGTCCGCCCAGCGCTCGAGGTGGTTCTGGTGCTTCGCCGCCCTCATCGCCGCCTTGGTCACGGCCTTCTCGGCGTCATGTATGCGCTTCACTTCCACGTCTTCGGGGGAAACGCGTGCGTCACTCCTGCCGCAGGCGCTCATCGCACTCGGCGACGAGTAGGTGACGCTCCGTGTCACGCCTGCGATGGCGCTCCTCCTCCATCATGAGGCGAGGCGACAACGCGAGCGCCTTGGCCTGCTCGCACGTCTAGACGTCCTAGAAATTCATGGACGCGCGTGGCCGCCCGAGCCACCACGCCACGACGTCATAGGCACGTGCGGCCTCGTGTGCGGTGTTGAAGGTGCCGAGGCAGATGCGATCGTCGCTAAACCGGATCTCGGCATAGAAGTTGCTGGTCGGGCACACGCGTATGCCGCGGTATCCAGAGCTTTCCCGGCGTGGCGGCATGGAGACGGTGGCGTGGGCGTGGCGCGTCTGTAGAGACGCGTGGCGCAGCATTTAACGAGCGTACGCTGAGCGATTTGTCAAAAGAAACACGTGCAATCGTGCATGCCAAAGTTTTTTCCGCACGAGGAAAGATAGTACGACTGTTGGAGGACGCAGCATGAGCTTCCGTGTCCTAAAAAGTCGGTTTTTAGAGCAACTTCAGCAGCCGCTGTATATTTTGACGCTCTAAAACACGTATGCAGCACGCGCGATCCGAGTATAGCGCGTCTCATGTAAATCTTCTCTGGCAGAGGCACTAAACATGCATGCTAAATTTGTAGCACAAATCCCTCCAATATGCGCGCTAAATTGAAGCATCCACGGACAAGATTTTGCAACAAATATAACAAAAAAATCTAAATCTGGCGAAAATACTAGAAATTTTGTAAAAAACATTACATAGAACATGAAAAAAATATACTAGTACAAAAAAAATACTAGAAATTACTACTACTACTAAAATCTATCACTACTAGAATCTAGTCTGAGTTCTAGTCATCATCGGACGAGGCCGGTGTCGTATCGGACACCGACGTCGACAACAAACAGTCCATCCAACATGGATCGTCGTCGAAGATGGTCGTCGGCCTGGACATCTGCGCCTTGATGAAGGCGCGCCTCTACGCCCAGTTCGCCCCGCGCTCGAGGCGGTTCTGGTGCTTCGCCGCCCTCACCGTCGCCTTGATTGCGGCTTGCTCGGCGTCGTGCCTGTGCTGCGCTTCGACGCCTTCGGAAAAACGCATGCGCTACTCTTGCTCCATGCGCTCATCGCGCTCCGCGACGAGTAGATGACGCTCCCTGTCGCGCCTGCGGCGATGCTCCTCCTCCATCACGAGGCGAGGCAGTGGCGCAAGCGCCTCGGCCTGCTCGTGCGTCCAGACGTCCTAGAAATTCATGGACCCGCGCAGGCGTCCGAGCCACCACGCCACAACGTCGTAGGAGCGCGCGGCCTTGTGCGCGGTGTCAAAGGTGCGGATGCAGATGTGGTTGTCGCCGAACCGGATCTCGGCATAGAAGTTGCCGGTCGGCGCGCGCATACGCCGCGGTACCCGGAGCTTCCCCGACGCAGCAGCATGGCGGTGCTGGCGCGGGCGCGGTGCGTCGGCAGAAAAGTGGTGGAGAGGGAAAGACGAGTCTGCGCGCGCGCTGAAGTGCCGACTGTTTGGTTTCACGCGCGGTGCGGCATTTAACGAGCGCGCGCTGTGCACAACGGGGCAAAGTTTTTCCTCACGTGAAAAGATAGCGCAACTATTGGGGGAATAATCTATTTTTAAAACACGCACAATCGCATACGGGGCAAAGTTTTCCGAAAAGATAGCGCAACTGTTGGAGAAATAATCAATTTTTAGCGTACGTAGTTTTACAGCGGCTGCTAGAGTTGCTCTTAGTGCGCAAACGCAGTTTTATAACGGGCCGCTGGAGTTGCTCTTAGGACCATTTTCGGGAGAGAACCTCCATCCCGATGGCTCTAGGTGTCCTCCCGAGTCGCCATTGGACGACACTCTAATTTCCAAATATTGAACAACTCTGATTTACTCCAATCTATCTATGGTTAATAATATTATCTTCATTCCAAGGCTTAAGGTATATAATTTTTTTAAAGTCAAACAAACTAAAATTTGACCAAGATTTTAGAGAAAAATATTAATATTTACAATACGTAATCAATATCCTTTTATACACCATGAAACACATGATATCTACTCCCTCTGTTTGGAAATATAAGATGTTTTAGATTTGTGAATGAGATGTATCTAGACATCTTTTAGTGCCTAGATTCGTTTGAACCTATACACTAAAACGTGTCTAGATACATCTCCTTCACAAACCTAAAACATCTTATATTTCTAAACGGAGGAAGTATGTAGTATAATAGTTTTTGATAGTCTTTTCTAAAAAATTTGGTTAAACTTTATATGGCTTAACTTTTCAAAAAAGTTACTTCCTTCGATACATATTACTTATCACTAAAATGAATATATTTAAATATATTTTAGTGCTAGATACATCCATTAACATTTGAGTGATACTACATTTTAGCTATAAGTAATATGAATATATATATATATATATATATATATATATATATATATATATATATCTTTACTATTAAAAGCAAAGTGGTGGTGTCACACGTCGATATAATTACTAAGAAAATGCCATGCAACAATAAACTAGATGTGTGCCTATTTTTTAGCCCATATCTACTCGACGGTATAACTAATTGACTAACAAACTTCTAATGGAACGGCCGAGAGTACATGCATGTCTCAACCGAGATTATCTAAGAATGCTAACAAATCTTCCTGTTGATGGATAGTTGAGAAACCTTCCTTTTTAACGAGATGCTAACAAGCCTTCCTTTATCTCGACAAAACCAACGCATGCAATGCTGAGAAATCGGGTAGAGAGCCTCATCCACGGGTGCTGGGATGGAGGAAATAGCAGGGTACGCGGCCCGAGACGTACGCATAAGAGCGGGTCTGCAGCGAGGGGCCAGCCGTCACATTCACCGTCGACGACCTCGGCCAACATCCCTATCATCTACATCGCCGGCGGGAAAAACTCCAACGATCGACTACGACACGACCAACATCGTCTTCCACACCAGCCAGCTACCGGACTTCTCCGATGAGCTCCGCTGCTTGCAAACTGCACTTCCCACAAGATAAGAGTACTTCCATCATGCGTTGGCTTTTTTATGATTCATGAGTTAAACAGACTATTTGCCGTAATCTAGCCCTGATCGGGCGTTTTCCATTATATACGTACAAGTGAATACAGGAGCAGTTACACGGAACGATCGGATCCTATACTTACGGGATCACGTATCGATCAAGAGTAATACAAGATAAATACTATTGACTAGCTACCAACTTAATACCTCCCCTCAATCTAAACCATCATTAACGAGGTTGAGATTGGCGCGAAATCTGCGAAGCAGCTGTTGACTAGCTGGCTTGGTGAAAATGTCGGCTAGCTGATCTCCTGTAGCGATGTATCGAACATCGAGAGCTCCCAAAGCAACTTTCTCACGCACAAAGTGAAAATCGACCTCTATATGCTTTGTGCGCGCATGAAACACAGGGTTGGCTGATAAATAAGTGGCTCCAAGATTATCACACCATAACACGGGCGGCCTGGGCTGAAATACTCCAAGCTCCTTTAGAACAGACTGAATCCACATTGCCTCAGCTGTGCCATTTGCAAGTGCCTTGTACTCGGCCTCAGTACTTGATCTAGAAACTGTGGGCTGTTTTCGAGAACTCCATGATATAAGGTTTGGCACAAGAAAAATAACAAAACCTCCTGTAGACCGTCGATCATCAGAGCATCCTGCCCAATCAGCATCAGTATAAATATTCAGGCTAGCAGATGGTGCTTTCTGAATTTGTAACCCTGTAGATATTGTCCCTTGTACATATCTGAGAATTCGCTTGACCGCCTCATAATGCACCGATGTGGGCTGTGACAAGTATTGACACACCTTGTTTACAGCGAAAGACAAATCCGGTTTGGTCAGCGTCAAGTATTGGAGTCCTCCAACCAAACTCCTATACCGAAAAGCATCACCACTATCCAGCTTGTCACCATCATCTCGGGATAGCCTATCTGTGGTGGACATGGGCGTTGAAACAGCCCTGCAATTCTCCATGCCTGCACGTTGCAGAAGATCAAGTGCATACTTGTGTTGTGTAAGAATCATCCCGCCGGAATTGTAGGCTGCCTCAATGCCCAAAAAATACTCCAAGCGACCAAGATCCTTAATAGGAAAAGTACTAGAGATTCTGAACCAGACGATCAACTGCAGCTGCAGACGACCCAGCAAGAACAATGTCGTCCACATAGACCAGCATAAAAACGGTAACACCAGCATGATCAAAAATAAAGAGAGAGGTGTCCGCCTTGCTAGAGATGAAACCGAGCTGATGAAGCTTATTACTCAAACGAGCATACCAGGCGCGAGGAGACTGCTTCAAGCCATAGAGAGATCGTTGTAACTTGCACACATGACGTGGAAACTGGGAATCCTCAAATCCAGGGGGTTGTTGCATATAAACTGTTTCTTCAAGAAAACTGTGGAGAAAAGCATTACTGACATTAATTTGTCGAAGGCTCCAACCACGCGAAACAGCAAGAGAAAGGACCAATCGAACAGTCACTGGCTTCACAACTGGGCTGAATGTGTCATGATAATCAATACCATGCTGCTGGGTGAACCCGCGAGCAACCAGGCGAGCCTTATATTTATCCACTGTTCCATCAGGACGAAACTTGGTTTTGAAGATCCACTTGCTTCCAACAATATTAGTGTCACGCGGACGAGGAACCAAAGTCCATGTATGATTGTGCTGCAGTGCCGCAAATTCATCCTCCATCGCATTCCGCCATGCAGGATCTAAGAGTGTTGAGCGATGTGACTCCGGTGTAGCAAATAGGGCACGCCGGCGGTACGGATTGTACCGAACAGTCCCGTCCGTAAACTGACGGGGACGGTGCACGTCATTCTGGCGTCGGGTGACCATCTGGCGTGGTGGAGTCGCGGTTGGAGACGGAGGCGTAGACACTGAAGGCGCAACTGGCGAGTCCGAGGAGGAGGCAGATGGCTCTGACGGGCCGGTCTCCAAAGGCATCCCAACGGCAACGGCAGGGGATCGAGGCACCGAGAGCGGGTCAGCCAAAGCGGAAGCGGACCTTGGCATCGGTGAGGCCAGCTGCTCGGTGTCCGTCCTAGCTGAGTCCGCGTCCACGTCCGGGCTGGACAACGCGGCATCGGGATCCTCCCCATGCATACACGGCGAGTCTTGCACGTCCAGCTGCGCTCGGCATGGGACGTCGATCGATGGGAGCAATGAGTTGCTTGGCACCGTAGGGACCTGCACAACACCACATGGAGACAAACCAAGTGCATCAACAGGTAACATGGTAGTGTCATATTTACGCAAGTTGACATCTTGAATAGCTGGTTCGTGTGCAGGAAAGGACACTGGGTGTAATTGCGAAACATCGACCACGACTCCGGGTGTGGCGAACGGAAACACGTGTTCATCAAAAATGACGTCGCGCGAGATATATATACGCCCTATAGAACGATCTAAGCATTTATAGCCCTTATGCATGGGACTATACCCTAGAAAAACACACATTTTGGAGCGGAACTCTAGTTTACGTGAATTATACTTACGTAGACTAGGCCAACAAGCACATCCAAAAGTTCGAAGGAACGAATAATTTGGGGGTTGATGGAGCAGTTTATCTACGGGTGTGGTGTTTTGAAGGACAGGTGTGGGCATCCGATTAATAAGATAACACGCCGTGAGAAACGCCTCATCCCAAAAGCGAAGTGAAAGTGAGGAGTGGGCGAGTAGGGCTAAACCCGTCTCGACAAGATGGCGATGCTTTCGTTCAGCTATCCCGTTCTGCTGCGATGTGTGAGGACAAGACACGCGGTGAGAAATGCCGGTGCGCTGAAAATATTTATGGAGTCGATGATACTCACTGCCCCAATCAGACTGCACAGTGCGGATTTTAGTGTCAAGGGAGCGCTCAACATGACGCTGAAAAATATAGAAGATGTCCTCAACATCTGACTTATGTTTAAGCAAATAAATCCAACAATAGCGACTGTAGTCGTCAATAAAACTCACATAGAATTTATAACCTCCGGAGGAGGGCAAAGCCGGTCCCCAGACATCGGTATGGATAAGTTCTAGCGGAGTTGTAGACACACGAGAAGAATTATTATAGGGTAATTGGTGGCTCTTAGCTCGCTGACATGCATCACACACAGATGGAACTGAGTTTGGGGAACACAAAAGATTATTATGCTTAACAACGTTTTGCACTACATTATTTGGTGGATGACCGAGACGCTGATGCCATTGGTGAGGTGAAAGCTTGACACTCGAGGATGCATGGTATGGCGTGGAGGAGAATGCCCTGTCGACAGGAATTGGGTAGAGACCACCACGACTTCTACCTTGAAGGATGATTTTCTTCGTGACCTTGTCCTTAACACAGAAAAATGAACGATGAAACTCGACAAAGACAGGATTGTCGGAAACAAGTTTATGAATGGAAAGTAAATTTTTGCTAATATCTGGAACATGAAGAATGTTTCTCAAATGAAGAGAATGCATCAGACCAGCTATACGAGAATGACCAACATGCGAAATAGACAAACCTGCACCGTTGGCGACTTGAACTTGGTCCTTGCCGTGGTAGCGCTCTTGAACACTCAGCCGCGACATGTCGTTGGTGAAGTGCTCGGTAGCGCCACTATCCATGATCCAATGTGGCAGCTGATCATCATGGCCTTGTGAGCTGGCCGAATTGGCGGAGCGTTGATCATCCGCCTGGAACCCCTGGTTGAAGCGGTTCCTGCAAGCCAAGGCCTCATGGCCCCAGTTTTTGCATATTTGGCACTGAGGGCGCCACTTGCGATTTCCACCGCCATTGCTCCTTCCACGGGAGCCGCCACGTCCACCTTGGTGATGGCCACCACCTTGATAGCCGCCGCCCTGGTAGCCACCTCCATGGCCGTGGTAGGGCTGCCCGCCGCCTTGACGTCCTCCGGAGCGCCCTCCAGAGTTGTCGGCGGCTTGCCCACCGGTGCGGCTGTAATCACCACCGCCACGACGTGCAGCGACGTTTGCTGAAGATGAGAAGTCTCCCGCCTCGGCGTTCTGCGTCTGCATAGCCTCACATGAAAGGAGCATGGCATAAAAATCGGTGAGACTAAGACTGACGGTGGTGGAGTTGTTGAGGACGGTGAGCGAGGCTTGGAGTGCCTCGAACTGGGAGCCGAGCCCAGCGACTATGTAGTCGATCAGTTCGTCGTCGGGAAGCGGTGTCCCGACGGTGGCCATGGCGTCCGCAAAGCCTTTCATCTGGTGGAAGTAGGCCGCAGCGGTCAAGTCCTTCTTCTTCATCGACGCCAGTTGTCGCCGAATCTGGCGCACACCCGCCCGTCCTTGGGCGGCAAACATGCCGGTGAGTGTTGCCCACACGGCCGCCGACGTGTTCTTCCCGACCATCTGGCCGAGGATGTCTTCCGTCATTGATCCGAGGAGTACGCTGAGCACCCGCTGATCTGTGGACCACCAGATCGCATAGGCGGAGTTAGGGACGGCGGCGGCAGCATCGCCTGTCCCCTCCTTGACAGTTTTCGGCGGGGCAGCGTAGCTGCCGTCGAGGTAGCCGAAGTAGCCAGCTCCGGCAATACTCGGAACCACCTGAGTCTTCCAGAGGAGAAAATTGGTGCGGTCGAGGCGCACAGTGATGGTGGAGGAATTAATGGGGGCGAAGGTGGAGGCCGTTGCCGGGGAAGAGAGGGCCGGTGCGACTTGGGAGATCTGGAGACTCTCGGTGGCCTGGCGGCGCGCACGAGGAACCCTTGGAACGAGGTCCTCGCTCTGATACCAAGTTAAACAGACTATTTGCCGTAATCTAGCCCTGATCGGGGGCTTTCCATTATATACGTATAAGTGAATACAGGAGCAGTTACACGGAACGATCGGATCCTATACTTATGGGATCACGTATCGATCAAGAGTAATACAAGATAAATACTATTGACTAGCTACCAACTTAATATCATGTTCTTTGTTGGTTTTCAAAACAGCGGTTAATTTGTGGTGTTGAGCTGCTCTTGATCTGGTTCGATCGTTGTTTGTGCATTAAGATAATGGTGACCAATATGGACGACACACGTGAGCGGATCGACACGCAAATCGACATGCCGATCTTGATGGCACCGAGGGAGAGCAAGTCAGTGTGCCTCGGCATCAGATGCATCCTCCTTGGGCTACCTCACACCACCCCACCATAGCCGTGACCGTGACCCGATCCCCTTCTTCCTCGGCCACCATGTAAAAAATAAGAGCCTTTTAGGATATAGGTTCCATTGTTAAAAAAAAAGGATACAGGTTTTCGTTGCCCAAAGATTGTACTCGATCAAATTGGCAGATTGATTTTTCATGTGCGAACCAATGACATTTAGTGTCATGGAAGCTATCTACTTCAAGGTTGCTTAATTACTACCATGCATGTGTATACCATGCATGTATGTATCTGGCAACTAGCAATTGTGCGTTTTCGTTGCAATATTATGCGGAACTGTTGTATGTGATCCCCCAGGTCAATCCTCTTCGCGATTTGATTACTCCCTCCAGTCAAAAGTTTCTTAGACACGTTAACCTGTCGGGAAAAACAAATCCGATGCTACATTATTAATTTGTCTCTCACCCTTTGTATATCCCCATAAAATCGACTAGATGGTTATTTAAAAATCTTAACAAAAATATTATATTCCTCTAATGATAGGCACTCATTGTTCTTTTTCACTTTGGAAGATCCATTTAATTATTCGATGCTACATGGCATCGGCATGTTCTAACTTGCCAAGCCCCCGGGAATGACAAAGAGCAGGATGCCAAAGCATGCCATCCTTAGTTAGAATGATTCTCACATACCTAAACCACAGGCTGCTAGATCAATGTCTATCCTGACGAGTTCAAGTAGATCTGGCATGCCATGAACACCGCCCTAAGTAGCGGCATTCCCATGTCTACTTAGAATGTCAGACTCTTTAACTGGTCGATCTTTGCTTTAGGGCAGGCCTCGAGCCACGTTCATGACGGAAGACATAACCATGGTCATGGTTTGATTACTCGAGTATGTTATTTATCACTACACTAAAGATCTAAACAACCAAACAATAAACATCTCAACAGTTGACAACTTTACCTATTTTTTCCTCGCCCATATGAGAATAAACTCTGAATTCTGAAGGGAGACCGGTTCACAAATCACATCAATACACAATAGCTAAGTCATGGGGTAGTGGGGAGAGAGAATCGTGGTCTTAAGATCGGTCAGCACATACATATTGTTTTATTGTTGGTATTATCGGACTACTTGGTACCATGAATGGATTGATGTTTCCATGGAAGGGTTTAAATGTGCCACATCATCGCACATTCACCAACTTTTTTGATAGTATACTATAGAAAAATAGAGATGCTTAATGCGCCACTTCTGCCATTATTGATGGAATGCTTTACATAAGAAAGGAGCCGAATGCAAGAGGTTGGGAGGAAGTAACCGGGCTTGTTATTTTAAACTTAAGGCCTTAATCTTTGTTAAATTAATAACGCTGAAACGATAGATACAACGTTCTTACAAACAACTTATAGGCTCTAGGCAACACAAGCAAACAAGAGATTAAACAAAAAGGCACAAGTTGAGACACCTAGACCAGAGCTCAATGACGAGATCACCATCTAAGGCAGTCGGGAACATGTCTTCGTTGCTCCAGCCAAACAGAACTAGACCCAAACTTCACCGTCATTGCCTCCGGAAAGGGACTCCTTGTCCCTCTCCCTAGATAGAAGGGCATCATACCGCCGGGAGGCAAATGTTTCTCCTAGAGCACAACAGAGCTAGGCTGTCAGCGAAGAAGCCACCAGAAACACCCAGGGAGCTTCACTGAGACCACCACCACCAGAGATTGAACCGCAACACCAGACCGAAGCTACGAGATGAAGACGCACAAAATACGGAAGAACGGAAGAGGGTGAAGCCACCCCCCACAGATGAACAAGGACCACCATAGCATGCAAGCTCAACAACCAAGTGTCGCTACTGCTATAGAGGGGAACCTTTCCACTATGTCCGAAGGGAGCTTAAAGTTCGGGTTGTCCGAAGGGAGCTTAAAGTTCTTCGACATCCATGATTGCCGGACAACCCTACTAAAGAACCTGGCGCCGCACGGCTCCCCGTCGTTATCTCCGGACTCAGTTGAGCACCCGCGCTTGGCGCATGATTTGTCGATTTTGCGCTGTGCGAGCTCGCTACGAGCGTCATAGTTGCTCCTCCTGCGCCGTGGGCTGCAGCGGCATTGTGGCAGGTCATGCTCTTCTTCCTCGGATGAGGACGTGCGACTTCGAGTGAACTTTACCGTGGCCTTCTTCTTTGGATCCGCGGGTGTTTCGTCATGGAGCCCAACTCCGACGAGTCCGAGGCCTGTAAGCGCAGACTTGTGGATCGCGTTCCTTGGGTCTCCGCCGGTGGAGGGTTGGATGCGAGGTAGGTGGTGGCCACCATGACCGCGGCCTGCAGCGTTTTGGGCATGACGTTGCCATGTGTGTCCATTGTCATGAAGGACATGTCGAGTGCCTTGGTAGGCTCGCGTCGCGCTGCAGGGTCCATGCGCTCCAGGCGAGAGCGGTATTTTCCACCATCGTAGCCCTTCGAGGTAGAGCCGCCAGTAGAGAGCGCAACTCGCCGCATGCTCGATTCGTCGGTCGGTCGCTTACGCTTGTCGAGCTCGGCTTGCTGCTTGACGTATCGATTGTGCTCCTCGATCAGGAGCCAGTGATAGTCCAACAACATGTCGCAAGGGGCGTCGGTAGTTAAAGGGTGAGTGCCCCGTACGACGTTGTGCACCGTCTCCCAGCCGGCGTCGTTGAGGTGGATTTCGTTGCGGACACGGTTTATGCCCTCAGTGCCTTGATGCGCCCTATTCCCGTTGGGATCTGGCGGGGGTGCCCTGTTTCTTCTGTTCTCGGCCTGAGGGTTGGGCGGGGGATCCAGTGGCGGATCGGTTCCGTCGTTGACGTTGCCATTATGGATGGCGGCGCACATGTAGTGTGGAGAGAGATCGTTGCTCCCGCAGCTCTCAGATCTAGAACCGTAGGTTCCTTCCTTCATAGGAGGGTCATAGAGATCGGAGTTGCAGCAGCTGTTGTCATCTGAATCGCCCGTCAGCGACGACATGCACAGGGCATCGATAGGTGGGACCCACAAGGAGGGCCTGATTGATGGAAGTGGCACCCGCTCTAGGAGGCGGAGGGTACCAGTCTAGCCCACCTGGAAGCAGAAGCTTTCGAACATCATCTCGAATCCGTCGTCTATGGACTTGAAATCTTTGCGGGTGGCCGTCGAGTGGGCGATGAAGTCGAAAGCGCCAAAGAGGAGATGATTCTCCGTTACCGAGGAATCGTAGATCGCTCCGAGTGGAACCGTCACGACCGCACGATCAGCGTCCCCCGTTTCCACAAACGGCGCCAATTGACGAGGGTTCGACTCGTCAATGCCCATTGTTATGGACTTGGGTTTTAGAGAACATGGGCATACTGGAAGTCGCGAGACGGTTAACAAACACGCGGCAAAGGGACACGAGGTTTACCCAGGTTCAGGCCCCCAGAGGGAAAACCTGACTCCTTGTCTGTTCTTGATTACGGTGGAACCGAAGGTTACAGGGGGTGCACAAATGCGATCTAGCGTGAGGTGTGTGTGTATGAGTTGGTCAGGTCCTCCTCGTCGTTCCCTCCTGGCCTTTATATAAATAGGCCAGGTCCCGGGGTTAGGTCGAGTCGGTTACAAGTTAGGGTTTCACCCTTGAATAATCTATCTACAGCCTGGCTGTGTCCTCCAAGGAGTCGAATTTGTAATTGGCTTGGACCACTCAGAATCTTTTTGGGAAGCAAGTCTTCACGTGGGCCTTCCCTAGGCTGGACCGGGTATACCAATGTGAGGCACCCGTAGGATATCCATGTCACCCATGATTGAGGGTGTCGACCCACCGGGAATGACCTTGGGCAGGGAGCACCAAGCGATAGATACCTTTCTTTAATACAATTGTATGTTCCATTTCTTATTTGTAGGAAAAACAATTTGGTTTTTAAAGACTACCGTCATACCACTACAACGATGAAAAAGATGGATCCAACAGTGTTGGCATGTTGACATATTCTAAGAGTCCGTAGCAACGCACGGGTATTAACCTAGTATACCCCGTTAAGACTTGGGACGGAGGGAGGGGGATAATCTATACCTAATAATAAAGCACGAAGTGTTTCTCCCGGTCCAACACTTTTTTGAACCTTTTTGCCCTCCCACCAATTTTCATATTACTGCATTAGCATATACCGGTTCGTTTTCTGTGTCTGCACGGAGGCGTGGGCTGTTCGTCCGGCGTATGGCTGGGCCGGCAGGCCTAAGGAGTACTACACAAAGAACTATCCTAAATTCTAATGTATTTTCTGGCTACGTCTCCGTTGGTTGTAAATAATACCACCTCGCTGTCTTAAACTAAATTAGACCTGTTTATATACTTTCACAGATGAGCTATCAACAAGCCAAGCATGACCTCGAGATGATAACGGAATAGCAATGGTAGCGATGAGCCTGGACACAGGTAGCTGAACAAAAAATTAACTAGACCCGAGGGTATCCTCCAGAGAGGAGGCAACGACGCTGCGTTGACCTGAGTTCACACAGCCAGAGAAGAGGAGACAAGCCATCACAAACCTCTAGATTGAATAGAGGCGGCGGCGTTCAGTATGAGGCCTGTCGGCCTCGAGAGGAGTCGGGGAAGGAGGATCAGGGCCTGCCGACGGCTGCGGCGAACACGTTGCGGAAGCAAGATGAGGGTCGTCGGGGAGGCGGATCGAACAGAGGCACCTAGGCGGCGGTGTTGGGGTCTTGGGATCGAAAGGAGAAGACAAGGGGGCTTGATTGCGTTCCAGGCACCAGCGACAGGGGCCTTCTTCTAAAGAGACAGGGAGGCCGGCAAGCAAGCAGCCAAGTCAGAGATGCGAGCGAGAGAAGGTCGCCCGGCTGTGCACGCCTGTTTCTGGGTTTCCCATTTTTTTAATTCAAGTCGATCGCTAAAAGTTAGCTTTTCCATCAGTTGGCTCAAAGGCAACGCCAAGCCATCACTTTGTAACTGCATGCAGTTAATAAAACTAAGATTTGACTGGTACACTAAGTGAAGAGTGAGAGCACTGTCTGATTTTGGACCATTTGCTACACTCAGAAATTAAAGTAGATCATCGCGACCTGTCAGAGATATCACAGATAGTGAACCTGAGAAAGCCGGATTCCCGTGGAAGAAGTCTGGTAGGAGGTTTATAAGCTGTTTTTAAAAATAAAAAATTAAATGAAAAATTTGTTTCATCCCGTTAATAAAAACTGATTTCGAGTAGTGAAATTCTTTTTGATGCAACACACATGCATAACATTTTTCTATATCGATGTTTGCTTTTTATAACATAGCTTGTTTCTCTTTCGATGCAACACACAAGCATTTTTCCTACGATCTACAAGGTTTAGTTTGCTGTTCGCAGCAACGCGCGGGCATTATGCTAGTGGTGTTAAAAAATAGGAAAAATACGGCCCAAGTCGACGTCTAGGAATGTAAGCGAGCACAGACCGGCGCACCCCCACCACGGACACCGGAGCGCAAAACCTCCGCAAGTCCACACCCCTCGCATCCTCGCCGGAGTAATTAAACCCTAAACGATGGGCGCAACCGGTGTCGCCCCTCTCGCCACCTTGGTGTTCTTCCTCCCCGTCCGCCTGCTCTCCCTCGCCTTCGGCATCTGCATCCCCACCTTCCCATCCACCGCCCCGGCCCACCGCGCCCGCCTCGCCGCGGTGCTGTTGACCACAGCGGCCCTTCTCACCGTCATATGTGCCATACCCGCCGCGGGATCCAGCCTCGCTTCTGAAGCCGAGGTCCTCCGGTTGGAGATCAGCGAGCTCAGGCTCAAGCTCACGCGGTTGGGTGAGGCACTTTCCTGCTGTCACTAATGCTATCGTCCTCCCTGCTCGGGGTTCAGTTTCATTGCAGATTAGCAGGAAGTTTAAAATGGGCTGTCTCATACGCATGTTATCGCTTGGAGAATTTACAAAGCCATAGTTTGGAACAAACCGCATGATAAGGAAGACATGTACATTGTCACACCACTGAATTTCGGAAGTTCCACTGTTGCCATTTTTCTACTGAAACTTTTTTAAAATAGTTTCGACTTCGCTAAGCACAATTGTGTCTTCATTTATAATTTCAATATACGTTCGGAACAAACCGCGTGATTAGGAAGACATGTACATTGTCACACCACTGAATTTTGAAGTTCCACTGTTGCCATGTTTCAACTGAAACTTTTTAAAAATATTTCCGACTTCGCTAAATACAACTGTATCTCATTTATAATTTCAATATACGTTTGGAACAAACCGCATTATAAGGAAGACATGTACATTGTCACACTACTGAATTTCGGAAGTTCCACTGTTGCCATTTTTCAACTGAAACTTTTTAAAAATAGTTTCGACTTCGCTAAATACAAATCTCATTTATAATTTCAAAATTTAGTACTCCCTCCGATCCATAATACCTTTCATGGTTTTTAGTTCAAATTTGAACTAACAAGTAATATGGATCGGAGGGAGTAGCAAGTTTCCATGTAGATCTGAATTCTTAATTGTCCCATAATGGTGTTGTATGTGCAGTACAAGTTCAAGAATCAGATTTTTTTTGAGTATCTGACTGAGAAATCAGAGTACTCTGTGCGAGGGATTTCTGAATGGTTGCAGACTGACAATTGGTTTTCAAACTGTACATTTATGTTTCTGGTTCTAATTCCTAGGAAGTCTTTTAGCACATAGATTTCCTGATGCATCTTGAAGCACACAAAGACAGTGCTTATGAGTTATTGTAATATGTCAATGAGAGTTAATTTTTTTAATTTTCACTTTATAGTTGTGATTATTAAGTGTATTATTGGTTATGCTTTATGGTGCAGAAACAATTTCAACCTAATTTTTAATTTGTCACCCTCTCAAATATATACAGTGGTTTACAAATTATGCATCTTTTGGCCATTTATTTTCTACTTTCTACTTCAAGAGTACAATTCACAAGCTTCCAAGCTGTACTTAAAAAGATAATTTATTTGCTTCTGAAGCTCTTTTTACTAATTAATCCAATGGTCTTTGTGCATTTTCATTGATTAATGTATTATCCTCAATCTTTACAAAATTCATTCGCATCATAGAATCTATTTTGGAGGAAAATGCAAAAACTATGAGGAGTAAACCTTTCATTTTGGAAGTGGACAACAGACTTACTGAAGCAATGGAATATGGCGTGCAGGTTTTAATGAATGAAGAAGAGAGTTCTGAGGTATGTAGTTCGATCAGTAAGTGTCGAGGTGTTGAATTAGTCTGCAATGGCAACCTCATAGACAGTACCACTTTAAAAAAGTAAACAGTACATGTGCAGTTATATCTTATGAAATCCATTTTATTTGAGGTGGAGTTCGTCAATTATACTTATAATTAGATAACAGATAAACCATGTTTCCTCCATAGCAATTGTATGCAATAGAATTTTCATATTGCTTTCCAGAGGGAGTGTGGAGTTTGTCACAGGAGATACATTAGCTTCGGCAAGATAGTATAAGCACACAAACATGTACTCGTCCAAAAAAGGATGTCGGAGATTTGTCTAGATTTGCATGTATCTAGACGCGTTTTAGTGTATAGATACATGCGAACCTACACAAATCTCCGACATCCTATTTTGGACGGAGGGAGTAGAAGATTTTCCGTCTTCTAAAAACAGTTTTATGGATGTAAATGATAGATAGATATTCTGGTGTGCTATAGTTTTTTGAACAACCGGTCCCATGCCTAAAAAATAAAGATGGTCAAAAATAGGGGTGATATAACCCACTGCTCGCCTAAGAATGTACTGACGTAATCCCTACTATGGCTTCCTGAAGGATCCAGCTGCTAAGAGGGTCCGAAATATGATTTCAACACTATTTTTTGTTTTCTATTGATGTTAAAAAATTCAAGTGCATTTCAAGATGCCGTGTGTATGGGAATTTGATACATCAATGGATGTGATTTTGCTGTCTTCTGCTTGATACCATCAACCATCACTCTTCAGCACTTGCTGTTATGGTTTTTTATGCCCTCTCATAAAGAAATATTTGCTTGAGATGATAATTACTCTTGTTTCTGGAACTTTCTTGTCAAATGATGTGTATAGTTAATTTACATGATTTTCTTGCATGCACTAATATTTACACTCTCCGTGTACAGAAATTTCAAAGCAAATTCTACTCTGAAAGCAACATTTATATAATGGAAGATGAGGTACACCTCTCCCTCTCCCTCTCTCTCGTGAATCAGGTTTAAAAATTGATATGAAATGGGAGATATGTATGTTCCCACATGGAGTAGGTTCTTACAGATAAAAGGGTATACTACAGATAATTATGTATGCATCTGTTCCGCTGGCCATTTTGGAAAGCTGGCTAAGATCGTATACACATTCTCAGCATAATGTTTTTTATACTAATAAAATACATAAGCCAGTTGCAGTGAACTATCTCGGAGAACTCTTCATTCAACTCATGGCGTATATGCTGTACAGGTGGAAATCCTGCAGCAAGAGGTCAAAAAGATAAACACCATTGCTAACACCATAGAATCACTGGCAATTGATGCCGAGAAAAGGGTAGAGTTCCTGAGCTCAGAAATCAAGAAGGTATGCCCTAACTGATGTTCTTGTGTAGACAACTTTTCGTTTATATTTCTCCACTCATGCTTCCTGATGCTTATATTTTGATGGGGGAACATCACCTGTAGCAATGGTATTAAAGAAATCTGAAGTGTCTATTTGTAGCTGTAAGATGTTATATGCTATGATGAACAGATAACTACTTCGATAACTACAGAACTTCTTTTCAGAAGACTCTCTTTCCTTTTTTTTATATTGTGAAATAGGAGATTTAAAACTATGCATGACATTAGAAGGAAAATACATATGCAAACAATTCAAAATAGGACTAGTATTGGCTGGAAAAATCATAATTAGCCCCTTCCACCTACATCACACCATTCTGTTGCCTCCACCTTGACATTTCAATAATCAGTACTGTCAATTTGTATTTTTTTCCAAAAAGTGTTTGCATTTCTGGTCCTTCCAATGTTCTTAGCAGTCTAAGATCGCCACTGCCACAGCTCACATTGTCCCAGTTGTTGTGCTTGACGGGAGTGAGAGGAAACTATGTCAGTTAGAGTATCATGATTATTAGTTGAAGGGCAAAATTATATGTGTGGTGGGGTACCTTTATAATAGGTTATCTACTGAACTAGATTAAAGCGTATTTAATAAACTGATATACATTTTTCTGCATGATTGATCACCTCAGTTTTTATGTATGTTACTAGGCCTTTTTAAACAAATGACGACATCTATTTTTGCTATTTTCAAACCAGATTGATAATATAATTGCAGAGCAATGGATCCAAATTCGGCAATTTGAACAAGCATTTGTGTTAACTAAGGTATTCATGATTTGTTTTCTTGTGCTATACATATTTTGAAAAACTGTTCATTTGTTGAGTGAAAATAACGCAGACGATGACTTCAGAAGTTTATGCAAGAAGGTTATCTGCGAATGCCTACAAGTTGTCAGCAAAAGACATAGTTTTGAAGGTACTTTTGCAGTTTGTACAAATCACTGTTATTATAATGCATGATTTCAATCCATTTGTAGACAGTGGCTGCTACATCTTGGATCTCAACTCCAATCTACATGATTTGCGAAAAATAACTCCAATCTGTATGTATAATAGTAGTATAGTATGTTCTCTTTGCTGAATTTTGTGCTTTTTCTGCATCATTTAAATCCTGTAACTATTTCAATAACTTAGGTGCAAAGAGGCTGAAGGAAGTTCTCTTTCCATTCCAACTAAACTAAGTGAAAAAGGGTCTTGAATGCGTCTTCTTGCTCCAGCATTCAAGTTCCATTTCAAGGGAGGATGTCGTACCATCGTACTTTCTGTTTTGTCGGGTATGAACCAGTCTTGCAAGAGTAAAATATAAAGTAATATCTTGAATCATGTTTAACTGTTTCAAAAAGCACGATGAGCATCACAGACGGACACACCCCCAAACAAAACACTAGCGACCATAAGGGACACCAAACCATGTGGCCAACAGAGCAAACAACAGGGACACGGCCAAGCACCACAATCAAGGACACCCTTGCCATGCTGAGACAGCTATACATGCTCGTCAAGTAGGCCAAATCTAGTGATACAATAGGCTCAACGAACATTACCATGTTGAGTGTTACACCAAGTTCTCCCACCTCCATGAAGGCATTGGAAGCTCTGTTGGACTCTGGGACTCTCCAACACCTACTACAAAAAGTTCTTCCACCACGAGGTACCAAAACCTCCATTGGAACTTCCAACACCTATTGCTCCCTTGGCAAGGCCTCGAGCTAGAGCTTTACAAAGAGGTTGATCTTTTCCCTGAGGTTTGTGCATTTCACATAGAAAAGGATAGTGGGCTACCCAATGGATGGGCACTTTCTTTGCTCAGGTGTGAAGGAACACACACGGGGAGAGTAAGAAGAAGCAAGTCCTCCATCCGGTACTTCTGGACATACATGGGAATTTTCAAAATCGACTGTGAGCCCCTGCATCTCCAAGCCTACTTCGGAACCTTCAGGCTGCGCACCCGGAGCGAACGGAATAAACAGAGGCCCTCCACGGCCAGAAGCCCCCTCGGAACCTCCGAGTCGTCTACATGGAACCGCAAGACATTAGTGAGCCTCCCCACCTCCCAGATCTTTTCAGAACTTCCGATCCACGCACTTGGAATTACTAACCACATCTTTGAAGAATCCCTGTATCAAGAACAACCGGACCACCGCCAGGAACCTCCAGATCATGCCCTTCCACTTCTTCCCTTAGACACAGATATGATATTTAAACTTATGAGAGCCAAGTACCTCGACCTCCAGGACTAAGACCTCTAAGGAGAATAACTCTTCCCCTTGTTCAACTTTCGCTCTTGAATTTGATTGGATAAACCGATTGGTTGAGGGGATTTGTTTTCAGTTAAGAGCTTTTCTTGACTTGACTTCATCTCCGAAAGGCTATCGAGTTGGAGTATGTTGTCGGTCGTTCTTGATTTTCTAGGCTAGTTATCCTTCCAATTCGTGAAGATCAAGAGCCCCTCCGTAGCATACAACGTGACCCACACAATGACAGTTATAGAGGCACCGACAAGCTGGAGCCTGGAGGAGGAGCACAAGGGACACAAATGCTGTGAAAGCACCTGTCAAGTACCTAAAAAACCCTTTAATGCCCAAGAATCTGCACGACCAAAACAACCGTGGCCGCCACCATGACGAGGAGAGAGAAGTTGTATACCATGGGAGGGGCGGATCTCATCTCCTCTATTTCTGATGGCGTTGACAACACACCACTTCTGTTTTGCCGTTAAAAATCGTCGATATGTCGTTGATGCTGCTTTGGACCGCTTTTCTGGTTCCCACATGACTCACCAAGCACATATAGACTGCTTTACCTTTTGGAGCTTCAGCTCCAACTTCCACTACCTGCGTGCTAGCGGCAACGCAGCGTGGCCAAGCCACCCACAACCGTAACTATACAATACAGGCGTACACATCCCACGACTGCCAATCCCAACATTCATTCAACCGTAACTAAACACAATCCTGGAAACACTCAAAATAAATGAGAGAAACCACCAAAAAGGTAATCTATGTGCTGTCGATGTACAAATTTCGTGGCCTGGAGTTTGTCCCAGAGCCTCCAGGTGACTCTAGAGCCAAATTAAAATCCTCCGCCAAGTTCTGCATCGTGCTTGTTGCTCTTGGGGTTGTGACCATTCCTAGACTATACACCGAGAGCTTCCAATATTGTTAATTTTCTCCGGTGATGTTTGTAAAAGGACTGAGATTGTATCTATGCTTAGCGGCTGAGTTTTGGCTTTGTTTTCCAAAGCTCAAGGATAAGAAGGTTAGCTCTTTGGGTCCGTTTGGACCTCATATCCTCTCCAATGGCCCCAAGTATTTGAACTCTGGGCACAAATTGCCTCGTCTTTGAGTGGTGCCCTTTGGTTATTGCCAACCTCTCCATTAGTTGTGCTTAGTGATAACTCTAGCTTCTTTATCTTGTTTGCTAGTGTTATCACATTGTTGCATTTTTTAAAATGTATATATCCGCACTTACCTAATATCAACAAAAAATAAAAAATGTAATCTTATATTCCTCATTCTCCCATTTTAGTCGACATCCTTGATCCATTGCCATCCGACCTGGTTGTCAGATCATGTGAGAACATGATTTCCAGCTCAAATGTTGCTGTTCTTTTCAAATGTTGGGCGTTTGACAATGTTCATAGACCATCATACTTGTGCTTAAATGGAGTCCAGTGGCTAGTTTGGAGAGTGTATATATGGACTGACACCTGCTTGGACCCAAAACTCTTTGCCATTTCTAGGCCTCGTCTCTCGTGGTCGTTGCCCGAGTGTTTCTGTTGATAGGTTTTCCATCGCTGTGAGAGAATCTTGAGAAACAATGAGTTTGAGTCTTAGTTGATGATCTAGAAAAGTTCTTTTCCAAGCATATCAAAATGCTACTTGTTTCCCTTGCATATCCACATCTCCTATACGTCCAGACATCACTTGGAAGCCTCCAAAGGTGAGTCTCAAGAGTTTGTGTAACATCCTAGGCACTCCTGAGCAGGCAGTAGTTAGTAGTAACTCCTGACTACTCTCTGGGCTCTAGACTGGCCCCACAAACCAACAGAAGTCCTTCCAACGAAGTTTGTATTCACTCATGTGTTACATGTGAAACTTCCCAGGAGGTTTTTCCAGAGCAGTTTGTATTCACTTATGCTCGTCGTGGGAAATATCCCAATATTGCTCCCAGTCAAGCACGATTAACTGAGAGGTTCTTAGAGATGAGCTTCCAGAAAAAAAGATACATATTGTTAGTATGATAGTACTATTAAACCCTTTCGAGCCTTGGGCCAGGATGTCACAGTTTGTGCAGACAAGGAGATTGATAGATTATGAAAAATGTCTTAAGGCGTTGTGTGTGATGTTGAGCTTTGGGCAGTTAATATAGAGTTCAAGACTTGGAGGACAAGAAGCCTCTCTTAGAGAAGGTAGGAGATGGATTAGAAATCCTATACTACCAAATACACATATCTCAAATATACTCTAACACAGATCACATGGGGAGTAAGCATGTGGGGATTTAATACTTATTTTATTTTGAAGCAAGCATGGTTCTGTTGAAGACTAACTTAGTATGTACTTTTCTAGCTTTAAACTTTGTTTTTATTAAAAATGATGCCTTTCAACAAGTTAATTGTGCGCTGTAATGTGTTAGTTAAATTATTTTGAATTTGGTCAAATAGTTCATGATGTGTTGTAAACAGCATTCAATAGGTCAACAGAGTTTGTCAAAAAAAAAAAAGAATAGGTCAACAGAGAAAATATCCTCCTATCATCAGAATCCTACATGGTGATGTACTGATATATCATATCGACGTGTCATTTGTTCCTATTCTAATTTTTTCTATGTTGTTTCTTGACGTTTCCGTCTGCAGTATATCAGAAATGTTGATCTACATGATATGTTTCTTGCCGGGGCGTCGCACTCAAGGACCTGTATTTCTTATACTTATAAACAATGCAAGAATTTCAACGAAGCAATGAACAGATGCTACCATAAGGTGCCTAGCCGACTAGTTTGCCATCTTTGTGTGACTATATATGTGTTTGCTGCATATTTATTACCCATGTGCTTTGCTAATATTAATAAGCATGAAGTACAAAATGCATGTGCTCAGTTGTGCATCAAAGATAGACAACATACCGATAAGATAGAACCTGTTAAGATTGTTGGATAACCTTGAACATCCTTCTATGCACTCATGAAGTTTGTTTTCCATAACTCATACAGTTACAGAACATTTAAACCGTTGCTATTCTAGCAGTAGTGCAGGGTTAACAGTAACTATTCATCTCTTGCAAAATAGTTTTGTTCTACTCTTTTTTGTGGGGATTGTGCCATGCTTTCTGAAATATCTTTACTCCTTATAGGCTTCCCAGTTCAACAAAGCGATACGGCGCCAGTGCTCTGCTGATGTTGATAGGCCGAATGCCTTCTTCTTGGGTGGATCCATCTCAAGATCATGCATTTCTCTTCCTTACAAGCAATTCAAGATTTCCATTTCATCAGCACAAAAGTTCCACCATAAGGTGCGAGTTTCTTTTTATTTAAACAAATACCGTATGTGTTGTGGCATTAGCAGCATAGAAGTTGCCATAGCTATTACAGTCCAGTCCAATTATTACTGCAGGATTAAACAATTAGGGAAAATAGTAACGTGGGTTAGTTTAAATAGAGTCCTAGTTGTGTACTACAGGTCTTGGAGTCGGTTATGGTCACCATGTCCCCTGGTGACTGGTCCTCCTATAATAGGATGTGTATCCTGTGTGTTTAGGGCAAGCAATAAACAATCTATCTATCTTTCCTGACCCCTCTAATTTCTCTCGATCTATCCCTGCTACCTTTCTAATCGCCAGCAACAGCACCAGGACGATTGTGACCCACCCCTATTACCTTCAAAGCTCCAACCGGCTACAACAGAATGATTGTGCCTTTCTTTACCTGAGTTATATACATTGACCTTGGTATGTTTTTAAATATTCTACTTCTATTTCTTAATTAATATGTTGGATGTATTTTTGCTAATAGAGTTGTTTGGTTTCATCACTTGGTTGCCTGTATGCATCCTTTTTTTCAGTATATGAAGAAAGGGCGCATAGTATTCAATTACGAAAACAAACCCATGAAACAGCAGTGAGGCACCATACACATAATAAGCTAATAAAAGGAATTGCAACGAACCATTCAGCTGCCCAGCTTATGTTACTCTACTGTGTTCACATGAGGCCTTGAGCCAACTGCAATATCCGTATCTGGAGGTTTACCCTGCTCTACCCTCTGGATCATTAAGATGAGGTTGAGGTGGAGGTGTTCTGGGGAGGGACAGGAGGATCTCTTCAGGTGCATTCATACCTCTCCAAGGCAAACCTTGTGTTCCCCTGATAGTGCTTCCTCACCTTTGTATCAAATCAACATTCCTCGATCTGTATCTTATCATACATGACCACAAAGTTCACTTATTATGACACCAGAAAGAGCCAATCCTGCTACCCTCTTTCTTCCTCGAGCATTGTCCTGGTGCTGCATCTCCTCCTTGTTGCCCACCATCCACATTTTGAAGTTCTCTGTCTGGTTTGAACTTAGTGATGGATATTAAGGGTTGTTTTAGTTGCTCCGAGATTGTTGTTTTTCGCTCTCATTTGCTCACATAGCTGCATGACACCAAGGCTCTTATGTCAATCCCGTATCATGCCCTGACTCCTTGCCTTTTAGGTGTTCTTTTCTAGCAACGCACATGGGCCTGTTTGGTTGGTCTTAAATATAGCTTTTGGAGTTTGGCTTATAAGCCACAAAAGCACCGAAATAGGTCACCGAAATAGGTGCTTTTGGATTTGGCTTTTGGCTTTTAACTGAACATAGTAGTATGATGGTATAAGCCAAAAGCCAAAATGAAAAGCACCTATTTAGGTGCTTTTGTGGCTTATAAACCAAAAGCGAAAAGCCATAAATAAGCACAACCAAACATCCCCTATCCGTGCTAATACCAATCAAACGGAGGAGTATGACTTACCTGCACAATGGGGCTTGAACCTGGGTAAAAGTCATCCCCGTAGCATCTGCTGACCCGAGCATCCCTTACGACAAAACAAATAAGTGCTCCCATAGTACATTCCGTTGGCCTAAAGATTTTATCCCTCGACAGAAGGTTAAGTTATGCTCAGAGAAAATCTGTCACAGTTTGTACACTCTGGTTTCCAAATTTAAGTCATCCTAGAATGCATTTCTTCAAATAATATGGAGGGCCCCGTCATTGTGTAGAAATGGTACTTAACATTGGTACTACCTCCGATCCTAAATAAGTGTCGCCATTTTGAACTAGAGTTAGTTCAAATCCGTGACACTTATTTAGGATCGGAGGGAGTAGTATTTTTGTATACTATTGGTGTTGAGAGGATTACACCTGGAATACGTTTGTATTCAGAAAATCAGTTGTAGCTATAGAATACGACCTAGATATTTGTGTGATGCACCTGACTAATTACACAACATACAACTCAGCCATCTGGTAAAAGTCATTTGTCATATTTTATTTTTATTTGTAGGTCCAAGTGCGTCTTGAAGTTGCAATGAGATCCAACAGATATAGCAGACGTTTAGCAAATGAGCTGATCACATCCTTGTTGGTGAGTACTTTGCATCCACTCTGGTTTGGCGTATTCTGTTGAACCATAAAATAAGAGTCGTTGATGAAACTGCAGGCTTATCTCGTCGTTATATCTCCAATCTGGATTGCATGGTTCCTTTTTTCACGGCGATTTGGCTCAAAGATGTGAACAACTTGCCGGAGTTGCGCGGTTTTGTCTCTCTACTTTGACCTTGGATAGGTATAGAAACAGAGTTGAAAACCATGTAAACATGAAACATAGGTTGGCTTGTTCTTGCAACTTTTTTCTAAATCCTCAAAGAAAAGAAAACAATTCAAAGTAAACTGTGGCAAAAAAAAATCATCCTAGTGGCTTCTTGGTCCTCTCTGGCCCAGCCTTCATCGTCTCCTACCCTCGATGTCGCGTTCACCGCGCTTCAGGTGCTGGGCAATGCTGCCCTTGGTGGGGACCAGCACGACGATGCCGTCTGGAACGCGCTGTTCCCCGTGGCCGTGGCCTCCTCATCCTAGTGGCTTGTTGGAGGTGGACAGGCCATTGAAATGTGGACATGCATCGCTCCCGCCTGCACGCACGGCAGCTAGCTGGCTTGCAACTCACGAGACCCTCGCCTCGCTTGTGTGTGTGTGTTTTGAGGTACAATTACTACTACTACAAGTGCTCTAACAACTCCCTTGGCTGCCTTTCATGGCTGCTTGTCACCGCACACAAGGCGGTAGACGAAAGAAATGCCAGACAGAATCTTGCATCCTGCTGGTACCGTATTTCTTTATCATGAACTTTTCCGTTGGTACATGGTTGTTGGCTCATAAACTGGCGCATTACGATATGACTTGATATAACGACTACCCATCATGTTCGTCTCAATTTGTATCCTCCATTCTCAATGAAGCTGAGGAAGAGGAAGCTGGGGAGAAGAAACGGGGGAGGAGCACCTGGCCTGGCCGGTTCCATGCGTGATGTGGCGCGAGCCACTGAGTGAGAATGGCAGGGAGCAGCGGAGTCGTCTGCGTAGGAGAAAAGAAAAGAAAAGTAAAGTCTGCGCGCGTGACTCAGCCCCAAAACGATCGGGACGTGCGATCTTCCACCCCGGGGTGAACCGTAGTCTTTTCCTTAGATTTATGGTTATCGTTTTGGTTTGACGGAAGGAAGGAAGGAGGCTGGTTCCCTTGGTCTCAAAACGGAATCACGTCTTGGTCTTGGTGTGGCTAGCGTACTCATACGTGACGCACCCAACCACTATCACCACTACTACATGTGTACTACAGCTAATACCGCGACGCGTGCGACCGACCCAGAAATCCCAAAAGAAATGGAGAGAAAAGGACAGGCAAGGCCAAGGCCAAGGCAAGGCAACCGCGCGCCGACGACTGCGGCCGCCAACCGCGCCACGCAGTTGGAAAAGGATACTCCTCCCCCGGGGGATCGATCCCCCGGGTCGTTGCGAGCGACGTGGAGTCGCGGACCCACGCGCGTTCCTTCTTCTTCTTGCCTATCTTCCTTCCTAAACCGTTTTATCCCCTTCCGGCCCTGTAGCTTGCAGCCACGCCGTCGTCCGCCTGCCGCTGTCCCTGCAGCTGCGGCCACCGCGCCGCCTCCCACCCATGTAGCTCCGGCCGCCGCGTCGTTGCCTGCCTGCCCCTGCAGCCGCCGCTCGTCCCTGCAGCCCCAGCCGCCGTTCGGCCCCGCAGCTTCGGCCGCCGAGCCGCCATAAAAGGACGCCCGCGCCACCCATGGATGTACTCCCGCCGCCGCAGCCTAGTCTCCCAGCACCCTGTGACCCCAACCTTCTTCCTCCCTGTTACTCCCCTCTCTCTCATCGCCGGCATCGCACACCTCCTCCTCTCCACCACCGCCGTCGGCGGTGCTTGCTACAAGCGGCAGCAGGGCTTGCAACATACGGCGACGGAGCTTTCTACTACGGCGGCGACTTCTTGCTACAAGCTGCGGTGGTGCTTGATACTACGGCGGCGGCGACTTCTTGCTACAAGTTGCAGCGGCGGTGCTACGTGCTGGTCGGCGGCAGCGCTTGCTACAGGCTGTGGCAGCTCTTGCTACTTCGGCGGCGACTTCTTGCTACAAGCTGCGGCGGCTCTTGCTACAAATACGTCGACGGTTTGCTATTGCAGGCCGCGGCGGTGCTACGTGCTGGTCGACGGCAGCGCTTGCTACAAGCTGACGGAGACACTTGATTTAATGGTAGCGACACACTGCTACATGTGACAGCGACGCTTGCTACATGATAAAATAGGAGTTTGCTACAAGGGTGCCTTGGGTTTCCGGCGAGATATCCGGCGAAATAGGAGTTTGCTACAATATAAGTTTTTTTTGCTATAACTGTTTTGTGATTTTGCTACAATAGCGCAACATTTTTGCTACACGGTCTCCGGTGAGGTCTAACGGCGAAATTCTCCGGCGAGTCTCCGGCGAGGTCGGATATGCTACAATAGCACAACTTTTTTGCTACACGGTCGCCGACGAGGTCTCCGGCGAGGTCCAGTCTGTTTTTATTTTTCTAGACCGAACCGTTTTCTGCTACAATGTAGCAAAAGCGGGGCAAATGTAGCAAAAACGGGAAAAATATAGTAAAAGTGGGATTTTGAATCCAAAAAGAGGACACGTGGTTGGCTGGGACCCGGGGGATGAAAACCACAAATCCCCCGGGAGACGCCTAGCACTGTCCCACGCAGTTTGGTTCCGCCGTCCAGATTGCGTCGCCAGTCCATCTCCAGTCGGTCGGTCGCTCAGCCGCGCAGCGCAGCGCAGACATTTCCCTTCCCTGTGAAGCCACAACCCCAACTACCACTCGCTCCTCACCGGAACGCGTTCGGTTTTATTAGCACGGCACTCACTCCACGTTTAAAAGACGACACCGCAACACAAAACCACCACGCCATGCCAGCATCCGCCGGCACCAAGCACTACTACTCCTCATTTCCGTCCTTCTCGTACCGTGCTGAATTCTGATCTCTGATCGGAGGAGGTGACTGACATGGTGCACCACCACCGGGCGACCCTTCTGCTGCACCACAACCAGCACAGCAAGGCCGGCGATGCGCTACTGCTCATGCTCGCCGGTTTCGCCGTCGCCTCCTGCCTACTGCTGCTCCTCCCCAGCAGCCCCTTCTCCGCCGCCATGGACGACCTCCTGCTGCAGCTGGGAAAGACGCGGTGTGACCAGGAGTCAAGGGCGCCGTCTCCCTGCTCGGCCGTGGCCAACGGCACCATCTGCTGCGACCGCACCGCGCGGCGCACCGACGTCTGCGTCATGCGCGGGGACATCCGCACCCACGCCGCCTCCAACTCGCTCTTCCTGCTCCTTCCCGCCAACTCCTCCGCCGCCCGCGCCTCCGACGAGCGCATCAGGCCCTACACCCGCAAGTGGGAGTCCAGCGTCATGAGCACCATCGACGAGCTCCGCCTCCGCGCCACCACCGAGCCCGAGCCCGAGCCGGCGCGCTGCGACGTCCGGCACAACGTCACGGCCGTCGTCTTCTCCACCGGCGGCTACACCGGAAACGTCTACCACGAGTTCAACGACGGCATCATCCCGCTCTACATCACCGCGCGCCGCTACGACAAGAAGGTGGTGTTCGTCATGCTCGAGTACCACGACTGGTGGATCACCAAGTACGGACACATTGTGGAGCAGCTCTCCGACTACGCGCCGGTCGACTTCGCCAACGACACACGGACGCACTGCTTCCGGGAGGCCGTCGTCGGTCTGCGCATCCACGACGAGCTCGCCATAGACGCCTCCAGGATGCCAGGAAACCAGGGCATCCAGGACTTCCGGCACATGCTCGACGACGCCTACCGCGACCGTATCAAGGCGATCGTCGAGGAGGAGGAGGAAAAGGCCGTGGCAGATTCGGAAGCAGGGCTCCCTCCTCCTCCTCGCAGCAGCAGCAGCAGCAGCAGCAGCGTTGGCGGAGGCATGAAGATCCTGCGCGCCACGGAACCGCTCGGGGACGACAAGCCGCGCCTGGTGATCGTGTCCCGGAACGGGTCGCGCGCGATCGAGAACGAGGCCGACCTGGTGCGCGCGGCGGCGGGGGCAGGGTTCCACGTGGAGTTGCTGCAGCCGCGCCCGGACACGGAGCTCGCCGAGATGTACCGCGTCCTCAACGGGTCGGACGTCATGGTGGGCGTGCACGGCGCCGCCATGACGCACTTCCTCTTCATGCGCCCGGGCTCCGTCTTCATCCAGGTGGTGCCGCTCGGCACCGACTGGGCCGCCGAGAACTACTACGGCCAGCCGGCACGGCGCCTCGGCCTGCGCTACATCCCGTACAAGATCCTTAAGTCCGAGAGCTCGCTGTACCGCCGCTACTCCAGCGACGACCCGGTGCTCACTGACCCGGTCACCGTGAACGCCAAGGGCTGGCAGGTCACCAAGAAGGTGTACCTGGACGGGCAGAACGTGCGGCTGGACATGGCAAGGTTCCGGCGCCGGCTGCGCGAGGCGTACGCTCACTGGGCGACACAGAGGCGGCGCCAACAGAGCAATCGGTTGTAGTAAATATGTGGTTGGTGTGAGTACAGCGTTTTTTTCTTTTTCTTTTTCGGAAGAGATGAATATTATACTGTATAGACAAATTATTTTGTTTTTTGCAAGGTATATGAGTGAGTTTTTTTTTCCACATTTGTGAAGCTAGCAGAGTAGATTGTTCGTGTGGGGGAACAGAATAGAGGCATTGTGGTGTACAAAGTAAATGGAGGCACAATAAGCCTAAAGAAATAGGAGAAGCATAAACAATTTATAATGGATATGTAGACCTATAGTGCAATTTATACTTATCCATACATTTTGAGGGATATACGGGATCCCGCTTTTGCAGCCCTAAACAAAACTGAGTCAGGTCTTGTTCAATATAAAGTGATTGGCATTAGCAATTCCCACGGCGTCTCCTTTTCAAGAAAAGAATATTTATGTACAGCAGAAAGTTGCCATGGCCTAAATGAAGACACAAAGCCTAAAGAAATAGGAGAAGCATAAAGAATTTACGTGGACGTAGAATTAAACGGATACGTAGACCTTTAGTGCAATTTGTATTAAATCATACATTTTGTGGGATACGCGGGATCTCTCTTTCGCTACCCGGCCTAAACAAAACCGAGTCAGGTCTTGTTCAATATAAAGTGATTGGCATTAGCAAATCCCACGGCGGTCTCCTTTTCAAGAAAAATAATTAGCAGAAAGTTGCCATGGCTCGAAGCATGCTACCCGTGTCGATTTTTTTTTTTTTTTTACGGGACCCGTGCTAATTTGTTGGCAGAGAAAAGAATCTAAAGCACCAACTGCTTTCTTGACGTTCGTTAACACGCTAACCTCGGTGTTAGAGAGAGACATCTGAACAGTCTCACGATGCTTTGAGTTGGAGATTAGAAGTTGTGGTGTCGATCGATGTAGGTAAGCCAATCTCGTGGACACCATCAGAAACAGAAAAACAACGGTGTACATGCGGCCGGGTCTCTTCTCGTGTTGATGGGAAGGTTCATGTAGATTTAGCTAGCCATTACCAAACTTGAAAGTGCATGCTGTTCCAGCTTTTAGTTCGTGATGTAGCACCTCCACTGACGCATGCTGCGGACGTGTTATCAGAAGCTAGGTTCAGATGCCAACCTTTGCTTGCCAGCAAGTCTTTCTTCTCACCAAGCAACTAGGGGGAAATATATATACAATTGTACTTCAGCTTTGGAGGCAGAACTAGCCAAGCAGGAACAGGTATGATCTTACGCGACCAGAAGGGAGAAGTAATTTTCACAGCCATTAGAGAGTTATATAATTGTTCTTCAGTTTTGGAGGCAGAACTAACGGCTTCTGAAGAGGGCCTGAAGCTGGCTTTGATTTGGTCCAGTGAGCCTTTTGACTTAGAATCGGACTGCTCGCATGCAGTGAATTTGATCATATAAAAAAATTTCCCACTTGCGTTTTCAGGCCGAGTTCCCGGGTTTTCAGGCTGACTTCCCGGCGAGAGCTCGGCCAAAAGGTGTTCGACAGAATTACGCCTAACAAGTCCAGCGACAAATTATTACAGAACAGGGTAAAAAGTCTTGTCCATCAATCGTCGATGGGGATGGGATCCTGAAAATGGCCTGTGAAGTCCGGACCAAAGTTAGCCCGAATCCAGACGAAAAGAGGTTCCTGAGAACACGACTGAGCCGATTTTCAGCGTCCGGACCTAAATTCGGTATCCGGATCGGTGTCATGAGAATGCTAGTGGAGATGCTCTAATAGATCGGCAGTACTGCATCAAGTGCTGAGTATTAAAGAAAGCTTAGGAGAAAGAGAAATAATTATTAGGAAGATAGATCCCCGGGAAAATTCAGCTACTCATATTTTAGCAAACATGGGAAGGTCGATGAACAGAACCCAATTTTGGATTCGATCCTTTCCGCCGAACTGAATGTTGTTGTAACCGACCAGTGTAACCTTTCGATAAGTTAATGAATTCTCCTTTTCCCTGTAAAAAAAATAGGGAAAAAAATATGGTACGAGTATTAGACATGTTAGAATTTTGTGGTAGAATGATATCTCTTTTAAGCGTATCGGTTGCGTGTTATACAGACGAGAAATAGCCCCTCGCATGGCTTAAAGAGTTGAATATGTATATAATTAGTGTAATACACTATGCATATACGTATCAGTATTATGTATCTAATACCTCCCTTAATCTAAATACGTAAATTTTTTAGATTACTTTTAAACTCATCTAATTTCTTAGAACATACACTTGTGAAGTCATCTGCCATCTGAGTTTTGCTGGAGATAAACCGTACATCAAATTGCTTGCTAGCAATCCTTTCTCGAACAAAATAGAAGTCAATCTCAATATCTTTAGTGCGTGCATGAAAAACTGGATTAGCATCCAGATAAGTGGTATCAAAATTATCACATCAGAGACATGGTTTCTCCTTGAGTGAAACACCAAGTTCTTGAACAAGAGCTTCAACCCAAAAAAGCTCAGCGGTGGTATTTGCAAGGGATTTGTATTCAGCTCTGTGCTGGAACGAGACATAGTAGGATGTTTTGTAGCACTCCAAAAGATAAGATTAAGACCAAAAAATATAGCAAAACCATAAGTAGAGAGTCTATCATGTAAATCACCTGTCCAGTCTGCATCTAAAAAAGCACTAAAAAGGGTGAAATTGGACCTCTTGAAAGTAAGAACAACCTTGCTTATGCCATGAATGTACCTCAAAATCCTCCTGACAGCAGTCCAATGTGTAGCAGTAGGAGCATGAAGATACCGATAGACCTTATTACCGAAAAAGAGAAACCAGAGCGTGTCAGTGTCAGATACTGAAGAGCACCTGTAATACTCCTATAGCGAGTGACGTCTTCAGAGCCAAGAGGAGAATCATCTGTCAAGGACGGTGTATCCGTGATGGAGAGTGGTGTTGGGCATAGTGTACAAGAACTCATACCAACACAACTCAATAAATCTGTATCATATTTTTCTTGATTTAATAGCAAACCATTGGACTGCTTGGTGTACCTCAAGCCCTAAAAAAATGAAGATCTCCAAGATCCTTAAGAGCAAACTCTAAACTCAAATTATGAAGGAGAGCTGAGATGGCTGAATCCGAAGAACTTGTCACAATGACATCGTCAACATAGATCAAAATGAACATAGTAATACCTGACTTGTTAAAGAAACAATGAGGTATCGACCTTGGAGGGAAGGAAACCGATTGTATGAAGCTTGGAGCTAAGCTAATAATATCAAGCTCGAGAGGCCTGTTTCAAACCATATAATCCTTGTCAAGTTTGCAAATGTAATTTGGAGTAGTGGAAGACTCAAAACCAGTTGGTTGTTTCATGTAAATATCCTCTTTCAGAACACCATGTAGAAACGCGTTCTTAACATCTATCTATCGTAAACTCCATCCTCAGGAGACTGATATAGATAGAACAAGTCTGATAGTAGCAACCTTAACAATAAGACTGAAAGTATCTTTATAGTCTATACCATACTGTTCTTTGAATCCTTTTGCAACAAGATGTGCTTTATACCAATCCATAGTGCTATCATCATGTTTCTTGATATGATAAACCCATTTGCAGTCAATGATATTTGTGTTGGATCTTGGTGGCACTAGGTTCCAGGTGTTATTGGAAATAAGAGCATCATATTCATCTTGCATAGCATGCTTCCAATTTGTATCATCTATAGCCTCACATAAATTTTATGGATCTCAAGTCAACGTTGACAAGAACCATCGAATTGTACCATCGGTACAAACTTTTGGTTGTTTAATACCTTTTTTAATATGAGTTTGGATGCCTGCAATAGGAGGGGGCACAGGCGGGGGCAGCGCAAATGATCCTGGTTTAGGCTGCACGTGTGTCTACCGCAGATTCGATGTAGGCAAGTCAACAGGGCTAACAACGATGTAGGCTCCTGTCCTAACGTTGCTATCATCTCCTATCGGGTTGTTGGGGAGTGCGGGGAGGGATCAGCCTCGGGATTGGTCTGATTTTTCTCTCTCTTTTTCTCATGTTCTGGTCTATCATTGGATGTGTTGTTTTCAACATTTTGTTCAAAACTTTGGCCGAATCTTAACCCAAATTTGCAGAGGCTCTTCGGTAGCAGCCTATGGAGGATCAACAAAAGGAATAATATGCAAATAGTGATCATTAGAAGTAAAAAAACACAAATACCTTCCTTATGGTGTGATAATCTGGGAGCAACATATTTTTCAGCCAATCATGTCTTCTATGCACGAGCCAAGTATATTGAGATAGATTTTTACTTCGTCAGAGAATGATTGTTGAGAAAACAACTTGAGATTCGGTTTATTTCCTCAAAGAATCAAGTAGCTGACGGGTATACAAAACCACTATCATATCGAGCTTTTTAAGAGTTCAAATATAATCATGACTTGACTTAGTTTTGATTAAGAAAGGGTGTTAGAAATAGTATCTATAACTTTAGTATACATGTTCGTAGAGGTGTCAGACGTGGCTGTACGTATCGATCCAAGATTCCTTTGTATACCGGTCTGTTGTAATCACTGGCACCGCAATGTACAATATATAAACACACACTCTGCGACTCGGGATGTATCCGAGTAGAACCTTTCAAACATATCGTCATTTTTGACACGTGCATTGAAGCCAAAGTTGCATGGCACCACAGTTGGGATTGCTTGACCCACCATTGCTCTTGACGTCCTTGCTTTCAGCCTCTAGCCCAGTGCTTGATACGTTGTAAACGTATCTATAATTTTTGATGTTCCATGCTTGTTTAATATCTACTTTGCTTTGTTTTGTCTATACTTTAAGGTATTTTTATATGTTTTCTGGGACTAACCTATTAACAAGATGCCACAGTGCCAGTTGCCTGTTTTCTTATATTTTTGGTTCCAGAAAAGTTAGAAAATGAATATTCTCGGAATTGGATGGGACAAAATCCAAAGTCAATATTTTATCGTGGGGAACACGGAGCTAGAAGACGAGACAGAGGAGGGCCTCGAGGGGGCCACACTCCCTGGCCACGCGGCCTGGCCTGGCATGCGCCTGGGGGTTGCAGTCGCCTCGGGCATCCTCTCGGCCCCCTCTTCGCCTATAAGAAGCCCCCGATACCTAAACCCTAAGTACCCGATCAATCTTCCATGAAACAGTCCATAGCCGCCGCCACCATCGTCCCTAGATCGGGAGGGGGGGATCTGAAGCTCTTCTCGGCACCCTGCCGGAGGGGAGAGATCATACCGGGGGCCTTCTTCATCACCATGACATCCTCTAGTATGATGCATGAGTAGTTCCACCTTGGACTATGGGTCCATGTAGTAGCTAGATGGTTGTTTCTCCTCCTTTGTTCTACCATGTTTAGATCTTGTGAGCTCCGTTCATGATCAAGATCATCTATTTGTAATCATGCATGTTGTGTTTGCGGGGATCCGATGGATATTGAGATTACTATGTCAGATTGGTTAATGATTCTATCATGTCTGTGTTGTTTGAGATCTTGCATGCTCTCTGTTTCTAGTAGCTATCTTGTCCAAGTAGATGCTAGTGACTCCAAGAGGGAGTATTTATACTCGATAGTGGGTTCATGCCTCTATTTAATCTTGGGAAGTGACAAAAATCTCTAAGGTTGTAGATGTGTTGTTGCTACTAGGGAGAAAACAACGATCTCTTGTTCATGGAACAAGTGGATTGTTTACCTTACATACTTTGGTTAAATAAGTTATCCGTTGCTTGCAACTTAATACTAGAGGGGGTTCGGATGATAACCTGAAGGTGGATTACTAGTCATAGATGCAGTTGGATGGCAGTCTATGTATCTTGTTGTATTGCCCAATCAAATCTCATAGGATCATGAATGTCTAGTATTGCATTGTTATGTCTTGATCTGTCCTGTCAATTGCCCCGCTGTAATTTGTTTACCCAGCATGTTATGTTGTTTATCTTAAGGAGAACACCTCTAGTGAACTATGGACCCTGGTCCAACCTTTACCATTGATACATCTTCCGTTGTTCCTCTTTAGTTTCTGCAAACCACCATTACCTTCCACACCATACAGTTAATCCTTTGTTTTAGCAAACCAGTGAGATTGACAACCTCACTGTTCGTTAGGGCAAAGTCTTGAGTTTGTGTTGTGCAGGTTTCCAAGTTGCTAGCAACACCTTTGGGTCGTTTCCTTCCTCCTATTGGTTCGATAACCTTGGTTTCTTTCTGAGGGAAAACTTGCTGTTGTGCTCATCATACCTTCCTCTTGGGGTTTCCCAACGAAGCTCTACAGTGATCTGAGCTGCATCAAGTAGTTTTCTGGCGCCATTTCTAGGGAGGCTAAGGACGACTTCACAAGGGGAGTCCTTCACAACCTTTCTCTTTACTTTGTTTTTGTTTTGCTTAGTTTCTTTTGCCTTGTTTTGTTTGCTTCCTTTTATAAAAAATTCCAAAAGAATTAGTTTCATTTGGTTTGCTTTCTCTTATAAAAAACACAAAAAAATAGTTCCTACTCTAGTTGCTACTACTGTTAGTTTACTCCACTTTTGAAGAAATGAACTGTGCTGAGAACACCAAGTTATGTGACTTCACTAGCACAAACAACAATGATTTCCTGAGTACACCTATTGCCCCACCTGCTCCTGATGCTACCTTTTATGAAATTAAGCCTGCTTTGTTGAATCTTGTGATGAAAGAGCAATTTTTCGGTGCTAGTTCTGATAATGCTGCTGCCCACCTCAATAACTTTGTTGAACTTTGTGAGATGCAAAATATAAGGATGTAGATGGAGATATTATTAAGCTCAAGTTGTTTCTTTTCTCCTTGAGAGGAAAAGCTAAAGAATGGTTGTTATCCTTGCCTAGAAATAGTATTGATTCTTGGATTAAGTGTAAAGATGCTTTTATTGGAAAATACTATCCTCCTGCTAAGATTATATCTATGAGAAGTGAAATAATTAAATTTAAACAACTTGATAATGAACATGTTGCTCAAGCTTGGGAAAGAATGAAATCTTTGGTAAAGAATTGTCCCACTCATGGACTGACTACTTGGATGATTATCTAGACTTTTTATGCAGGTTTAAACTTCTCTTCAAGAAATCTGTTGGATTCAGCTGCTGGAGGTACCTTTATGACCATTACCTTGGGTGCTGCAACAAAGCTCCTTGATAATATGATGGTCAATTATTCTGAATGGCACACTGGGAGAGCTCCACATGGTAAGAAGGTAAATTCTGTTGAAGAAACCTCCTCTTTGAGTGATAAAATTGATGCTATCATGGCTATGCTTGTTAATGGAAAATCTCATATAGATCCAAATAATGTTCCTCTAGCCTCTTTGGTTGCTCAATAAGAGCAAGTTGATGTGAACTTTATTAGAAACAACAATTTCAGCAACAATGCCTATAGGGATAATTTTGGTAGTAACAATAATTATAGGACTTATCCTCCTAATAATAGCAATACCTATGGACACTCCTACAACAATACTAGAAGTGCTCCCTCTAAACTTGAAGTCATGCTTAAAGATTTTATTAGTAAACAAACCACTTTCAACAAAACTGTGGAGGAAAAGCTTTTGAATGTTGAGAAAAATATTTCCTCTTTGTCTGAAGCACAGTCCTCTTTTATTAATAAAATGGCTGCTAAAACTGAAACCTTGGAAAGTACTTTTGCTTCTACTCATGCCATACAAGTTACTATTGATGAAAATGTTAGATTGTTAGATCAACTACATGCTAAGTGGGAAAGAGAAGCTGAAATTGTTAGAAACAATAGTGTTTGCACTATTACCACCACATATATGGATGCCACCAAACCACAAGAAGTCCCTATTCCTCCTATCACAATGCCTAAACCCAATGAGTCTACTACTAGTGATGCTAAGTTTGATTTTGATCTTGATGGTTGCAATATTTCTGAAGTGATTATGTTCCTACAAAATCTTGCTAGAAGTCCTAATGCTAGTGATATGAATGTAGCTTTCACCAAACACATTACAGATGCTCTTATTAAAATTAAGGAAGAAAAGTTGAAACACAAAGCCTCTATTCCTAGGAAAGTAGAAGATAGTTGGGAACCCATCATTAATATGCAAGTGAATGACTTTGATCTCAAAGCTTCATGTGACCTTGGTTCTAGTGTCTCTATTATGCCTAGAAAGATTTATGAAATTCTTGATTTGCCACCTTTGGAAGATTGATATTTGGATGTCCTACTTGATGATAATGCTAAAAAGAAACTCATGGGGAGTGTTAATGATATTCTTATTATGGTTAAAAATGCCTATGTCCCTGTTGATTTCTATGTTTTGGATGTTGAATACAATGCTTCTTGTCCTATTACTTTGGGAAGACCTTTTCTTAAAACTGTTGGTGCCATCATTGATATGAAAGAAGGCACCATTAAATATAAATTTCCATTCAAGAAAGGTATTGAACACTTTCCTATGAGGAGAGAGAAGTTGCCTTTTGCTCCTCCTTTGAAAGCAAGGTTTGATGTTAATGCTTCTTCATTTGAAAATACTTGATTTTTGCTTCTTGTGCCTAACTTAAAGGCGGTAAAGAAAAGTACTTCTTGGGATATAACCGAATAGTTTTCTTTAGTATTGGAAGTTATTACATCCTTATTCTTTTTATTTGTTTTTTTGTGCAAAGAATAACCTCTAATGAGAGGGAAGTAAGATTTGGGGAGTTGCTGTCCCGAAACAGATTTTTGTGCTCCACTATAAAAATTTGTGTAAAATATCTGTAAGTCGGATTGAGCTGTAATTTTCTGAATAAATCCCCCGGGTTGTTATATAACTTTCTTTAGTTCAACACTTTTTTATTTGAGCAACATAAGGTCTTCAAAAAAATAGGTTTCTACCTGCTGGTCTATTTTGACAGATTTCTGCGATTATTTGGATTTGCTTCTTATTGATTCCTTTTTGGGTTATTTTTGGGAAATTGAGCTTTTTGAGGGAATTGTTATAGTAAATTGTGTCTTTAGTGAAAGTTTTTGCTGTTTTAAAACTAAACCCCAAAGGTCTATTATCTTTTGAATACACTAATGTTGCTAATGAAGATTGTGTGAAGTTTTGTATGAAGGAAAATTTTCAGGTGTAAGGAAAGAATGATGTAATGAGATGAAGAATGGAAAAAAGCTCAAGCTTGGGAATGCCACCCTGTGTCACCCCATGAAATATTCAAGAGGTACAAGCGTCAAAGCTTGTGTATGCCCAACAGTGGCGGATCTAGAAATTCACTATGCCCCGGGCCACCTTCAGTAATTTTAGCTACAATGCCTCCTAAAACTTTGCTATAGTGCATCATCAAGCCTGAGCATCGTCGCCGCGCCCCGGGCCGTGGCCCTGGTTGCCAGGGGCCTGGATCCGCCCCTGATGTCCAAGGCATCCCCTTCTTCGTCAATAAAAATCCGAGGTCTTTCTAGACACTTCGTTTTTATTGTTTCATGCACAAGTTGTGTTGTTCTTGGAGCGTCTTAGTTTTCGTTTTTGGTTTTTGTTTGATTAGTTTGCTTGAATAAAGTAGTTGGACCCCCGTTTTCGCTGTGTTGTTTCAAATAAGTTGATTGGTGTTGGAGAGGAGTAGGAAGTTCTTGCTTTAGTAGTACAAGAGGAGCTTTCTTTGACTGTGACTTAGACTCTATCATGTCATGCTAGATGTTGTTTGACCTTATGCTTAGTGATTATTGATGTAGCATGACTTGTTCCAAACAATTATGATTGCTTAATGTGCCTTGAAAGGATCATGCGTTGTTTTAGCATACAAAAGCATACTATTGTGGTATTCTCCTTTGATGCTTTGTAGATGTGTGATACAAGCTCACTGAACTTTGTTGATTATTATCTTTGTGAGTTGTTTCAAATAAGTCGATTGGTGTTGGAAAAGAGTAGGAAGCTTCATGCTTAGGTGGTACAAAAAGGAGCTTGTATTGACTTTGGCTTAGACTTTATCATGTCATGCTAGGTGTTATTTTGACCTTATGCTTAGTGATTATTGTTGTAGCATGACTTGTTTCAAACAATTATGATTGCTTAATGTGCCTTGAAAGGATCATGCATTGTTTAGCATACAAAAGCATAGTATTGTGGTATTCTCCTTTGATGCTTTATTTGGGTTGACTTGGCACATGCTCACACCATGTTATGACTATGAACCAGTCACCTTAGCCTCTTTGATCATTTAGTTTTTGACATGTGGTACCACTTTATGCTTTGATTAATAATGTTTTGTCGCTCTGCATGATTATGGCCATTATTGCTCTCTTAGTTGGTCGCTCCCAGTCTTTTGCTAGCCTCCACTTGTATGGGTAACCTCTACTCATGCATCCAACTCCCAAGAAACCAAGTTATTCCAAAGTGTCCACTATATATTCCTTTGCATGGTGTGTTACACCATTCCAAGTATATTCTTGTTTTATCTATCTTCCAAATTAAACTTGTTATGTGAAAATTAGTGATTAAAGCTCTCACAAACTTGATGGCACACTTTATTTTCTTAACCCTAATAAACTTGAACCATTGTGTCATCTATGTTGTATATGCTTGCACTTATAAGTTGGAATTAGCAGAACAGTGCTGTCACGGGGAACGCTTTCAACATTTCACATGTACATGTTACCCAGTTGATATCATGCTCTTTTGTTTATGGATGTCGTCGGTGTGAAATAAAAGGGGAGCTTGTAAGTCCATGGAGTTATGTATGTGTGTTAGAGAAACGCCTGGGCCGCTAGCCTAAGCCATGCCTAATCATGGTGGAAACTTGCAGCATCACCATAGTGAGCAATCTATGAATCTTTTTTCTTATAAAAAAGGAGACATATTGAAAAGTGGAAAGAGAGAAAAAAGCACCATTTTCCCATGTTAAATAAGAAGATTGCTAAGATGCTCATTGTATGCTTGCCTTGTCATTTTGATTATGGGATAGCTCCTGTATCATGTGCAAGTGGTACCCCGTTGGCAGTTCTCTATGATACACATGTACTTACTATGACAAGAACTTACCAGTGATTAAATTTGAGTAGCATGAGGAGCGACCCTCGCACTCAAGGGGCATGAGATTGCCAACTTATACTTTGTTAAGAATATACTCCATAGTTTGTTCACTTTAACCTTAATCACTTCAAGATGCTCATGATAGGAGCAATGAGAGCTGAAAGCTAACAAGTACCATAATTTTTGGAAGCTCTTTATGAGACTTGAAATCCCTGCTTCCCTTTATGAAGGGCCTTTCTTCCATTATTATATTGAGCCTCCACCTTCTATCCTTAGGCACCAATTAAGAGAACATAGTTGCCATTCTTAGTTCTATGTGCATTGTCCCAAAACTTATTAATTGATGCATATTGTTGATATTGCTTGCTCTTGAACTATTTGTATCTAGTCACTCTTATAAACTTTGAAGGTGTCCTATGCATTTATTTGCTACTCGATGAGGGACAAGCTGAATGCCACTATGCTATGTTTTCTATATGTGAAACAAACAAACGTCTTTCAATGCATTGTTATTCATGATCTTTATTTGTAACCTTTCATGTTGCAGCATAGTTACTTTGTATTATTGTTAGAACTTCTTCTTTCATGCTCATGTTCAGAGTACTTTGATCCTAGCTTTCAATTCTTGCAAATGGTTTGATCTTGATATCGATGGTGCATGTCACCTAAAAAAATATTCTTTTTATCACTTACCTACTCGGGACGAGCAGGAGTTAAGCTTGGGGATGCTTGATACGTCGTAAAAGTATCTATAATTTTTTATGTTCCATGCTTGTTTAGTATCTACTTTGCTTTGCTTTGTCTACACTTTGAGGTATTTTTATATATTTTCTGGGACTAACCTATTAACAAGATGCCACAGGGCCAGTTGCATGTTTTCTTCTGTTTTTGGTTCCAGAAAAGTCAGAAAATGAATATTCTTGGAATTGGACGGGACAAAAGCCAAAGTAAATATTTTACCATGGGGAAAACGGAGCCAGAAGACGAGACGGAGGAGGGCCTCGAGGGGGCCACACCCCCTGGCCGCGCGGCTTGGCCTGGCTCGCGCCTGGGGGGTGTAGCCGCCTCGGGCACCCCCTCGGCCTCCCTCTTCGCCTATAAGAAGTCCCCGATACCTAAACCCTAAGTACCCGATCAATCTTCCACGAAACAGTCCGTAGACGTTGCCACCATCGTCCCTAGATTGTGGAGCAATCTGAATCTCTTCCCGGCACCCTGCCGGAGGGGAGATATCATCCCGGAGGCCTTCTTCATCACCATGCCAGCCTCCAGTATGATGCATGAGTAGGTCCACCTTGGACTACGGGTCCATGTAGTACCTAGATGGTTGTTTCTCCTCCTTTGTGCTACCATATTTAGATCTTGTGAGCTCCGTTCATGATCAAGATTATCTATTTGTAATCATGCATGTTGTGTTTGTGGGGATCCGATGTATATTCAGATTACTATGTCAGATTGGTTAATGATTCTATCTTATTGATTCTATCCTGTCTGTGTTGTTTGAGATCTTGCATGCTCTCCGTTTCTAGTAGCTATCTTGGCCAAGTAGATGCTAGTGACTCCAAGAGGGAGTATTTATGCTCGATAGTGGGTTCATGCCTCTATTTAATCTGGGGAAGTGACAGAAATCTCTAAGATTGTAGATGTACTGTTGCTACTAGGGAGAAAACAATGATCTCTTGTTCATGGAACAAGTGGATTGTTTACCTTACACACTTTGCTTAAAGCAGTTATCCGTTGCTTGCAACTTAATACTGGAGGGGGTTCGGATGATAACCTGAAGGTGGATTACTAGTCATAGATGTAGTTGGATGGAGGTCTATGTATCTTGTTGTATTACCCAATCAAATCTCATAGGATCATGAATGTATAGTATTGCATTGTTATGCCTTGCTCTGTCCTTTCAATTGCCCCGATGTAATTTGTTTACCTAGCATGTTATGTTGTTTATCTTAAGGAGAACACCTCTAGTGAACTATGGACCCCGGTCCAATCTTTACCATTGATACATCTTCCACTGTTCCTGTTTATTTTCTGCAAGCCACCATTACCTTCCACACCATACAGTTAATCCTTTGTTTTCAGCAAACCGGTGAGATTGACAACCTCACTCTTTGTTGGGGAAAAGTCTTGAGTTTGTGTTGTGTAGGTTTCCATGTTGCTAGCAACACCTTTGGGCCGTTTCCTTCCTCCTACTGGTTGGATAACCTTGGTTTCTTTCGGAGGGAAAACTTGTTGTTGTGCTCATCATACCTTCCTCTTGGGGTTTCCCAACAAAGATCTACAGTGATCTGAGATGCATTAGTGGTCATGTGCAGTTAATGCTGAGGCACGGGCTGGGTTGCATCATTGAAGTCTAGACGCCATCCACTCCACCCACCTTCCACATTGAAGCGGGAAGAAGCATCTTGCCCCGCTTGTGCTGCTACAACAAGGGAAGCAGGATTTGCAGCTAGGAGTACCTTAGGGGTGCTTCAGGGATCTCCTCTTCATCATCTTTAGCGGTGTCATGATGTGGCGGAGGTGGCAGAGAATCCGGATCGAGATATGCATGAATAGGTTAGGGGATGGGGCGATAATACTTGGGACATGAAACCTTAAGGAGTCTGAGCTGGAGGAGGGCAGGGAGAGCTTTCATGGTATTGCCGAAGAGTACGCCATGGAGGGGGTCCTCACAAGACATGTTTAGATAGGTGGGGGGATGGCGGTGAGTTGACGGGTACGAGGTAACACAAATTACCCAGGTTCAGATCCCATGACGGTGGCATAATCTTACCCCTGCTATAAATCACTATAATGTCAATACGCCGAGTTACAGGGATTGGTTCACTGTACGAGGTTGTATGAATTGTGCCCTAAAGGCTCCCACAGGTTAGGACTATAAAGGCACCATAACCTAGGGTTACAGGGAGAAGTCCATACCGGATAGTTATAGAGTCCTATACTAACACTAACTAGTCTTTCGTGTCTTGCACTCCAAGTTTCCGGGTTCTTCTATGGCGGTACCGTAGCCTTCCTTCTTCCAGCATGGGCCTCCCTTCTGGATCCATCTAACTAGGCCATCCAGTAGGCTATAGGCCTTGCTACCAACCGTGGGCCACCTGGGTTACTCGATTTAGAGACATGCTATGGCGATACCCATTAGGCATATCCCCAACAGTAGCCCCCGAAGAACTTTGAGATCTTGTGCCGTCTTGCCTCTTAGTCTTGAATGCTCCGTCTAGGTGATGTCGACAATTCGTCAAGAAAAATCTCGAACTCCTCCCAAAGAACCCTGCAAACTTATCTGTCTTCAACGTGTAAGCCGGAGAATCATGAAGTCTTGAGTTTTCTTTTCCATAGTCGGATAGGATCTGCTCGTACTAGAATCTTCAGGCGTGTCTACTTTACTTCTTCTGTCGGTTGGTTGACGTAGGCTATAGCCTATGTTTTCTCGAAACTCACATATGGAAGTGGTTAATCATAGCTATTTTCCCGTGTGAGAAATCCAAAATGTTAAGCGGCAAACAGGGTACGTGGAAAAATTTCCGCGCACATTCACACTTACGTTGTCAACGCTCCAGCCATTATATCTTCTTGCGCACAAATCTTGGCGCTGGGTCGTATAAATATTTACTGCAACGTGAATCAATTCGTCACCCGCATTCTCCTTGCGCCTTCTTGTTCCTCTCGATGAGCGACCCCTCGAGCTCCTATGATAAACCCTAGAAGAACCCATCTTCCTCTTCATTCCACCCCTTCTTCCAATGGCAAGCAACATCCACATCCCCTCCATGGTGTCGGCTTCTGAGGCTTCGACGAAACCTTCCAAGGAAGTGGCAGTCCTGCCGTGTGGAATCGAGATTCCGATCACCGCTATGGTGGAGGAATCCATTGGTGGTGACCAGAAAATGGCGTCGTTCGAGCCCCTAGATAAGGACAAGGAGGAACCTGACTCCCACAAGGGAGTGTGGAGGGGCTCTAACCTCACCGCGGTGGATCTAAAGGATCTCATCACCGAGGGATACATTCTTTCAGTGGAGGATCTGGTCTGGCGGCTGGCGCCAGCCAGCAAAGTCACCCATCTTCCCAAGCCGTATAAAAGGTCTACCTCAAGGCCTAGATGGTACGTGGCGTTACCCTTACAATCTCCGACTTCTTTCTTCAAGTCCTGGAGCACTTCCGAGTTCTTCCTTACAACCTCCCTCCTAATAGAATCCTAGCACTTAGCAACTATGTAGCCTTGTGCGAGGGATACTTAGGGATTAAGCCTAGGTTAGACATATTTGTCTATTTATTTATGGTAAAGAGAGAGTCTAGTGCCTCCAAGGACGAGCTGCGCAACTTTGGGACGATTAGATTTAAGATCCTTCCTAGCTGGCGATTCCCCGACATTGTCGGTTATGAATCCTGCAAGAATTGGCAGACTACATATTTCTATGGAACGGACATCCCTCTGGCCAGCCGAAAAGCTTCCTATCTCGACTTCATCGATGGTGCCGCTAATGAGTCCATGACCTGGAGGTCCCAAGCCACTCTCCCCTCCAACAATTAAGCTTCTCGCATCGTCAGGCGAATCAACGGCTTATTGATGGAGGCCTGACCAGTTTGGACCTAGCCATGTGCAGGTTTGCAAGGCGGATCCAACCTTTGTAGCACCTCGCCAAGCTGATGCACGAGTACACTAAACAGAAAGAAAATACCAAATCCATATTTCCAAGGACAACTTATCTAGTGACTCCATCAAGCTCTGGCTTAAGGACATCATCAAGGTGAAGGATAAGAAGCCCAGCTTCACCATCACCTTTGACATGTTCGAATGCAGCGAATGTCCAGAGGTAACATGCATCCTTTATTTTTTGTGTATACTCCAACTTATCCGTCTTCGATGTGTCAATCATCTAACATACTTTTGCTCTTTCATCTAGCGAGCCTACCTGAGGAAGACATGTCCTCCCAAGTGTATGACCCCAAGCTAATAGATGTGCATGTTCTATCCGATGATGATACCTTAAAGGATCATCCTGCCCCAACAACGTGAAAGAGGAAGACCTCCACCTTTGACGATGCTGCTGCGGGCAAGAAGAAGAAACTGGAGAGTGGAGTCTCCAAGAAATCCATTGCCTCATTGGAGGCATAAAAGAGAAAGTCCGCTGGCATCCCCTTGACCAAGGAACCTGCCATTTTTTAAGTGTTTCTCTTCACCGACTTTGTATTTCTTTACTCATTTCTGTACTTATACTTGTTAATTTTGTACGTTTTAGGAAGATAACTAATGTCAGCTTGAAGCGGACCTCCAAGGATATTGGAGGTTCCAAAAATACTTATGATATGCTTTCCAAGTCCTCTCTTGTCGTCACTCCCCTACTCCATCCACCAAGCACACTTCGGGATCCACCGGGACACCATCCACCGCTGCACCTGAGACCCTCGTCATGGAGATAGACATTAATCCTTCTCAATATGTCTCAGGTGCTACCGAGTTGGAGATTGTTTCCGGTGCACATGCGACGCAGGAGAGTACCTCCTCCAAAGTGCTTGAAGCTTCGGCTAAGGATGCCACTGTAAATGGGAAGGAACTCATGGCAGAAGTAGCTGCAGGATCAACCACCAGCAAGTCGGGAGCTTCTACGCCATCCATTGCCATCGCAACACAAAGATCGGCTAGAGCTTCATTCGTACCTGCAGGTGGTGCACCTGTCGTATCCCATACTCCTCCGACACCGAGCCTGGAAGATCTAATCTGGCAAGCGGATATTATTCAAAACAATGCCAAGGTCTTCCATGACTCGTATTTCCAAGCGGCGAACAACTTAAAAATCATTTCCACCGTAAGTCCTCGATACTTCACATTTCACTTAATCTATAGCCCACTGTAGCCTCCAAGCGCTTATGCAGAAAACTGTAGGTTTTAGGCTTGAGTGCTCTAAGAATGACTAAGTGAAAAACTTGATAGTGTAGCCCCCGAGTATCTAGATAGAATCAAACATTCCGGCTAGATACTCATAGAGAAGCATACGTAGTGTTTAAATCCTGATAGTGTTGCCCTCGAGCCTCTAGGTGAAACTGAATGAGTTCTGACTAGATGCTCAAAAGAGACTAAGCGTCTTTAGAGTGAAATCTTACTATAGCCTCTAAGCCTCTAGGTGAAACTGAATAAGTTCCGGCTAGATGCTTAAAGGAAACTAAGCATATCAATTGCACAGAACAAGCATGCTAAGAAGGTGTCCGTCAATGAGAAGTTTTCCAAGCTACAGGGGGAACTGAAGGAGATATGCCCTAGAGGAAAATAATAAAGTGTTTTTATTTGATGTATCTCTTGTATGTTCATAATACATTTCTTACCATGCTATAACTATATTAATACGAAACGTTAATACACGTGTGGTATGTAAACAACCAGGTCTCTAGTAAACTAGCTCATTGTAAAAGTGATGATCTTATGGTTTCGAGATCATGGTGATAGTGCTGATTGACAATGGGGTCACATCATTGGAGAATGATGTGATAGACAAACACCCAAAGTTAATCACAATGAGATCTAGTTACTTAAATGTTCGTCATTGATGATAACATAGAAACACCGTGGCCTATATCCTTCGACTGTGAGATAATGCATAATCACTGTTTTAGAAGTAGACTTTGATGATATCAAGTATCAAGCCGTGAAAGGGTGATCATAAAGGTATCGTTGGGTTTCCCAAAGAAACAGGTTGAGGAGTATTTATCAAGACCATGATTTGCCAATCCAAGTAACAGATAGATACACGTGGCCAACTCGGTGACGTTGCATTAATGAAGCTTGCAAGCGTATGACTAGGTCATGGAATGCAATGGCACTGAAACGAGTAAACAAGCTCATAGGTAACAAGATTGAACACAAGTATGGAGATACTTGAGATCAAATCTTGGATGAACTACGTATTGTATGGCAAAGGGAATAGGATTACGTAGTTAAGATTCAAGCGATGAGATTCGTGAATGCACGAGTGGTCATTATGGGCATCCAAGTCCCGCTGTTGATTTTTGACGCAAAAGGGGTTTTGGTCATGTTCGTAGCATCTCCGAGCCGAAGGGTGGCACACTTAAGGGTGGGGACGCATTGGGATCGAACCGACACCGCATGAGAAATGAGAGAGAGATCGGAAAGGTTCCGGGTAACATCCGAAGTTGATCAGAAGGGGTCCGGAAGGAGTTCTGGAGTATGAAATATCATAATATATGTTTTTATATTAATTGGTTGAATTAATATTAAAACATATTTTATTTTTATATTTATAGGTAGCTATTTCCTATTGGGCCACTTCCAGATGGAATGGCCCATAGGGATAGGTGCCAAAGGAGAAGGGAGAGGGCCTAGCCGGCCAAAACCCTAGGGTTTCCACCCCTATCCCTAGGGTTTGACCCTCCCCTCCCTCCTATATATAGATGAGCCCCCTCCCCTCTATTTGCACCACAACAACAAGTTCTCTCCTCTCCCTCTAAATCATAAGGATCTATCCATTAGATTGCATCTAGCTATTGGGATTAGATCTCCACCTCCGCACTACCGTCGTGTGCAGGACGACCCGACTTCCATCTTCTTCCGCTGCTCGGCTAGATCGGAGCCCAGGAGACGTCCCTACATCGGACGTGTGTAGAGCTTCGAGGCGCAACACTTGGGGCGCTTGTCTTCATCACTATATGCCTACTTGTGTAAGGTGTGCCACAGTCTTGAAGGGTAAGAATTCCATCCTCCCTCTCCGTTACTTATGTCTGTATAGAATAGATTTTGGTTTTCGTGTTCGCGTAGTGTCATATCCCAAAATTTTCCAAATTTTGAAATGTGAAAAATAAATAAACAAAATAATTAATTGTTGAAATTTAGGGTGAAAAGAAACTTTTTGATTCTAATTGGAAACATCAAAACCCATCTTGAACAAACTTTGAATAAGATTTGAATCCAACAAAAATTCAAATCAAGTGAAATACATTCTTCATAAATGCAACTTAAAATTTAAACACTTAGGAAAATAAACCAAAACTCTAAAACCCTAATGGAGGAAAATCATTTCAAAAGATATCCCTAAGATTATGGATTTGATCCATATACAGATTTATCAACAAACATTTATAAATGATCAAAAGGGGTAAATAGAAATATTATAAAACCATGGAAATTGGTTTCACTTAATTTGGAGCCATAGATAAAATCTTATGAATTTAATAAGGTAAGGAAATTAAATTCCCAAAGCTAATAAAGCACCTATCTAAAATCCATACCAAATTGTGAGCAATTAATCCTAAAGAGATTTAAAAGGATAAACAAATATTAAATAAAATTTTACAAATTGGAATCACCAAGCTTGGGTCTATAAATAAAAAGATATGGATTTTATGAAATAAAGAAAGAAATAAGTAATAGGGAATATTTAAAAGCCAAATTAAAACTTGGCCAAGTCCATAAGCAAATGGAATAATTATAATCCAAATCCAAATAAAAGGATAGAGAATTTTCAAAAAAAATAAAATGGCATTAACCAAATTCTATTCCATTTGAATAAAGACAATTGACTAAATTAAATGATTAATAATCATAATAACTACTTTAAATAATTCAAAGTGAGTTATTTAAACACCCTATTAATAAATAAACCTACTGAAAAGGTTTTGATAAAAATTTGAATTTAAATAAAGAATGGAATTTATATTTAAAATCTTATTTGAATTAGGGCAAGAGCCTATTTTAAATAAAATATAAACCATGAATAAATAAAGGAATTATTCCTAAAAAGGGATTTAAATACATGTTTAAAACATATTAAAAACTTACTGAAAGGTTTGGAAGGTTTTGAATTCAAATGGTTGTTTGAAATGTTTAAACAAATTCAAAACAGAATTGGAAATGGAAAAATAAAAATAAACAAGAGAAGGAAAAAAATAAAACAAAGCAGCCAACCCAACAAACCCAACCCACTGGCCCAGTTAGCCCATCTCCTCTTTCCGCAGGAAAAACGTTTCACACCGCAGATCTCACCCACCCCTCACTGACTGCTAGTCCCCACCACTCCTCTCTCTATCTCACTGAACAGCCAACCCCACCCGACAGTCTTCGTCCTCACCCGCCGCGGCGACCACGCCCTCTCCCCCAGCCGTTTCTATCGCCGTTTTCTCCGATTAAATTCGCGGTAACGACGCCATTAAACCGTCCCCTGACCACACTCCCTTAAATGCCCACGACCCATCTCCATTTACCCTCGCTCACCCCTCCCTCTCGGCCACAGGGCTGCCTCGATTTCGCACTTGAGCACTTCCTGCTCCGACGAGCTCTCCGAGCAATTCCGGCTGCTCCTCGCCGCCCTTGCCTCCCAGTCCCCACGAGCTTGCTCTCCATCTCTGTGCACGTCTCCCAGTACCCCGCACTTGCCCGCGCGCTCCCCATATGCTCGGCAACGACCACGTCTGAGCATCGCCGCCGTCTGCCTCCCCCCGGTAATCCTGACCGCCCCTCTCCCCCTCTTTCACACGCGTACACTCTCCGCAACCTTGCGCATCTAACCGTACTCACCTTGTGTCTTTGCATACCCCGTAGCATCATCTCCGACAACGTCTGAGTGCACCCGACGGTTCCACGAACTCCGGCGAGCGATTCAAGCCACCCCCGTGCGCCCCTGTCCCCGAAACAACCACCTCGAGCATCAGCAAAGCACGATGACCTCGGTAAGCTACCTCTCTCCCTATTTTGATTCTTGAATCGCCGGCTAGTGCACCGTTTGACCGCGCCGCCGCCACTCGCCGCCGCCAGCGCCGCTCATCCATGGTCAAGCTCACAACAGTTGTTGGATCTGGATCGCGTGGATAGGAAAGAACGACTTAAGCGAAAAGGTATCCTTTGATCTGTACCGTGCATAGTCATTTAGATCTGACGGGGCTCAGAGAGGTCGATCCAACCGAAGCGGTACCAACCAGTAAGAACACGACGCGTGGCCTAGAGTTTGTTTTAAAACCAGAATTTGTTCTATTAGATGTTCAAATTTGTAAATTGCATAACTTTAAATCTACACGTCCAAATTTTGTAAATTTTATATCAATGGAATAAGAAAAACAAGTACTTTCCAACTATGCACTTTGTTTAGTAAATTGCTTCTGTTAAATTGGTTGTATTTGCAGAAACTTGTGTAGGCATATTTTGAACATAAAATTTATTCTAGAAATGTTTTTAGGATAAAATCTTTGTCAAATGGCTTGTTTTGAAACTACTGGCCATATAAACCAACTTGTGGAATTAAAAGTGTATTTTTTGAAGCCAAAGAATAAATCTTTGAATAAGAGCATTTCTAGTTAAATAAAAATATTGTTTATGTGTTAAAAATGCTTTTTGAGTAAAACCTTTGAGAAATGGTTTGATTTGAACTCTCTGATCCTAAATACGAAGTTTTATGATTTAAAAATATATTTGGTGAACCCTATAAAAATTATTACTTTGTTAAAGGCATTCCCAACAACATAAAATATTGCTTTGGTGTAAAAATGGCTTATAGGTGAAACCTCTTGCAAATGGTTTTATTATTAAACACTTAACCTTAAAACACTAACATTTGTTTTTTAAAATGTACTTGCCACACACTAGAAATTGTCACTTTGATTTAAATCAAATCTAGCAAAACAAAAATGACTTAAAGTGGCCATTTTTCACTAACTTGATATCAAATAGTTTTACCACTTTTATAAATGACCAATGGGTGTTTTCAAATGTTTATGACCTAATAGGAACCAATTTTCCAAATAAAACAATCTTTGACATGCTTGCATGCATAACTTTTGTTTTTATTATTCTATGTGATGATTGCTTGAATGGTAGTTTGAAATTGTGCCTTGATTGAATTGTAGTGAAATTTGAAGAGTGTGGCTATTACAAGATCAAGGAGTGAACTTATTTTCTCTACCAAAAAGGCAAGTGATGCTTCATACTTTTGTCCTATTATTTTCACTATGCATTAGTGATATTTTAAGTAGGACTTGCATGGAATTTTGGTAAGTATAAACTATGTCATGGGAAATCCTAGTAGATGAAACCTTAGTAGAATTTTCCTAAGTTAAGATTCTTACTACTATCATGCTTAGCCTAGCTAGTAGAAAACAAGGGTGGATTATATTCATGCTATGGAATATTTCTAAGTCAAGGACTTGTGTTTTGTTTAATAAAACAACTAAGTGAATGAATCGCCTGGGTGGAATGGAAAGAATGGTTTGTGTTGAGTGGTTACGCAAGTCCAGTATGCTGGGGAAAACTTGGGCATCACCAAGTATAGTATACTGGGGAAAACTTGGTATCTCACTTGTGGAATGCCACCCAGGAACAAAGAGATTTGAGATGTCAAATGTTGAGAAGCTTCAAGTGCAGCCAGTTGGCATTATGGGATCTGCCTGGATCATATAGGTTGAAATAACTTAGCCAAATGGACAGTTGGTGGTAGGGGATGATAGGTTGGAACGCATCCATTCTGGTATAAGGGAAGGCTTCTGAAAGATCTTGTCTTGGTGAAAATAAAGTCTTGTAGGGAAAGTGCACCACCTCTGCAGAGTGTAAAATCTAAGTACTTAGCCATGTCCCTGGCAAAGGACAATTTGATCATCAAGACATGGAAGCTATCAAGAATCTCCTCATCCCAATTTTGTAAGTTAAAACTTGTGGTTGAACAAGGGTTTAAGGTTCACCAATTTCTATTGGTGGTTCCTTGGGTGATTTTTGATAAACAAAAACTTAGTGTTTTCAAATGATAAGGAAAATCTATTTTGAGCAAAGTAAGCCTAAGCTCCACTTAGCCAAATGCATATAGATGATAGATACCACTATACTACCATAGTATCACTTGCCAATACAATTCAAATGTATTGACCCTTGTGGCTATAACTTATTATGTTGCAGGTTTTTTTGATGTTAGTAAAGTGTGTTGATTAGGATTACAAGTCTACAACCAACATGATTGCCTGTGGCACTTTGAAGATAAATGACTCCATGCTATAGTTATTTCTGCTGCATTGTAATGAGATAGCCAAATGAGCTATGTAAGATGTAATGAATTATTTTATTCCTGGTTATATAGTTGTATTATGACCTTTGTTTCTTGATATTACATCTTAACTGTGGATGCTAGCTATTGATCCAGGGACTAGCATTGTAAACACAGGGATCTCTACCTTATTAAAGGTTGGGACGTCTACACGTAGCTAGAATTTTTTTGTTTCCTACTACGAACCCCAACAGTGGTATCAGAGTTAGATCTATGAATATACATGTCGTACGTATATAACAGATAGAAATATGTGGGCATTTATTCTTTAGTTGCGACCCTCTTTCGTGTTCTTGTTATATCACGGGATTGATTGATAATGCAGCCTGGACCGACCCTACGCGTAAGCTTACGCGAGACTAGTTCCACGCTCAACATACGGCTTATTCTGTATAAGTGGCTGACGGGTGTTTGTCTCTCTTTCAATAGTGGATATGACTTTTACATCGGAGGGCCCTGAAAACGGAGCGAAGAGGCAATCATTGAATCAACGTTGTGGCTCAACATTCATAGGTGGGAAGGGGTTCTACCATGAAAACCCTAAAGCCACGTAAAACTTGCAAAAGAATAAAGTAGAGGTGTCTAACTTTGTTTTGCAGGGGCGTGTGTCATGACATGGTAATGGTAAGTTTATGAAACGTGTTTTCTATTGGAGATCTAGATGGAGATCAAGGCGCTGCAACCATGTCATGACACCATACTTTTGAAGTATTTGTTTGCACATCTTGTTTGTCATAGTATATTTTATATACGACGGTAGCTAAATCGGATGATCTCTCACAATTCCAATGATAGTGTTCCCCTTGTGTGCGCACCACCAATAAAGTTCTTCGGTATGAGGCAGGCCATGACGATCTAGTGTAAGACATACCTACGTTCACATATAGTGGGTGTAAGAAAGGTTACACAACAATACACACAAGTTTGAGTTAGCGAGCCTAGCATGTACAAACATGGCGTCGGAACACAAGAGACCGAAAGGTCGAGCATGAATCATATGGGGATGTGATTGACATTCAAAATGTCTACCTTTGGAGCCATATCATCGTCCATGACGATCGGGCGTGATATAGTAACATGGGATCATGTGATCACTAAAATGAATGGAGGGATGTTCGTTTTGAGTGGGAGCCTTGTTAATTCTAGTTTAAGAGTAAACTGAAACTTGAGCTCAGTATATTATGAACATGGTCTAAACTCTTTGCAAATCCATTGTAGATGTCTCACCTACCCACCTTCAACCTTAGCTCATTCCTAGAGAAGGACAAGCTGAAAACCGATGGTTCCAACTTCACTGCCTGGCAACGCACCCTGAGAATCCTCCTGACCCCCTATAAGCTCAACTATGTCTTAGAGGCAGAACTGCCCGCCAAACCCACAGATACTGCCACTGAGGATGAAAAGAATGTTTGGCAGTCCAAGGCAGATGATTCCTCCCTCATCTAGAGTGGAATGATCTATGCCATGGAGCCGAAGCTTCAAAGAAGTTTTGAGAAGAAGGATGCATTTGCGATCCTTGAGGATCTCAAAGCCTTCTTTTCTCCACAGGCTCGGGCAAAGAGGTATGAAGCTTCCGAGCTCTTCTTCTCTGCCAGGATTGAAGAGCATAGCAGCGTGAGAAATCACGTAGTCAAAATTTCTGGCTACGTTCAACGCTTGAACGCCTAAGATTGCAAAATCCTGGATGAGCTTGCGATTGATAGGGTGTTGGACTCGTTGCCCCTAGCTACAAAGCTTTAATGATGAACTACAACATACAGGGGATAATTAAGACCCTTGCTCAGTTGTTCGGCATGCTCAAGACTGCTGAGGTGGAAATCAAGAAGGAGCACACGATGTTGATGGTCAATAAGACCACCAACTTTAAGAAGTTGGCACATAGTAAGGCCAAGAGGCTAAGAGGGATGGAAAGCAAGTTTCTCATTCCCCTAAGGCCCCAAAGCCAAAGCCCGACGTTACGTGCTACTACTGCAAGGGAGACGGGCACTAGAAGCGCAACTTCCCCAAGTATCTCGAGAACAAGAAAGCCGGCAAGTTTGCCGCAAAAGACAAAGGTATATGTGATATACAAGTTATTGATGTGTTGCTTACAAGAACTAGGAGCAACACCTGGGTATTTGATACCGATTATGTTGCTCATATTTGTAACTCCTAGTAGGAGATACGGAATAAGCAGTGCCTAGGGAAGGACGATGTGATGATGTGCGCCGGCAACAGATCGAAGGTCGATCTCAAGGCCGTCGGCGATCTGTCTCTATGTCTTCCTTTGGGATTAATTTTAGTTTTGAATAAGTTATACTTTGTACCCGCCTTGAGCATGAATATTGTGAGTGTATCTTGCTTATTGCAAGATCATTATTCGTTTAAATCTAGAACACGTGGTTGTTCTATTTATATGAATGATGTCTTTTAATATCATGCTCGTGTATGCAAAGGTTTATTCTTACTAGATCTTGATAGTAGCACACACATCCATAACATTGATGCCAAGCGTTGCAAGCATAATGATGATAATACCATGTACCTATGGCATAGCCTTCTTGGTCATATTGGCGTAAAGCGCATGAAGAAGCTCCATTCTGATGGACTTCTGGAATCACTAGATTTGAATCTCTTGATACATGCGAGCCTTGTCTCATGGGAAAGATGACTAGGACACCCTTCTCCGGTACTATGGAGCAGGCTGCAGACCTGTTGGGAATCATACATACATATGTGTGTGGACCAGTGAGTGTCTCGACACGCAATGGGTATCGTTATTTTTTTTATCTTTACTGATGTTTTGAGTAGATATGGGTATATATATTTGATGAAGCATAAATCCGAAACCTTTTAAAAGTTCAAAGAATTTCATAAAGAGGTAGAGAATCAACTCAACAATAAGATTGAGCACCTTCGATCAGATTGGGGAGGCGAATACTTGAGTTATGAGTTTGGCATGCACTTGAGGGACTATGGTATTATACCACAGCTTACGCTAGCTAGAACGCCATAGCGAAATGGTGTGTCAGAACGGTGTAACCGTACTCTATTGGATAGTGTTCGGTCCATGATGTCTTTGACTGATTTGTCTATGCCATTTTGGGGCTATGCATTAGAAACCGCCGCTTTTATTCTAAAAATACCACCGTCCAAATCCGTGGAGACAACACCATATGAGATATGGCGTCGCAAGAAGCCAAAGTTGTCGTTCTTAAAAGTTTGGGGATGTGAGGCTTATGTTAAGAAACTACAGCCTGACAAACTCAAACCTAAAGCGGAAAAGTGTATCTTTGTAGGATACCCAAAGGAAACTATTGGGTATATCTTCTACAACAAATCCGAGCGCAAAACGTTTGTTGCTAAGGACAACGTTTTTCTAGATAAAGAGTTTCTCACAAAAGGAGTTAGTGGAAGAAAGATAGAGCTTGATGAAGTCGTTGTCCCTTCTCTCCAAATATCGAGTAGCGCAACGGAAACTATTCTAGAACTGCCCTCTGTAGTGGAATAAGAAGCGAATGATATAGATCATAACATCGAAGCTCCTACGGTTCAGAGAATAGCAAGAGTATGTATTGTCCTAGATTGGTACAATAGCCTTGTGATGTCAGTCTTGTTGGATGAACAAGAGGAACCTAAAAAATACAAAGAAGCAACAGAGAGTGCTGACTCTGAAAATTGGCTACAAGCCATGAAATCTGAGATAGGATCCATGTATGAGAACCAAGTTTGGAACTTGGTAGATCTCCCTGAAGGTAGAAAAGCCATGGGGAATAAATGGATCTTTAAAAGGAATACAGATGCTGGTGGCAATGTGATTGTCCATAAGGCAAGACTTGTCGCAAAAGGTTTTCGACAAGTGGAAGGAATTGACTATAGCTAGTCTTTCTCTCCTATAGCAACATTGAAATCTCTCCGTATTTTACAAGCAATTGCTGCATATTATGATTATGATATATGACAGATGGATGTGAAGACCGCCTTCCTCAATGGTCACATTGATGAAGAGTTGTATATGATGCAACCAGAGGGGTTTATCGATCCTAAGGATGCTAGAAAGGTATGCAAGATTGAGAGATCCATTTATGGACTAAAGCAAGCGTCGAGGATTTGGAACACGCAATTTGATTAAGTGATCAAGAGTTTTGGATTTGTCCAAAATAATCAAGAAGCTTGTGTTTACAAGAAAGCGAGTGGGAGATCGGTGGCATTCCTGGTGGTATATGTAGATGACATATTACTGATTGGGAATGATGTGGAATTATTAGGGAGTGTGAAGGAATATCTAAGTAGCTAGTTTTCCATGAAGGATCTAGGTGAAGCAGCCTACATGTTGGGTATCAAGATCTATAGAGATGGATCAAGACACCTTATAACATTAAGTCAGAGTACTTACATAGATAAGATTTTGAAGAAGTTCAAAATGGAAGACTCCAAAAGGGGTTTTGTGCCTCTTGTGAAAGGTGTGTCATTGAGTAAGACTCGGTGTACAACAACAGATGTTGATAGAGAGAGGATGGCTAATATCCCCTATGCCTCAGCCATAGGTTCTATCATTTATACTATGCTATGTACTCGACCTGATGTGGCCCTGGCACTTAGTTGGACATGCCATTTCCAAAGTGATCCAGGAGTGCAACATTGGATAGCTATGAAGAATATCCTAAAAAAGAATTAAGGATATGTTCCTAGTCTTTGGAGGTGTTAATGAAGCTCTGAACGTAACATGTTACATGGATGCGAGCTGGAACACAGACTCCAATGACTCGAGGTCTCAAACATGATATGTGTTTTTGGTGAATGGTGGCGTAGTAACCTGGAGAAGCGTGAAGCAACCAGTGGTGGCACAGCCTTAAATGGAATCAGAATACATCACACTTAACTCTGCTTCGAATGAAGCTGTGTGGCTACAAAATTTCGTCATCGAACTGGGAGTTGTTCCTAATGCGTATGAACCTGTGACCATCTTTTGTGATAACACATGCGCCATTGCAAATGCGTAGGAACCAAGGACTCATTCCACAGCCAAGCATATCCAGCTGAGATTCCATGCTATTAGACAAAATGTTGAGAATGGCAAAGTCAAGATTTGCAAACTACATACGGATCTGAATGTTTCGGATCCATTTACCAAAAGTCTACCACATGCCAAGCATGAGAAACACCGGGATAATATTGGTGTTAGGCCATTGCCTATTGTAAAGCTAGATTAATTTGTACGCTAGTGCAAGTGGGAGACTGAAGGAGATATGCCCTAGAGGAAAATAATAGTGTTTTTATTTGATGTATCTCTTGTATGTTCATAATACATTTCTTACCATGCTATAACTGTATTAATATGAAACATTAATACATGTGTGGTATGTAAACAACCAGGTCTCTAGTTACCTCTAGTAAACTAGCTCATTGGGCAAGTGATGATCTTATGGTTTCGATATCATGGTGATAGTGCCGATTGACAATGAGGTCACATCATTGGAGAATTATGTGATAGGCAAACACTCAAAGTTAATCACAATGAGATCTAGTTACTTAAATGTTCGTCATTGATGATAACATAGAAACACCGTGGCTTATATCCTTCGACTGTGAGATAATACATATCACTGTTTTAGAAGGATACTTTGATCATATCAAGTATCAAGCCATGAAAGGGTGATCATAAAGGTATCATTGGGTTTCCCGAAGAAACAGGTTGAGGAGTTTTTATCAATACCAGGATTTACCAGTCCAAGTAATAGATAGATACACGTGACAAACTCGGTGACATTGCATTAATGAAGCTTGCAAGCGTATGAATAGGTCATGGAATGCAATGGCACGAGAACGAGTAAACAAGCTCATCGGTAACAAGATCGAACACAAGTATGGAGATACTTGATATCAAATATCGGATGACCTAGGTATCGTATGGCAAAGGGAATAGGATTACACAGTTAAGGTTCAAGCGATGAGATTCGTGAATGCATGGGTGGTCATTATGGGCATCCAGGTCCCACTGTTGATCATTGATGCAAGAGGGGTCTTGGTCATGTCCGTAGCATCTCCAAGCCGAAGGGTGGCACACTTAAGGGTGGGGATGCATTGGGATCAAACCGACACCGCATGAGAAATAAGAGAGAGACCAGAAAGGTTCCGGTAACATCCTATGTTGATCGAAAGGGGTCTGGAAGGAGTTCTAGAGTATGAAATATGATAATATATGTGTTTTATATTAATTGGTTTAATTAATATTAAAACATATTTTATTTTTATATTTATAGTCAGGTATTTCCTAGCCACTTCCGGATGGAACATAGGGCTAGGCGCCAAAGGAGAAGGGAGAGGGCCTAGCCAGCCGAAACCCTAGGGTTTCCCACCCACGGGGTGGGGCCTAGGGCCGAGGGAGGCAACCCCATGGCTGTGGCTTGGGAGGGGGGGGGGTGTACCCCCTAGCCCTAGGGTTTGACCCTCCCCTCCCTCATATAAACAGAGGAGCCCCCTTCCCCTCTATTTGCACCACAACAACAAGTTCTCTCCTCTCCCTCTAAACCCTAAAGCTCTCTCCATTAGATTGGATCTAGCTATTGGGATTAGATCTCCACCTCCACAGTACCATCGTGCGTAGGACGATCCGGCTTCCATCTTCTTCCACTGCTCGACTGGATCGAAGCCCAGGAGACGTCCCTACATCGGACGTGTGTAGAGCTTTGAGGCGCAACACTTGGGGCGCTTGTCTTCATCGCTATACTCCTACCTGCGTAAGGAGTGCCACGGTCTTCAAGGGTATGAATTATGTCATCCTCTCCGTTACTTATGTCTATATAGAATAGATCTTGGTTGTTGTGTTCGCGTAGCTAGATTTTTTTGTTTCCTATTGCGAACCCCAACAGGAACTAACGATCGAAAAGGCTAAAACAACCTTCTTTAAGGAGCAGACAACAAAAAACAAGTGTCTGTTTTCTTTCGATCTCCCTTTAATCCATTACCCGAGCTATTTCTTCCGTGTCCTCATAATGCTTTATTTGTCCGACTTGTAGAAGCTATAGCCAAGGCCAAGAGCATCGATGAATAATCCAAGCACATCCAACAATTGGATGATGAGAATCGGATTCTAAAGAAGGACCTAGTTGATGCTATAGCTATGCACAACGAATAAATGAAGTCTACACAAGAGTCTGCAGACACCGAGATGGAGTGCCTGAAGAAGGAGATTGAACAGCTGAAGGAACAGATCCAAGCTGCCGCAAAGCAGAATACTCGGAGCCTTGAAGCTTTCAAGAAACTTCATAAGGAGCATGCCATCTTGGCGGAGACATGCCAGCAAGATAAGACCAGCATCTTTGGTAATCTTCCTCCATATTTCTCAAATTATGTAAGTCGAATTCTTTGTATAGTTGTAAAACTCATGATCTTTGTATCTGACGAAAACACATCCCCCATTGGCTTGAACAACTTGGGTGAAGATGCTCTAGATTCAAAAAACTACATGATTCTTGATGGGGGAATACCAATTGGGGTATACCCACGAAGCGGATTTGCCAGCTGGATCGAGCCGACTGAAGCCAAGCCCAGAGCGGGTCGACTCGTCCAATACGGCGAGTGGCGCGTGCTGGACCCAGACGACTGGCGCCGACTGGAGGCCCAAGGCGGCGACTCCAATAGAAAGCCCACTAAAGCACTTGTAAACCCTAACTGGCTGCATATATAAAGCCACCAAGGGCACCCCCAAGGGGTACGTCATATTAGATCTAGTCTCCCCCACCGCCTCCGGCGACTCCATTGTAAACCAATCTGTGATCATATACTGGATTGATAGCAGGACGTAGCGATCCTCCACCAAGGGGACGTGAACCTGGGTACATCGTGTGCCAATCTCGCTCCCGGATTCTCCTACGTCGCCTTGCTCCCTCTACGTAAGCTACCCCCAGTAGCATCTGCCGTGCAATACCACGACAGTTGGCGCCCACCGTGGGGCAAGCGGCGCTTGGAGGGTGATAATCCGGGCGGGATCCCTCAATGTTGTCGGCGGACAGATCGCGTCTAGCGTAACATCCGAGTACCGCTACCCAAGGACTTGGCGATTAGAAGCTAATCGATCTGGTTTGTTCAGCGTCCAATGGCGACCGATGCGAACATGGCACATGTAGCGTCGATTCGTATGGTTGGCTGTTGGGTTCCTATTCAATCCTCTCTCTTCTGTTATTAATTGCTCTATAGACTAATTATTTTATTTAGATTTAATCTCACCTGCACGCTACTTGTGAGCATCTTTTGGAGGACTGGTCCGTGAAGGCAAATTGGATCGCTGGTAGCTGTTAATCCATGAGCTAGAGGAAAGAGATGGGGCGCATATCAGACAGATCAGTCGATCAAGTCCTAAGATGCTACAGATCAACTTTGGCATTAGCGCTGAATTGATTTTACATCCAAACAAATATCTCCGTCATTTGATTTCTTATTTGATTACTATATTAATTGATTATTTTATTTAAATCTAATCTGCTGCGTGCTTATTTTGACAATACACGCATGACACAACCAGAATCGGCGAGTCTGTGTTTGTTTTTGGATGCGAGCAAGCGGCATCGAGGATAATCTGTATCATGCCTTCCGTATGAGGTGTTATTTTTCCAATTATTCGCCTTAATTGTTAATTTCAATATACGAAGTATATTTTTCTGGTTTGTACTATATTTCAGATGCAGATTTATCAATCAAGATATCTCAAAAAATCTGTACAAAAAACAATACGGAAGATGTGGAGACAACTCAGACCGACCCCAACGGCCATTCGCCGCGCTCGGGGACTCGGCGCGCTCCAGACAGCGGCACTCGCTGGTCGCCCTACCCCGCAATAGCGCGACCACCGTCCGTCGTGTTGACCCCGTGTCCGCCGCGTCGACATCGCAATAGCGCGACCTCCGTCCGCCGCGTCGACCCCGTGTCCGCCGCGTCGACTTCGCCATAGCGCGACCCCCGTCCGCCGCGTCGACCCCGTGTCCGCCGCGTCGACTCCTTCCGGCTACGTCGAATGCGTACGCCGCGCCTGCTAAGGAACTTCATCGTCCGAGTCACCAGAGAGGGTCGCATGCCACGCTGCATGGACTCACCACTGGGCGTCTCTTCCCCTCGGGAAAAATCAATTCGCCTTTGTCAACCTTTGAAAGAGCGACTCGCAATGGCCAAGTAGTGCGGACGAGGACTCGCAAACCGAGCCTCGGATCGTCCACGAAAAACGCTAACGGAGAGCCATCATTGGAGTCGCCTTGCTCGACTGGCCTCCCGGGCCAAGACAAATGGTAGTGCTACACAAACAGCACCATGTCCTCCTCAACCTTAGACAGTGCGACTCGCACGGCCAAGTACTGCGGACGAGGACTCGCAAACCGAGCCTCGGATCGTCCAGGAAGAACGCCAAGTCGAGAGCCATCTTTGGAGTCACCATGCGACTGGCCCCCCGGGCCAAGACGAGAGACTCGCTAACAAAACAGCGCAATCAACATCGTCGCGGACTCGCAATCATCGCGGACTCGCCACACTCGGGGACTCTCTCCTCGCGGACTCGCAATCATCGCGGACTCGCCACACTCGGGGACTCTCCCCTCGCGGACTCGCAATCATCGCGGACTCGCCACACTCGGGGACTCTCCCCTCGCGGACTCGCAATCATCGCGGACTTGCAATCATCGCGGACTCACCACACTCGGGGACTCTCCCCTCGCGGACTCGCAATCATCGCGGACTCGCCGCGCTGGGGGACTCTCCCCTCGCGGACTCGCAGTCATCGTGGACTCGCCACGCTCGGGGACTCTCCCCTCGCGGACTCGCCGCGCTCGGGGACTCGGCGCCCGTCGGTCGATCGACCTCGCCGCTCGCCGCACTTGGGGACTCGCCGCGCTCGGGGACTCGGCGCCCGTCGGTCGATCGACCTCGCCGCTCTCCGTGCTCGGGGACTCGGCGCCCTTCGGTTGCTCGTCCTCGATGCTCGCCGGTCGCTCGGCCTCGACGCTCACCGGTCGCTCGATCTCGCCACTCGCCGCGCTCGGGGACTCAATGCTCGCCGGTCGCTCGACCTCTCCACTCGCCACGCTCGGCAACAACCACTACTATTTTCAAAATATGAGCCTCGAGTCGCCTCTACAAGCCAACTCGAGCCTCGGGGACTACCCCTAGGCATGCTGCATGTACGCGTGGTTGCACGACCGCGGCTCTCCCTCTTCGATTCGTCACCACGGATTATCCCTCGCGTACTCAACACGCTCGGGGACTCGCCATGTACGCGTGGTTGCACGACCGCGGCTCTCCCTCTTCGATTCGTCACCACGGATTATCCCTCGCGTACTCAACACGCTCGGGGACTCGCCGCCGCGGACTCGCCCTCGCGTACTCGACGCGCTCGGGGACTCGGCGCGCTACAGACAGCGGCACTCGCCGGTCGTTCGACCTCGCCGCTCTCTGCGCTCGGGGACTCGGCGCCCGTCAGTCGATCGACCTCGCCGCTCGCCGCGCTCGGGGACTCGGCGCCCGTCGGTCGCTCGGCCTCGCTGCTCTCCGCGCTCGGAGACTCGTCGCCGAGGACTCGCCCTCGCGTACTCGACGCGCTCGGGGACTCGGCGCGCTACAGACAGCGGCACTCGCCGGTCGATCGACCTCGCCGTTCTCCGTGCTCGGGGACTCGGCGCCCGTCGGTTGCTCGTCCTCGATGCTCGCCGGTCGCTCGACCTAGTCGCTCTTCGTGCTCGGGGTCTCGACGCTTGCCGGTCGCTCGACCTCGCCCCTCGCCGCGCTCGGGGACTCGGCGCCCGCCGGTCGCTCGACCTCGCCGCTCGTCGCGCTTGGGAACTCGGCGCCCGCCGGTCGCTCGACCTCGCCAACTGGTCATCACAGACTGGCTCACGCCGACTGCCTCCCGCTTCATGATTCTGTTCTATGTTCAGGAGCTCGTCGCCGATTCGCCACGACCCATCGTCAAGACTCTCCGCGCCCTGCCTCAAGCCCGCGTCGAATCGACAACGCGCTCGGGGACTACTGATGGGGGAATACCAATTGGGGTATACCCACGAAGCGGATTTGCCAGCTGGATCGAGCCGACTGAAGCCAAGCCCAGAGCGGGTCGACTCGCCCAATACGGCGAGTGGCGCGTGCTGGACCCAGACGACTGGCGCCGACTGGAGGCCCAAGGCGGCGACTCCAATAGAAAGCCCACTAAAGCACTTATAAACCCTAACTGGCTGCATATATAAAGCCACCAAGGGCACCCCCAAGGGGTACGTCATATTAGATCTAGTCTCCCTCACCGCCTCCGGCGACTCCATTGTAAACCAATCTGTGATCATATACTGGACTGATAGTAGGAAGTAGCGATCCTCCACCAAGGGGACGTGAACCTGGGTACATCGTGTGCCAATCTCGCTCCCGGATTCTCCTACGTCGCCTTGCCCCCTCTACGTAAGCTACCCCCAGTAGCATCTGCCGTGCAATACCACGATAATTCTTGCTGGAAACTTCATCAACACCGCCATCGCCCAGGCCAAAGAGATATCCAAGCCCCTAGGCATCACCCTCGAGGCGGTTTAATCGGACGCAAAGTACTCGGATATTCTTGGCCGAGCTCCCGAGAAAATACGAGGCTAGAAAACTTTCTCTATTCGGGTCTATGCTGGAATGGCCTTGTCCTTGGTCAAAGCACACTATGATGATGTTGACATTGATTTGGTAACCTCTGGAATGCCAGCAATTGACAAATAAGGCAAGAAGGTTGATAACACTGCTCTCTGGAACTCCCTCGCCGGCTATGACACCAAGGTTGCCAAATTAGTCAAGGCGGATGTCGTCGTGCATGCTAATGAGATGGATAATGAGCCGGCAGGATTAGAGTCTTCCCTTGGGACTTTTTACCTTGATGATATCACCCGGGCATGTTCCCCTGCTGCCGACGGTATGTAGTGTCAAAGTCCCCTGCAGCAGAGCCATAAACAATTGGTGTATTAAATGTGCCTCTTTGTATTTTGTACTTATGCGGAAAAACAATTAGAAGTAAGGCGAAAAACTTGTATACAAGCCTCCCACAACTTATTTATGCTCGACATGTATATTTTGTATATTGTTTAAGCAAGTGCTAGCTTATCATTATTCTGGTTCGTATGCTTGACCTTTCATAAGACTGTAGACTCGCAACACAGAACCATGTCCTTAGGTGATGATGCTTAATAGCACTGTCAAGAACCTAAGGCCAAAATCGCCGGCTTTGAGCATCGAAAAGTTACTAATCCGGAATCCACATAAAAACAATAGAAAACGTGTATACTAGAAAACTTAAGCTAATGACCATAGGAGAAATTTTCACAAGTGGAAATGCAAAGCTTGTCCATACAAGTTTTATACGATCCAAAAATGAACACTAAAGGAGGTAAAATACTTAAAAACATGAGTGAACCAAATGCTTTATTTCATTGATCATATAAGGCACATATTACATAAGAGAAAATATGCTAAGTGTAAAAGGGACGTAGTTGTGCTAGGTTCCATGGCTGATTAGTCTCTAGATAATCATCATCGGGGTCATGTTGCTTGCGCTTGCGATATTTTACTGTCCTATATTTCAACTCGTAAATATCAAGGAGGTAGTAGGAACCATTGAGCAGCGCTTTGGTTATGACGAACGATCCTTCCTAAGGCGGGGATAACTTGTGTGAATTTCACTGCTTGAGGCGAAGCACTATATCTCCCTCTTTAAATGAGAAATGCCTCACACAGAGACTATGATAGCTATGTAGCTTCTGCTAGTAGATGGCGGATCTCTAGGCTGCCAGAACGTGTTCTTCCTTGAGCATGTCCATGGATAAGCGCCTGGATTCTTCAGTCTCATCCTCATCGTAGGTGGCGACTCTTGGTGCATCCTAGAGAATGTCGGATGGTAGGACTTCTTCTGCTCCATAAACCATGAAGAAAGGGGTGAAGTCGGTAGATCCGTGGGGAGTTGTTCGTAAAATCCGCAAGACAGATGGTAATTCCTCCGCCCAGGCTCCAACTGCTCTATGCAGCGGTGCCTCTAAGCATGTCTTGATTCCCTGTAGAATTAGCCCATTGGCCCTTTCAACTTGACTATTAGATTATGGACATGTCACAGATCCTTGGTCAAGGCGGATGCCTTATTTGTGACAGTAAGCCTCTACTTCTCGGAGTGATAAGTTGCTGCCATTATTAGTGATGATACTATGTGGATACCAAATTTCACCACTAGATCTCGGACAAACTTAAGGGTTATTGCCCCATCGAGCTTTCTAATGGGTTTAGCTTCAATTCATTTTGTGAATTTATCAACTACAACTAGCAGATGCATAAACCCACAAGGTTCCGTCTTCAAGGGTCCAACCATGTCAATCCCCCAGACTGCAAACGGCCAAATAATTGGTATGGTTCACAATTCTTCTACTGGAACATGTGTTTGCTTTGCATAGACCTGGCATCCAATACACGTCTCAACCAGCCTGTCAGCGTCCTCCTTGGTAATAAGCCAGTAGAATCCTTCCTGGAAGGCTTTAGAGACCAACGATCAAGGAGCGGCATGATGCCCGAAATCTCCGAGATGGATCTCCCTAAGAATTTCTATGCCTTGCTGTTGAGATACACACCGTAGGAATATACCTGTGGTGCTTATTTTATATAGCTAGACATTAATTGTGGTGTAGGTCTTTTCTCTGCGTACTATCTGCCAGCTTTTGACTTCATCGGTGGGCATTCTTCCTTCTTTGATATAGTCCATGAACTGGTTCAAACAAGCCGGAGGGATCACTCTAACTGCGTTAACAAATGAATCCACTCTATCCGGGTTGTTCGCGGTCCACTCCCTTCACGGATGGTGTCCGGAGATGCTTGAGGAAAATGCGAGGTGGGATTGGTTTGCGCACCTATCCAAGCTTTGATAGCAGATCTACCGCCTCATTTCCTCCCTTTTGATGTACTTGACTTTGTAGCCGTTGAAGCACTTGGCTATCTCGTCTACTTCGTCTCGATATGCTGCCATCATAGGGTTCCGCACGTTCTAGATGTCAGCCATCTGCTGGGCAATCAAGTCTGAAGCTCCACAACAAACTATGCGCTTGATGCCAATATCCTTAGCTACGCGAAGTCCATAAATGAGAGCTTCATATTCCGTCATGTTGTTAGTAGCATTGAAGTGGATCTGCAGGACGTACTGGAGCTTTTATCTTGTTGGTGATTGCAATAATACACCAGCCCCTGAGCCGTTGAGTAACTTAGATCCGTCAAAGTGCATGACCCAAGACTCCGACTCTCGTATAGGAGTGTTACCTGGAATTTCCGTCCAATCCGCGATGAAATCCGCCAATGCCCACGGTGCTGACAAAGTGCGACCTCTGCTTATCTAACACTTAGGCAAGACAAGCGGATCTGCTTTGGTCTTCCACCATTATATCCTGCATAGGGGAGGTTTGGGTGGTCCTTGTTTTATTTAGATCTAAGCCGGCAAAATCTAAAGAGAGATCCGGGTTCGATCCTTCCGCAAACATGTCCTGCCCCGAGGCGTTCCGTGTGGGCCTTTACGTATGTACGACTTCTTGCGAGCTAGATCCTGAGCCGGTTTCGCCGATGAAGATGTGGATATCTCTGATGGAACAATGCAACAGTGGGTGGGGTTCGACTTTGCTAGGATCTAAAATTCATTCGGAGGGATGATCAGAACGTTGCCGGAGAAGAGGAATTGCCCAATGGCTACAATGTCGCCGACTCCCGTGAAGAGATTAGGCCTCGCCCATTGTAGAGATCAAAGCGCCTCTTTCCCACGGTGGGCGCTAAATGTCGTGGTATTGATGACGAGTACGCAATGGAGGAGTCCTCACAGAGTGTGATTAGAGAGTTGGGGAAAGGCCGTAAGTTGGCAGGTACGAGGTAACACAATTTACCCAGATTCAGATCCCACGACAGTGGCGGAATCCTACTCCTTCTATAAATCACTACAATGGCAATACATCGAGTTACAACGATTGGTTTGTTGTGCGAGGTTGTATGAATCATGCCGTAAAGGCCCCACAGGTCTGGCTTATAAAGGCTCCAGAACCTAGGGTTACAGGGAGAAGTCCATACCGGATAGGTTACAAAGTCCTACACTAATACTAACTAGTATTTTGTGTCTTGCACTCTAAGACTCCGGGGTTCGTCTATAGCGGTACCGTAGCCTTCCTTCTTCCGACATGAGTCTCCATTATGGATCCGTCTAACTGGGTCGCCCAGCAGGCTATAGGCCCTACTACCAACTATGAGCCACCAAGGTTAGCCGGATTAGATACATACTATGGTGATACCCATTAGGCATATCCCAAACAAGGGCCACGACCACAGTGGCAACATACAGCGTCATGGATGGTGTAGTGGTTGGCGTGGGATTCCCACTGGTCTCGGGAGCACGTGAGCTCTAGTTGTCCCAGAGAGCCTTAGGTCCTGAATTTGGTGGCTTGCTACTCCTTAGGGCCCTGTTTGTTTGGTCACCCATCAGAAATGATAATTGACATTTTTACATTTGGATCGGATACCCGTTAGGGGCCTAATGAGTAGTGCCCCGAGGAAAGTGCCTCAATATATCTACCATGTACTAGTGAGAGCCATAGGTCCTGGTCTTCCCTACGGCTGTTGAGCATGAGATCGCTGTGGGGTATCCGAAATGCAATCCTACATGTATGTTGGGCCTCCGGCACCATCTATACCGACTATTTATTGAAGATTCGTGCTACTCGTTTTACACAACACTCCTTCCCACCTCACTTTTTGAGTCATTTACAATTTTGCTTCTCATCCCCTAGAGTTTTCAAGTTTTATACATATAATATCGTTGTTTGTCTCCCCACTTGTTACAAGGAAAATATTATGAATTTATTTAATGACTAGTTCTTGAACAGTCAGTAGATAGCCAAACCCGGCGGACTGATGCGAGCCATCGAATCAATCGCGATCAGAACGTATGGACAAGATGAATTCCTCTACTCTTTGGCCATATCGATAGGTTCCCGTCCACCGTCAACCGCTGAGTTGAGATGGCTCTGCTCCCTCCTCGCACTTTCTACCCTCATCGTTGGTCAGCGCACACTGTATCTGGCGGCTGTGGCGCTTTCTTCCCCTCACTGCCTGTCTCGCGGTTGGTTGCCTCTGGTCTGCGCGCTCGGTCGCTGCCGATTCGAGATCCTCTGAGTCCCGCCTCCCTTGACCACGTGCCTTCCCGAGTTCTAGGTCGCAACCTCTCTCCCCGAGCTTTTCTCCTGTCGGCCATGCTGCAATCAGGAGGAAGCGAAGCTCATTCCCAACTTATGCTGAAGATTACCACAAACCCTGACCACGGTTTGATGATTAATCCTTCAGCTAATCAGGCAATATCTAATCCTGGTGGCATGATTGGTTGGGAATTCGCCTGATTTTCATGTTGATTTGCCCCTGAAGAAACGACTTTGGTGCTAGACTCGCAGGCTTGTCTGCTTCCTCATCTCGCTGCTGATGCTCAGGACAAGGCGATGGATCCAGTAGGACCAACACTGCTGGCAGTAGTAGCTACAACACAAACTGGAGAGTACAAATAAGTAGTACCGGTAAGTAGTACGTACGAACACTACTACAACACAAACTGGAGACTACAACACAAACTGGAGAGTACAAATAGACACATAAATTTGAAATAACTTGATGACCTACCGGTATTTTGTGTTGTAGTAGTGTTCGTACGTACTACTTATTTTCATAGGTTGTTATTTTTCAAAGGCAAATATTCACCTGGTATTTTTCTCTATACATACTAAGCAGAACTGAACTCCATCGTTGCTTCAAGTTGTCATTTTACTTGAGCTAGAATCTCATGATGCTCCAGCTACAGTTTCTGTCAGATGAGTTGTCTATTCATTTAGTGCAGTTACAAAAAATTATGCTTACTACAATGGTGTAAAAAACAATGTATTCTTGCCAAGTATTAGAAGTATTGCTTATTAGTGTTTATTGAATTTGTTTCTTTTCTTGAAAGTACTGTAATACATTTTGGTTATGGATGAGCTAATGCTTGGCGGGTTGAGTCCAGACTCAAAGGTGATCACTAGTTGAGTTTGTCGGGTCAGTGGCAACCAGGATACCACGGCCCATCTTCTACTGGCATTGGCAGCGAAGCAGCTACCATAATTGGAGAAGAATTAAAGTGTCATGCTAGTGTTTGTATACCATATACCAAAAAAACTTAGGAATGCACACGGATCACTGTCTTTATTTTAAACAATGTTCTACGTTTGATGATTATTGCCAAGTGTTGCTGGGTCGACCCTCATAGAACCTTGACATAGCCATGTGTATTCAGCAAGTGCCCGGAAGAAGGTCGGACTCGCCCTTCCATAGGAAGGTCAAGTACAAGAAGATCAAGCTCACCCTCCCTAGACCCGCGTCGAGCGGCTCACTATATTCTTCTGATGCACGGAATATTTCCTTCCGCGACCTACATTTGTGGACGGAGACAGTTAAGTTGAAGAAGCATGAGAAGCAACATTCATGTTTTGACACGGATGTCATCTTGAAGAAATTAGCAGTTTATCATACTAGATATCTACTCTCTTCTCATTTACTTGTTCCCAGTTGAGCTAGAGAAGCAATGATGTGATGTGAACAAGTATATTAAATTTCTTTTAATCTTATGTAATATGGGATATTTGATTGCATGGATAGTAATATTTGATTTATGCATACGGAATACTTGGTCTCTGTTAGACAACTAGGGCTGTCATGTGTGTAACGTGTTTTCCCTCTCCCTTTTCTGTACGCGTCTGGACCTGGAGTAGTACTCCTCTCTCGACCGGCCTCTCTTTCTCTCTCGATTGTACTGCCACGATGGAGATTGTTTCCATCCTATATTAACACGTACACGAGGCCCTAACGGGCTGTCGCTTCTGCCTAGATCGATATGGTAGCAGAGCGAATCCTCTCCCTAACCTAGCTGCTGAAAAACCAAAAACCTCTGCCATCGCCGCCGGTGATCACCTTGATTGCCCGCCGCCGCCGCCCAAAACATCCACAGCCAGAAAACCACAACGAACTGCCGCCGCCGCTGATCTTACTTGGTCTGTCGCCGCCGCCGCATACACAAACAAAAATTCAAACAAAACCAAAACCCAGCCGCCGCCGCCGATCTCTCTGATCTGCCGCCGCCGCCGCCCAAAACAGCCAAGAAAAACACCCAGATCCACCTCCCATCAACACCATGACCGGGTCGTCCTCAAGCTCGGCCACTCTGGCCGCCCTCCATGGATCACCCCCTGTGCAGCTGTTGACACGCGACAACTTCATCCCGTGGAACGCTCTCATGCTCCCTGCCCTGCGGGGTGCGCGAGTCCTTGATCTCGTCGAGGGAAAGGACAAAGCACCTGAGAAGACTATGGAGGTTGAAGACAAGGACAACAAGAAGTTCATCATCGAGAATTCAGAGTACGCCGCCTGGTTCACGCGGGATCAGCAGGTACTCCGTTTTTTGCTGAATTCCGTATCTCTAGAAATTCTCACCCACGTCACCAGACTTGATTCGACCGCTGAAGTCTGGACGGCCCTAAAGGAGTTGGTTTCCTCCCATTCCTGGTCGAGGATCCAGAGTCTTCGTGGTGCTCTCCAAAACACGAAGAAGGGATCCCTCTCAGCCGACAAGTATGTTGCAAAGAAGAAGGCCATTGCTGCTGAACTTGCTGCAGCCGGGAAGACACTTGACAATGATGAGTTGATCAGATCCATCCTTAATGGACTTGACCGCTCCTACAACGGCTTAAAAACTTCCATCAACGCAAATCCCGGTACAACCCTAGCTGATCTCCTTAACCAGCCTGTTGCCTATGATTCCATGCAAGATGATCCCGATGACACTGAGGGTTTCACCTCCTCGGCCAATGTTTCTCGTCGTGGAGGCGGCGGCGGTGGTGGTGACCCTCGGCCACAGCCACGTGGACGCGCTGACAATCGCGGTCACTATGATGACCGCCCACGTCATGGAGATCGAGGCCGCCAGGATGACCGCGGCTATGATCGTGACCGCGGTTACGACCATGACCGCGACTATGATCGTATGCGCCAGAAGGACCACGGTTATGACCACGGGTATGGCCGTGGACGCCAATATGATCGCGGGTATCATCGTGATCGCTATGATGATGATCGCCGTGATGGTGGAAATTGGCGCAGTCGCGGACATGATCATGGTGGCAGGCGCAATCGTGAAGGGCGTGTACCTACATCCTTTGCTGATGTAACCTGTCAGATATGCACGATACATGGTCATCCCGCCAAAGATTGTTGGTGGCGGTTCCAGAATGACCGTGATGATAATGGTGATAAGGGTGCAAATATTGCATCCTATGGCATCGACACAAATTGGTACCCGGACTCGGGTGCTACACATCACCTCGCCTCCGAGCTGAATAAACCCAACATGCATGAGCAGTACAACGGCAACAACCGAGTTCACACCGCCAACGACAACGGTATGCAAATAAGTCATATTGATCACTCTATATTATGCACCCCACATGATTCTTTACAACTCAAAGATGTTCTTCATGTTCCAACTACTTCCAAAAATCTTTTATCCGTTCATAAGCTTACACTTGATAATAATGCATTCATGGAATTTCACCCTTGGTTTTTCTTAATTAAGGATCGGGACATAAGGAGAGTTCTGTGTGAAGGGCCATGTTCTGGTGGCCTCTATCCGCTTGCTCCTACACCTATAGGGTCGTCCAAGCAAGCATTTATCACAATAAAGACATCATCCTCTACATGGCATCGGCGTTTAGGCCATCCTTTATTCTTTGTGGTTCAACAAGTTTTTAAGAAAAAAAATATTTCTTATTCTCCTGAAATAAATCCCTACATCTGTGATTCATGTCAACTAGCTAAGAGCCACCAATTGCCATACCCTGTCTCTACTAGTGTTTCTACTGTTCCTTTGGAACAAGTTTTCTCTAATGTATGGGGGCCAGCACCTGAGTCTGCTGGAAAACATTCGTATTATGTCAGCTTTATTGATGATTTTAGAAAATTTACTTGGATATATTTACTCAAAAAGCGTTCTGATGTTTATCAAGTATTTCTTAACTTCCAGCAACTTGTTGAGAGAAAATTTTATAGAAAAATTATTACCATGCAAACTGATTGGGGAGGTGATTATGAAAACTCAACAATTTCTTTCAAAAGGTTGGTATTACTCATCATGTTTCTTGTCCTCATGCGCATCAGCAAAATGGCTCTGCTGAGAGAAAGCATCGTCATATTGTTGAAATGGGTCTTTCCTTGCTTTGTTAATGCCTGCATGCCACTTAAGTTCTAGGATGAAGCTTTTCTCACTGCAACCTTTCTTATAAATCTTCTTCCTAGTAAAGTAATAAATCATGACACGCCAGTAGAACGTCTCCTTCACACCAAACCAAATTATGACTCTCTTCGTGTTTTTGGATGTGCCTGTTGGCCAAATCTTTGGCCCTATAATCAGAGAACACTTTCTTTTCGCTCTACCCGGTGCATTTTCTTGGGATATAGTCCTCGTAACAAAGGCGTCAAATGTTTAGATATCTCTACTGGACGTGTCTATATTTCTCGAGATATAGTGTTTGATGAGAACATTTTCCCTTCGCCGAACTGCATCCTAATGCTGGTCGTCGTCTCAAGTAAGACATTCTTATTTTACCTCAACAAACACAAAATAGTGAGGATGCTAATATTGATGACTATATGCCTTTGCCTGTTGTTCCTATTGTTACTAACAATGATGATAAAGATGCTGCAGATACGCTTGTTCACGAGCAAGAATCGGCAAGAAAATCTGGTTCTTATGATGCAGAAATGGAGCAAATCAACACTGCCAATCATACCAGACAAAACAATCCCGAGGAGGACCCCTGGCCCCGATCGGAACTGATCCCGAGGTGGATACGATTCGATCCGGGCGGGCAAAGCCACCTGACGTTACGCGCAGCGCAACTAGCGCGTCCTCTGCCCACGGTCGGAGGCCCACACGCTCTCCCCGCGTGGACGACTTGTGCACCTCCACGTCACCCGCTAGGACCCTGCCTGTCTCCCCCTGGTCGGCCTTGCCTCGGTCTCCGCAGCCATCAGGACGTGCCGGGTCAGCGTCACGGTCCCGCACACCCTTGCCTGTGCGCATGACACAGTCGCCTCATCCACGCCATAATGAGTCGGGCCAGCCCTCATCATCATGCCATCATGATGGCAATTAGGAGCCCGATTCTCCCGCCCAAAATCTGGATGCTGCTGGTTCTGGCGCTGGTTTGCCCATGCACTCGTCGCAACGTAACAACACCGACCAACACTTTTCTCCTGGTTCATCTATAAGTGATTCGACCACACCATCTTCAGCATCACCAACTCCTCCGCCTCCTGAACCTCGTACAGACTCAAAAAAGGTATACAACAACCAAAACAGTATACTGATGGCACAATTCGCTATGGCCTGTTTACATCTACAGGTGAACCCAGTAAACTTTCAGAGGCTCTTGGTGATAATCGATGGTGCAAGGCTATGGAAGAAGAATACACTGCTCTTATGGAAAATAAAACTTGCTTGTTCCTCCAAACTCTAAAAAAAACTTATTGACTGCAAATGGGTAATATCGTATTAAGAAAAATGCAGATGGCACAGGTTGACAGATACAAGACACGCTTGGTTGCAAAAGGCTTTTGATGCGTGCACCTAGTGTTAACGTGGGACACTTTGTTGGAACCCCAAGAGCAAGGTGTGATGAGCACAACAACAAGTTTCCCTCAGTAGAGACCGAGGTTATCGAACCTGAAGGAGGAAGGAAACGTCTCAAAGGTGTTGCTGGCAACGTGGAGACCTGCACAACACAAACTCAAGACTTTGCCCCAACGAATCAGTGAGGTTGTCAAGCTCACCGGTTTGCTGTAACAAACGATTAAACGTATGGTGTGGAAGGTAATGGTTTGCAGCAAGTAAACAAGTAACAGTGGAAGATGTATCAATGGTAAAGATTGGACCGGGGTCCATAGTTCACTAGAGGTGCTCTCCTTAGATAAACAACATGACATGAAGGGTAAACAAATTACAGCGGGGAAATTGACAGGAACTGAGCAAGGCATAACAATGCAATTACTAGCCAGAAAGATTCTATGAGGTTGAGTGGGCAATACAACAATATACATAGACTGTCATCCAACTGCATCTATGACTAGAAGTCCACCTTCAGGTTATCATCCGAACCCCCTCCAGTATTAAGTTGCAAGCAACATACAACTGCTTTAAGCAAAGTGTGTATGGTAAACAGTCCACATGTTCCATGAACAAGAGACCGTTATTTTCTCCCTAGTAGAAATAGCACATCTACAACCGAAGAGATTATTGTCACTTTCCTTGGAAACTAGAGGCATGAACCCACTATCGAGCATAAATACTCCCTCTTCGAGTCATGAGCAACTACTTGGCCAAGATAACCACTAGCAATAGAGAGCATGCAAGATCACAAACAACACAGACATGATAGAATCATAAAGATAAAACCATTAATCAAACCAACACAATAATCTCAATATACATCGGATCCCCGCAAACACAACATGCATGATTACAAATAGATTAGATCTTGATCATGAACGGAGCTCACAAGATCTATACATGAAAGCATAAAGGAGGAGATACAACCATCTAGCTACTACATGGATCCATAGTCCAAGGTGGAACTACTCACGAATCATACCGGAGAGAAGGCCTCCGGGATGATCTCCCCTCCGGCAGGGTGCCGAGAAGAACTTCAGATCCCTCCCGATCAAGGGACGATGGTGGCGGCGGCTACAGACGATTTCGTGGATTTTTGATCGGGGTACTCAGGGTTTCTGCATCGGGGGATTCCTATAGGCGAAGGGGGAGGCCGAGGCAGCGGCCAGAGGGGGAAAACCCTACCCAGGCGCGAGGTAGGGCCCACCCGCGCCTAGGGGGTTCAGCCGCCCTGGCACGCCTCCTCGTCTCTCCTATGGACTTCTTGTTCCCCACGGAATGTTATTGACTTTGTCCTTCGTCCCGTCCAATTCCGATAATATTTCTTTACGAACTTTTCTGAAACCAAAAACAGCAGAAAACAGGCATCTGGCACTGTTGCAACTTGTTAATAGGTTAGTACCAGAAAACATGTAAAAAGCACCTCAAAGTGTGGACAAGTAAAGCAAAGTAGATATAAAACAAGCATGGAGCATCAAAAATTATAGATATGTTTCCAACGTATCAGCATCCCCAAGCTTAACTCCTGCTCGTCCTCGAGTAGGTAAGTGATAAAAGAATAATTTTTGAGGTGACATGCACCCTCACAATAAAGATCCAACCATTTGCAAGCATTGAAAGGTGGGATCAAAGAACTCTAAACATGTGCATGAAAGATGGAGTTCTAACAATAGGACATAATAACTATGCATGCAACATGGCAAGCTACAAACAAAGATCATGAATAATATGTATTGAAAAACGTTTGTTTGTTTCACATGCAGAAAACATAGCATAGTGTCAATCAGCTTGTCCCTCATAGAGTATCAATATAATGCATAGGACACCTGCAGAGTTCACAAGGGTGACTAGAAACAAATATCACATGAACAAGTAATAACACAATATGCATCAATTAATAAGCTTTGGAACACTGCACATATAATGATCACTATGCTCTCTTAATGGTGCCTAAAGGTAGAAGGTGGAGACTCAAATAATGGTGGAGGAAAGGACTTTTTGTAAAGGAAGCAGGGATTACAAGTTTCAAAAAGAGCTTCCAAAAATTATGATACTAGTTAGCTTTCAACCCTCATTGCCCCTATAAAAGCATCTTGAAGTGGTTAAGGTTAAAGTGGCAAAGCCGGAGTATATGCTTGATGAAGTATAAGTTGGCAATATCATGCCCCTTGAATACGAGGGCCACACCTCATGCATACTCAACTTTGGGTCCAGGTAAGTTCTTGTCACTGTAAGTATTTGCATATCATTGAGAACCGCCAACGGGGTACCCCTTGCACATGGTACAGGAGATTTCCCATAACCAAAATGAGAAGGAAAGCAGACAATGAGCATCTCAGCAATTGTTCTTATGTACCATGGGAATATGGTGCTTTTTTTCTCTCTTTCCTCTTTTCTCAATGTGTCTCTTTTTTATAAGAAGAATGCTTCATAGATGTCACTATGGTGATGCTTCAAGTTTCCACCATGATTAGGAATCATTTCTCTAACACAGGATATAAACTCCATGGACTTACAGGTTCCATCTTTATTTCACACCGGTGACATCCATAGACAAAAGAACATGATTTCATCTGAGTACAACAAGGTACAAGTGCAATTTTTAAAATGTTCCCTGTGACAACATGGTTCTGCTAATTCCAACTTATAAGTGCAAGCATATACAACAAAGTTGTCACAATGGTTCAAGTTTATTAGGGGCAAAGAATAAAGTATGCCATCAAGTTCGTGAGGGCTTTAATCACTAAGTTTTCACATAACAAAATAGTTTTTAATTGGAAGATAGATAAAAACAAGAATATACTTGGAATGGTGTAACAAACCATGCATAGGAGTTTATAGTGGACACTTGGAATAACTCGGTTTCTTGGGAGTTGGAAGCATGAGTAGAACTTACTCATACAAGTGGAGGCTAGCAAAAGACTAGGAGCAACCATCTAAAAGAGCAATAATGGACAAAATTATGCAATGTAACAAAGCAAACTAATCAAAGCAAAGAGTGGTACTACAAGTCAAGGAATAAATGATCATAGAGGCTAATGGTGACTTGTCATAGTCATAACATGGTGTGAGCATGTGCCAAGTCAACCCAAGCAAAACATCAAAGGAGAATACCACAATACTATGCTTTTGCATGCTAAAACAACGCATAATTTCTTCAAGGCACACTAAGCAATCCCAATTGTTTGGAACACGACATGCTACAGCAATAATCACTAAGCATAATGCTAAAACAACACCTAGCATGTCATGCTAAAGTCTAAGTCACAGTCAATGCAAGCTCTTCTTGCATTTCAAGCAAGAACTTACTACTCCTTTCCAAACACCAAGCAAACTTATTTGCAAAACAACACAGCGAGAACGGGGGTCCAAACTACTAAAGCAAACTAAAAAAACTAAGCAAAGCAAACAAAAACTAAGATGCTCCAAGAACAACACAACTGTGCATGAAACAATAAAAACGAAGTGTCTAGACAGACCTGAGTTTTTTATTGATGAAGAAGGGGATGCCTTGGGCATCCCCAAGCTTTGATGCTTGTACCTCTTGGATATTTCTTGGGGTGACACCATGGTGAAATCCCCAAGCTTGAGCTTTTGTCCATTCTTCATCTCATTGCATCATTCTCTCTCTACACCTGAAATTTTTTCCTTCATACAAAACTTCACACAATCTTCATTAGCAACATTAGCTTATTTAAAAGATATTAGACCACTGGCAAAGCTTTGGAACAGCAAGGCTTTTCACTAAAAACACAAGATACTGTAGTAACTCCTTCAAATAAACTCAATTTATCTAAAGAGAGCTCAAAAAGGAATCAATAAGAAGCAAATTCAAATAATGGCAGAAATCTGTCAAAATAGACCAGCAGGTAGAAACAAATTTTTTCGAACATCTTATGTTGCTCAAATCAAAAAGTGTTGAACTAGCGAAAGTTATACAACATAGTGGTGTATTTATTCGTAAATTTTGAGCTCAATCCGAGTTACAGAGCCTCCTCATGAATTTTTTTGGTGGAGGACAGAAATCTGTTTCGGGACAGCAACTCCCCAAATCTTATTTCCCTCTCATTAGAGGTCATTCTTGGCACAAAAAAGCAAACAAAAAGGAAAAGGAGAGGTCATTACAGAAGTAATAACTTCCAAGACTCAAGGAAACTCTTGGGTTATCTCCCAACAAGTAGTTTTTTTAACGCCTTTAAGTTCGGCACAAGAAGCAAGAAGAATCAAGTATTTTCAAATGAAGAAGCATTAACATCAAACCTTGCTTTCAAATGAGGAGCAAAAAGCAACTTCTCTCTCCTTATAGGGAAGTGTTCAATACCTTTCTTGAATAGAAAATGATATTTGATGGTACCTTATTTCATATCAATGATGGCACCAACTGTTCTAAGAAAAGGTCTTCCCAAAGTAATAGGACAAGAAGCATTGTATTTAACATCCAAAACATAGAAATCAACAGGGACATAAGCATTGTTAACCATAATGAGAACATCATTAATACTCCCCATGAGTTTCTTCTTAGCATTATCATTGAGTGGGACATTTAAATAACAATCTTCCAATGGTGGCAAATCAAGCATTTCATAAATCTTCCTAGGCATAATAGAGACACTAGAACCAAGATCACATGAAGCTTTGAGATCAAAGTCATTAACTTGCATATTAATAATGGGTTCCCAACTATCTTCTACTTTCCTAGGAATAGAAACTTTGTTTTTTAGCTTCTCTTCCTTAATCTTAACAAGAGCATCTGTAATGTGTTTGGTAAAGGCAACATGCATATCACTAGCATCAGGACTTCTAGCAAGCTTTTGCAAGAACATAATCACTTCAGAAATATTGCAACCATCAATATCAAAGTCAAACTTAGCATCACTAGTAGTAGGCTCACTAGGCTTAGGCATAGTAGGAGGAGGAATAGGGGCTACTTGTGGTTTAGTGGTGATAGTGCACACTCTATTGTTTCTATCAATTTCAGCTTCCCTTTCCCACCTAGCATGAAGTTGAGATAACAGCCTAACATTTTCATCAATAGTAACTTGTATGGTATGAGCAGTAGCAAAGGTATTTTCCATAGTTTCAGGTTTAGCAGCCATTTTATTAACTAAGGAAATTTGAGCTTCAAACAAAGAGAATATATTTTTCTCAACAGTTAAAAGCTTTTCCTCTATAGTCTTATTAAAAGTGGTTTGTTTACTAATAAAGTCCTTGATCATTACTTCAAGTTTAGAGGGGGCAGTTCTAGCATTATTGTAAGAGCTTCCATAGGAATTGCCATTATTAGGAGGATCAGGCCTATAATTGTTGTTGCTACCAAAATTATTCCCATAAACATTATTGTTGAAGTTATTATTTCTAATGAAGTTCACATCAACTTGCTCTTCTTGAGCAACCAAAGAGGCTAAGGGAACACTATTAGGATCTAGAGGAGCTTTCCCATTAACAAGCATAGCCATAATAACATCAATCTTTTCACTCAAAGAGGAAGTTTCCTCAACGGAATTTACCTTCTTACCATGTGGAGCTCTCTCAACATGCCATTTAGAGTAGTTGACCATCATATTATCAAGGAGCCTTGTTGCAGCACCCAAGGCGAGTCCCATAAAAGTACCTCCAGCAGAAGAATCCAACAGGTTTCTTGAGGAGAAGTTCAAACCTGCATAAAAAAGTTTGGATAATGATCCAAGCAGTGAGTCCATGAGTAGGGTAATTTTTAACCAAAGATTTCATTCTTTCCCAAGCAGGAGCAACATGTTCACTATCAAGCTGTTTAAATTTCATTATGTCACTTCTCATAGCAATAATCTTAGCAGGAGGATAGTACTTTCCAATAAAAGCATCTTTGCACTTAGTCCAAGAATCAATACTATTTTTAGGCAAAGATAGCAACCATTCTTTAGCTTTTCCCCACAAGGAGAAAGGAAAAAGCCTGAGCTTAATAATATCTCCATCTACATCCTTATACTTCTGCATCTCACAAAGTTCAACAAAGCTATTAAGATGGACAGCAGGATCATCAGAACTAGCACCAGAAAATTGCTCTCTCATCACAAGATTCAACAAAGCAGACTTAATTTCATAAAAGATGGCATCATGAGCAGGTGGAGCAATAGGTGTGCTTAGGAAATCATTGTTGTTGGTGCTAGTGAAGTCACACAACTTGGTGTTCTCAGCAGAGTTCATTTTGGCAAAGGTGGGCAAGCCAAAAACAACAGCAGTATCTAGAGCAGGAACTAATTTTTTTGTGTTTTTTGAATAAGGCAAGCAAACCAAACTAGACTAATTTTTTTGGGTTTTTTGAAAATAGGAAAACAAAACCAAGCAAAAGAAACAAAGCAAACTAAAAACAAAGAAAAGAGAAAGGAAGTGAAGGACTCCCCTTGTGAAGACGTCCTTAGCCTCCCCGGCAACTGCGCTAGAAATCTTGATGCGTGCACCCAGTGTTGACGTGGGACACTTCGTTGAAACCCCAAGAGCAAGGTGTGATGAGCACAACAACAAGTTTCCCTCAGTAGAGACCGAGGTTATCGAACCTGAAGGAGGAAGGAAACGTCTCAAATGTGTTGCTGGCAGCGTGGAGACCTGCACAACACAAACTCAATACTTTGCCCCAACGAATCAGTGAGGTTGTCAAGCTCACCGGTTTGCTGTAACAAAGGATTAAACGTATGGTGTGGAAGGTAATGGTTTGTAGAAAGTAAACAAGTAACAGTGGAAGATGTATCAATGGTAAAGATTGGACCAGGGTCCATAGTTCACTAGAGGTGATCTCCTTAGATAAACAACATGGCATGAAGGGTAAACAAATTACAGCGGGGCAATTGACAGGAACTAAGCAAGGCATAACAATGCAATTACTAGCCAGAAAGATCCTATGAGGTTGATTGGGCAATACAACAATATACATAGAGCGTCATCCAACTGCATCTATGACTAGAAGTCCACCTTCAGGTTATCATCCGAACCCCCGCCAGTATTAAGTTGCAAGAAACAGACAACTGCTTTAAGCAAAGTATGTAAGGTAAACAGTCCACATGTTCCATGAACAAGAGACCGTTGTTCTCTCCCTAGTAGCAACAGCACATCTACAACCGAAGAGATTATTGTCACTTTCCTTGGAAACTAGAGGCACGAACCCACTATCGAGCATAAATACTCCCTCTTGGAGTCACTAGCAACTACTTGGCCAAGATAACCACTAGCAACAGAGAGCATGCAAGATCACAAACAACACAGACATGATAGAATGATAAAGATAAAACCATTAATCAAACCAACATAATAATCTCAATATCCATCAGATCCCCGCAAACACAACATGGACGATTACAAATAGATTAGATCTTGATCATGAACGAAGCTCACAAGATCTATACATGGAAGCACAAAGGAGGAGGTACAACCATCTAGCTACTACATGGACCCATAGTCCAAGGTGGAACTACTCACAAATCATACCAGAGAGAAGGCCTCCGGGATGATCTCCCCTCCGGCAGGGTGCCAGGAAGAATTTCAGATCCCCACGATCTTGGGACGATGGTGGCGGCGGCTACAGACGGTTTCGTGGATTTCTGATCGGGGTACTCAGGGTTTCTGCATCGAGGGCTTCTTATAGGTGAAGGGGGAGACCGAGGTAGCGACCAAAGGGGGCAAACCCTGCCCAGGCATGGGCTAGGGCCCACCCGCGCCTAGGGGGGGTTTAGCCGCCCTGGCATGCCTCCTCGTCTCTCCTCTGGACTTCTTGTTCCCCACGGAAAGTTATTGACTTTGTCCTTCGTCCCGTCCAATTACGAGAATATTTCTTTACTAACTTTTCTGAAACCAAAAATAGCAGAAAATAGGCATCTGCACTGTTGCAACTTGTTAATAGGTTAGTACCAGAAAACATGTAAAAAGCACCTCAAAGTGTGGACAAGTAAAGCAAAGTAGATACAAAACAAGCATGGAACATCAAAAATTATAGATACGTTTCCAATGTATCAGCTTTAAGCAAAGGTATGTCATCGATTATAAAGACACCTTCAGTCCAGTTGTTAAAGTAGCCACTACCAGACTTGTTTTGTCAGTAGCTGTTTCCAGGGGTTGGAGTCTATGCCAGCTGGATGTTAAGAACGCGTTTTTACATGGCGTTCTGGAAGAGGAGGTTTATATGCGACAACCCCTAGGTTTTGAGTCTTCCGCTACTCCAAACTATATTTGCAAGCTTGATAAAGCACTTTATGGTCTCAAGCAAGCTTCGAGAGCAGGCTAAGTACCAAGTTGCAACAACTTGGTTTTGTTCCTTAAATAGGAGACACTTCACTCTTTCTCTACAACAAAGCTAATACTATGATATTTGTTCTGATTTATGTTGATGATATCATAGTCACCAGTTCATCAGATAAGGCTATTACTGGTCTTCTTCATGATCTCAATGATGATTTTGCACTGAAGGATTTGGGAGATCTGCATTATTTCTGTCGTGGGAATGGCCACGGCAGATGCTGCAATAGGCAGCGAGTAGTAGAACAAGGGGCAAGGGTGGCCAGCCATCTACGGTGCGAGATGAGGGCGGATACACAATGGTTTACCCAGGTTCGGCCCCCGGAGGGTAAATACCTACTCGTGCTAGATTTTATTGATGGAGATTACAAAGGGCGAGCTCGACGACTAGACGGCGAGTCGCAAGGGGTGTATGATGGACCGTATCCTCTATGCGTACCCTAGGGAGGTTTATATAGGCTCACCTCGCTAGGGTTTACAGATCTACAACCGAATTAGTTAAGGATTCAGAGGGTACTTGACCTAATCCGACTGGGCCTAGCTACGCTTCTGGGCCTCCAGCTTCCAGTCGCCTGGCTTATTATTAAGTCTCGATCCAGTCGCCTTCCTGCAGGCCCACTCGCTGGCAGCTAGGGCCAATAGGAAACGTCCTGCTGGGTATACCCCATGCGACATATCCCCATCATTAGTCCCCGAGGCTGTCGTGGATTCGTCCCAGGTGTTCATTGGCAGTCAGAGTATGCAGGTCCAATTTGGACGCCCAGTCGAATCGGCGGTGGACTCCCTGAATGAAAGAGGGAACTTGTTATCTTAATCGCAATAACAGCGACCAATCAAATCACAGCGTGGTGAATGGGTCGGCGAGTAGTCACATCACTGCTATAGTGATTAGGTCGATGAATTGTCAAGTCGCTGAAGATAGCAAGTCGAGTAGATAAAGTTGGACCGTCAGTGCCGGTCAAACAAGCCGTTGGGTAATCCAAAGGTAATATCGGCATAATTACCACGCGGTAACGGCTCCCGGAAGATGGCGGGTAACAACCACTATATAAGGAGAGTGACGGGTGAAGGACGATCATTTCCTTCACTTCCTCCGATATCGCGTGCTCCTAATCTTCCGCTCCTTCACAGCGACCAGAGCGACCCAGAGCGACTAATAACCCTAGATCCTCCAATTGATGGCGCCCTCGACGGAGCCATAGGGCAGATCCAAGTGCATGAAAGTGCTGTTGAAATCATTCGAGGAGGCGGGGATCCTCCACACCGGGAGATGGCGCATCCCCGCGGCTGGAGAAGTGATACCAGATCCACGCGAGGGAGAGTTCATCTGCTTCACCAGCCACCTGGAGAGGGGGCTCGGATTCCCCACCTCCCTCTTCTTTCGCTGTTTCTACGCCTACTACGACATCCAGCCGTCAGACCTAGGTCCGCACAGTATCGAGCAACTCGCCATTTTTGTGGAATTTTGTGAGTGCTACTTGGGCTGCCGGCCGTATTTCCCCCTGTGGCAAGATCTATTCCATGGGAGATCGGACGTGAAGAAGAAGGCTGCCACGGGCGGCCTCACGTTTCAGTTGAAGTCAAAGGCCTCCTTCTTTGACCTGATGCTGCCAAAGAAGGTAGCGAACGAGTGGAAGAAGAGTTGGTTCTACGTGACCGAGTCGCCGCCGGGCGACGAGGTGGTGCTTTCGATGTACTCCGCCGACCGGCCCAAGCCGCGTCGGCTCCAAGTTACCAAGATCCCGCTGGACCAGCGGATGGTCGTCGATGAGATGCTGCAGACGATCCGCAATTTGAAGAAGAAGGGCCTCCAAACCATCAATCTGTACAATTGCTGGTTCGGGAAGCGGCTAGTGCCTGTGGCCAGTCGCGCCCACTACATGTACGAGTACACGGGCAAAGACGACCCGACGAAGTCCTGCCTTGCCGAGTGGAGGCACAACGACTACACCTTGGCCTTGAAGAAGATCACCGAGGCGGAGTATCTCGATGTGAAGGCCGGTGTCGCCCCTTACACCGCGAAGTGCAAGGCTCCAATGGTAAGTCCTTTCCTTCCTATGCACTTGAAGTCGCAGATTTGCATTCGCGGTCGTGCTAATTTCGTCGTGTTGTTGTAGTTGTTCCAAGTGGTGGAGGTTTGGCTTCCACCCACAGACGACGAGAACTCGAACGAGTCAGCCGAGGATGATAGCCAGTCTTCGCCCGACAAGGGCGGTGTCAGAAATGACGGGGGCGGTGATGATGACGATGGTGGCGACGAGGCCGTGGAAGTCGCCGCACCCACGGTCCGCAAGACCCGCGAGCAGCATCAACGCGAGCTCGAGGCCAGCAAGAGCCTCGAGGCTCATGACGATGACGACGACGAGCTCCCCAAGCATACCTCGCAGCGCGAGGTTACGCCATAGAAGAAGAAACCACCGCCACCGAAGAAGAATAAGCCAGTTAAGCCGGTGTCACCGCCTCGATCCGCGAGTAGCTCTGGCGCAACCAGTGTGGCCGAGGAAGCTAGGGCCGACGCACTGGAGCATGCGACCGCGGCGGTCGACGCGGCCGTTGTAGAAGGCGAGGTGCCGTTTGCGTCGCTTTCGCCACCCTTCGTCCCAGTCACCGGGCTTGGGGCAGCTCCAACCGCGGGAACCTCGCCACCGAGGGGAGCACCCACAGTGATCGCCGTTGATCCTCCTACCGCTGCCTCGTCCTCGAAGAAATCGTCGGTGTCTTGGGCACAGAGCATGTTCGAGACAGGCCTCAGTCGGAAACTGAGAAGCCGGCAGCATTCGTACTGGCCTGCGTTTTATCCCAGTCGCCAAGTGAGTATTCTTGAGTTTTTTCGTTTGTCCAATCAATTCATATCCGACTGGCGAGTTTGCTGATAGAATTGTTTTGCAGGACTAGGGTGAAGAAAATAGGTCACCCTTCGGTGGACAAGGTCTCGTTGGGTGCCGCAGAGGCACTAGTCGACCCTTCGAAGAAAAGGAAGGGCGACGAAGTCGAGGCACCTGTCGAAGGCACAAAGAGGGCAAAGGGCGACGAGGTCGTCACGATTTCGAACGAACCGGCGGTTGCCCCGAGCGAAGCTCCGATTGGAGCGGATGCAGCCTCGAAGGACACGGTGGGCGCCACTGTCGTGGGAATGGCCACGGCAGATGCTGCAATAGGCAGCGAGTAGTAGAACAAGGGGCAAGGGCGGCCAGCCATCTACGGTGCAAGATGAGGGCGGAGACACAATGGTTTACCCAGGTTCAGCCCCCGGAGGGTAAAGACCTACTTGTGCTAGATTGTATTGATGGAGAGTACAAAGGGCGAGCTCGACGACTAGACGGCGAGTCGCAAGGGGTGTATGATGGACCGTATCCTCTATGCGTACCCTAGGGAGGTTTATATAGGCTCACCTCGCTAGGGTTTACAGATCTACAACCGAATTAGTTAAGGATTCTGAGGGTACTTGACCTAATCCGACTGGGCCTAGCTACGCTTCTGGGCCTCCAGCTTCCAGTCACCTGGCTTCTTGTTAAGTCTCGACCTAGTCGTCGTCCTGCAAGCCCACTCGCTGGCATCTTGGGCCAATAGGAAACGTCCTACTGGGTATACCCCATGCGGCATATCCCCATCAATTTCTTAGGTATTGAGGTAAAGAAAACTCAGAATGGCTTACTTCTCACTCAGAAAAAATATGCTGCTTATTTGTTGACTAAAGATGGTATAAAAAATTGCACAATATCTCCCATGCCATGTCCCCTACAGAAAAACTGTCCCTCACCGAAGGATCTCCTCTTGGTCCTGATGATAGATCCCAGTATAGAAGTATTGTTGGTGCCTTACAGTACTTAACATTGACACATTTTGATATTTCTTTCTCTGAAGGGATACGGGTAGGCTACACTAGCGCAAATCAAAAAAATTCTACCGCGTATACCAGGATTACTGTTGACATAGATCACGGGATTACCACTAGACGCGCAGTTGCGGACTCGATGAAGTGCGTCGAGGCAGTGCAGAAATTCCACGTCTCCTCCTTGTCCTCGTCCCACGAGAAGCTCCCCTTGCGCGGCTCGTCCAAACGCTACAGATGCAGCGCCTCCGAGGTATCCACACGTACAGGGTGGAAGCGTCAGACGCCGGACTGCTAGGTCCGCGCGCGCGACACAGACGTGAGGAGTGGCGGCAGGGTGGAATGATCTGAGGTCTAACCCTGGTCAGCTCGCCCCACCCTCTCTTATATAGGCGTCCCTAGTGGGCTTCTACATTAGCAGCCCATTAGTAGACTAAGCCTGGTTTAATTCGGATCTAATCCTCATTAGGCTTCCATCCCCTTAAGTGTATGACCCTATAGGTTCATATACGTATAGACATGACACGAATACACTTCTTCTGCCAATAGTTGGTAGCGGCCTCTAGCAAGACGTGCCAACTCCTAAATGCATACAAAGATCATATCGGACGAACCATCACAAGGTTTAATACATGTCTTTCCCTTTGCCTCACGATATTTGGTCTAGCTCCAAGCTGACCTCCCTTTCTCGATACCGTGATTCGGAATCCCTTTACTAAGTTAACTCTTAACCATATGTAGAACGGCCATGCATTTCTGGATCCGATCACTCGAGGGGCCCGGAGATATCTCTCTCAAGTAGAGAGGGGCAAATCCCATCTTGATTGACCATGCCTTTCAACATGCTTTAGGACAAACCCGAAAGCTACCTTTATAACTACCCTGCTACGGTGCAACGTTTGATAGCCCCAAAGTAGGTCGATCCATATCTCAAGTACATGCGACAATCTCAGGTCTAAGGACAAAACGTACACGATGTGTAGAGAGAGAGCTGCAACTAATTGCCAGTCTCAAGTTGGGTCAGTCCAACCCCATGCTCATAACATGTGTCCACATCTTTGTTTTGACATCTCCATGTCTATGACTTGCGAAACATAGTCATCAACCAATCGATGTGCTAGTCTAATATTCACGTCTGTCCTCACATGAACTCCGACTAGGGACAACTCTTAAATAACCATACAAGTAAAGAGTTTCACAAAAAATTCACATAATTTCCAATCAATACAAGTTGCCTGATATGGATATTCAAGGAACATTACAATAACTCATGGATACATATGAAATATAATCATCTCTATGATTGCCTCTAGGGCATATTTCCTTCAGTCTCCCACTTGCACTAGAGTCAATCTAAAATGTACCTAATACCAATTGCTCTTGTGTGCGCTTCATGCACGGGCTGTGGGAGAGGCTTAGTCAAGGGATCAGCAACATTTGAGTCCGTATGTATTTTGCATATCATGACACTACCATCCTCAACGAACTCTCAAATTTGATGGTAACGCATGTGAATATGTTTGTTCTTCTGGTGCTGTCTAGGTTCCTTGGCCTGTGCGATAGCACCATTGTTGTCACAATAAACGTCCAAGGGATTGGACGCGCCCTGAACCACACCGAGAGCGATCAGGAAATTCCTAATCCAAACATCTTCCTTTACTGCCTCCGAGGCAGCAATATATTCAGCTTCTGTTGAAGAGGAGGTCACCGTATCTTGCTTGGAACTTTTCTAGCTCACAGAACCACCATTCAAGACAAACACATAACCTGATTGCGATTTTGAATCATCTTAGTCGTTAAGGTAACTTTCATCTGTGTAACCCTTTACACTGAGTTCATCCTCACCTCCATAAACTAGGAACACATCCTTAGTCCTTTTAAAGTACTTAAGGATGCTCTTTACCGCTGTACAGTGACCTTCACCTGGATCAGCCTGGTATCTGCTCGTAACACTTAGAGCATAGGAAACATCTGGGCGAGTACATATCATTGCATACATGATGGATCCAATAGACGAAGCATATGGAACTCTACTCATGCACTCACGCTCATCAGTAGTCAAAGGACACTGAGTCTTGCTGAGTTTAATGCCGTGAGACATGGGAAAGAACCCCTTCTTAGCCTCTTCCATGATGAACCGTTTCAACACTTTGTCAATGTATGTACTCTGGCTTAATCCAATTAGTGTCGTGGTATTGCTGACGAGTACGCCATGGAGGGGTCCTCACAGTGCGTGTTTAGAGACGTGGGGTAAGGCGGACGGTTGACGGGTACGAGGTAACAGAGCTTACCCAGGTTCAGATCCCACAACGGTGGCGGAATCCTACTCCTGCTATAAATGACTATAAGGGCAATACGCCGCGTTACAGAGATAGGTTCGCTGTGCGAGGTTGTGTGAATCGATACTAGGTTGTGCCCTAAAGGCTCCCATATGCCCGACTTATATAGTCGCCAGGTCCTAGGGTTACAGGGAAAAGTCCTAGCCGGACAGGTTACAGAGTCCTACACTGTCTATTACTAGTCTTGTGTATCTTGTACTCCAAGTCTCCGGGTACGTTGGTGACTCCACCGTAGCCTTCCTTTATCCGGCATGGGCCTCCCTCCTGGAGCCATCTAACTGGGCCGCCCAGCAGGCCATAGGCCATGCTACCGACTATGGGCCACCCGGGTTAGCCGGATAAGAGACATGCTATAAGGATACCCATATAGCATATCCCCAACAGTATCCCCCGGAGAACTCCGAGATCTTGCGCCGTCTTGCCTCTTCACGTGGAATGCTCCATCTAGATGGATGTCGGCAAATCGTCAAGCAACATCTTATAGTCCTCCCAAAGAACCCTGCAAGGCTTTCTCCGTCTTCGACTTGTAAGCCGGAGAAATGCTGAATCTTCCATCGTACTTCTCCGTAGTCGGATTGAATCCATCTATGTCAGAATCTTCGATGTGATGGCTCATCTACCCATGTCAGCTAGGACGACGTAGGCTTAGGTCAGCGACGCCTCGTAACTCACACATGCAGAGAATGCAATCATATCCGATTTTCCCGCGCGAGCGATACGAACCGTTGGCGGCGACGGTTGGAGACGTGGCGAAATTTCCACGCACATTCGCGAACACGTCGTCTACGCGGCAACCGCCTGATCAAGCTGCACGAATCTTGACGCCGAGGATGATAAATAGTAACCGTGGGGAAATGTCCACTTTTTACCTCATTCTTCTTGCATCATCTTCTTCCTTCAGCCGCGCGTCTCCTCGAGCTCTCCGCGAGAAACCTCGAAAAAACCCTAGCTCCCATCTGCACCAGTCGCACCCAACCTTCACCCCATGGCTAGCAGCAGCACCTCCCCATTAATGGCGACGTCAAGCGAAGCCGCGGCGAAGCCGGCGAGCCCCGTCGTCGTGCCCCCAGAGGGCCTGGTCATCCCCGCATCGGCGGTGATCGAATCCAACAGCGGCGACCAAAATTTGGCGGCGCTAGAGCCACTGGAGGAGGAGCTAGATTCGCACAAGGGCGACTGGCGCGGCTCGGACATCACCGACCGCGATATCCAAGAGATGGTCGCCAAAGGCTACCTCCCCGCGACGGAGGGACTTGCCTGGCGGGCGGCGCTGGCCGGTGAGGTGATACCTTCTCCCCAAGCCGGAGAAAAGGTGTACCTCAAAGCTCAGCTGGTACGCGACGTTTCTCTGCCTATCTCCCACTTCTTCCTCTTCGTCTTAAACCACTATAAGGTCCAGCCCCATAACCTTTCCCCCAATAGTATCTTAGTGCTTAGCAACTTCACGTCACTTTGCGAGGGATATCTAGGGATAAGGCCTAGGTTAGACCTTTTTGTGTACTTCTTCACCGTCAAACGTGAAGCCGGACATAGTAAGGAGGAGCTTAGGAACTGCGGCACCATAAGCTTCAAGATCCGACCTGGCCGGCGGTTCCCCGACATCATCGGCCACGAGTCCTGCAAGAATTGGCAACAGACGTACTTCTACGGCCCCGACATTCCTCTGGCGGGCCGAGAAGTAACGTACCCGGACTTCGTGGACGGGGCCACCGCTGAAGTTTCCACATGGAGATCCCAAGCCTCCCTTCCCTCCGACCTCGACGCTTCTCGCGCTATAAGGCAGATCGAATGGTTTGTAGAGACGAGTTTGACCGGCTTGGACCTAGCCATGTGCTGGTTCATCAGGCGAATCCAACCTCTACAGCACCGCGCGAAGTACATGCACCAGTATACCAGCGACAGAAGGGATAGCCTCCGCATCTCCGTGGATAACTTCTCGAGCGACTCCGTCAAGCTCCGCCTTAAGGACATCGTCAAGGTGAAGGATAAGAAGCGTGGCTTCACCATCACCTATGACATGTTCGTAGACGGCAAGTGCCCAAAGGTAGGTTTTTATTTTCCGTGCATGACATATACTCCAGCTCTTCCGTCTTGCAAATGTCATTTTGTCTAACACGGTGACTTCTTACTTAACAGCTTAGCGATCTAGAGGAGGGCAACCTGGCTGCCCAAATCTATGATCCAAAGATGAAGGAAGTCACGCTCGTGTCGGACGACGAGGTCCCGTTGGCGCGAAAGCGGAAGAGCTCCACCTTTGACGCTGCCGACGGAGGCAAGAAGAAGAAGACGTGGGGTGGAGCCTCCAAAAAGACTACCGCCGCCCTGGAGGCAGAAAAGAGAAGAACCACCGGGATCTTTGCCAAAGCACCCCCCCTAGTGTAAGCCTCTCATTTTCCGACATTGTCTATTTATCTGTCTTGCTCCTATACTTATGCATTTTGCACGTTTCAGGAAGAAAGCCACGACCAACCTCAAGAAGATCACCAAAACTTTGGGGGCTTCTCGAAATATCAAACACATGCTGCATCACGACGCCTCCCCCGCCATCGCCCCTGCTACCCCTGCCGTAAAGCCCTCGTCTGCCCTGACAAGCTCACAAGCTAAGGAGGCACCAGGCCCTTCCGCCATGGAAGTGGATTCTGGCGCCTCTACCGAACTTGCTATTGTCGGCGAGCATGCGACGTAGGAGAGAACCGCTCAAAGAATGGCTGAAGCTTCGGCTAAGGATGCCATCGGTGGCGGCAAGGCGGTGGTGGAAGCTGGTACTTCTGCCGAAGGCGGCGCCCTTGCTCCCCAGAAACCCTTTGAGTTCCCAAAGATAGTCTACCCGGCGCTCACGCCGAGTAACACAACTCTGGTTCCTGGAGGAGTAGCGACATCTCCGACATGCGGTCTTGAGGAGCTCCTCCGACAAGCAGAAATATTGTGAGGAAATAGCATTTCCTTTGGCAAGCTGCTAGCCGAGAGCGCTACAAACCTCAAGATCATCGCACTTGTAAGTTTACTTTGCCTTTTGCATTTCATATGAGTATCCCACTGTAGCCCCCGAGGATGTAGACGGAAAACCATAGGTTTTGCATCTATATGCTCTAAGAGTGACTAAGTTAGAAAAAACTCTCACTGTCGCCCCCAAGCATTTAGATCCGACTAGATGCTTTTGAGAGTAGCATACGCAGTGTTTATAATTTTCAATACTGTAGCCCCCAAGCCTCTAGTTGTAACTGAATTAGTTCAGACTAGATGCTTAAAGAAAAGCTAAGCAGATTCCGAGTTAAAAACTTTATACTGTAGCCCCCAAGCTTCTAATCGATAACTGAATTAGTTCCGACTAGATGCTTTAAAGAAAAGCTAAGCATATTGCTAAGTTAAAAACTCTCGCTGTAGCCCCCGAGCGTTTAAGTGGAAAATTTTCCGACTAGTTGCTCCAAGCAGACTAAACAGCGGTTTAACTTTTTTCTTTTTTCCATAGAACGAGAATGCTCGGAGGGGCATGGCCAACGACAAGTACCAGAAGATGCGCGCAGATCTTGAAGCCGAAAAGGGTAAAACTGCCATCTTGAAGGAACAGATCATCAAAAACAAGAGTCTGTTTTCTTTTTTGCGCATTCCGTCTTGGTTTTGTGCCTTCATTCTCCGAGTACTCACTGTGTACTTTGTTTTCTCCGACTTTGCAGAACATGTCGCCAAGGCCAAGGACATTGTCGAGCAGTCCAAGCACATCCAGCAGCTGGACAGCGAGAACAAGATCCTTAAGGAGGAGAGGAAAGAAATGCTGAAAATGCATGAGGATTCTGTGAAGGCCCTGCAGGACTCCGCCTCCGCGGAAATCAATCGCTTGAAGGAGGAGCTTGCGATCTTAAAAGATCAGAGGCGAGCTCCTGATGAGCAGAACCAATGCCACAGCGAGGCGTTTAAGCTCCTCCAACAAGAGAAAGAATCCCTGGCGGACACCCTCTGGCAGGCTAAGGCCAACATCTTTAGTAAGTTTCCTCCGCCTTGTATTTCTGTAGTCTGGATACTTAGAATTTATTGAACTCATGCGCTTCTTTGTCGGAAATTGCAGCTCATATGGGTTTAACCCGATCGCCTCCTTCGGACAAGGAATGCATGGTTCTTGCTGGCAACTTCATCAACACCGCCATCACCCAAGCCAAAGAGATTTCCAAGCCCCTCCAGATACACATTAAGGCCTCGGACTCCGTGGCGAAGTACTCGGAGATTCTGCGCCGAGCCCCCGAGCGCGTCACAAGCTAGAAAGCTTCATGTGCACGGGCTGGCGCAAGGATGGCGCTGTCAATGGTGAAGGCACACTACAAAGGTGCCGACATCGACACGGTGACCTCTGGTATTCCCGACGTTGACGATGACGGCAAAGAGATTGATCACGAAGCCATCTTGTTGTCACTCGCCGGTTATGACACCAGAGTTGCCGAGTTGGTGGACATCAACGTCTTCGTGCCCATGAACACCATCGATAGCGTCAACCAAGACTCCTCCGAGTCCCACCACAGTGCCGACGTTGAGGGTGATTCTCCGGCTGGTGACGATGCTGCTTCAAAGTCTCCTACGCCAAAGGAATGAAAAACAACTTTGTAATATTTGTTTCACCTTTGGTGTATGTGCGGAAAAAATTGGTGATGTAACTTAAGGCGGAAAACAATGGTTGTTATGTCCTGCCACTTAAGAACTAATTTCCAGCATGTATATATTTTTTAAGCAAGTGATGGCTTATCCATTACTTTGGTTCTTATGCTTGACTTTTCGTGAGTCGGAAGACTCGTTGTCGGAACTATGCGCTTAGGTGATGATGCCCAATGGCACCATCAATAACTTGAGCACAAAATCGCTGACAATAAGTGCTAAAAGTCACTACTCCAGAATCCACATAAAAACAACAAAGAACGTGTAGACCAGAAAACTTAAGCTAACGCCCATAGGCGGAATTTTCACAAGTGCAAACGCAATACTTGTGCATAAAGGTTTTACATGATCCAAAAATGAACACTAAAGGGGGTAAAAGACTCAGAAATATGAGTGAACCAAAGAGCTTTATTTCATTGATCATATAAGAGATACACAATTAGATAAAAAATGCTAAGTGTAAAAAGGACATAGTTGTGCTATGTTCCATGGCCGATCAAGCTCCGGGTAGTCATCATCCGGGTCACGTCGCTTACGCTTATGATCCTTGTTGGGTCTATCCTTTAGTTCACGATTGTCAACAAGGTAGTAAGACCCATTGAGTAGTGCCTTGCTTATGATGAACGGTCCTTCCCATGGTGGGGATAATTTGTGTGACTTCTTCTGCTTAAGTCGGAGCACCAAATCCCCCTCTTTAAATGAGCGATGCCGAACGCGGCGACTATGGTAGCTGCGTAGCTTCTGCTGGTAGATGGCAGATCATTGGCATGCCAAAACGCGTTCCTCCTCGAGAATATCCATATCTAGGCGTCTGGATTCTTCAGCGTCATCTTCGTAGAAGGCGGCAACTCTTGGTGTATCGTGGAGGATGTCAGAGGGCAGGATGGCTTCTGCTCCATATACCATGAAGTAAGGAGCGTAGTCGGTAGATCTGTCGGGTGTAGTTCGTAAACTCCACAGCACAAATGGCAATTCTTCCACCCAGGCTCCAGCTGCTCTATGTAGCGGTGCCTCAAGACGTGGATTGATTCCCTGCAGAATTAATCCATTGGCTCGCTCGACTTGACCATTGGATTGTCGGTGTGCCACAGATGCAAGGTCAAGCCGGATGCCTTTCTCCCAACAATAAGGCTCCACTTCTCCGAGTGATAAATTGCTGCCGTTGTCGGTGATAATGCTATGTGGGAGACCAAATCTCACCACTAGATCTCGGACGAACCTAAGGGCAGTTGCCCCATCAAGATTTCTAATGGGTTTAGCTTCTATCCATTTAGTGAATTTGTCAACTTCTACAAGCAAATGCGTAAATCCACAAGGTGCCGTCTGTAACGGTCCTACCATGTCGAGCCCCCAGACTGCAAACGGCCAAGTTATTCGTATTGTTCGCAGTTCCTTAGCAGGAACATGTGGTTGTCGGGCATAATACTGGCATCCCATGCATGTCTCAACCAGCTTGTCGGCGTCCGCCTTCGCGGTCAGCCAGTAGAATCCTTGCCGGAAGGCTTTCGCGACCAACGATCGAGGAGCGGTGTGATGCCCGCAATCTCTGAGATGGATTTCGCGCAGGATTTCCATACCTTCTAGCTGGGAAACACACCTTAGGTATACACCAGTAGTGCTCCTTTTATAGAGTTGCCCATTGATTATGGTATAACCCTTTGCTCGTCTACTATTTTCCGTCTTTCGACTTCGTCGTCGGGCAAAGTTCCGTGTTCAAGGTATTCCATGAATGGTTTTGTCCAAGCCGGAGGGACCTTGGTCACCATGTTGACGAAAGAGTCAGCTCTATCCGGGTTGTCGATGTCGGATCCCTTCACGGATGGTGTGCGCAGGTGCTCTAGGAAACTCCTGACGGAATTCGCTTGCGCCCTGATCCTAGCTTAGAGAGCAGATCAGCCGCCTTGTTTTGTTCCCTAGGCACATACTTGACTTCGTAGCCCAAGAAGCTCTTGGCTATCTCATCCACTTCGTCTTGATATGCCGCCATCATAGGGTTCCGCGCATTCCAGGTGCCAGCCACCTGTTGGGCAACCAAGTCGGAATCTCCACAGCAAACTATGCGCTTGATGCAATATCCTTGGCTACACATAGTCCGTGAATGAGTGCTTCATACTCCGCCATGTTGTTTGTAGCCTCGAAGTGGATCTGTAGAACGTAGTGTAGCTTGTCTCCTGTTGGTGACTATAGCAATACACCAGCCCCTGAGCCATTGAGCAGCTTTGATCCATCAAAGTGCATTACCCAGTACTCTGGTTCTGGCAACGGAGTAGCGTCTGGCATCTCCGTCCAATCTGCAACAAAATCCGCCAAGGCTTGTGACTTGACAGCGTCGCGTCTCTTGTAGGTGATCTCGAAGGCGGCAAGTTCAATGCCCCACTTCGCGACCCTTCCTGTAGCGTCGCTGTTATTGATGATGTCGGACAGTGGAGTCTTGCTCACCACTGTGATTGGGTGCTCCTGAAAGTAATGCCTCAGCTTCCTAGAAGCAAGGAATACTCCATAAGATATCTTTTGGTAGTGCGGGTAACGCTGCTTGGACTCCGTCAAGACCTCGCTCACATAGTAAACTGGTCGTTGAACTACGTGCTCGTAGCCTGGTTCCTTTCGCTCTACCACGACGACGATGCTGATAATCCGGTTGGTTGCCACCATGTAAATTAACAGGGGATCACCAGGCTCGGGTACTGCAAGGATGGGCGCTGAGGAAAGAATCTCCTTGAGCTGCTTAAATGTTGCATCTGCTTTGTCCGTCCACGTGAATTTGTCCGCCTTCGTCAGCAACTTGTACAATGGAAGGGCCTTCTCTCCAAGTCGGCTGACGAACCGACTAACTGCTGCAACACAACATGTTAGTCATTGAATATCCTTTAGGCATGTCGGACGGTTTATGTTTAAGATGGCCTTGATTTTCTCCGGGTTGACCTCGATTCCACGTTGGGAAACGATGAAGCCCAAAAATTTACCGGCTGGAACCCCGAAGACGCACTTCTTACGGTTGAGCATCATGTTGTATTTCCGGAGATTATCAAAGGTTTATTTTAAGTCGGAGATTAAGTCGTTTGACTTTTTAGACATCACCACGACATCGTCCACATAGGCGTGAACGTTCCGACCAATTTGGTCGTGAAGGCAACATTGCATTGTCCGCTGGTAGGTAGCACCTGCATTTTTCAGCCCAAAGGGCATCGTGACATAGCAAAACGTGCCGTATGGGGTAGTGAACGAAGTGGCCAATTGGTCCGACTTCCTCATCTTGATCTGGTGGTATCCTAAGTATGCATCGAGAAAACACAAAAGTTCCGAGCCAACCGTCGAGTCAATGACTTGGTCAATGTGAGGCAAAGCAAACGGATCTTTGGGACATGCTTTGTTCAAGCCGGTGTAATCAACGCACATTCTTAATTCATTGGTTCCCCTTTCGGGGACAAGTATAGGATTGGCCACCCATTGGGTGTGAAGGACTTCTCGGATAAATCTATCCTTAAGTAACCTAGCTATCTCTTTGCCAATGGCGCGTCTCTTCTCATCTCCAAAGCGTCATAGAGGTTGTTTCACTGGTTTGCATTTTGGATCAATGTTTAAGCTGTGCTCGGCAAGTTCCCTAGGTACACCTTTCATGTCGGCAGGTTGCCAGGCAAAGATGTCCCTATTCTCACGGAGGAACTTGACGAGCGCGCTTTCCTATTTGGGATCCAGGTTCGTCCCAATGGCGACGGTCTTGGAGGCATCGCCTACCACAAGTTCCACCGGCTTGGTCTCGATGGAGGCCTTGAACGCAGGAGCGGAGTCGGAGATCTGCTTCTTCGACGCGGTCATCTCTGAGTCATTGACCTTGCTCTGGATCTCTTTGAATTCTTCGCTGTAGAGGACAGCTTCTGCAACGGCTGCTTCATTGATCTCGCAGTCCCTTGCCTTGGTAAAGCTTCCGGATACGGTGATGATACCGTTTGGTCCGGGTATCTTGAGTTTGTTGTAGACGAAGCATGGCTTGGCCATGAACGTGTGGAATATTTCGCGGCCGAATATGACGTGGTACACGCTCTTGAAGGGGACCACCTCGAAGGTCATGCGCTCTTGGCGGTAATTATTAACATCGCCAAAGGCAACCTGAAGTGTAATGCACCCAAGGGACCGAGCCTCCCGACCAGGAACTACGCCGTGGAAGATGGTGTTGGTCCGCTTTAGGTTTGCCTCCGTCAAGTTCATCTTCTGCAGTGTATCCAGGTACATGATGTTGATGCTGCTTCCACTATCCACCATACACTTGGTGAACTCCACGCCGTCAATCAAGGGGTTGATGACCATGGCGTACTGGTTCTCCATGGGCACAAGGTCTGGGTGGTCCGTCCTGTACCAAGTTATTGGAACCTCCGACCAGCGCAGGTACTGGGGAACTGGGGGGAGAGTGGCCATCAGGATCCTCAGAGAGGTCTTCTGTTGTCGGACGGTGGGGGTGCCAAGGAAAGTGTGGAGACTGGAGCCTTCTTTCCGAAGGGGTTCTTTCCCTTTCCGTTGCTCTTGGCGGTGTGCTTGGGGTCAACGTCTTCGTCCATGTCACTTGAATCCTTGGACTCCTCCTCCTTCTTCTTCCCCTTGCCCTTGCCTCGCGGTCTGTTCTTTCGACTTCGCTTGTAGCCGGACTCCGGGTCTTCCTTGAGGTCGTTGACGAAATTGCAGTGTCGATTGGTATGGGTGGCCTTGCCGTTGGCGTTGAGGTGTACGAGGCATGGCATATCGCGGTACTCCTCGTAGGTTTGGGGAACGCGGAGCGGCGCCGAAGTGATTTCACTTCCTCGCTGCTGCCCACGACCAGCTCCCCTTCCTCGGCCATGCTGTCCGCCTTCTCCTCATCCTGCAAAAGTCATAGCGACCATATCGGTAGATTGCTTTTCTTCTGGAGCGGTTTTCCGCTTTGTACTGCTGTTCCTCCGAGCTTGAGTTGGAATGGCCGTTGCCAGCAAGGAGCCACGAGCATCGTCGTCGGCAGTTGCGAACTCACTAGCCAACTGAATCACCTGGTTCAAGTCAAGCTGGTGATTGTCCTGCAAGCGCTTCAGCTTATGTCGGAGCAGCGTGCCCCTTTCCAACCCATCAATGAAGGCGGCCATGGCGGTTTGAGCATGCACTCCTGCGCAAGAATTCTTCATATCCAGCCAGCGGGAGAGGTAGGCGTGAGATGTCTCGTCTTTCTCTTGCACGCACCGCTGTAAATCGCCTACGGTGCAGGGACGCTTGTATGTACCCTCAAAGTTCTTAGCGAATGCTTCTTGCATGTCCATCCAGTTGTAGATAGATTTCTCCCGCAAGTCGTCGATCCATTGACGGGCCGTGCCCGCCAACATTAATGGGAGGTACTTGATGGCGACGTTGGGGTTGCCTCTGGCAATCTCCACCGCGTTGCCGTAGTCCTACAACCATGTGGCTGGTTTGGCGGTGCCGTCATAAGGCTTGATGGTCTTGTCAATCTGGAAACCTTTGGGGTAAGTTGCGGACCGTATTGCAGGTCCAAAGCAACGTGGTCCCAGGTAAGGTCCTTCCCGGGCCTCGTGGATCTTATCGATCCGCGAACGTGCATCGTATGGCTCCGGGTTCTTCTTCTTTTTGTCAACAGGGGATGGGCTGCGTGAACGACGCGGGCCTCCTCCGCCATGGTGACTGCTTGGTGGTGACGGAGGCGGAGGTGGCGGTGGGTTAGCCTTCTTGCTGTTACCCTCCTGTGACTGTTGCTTGTCGGACGCGGAGGGTCATGGCGTGACCTACTCTTGTGTCCTTGATTGCGCTCTTTGTCATGACGGGTCTGCTCCGCGTTGTCGCGGATGACGATGCCGCACTGCTTTGGTGGGGGCATATCCGTATGATGGTGAGCCTTGTAATCTTCATGATGTCGGGGAGATCGGGGCGGTGGCGATGGGCGGCGAGGTCGGGCCTTTCTCCATGGTCGGAGGATATGGGGATGGCATCCTTCCTGTTGAGCGCATCCCTCCGTCTTCGTTCTGATGAACCCGTCTGGGACCCGGCATCAAGAGGAGATCCGTCCCTTGGCGGCTTGTACTGGCTAGATTGGCAGAGCGCTGGGTCAGACTCAAGCCTCTAAGAGGTGGACTTTTCCTGTTGCTTCACCGCCTTTTGGCCACTAGGTCATAGACCTGTTCCACTGCCTCAGGCGATCTATCCTGCTCCGGAAGGGTCTTGGCGACGGCGAGCTTAAGTAGTGGGGTGGGCATCACCTGCTTGCCTTCATTGTCAATGTATGGATTGGCCTGTGCCGGCTTCGAGGGATCCCATCCTAGGTTGCGCCGTACACCAGGATCGTTGATGACACAAGCTGAAGCTTTCTTAGCCTTCTGCTGCTATAGCAAAGTCTTGTACTCGGCCTCCATTGCTCTAGCTTTTTCTATGGACTTCTGCGCATTGACCAGATCTCGATCTAGTTTAGCGCCTTGCTCCGCGATGGCCTGCGCTTCCTCCAGCAACTGTTGGCGCTTCTCGTCAAGCTGGGTCACGTTCCGGATATGAGCAACGGTTAGCGGCTCGACAAGGAGATTGCCGTACATCACTCTATCAGCTGGAGTAACTTGGGCTGCTGCCGGCGTAGATGCTAGAGGCGGCAAGTTTGCGGTGTTGTTGTTGCTCGGGCCGGTCCCGAGTTCCTGCGGCTGCTGCGCTGGGTTAGGCGGAGGAGGCATGACTTTTGCGCGATCATCATCAGCAGCAATAAGTGGCCCCTTCCCCTTTTCCAGCGCTGTAGGCGGAGCACGTCCAGGTTGGTCTTCATCCATCGCCGTCCCGATGGTGACGAATACCTCTCGAGACATGACGGCATTGTTGGCTTGCTCGTCGCGCGTGTACTCCTCCTCCATCTCCTGCATGGCGGAGTCTAGTTCCTCTGGACTGGAATCTATCTCCTCTGAGTCTGCACTGAAATCAGCATAAAGCGCGTCAATGACAGAGTCGAAGGGTGCCAGGACTTCCTCGATGACGGGTGGTGGAGGTGCAACGGCCTCGACGATGACTAGAGGTGGTGGCGCAGCTGCGACAATGGCGGTCGGAGGCGGTGGTGGCGGTGGCTGAATCAGAGGGGCTCCGTCAATGAGCACAAGCGCTGTCTGAGCTGCCGCTTCGGCCTCCGCGTAGTTGTTGACGGTGTTCACCATGCCTTCGAAGGTAAGGCGTCCTGACACCTGCTGCCATCTTAGAGAATGTCGGAGAAGCGTGCCATGGTCCAGTCCTTCCACAAAGTGATACATAGCATCCTCATTGGGGTAGTGGGCCAGATCGGCTCGTATACAGAGCCACCTGGCCAGGTAATCGCGAGGGTTTTCGCCCTCTCTCTGAATGCAGCGTGCTAGATCGAAGATAGTAACCATGCTGATGACCTTGGATCTCTACTATCCAGACGCGCGGACGAAGCCGGCGGATTTGCAGTGATCTTCCACCTTTATATCCTGCACAGGGGCGGTTTGGGTGGGCCTTGAATTTTTTCGATCTTTGCCGGCGAACTCCGAGGAGAGATCCGACATTGATCCTTCCGCGAACGTATCCTGCCCATAGGCGGTCCGTGCGGGTCTTGGTGCTCCTCCGACTCCCAGGGGACTAGTGCTCGAGTCGGTTTCGCCGATGAAGAGGTGGATGTCTCCGATAGGAACGATCGAACACCGCGTAGGGTTCGTCTTCACCGGGATCCAGAACTCGTCGGGAGGGACGATCGGAACATTGCCGGAGAAGAGAACACGACCGATGGCTACGGTTTTGCTGATTCCCGTGAAGATCTTGGTCCTCGCCTGCTGAAGAGCCTGAAGCACCTCTAGCCCCACGGTGGGCGCCAACTGTCGTGGTATTGCCGACGAGTACGCCATGGAGGGGTCCTCACAGTGCGTGTTTAGAGACGTGGGATAAGGCGGACGGTTGACGGGTACAAGGTAACACAGCTTACCCAGGTTCAGATCCCACAACGGTGGCGGAATCCTACTCCTGCTATAAATCACTATAAGGGCAATACGCCGAGTTACAGAGATAGGTTCGTTGTGCGAGGTTGTGTGAATTGATACTAGGTTGTGCCCTAAAGGCTCCCATATGCCCTACTTATATAGTCGCCAGGTCCTAGGGTTACAGGGAAAAGTCCTAGCCGGACAGGTTACAGAGTCCTACACTGTCTATTACTAGTCTTGTGTATCTTGTACTCCAAGGCTCCGGGTACGTTGGTGACTCCACCGTCGCCTTCCTTTATCTTGTTGGGCCACGCAGAGATAAAACAAAACTTTTTCCTCTAACGTGGTGATCCCAAGACCTAGCTGAGGTAGAAGGCCACGAGGTTTACCACTAGACGCGCGGTTGCGGATTACTGATGAAGCGCGTCGGCTGATGCAGTGCAGTCCTCACGATCCGATCGTCCTGGTGCTGATCACACAGCACCTCTGCTGGTATCCACACGTACAAGGAGGAGCGCCGGCGGCGAACTGCTAGGTTCGTTACGGCGGCTGGACTGCTGTGGAGCTAGGGTTTCCAACACATGGAATAACCTAACCGAACAACGATTAACCTTTCTGGGTTACTGTGCTCCACTATATATAGGGAGTGAACGTGGGCTCTGCTCACGCGACCCATTCACTAAAGCCCATATAACACTAGTCACCGTGAGTCCAACTCACTAACTCAGTCCTAATCTGGTTTAGGTCCAACCCAACCAGATTACAGATTCGGATCCAATCCGAACTTGCTCCCGCTCTTAAGTGTGTGACCCCGCAGGCTCATGGCTACTTGGACACGATTGGAGTCCGACTCTCAATCGATCAGTCGGTAGCGGCTCCTAGCAGAACATGCCGACTCCCAAGTACCAAAGAGTCATGACGACTTGCCTTTCCAATGCAACTTACGTCCGAGTCCCTTTTGCCTCACGATATACCTTGTCAGACTATAGGCGAATATATGTCATCCCTTAAATAGTCCGACTCTCTTCTCGATCCGAGATAAGTGATTCACCCGACTAACTCTTAGTCGATTGCCTCGGTTAACACTTAACCGAGTCGTGCATGGCCATGCTTTCCGAATCATATCTCACGAGAGGGCCCAGAGAATATCTCTCCGAATGGAGGGGCAAAATCCCATCTTGGTTATTCACATCACGCAGCTTGATTCTCAGTCGACCCGAACCCTGCCTTTATAACTGCCCAGTTACGGATCAGCGTTTGACAGAACCTAAGTCGGTGATCCTCAACTCGGACTATGCAACAACCTCAGGTCTAAGGATTACATTGATTGAGATATACAAATGACAACTAGTTCGTTGTACCTCAATATGGGTCAATCCGACTCGCTAAACTCTTTAGCCGAATCTGTGTAAGTTGGAATAGCATCTCCATGCCCATGACAAGTGGAACCGAGTCATCAAGCCAACTTTCACATTGGTCTAAGTTGTGTGTCCAGCACAACCTCAATGACCAAGGATATTTAGTATAAACAACATGAATGTATAGTTCCACAACCGAATCACATATTCAATGATACACATCAGATGTTCATACAAGGACTACTTAATAACTTTATGAATACAATGGGAAATATCATCATACATGATTGCCTCTAGGGCATATTCCCAACAGTCTCCCACTTGCACTAGAGTCAATCTTTCGACATCACATGTCTAGGCATCTAATGCCCATGGCTCTCAGGTGCGCCTCATGCTTCGGCTGGGGTAACGGCTTTGTCAACGGATCCGCAATATTTGCATCCGTGTGTACCTTGCATAACTTGATATCACCCTGATCCACGAACTGGCGAATTAGGTGGTACCGCATGAGTATGTGCTTGTTCTTCTGGTGTTGTCTAGGTTCTTTGGCTTGTGCAATAGCACCATTGTTGTCACAATACACGTCCAACGGATTGGACGAGCCCTGAACCACACCAAGATCCATGAGGAAATTCCTCATCCAAACAGCTTCCTTTGCTGCCTCCGAGGCGGCAATATACTCAGCCTCTGTTGTAGACGCAGACACAGTCTCTTGCTTGGAACTTTTCCAGCTCACAGCACCTCCGTTTATAATAAACACGTATCCGGATTGCGAGCGAGAATCATCAGAGTCGGTGAGATAACTCGCATCCGTGTAACCCTTTACACTGAGTTCATCTTCACCACCATAAACCAAGAACATATCCTTAGTCCTTCTCAAGTACTTTAGGATATTTTTAGCCGCTGTCCAGTGGATCTCTCCAGGATCAGCCTGGTATCTGCTCACAACACTTAGAGCATAGGAAACATCCGGTCTAGTACAAATCATGGCGTACATGATGGATCCAACTGCAGAAGCATATGGAATCGCACTCATCCGACTTCGCTCATCAGTCGTCGAGGGACACTGAGTCTTGCTAAGTTTTACACCATGGGACATCGGTAAGAACCCTTTCTTAGACGATTCCATGTTGAACTTCTTCAACACTTTGTCCAAATAAGTACTCTGACTCAATCCAATGAGCCTCCTTGATCTATCTCTATAGATCCGGATTCCGAGGATGTATGTTGCCTCACCCAAGTCTTTCATTGAGAAACTCCTTTCTAATGATTCCTTGGTTTCTTGCAACATCTGGACATCATTTCCAATCAGTAATATGTCATCCACATATAGGATTAGAAAATTTACTTTGTTCCCACTAAACTTCTTGTACAAACAAGAATCATGATCACTCTTGATGAAACCAAACGATTTGACTACCTCATCAAAGCGAATATTCCAACTCCGAGATGCTTGCTTCAACCCATAAATGGATTTCTGAAGTTTGCATACCTTGTCAGCATTAGCCGGATCGACAAAACCCTCGGGCTGTATCATATACACGTCCTCGGTTAAATTTCCGTTAAGGAAAGCCGTTTTGACATCCATCTGCCATATCTCATAGTCGAAATAGGCCGCTATAGCTAACATGATCCGAACTGATTTAAGCATCGCTACGGGCGAGAAAGTCTCGTCGTAATAAACTCCTTGAACTTGTCGGAACCCCTTCGCAACAAGGCGTGCTTTATAGATTGAAACATTTCCATCCATATCAGTTTTCTTCTTAAAGACCCATTTGCACTCGACAGGTCTTGCACCGTCTGGCAGATCAACCAAGTTCCAAACTTGATTTTCATCCATGGACTTTATCTCGGATCTCATGGCTCCAAGCCATGACTCGGAATCAGATCCCACCATCGCTTCCGAATAATTTTCCGGCTCATCACTGTCTAACAGTAACACATCACGAACACTTCGTAATCTTGCCGATCTTCGTAGTACAGGTGCTGCTTCCGGCTCAGCTGCCACGACCGGCTCAACCTCCAAGGTTTTTGCCGACTCGCTACTAGCCGGTTCCTCTCGAATTTCTTCGAGTTGCACCGTGCTCCCACTTACTTCCCGACTGAGAAACTCTTTCTCAAGGAAGACACCGTTCCGAGCGACAAACACTTTGCCCTCTTCTCGGTTGTAGAAGTAGTAACCCAAGGTTTCCCTCGGATACCCCACGAAAATACACTTATCCGACTTGGCTGTAAGCTTGTCTGACTGAAGTCTCTTGACAAATGCTTCACAACCCCAAATCTTAAGAAAAGACAAACTCGGCTTTTTGCCTGTCCACATCTCATGCGGTGTCTTCTCTACCGATTTTGATGGTACTCTGTTTAGTGTGAACGCCGCTGTTTCTAGACAATAACCCCAAAATGATAAATGCAGATCTGTCCGACTCATCATTGATCGTACCATGTCCAACAAGGTCCGATTCCGCCTTTCCGAAACACCATTCCTTTGTGGCGTTCCTGGCGGAGTAAGTTGAGGAACTATTCCACAACTTTTCAGATGGTCATCAAACTCATGGCTCATGTACTCGCCTCCTCGGTCCGACCGAAGAAACTTTATTTTCTTGCCGAGTTGATTCTGTGCTTCATTCTGGAATTCTTTGAACTTTTTAAAGGCTTCCGACTTATGTTTCATCAAGTAGATATATCCATACCTACTCAAATCATCAGTGAAGGTAATGAAGTACTCATAACCACCCCTGGCTGTCGTGCTCATTGGTCCACATACATACTAGTCCCAACAAGTCGGACGCCCTTTCGCAACTCTTTGCAAAAGGTGTCTTGGTCATTTTGCCGAGTAGGCAAGATTCGCATGTCTCGAACGACTCCAAGTCGAACGAAGTTAGGAGTCCATCATCATGGAGCTTCTTCATGCGTTTCCAACTTATATGACCAAGCCGACAGTGCCAAAAGTAAGTCATATTCAGATCATTTGGTTTCAACCTTTTAACATTTATGTTATAAACCGACTCACCATCAAGATTCAAAATAAATAACCCGTCCTGGACGGGTGCAAAGCCGTGAAACATATCATTCAAATACAATGAACAACCATTATTCTTGATATTCGACTCATAGCCTTGCCTCATCAAACATGAAGCAGAAATAATGTTTCGACTGAGCACTGGAACATAATAACAATTATTTAGTTCCATAATGAATCCGGAAGGTAAATGAAGTTGCATCGTGCCGACTTCCAACGCAGCAACTCTTGCTTTGTTGCCGACTCGAATATCAACCTCTCCTCTTGCTACGCTCCTAGTTCTTACCAGTCCCTGCAACGAGTTGCAGATGTGAATAACTGATCCGGTATCATATACCCAAGAACTATTAGGTGCATCAGCAAGATATATGTCTATAACATTGCAAACAAGTGTACCTGAGTCGGAAGTCATACCTCCACTCTTGGCTTTATCGGCCAAGTACTTGCTGCAGTTCCTCTTCCAGTGGCCATCCGCCTTGCAGTAGAAGCAAGTGGATCCGGCTGAAGGAGATGGTTTAGTCCCTGAGGAAGCGCTTGGGACCGGGTCCTGAGCCTGCTTTCCTCCTGACTTAGCCTTCTTCTTAGTCCAAGAACTCTTCTTGAACTTAGCCTTATTCTGCACCATCAACACTTGACTGGTGCCCTTCTTGAGATCCGCCTCTGCCTGCTTGAGCATCCCATGCAATTCAGTGAGCTTCTTATCCATACCATGCATGTGGTAGTTCGAAATGAACTGCCCATATGCACTAGGAAGAGAGTTCAGAATTATATCCGTAGCGAACTCTTCGCTAATGGGGTAGCCAAGCCTCTCCAGAGACTGCACGTAACCAACCATTTTGATCACATGCGGACTCAGTGGATCACCATCCTTAAGCTTGCAACTCAGCAAAGCCTGAGAGACTTGATACCTCTCAGTCTTCGCCTGAGCCTGGAACATACTTTTGAGGCTTTCGATCATATCGTAGGCCTCAACATGCTCGAACTGCTTTTGCAAGTCCGGTTCCATGTGAGCAAGCATAAGACAGCTAATGTCCGTGGACTCATCTTTAGCCCGACGGTAGGCATTGGTGGTTGCGACAGTCGCATTCTCATTCGGCTCATCTGGAAGTGGGTTGTCTAGGACATGGTCCTTCTTTTCTTGTTTGAGAACAATTCTCAGATTTCGATACCAGTTGGTAAAATTAGTGTCGTTCAGTTTATCTTTCTCAAGAATGGTTCTCAACGCAAAACCGGATATCTGAGAGTGACTGCTACTTGGTGCCATGATCTACAACAGAAAATATGCAAAAACACTTAAGACATGTATTCATAAAAGAGCATGCATATTAAACATTTTAATATTTTATGCTCCCACTAGAACCAACACCCCTCCGATGGTTACTTAGTGATTCAGGATCCTAAATAAGCAAGTCGGCTAGTGAGCTTTAGCATCACCGCTAGCCGCCAAGTGATCTAGGTAGACAACTCCTTGTCAATCGCATCTCATGCGACTCCTGTTGGACGGGTGGCATCACATGCCCCGGCTCCCATCCGACCTTTTCCCGAGTCCCACAACCGTTGTGATAGACCCGTCTAGCTTACCGAGTGTTTCTGCAGTAAGAGTCCGACTCGAACCCACCTAGTCGGAAAGAATTGGCAGCACCTCAATTTTATGAGCCCACTACCAAAAATGTTCGACTTGTGATCGTGCAAACACTGGCGGGAAAACCGACTAGACCTTCTTTGAGGGATTAAATTTTACCGACTATCTAATAGAGGTAAAACAGAGACATAACAATAACACAAAATAAAGCAATTATAATGTGAAATGGTATGACTCTCTTCATGGCGATCTCCATCTCCACAAAGCCTGTAATCCGCCTCGTGCCAACTCTTGTCACTTGCCGTCTTACTCCATGTCGCCGACATGTACAACGCCTTGCATGCCTTCCGGGTTCTCCAAATAGCTACACTAGCTTAGTAAAGTAAATTACATAGAGAATCCGACACGCAGGTCGTTATACAATAAAATGACAGCACCTAGGCTCCAGCCGGCTGACAAAAACCGTGATTCGCAGATCACGTATGGATTACACACATACATCACATGCACATGAACCATACCATTCACAACTTCCTGCAAAAACAAGTTATGCATAGATACAATATCTACCGGCGTTGTGAAACTCGCAACGACATCTAAGGCGCTACGACAGGGCGAAGTCGGCGGTCCGAACATGGATTCCGACCATCGTTCCGATTCGATCAAACTCTTTGATCTTCGATCACCGCTTCTGGATTTAAGTGTCACAGTCTACCCCGATGGAGGAAGCCGACCGGTAGGGGTATGTCGTTCCACGACCTCAGCAGTATGATCACGGAATTCAGATCTACCATTCCCCGAGTACAGTTGATCCAATCAACCTCGTACAAAACCGATCTATCTCATAGATCGACCACCAAACAGCACATAGATCTCATCTACATCCTACCGCATATCACATATGCGTGATCTCGAGCCTAAAACCAGAAGCTATCGCTCTGATACCACTGTTGGGCCACGCAGAGATAAAACAAAACTTTTTCCTCTAACGTGGTGATCCCAAGACCTAGCTGAGGTAGAAGGCCACGAGGTTTACCACTAGACGCACGGTTGCGGATTACTGATGAAGCGCGTCGGCTGATGCAGTGCAGTCCTCACGATCCGATCGTCCTGGTGCTGATCGCACAGCACCTCTGCTGGTATCCACACGTACAAGGAGGAGCGCCGGCGGCGAACTGCTAGGTTCGTTACGGCGGCTGGACTGCTGTGGAGCTAGGGTTTCCAACACATGGAATAACCTAACCGAACAACGATTAACCTTTCTGGGTTACTGTGCTCCACTATATATAGGGAGTGAACGTGGGCTCTGCTCACGCGACCCATTCACTAAAGCCCATATAACACTAGTCACCGTGAGTCCAACTCACTAACTCAGTCCTAATCTGGTTTAGGTCCAACCCAACCAGATTACAGATTCGGATCCAATCCGAACTTGCTCCCGCTCTTAAGTGTGTGACCCCGCAGGCTCATGGCTACTTGGACACGATTGGAGTCCGACTCTCAATCGATCAGTCGGTAGCGGCTCCTAGCAGAACGTGCCGACTCCCAAGTACCAAAGAGTCATGACGACTTGCCTTTCCAATGCGACTTACGTCCGAGTCCCTTTTGCCTCACGATATACCTTGTCAGACTATAGGCGAATATATGTCATCCCTTAAATAGTCCGACTCTCTTCTCGATCCGAGATAAGTGATTCACCCGACTAACTCTTAGTCGATCGCCTCGGTTAACACTTAACCGAGTCGTGCATGGCCATGCTTTCCGAATCATATCTCACGAGAGGTCCCAGAGAATATCTCTCCGAATGGAGGGGCAAAATCCCATCTTGGTTATTCACATCACGCAGCTTGATTCTCAGTCGACCCGAACCCTGCCTTTATAACTGCCCAGTTACGGATCAGCGTTTGACAGAACCTAAGTCGGTGATCCTCAACTCGGACTATGCAACAACCTCAGGTCTAAGGATTACATTGATTGAGATATACAAATGACAACTAGTTCGTTGTACCTCAATATGGGTCAATCCGACTCGCTAAACTCTTTAGCCGAATATGTGTAAGTTGGAATAGCATCTCCATGCCCATGACAAGTGGAACCGAGTCATCAAGCCCACTTTCACATTGGTCTAAGTTGTGTGTCCAGCACAACCTCAATGACCAAGGATATTTAGTATAAACAACATGAATGTATAGTTCCACAACCGAATCACATATTCAATGATACACATCAGATGTTCATACAAGGACTACTTAATAACTTTATGAATACAATGGGAAATATCATCATACATGATTGCCTCTAGGGCATATTCCCAACATATCTGGCATGGGCCTCCCTCCTGGATCCATCTAACTAGGTCGCCCAGCAGGCCATAGGCCATGCTACTGACTATGGGCCACCCGGGTTAGCCGGATAAGAGACATGCTATAAGGATACCCATATAGCATATCCCCAACAATTAGCCTTTTTGATCTATCTCTATAGATCTTGATGCCCAGAATATATGCCGCTTCTCCCAAGTCCTTCATCGAAAAACTATTTTTCAATGAGGTCTTAACAGACTCGAGCATAGGAATGTCATTTCCAATCAGCAATATGTCATCTACATATAAGATTAGAAATACAGGCGCTCTCCCACTTTCCTTCTTGTAAACACAAGGTTCTTATTCGTTTTTGATGAAGCCAAACTCCTTTACAACTTCATCAAATCGAATGTTCCAACTCCGAGATGCTTGATTCAGCCCATAAATGGACTTCAGAAGTTTGCATACCTTTCCAGCATTGTTTGGATCGACAAAACCTTCGGGCTGCATCATATACACGTCCTCAGTTAGGATTCCATTTAGGAAAGCCGTCTTGACATCCATCTGCCATATTTCATAGTCGAAATGTGCAGCAATGGCTAGAATTATCCGTATAGATTTAAGCATCACTACGGGCGAGAAAGTCTCATCGTAGTCAACTCCTTGAACTTGTCGAAAACCTTTTGCAACAAGTCGAGCTTTATGGATGTGAACATTTCCATCCATATCAATCTTCTTCTTATAGATCCATTTGCACTCGATGGCTTTAAAACCATCACGCAGGTCAACCAAGTTCCAAACTTGATTGTCTCCCATGGACTCTATCTCGGATCTCACGGCGATCAGCCATTTCTCAGAGTCTGGGTCCACCATCGCTTCTGCATAGGTCGCAGGCTCATCATTGTCTAACAATAATAATTCCCGCGCTTCGCGGAGCCTCGCCGACCTTCGTGGTTATGGTGCTTCTGTTGCCACGGGTTTCTCAACTTGTTCTGCTACAATAGCATCACTCGTAGAAGCATCCCCAACTGGCTCATCTTGAACTTCTTAAAGTCGCACTGACCTTCCACTTGTTCCCTTTGTGAGAAACTCTTTCTCTAGGAAAACACCGCTACGAGCGACAAACACTTTGCCCTCCTCTCGGTTGTAGAAGTAATACCCTAAGGTTTCCCTCGGATATCCCACGAAAATTCACTTATCCGATTTGGGTGTTAGCTTGTCCACTTGACAAATGCATCACAACCCCAAATCTTTAGAAAAGACAAACTGGGATTCTTTCGAGTCCACATCTCATATGGTGTCTTATCTACGGATTTAGATGGTACCCTATTAAGTGTGAAAGCTGCCGTTTCTAGAGCGTAACCCCAAAATGACAATGGTAAATCCGACTGGCTCATCATAGATCGAACCATGTCTAACAAAGTTTGATTACGCCGTTCGGAGACCCCGTTTATTTGAGGCGTTCCGGGCGGCGTAAGTTGTGGAACATTCCACAACTCTTAAGATGATCGCTAAATTCATGACTCAAATATTCACCACCACGATCAGATCGCAAGGCCTTTATTTTCTTGCCACATTGATTCTCTACTTCACTCTGAAACTCCTTGAACTTTTCAAAAGTTTCAGACTTATGCCTCATTAAGTAGACATAACCATATCTACTGAAATCATCAGTGAAAGTGATGAAGTAGTGATATCCTCCTCTGGCTGTCGTGCTCATTGGCCCACATACATCAGTATGTATGAGTTCCAACAAGTCTATCGCTCTCTCGGGTAATCCGGAAAAAGGTGACTTGGTCATCTTTCCAAGTAAACAAGCCTGGCATGTCTCATATGATTCAAAATCAAACAAAGTTAGAGGACCATCACCATGGAGCTTCTTCATGCGCTTTTCACTTATATGCCCCAAACGACAATGCCATAAATAGGTAGGACTCAAATCATTAGGCCGAAGCCTTTTAGCACTAACATTGTAAACAGATGCATCATCAAGATTTAAAATAAATAACCCATTCACAATGGGAGCATTAGCCATAAACATATCATTCTTAGAGATTACACAACCATTGTTTTCACTCGCGAATGAATAACCATCCCTCATCAAACATGAAGGTGATAAAATGTTTCGACCCATACTAGGAATGTAATAACAATTATTTAACTCCATAATAAATCCTGACGGAAGGTGAAGTTGCATGACGCCGACGAACAATGCAGCAACCCTTGCTTTATTTCCGACGCGAAAATCCACTTTGCCATTCTGCACTTCTCTAGTCCTTATTAGCCCCTGCATCGAATTGCAAATATGAGCAACCGATCCGGTATCAAATACCCAAGAGTTAACATAGGAATCAGTGAGAAGAATGTCCACAACATTTATCTTCAAAGAAGCCTGGTACTTGCTGCAGTTTCTTTTCCAGTGGCCATGTTCATGACAAAAGAAGCACTCAGTGTCTTCTACAGGTCCAGCCTTTTGCTTGGGTGTAGGCTTAGGGATCATATCCTTAGCCTTGCCCTTCTTCTTCCAAGAAGTACCCCTTTTCTTGAAGCTAGGTGTAACACCCTCCGAATCGGCCCTATGCAAATTTTAGCGAAACCGGCCAAACTCGCATAGAAACGATTCAAAGGTGCCCACCAGGCACTTGCGTGCGGGTGGAAAACGAAGTAATATCATTACACAATAGTCCTCGATGGAACCCACAAAAACATATATTTACAACAGCGACTCAATGAGTCAAGAATTCAGATATACAGTACAAAGATCCAAATCACCTTGAAAATGATACAGCGTCCGACTACGGACAAGATGCAAATGGGGCTAAGAGCCCTGAAGAATAACCAATGGCGTCCATAACCCTGCCTAGGCCAAGCCGGAAGGGTAACCTTGCTAACGACGTCGATCTCAAAACCTGCTTAAACAAAAGAGGTGCCGACAAAGGGCAAAGGAAAAAGAGAGAGCGGTCAGTACTGAGGCCAGTACACGGCGAGGCTAGAATTTGGCGGTCCTCGCCTACATAGGTATGGTGGACTGAAGCGGCAGCGCAGCATGCACTAGAACAACCTATAGATACTCGATATAACTGTCGGCTATCAGAGAGGGATAAGAAAGACCTATTCGGAACCAATATGATTCTACCACCCAACATACCCATCCTGGTATTTCCCCCCTCGAGACCAAACGAGGAAGTCAACCGAGGAACTCACACAGTTGGCAGTTTTATTCATTCCGTTATCATTGCAGCAATTACTAGTCAGGTATAGATAGTCGTCCTGATAGAATAAGCAGTGGGCACTTTTAGTTAACCATTCCGTTGTAGTTGCAGCGCTTACTAGTCAGATACAATTAGCATGAGATAACCCAAAACCCAGCAGTTGTTGGTACTTTTATTTAGCCATTCCGTTATAGTTGCAATACTTACTAGTCAGATACAATGGTAGCAAGCGACAACCCAAACAAGCAATTGTTGGCAATTTTATTTAGCCATTCCATTATAGTGAAGCTGATTACTAGTCATTATAAAGTCAAATTTATAGCACTACTTTAGTTATAGTTGTCTATGATCGAGATACTGTACTCCAAGTCGTCCATAACCGCGGACACGGCTTTCAGAAAGTTTTACCCTGCAGGGGTGCACAAATAGCAACACACACTCGATCAACCTCGGAAAAACCAAATCAAAACCCAACGAGGCATTCACGACAAAGCAATCACAAGATTCAAAAATATTTCAGGGGGCCACCCCATTAAGCTACCCGCAACGAAGTTAGCTGACTCCGAAACGGACTCAAGGTTTGCGTCAATGGCTGTAAACGACTGGGAACCCGAAAGTGTGACTGGGCTTGTCGATACCGCGAAAACACTCTGCTTGCCTAAACAGTACAGGTGCAGTACCTCGCACAATTTAAATAAAGCAGTAAAGCATGGCATAAGTACAGGATAGTAAATAAAACCTCAAACTAGTTTGTGGCCCCAAGAAATAAGAATGAATCAAGCTCTGGCTCAGGGGGGTCCCATAATCCTCCCGGATGTGGATAGCGCGAATATTCAAGGAACAGGTATCAAGTACTCGGGGTCCTACGGGACACAAGTGGACGGTTAACAACCAAATAAAATCTATTGCCCACCTGTGCCTCTGCATTTACCTACTTCAATTTTAGTTATTAAACAATAATTAAAGTTATGATCATCTCCAACAATAAACATGCGGCAATACCCCAACAACTGTGGTACTCGACGACACGCAACAGCACTCGAGCAAGCGACTACGACGCGCAAGTCCAGCTATCTACCAAACAACAGGTAATAGGATGGGTCCAAGGCAATATAAGGCTGCAAGGGATATCACGGGTACAAAAACTAGAGCATCGCAACACAGATAGCAATAGATCAACAGGAGGGAATAAATACTATAAAAGTAAGATAGGTAGAAAGGGGGAGATGCTCGCCTGAAAACATTGTTGAAGGTTCATCCGAACATCGGGTCGACACTCGCATCAACTCATCGGCCTAGTCCGTGAAGAAGCAAAACACTAGCACAAACACCGGATGCACTATTTAATACTACGGCAGAAGATCTGCATGATGCATGTATGATGTATGGCATGGCAAAGATGCGATGCAATTAGGCAATATTAAGCGGAACCGAGGTTCCGACATTTATGTGGAAGGTTCATGTTGTTTAGATACCCCGCAATTTAAATGTTGTCTTAACATGGCAAAACATAGCATCGGTTCGCTACACAAATTTAAATGGGGCCAATATTAGACTAGATTTGCCCACATATGGTCTCCATATTTAATTATAAGGTGAATCGGCATAATGCCCCCAACCCACAGACAGGTATGCATGCATGAACAAATTAATATGCGACAGTTTTATATCTAGCATTTATAAAATAGGGGCTCGGGAAAGGTTCACACATCTGGACTCGGGAGATCTTGGTTCCGGGGGTTCGGGGTTCGGTCTCAGGGTTCGACGGGATCGGCGAGGTTCGGATACAAGAGGAGAACTTGTCGTGTCGTGACGGAGAACTTGGTTTCCAACAGTCGATCTTGCCGCTGACGACGAGCTTGAGTGGATCGGGTACCGGGGGTCTTGGGATCCGTGGAGTAGATCTTGTCGCACGGTGCCCGCGAAGTAGATCTTGTTGTTCTGTGTGAATCTTGTCGTCACGAAGATCTTGTCGGGTCCTCGAATCCGATTGAAGATCTTGGCGTTCGGCGGGATCGGTCTTCGGGATCCGGGATGAAGAGCTTGATGTTCCTTGTCGGAGATCTTGGATCCTAGCCTCAGCACCTCTAGAGGACTTGGGTCGGCGTTGGGTTGGCTTGTCCTCCAGATCTTGTCGCATGATCTAACTCATATAACCACATCGTCAAAACATTGTTCTTCGGGCGTCTGATCTGGAGGCTACCAATCCAATGCCACTCTCACATCACCACACCATGATCATCAATTTCACCTCTGCATAGCTCTGAAGCATACAACACATCCACAAAGGACCAAAAACACAGCACTTCACGAGCAGCATAAACACATAGGCACACACTTTCACGAACACAAACAACAGGGATGCGCATACAGAGGCGTCATAGAACTGGAGCAAGGACACGCAGTGTCGGCAGGAGGAGGGGCGTCGCACATCCCTGGAGATGAGAGGGCGGGCTCAAGCTTGAGGAGGGCTCGAAGGTGGGCACGGTCGCGCGCGGGGGAGCTGCGGCAGGATAGCCCGGTAGTGGCGGTTGCAGGACGCCAGCGCGCAGGAGGGACGACCTCAGGGCTGGGAGGAAGGCCGCCGGAGAGAGGCAGCATGGAGAGACAATAACGTCCGGTGCAAAGAGTAGAGGGGCGGCGGTGGACCGCTGCAGGGAGACGGCGGTGGGGCCTGGCCACGACACAGGGGAATGCTGGCAGGACAGCGTGACGGGGAGGATCCGCGGTCGCCGCAGATGAACTCTACGGGAGCGGAGGAAGGGCAGCCGCGTGGAGGTTCGATGATGGGTGCGCTCGGGGCTTCAGGAGGACGTGAGGCCAACACAGGCGGCAACGCATCAAGCGGGGAGGAAGTGGAGAACAAGGGAGATGGACACAGGCGTGGGGAATGTGGTCGCGGTCAACATGGGTGGTGGTCGGGTGAGATTGAGTGTGGCGGCGGCAGGTAAGGGGTGGGATTGGTTTGCGTCTAGGGTTTGATAGGGATTGAGATTAGGGTTTATTTTTAGATGGGCCGGGTAGTAGGTGGTTTGGCCGGTTGGGCCTCTGGCCTGGCCGGCTGGACTGCCTCCCCTAAAAAAATAGGTTTTTATTTTAAAGTAAAACATTTTTAAATATGTGCTTAGACAAATAAAATACTCCGAACAAGTCCGGGGTTTGATATTTGAAATAAAGAGAGGCTATTTGTATAAAATAAAATAGGGCTTTTCAAGAATAGTTTTAGTGAAATTTATGCATGATGATGACGATGCTCAAATGCAATGTGGCATGATGACATGAGCATGCGGTCATGATGATGCGCAACACAAAAACACCGCGATTTTCTAGTAGTGGTTTTGCGGGGCGCCACACTAGGCTTGTTCTGCACAGCCATCACATGGCTATGCCCTGCACACTTTTTCATGTCACTTTCTGCTATTTTAAGCATCCCACATAATTCATTAAGGCCCTTCTCCACCCCATGCATATGGTAGTTCGAAATGAACTGCCCATAGCTGGATGGAAGAGATGCCAAAATGAAGTCAGTGGCCAACTCTTGGCCTAGTGGAAAACCAAGCTTTTCCAAAGTTTGACTATAACCAACCATTTTGATCACATGGGGGCCTACAGCTGCTCCCTCTGCCAGCTTGCATTCGACAAAGGACTTGGCAACATTGTACCTCTCAGTCCTTGCCTGATCTTGGAACATGTCCTTAAGCGCAATGATCATATCGTACGATTCCTGATCCTCAAACTTGTTTTGGAGTTCAACTTCCATGCATGCAAGCATAAGACAGCTAACCTCAAGAGAATCATCACATGCTCTCTTGTAGGCATTCTTTAGGGCAGCAGATGCATTATCAGCAGGTTCATCGGGGATTGGGGTATCCAGAACCGTTTCCTTTTTATCAGACCTGAGAACAATTCTCAGGTTACGGACCTAGTCTGAATAGTTTGTTCCATTTAGTTTATCTTTGTCAAGAATCGAACGCAAAGAGAAAGGTGATGTAGTGTTCGGTGCCATTGATCTACAACAGAAAACATGCAAAATACTAAGCCATGTAACCATGAAAGAGTAAAACATATTAAACAATTTAATAGCATATACTCCCACTTAAATCAATATCCCTCTATTGATACTAAGTGATTCAAGATCCATAATTAACAAGTCGACTAGTGAGCTTTAGCATCACTGCTAGAAGACAAGGTAAATCGGTAAGCAACACTTGCTAATCATATCACATATGACTCTTGTTGTTGGGTGACATCTCTATGTCAAAACTAGGCTCCCAACCTTTATGCCCCAAGGTCCTTAACTGTTAAGATGACCTTGTCAAGTTCACAAACCCTTATGCGTGTAGGTATACGGTACAAACCCATCCAGCCAAGGAAAACCGCGGCACCCTAATTTCATAGGCCCACCAACGATTGTACAGGGCATAGGATGGTGCAAGGTTTGGTTGGGAGGGCATGGTTTAACTTAAAACTTTCTGAGGGATCATTCTACTTCTATCATCAAAGCATGCATAGTAGTAAAACGCATAAGAATAACATTCACATAGATGTGACACAGTATGGCCCATTTTCTCATGGTGATATCCATCGCCATAGAACCTGTCCACCACGATGATCTCCATCTTCATGTTCCATGTGAGCCATCCTCCAAGTGATGAGTCCTCCAAAAACTAATACAAGCTATTACTCCTAACAGCTAGTAATCAAAATTACATAGTATTGAGATCATCACAAGTTGGCACGCAGGCCATTACAATAAATGACAACACATATGGCTCCAGCCGTGTTGCCCTACTCATGACACGCAGGTCATGCAAAAATTTATACATGCATCTCATACATATATGGGCCATACTGATCGCATACATCCTGCAAAAACAAGTTATGCATAGAATCACATTCTACTGGATCATGTGACATCGCAGCACCTAGTTACCTTAACGAGATACAGAAGGGGCTACGATTAAGGGGGGTCTAGGGGGTCTCCCCCTGCGGGGTTCGAAGGGGCAGCGGCCCTCGTGGTATCTCCGGGCGTTCGGAAAACCGTGAAAAATGAGAGATCGAATCTTCACAATTTTCTTTAAGGATTTTGATCGGCAAATCAAATTTACCATAAACCGACTCCTGTCCCGATTCAATCAAACTCCTTTGATCACGGTACATCGATTTTAGATCTAGGTTCCGATTCGATCAATCATATTGATCTTCACGTGATTCAACAGGATTTATGTGTCACTATCTACCCCGATGGCGGAAGCCGACCGGTAGGGGTAAGTCATTCGACAACCTCAGAATCACGATCACGGAAAGCAAGACCATAGATCAATCCTGAACCACCGCCATATAAATGATCACATCATTCATATCAATCTGGATATTATGCAAACATCCGGAACCTATAACTGAACAGCATCGGCTCTGATACCGCTGAAGGTATACGGGTAGGCTACACTAGCGCAAATCAAAAAAATTCTACCGCGTATACCAGGATTACTGTTGTCATAGATAACGGGATTACCACTAGACGCGCAGTTGCGGAATCGATGAAGCGCGTCGAGGCAGTGCAGACGTTCCACGTCTCCTCTTGTCCTCGTCCCACGAGCAGCTCCCCTTGCGCGGCTCGTCCAAATGCTACAGATGCAGCGCCTCCGAGGTATCCACACGTACAGGGTGGAAGTGTCAGACGCCGGACTGCTAGGTCTGCGCGTGCGACACATGCGTGAGGAGTGGCGGATGGGTGGAATGATCTGAGGTCTAACCCTGGTCAGCTCGCCCCACCCTCTCTTATATAGGCATCCCTAGTGGGCTTCTACATTAGCAGCCCATTAGTAGCCTAAGCCTGGTTTAATTCGGATCTAATCCTTATTAGGCTTCCAGCCCCTTAAGTGTGTGACCCTATAGGTTCATATACGTATAGACATGACACGAATACACTTATTCTACCAATAGTTGGTAGCGGCCAATAGCAAGACGTGCCAACTCCTAAACGCATACAAAGATCATATCGGACGAACCATCACAAGGTTTAGTACATGTCTTTCCCTTTGCCTCACGATATTTGGTCTAGCTCCAAGCTGACCTCCCTTTCTCGATACCGTGATTCGGAATCCCTTTACTAGGTTAACTCTTAACCATATGTAGCACGGCCATGCATTTCTGGATCCGATCACTCGAGGGGCCCAGAGATATCTCTCTCAAGTAGAGAGGGGCAAATCCCATCTTGATTGACCATACCATGCAGCATGCTTCAGGACAAACCCGAAAGCTACCTTTATAACTACCCTGTTACGGTGCAGCGTTTGATAGTCCCAAAGTAGGTCGATCCACATCTCAAGTACATGCGACAATCTCAGGTCTAAGGACAAAACGTACACGATGTGTAGAGAGAGCTACAACTAATTGTCAGTCTCAAGTTGGGTCAGTCCAACCCATGTTCATAACATGTGTCCACATCATTGGTTTGAAATCTCCATGTCTATGACTTGCGAAACATAGTCATCAACCAATCGATGTGCTAGTCTAATATTCACGTGTGTCCTCACATGAACTCCGACTAGAGACAACTCTTAAATAACCATACAAGTAAAGAGTTTCACAAACAATTCACATAATTGCCAATCAATACAAGTTGTCTGATATGGATATTCAAGGAACATTACAATAACTCATGGATACATATGAAATATAATCATCTCTATGATTGCCTCTAGGGCATATTTCCTTCATTCTCAGTAAACAAAGTCTATCAATATTTACATGCTCCTACTGCTGCTCATTGGACAGCTGCAAAATGAATCTTGAGATATGTTCAAGGTACTATACAAGTTGGACCGACTTTTCATAAATCTCCCTCTAGTTTGCTGAGTGCTTTCTCAGATGTAGATTGGGCAGGATGTTTGGATGACATGAGGTCAACTGGAGGCTTTGCTATATTCTTTGACCCTAATTTAGTTTCATGGAGTGCTATAAAACAAGCCACGGTTTCAAGATCTAGCACTAAAGCTGAATATAAGGCATTGGAAAATGCTACAGCTGAATTGATATGGGTTGAAGCTATCCTTAAAGAACTTGGTGTTTCACTCAAGGTAAAACCATGCTTATGGTGTGATAATTTGGGTTCACATACTTGTCTGCAAATCTTATTTTTGATGCCAGGACAAAACACATTGAAATTGACTATCACTTTGTTAGAGAAAAGGTTGCACACAAAATGCTTGACATCAAATTCATATCCAGCAAAGATCAAGTTGCAGATGGTTTCACAAAGGCTTTAGCAGTCAAAGATCTGAATAAATTCAAGCGTAATCTCAACCTTTTCTACAGGTTGTGATTAAGGGGGTTGTTAGACAACTAGGGTTGTCACATGTGTAACGTGTTTTTCTCTCTCCTTTTCCTGTACGTGTCTAAGACCTGGAGTAGTACTCTTCTCTACCGTCCTCTCTTTCTCTCTCGATTGTACGGCCACGATGGAGGCTGTTTCCATCCTATATTAACACATACCCAAGGCCTCTCTTTCTCTTCTCTCGACATGTTGGTAACAAAGCATTACAAAGAGAAAATAGTACCATGCACAAGCTAGCTAGTGTTTACTCAGCATTACAAAGAGAAAATAGTACTCCCTCTGTTTTAAAATATAATATGTTTTAGCTTTGTAAAGCAAATGTATCTAGACTACTTTTAGTACGTATGTTCATTCAGGTTTGAAGTGAATCTACACACTAAAAAAAGTCTAGATACATTTTCTTTACAAACCTAAAACATCTTATATTTTAAAACGAAGGAAGTACTATACAAACAAGCTAGTGTTCACTTATTATGTCCGCGTATGACCGGCGGAGTCCACAACTAGCTGAATTAGTTTATATGGAAGCCATGGACAGCTGAATTTGTGTATGCGGATGATGCTATTGATGCCACGAACATCACGGACATGTCCGTTTGCATCCTGAACCAACAGTATGCTCATGTGTATGTACAATACTAGCATATCTATGGTGCAGAGCCTTGCACTAGTTTTCCACATATACGGTTGGCCGTAGAAAGATTTAAACGAGAGTTTTTTTTGAACGGGGGAAGGGACCCGAAGGTCCTAGATCTGGCATTAAGTAAAACAAAATTGATACAATACTGCAGAGAGGACCTGAAAGAAAAATAAAGTTACAGATATGTCCTCCTAGATTGCAAAAAGGACCCTAGAAGAAAAGGCAAAAAGCAATCGAGTCCCTAAGCCATCCTCGACCTCGCCTGCGATGCAAACGCCACCATCGCCAGCTGCGTTCTTGCCGATAGGCAAGATTGGAAGGGCCTCCCGCCGGAGGTTGAAATTGGGGGCGTCGGAAATTTCCGGCAAAGCCAACAGAGGCCGGAGCACCACCCTAGCCACCCAGATGCTTGCTGGAGAAGATTGTGTAAAGGGTCCAAAGCTCCAGCAGCGAGAAGAGGTCGACGCAGTAGAAGACGATGGGACGCAGTCGCGATCGCCAGATCTCCAACTTCCCTGCAAGCTCTCCGATCCATTGCAAGCAGCAGCAACACTGATCTCTCTATCGAAACCTCGCCGATGGAGAAAGCAGGGCGGCAGACTGCAGCCACGGCCGTCCAAGAGGTCGCCAAAGGCCTTATGAAGAGGAGTTGCAACAGAACTCATGACCGAAGCTTGCTTCCACCATGGAAGCTTCACCACAACACATGAGTTCGTCACGCAGAGCCAAGTCCGGCCAGAGGACTCACTCCACTCCTCGCTGCGCACCTTATTTAGAGGGATGCGCGAGCCCCACATCCTCCCAAGCGCCACCGCTTGCCACCAGTGATGAGCAGCGATGATGAGGAAGCTCACGGCGCGGCGGATCTGGCCGCCAAGATCCGCCATCCTACCCCCAGACTCCATAAAGGAAGACGCCACCAGGGAAAACTTAGAAGCTAAACCTACATCTACTATGTACAAAGAGGGCCAACCTCCTATTCCATCTCCTCGCCGGCCGGCGAAGCCTCCGGAGAGAAGGAAGGAAAGGTGCGGCGGTGGGGAGCTGAAGTCGACTCTCAAAAGAGCTGAGAGAAAACGAGAGAGAGCACTTTTTAAAACGAGAGTTGATCAGTTGACGCTGCATACTAGCCATCCTAGAAGCTCTTCCTTGCATGCATCGTGCATGAGTCATGGAAGCAACGCGGAAATATTTCCATATCTTTGCTAGCTCCGATGTAGATGCCTCACACATGTTATTATTCGAGTCACTGGATCTGTGTTCTATTCGTGAGCTGGATTGGTGTTTTTCCAATTAAAAAAATTGGTGCATACATATAGGAGCTGTTTGCTTTCGTGGGAGAATTATATGCACACATTGTCCATGTCTAGTTAGCGATAACTATCAGTGTACATTGTCCGTAGGGTCTATTCCTGCACCAAGGAATGCTAAGGTCGTTTGTGAGGCATGTGACCAACAAAAAATTAGTCAAAATTAGACCAACCATATTTTCAAAGTTTTTCGAGGAGACTAGAAGAATTCTTTTTGAGAAAACTACATGTTTCCTAACTTCATAATGGAAACGGTATCGATGTACATATCCTGCCCTATTGCTAATTGTCTAGATATAGATATATTGAAACATGTTTAGATACACCTGTATCTAAACAAAGATGTGTCAACTATTTTGAAATGAGTGTAGTAGTTACCAACCTAGTAGTGATAGAGTTACACATATGCTCAGGCAACTATCCCAGTAGTGATAGAGTATACTCAGCATAGTTATCCCTGCCCGTTGACTAATACTCCCTCCATTTAGAAATATAAGATGTTTTAGGTTTGTGAAGGAAGTATCTAAACACCTTTTAGTGTATAGATTCATTTGAACCTACACCTAAAAGATGTCTAGATACGTTAGCTTCACTAACCTAAAACATCTTATATTTCCAAACGGAGGGAGTAGTTACTAACCTAGTAGTGATACAGTATACTCAGCATAGTTATCCTGCCTGTTGGTTAATAGTTACCAACTCAGTGTTGCATAGTTAGCAAGGCGTTCAGGGAATAGTTATCAACACGAAGTCAACATAATTGGCCTACACTATTTAATAGTTACTAACGCAATACTGGTAGACTTGTCGAGGTGTTTAAGATAGAACTATCACCACATAATTGATATAGTTTTTTCCTTTTAACTAATACTCCCTCTCTAGGTAATAGTTACTCACATCTCTAGGAAATAGCTACCACCGTAGTACCTATAGGGTTACACATATGTTTAGGCTATTATTACCAACACAACATGGATAAAGTTATCACGCTCTCTAGGTTGCAGGTACCAATCCAATAATTATAGAGTTATCCACCAGTCTATGTAATAGTTACCCACCAGTATCTACTCGTAGTTCAGGGTATAGTAATAACTATGAGAATGATTAGTTACCATGATATATCCATAATAGTTACCACTCACCTACGGAGTTATTATCTCTTAGGGTGTAGTTATCCCCACAATATCAATGTAGTAATAGTGACCCATGTTGACCCTAGTCCCTCTAGCAACATGTCGACCTCCTACAAGTGTCAATGCAATTATCAACACTAAGTCAATGTTTTTACACCACCCTCTAGCTAACAATTGCTGACCTTGTACTGATGGAGTTACCTAGGTGTCCAAGGTATAGTTACAGTAGATTACATATGACATTATCCATGTGTTAAAGAAAGAGTTACCCATGTGTTCGGCATATAGTTATCACCATGACATAAATGTAGTTCTCATGCCCTTTAGGTAATAGTTATTCACCCCTTACTTATAGAGTTACTTAGGTGTTCAGAGTAGTTGTCACCATGAAGTAAAAGTAGTTACCCCACCCTCTACCTAATAGTTAACATCTAGTATCGATAGAGTTATCTAGATGTACAGGGTATAGTTACCAACAGATTATATATGGAGTTATCCAAGTGTTAAAAGTAGAGTTACCCAGGTCTTTGCGATATAGTTATCACCAGGGTATCGATATAGTTTTCATGCCCTCTAACTAATTTTTATCCATCCATTACTTATGGAGTTACACAAGTGTGTAGATTATTTATCACCACGAAGTCAAGGAACTTACACCGTCCTCTAGCTAATAGTTACCAACCCTATATTGATTGAGTTACCCATATTGTATTACCAACCGATTACATATAGAGTTATCCAGTTATTTAGGATAGATTACCCATGTATTACGGTATAGCTATCATCATCATCAAATTAATATAGTTATCATGCCACCTAGATAAATGTTATCTTGAGCCATTGTAGTCACCATTCTATCTAGGTAATAGTTACCAATACATTACTCATGTAGTTACCCGTTGTTTAGGATAAAGTTACCCATGTGTTGAAGTTACAATTATCAACCTAGTACTTATAGATATACTCATGTATAAAAAAGATTCACCATAGAAAATAAAAAACACAGCCCTTGCCGAAGACTTTGTGGCAAGATTTTTCCTAATATAGAAAAATTGACTTCGTCGGAGACTTTCGCATGGAGACCTCGTAGCAAAAACTTTTCTCTACTCTAGCAAAAAAAGGAAGTGTTGTAGAAAAATCGTTCGACAACTATGGCAAAAAAGCAACCTCACCGGAGACTCTCATGGAAGAAGTCATAGCAAAAACTTTATAATATTGTAGAAAACCTACACAACGGCTGTAGCAAACAATTTGTGACATTGTAGCATCATTAAATCATTATGTTTACACAATGAGTTAAAACATAGAAATACTTTGCAACACTTCGAGAAAAGTAAAGTAGAAAAACAAAAAGATATATATGTAGCAAGAAAAAATATGAATCTAGCAAAGGGCAACCTCACGTCGGGTAAGGGAGGCACCCACTCCACATAGGAATGCGCTACAAGGATGCGTGGTGGGGGTGGCGTGCTGGCCGATGGTGAGGATGGTGCTCCATCTAGCGGTAGCCGCGGGGATACGGAAAGCAACCGGGGCATGGAAATAGTGGCCATGTGCAGCGATAGGAGGCCCATGATAGCGTACCTTGCAACCGCGGCCGCGGGAGCCATGGCGTGCTCGGGTTGAGGCGGTAGGAGATGATGCACCGAGGAGGATCAGCTGGAGGAGCAAGTTCATGCCATGGATACGAGGGAGAAGGAATAAGTATAATTAGGAGGAAGATATTCAGTGTAGGGATAATATTGTGGTGGACCCCCACCCATCGGTGTCTCTCGCGTTGGGAGTAAGTGCGGCTGACCCGGGTGGATCATTTCATTTGATACTGAGATGAAGCAAATTCTTTTACTTAAACTAATAGTTGATGGGTGGGTAACTTATATATTGCAGTATGAATAACTCACGTGTTATAGGTGGATAACTTTTAGGTCTAAAATAGTTATAAAAAATCAACATGGGATTTAGATTCGAAGATCTCGTCGCGACTAGTACAACGGTGAAAATGGCTCCTAACTCGGATAAACAGTTTGACCTACGAAACAATTTGAATTTATATTTCCGAATTAATTTCGATGAAATTAACAATTTTGTCCTTTTGTGCTTGTACACTAAGCTTATCCTAACTAGGGATTGCGGTGAACCACATCATGCACGCACGGTTTTGGATTGTATGGTTGTTCGAACTTAGGTTTGTGTAAATGCCCGTTCGAATTTAACATTTGCACAACAGTCGGTGTGTTTTTTTTCAAAAAGTGGATATAACCTCGGCCCGAAAGTTCGCAGGCGAAGGCATCGCTGACATAGTTATACCCCACGGGTACACAATATTGGTATACCTGGTTTAGCCCAAGGTAAGTCCCACGTCAAGACACGCGGCCTGTGGAGATTTCGCGTGGCCCAAGCCCATGATGTCTTCGGATCCTTGGAAAGCAAGACTAGAGTATATAGAATTTCAAAGGGTACAAACCCTAATCTGTAACCGACTCGACCTAAGCCCGAGACCTGCCTATCTATATAAAGGTCAGGAGGGCACGGCGAGAAGGGGAGCTTCACCGCATACACACCTTCACGCCAGATTGCATTTGTGCACCCCTGTAACCTTCGGTTCCGCCGTAATAAAGAGCAGAAAAGCATGAGTAGGGTTTTTCCTCCGGGGGCCTGAACCTGGGTAAACCTCGTGTCCCGCATTGCTTGTCAGTTAACCGTTCCGTGATCTCCAGCATCCCCATCTTCTCCAAAACCCAAGTCCATAACAATGGGAATTGACGAGATCGAACCTCGTCAATTGGCGCCTTCTGTGGGAACTGGGGACGCTGATTGTGCGATCGTGACGGTCCCATCCGAAGTGATCTACAAGTCATCGGCGACGAAGAGTCACCTCCTCTTCGGCACCTTCGACTTCATCGCCCACTTGCCGGCCACCCTGAGGGATTTCGAGTCCGTCGGCGATGGGCTTGAGATGCTGCTCGAGAGCTTCTGCTTCCAGGTGGGGCAGACCGACACCCTCCGCCTCCTAGAGCGGGTGCCACCACCGTCCATCAGGCATGTTTCGTGGGTCCCACCCATCGGTGTGTTGCGTGCGTCAATGCTGACAGACGAGTCAGATGATAGCAGTAGCTGCAACTCAGATCTGTGCGGCCCTCCCTCGGATGAAGGAACTTACGGTTTTGGATCTGAAAGCTGCGGCAGCAGCGATCCAGTCTGCAGGCATTACCTATGAGCTGTGGTCATCCAGAACGAATCGGAACTGCCACCAGGTTCGAGTGCACCCAACCCACCTCTCAACCCGTAAGCTGGGAATGGAGGAAACGGGGGAGATCCGCCGCTCAGGCCTAACGAAGGCGACGCTAACGCCTACCAGAAGATCAACCTCAACGAGGAAGGCTGGTACCTAGCACGCGAAGCCATAGCAGGCAACATCATCCTACCTGTGAATGCTTCACGGGATCTGCTGATGGCTTACCACCTCCTCCTTATCAACGACCATAACCAGTAGGTGAAGCTGATGGAGGATCTCGATAAGCGTAAGCAGGCGGCTTCGGAGTCTAGTGCACGGCGAGCTGCGCTCTCTGCCGCTGGAGGCTCTAGCTCAGACGACAACAATGCCAACAAGCATCACTCCCGCACGGATCACATGGATCCCGCCGCGTGCCGTGACGTCACCAGGCCCTCAACACAGCCTTCATGATGACGGACGTAAACGCCAACGTCATGCCAAAAACACCGCAGGCTGCGATCATGGAAGCCACTACATACCTCGCGTCCCATCCACCTCCGGTGGGTGACCCTAAGAGCGCCATGCACAAATCCACGCTTGCCGGCCTTGGACTCGTCGGAGCTGCTCCCACGACGAGGCTCCTGCGGAGCCGAAGAAAAAAGCTGTAGTCAAGTTCACCCGCAGCCCTACACCCTCATCCGACGAGGACGAGCACGATATGCCTCGACGTCGCAAGCGCCCACGACACCGCAGCAGCGACTACGACGCTTGCAACAATTTCGCCCAGCGCTAAACACGCGTGTTCAACTGAATCCGACGAGGAAGATGTCGGAGAGCTGTGCGGAGCCAGATGCTTCAGCAGATCCGTTCGGCGAACGCGAATGCCGAAAAATTTCAAGCTCCCTTCGGACACTCCGAAGTTCGACGGCACGCAGGACCCAAAGGCCTGGCTCAGCGATCACCTCTCATCCGTCAAGATGCATGGCGGCAACAGGAACACCGCCCTACAATGCCTTCAGCTATAGCTGACAGGCGCAACTTAGATCTGGCTCAGCAGCCCGTCCTCCGGCTCCATCCGAAGCTGGGAGGAGCTGTCATACAGCTTCATCCGCAACTTCAAGGGCACCAGCAAGAGGCCAGCCTCGATTGACGAACTGCGAGCCTGCACCCAACGTACCGGCGAGTCCGTGCGCTCGTACATACTATGCTGGTCCCACATCAAGAACTCCACCGCGCACATCTCTAAAGAAAGGACAATCGATGCCTTCAAGGATGGTGTCAAGCGCCCGGACTTCAAGGAAGAACTTGGGCGTGTCAAGCCCAAGACGCTCGACCACCTCATGGACATCGCCAACCGATGGGAATATGGCGAGGACTCCCTCCACCGAATGCATTCGGATGACGAGGACGACTACGGCCGCAAGCGAGAGCGTCGCAACAAACGAAGATCGCGTGTCTATGATGATCGTGACGGAGTCGACATTGTCGCGACTGGATACGCCGACTGACACAACAATGGCAACCGCAACAGTGGATACCGCGGAGGCAACTTCCGCGACGGAGGGCGACCCACACAGACGTGGCAACATCGCAGCTGCGACAACAAGCCTTCGGCATACGACAAGTTATCTGGTCCTTGTACCATACACTTCTACATCGACAAGCAGGATGGTAAGAAGAAGGCCAGCCACATGCTAAAGGACTACCGTGAGTTCTAGAATCTTAGCGAAGGCCTCACCCAAATACGACGCCACATCGTGAACCCTGGATTTGGGCCTGCACCTGCACCAGGTGACATCACCCACGGAGCTCCTCCACCACCACCCGTTGGACCATCGAATCCAGCGATCGCACCTGCGCCAAACAACGGCGCAGGAGGGTACCCGCCACCAAAGGGGGCCCTGATCCAGAAGGGACGCCCAACAAACAGGGTGCAAAAGAAGATCACCCGCCAAGTCAGCCTGGCAGTAATATTTTTCAGTCCAAAAGGCTTACTATTCACTATCTGGTTATCAGCCTGTTCAGCCACATTTTTCCTGGTTGTGGAAATCCTCATGTCAACAAAAGCATAAGTTCTTCTTCTGGCTCTTGCTCCTTGATAGGCTAAACACACGAAATCTTCTGAAAAGGAAACGATTTACTCTGGCTTCATATGAATGTGTGTTTCATGGCTGCACCAGCAAGGAAACTATTCTACACTTATTTTGGGGCTGTCCTTTTGCAAAAGCTTGCTGGGCTGAAATTTCTCATGTCCAAGTGGCTGATCTCAATCTTTTTGAAGCTTTAGCCAGTATTAAAAAAGAGCTTAAAGTCCCTTTTGCAATGGATATTATTATCCTAGGAGCTTGGGGCATATGGATGTGCAGAAACAATGAAATTTTCAACAACAAGCATGCTTCTCTTGAGGAATGGAGGGCTATTGTCGCCCAGGAGTTAAGATGGGTCCTGTATAGAATTAAGAAAAAGAATTATCAGGGCCTCAAAGATTGGATTAGAAATAATTTAGACAGGAGATAGCTGCTCAATATGTTAACCCTCTTTTGAGGTGGCCTGAAACTTGTAAATATTTCTTTGTAACTCTATATGATTTATAAAAATTGAAGTGGGGTGCTTTACCCTACTGTTTTACCCTTAAAAAAAAGTCAGCCTGGCGGTCACCTCCCCACCATCCATCCCTGAGTACCTCAGTGGCTCGGAGTCCTACATCACGTTCAACCATTCGGATCACCCACGCCAGATCCCTCGCCCAGGTCATGCTGTCCTGGTGCTCGAGGCGCATATCGGAGGGTTCGAAATGAGACGCGTCTTCATGGACGGCGGCAGCGTGTCAACACCCGGATTTTTAATCACAGATGCCTGTTATGCCATACATCGCAATCCCAAGATTACCATTTTTGTGAGACATAACAGATTGGATATCATAGTACATCATCCATTACAAATCATACATAAGGTCTTACACAAATAAGGATCTCACGATCCAGTTCTTAATACAATTCAAGCAGCGGAAAAACGTAATAGTAACGATAGCGTATGCGAAGCTCCATCTTTAGGGTCACAGGCAATGCTGACGATGGGAGATGATCCTAGTTGTCACAACCTTCCTGTTGTCCGTCCTCCTGATACTCCTCTTCATAGTCTGGCCACGGGAATAGCCAGGGACAAAGCCATGAGTACTCGCAAACTAATACTAACAAGTGAAGTGGTTTTGGAATAGGGTATACTAAGATCTAGGGTTGTTTTGCAAAAAGCCACATTTACCTCTACTAAGTTCAGAAACAAAGAAAGCTAGTTAAAAGTTTTATAACACCTAAGTGGGAACTTGAGTTTCATATCACAACTCTGTTGTGGTCAAGTCAAAGTCACAAATCATTTCACAAGTCCTTTTGAAAACATCTGACGATGGAACAATAATTCCACTCCAACTGTCCATAATCATGGACGCGGCTATTCGAATAGTTTGATACTCTGTAGAGATTGTACACTTTCACCACAACATTCAATACATCTGTCGGGAAAAATCCTGAATTCACCATACTTAGTATGCGGATAATCAATCCTAACCTTTCAATTACACGCCCTAGTATAGGCACCTCTCCTGTGAGTTTGGCATCCCAACCATGCAACCGTCATCTTGGGTACTGCACAGGTGGACATTCTTCACAAGGTAGCCTCAGCTCAGACCTTGGCTACAAGGGAACCCATACTAAGGTATATAAATTCCAGTCAAGCCCTACGCAATTTTCGGGTATTGTGGTTGTACGGTAAAATTGGAATGGTATCGCATCCAGACAACCATCAATTTTGTAAAGGGCTAAGGCTCATGCCTTACATTTTTATCATCAAAATCATCTGGTGTTCAAGAACACATGTCAAAACATTCTAGTAGAATGACTAATCATTCTAAGGTTTTCATAACCATTTTCACCAAGTATTCACATCTAAAGTTGATAAAATTTTATGCTTAGAACTAGCATCTATAAGTGGGGGTAAATACTAATGAGGGGTGATAAACCATTGTATCTTATCTATGTTAAATCTCATGCCTTAAGATGACATCAAGATTATCTAACTTAGGCCAAATTTTATGCTCTTTATGCTACCTTCAATTATCTTTCTAGAATCTACAAGTCACCAAGTAAACTTTTAATAGAAGCTTTAATAAAGAGAATAAAATACTAAGCTTGCAAGTAAAACTAGGATGGTGGTCAAGTGGGTATAATCACATATGCTTAAGGCATATAGTTCGCATAGTAACAAGCAAGTAGTAGCTTGCTAAGTCAACTGGTAGTATTAGGCTTGCTAAGATATTAGTATACGCTTGCCTTGTGCAGAGCAGTGGTTGAAGTTCTCCTCGGCTTCTTCCTCGTAGTATCCTCCTTCCTCCTCGTATCCTTGGTTGGTACTAGCGTCTATAAATAAATACGAGGTACACAATCACCAATCAATACTTAACTATTTCTAATCATCACACAAAGGTCCACATTAGAGGATCTAGCATCATCACTAACATTGGAAGGATTAAAACACTTGTCTCATTTATTTTATTTTAGAAAAGTAATTTCTACTCATTGGAAAACTACTTAAGATTTAATATTCTCCAACTCAAACATGGGATCATGTTGACACATGTCATCACCACATATTTCAGTACATGGGAATATGATTTAAAGTGGTATCACAATTTAATAAGGTTTAACCTTTTTATTCTAATTAATTAAAATGACTAGAATGGCCTATGAGGCATTCTTTTATTACTTGATCATTATTTCTGTAAGTAAACCTATATATTTTTTATATATTCTGAAAGGTATGGTTAAATATGATTTTTGAGAGTTGGAATCAACTCAAAAGCTCTTATGGTTGAATTTTGAAAAATGTTTGAATGCATAAAATCTTCTGCCTTGTTATTTTTACCATGGGTGATCTACAAATCTAAATGGTTTGAATCCAACGGGCTTGGATTAAGCATTCCAGTACATTTCTAACAAAATTGGTTTCATGCATTTTGGTTTAGTGAATCGAGCTGGGTTAATTTTTGAATCTAGGTACAGAACTGGGTTTGAAATTAAATGAATAAATCTAAATTTGAATTAGTGGGTTGTGTTTAACTAGGCCGGCCCACTACGCACAGCGCGTGTGCAGGCTGGTTAAGTGAGCGACCCACTCATCAGAGAGACAACGAGGGGCGAAGCGGTATGGGCGATTAGGATCGTAGGATCTAACTCTAATCGAATGGCTCTAGTTCATCGTCCACGTGGGGAAGCACCGGCGAGACAGAACCCTAGCGTGGCCGGTGGGGGTGGGAGGCCCACCGGGGCTCGGGCGATGGTCGGCGACGGGGGAGAACGATGAAGTCGACGACGGTGATTCTCCTGGTACCGGCAGCTTCTCCTGGGGTGGCTCCAATCGACATCGCCTCTTCTCCTCTGCAGTGACGAACTCCGGTGAAATTCCGGCCACCTAGTGCTCGCCTTGCTCCTGGAGTGAGTGGGTGTGATCGGTGAGAGGTGGGGAGTGAACTGGTGTGAAGAAAATGAGCGGGGGAGGCCTCCTTTTATAGTGGCTGAAGGGGACCGAATGGCGCGGGTGGAGCTCGTCGGTGTCAACGGCACATAGTGCTACTGGCATGGGCGACGATAGGGGGCGGTGTTGGGCTCCCTGGCGATGCTTAATGGCATGGTGGCTAGGCGTGGGCGGTGCGAGATGGTTGGAACGTTGCGGTGCTCTGGGCGGGTCCGACGGCAATTTTAATGGCGCACAGCGTGCATGTTCCGCGCGGCGGCGAACGAGGTTGTCTAGCGGGGTGCTGGGGTGCTGGCGATCACGTATGCAAGCGGCGAGGGCGGCGCGTGGTCTGTGGGCTGGTGTCGCTGGCGACGCACTAGCGTGCTCTTGGCTCGCACGCAGAGGAACTAGGCGCGTGGTTGGCGGGTTGTCCAGTGGCAGGCTGCGCTCTGGGCTTGGACAGGGAGTGGCGATGGACGGTGTTGCGTGTCCCAGACAAGGTTGGCGAGGCTATTTCTTCCTCTAGCTCGCTGGCGACATGGGGGTGACAATGGTGCTCTTGGCATGCTCACCATTAATGGCTAGGCTTGCTGACAGTGGTGCTAAAACTAGCTAGATTACTTTGATCATCTACTAAGAGTGTAGAGTGAGCTATAGAGGGAGAAAGTTAGGCATTGATCACTGCTCACTACTCACTATAGTGTTTTGTGTTTGTTTGTTTGCTGATGAAATGGCCGAAAGAAATTCAAATTTGAATTTTGGATTCAAACTTGGTGGGTTTGCTATGCACATACTAGGGAGTATCTGGTTAGTTGGATTGGTCAAGGTGCACTGGTTTGGTTGGGTTTTGAAAAGGTGTGGTCTTCACATATGTTAAAGATTCCATTTTGAAATGTCATTTGAATGGGGTTGCTAAATGTTTCTGCAAGTTTGAAAGGTGGGCTTTGATTCACTTTTACTTGGTCTAGCAAGGGGTGAAAAGAATTGGAAAAGTTTCTGTCTGAAATCTTGGACTAGAAACACTCAAAGTGACTTAGTGAGGATTGGAAAAAATGAACATTTGCTTTATTTGAATTGTTTGTGATTTTATCTTGATTTGTTTCTGCTTGGAAATGTTTTAGATGATGTTATATTCATCTTTGAACCATTCCTTACTATTTAGTTGAATCACACAAGTGCATTGATGCATTTATCAAATCATCACATACACACATGCATTCATTTGGTTTTTTATTTAATCGAAGTTTTTGTTAACCCTAATTTTAGTGATTAGAGTTTGATGATCATTGTTTCATATTTTTGGGATGTTACACAGCAGCATCAATCTGATGTTCGCCAGCACACTCGCAGCAATGTGGATCCCGTTGTGTAGCCTGGAGCAATCTGACATGACGTTCCACGGCATAGTCCCAGGGAAGGGCGTATATCCCCTAGGGAAGATATGGCTCGACGTCATCTTCGGCCAACCCAAAAACTTCAGGCACGAGCGGATGGAGTTCGAAGTGGTGGAATGGCCATCACAGTACCACGCCATCTTCGGGCGCGTGGCATTCACACGATTCCTGGCAGTACCGCAATACGTGTACCTGCTACTAAAGATGCCAGGACCCAGGGGCTTCATCATCGTCCAAGGAAGATTCACCCGATCCGACCACTACGACAGAGACTTCAACATAATCTCCTAGTCATTCGGCATGCAGGAGGAGCTCACGAGGCTCAGAGAAGTGACAGACAACGGGTCACCCCCAGTCTCCAGGAAAAACGCACCCGATATGTCGTTCGACTCCACGGTCAACATGAAAAAGGTGTAGGTCCACCCGAAGGACGCCTCCAAGATGGCGCTGATCGCCAACGACCTCAGCCCCGCATAGGAAAGCACGCTCGTCAAATTTCTCAGTGAGCGCTGGGAAATATTCGCCTGGTGTCCTGCGGACATGCCAGGAGTTCCCATGGAATTTGCCGAGCATGCACTCAATGTTTTCCCTGATGCAAAGCCAGTCAAGCAGCCCATCCGACTACTATCCGAGCCAAGAGCTGAAGCCGTTGGAATCGAAGTAAACAGACTGCTCGATGCCAACTTCATCCGGGAAATCAAGGAGAGTGAGTGGCTCGCCAATACTGTATCGGTCCCTAAAAAGGACACGGACATCTTGTGGATGTGCGTGGACTTCACATCGCTCAACAAGTACTGTCCCAAGGACCACTTCCCTCTACCGCGGATCGATCAAATCATCGATTCGACTGTAGGATGCGAGAAACTCTCCTTCCTCGACGCCTACTCAGGCTACAACCAGATTCGACTGAAAGTCGAGGACCAGGAGAAAACGGTGTTCATCACACCGTTCGGAGTATTCTTCTACAACACCATGCCCTTTGGGCTGAAGAACGCAGGTTCCACGTACCAGAGGTGCATGCAGGCGTGCCTAAAAAACAAGATCGGTCGCAACATTCAAGTCTATGTCGACGACATAGTAATCAAGACCAGAGAAGCCAAGACACTGATCGACAATCTCCGCGAGATGTTTGGTAACCTTGATCACTATAAGATCAAGATGAACCCAGAAAATTGCACCTTCGGCGTCCCATCTGGCCAAATACTCGGCTACTTCATCTCCCAACGAGGGATCGAGACGAATCCGAAGAAAATCAGGGCCATACTGGCCATGGAGAAGCCGAAGAACCTCAAAGGTGTCCAACAGCTAGCTGGGCGGATCGCAGCGCTGAGCAGATTCATCAGTCGCATGGGTGAGAAGGCCCTACCCTTTTACTAGCTGTTGCGCAAAGCATACAAGTTTGAGTGGACACCCGAAGCAGATGACGCATTCGAGGACCTCAAGCGGCTGCTCTCCACCTCGACTGTCCTGGTCACGCCAAAGGAGCGAGAGCCTCTGCTGCTATACATCGCAGCTATGCACCAGGTGGTAAGCACTGTACTCCTGGTCGAACGACCCAACGTTGGCAAGACCCACGGGGTCCAACGCCCTATCTACTACCTCAACAAGGTACTAACTCCAACAAAGAAGAGGTACCCTCACTACCATAAGCTCGCCTACGGCGTATTCATGACGGCTCGTCGGCTGAGCCACTACTTCCAGGAGCACCAGATCATGGCCGTCAACGAGGCCCCACTGTCCAACACCCTGAACAACCCTGAAGCCAAGGGACACGTAGCCATGTGGGGCATCGAGCTGTCTCCTCTAGACATTGTCTAAGAGCGGCGCAAGGCCATCAAATCTCAGGTCCTCCCTGACTTCCTCGTCCGCTGAATGGAACTCCAGCTACCAGACACTCCAGACATCACACAATCATGGACAATTGATGGCGCCCAGCACTTGTCGTGGGACGCTTCAGTGGAAACCCCAAGAGAGGGGTAAGAAGCAGCACAACAACAAGTTTCCCTCAGTAAGAAACCGAGGGTATCGAACCAGTAGGAGGAAGGAAACGTCACACAGGTGTTGCAAGCAACGCGGAGACCTGCACAACACAAACTCAAGACTTTTCCCCAACGAATCAGTGAGTTTGTCAAGCTCACCGGTTCGCTGTAGCAAAGGATTAAACGTATGGAGTGGAAGGTAATGGTTTGTAGCAAGTAAATAAGTAACAGTGGAAGATGTATCAATTTTAAAGATTGTACCGGGGTCCATAGTTCACTAGAGGTGCTCTCCTTGGATAAACAACATGTCATGAAGGGTACAAAAGTTACAGCAGGGCAATTGACAGGAACTGAGAAAGGCATAACAATGCAATTACTAGTCAGAAAGATCCTATGAGATTCGATTGGGCAATACAACAAGATACATAGACCGCCATCCAAACTGCATCTATGTTTAGAAGTCCACCTTCAGGTTATCATCCGAACCCCCTCCAGTATTAAGTTGCAAGCAACAGACAACTGCTTTAAGCAAAGTGTGTAAGGTAAACAGTCCACATGATCCATGAACAAGAGACCGTTGTTTTCTCCCTAGTGGAAACATCACATCTACAACCGAAGAGATTTCTGTCACTTCCCTTGGAAACTAGAGGCATGAACCCACTATCGAGCATAAATACCCCCTCTTGGAGTCACTAGCAACTACTTGTCCAAGATAGCTACTAACAACGGAGAGCATGCAACATCACAAACAACACATACATCATAGAATCATAAAGACAAAACCATTAATCAAACCAACATAATAATCTCAATATCCATCAGATCCCCGCAAACACAACATGCATGATTATAAATAGATTAGATCTTGATCATGAACAGAGATCACAAGATCTATACATGAAAGCACAAAGGAGGAGATACAACCATCTAGCTACTACATGGACCCATAGTCCAAGGTGGAACTACTCACGCATCATACCAGAGAGAAGGCCTCCGGGATGATCTCCCCTCCGGCAGGGTGCCAGGAAGAACTTCAGATCCCCCCGATCTAGGGAAAATGGTGGTGGAGGCTATAGACGGTTTCGTGGAGATTTTGATCGGGTGCTTAGGGTTTCTGCATCGGGGGCTTCTTATAGGTGAAGGGGGAGGCCGAGGTGGCAGCCAGGGGCCCCAAACCCTAGCTAGGTGCAGGCCCACCTATGCCGCGCCTGGGGGGTGGCCCCTCTCGCTTGCCTCTGGACTTCTTGTTCCCCACGGAAAGTAATTGACTTTGACGTTTGTCCCGTCCAATTCCGAGAATATTTCTTTAATAACTTTTCTGAAACCAAAAACAGCAGAAAATAGCCATCTGGCACTGTTGCAACTTGTTAGTAGGTTAGTACCAGAAAACATGTATAAAGCACCTCAAAGTGTATACAAGTAAAGCAAAGTAGATACTAAACAAGCATGGAGCATCAAAAATTATAGATACGTTTCCAACGTATCAACATCCCCAAGCTTAACTCCTGCTCGTCCTCGAGTAGGTAAGTGATAAACAGAATAATTTTTTAGGTGACATGCACCCTCACAATAAAGATCCAACCATTTGCCAGCATTGAAAGTTGGGATCAAAGAACTCTAAACATGTGCATGAAAGATGGAGTTCTAACAATAGGACATAGTAACTATGCATGCAACATGACAATCTACAAACAAAGATCATGAATACCATGCATTGAAAAACGTTTGTTTGTTTCACATACAGAAAACATAGCATAGTGGCAATCAGCTTGTCCCTCATAGAGTAGCAATATAGATGCATAGGACACCTTCAAAGTTCACAAGGGTGACTCGAAACAAATAGCACAAGAACAAGTAATATCACAATATGCATCAATTAATAAGATTTGGAACACTGCACACAGAATGGCAACTATGCTCTCTTAATGGTGCCTAAAGGTAGAAGGTGGAGACTCAAATAATGGTGGAACAAAGGCCTTTTTGTAAAGGAAGCAAGTATTACAAGTTTCAAAAAGAGTTTCCAAAAATTATGGTACTTGTTAGCTTTTAGCCCTGATTGCCCCTATCATAAGCATCTTGAAGTGGTTAAGGTTAAAGTGGCAAAGCTGGAGTATATGCTTGATGAAGTATAAGTTGGCAATCTCAAGTCCCTTGAACACGAGGGTCACACCTCATGCATACTCAATTTTGGGCCCAGGTAAGTTCTTGTCATTGTAAGTATTTGCATATCATTTAGAATCGCCAACGGGGTACCCCTTGCACATGGTACATGAGCTTTCCCATAACCAAAATGACAAGGAAAGTAGATAATGAGCATCTCAACAATCTTTTTATTTACCATATGCATAGCTTTTTATTGAGGATGCTTCATAGATAGGTCATTATGGTGATGCTGCAAGTTTCCACCATGATTAGGCATGTATTAGGCTAGCGGCCCATGCGTTTATCTAACATAGGATACAAACTCCATGGACTTACAAGTTCCCTCTTTATTTCACACCAGTGACATCCATAGACAAAAGAACATGATATCAACTGAGTACAAAGTACAAGTGCAATGTTGAAAACGTTCCCCGTGACATCATGGTTCTATTAATTCCAACTTATAAGTGCAAGCATATACAACAATGTTGTCACAATGGTTCAAGTTTATTAGGGGCAAAGAATATAAAGTGTGCCATCAAGTTCGTGAGAGCTTTAATCACTAAGTTTTCACATAACAAAATAGTTTTTTAATTGGAAGATAGTTGAAAACAAGAATATACTTTGAATGGTGTAACACACCATGCATATGAGTTTATAGTGGACACTTTGGGAAAACTTGGTTTCTTGAGAGTTGGAAGCATGAGTAGAGCTTACTCATACAAGTGGAGGCTAGCAAAAGACTGAGAGCAACCAACTAAGAGAGCAATAATGGCCATAATCATGCAGTGCAACAAAACATACTAATCAAAGCAAAGAGTGGTACTACAAGTGAAGGACTAAATGATCATAGAGGCTAATGGTGACTTGTCATAGTCATAGCATGGTGTGAGCATGTGCCAAGTCAACCCAAGCAAAGCATCAAAGGAGAATACCACAATACTATGCTTTTGCATGCTAAAACAACGCATAATTTCTTCAAGGCACACTAAGAAATCCCAATTGTTTGGAACAAGACATGCTACAGCAATAATCACTAACCATAAGGCTAAAACAACACCTAGCAAGTCATTCTAAAGTCTAAGTCACAGTCAATGCAAGCTCCTCTTGCACTTCAAGCAAGAACTTACTACTCCTTTCCAACACCAAGCAAACTTATTTGCAAAACAACACATCGAGAACGGGGGTCCAAACCAATTTATTCAAGCAAACTAAACAACCTAAGCAAAGTAAACAAAAACTAAGACGCTCCAAGAACAACACAACTGTGCATGAAACAATAAAAACGAAGTGTCTAGAAAGAACTAAGCTTTTTATTGATGAAGAAGGGGATGCCTTGGGCATCCCCAAGCTTTGACGCTTGTACCTCTTGGGTATTTCTTGGGGTGACACCATGGTGGCATCCCCAAGCTTGAGCTTTTGTCCATTCTTCATCTCATTGCATCATTCTCTCCCTACACCTGAAATTTTTCCTGCATACAAAATTTCACACAATCTTCATTAGCAACATTAGTGTATTCGAAAGATATTAGACCTCTGGAAAAGCTTTGGAACAGCAAGGCTTTTCACTAAAAACACAAGCTACTGTAGTAACTCCTTCAAAAAGCTCAATTCACCTAAAGATAACTCAAAAAGGAATCAATAAGAAGCAAATGCAAATAATGGCACAAATCTGTCAAAACAGACCAGCAAGTAGAAACCGATTTTTTCAAACATCTTCTGTTGCTCAAATCAAAAAGTGTTGAACTAACGAAAGTTAGCTAACATACTGGAGGATTTATTCATAAACTCTGAGCTTAATCCGAGTTACAGAGACTCCTCAAGATTTTTTTGGTGGAGGACAGAAATCTGTTTCGGGACAGCAACTCCCCAAATCTTACTTCCCTCTCATTAGAGGTCATTCTTGGCACAAAAAGCAAACAAAAAGGATAAGGAGAGGTCATTACTGAAGTAATAACTTCCAAGACTCAAGGAAACTCTTGGGTTATCTCCCAACAAGTACTTTTTGTTTAACGCCTTTAAGTTAGGCACAAGAAGCAAGACGAATCAAGTATTTTCAAATGAAGAAGCATTAATATCCATACTTGGAAAGTCTTCAACTATGAAAGGTATCTCATCGAGATGGGTTTTGGAGGATCCCTTCTCATCTCTCTTTTGTCTACTACATTCATCAAAAAGATTTTTAGGAGCAATCCAATCAAAATTCTTTTCAAAGGCTTCATGCATTCCAACAAGCTTAAAGGGTATGGGTATCTTAAATTCTTCTCTAGTCTTAGTTTTATCAGAAATACCCACAACATATACACTTGAGCCTAGCATATTGAAATGCTCAGAGACCTTTTTGGCTTCCCTAGCAACATCATGAAATTCTTTTGATAAAGTTTCAAGGATGAATTTTCTCTTTTCAGCATTCTTTTCTTATTTTAGTTTTAGGAACAAGAATTGTATGAAGGAGTTAAGGCTAACAAAACTAGCCTCCAACATATGAACTAAAGAAGCTACAACAATCTCATAATTAGGAACAAGCTCTGCTATAGATTTATCCTCAATATCCTCATGCTTGCTAACATAATTAAAGAATTCTTCTATATTATCTTTCCAAATTATGGAGCCACTACCTATTGCAAGATCTTTCAGGGCGAACTTGGGGAGTAACATGGTGATCTAGAGAAAGGTGGCAACTAGAGCAGGAACTAATTTTTTTGTGTTTTTGAATAAAGCAAGCAAACCAAACTAGACTAATTTTTTTTGGGTTTTTTGGAAAGAGGCAAACAAAACCAAACAAAAGAAACAAAGCAAACAAAAAACAAAGTAAAGAGAAAGGAAGCGAAGGACTCCCCTAGTGAAGACGTCCTTAGCCTCCCCGGCAACGGCGCTAGAAAATAGCTTGATGGAGCCCACCACTTGTCGTGGGACCCTTCATTAGAAACCCCAAGAGCAAGGTATGAAGAAACACAACAGCAAGTTTCCCTCCGTAAGAAACCGAGGTTATCGAACTAGTAGGAGGAAGGAAACGTCACACAGGTGTTGCAAGAAACGCGAAGACCCGCACAACACAAACTCAAGACTTTGCCCCAACGAATCAGTCGGGTTGTCAAGCTCACCGGTTTGCTGTAACAAAGGATTAAACGTATGGTGTAGAAGGTAATGGTTTGCATCAAGTAAACAAGTAACAGTGGAAGATGTATTAATGGTAAATATTGTACCGGGGTCCATAGTTCACTAGAGGTGCTCTCCTTAGATAAACAACCTGGCATAAAGGGTAAACAAATTACAGCAGGGCAATTGGCAGGAAATGAGCAAGGCATAACAATGCAATTACTAGTCAAAAAGATCCTATGAGATTCGATTGGGAAATACAACAAGATACATAGACCGCCATCCAACTGCATCTATGACTAGAAGTCCACCTTCAGGTTACAACAAGATACATAGACCGCCATCCAACCCCCTCCAGTATTAAGTTGCAAGCAACAGACAACTGCTTTAAGCAAAGTGTGTAAGGTAAACAGTCCACATGTTCCATGAACAAGAGACCGTTGTTTTCTCCCTAGTGGCAACAGCACATCTACAACCGAAGAGATTTCTGTCACTTCCATTGGAAACTAGAGGCATGAACCCACTATCGAGCATAAATACCCCCTTTTGGAGTCACTAGCAACTACTTGGCCAAGATAGCTACTAACAACGAAGAGCATGCAAGATCACAAACAACACAGACATGATAGAATCATAAAGACAAAACCATTAATCAATCTGACATAGTAATCTCAATATCCATCGGATCCCCGCAAACACAACATGCATGATTACAAATAGATTAGATCTTGATCATGAACGGAGCTCACGAGATCTATACATGAAAGCACAAAGGAGGAGATACAACCATCTAGCTACTACATGGACTCGTAGTCCAAGGTGGAACTACTCACGTATCATACCGGAGAAGAAGGCCCTCGGGATGATTTCCCCTCCGGCAGGGTGCCGGGAAGAACTTCAGATCCCCCTGATCTAGGGACGACAGTGGCGGGGGCTATAGAAGGTTTCGTAGAGTTTTGATCGGGTGCCTAGGGTTTCTGTATTGGGACATTCTTATATGCGAAGAGGCGAGGCTGGGAGGCGACCAAGGGGGACACACCCTACCCAGGCGTGGATTGGGCCCACCCGCGCCTAGGGGGGTCTGGCCACCCTGTGGCGCCTCTCCGTCTCTCCTCTGGACTTCGTGTCGCCCACGGTAAAATATTGACTTTGGCTTTTGTCCCGTCCAATTCCGAGAATATTGATTTTCTGCCTTTCTGGAACCAAAAACAGAAGAAAATAGGCAACTGGCACTGTGGCGACTTGTTAATAGGTTAGTTCTAGAAAAGATATAAAAACACCTCAAAGTGTAGACAAAGCAAAGCAAAGTAGATACTAAACAAGCATGGAGCATAAAAAATTATAGATACATTTCCGACGTATCAGAGAGCTGCTACCCAGGGCTTGTCAGATAGACCGCAGGGTTCCCGTGCATGTATTTGTAACAAATATTGTTGTTGCTTTGAAACTGTGTTGATGTGGTCGTGTTTGTTCAGAGATTGCAATCCGATGTTCTGTGAGCTGTTGAGATTTTCGGACATATTACTCGATGAAAGCATCGTTGTTGTAATAAGACACAAGTACATTGTAGTTGATAATATGTTTGCTGAGATGATGTGATATATTTGTTTCTAAGATTATGATTGTTGAGAGATTGTAATATAATGTGCTGTGAGATGTTGGGATTATGGGACATATCATTCATTGAAACCATCACTAAACAAGGTGATATATAAGTACCTTGTAGTTGACATGATTATTATGTAATATAATGCTCTATGAGATCATTAATTTAACTAATCGCTGGATAACTACCTGTTACTTAGAAGGAAGTACTATCATGAATGAACAAGCATAGGGTTTAGGAAAAAATTTACTAAGTAGGAGACAGTGATCTATTGGACGGACAGGTATAGGATTTAGGAATAAGGGTTAAAAGGTTAGTACAATAAACAGTTCATTAGACCCTAAACCATAAACCATAATCCTATATTGTTTCTACATAAGATTTTGTATGTTGCTATAAGTCAAACAAATTGGAAAGGAGGAAGTACATGATTAATATTAAAAATTAAAATGAAGGAAGAGAAAAACTATTAGATATGAGATAGTAATCCAACCACGGGACATTGTATCAATTAAACCACTGTAGCATCCCAATTTAGTCAATGTTGCAACGTTGACGCACTTCACTTTCCCCACTCCTTCTCTCTCCACTCACTACACTCCTCTCTCTCTCATCACCGTCACCGACGCATCGCCGCGGCCACATTCTCCATGTCGTCCTGGAACGACGAGGACGACTAGTCGAGCAGCGACATCTTTCTCTCCGACATCGAGTATTCCCTCCCTGATGTGAGTTCCTCTATTTTCTCGGCAATGGTTAGGCATTGGTAATTACCTCGACCCAAGACTTGATATGTGCATGAAATCGTGTTTATTTCTAGATTTACGTTCCCTTATAGGTACCACTCATGATCTACGACCCCGATTGGGAGGGCCTAGATCTCGATTGGGAAGTACCATGTGACCATGGGCTAAAACTGAGGAAATATGTTGCATTTGAAGGCAGTAACACTGGAAGAAGGTTTTGGGGTTGTACAAATCAGGTTTGCTTTTGTTATGTACAATGGCGACATGAAGAAAATTGTGTAGTGTTATGTTGATAATTAGGTCACGTGTTTTTTTAGGTTGGCCCGGTGTGTAAAGCAGTAGAGTGGGTGGATCTTGAGTGGACAGACGCACTTAAGAAATGTTTGGCCCAGTTGTGGCATATGTATGAGTTCGAAAGGTCAGGTAGATTTACAGATGCCCGTGATGTAGATGCAAAAAATTGCAAGCTCTTGGTAGGAAATAAGGAGCTGGAACATAACTAAATGAAACAATCAATGGGAGCTTGGTGGTGGGAATTGCACGGAAGATTCAGAAGGAAGAAAAGGAGAGGGATCAGCTCATGGAAGAGAATAAGAAGCTAGATTACTACATTGCGGGTCTGTTGAAGGATCTGAAGAAGGAGCATAAGGTGAACAAGGACAAGCTACATACGATCATGGAAATTTTAGATGAATGATTTGTGTCGTGGCAATATCTGAAACTAGTTAACTATAAGACTTGCAATTGTGCTATCTTGACTAATCCAAACTCAATCCTTGAGCAAAATAACCTTTTAGAAGAAAGCATAGTTTGCATAGAGAGAGGTCCACATTTACAAAATCACTACTACATGGGTAAAACACGTATTGGTCCATCAGAACACATAGTTTGCAAACTAATTTCAGAGGAACTTATAGTTTGCACTGAGCCTGGCGCAGAGATGCACGTTTTCCTTCCTGAGACGCTCTAGTTCGAGGGTTCTTTGATCAGGTCCACTTTGGTTTTTACCTGCTCCCTCAGTACTTGGATGTGCGCCTCCCGCATGTTCAAGCGCTCCGTCTAGAAAGCGACAAGCTTATCAGTAAGTTTAAGTTTATCCACCATGAGATCCTTGATGATCTCCTCCTTTGCACACGCTGAGGCGATACCTTTCTCGTGAAGTTCTTTCCAACCGGCGATGTCCACCTTCAGATTTTGGCACTTGGCATAAAGGATCATGACTTCTTCTCTCAGGTGGTCATGGGACACTTTCTGAAAATTCTGCTTCTCCATTTGGATGGCTATCTTGTCCTTTAGTAGGTCGTCAGTTCTGGGTTGAGATTTTGCCTCTTCTACTGCAACAAAAATATGTGGTTAGTTTCCATAATTTAAATAAGAAGGACATAGCGATCAAGGACTGTTCAAAATTTAACAGAATCAACTAGTGGCACGGTCCTAATTCCAATGTCAGAGCAAGGCTTTTTCCCAATTCAAGACGATAAACTAGTGGCATATTCCTAATTTCAATGTCAGAGCAATATAGCCTTTTCCCTAATTCAACAGGATAAAGTAGTGGCACAGCCCTAATTTCAATTTCAAAGCAACATGGGACTATATCCAACTAAGGATGCTATGGGTTTTTCCAATGTAACCAAATAGTAGTGGCATAGTCATAATTTAATTCCAAGCTCAGATACATAATGGAAAGAAAGGATGATGACCATTCATGAGAACACAAACCCATAATTCAGTTGACATGCAAGTAAGATAAACAGAGAAATAAGGAGTTGCTCCAAGATTCCTTAATTGCACGACATATATAAATTACAAAAGTAGCGGAGCATGAAGTGAGATTCTTGCCCCCCTCTACTCGGAATTTGACTTGGGCATTACCGTTAGCTCCTCGTTCTCCTAGTTTGGACTCTTGGGCATGGTGATAACTCGGCCCATGTCCTCCTTCATCCGTCTCAATGCATCCAAGCAATGATCCCTGTCATTGTAGGATTTGATGGCAACCTTTGCTTCGATGTTGCGTTCTCTATGTATCTTGGTGGCTTCGTTCTGTAGGAGGATGCATCTATTCTAGAGATTCTTCTTGTCAGACATGAGCTTTATAATTAACTTGATGGCCAGGTCTTGTTTGCAAAAGCTGTGTGCGATCAACTTCTGCAGCTCGTCGACCACCCTCTATAGCTCGTCACGCTCTTCTTCGCGACTTTTGATGTTAAGTGAAAAATCAAGCGTGATCTCCTTCTGCAGAGACAAACGCCTTTGAAGGGTATCATTACTCTGGGTTAGGGAGCGTGCACCCTGCAGTTGGTTGTCTATCTTGGCATTGATCGCGGTCACCTTGTCTCGACAATCGGCCTTCCCTTGCTGCATCGTTCATGTTATTTAAAATAGGTACTCTATAATTGTACTGCATATTCCAGGGAAGCACAATATTCAAGTCACAAAAACCCCAATGTGTCTACAAAGATTGAGCGTGGTCCCTACTTGGAGGCTACTTGCGGGCAGATACGATCTAATATTTCCACATTTAGAATCTCAAAAATAAAACCAAATGCATGTCGAGATTTCCTACCTCCCTGAGCTAGGGAACATGGCCGAACGGGTCCTGCGCCGCCACCACCATCGTACTAGTTTCATGATCCACGACTAGCCCTAGAATATGTAATAGAGTAAGAAGAAGAAGAATAAGAAGTAGACACAGAAGAAGAAGACTGTACTAGCCCTAGCCTGCTAGAACACTCAGTGTTGCCACCGCCATCATGCTGCTTTCAGGGTCCACGACCACCCTGGAATATGTTGCATAGTAATAAGAAGAATAAGAAGTGGACATAGAAGAAGAAGACTGTACTGGAAGGAGCCCTGGACTGCTGGAACATTCAACACCGTCGCCACCTTCGTGCTGCTTTCAGGGTCCATGGCCACCCTGGAATATGTAGCATAGTAATAATAATAAGAAGAATAAGTAGACATATAAGAAGAAGAAGACTGTACCGGGAGGAGCCCTAGCCTGTTGGAACATTCAGCACCGCCGCCACCATCGTGTTGCTTTCAGGGTCCACGGTCGTCCTGGAATATGTAGCATAGTAATAAGAAGAAGAATAAGAAGAAGCCATAGAAGAAGAAGAAACCAGAGAAGAAGAAGACTGTACTAGGAGCGGGAGGAGCCCTAGCCTGCTGGAGCATTCAGCGCCATTTCTAGGAGAGATTGGGTCTCTGTGCGAGGGGGGAATGAGAAGCTGGTTGAGCAGGAAGTCGAAGGCGGCGAGCTTTCGTGTTTCTCTCCGCGCGCATGGTTGATCCGCCTCTCCTCCGGGGAGCCATGGCTAATGCAGATGGAGGAAGGTGGGGGCATGAGGAAGAAGAAAGTGATGGGCGGGGGAGAATGGTCAAAGAGTCCAGTCCGTAGTACAGTCTTATACAAGACCACCGTTTACTCCGGTGCTATCTCAACCTACATCCACCGTTCATTTGTTAACAGATGGCCTATGTTGCTTCCTTCTCAAAGAAGCGTGACTGGCAGAACTAGGGAATAAAACCCCACAGTCCACATGATGGGACTCGATTGGACTGGCTTTAATGAGATGGAAGGTTCAACGGGGGCTTCGGCGTGCGCCGCCTATTATTCCGTGGATAAAGGGGCCGGGGTGGGACTACGAGGGATGAAGTAATTACGGGTTGCACGTCCAGTGTGCGTGTGTTCTCAAGGGGTTGTCATGACGCGCGCAACTACTGCACAGACACAACATGCTGAAATGTTCAACTCCATGTCGACATGCACGCATTGGACACTTTACGACGCTGCCACACGGTGCATTTCTGATTTGTTACGTGACAACACTCCTAGTATGCACAAATTTTACGTGACTAGACTATGAGATACTCCTGGCACCCCCGATAGGATCGGCACCCAACTCTGCGTACCCTCCATCGCGCATTTGTGAACAACTTCCTCGTGCAGGATGGAACCGTGCCGTGGCAGTGGCAGATCCTTGCCGGTGGCTGACCATCCTGCGTCACCTGCTCGTCGTGACATCGTCCGTACCCATCGGCAGCCATTTGAGGCACCACGACGTGTCCAACTGCGCCTGGATCCATCGACATCGGCGCTCGAGGACACCGCAACGTCGAAGCTTGTCGTACCCGCCGCACCCGTGAAGTGCATTACATCGGCAGAGACGGAGGAGCGCCAAGCAGCAGCCAAGACGAAGGAGTGCTGGAGGAAGGCATGCGAGACCACCATGAAGAAGGGTAGGAGGAATAGAGGAGCCAGCGACAAAGACGACTCTGACTCGGGCAACAAGGAGACGTTCATGGAGCAGTTGGAGGCAGAAGCGGAGGAGAGTGACGTTGACCCGTGGGACTACGAGGAGGAGGAGGGCTCCGATGAGGAGAGGGCGCGTATATACGAGGAGGGAGTTGCCGACGAGGCATCGGAGGACACCGACAAGGAAGACGACGAGTAATGTTATATTGTTAGTATTGTGATTACATATCTAACTGCCACGTCCTGCATTGTGATTTTTGTAACTACCATGTCGTGTGTAATAATATTGGGATATTGCTACTATAACAATTTTGTAGCCATTAGATCAAAGAGGATCAACGGTTGGCTGGCACAATCCGTGTGACAACTGTCTGACTAATCAGGGCGTGCTGGTTTTTTGGTGAGCTATAGTAAGGGCTTTTCTGAGTATTGGTGACTAGCATAGAGGGTAGAACTGAGTTAACATGGCTTCCAACCCTAGATTCCCCCCTCGATGCCCAGAACATGGAACCACTCCATGGATTGAGCCCAAACCCGACACGTAGTCCCTCTTGGTATTGCAAGCCACTTCTCCAACTAGAAATTCCATGGTCATTTGGAGAAATCTTGACATTCCATTTTCTGAACCCGAAAAACCGGTGTTTTCCCAAAGGAGGTGCAATATTAGGGCGCGCCCATGGTCTGAAGGAAATTTCCACGCATGCTACACCATGGTGCATGGCCATTCCCGATAGGTGGATATTTATCTCATGGTGCAAGCATATACTGTATTTTTTTAGTTACGGCCTAGTAAATGTGGTTTCTAACTGTATGTACCCTATAACACACTCTAAATTTTCAGGGAAAATGGTTTTGGGTGCCCCACGGGGTACCTAGGCTGGATGCATGCCTGGGTCCAAGATTGCACTGACCATCGCGTTGCCGCGGCCGCCGGCGGATTTTGCCGTTTTTTGGACAGCACCAAACAAAATCTAAAAAAATAAAAAATGTGAAAACAGCTCCTAGAGCCCTAGAATTTGACCCACTACCCTCATAAAATCATAGGCAAGGAATACCAGGTCCTCTGACACCCAAGGAACCACTAGGATGTCTATCGAGTGTGAGTTAACATGGCTTCCAACCCTAGATTCCCCCGCCCCCCTCGCTGCCCAGAACATGGAACCACTTCATGGATTGAGCCCAAACCCGACACCTAGCTCTCTCTCGGCATCGCAAGCGACTTCTCCAACTAGAAATTTCGTGGTCATTTGGAGAAATCTTGACTTTCCATTTTTTAAACCCGAAAAACCGGTGTTTTCCCAAAGGAGGTGCCACATTAGGGCGCGCCCATGGGCCCGAGGAAATTTCCATGCATGCTTGTGAAAGACTTATGATGTTTTGAAATCTGGTCAAACCCAGGATAAACCACGTTAACTAGCTTGTTAACCTTGCAGAAACTATGCATATTGTTAGGGTCTTCTAGAAGCCCCCCACGGGGCCAGGTTGATTATGCGTCCCAATTGTTACGCACTGTTGGATTGGGGAGAATGGATGATAAGGATCATCCTTCGCAACCTCCTTGACTTTATAAACACGACCGTGTGGCCGAAGCTCAAACCCCGTTCATTCCCTGCAACTTGCCTCAACACAAGCGTCGAATCCTACCTAAAGAAACGGTGCTTCACTATGGAGAGGCCCCGTCTCAGCTTGCACAAGGCCGAGTTGTTTGCCCACAATGACATACTTGTGCCGCCGCTAGCGAGGCTACCGTCCGGCTACGAGCTTAGCTACGCCGGGGTGCCCGTGGTGCCGCTCTTGCGCGGCATCGCGCTATCGAGGCAGATCGAGGAGCGCCACCGCCAGCTGCCAGAGCAGAAGAGGTCAATGGACCGATACACGCGCACCAGCGCGTAATGGCCAAGGCGCTTCAAGAAGGAGCGAGAGGCATTGCTTTGGATTTGCAGAGATCACCGTTTGAAGATCCATCTAGATCTGCGCAACCCCGAAGGGAGGCAGCCGCTTCTGGGCAGTACCTGGGCATACGCCCTCCACCGTTATTGATACGGCGCACCGTGCAGAACTCGTGAAGAGGAACACCGTCGGGATCATCCTCATTGATTCAGACTCGGAAGAGGCGGATGGCGACCCGGAGGACGTCGTGCACGATGAAGACAGAAGGAGCGGCATAGTCGATTAGGGTCACCTGAGCCTAAATTTAATCTATGTACGGTAGCTTAATTACCTCTTCGGATAGAATGGCCAAGTTTTAAGTGTGTTAGCCACTGGCACCAAAGCCACCGCCCGCTGTTCAGCCACGGCCACCTCTGGATAATCCGACAGCACCACCACAGCCATCGCGACAGCTCCGACAGGACCATGTGGATGAAGTTGCCATTGCTAGCAGATGAGCGAGACTGAGGAGAGTATCAATGCCCCTGACGTAGCCGATGCGAGCATCAGATGTCGTTGACAAAGACGAGGCAAGGCTGAGGGGACGGTACGTTGTCTCTGCTCCTAGCACTTGATGGCACAGTCATAATTTTGGAGTGCGCAAGAGGAGAAGGAGACACGCGTGTCCTATTGTTTAAGATGAGAATTCAAGGGAGGTGAGCCTCACCAACTCCATGGCACGGCCATAATTTTGGTCGTTGAACGGTTAAAAATCCATGATTATTATTTATGGATAATCACTTTAAAATTAATGTACTATCTAACAACCTGGAATCTGGTCGACACCACACATCACATACCCATTACAAGCACCATATATAAATAAATTTCAATGAAAATTTAAGAAATGATGTTACTGTGCTAGCTTCTCTCTACTCCTCTTATTACTGTTCAATCCCGCGCTGTACTAAACAATAGTTGATGAGGAATGAAACAAAAATGATCAAAATGACAAGTAAAACTAGTTTCAAGCTTACCTTTCGCCCGGAGAATCGTACAAAGACGAAATTGATAGAGATTTATTGTTTCCCCTGCAGTTAGCCAAAAGATCTTCAAGAACTTCCTCATTCACCCCAACAACTTCTTCGTATTCAAACACAACTCCATTATTATCGTTTCCCTTCCGCTCCTTCTTACCCTTCTGTTTCTTTTTGCCCCTATCCCCGCCGGCACGTCAACGTCCTCATCGAATTGCTGCTTAACGATGTTTCCCTCCACATGCGCATCACTGTTTTCCTTCACATGCAGCACTAACTCTACGTCATATCACTTCCCTTCCTCCAGTTCTGCCTAAGAAGACTCATCTTGTTCCTCCGTGATGTGAACGGGGACAAGGTCATCAGCTTCAAAATCATGTGGAACTGGGTTTTTGCATAGCCTCTTGATATGTCCCAACCCTCCACATCGTTTGCACTTCCGCTTCCTTGCTCCTAGTCTCGAACCTTTTTTAGTGAAGGCTTCGGTCCATTGATTTCTAGGCCTCCTAGGTGGCCTCCTAAGAACTGGTGGTTCGAGTTTGAACCCTGGATCGACTATCTCCCAATCATTTTCATCAGCCGTAGGTGGTACATTTTATGCATAAGTTGCAACAAACTCGTCCACGGAGAAATAGTTATGAATATAGTTCTCTGTTTCAGCACCTCTACCTCTCAGCTTTAAGATGAAGTGCAGTGCATGGTGGCATGGCATACCAGTAACCTACCACTTCCTGCATGAACAAGTCTTGTTATCAATGTCTAAAGTATACATCTATTCAGTTCCATGCTTGTCTTGTGCATAAACCTCAGCCAATATATTGGAACTTCTGACCATCCTCGTCTTTATCTTTCTCATTGCCCTGGTTCTTGCATTCAGTAATAAAACCACATTTGGAACTATTTTATGGCCTACAAATTTTCTTGCACAAATTCTCTGCCTAAAATATATCTTCACCATTATATACTATCATATTGCATCTAACAAAATAACAATTGCAAGTGACTTCATGCTCCTAATCTTAGCATTGAACCTTTTTGTCAGATTATTGCAAACACAATCCACTTTGCTTAACTCATCAAACTTGCTTCTGGCCCATAACTTTCTATGATGTTCTTTGAGTTCTTTCAGCTTCGGCATGGTATATAAGTTCTGCATGTAAGTAGCATGCGTTCTTGGGGTGTATGTGTATGCTGATCGCCACAAGTTGTCTTCAAAGGTCATTCCTTTGAACTTCTTCGTTCAGCTAGTAGCGAGGTGCCGCATGCATTCCCTATGCTCAACCCCAGGAAACACAACATCAACATTCTGAAGCCCCTTGCATGCATCAGTGTGTGTCACCAAGCCTTTAGGGTAACCCATTATTGCACGTAGTCTCTGCATGAACCATGTCTAGCTTTCAGTTGAATCACCCTCCAGAATAGCATATGCTAGGGGAAAAATCCAATTATGCGCGTCCACAGCACAATCGGTAGCAAGCTGTTCCCTGAACTTCCCTGTTAAAGATGTTGCCTCTATGGCCAGGTGTGGCCTATAGCCGTCTAGGAACCACTTCCAGCATGCCTTCAGGCAGACAAAACATCTCCTGAACCATTTCTTATCTTCCTGCTTATACTTGACCCCCCTTGAGACCTTTTCTCTTCCTTTCACAACCTCATAATCAATGTCAATAACACTACCAGGTGATGTCTTCTCTACCTCAGCTTTGAAACTATACAACATGTGAAAACTATTAGTCCACTTGCCCTGAATGAAGTCTAGAGTCATCTCCTTCCCTTCAAAGACTCTATGGTAAGGAATGAGAACGCTAAACTTTTCGCTAAGCTTAGTTCTGAGTTTAGCAGGTCCAATGCTACGATCCTGCCTCACCCAGTCAATTACCTTAGAAGCAATCCACTTGGTTGTCGCTGGTCTAACTTTATCACTTAAAGAAGTATTAGGGTAGTTGTGTTTCTTCGTGTTTACCTTGATCTGCATTCAATGGGAATAAAAATAAATCAGAGGACTCATCAGCAGAACAAATATGAGAAAGACCGAAACTAAATGTAGCTATTGCAACCTGAAATGGGTGCCCGCCCCGCATTGGAGATGCATACAATCTCCATTTACACACCTTACTTTCCCTACAATGCACCCTAAATCTCTTTTGGTCACTCTTTTCAACGATAAATTTGAACCCAACTCTTATTGCATAGGTAGCAACGGCGTATCTGCATTACTCCACAGTATCAAAGACAATCCCCTCATCAATTGTAGGGTTGTCCCTGTCAAAGTGTATCATTGGCTTGTCCTCATCTTCGTCATCGTATCTACATCCCATTTTCAACCTCACATTCCTCTTCCTCATCAGTCCCATAGTCAGGCTCATAGTTCGAATCAATCAAATATTCCCTACTCTCCATCCTATCAGTGTCAACAGCCACATATGGATATGATTTCTCATCATCATCATCAACATCATCATCATCTTCGAGCACAAAATCACCCTGACCGCCACACATTTTGATGTCTTCATGCTCAATGACAGGCTGGTCGGTCGCACTCGGTATCGAAAATAGAGACTGCTCTGTTCGCGTTCCACACGGGCCGATATCATTCAGGACAGTCTCTTCCCTAGTATCTGTGTTAACGATGTGCACAAACATCAACACAGTCCTCGTGCCGAGGTGTTTACACCACATCATGGCCAGAGCCTGCTCAGTTCTAACGTCGCAGAAAGTCTACAAATTTGTGTCGTAGTACCTGATTACAAATTCATCATGCTGGCCAATGGGAAAATTGCCAAATTGCATGTGCAAGTCAGTTAGAGTTATATCCTCCGCGTCTTTTGTTAGACGATAATCAAATCCACTAGTAACTGCGATTCTACCGTCAGACAAGGTTTCAGTCCGACACGCATGCCGAATCTTCAAAAGAAATCTGGATGAAGCAGACGTCCTACAGTCACCAACACAGATCCTCTACATCAACACGGGACTAGAAACGCTAATTGGGAGATGAAGAGATGGAATTGTAGTTCTTACCCTTCAGGGAGGATGGACGACACGTTCAATGGGCTCCAGAGCACCAAAACTTTGCACCCTGCGTCCTCTTCCCCTGTTTCGTGCTCCTCAATGTTCTCCAGCCTTGAAGGGTCCATCTCCTCGCTCTCCGCCCAAGAAGGACCCATCTCCGTGTTCTTCAGCCATGTAGGATCCATTTTCGTGCGAGATCCGGATCAAAGCCACCGTCGTTGTGAGAGAACCTAGCGCCCACCTAACGATTTTTGTTCCCAGGGCAGGGACGGAGGCAAGGAGACAGGTCAAGGGGGCAAGGCAGGGTGGGTAGGGCGGGTAGGGGATGACGGGAGGACTATAGTCCAGGGGGGATGAGAGTGTTGCCGTACGGGACATAGTGGCGGCGTGCAAGACCAGAGCAGTGGAGTGGAGCGGAGCTGCGAGCGAGCGACAAAATATGGAAAATCATAGAATAATGGGGAGCACTAATCCTTGAACCTGGGATGCGCGCTGTCGACGGTCAAGGTTGCGGGGTCCACCAGTCAGTAAAACTCTATGTCCTCTTCCCCTGTTTGAGATGGTGTTGCTACAATTCTATGATCCTAGTGGCATAGGCAAAATTTCGGGAAAAAACTAAGGACGTACTCGTAAATATACTTAAAACAAAACCCTGACCTGGTACATTGCCCGATCCGGTTGCTAGCCACAACCTATATTTTTAATATCTTAGCACTCTTATGCTGAGAAGAGAAATAAAGATTTAACAGTTAGTCGAACTAGTTTCGTATAAATAAGATACACTCTTAGAAATATTAAATATGGCCCCGCCTAAGCAAAAGCCGTGCCTTCCGCCGAAGCATGGATATTTGGCCCCTCTGAGGCAGGCCATGTGACTGTACTACAAGGCCGGTCTTCCATTGCCATCCGAGGCGGTTGATTTCGCAGAATGTGCTGCATTTGCAGCGGCGACAGTGGCAACAGCGAAGGACGCGACAGCATCGAGAAGGGCCAACCGAGCGTCGTGGAGAATGCACACAGCGGCATTTTCGTGTGCTCTGCGCACGAGCAATAAGGTATGTTTCAAAGCGTTCCTGCGAGCTTGCCGCCGAGGAAACAAACCCCCGAACAGGGCGGCGCCAAGGTCAACAAACTCTCGCCTCCATTTCTCGGCGCGGGCGAACTTACTGTGGAGCAATCTGGGCGCATGCCGTCCGGCAAAGACGATCCATCATATGCACCGTCAGCGTCCACACCGTGGCGGCGTGCATCCATCTACACTCAGCTTGTTGGAGTGTTCGACAGCTGGAGCCGACGACGGGCAACAACTCAGTGCTGGAATTCAGGTTTAGATTCACAGGGACCTATGATCCCTGCCATGAGAAGACGGAGTTCACATTCGAAGAAATCATTGCGACGACGCGGTTGTTCGTACTGAACCGGGGTTGGTTCAAGCGCATAAACTAGTGCATGGACATTGCAGATCTCTTGAAGTTTAGCAGGAAGGAATATAGATCAGTTGCAGTTGAACGATCCCTGAACTTACGTCCTCTCTAGGCAATTGGCTAGCCAACTTTTATGGTGGAGATCTATAGTTTTTTCAGTGTAGAACAGTTAAGTTCAGACTAACTCTGTAGAATGCCTTTTGTAGAGGCAATAGACCCCTTTTGCGCAGCTATCCCATACTGTAGTATGGAATTAATTCAGAAGTAACCAAATACTATTAAGATGTATCTATTTATTCAATTACTACCGGCGGTTGAATTCAGTTTACTGTCATACTTATCCAAGGCAGACAAGATTCAGACAAAATTTTATGAAATGATCCTGGATGGATTATTCATGCAAGTTCCATACAGAATCACGCACCAGCTTGAACAAATATATGTAAAAATTGTTCGAGGCATACAAACCAGCAACATTTCGTGCCTTTCGGATCGCTCGCCAGCAACATTTTCCTGGTAATGGTGACATTGATCATTGCTAGCCCACCCTATTTTGAGGAGGCTAACGTTGGTTATTCACACAAATTGATTAGCCACACATACTACAAATTCATTAGCCACACAAACTACAAATCATTAGCCACACATAACATGAATTCAGTAGCCACACAAACTACAAATCATTATCCACACATAGTACGAATTCAGTAGCCACAGATTTCAAATTCCGTAGCCACACATTCTACAGTAGTTCAAATTATTACATAAGGCATACTACGTGCTCGACTCTCAAGTCAGCAATCTTTCAGATTCACTAAACCTCTGTCTTCACTCGAGGGAAATGAGAACCACCAGCCTATACATGCCCGGTCCCCCCATCAAAACCGTGCTCTCCGTCGTGGAACAGTGGTGGTCCTGTGCCATCGATCCTTCCAGGCCAACACTGCAGGCAACGAGGACGCTTTCTGGCCGCCTCGTCGGGGTCCTGAATACCATGTACCGGATCCAGAATCTCCTGTAGGTGGATGATCACCGGGTGCTTCCAGCAAAGCTGTCGTCTTGCCCTCCTTGGAATATCCACCTCGTACATCTTAGGAATGGTGTCTGGATCTTTCAGCCACACCTTTACCTCGATGATCCATCTGTCGCTCAGTGGAACAATCTCCACTAGCTCGCCGCCAAGGCTACTGACGACCTGCTTGAGGGCCTCTGGTTCCCAAGCATGCAAAGGGAGGATGTCAAAGCCGAGTTTAGAGAAGAAACGAAGCTGCCCTAGAGATCGTCCCACCCATAGGTGCGATGCCAATGCATGAAACTCATTTTATCCCCACATCACTCCAAAGAAAGGGAAGAATGCAGAACGCGCTCGATGTATGAGCTGTGGGCGAACCAGACAAAAAATCTAATGGCGGAGCGCATACTTTAATATTTACCACTTTTCTTCTAATCCCAGAACGAGACCTGAAAGCCGACAGCAAGTCTGCCAGCGACACGGCGGGACGCGTGCCCATCATGGTGGCCATGAGAGCGTTGTCATCAAACTCCTCTGCCAGGTCTACCATGCCTAGGGTGCACGACAGCATGCAACCGCCCGAGGCCGATCGCCGGTCCGGATTCCCCGGCCGGACACGCTCCGCCATGCGAGAAGGTCTAGGTAGCGGCGTGAGGCTAGGCTGGGGACGCGAAGCTCCGACACGCCGACAAGGAAAAATGAGGCGAGGGCGACGACGGCGAGCTTCGATTAAGGGCGTGGGAGGTTGACCGGCCATGACGAGTACACAAGGAGAGAAATGGCAAGCTCCGATCTGGAGACCAGTAGCCGAAGCTAAGCAAGGTAATGGAGATGGGAATAATAGGGGAGAAGAGCAGAGCAGAGAAGAAGATCTAGTACTCGCAGTGATAAACCAGTCCACGACCGTAAAGGATAACAGGAAATACTGACAGGGCGGGGCAAGAAGAGGATCTAACAAGGGGATTTGAGTTTAACCGTTTTTTGACTGGTTCAAACGATCGTTTGGCCATTAGATTTGTATTTAACCCCATTTGGCCCCTCTCTATAATTGGTGAAGCTACTACAGCCCCTCCACGAGATTACACACAACTCAGACCCCTCGTTTCCTTGGCGTCTGAACTTTCGGGCCACATGTTAAAAATTTCATAACCCCGGCCTCTCTATTGGTTAATGTACACAACCTTTTATTAAAAAGAGCCAACCATAATTCATCATCCAACATGAATACAAATCATGGGTCTCTTAGCGTTGATACATGAATCACTAGCAAAAAATAGGAATGGAAAATCGAGTCATCCCATAGTTGACTATGCGGCTGCCAGCACGACTGGCCGAATAAGTGATGGGTGACCATCAGCAAATGGCTGCACCCAGTAGCCATAGTATCCCGCAGGTCGGGTGTAAATAGGAGCGCCGAAAGCTGTATCCAATGTGCCATCTTGTGGATAACCTGAAAAAATTAAAAAATTTGTTTTGTTAACAATAATGTCATTTTTGTATCTTCAAACATACCAACATAAGTCAGAAACACCAATGTGAATTCTATCCTTAGATGATTTGTCCATTCCATTTAACTAATTTTCAAACATGTTTGTTATATTAGTTGGAGGGGGTATATCGAAAGAAAAATTGATAACATGCCACAAAAGATGAGCAAAAGGCCACAAGATAAACAAATGCTCTATGGTTTTTGGCGACCCATAAAACAACATTTGGTACATCCTACCCAATTTCTTTTAAATATATTATCTTAGTAAGAATCACTTTATTTTGAACAAACCACATAATTTTTTTATCTTAACAGGGATTTTTAAATTCCAAAGATATTTTCAAAGAAAGATTGTATGATCATTCATCAAATGTTCATACATGGATTTTACTGAAGATGAGGTTAAGTTCCATACAACTGTACCATAAGTCTTTGACATAACAGTCCACTTATTCCCATTAAGTACCCTCCTAAAGTCAATGTTCAGTGGTACTTGAGCTAATACCTATGCGATGGTAACATTATTTCGTTGCACAATATTGTATAATGATGAATACTGTTGCGCTAGTGGTGTATTTCTCAGCCATGTATCCTCCCAAAACCTAGTGGTAGCACCGTTTATAATTTTAAAATGACCTCTAGCATAGAAATCATTCTACACCCGCATGAGTCCTCCTAGAACATATCCTCCCAGAACTATCATTGTGTAGTGCTATCCGTATTTAATTAGCAAATTTTAGTTAGCCAGTTTTATGTACAATCTTTTTTTAAATACATCTAAAAGAAATAGTTTCAAAAAATTCATATTATTTATTTTCAAGGGAAATTTCATTAAGCATTTTGCAACTATCAAATTCATGGAAGTTTCATTCAAAATTCAAGCATTTTCATACAAATCATATAATTATTCTATGTATTATTTAATTAGACAGTTTTATATACAATATAAATTCAAACAATAAATTTAATGGTATATTTTTATAACATTTTTAACAGTATGATTTTCAAGGTACGGCTTATCATATATGTCATTCATGTTTTATCCCAGATTCAGACATTTCATACAAGATTAGTAAGATTTACATGCATTTCAAACAAGATTCATAAGATTTACATGCGTTTCATACTTCTTTTTTCTAAGAAACACACATAATACATTTTTGAGATTCATATGAGATTTACTTATAGAACTGACACTGTGCCGAAACTATGCAGATTCATACAAAATTCAATAGCAACAGTGTCAAGATTATTATAAATTCATAGAAAATTAACAGAAGAACAAATAGAAAATTTATCAATTTCATTTAGGTTGCAATATTCAACCCTCTTCCCGGATCCATAGAGGTTTCAAGATTATTTCACTCACGGTTTAGTCAAGATGCGTACAGATTCATATCAAGAATCATACAGTCGAAAAGATTCATCAAAATGACAACAAATTTAACCAAGTTACATACATGTTTTGATTTGCAATAGGATTCATTAGAATCGAGGATATCCATACAAGTGAAAAGTGAAGAAAAAATAAAAAAATTCATACATGGTACCATGAATTTGCAATACAAAAATCCACACTATGAGTTTGAAGACAACAAATCCAACTGGGTCCATACAAATCCCCAGGAAATCTATACAAAGAATAAAACAAAATAAAAAAGGGGCCAAGATCTGGGACCTACAGGCCCAGATCCTACGGTGGGGCATGTTCTGGTCGGGAGCATGGCAGGGCAGGGCGGGCCGGTATTTGCGACGTCCTCTAGCTCGCGTCATGGGGCCAGGTCGACAGTTGCCCCTGTATTGGGTCGTGGTGGCACAATGCCGGTCGAGCGGCAACGCGGTTCAGGGACGGCCGGCGACGCGGTATGGGGACGGGAGCGACGTAGTGTGGGGACGGGGCGGTTGGGTTGATGCCTTTTGGGGTGATGTCAGGGTCCAACCTACCTATGGTAAATCCTTTCTTTATGGATATCCACATCCGATCGCGCCACTCGCTCACCGGCGCATCGCTGTTGCATCTCGTCACCTACATATAGGAATTGCAGATTTCCTTCAAATTAAGGATATGATTAGGCTCCGAGATGCATGAGGATACGGTACAATGAATGACTGAATGAACGAAATCACACATCTTTCTCCTTGTCAGCATAAAACCTGTCACCATAACTAAGGATGACCTTGGTGGCTATCTTGGGTGTTACCCTTCGTTCATAAATATAAGACATTCTAGATTTTGTGAAATGAATATATCTAGACGCTTTTTGGCTGCAAAGGGCTTGGATGTTACTCACTCCAAACCTCTACGAACCTATAAACTAAAAAACTTCTAGATACATTCGATTCATAAAGCTAAAACGTCTTATATTTCTAAATAGAGGGCGTACTTGATAAAATTAAGAAAAAAGCCACTTGTGGGTTTTTGTGGGCCCAAACCGCTTGGGCGAACTTATTGTTGTAATTTTAGGCATATTTGATGTTGGGCTTTCCATAACAAATACAAATTTTGAAATTCTCTTTGGCCCATTATTATGGCAGCTCATGTGTGTGCTAGTGGAACCAAAGTTTAGTCTCACATTGCTAGTGAAAGGGGAGTTGGACCACCTTATATAGTAGAGTGTTGCACCAATCACTAAGGTATGAGAAGAAGAGAAGCCCAAGCGCACTCCTCCTCTGATGCCGCCTGCCTCGCTTCGCCTCGTCTCGTCACAACGCGCGCGCGCCACGGGTTACAGGTTGCGGGAATCTCACCGAGCCGAGATTTATTTTGCTGTTTGTGAAAATTAATTGTGTATTAATAAGTCATTAACTCACATTAATAGACGCGTTAATCAACTGGCCGTTTTCACATCGTGGGCTATTGCTCACGTCCTACCCGACCCGCACTATATAAGCAGGCAGACGCGAACCCTAGCCATCATGAGCAATCAGATTGCATCTGCCTACCTACGCATCGTTGTTCCACCTCTCCGTGCTGCCATTTGCTACTCCATCTTACCGGCTACGTGCATGTCCGTCCGGAAGAGCAGGCCTCCGGAACCCCGTCTCTTTGTTCCTGCACCGGGAGAGAGGTGCTAAGGTTTTTGGGAGCGTCTAGGCGCGACTGCCCAAGCTCTTCTTTGTCCTCTACGTCCGGCTTCCTCGACTCCATCGCCATGTCTGACGACGCTACAAGCAGGTTGCTGCTGCTGTCGCCGGCGGCGGATCCACTTCTGTTGCGCCATTGGTCATACCATCGACGAACTCGTACGTATTCTTTGCCCTCCTGTTATTCCTATGATATCACTAGTATTGTAGTATCTGTAGATGTGCTAGATTTTCACTTTCCTGTATGATGCATGTCTACTATGCGTATGATAGTTAATCTTGGAAATTGTTTAGTCATGATTTATACTTGGATTAAATTTATGCGAAAACTGCTAATTATTTTAACAATCCAAAAACCTTATTTTAGTCTTTTTTCGCGTCAAGGCTTTGCCGCTTGTCTGAAACCGAACCCGTTTACGGGTGCGCACTTTAAGCGCTGGCAAACCATGTGTACCCTCTGGCTGATACCTATGGATGCTTTTTGGGTATCGGCTGGTGATGACCCACAAGTATATGGGATCGCAACAATCTTCGCTTGTAGTATTACCCAATTTATTGATTCGACACAAGGGGAGCCAAAGAATACTTGTAATCCTTAATAACTAAGTTATCAATTCAGCTGCACCTAGAAATAGTTCTTGCTCATAGAAGTTTATTAGTAGCAATAGTTTGGTAGTAACAACAGCAAAGCAACAACAGCAGTAAAATAGGAGCAATAGTAGTAGTAACAACAAACAGTGGGATTCGAGTGCGGTAGGCATAGGGATGGATGGACGGGCGTTGCATGGACAAGTCTAAACATGTAACTTCAAGATCTAGGGCATTGCAGATAAATAAGAACAAGCATCCAAGTACTAAACAATCCTAGGCATGTGCTCCATATATAGTCATACTGTTGGAGATATGCCCTAGAGGCAATAATAAATGTGGTTATTATTATATCTTTATGTTTATGATAAATGTTTACATTCATGCTATAATAGTATTAACAAGGAAACATTGATACTTGTGTGATTTGTAAACTTAATTTGAAGTCCCTAGTAAAGCCTCTATATAATACTAGCTTGTTGGTTAATAGATGATTGTGGTTTCCCTATCATGAACATTGAGATGTTATTAACAACAAGATCATATCGTTAGGAGAATGATATGGTGGACATACTCCTATAGATAAGCGTAGCATAAAGATCAAGTCATTTTAATAGTTTAATTGCTATATGCTTTCTGATACATAGTAACTTAATTCCTTCGACCATGAGATCATGCATATCACCTTCACCGGATGGATGCTTTGATGACATCAAACACCACACCGTAACTGGGTGGCTATAAAGGTGTCATTGAGTGTTCAGAAAGTATTGGTTGAAACACATGGATCAAGACTGGGATTTGTCCATCCACATGACAGATAGATATACTCTGGGCCCTCTCGGTGAAATGTCATCCAATTGGCTTGCAAGCATGTGACTGGCTCACAAGGGATCACATATCACGGGAACGACAAAAGAGTACTTTTCGGTAACGAGGTTGAACTAGGTATGCAGAGATACCGACGATCATAACCTCGGATAAGTAAACTATCGTGAGACAAAGGGAAATTGGTATCGTATGTAAGTGGTTCATTCGATCACAAAGTAATCGTAGAAATATGTGGGAGCCATATGAATTTCCAGATTCCTCTATTGGTTATTGATCGGAGAAGTGTCTCGATCATGTCCGCATAATTCACGAACCGTAGGGAGACACACTTAAGGATTCGACGTTGTTTGAGTAGTTATGGAATGATGAGAAAGAGACTGAATGTTGTTCGGAGTCTGGGATGGGATCCAGGATATCACGAGCAGATCCGGAATGGTCTGGAGAATAAGATTCATATAAGGAAAGTCCCGTTTCGGAGTTGGAGAATGGTTCCGGTGTTTCCATCGGGAATGTTCTAGAAGGTTCCGGAATTTCTGGCACTCCGGAGGGGAAGGGTACATGAATGTGTTATATCAAGTTGGTATGATTGCATCATGTACTAAGTGTCATCTCTGAACAAAATAAAGGATTAAATCAAATCCTAGTTTGAAAAGTCAAACGGCTAGTTTGAAAGTCAAACGGCTATTTTTGGGAAGTGGAAAAAGAGGAGGAAACCGAGTTGGGGAGGAGTCCCTCCTCCCCACCGCCGGCGCCCCACCAAGCCGAGTTGGGGAGGGACTCCTCTCCCTCCCCTTGGCCGGCTGGCCCCTCCACCTATATAAGGAGGGGCAGGGCTCCCTCCTAGAGACACACAAGATCCTCTCCTCCAAACCCTAAGCCGCCGGCGCCGCCACCTGCTGTCGCCGCCGCCGCCCTAGGGCAAACCGCCGCCGCCGCCTAGCAACCCTAGCCGCCGGCCTAGCCTCCTCCTCGACGTGTCTAAACCCTAGATCGCCGAGGGACTCTCTCATACTCCACCATACTCGCTCCGGCTTAAGGCGAAGCCCTGCGAGATCTCCCCTCTACTTTCGGTACCACGTCGTTGTGCTGCCGGAATCACAAGGAGAGTGCTACAACCTCCGCTGCCTGCTGGAACAAGGGAGAGGAAGTTCTTCGTCGGGTACCGAACGTGTGACCGACTGCGGGAGCGCTGCCGGAACGCAGCGTCGGAAGGATCGTCTACGCGATCTTGAGATCGGGAAGAGTACGACTACATCACCCACGAGAATCCGCTCTCGTTAAACACTTTGGAATCTTTGAGGGTGAGTTATTCCATCGACTCGTTGCTACAATCTAGTAGATAGATCTTGGCTTGTTTGTTTGTATGCGATAGAAAATTTTTGTTTTCCATGCTACGAATCCCTACAGTGGTATCAGAGCCGTGTCTATATGTAGATCTGTTGCACGAGTAGAACACAATGGTCATTGTGGGCGTTGATGCTTTTATTGTCGATTCCTTCTTGTGTACTCTGCATCTTGCGGGATGTTGGGATGAAGCGGCCCGGGCTAACCTTACATGACATCGTTCATGAGACTTGCTCCACGCTTGACATGCAACTTGTATTGCATAAGTGGCTTTGCGGGTGCCTGTTTCTCCTAGCATAGTTAAGATCAAATTTACAACGGGTGATTAACAATACTAGTATCAATGTTGTGGTTCATGTTCGTAAGTTAGAACAACACTTATTGAAAGCCCCAAACCACGTAAAACATGCAAAGAAAGTAGAGGCGTCTAACTTTGTTTTGCAGGGGTGTGCTGTGATGTGATATGGCCATGATTGTGATTATATTTGATGTATGCAATGTTCCTTATTGTAAGTTGGCAACCGGCAGGAGCCATATGGTTGTCTTTAATTTCTGTTACGACCCGCGTGTCTATTCAAAGTAGTTGTAATAGTTGAAGCCGGTGGACGACAACCATGGAGAAGCGTCATTGACCTTGATGCAATGCCAGTGATGATGGAGATCATGTTCGTGCTAGAAGATGGAGATCGGAAGCACAAAGAAGAAAGGCCATATCATATCACATATTATGAATTGCATGTGATGTTAATCCTTTATGCATCTTGTATTGCTTAGTAGACGACGGTAGCATTATAAGATGATCCCTCATGCACATGAATTTCAAGTCATAAAATGTTCACCCTTAGTTAGCACCATTGATAAAGCTTGTTGTTTCGAAGCACCACGTGATGATCGGGTGTGTTAGATTCCGCAAGTGTATACAACGTGAGCAAGCCAGATTTGCTCATGCGGAAACTAAGGTTTGATCTTGACGGGCCTAGCATGTACAGACATGGTCTCGGAACACGGATCACCGAAAGGTAAAGCATGAATCATATAGTAGATATGATGAACATGTTGATTGTTCTCCATTGAAACTATATCAACTCTCGTGATGATCGGTGTTGATGTGGTGGATTTGGTTCGTGTGATCACTAAAACAATGTGAGGGATATTTTTTTGAGTGGGAGTTCACCTAGATTAATTTTATTATTAATTTGAACTCAATTTGTCATAAACTTAGTCTAAACTATTGCAAATATGTTGTAGATCAATGGCAGCCCCTACCATCAATTTTAATGCGTTCCTAGAGAAAGAAAAGTTGAAAAAACAATGGAAGCAACTTCGCGGATTGGTTCCGCAATTTGAGGATTGTCCTCACAGCTGGTAATTTGACCTATGTGCTGGATGCACCGCTGGGTGACCCACCTGCAGTTGATGCTGCCGATGAAGTAAAGAATGTTTACCTCACTCGGAAGACTCAGTACTCCACAGTAAAGTGTGCTATCTTGTATGGTTTAGAATCGGAGCTTCAGAAAAGGTTTGAGAATTCAGACCCATATGATATTGTCGAGGATCTCAAATTGATCTTTGAGACTCATGCGGCAATTGAAAGCTATGAGGCTTCGGAAAAGTTCTTTAACTGCAAGATGGAAGAGGGCAGCTCCGTCAGTGAGCATGTGCTTAAGATGTCTGGGCACGCAAACAAACTTCAAAGCTTAGGTATAGTGATTCCTAACGCTTTGGGGATTACCGCGTCCTCCAATCACTACCACCAAGTTACAAGAACTTTGTGATGAACTACAACATGCAAAACATGAACAAAACGTTGCCAGAACTCTTTGCCATGTTGAAATCTACAGAAGTGGAGATCAAGAAAGAGCACCAAGTGTTGTTGGTCAATAAGACCACCAAATTCAAGAAAGGCAAGTCTAAGCAGAAGGGACACTTCAAGAAGGGTGGTAAGAAAGTTGCCACGCCGACGAAGAAGACCAAGGCTGGACCTAAGCCTGATACTGAGTGCTTTTACTGCAAGGGAGAAGGTCACTGGAAGCGGAATTGCCCAAAGTACTTGGCGGATTTGAAGAACGGAAACATCAAGAAGAAAGGTATATCCGATATACATGTTATTGATGTGTATCTCACTAGTACTCGTAGTAGTGCCTGGGTATTTGATACTGGTTCGGTTGCTCATATTTGTAACTCGAAACAGGTGTTGCAGAATAAACGGAAGCTAGCAAAGAACGAGGTGACGATGCGCGTTGGAAACGGATCAAAGGTTGATGTGATCGCGGTCGGCACGCTACCCCTTCATCTACCATCGGGATTAGTTTTATACTTAAATAATTGTTATTTGGTGCCTGCGTTAAGCATGAACATTATATCGGGATCTTGTTTATTGCGAGACGGTTGCTTGTTTAAGTCCGAGAATAATGGTTGTTTGATTTATATGAGTAATATGTTTTATGCACATGCACCTTTGATAGATGGTATATTCTTGTTGAATCTCGATAGTGGAAATACACATATTAATAACATTGAGGCTAAACGTTTGAAATCGAGCGATAACTCGACCTATATGTGGCACTCTCGTCTTGGTCACATTGGAGTGAAACGCATGAAGAAACTCCATTCTGATGGACTTCTTGAATCACTTGATTTTGAATCACTTGAAAGATGTGAAGCATGTGTGATGGGTAAAATGACTAAGACTCCATTTTCTGGTATGATGGAGCGAGCTATGGACTTATTGGAAATCATACATACCGATGTGTGTGGTCCAATGAGTGTAGCATCGCGCGGTGGTTATCGTTATGTTCTTACCTTCACGGATGACTTGAGTAGATATGGGTATATCTATTTCATGAAACATAAGTCCGAAACTTTCGAGAAGTTTAAGGAATTTCAAAGTGAGGTAGAGAATCAACGTAACAAGAAGATTAAATTTCTACGTTCTGATCGTGGAGGTGCATATCTAAGTTAGGAGTTTGGCGAGCATTTGAAGAAATGCGGAATACTTTCACAATTGACACCACCGGGAACACCACAGCATAATGGTGTGTCTGAACGTCGTAATCAAACTCTCTTAGATATGATTCGTTCTATGATGTCACTTACAGATTTACCGCTATCATTTTGGGGTTATGCATTAGAAACAGCCGGATTCACTTTAAATAGGGCACCATCTAAATCCATTGAAACGACACCATATGAATTATGGTTTGGGAAGAAACCTAGATTGTCGTTCCTTAAAGTTTGGGGTTGCGAAGCCTATGTAAAGAAGTTACAACCGGACAAGCTTGAACCCAAAGCGGAAAAATGCGTCTTCATAGGATACCCGAAGGAAACTATTGGGTATACCTTCTATCATAGATCCGAAGGCAAAATCTTCGTTGCCAAGAATGGATCCTTTCTAGAGAAGGAATTTCTCTCGAAAGAAGTGACTGGAAGGAAAGTAGAACTCGACGAGGTTGTCGAACCTTCTCTCGAAATTGCGAGTAGCGCAGCACCGGAAGAAGTTCCTGTGGTGCCTGCACCAGTTAGAGAGGAAGTTAATGATGATGATCATGAAACTTCGGTTGAAGTTGCTACAGAGCCTCGCAGGTCAAAGAGAACTCGTACCACTCCAGATTGGTATGATCCCGTTATGAATGTCATGTTGGTGGATAACACCGATGACCCTGAGACATATGAGGAAGCGATGATGAGCCCAGATTCCAATAAATGGCAAGAATCCATGAAATCCGAGATTGGATCCATGTACGAAAACCAAGTATGGACTTTGGTGGACTTACCGGATGGCCGAAAGGCCGTCGAGAATAAATGGATTTTCAAGAAGAAAACAGATGCTGATGGTAATGTTACTGTCTATAAAGCTCGACTTGTCGCAAAAGGGTTTCGACAAATTCAAGGAGTTGACTACGATGAGACTTTCTCACCCGTACGAAGCTAAAGTCTGTGAGGATTATGTTAGCAATCGCTGCATATTATGATTATGAGATATGGCAAATGGATGTCAAAACAGCATTCCTCAATGGAGACATTGATGAAGAGTTGTATATGATGCAACCCAAAGGTTTTGTCGATCCTAAAGATGCTAACAAGGTATGCAAACTTCAACGGTCCATTTATGGATTGAAGCAACCATCCCGAAGTTGGAATCAACGTTTTGATAAGGTGATCAAAATTTTTTGTTTTATACAAACTTATGGAGAAGCTTGTATTTACAAGAAAGTGAGTGGGAGCTCTGTAGCATTCTTAATACTATATGTAGATGACATATTGTTGATTGGGAATGATGTGGACCTTCTTAATAGTGTCAAGGAATATTTGAATAATAGTTTTTCAATGAAGGATCTTGGCGAAGCAGCTTATATATTAGGCATAAAGATTTATAGAGATAGATCAAAACACCAAATATCATTGTCACAAAGTACATATTTGGACAAAGTTCTAAAGAGGTTTGGAATGGAAGATAGCAAGAAAGGGTTCTTGCCCATGTTGCCCAATACGACCTTGAGTAAAACTCAAAGTCCGACATCGGCAGAAGATAGAGAAAGGATGAGTAAGACTCCCTATGCCTCAGCCATAGGATCTCTAATGTATGCCATGCTATGTACTAGACCCGACATTGCATATGCTGTTAGTTTAACTAGCAGATATCAAAGTGATCCAGGAGTGGATCATTGGACAGCGGTCAAAAACATCCTTAAGTACTTGAGAAGAACTAAGGATATGGTTCTTTCTTATGGAGGTGATGAACAACTCGTTGTTAATGGTTACACCGATGCTAGTTGGAACACCGATCCGGATGATTCTAAATCACAATCTGGATACGTATTTATTTTGAATGGTGCAGCAGTTAGCTGGAGGAGTGCAAAGCAAAGCGTTGTGGCGAGATCTTCAACTGAATCAGAATACATGGCTGCTTCGGAGGCTTCACAAGAAGCGATATGGATGAAAGAGTTCATTACAGAGCTGGGTGTGGTTCCTAGTGCGCTGGACCCAATGTCTATCTACTGTGATAACATGGGCGCCATAGCCAATGCACAAGAACCAAGGTCACACAAGAAGCTGAAGCACATCAAGCTACGTTTTCACGCTATTCGAGAACATATCCAAGATGGGGATATAAAGATTTGCAAAGTACACACAGATCTGAATGTGGCGGATCCGTTGACTAAACCTCTCCCGAGGGCAAAACATGACCAGCACCAAACTGCCATGGGTGTTCGGTATATTACCATGTAATCTAGATTAGATGACTCTAGTGCAAGTGGGAGACTGTTGGAGATATGCCCTAGAGGCAATAATAAATGTGGTTATTATTATATCTTTGTGTTTATGATAAATGTTTACATTCATGCTATAATAGTATTAACAAGGAAACATTGATACTTGTGTGATTTGTAAACTTAATTTGAAGTCCCTAGTAAAGCCTCTATATAATACTAGCTTGTTGGTTAATAGATGATTGTGGTTTCCCTATCATGAACATTGAGATGTTATTAACAACAAGATCATATCGTTAGGAGAATGATATGGTGGACATACTCCTATAGATAAGCATAGCATAAAGATCAAGTCATTTTAATAGTTCAATTGCTATATGCTTTCTGATACATAGTAACTTAATTCCTTCGACCATGAGATCATGCATATCACCTTCACCGGATGGATGCTTTGATGACATCAAACACCACACCGTAACTGGGTGGCTATAAAGATGGCATTGAGTGTTCAGAAAGTATTGGTTGAAACACATGGATCAAGACTGGGATTTGTCCATCCACATGACAGATAGATATACTCTAGGCCCTCTCGGTGAAATGTCATCCAATTGGCTTGCAAGCATGTGACTGGCTCACAAGGGATCACATATCACGGGAACGAGAAAAGAGTACTTATCGGTAACGAGGTTGAACTAGGTATGCAGAGATACCGACGATCATAACCTCGGATAAGTAAACTATCGTGAGACAAAGGGAAATTGGTATCGTATGTAAGTGGTAAATTCGATCGCAAAGTAATCGTAGAAATATGTGGGAGCCATATGAATTTCTAGATTCCTCTATTGGTTATTGACCGGAGAAGTGTCTCGATCATGTCCGCATAATTCACGAACCGTAGGGATACACACTTAAGGATTCGACGTTGTTTGAGTAGTTATGGAATGATGAGAAAGAGACCGAATGTTGTTCGAAGTCCGGGATGGGATCCGGGATATCACGAGGAGATACGGAATGGTCCGGAGAATAAGATTCATATAAGGAAAGTCCCGTTTCGGAGTTGGAGAATGGTTCCGGTGTTTTCATCGGGAATGTTCTAGAAGGTTCCGGAATGTCCGGCACTCCGGAGGAGAAGGGTACATGAATGTGTTATATCAAGTTGGTATGATTGCATCATGTACTAAGTGTCATCGCTGAACAAAATAAAGGATTAAATCAAATCCTAGTTTGAAAAGTCAAACGGCTAGTTTGAAAGTCAAACGGCTATTTTTGGGAAGTGGAAAAAGAGGAGGAAACCGAGTTGGGGAGGAGTCCCTCCTCCCCACCGCCGGCGCCCCACCAAGCCGAGTTGGGGAGGGACTCCTCTCCCTCCCCTTGGCCGGCCGGCCCCTCCACCTATATAAGGAGGGGCAGGGCTCCCTCCTAGAGACACACAAGATCCTCTCCTCCAAACCCTAAGCCTCCGGCGCCGCCACCTGCTGCCGCCGCCGCCGCCCTAGGGCAAACCGCCGCCGCCGCCTAGCAACCCTAGCCGCCGGCCTAGCCTCCTCCTCGACGTGTCTAAACCCTAGATCGCCGAGGGACTCTCTCATACTCCACCATACTCGCTCCGGCTTAAGGCGAAGCCCTGCGAGATCTCCCCTCTACTTCTGGTACCACGCCGTTGTGCTGCCGGAATCACAAGGAGAGTGCTACAACCTCCGCTGCCTGCTGGAACAAGGTACAGGAAGGTCTTCGTTGGGTACCGAACGTGTGACCGACTGCGGGAGCGCTGCCGGAACGCAGCGCTGGAAGGATCGTCTACGCGATCTTGAGATCGGGAAGAGTACGACTACATCACCCACGAGAATCCGCTCTCGTTAAACACTTTGGAATCTTCGAGGGTGAGTTATTCCATCGACTCGTTGCTACAATCTAGTAGATAGATCTTGGCTTGTTTTTTTGTATGCGATAGAATTTTTTTGTTTTCCATGCTACGAATCCCTACACATACGTGCTCGCAATGAGAAATTGCACAACATCTTCTGTCCAGCTAGCCCGTGGCAGCGGGGCCTCTAGGAAACTACTGGAAATTAAGGTGCTCCTTTTAATAGAGCACTGAAGCAAAGCATTAACACTCCGTGAACACATGTGATCCTCACACCATAGCCATCCCCTCTGGTTGTCCCAATTATTGTCACTTCAGGGCCTTTGGATCCGGACAATGATATGTGTACACAACTTGCAGGTAAGATCACAAACAATACTATCATGATGATTCAATAATAAGTTCAGATCTGAGATCATGGCACTCGGGCCCTAGTGACAAGCATTAAGCACAACAAGTTGCAACAAAGTCAAATAGCACTAATAGAGATACTAGGCAATATGCCCTAACAATCTTATTCGATTACATGATATAACTCATCCAATCTCTACCATCCCCATAGCCTACAGCGGGGGATTACTCACTCATGGATGAGGGAAACATCGATGGTTGATGGAGAGGCGTTGGTGATGATGATGGCGATGATCCTCCCCAAATTCCCCGTCCTGGCAGGGTGCCAGAACGGAGTTTCTGGATCCGAATCTTGGTTTCTAATGGTGGCGGCGGAGCGGAACTCTTCTCTGGAAAACATCGAACCCCCCTCGGTTTTTAGGTCAAGGGGCAACTTATAGGCGCAGAGGTAGCCCGAGGGGGTGCCTGGGATAGCCGCACCCCCTCTAGGCGCGGGGCAGGGGTGTGGGCCCCCTAGGCCTCCACTCCGTTTCGTCTTCTGGCTCAGTGGATCTTCTGGCGAAATATAATTTTTGGCATATTTTCCGGGATTTTTCCTGATAGTTTATTTTCTGCACAAAAAATAGACACCAAGGTAATTCTGCTAAAAATAGCGTCAGTCCGTGTTAGTTGTATCCAAATCACACAAGTTTAGAGGAGAAACAATAGCAAAAGTGTTCGGTAAAGTAGATACGTTTTGGACGTATCAAATCCCCCCAAGCTTAGCTTATTGCTTGTCCTCAAACAATTCACTTGAAAACTGAGTGCGATAAAAGAACTTTCACGAACACATTTGCTTCATATAATGTATATATTCTCAGCACAGGAGTAGATACTTAAACCATTCATAATAAAAAGTATGCAACCAAGTCTACTCAATAGTCATTGCAAGCTATGAAGAGAAACCAACTCAATAATAATAAGTAGCATGGAACATAAACATAAGCAACATTGCAATGCTCATAGTAAGGTATGATAGAGTGGTATCTCGCTTACCTTTGTTTGGAGATCACATTATAAATGCCAAGGCACCTCTGAAGTTCAAGTGAAGACTAGAGGTAAAAATATCAGAGATACAAGCATCAAAGTCATGACGTAATTAACCAAGTTTTGGAACAAACACAAGAATGACAACTATGCTCTCAAGAAGGTGCTCATAGAATAAGTGGTGAATCAACATGGACGTGAAAAGGTTTTGAAAAGTTTTAAAGGCTTCCTAATGCTGAAAGGAAGGTACTCATTAGCTTTGAGCTCTCATTGCCCCTATCATAGGCATCTTCATATGGTTAAGGTGAAAGTGAGGTCCAACCTGAGTTATATGCTTGACAGACTATAAACTGGAAATCCCATGTCACTTGAGTACGAGGGCCGCTCCGCATGCTACCCAACTTTGGTTACCTGCAAGTTCTTCTCATTGTGCATACATGCATATCATAGAGAACCGCCAACGGGGTACCCCATGTACATGATACAGGAGCTATCCCGTGATCAAAATGACAAGACAAGCAGACAATGAGCATCTCAGCGATCTTTTTATTTACTATGTGCATAGCTTTTTATTGAGGATGCTTCATAGAATGCTCATTATGGTGATGCTTCAAGTTTCCACCATGATTAGGCATGGCTTAGGCTATCGGCCCAGGTGTTTATCTAACACATATATATACTCCATGAACTCACAAGCTCCCCTTTTATTTCACACGGTCAACATTCGCTAACAAAAGAACAAAGTATCAACTGGATAAGATATCCAAAAAGTGTTGAAAGCATTCCCCATGATTGCACGGTTTTGCTAACTCCCAACATATAATTTGCAAGCATATAACTTTCATGGATAAGTCACAATGGTTCAGGATTATTAAGTGCAAGGAATAAAGTGTGCCATCAAGTTTGTGAGAGCTTTACTAACTAACTTCCTCAAAACAGACAAAATATTTTATTTGGAAGAAAACAAGGCATATTGAATATGCACTGAAGAAGCAAATGATGCTAATAGGTAGGTATGGTGGACACGGTGGCAATATTGGTTTTGGGGAGTTGGAAGCACAGGTAGAGCTCATACTCAGTGCAAGTGAAGGATAGCAATAGAGAGGGAGCAACAAACGAGAGAGCAATAACTGTCATAATCATGCTTGCAACAAAATAGGAGTCATTATGGCATGAAAGTGATACTAGAACTCTGAGGCAAAATAAATCATCGAGGCTTACTGATAATTGTTTAGTCATATGCATGCGTGAGCATGTGCCAAGTCGATTCACATGAAACTTTTAGAGTAGGGTACCACAATATCATACCAAAATATGAATAAAACAATGGAAGCAAACATTCATATGACATGCTACAAACTATTAGCAAGATGGAGCTAATCATAGACAAGCAAGAACTACTAAGTATCCATCAGTGACATATGCCTTACAATGAACAAAATAAGCATGCTCACAATGATGAGAATATTTACAAAAATGACAACAAATAGAGTTCGTTACCAGCCTCTTACCACTCCTCAAGTTGTCTTAATCTTCATTATTGCCCTTCACTTGTGTGACTTGAATAATAACATGAAACCAAAATCCGCCGAGGATGGCTGAATCCTGCAAAGAACTGACAAAACCAAAGAAGAGCAATGAATATTTTTGGTGTTTTCGATTTTTAAAACAAGCCAACAAAGCAAAAACAAACCAAGCAAAGCAAAATCTTTTTGGATTTTTCTTTTAAAGCAAACCAAAGCAAATAAACAAAGAAATAAACCAAGAGAAGCAACGAAAATATTTTTGGTATTTTTGTGTTTTAAGAAAAAATAAACAAAAACCAAGAAAACGAAACAATGGATATACAAAGAACCGACCAAACATGATATATAGATGAGTGTGATGTCGGTATACCTCCCCCCAAGCTTAGGCTTTTGGCCTAAGTGGGGCTCAATCCCATGGTTCCCAAGTAGGTGCACCTCCGTAGTATGACGAGGAGGCTCCCTCGTCCTGGTACGAGCTCGAGGACTCCCTTGTGTAGTGTACAACGGGGTCATATGAGGGTGCTTCCTCCTGATAGTGTCCATGGAAGCTGAGAGAGCGCAGCTTGTCATCCATCTCCTCCTTGGAGCGTGACAAAGATCCCTGAGAAATACTGAACAAAGTGGTTTGGGTAGAGGGATATCTCTCTCGTCCCCGTCAATAAACAACATTTTATAGACCAAGTTCTCAAGGGTAGATCCATTAGTGACAAAGTGGTGCACCTTCATGGCAGCAAGATCAAGCCTCTGAGGAGCCAAAACTGTATCATTTGGATTAACAAAGATGTCCAAGGAAGTGGCAACACGCATAGCAATAATTCCCCCATAAATGGGTCCCTTAGCAGTTAAGCGACGAGCAATGAGAGAACCAAGATTGTACTTAGTTTCATTGTTGAGCGCAGCAGCTAAGAAAGCCAAATGATAGCTGGAAATATTACTAGTGTTCTCCCTACCAAGAACACTAGTGGTAAGATAGTAAGCGAGGTACCTGATGGCTGGAAGCTGAATGTTTCTTATCTTTCGATGTTGAGCTCTACGGTTATCATCATTGGTTATTCCGCGATAGAGCTCCAACAAATCAGCGGGTTGAGCTGGAATCTTCTTTGCTAACCCAGCTGTACCAAGTCCCAGAGCCTCACAAAATTTCTTCAATGTCATATGGTAAGACCTGCCATAAATTTTGAAAGAAACATCTGGATTGAACATGCTGTTAGTAAAGGAAAAGCTCTCCACAAATTTTTTAGTGAGCGTAGCATATTTCATGCTCTCATCCTTCATAAGGCTTGTTAGTCCAGCCCTCCGAACCAAGGTCATAAAATCATCAAGAATCTCAGCAGCCCACAAGAAGGTTTGGCAAGGAAAGGTGGAGGGGTGCGCATTCCCCTCATCTCCTCGTCGCCGAATCGCGGAGTGATGAGATCCTCATTGTATGAGGGCCTAGCACGGGAGGATGATCTTGAGGGCTTTGCCCTTCTAGGTGCATCACTCTCAAATATCTCCCCAAATGTGTGGTTGTCCATGACCTCTTTATTTCTGAAATTTTTAGACAAACATCAAACCAAGTGATTTCCAAGTTGATAAAATGATGAGCAACTACTATAGGAACTTGCTAGAGGGATACACATGCATCAAAATGAAGTTTCTAGGCATAGAACAAGCATGCAAGCTCACACAGCCTGTCACCTATAGCATCAAAATACTCAAGATAAAATCTATCAATCACAAATCTAATTGGACAAGCGGAGGAGGCACATACCAAGGAGCAATCGCTCCAAAAATCACCAGCAAAGATGGGTTGAGCAAGGAGATCGAAAATCGAGAGCAAGAACAACAAGAACTCGAGCTTGAGCAAGTTTTTCGGTGTTTTTCGGGAGAGATAAAGAAGATGGCTGTGAGGGGGCACCTTGGAGGGGCCCAGGTGGGCCAGACCCCCCCCCCCCCCTATGCGCCACCCATGGGCAGGTCGCGCCTACCCAGGGTGTGGGCGCCTGGGGTGGCCCCCTGGGTCACTCCAGGTGTCCATCTGCCCCTTTTTTCGAGGAAAATATTATTTTGAATTTTTTAGGATTTTTTGGGAAACTTTATTTTTGGCTAATTTTCATGGTATGAAAATTGATTTTCTTGCAGAACCAGTTTTTTTAGAAGAAGCAAAAGCAAACCAAAAACCAAACTACATAAGTTCTAAGACACTCTAACAAGCAAACAACTAACAAAACCAAAGCTAGCAAAAGAAAAGGCAAAGACTAGGAAGGAGAAAAATAAAAGAAAGCAAGTATAACCATAGTGAAAACATTATTCTATTCACTAAAATCCTTTTGTTAACAAGGTTGATCAAGTTTTGTTACCAAAACAATCTTATATGAAAAAAACTTAGCATTCCACAAGATGATTATGTTACCTTATACTTGATAGCAATGGTCCCAATCGTAATAGTTTCAAAATTTTCTTGTGGAATGGAACAATAAATTTCTCCAACCTTGATGCTCTCAACATTTTCAATGGAATTCAGGCAATAGCTTTTAGCAAACTTCTTGGGGAAATAGACAGTATGCTCTTTGTCATTAATATTGAATGTTACTTTCCCTTGATTACAATTGATGACAGCACCTACAGTATTAAGAAAAGATCTCCCAAGAATAATAGCCATATTATCATCTTCAGGCATCTCAAGCACAACAAAATCAGTTAAAACCAAGCAATTATGAGCCACTTGAAGAGGAACATCCTCACATATACCAACAGGAATAGTAGTTAACTTATCAGCCATTTGCAAAGATATATCAGTTGGTATCAACTTTTCTAGCTGGAGCCTCTTGTAGAGAGAAAAAGGCATAACACTAACTCGAGCTCCCAAATCACATAAAGCAGTTCCAACATAATTATTCTTAATAGAGAAAGGAATAGTTGGTATACCTGGATCACCAAGTTTCTTTGGAACCTTACCATTGAAGGAATAATTAGCAAGCAAAGTAGAAATCTCCTCATTAGGAATCTTCCTTTTATTAGAGATAATATCCTTCATATACTTTGAATAAGGAGGCAATTTAATAGCATCAGTCAAAGGAATTTGCAAAAATAAAGGTTTCATCCACTCACAAAACTTGTTATAGTGTTCTTCCTCCTTTGACTTATGTTTCTTACCTGGAAAAGGCATAGGTTTCTGCACCCAAGGTTCTCTCTCTTTACCATGTTTATTAGCAATAAAATATTCCTTTGTGTACCTAGTGTTCTTAGTGTGCGTCTCAAGTTCTTCCTCAACTTCCTCCTTATCAGGAGCATCATTTTTATCATTAGGACTCTCAGTTTCAGCATCAGAGACAGATATACTATTAGGATCTACAGCAGGTTCAAGTGGTTCCTCAACTATTCTATGTTTCTTTTTCTTTCTCTTACGAGGACTACCACTATCAACTTTTTGAGAATCATGCTCAACTCTTTTGGGGTGTCCTTCAGGATATAAAGGATCTTGAGTAGCTATACCACTCCTAGTTCTAATTCCATAAGCATGTTTATCTCCTGAGGCATTAACTACCATATCCTTTTGAACCTTAGCAAGTTCATCAAGTTGGGTTTGAACCATTTGAATGTGTTTACAAAGAATTTTAATATCATTAGAAGTTCTTTCCACAATATCTTTCAACTTATTGATAACTCTAGAGTTTTTCAATAAATGATTCTGAACTTGTTTATTAAAATTACCTTGTTTAACAATAAATGTGTCAAGTTCCTCTAAGCATTGATCAGGAGGCTTACCATAGGGAATATTACCTTCATTAAAGTGGAGAGAGTGTACCTCAATAGTGGATGAGTGGGGAATTGGCTTACATAATTCTTCTGTAGGAGGTAGATTCTTCACATCTTCAGCTCTAATACCTTTCTCCTTTAGACATTTCTTAGCTTCCTTCATCACTTCATCATTTAATGCAATAACTCCCCTCTTCTTTGGTGTTGGTATTGGAACTGGTTCAGGCACAATTGGTTCAGAATAATAGGCTCAGGTGTATTTAGCTCAGTTGAAGTCCAATCATCATAATTCTTGCTTATTTTAGCCATTAATTCTTCAGCATCTGTAGGAGTTCTTTTCTTGAAAACAAAATCAGCAAAGCTATCTTATGTCCTAGAATCATCAGTTAGTCCATTATAATAAATAGCAAGAAGCTCATTTTTAGGTAATGGACATGCAGGATATGCATGAATCAAGGCACAAAACCTTGTCCATGACTCAGGCAATTTCTCTTCTTCTCCCCGTTTAAAATCAAAAAGTCTCTACAAAGCAGCATGTCTAGCACTAGGAGGAAAATATTTCTGGAAGAAAGAAGCAATCAAGCAATTAGGACTATCAATGGAACCAGGAGGTAATCTATTAAACCAAGCCCTAGCTTCTCCTTTTAGTGAAAAGGGGAAGATCTTAGTAACAAAGTACTTGCGCATCTTAAAATCATCAGAGAATAAAGCACTCATAGTAGAAAGCTCATTTATATGAGTCACACCACTCTCATTTTCAGTCCCATAGAAAGGTTATTTCTCAACAATATCTAAATAGAACAAATCAAGAGAGAAATCATAATATTTATCTTTAATATCTATGGGAGAGGTGGCAAACTTAGGATCAGATGACAGTTTAGGCATAATAGTACGTCTAGCAAGGAGACTCTTAATAGCACTAGTACCATGTGTGTTTCGGCACTCTTCAACAAATTCATCAGTGAACTCAATGTAACCATCGTTAATATCATAACTCTCTCTAGACTCATGGCTTTGTCCCAGACTATGAAGAGGAGTATCAGGAAGACGGACAGCAGGAAGGTTACGACAACTAGGATCATCTCCCATCGTCAACATTGCCTGTGACCATGAAGATGGAGCTTCGCCCATGCTATCGTTATTATTACGTTATTCCGCTGCTTGAATTATATTAAGACTGGATCATGAGATCCTTATTTGTGTAAGACCTTATGTATGGTTTGTAATGGATGATGTACTGTGATATCCAATCTGTTATGTCTCGCAAAAATGGTAATCTTGGGATTGCGATGTATGGCATAACAGGCATCTGGGATTAAAAATTCGGGTGTTGACACTATGTGATCGGAGATCCCGTGAACTAGGACCCGAGGAAACAAGCCAGTGGCTAACTGGAGGAGAGTAACTTTTACTAACTCACTCCGCTGAAGATGCATTGCTCTCACGATCTGTATGGCAGGTTGACTTAGTCTTAATGTGTTCATAGGCTTGTATAAGCCAAGATGCTATCCTGCAGAGCAGTCTTAAAAGGACGCACCTATGTGAGCCCGACTGCTGGTCACAGTCTATGAGATAGGGTAATCGCTAGGAAGCTCATGAAAAAGGCCAGGAGTATGACTTATATGCTCCACCCGAGGGGTAGCCTTCGGCAGCCTAGTATCAGTATGACATTAGGTGAAACTTATTTACACAAAACTGGCAATTCAAGGCTTAGTCCATTGACAGTTGTTGACGAGCGTAGTCTAATGCTCTAGGTGGAAGTTCAACTTAACAGTCTCCACTGAAAAACGCTGGTATATCAAAACAGTGATTTGGAACAGAATGATGTGATGTGCCAATGAGACTTTGTGGGAGATTGTTGGAATTTGAGGCATATTTGATGTTGGTCTTTTGGCCCATAACAAATACAAATTCTGAAATTCTCTTTGGCCCATTATTATGGCAGCTCATGTGTGTGCTAGTGGAGCCAAAGTTTAGTCCCGCATTGCTAGTAGAAGGGGAGTTGGACCATCTTATATAGTAGAGTGTTGCACCACTCACTAAGGTGTGAGAAGAAGAGAAGCCCTCGTGCACTCCTCCTCCGACGCCGCTCGTCTCGCCACGCCACGCCACGCCATGCCACGCCTCGCCTTGTCATGATGCGCGGGCGGGTTGCGGGTTGCGGGAATTTTACCGAGCCGAGCTTTATTTTGCTATTTGGAAAAATTAATTGTGTATTAATTATGAGTCATTAACGCGTCATTAATGGACGCGTTAATCAACCGGCCGTTTCCACATCGTGGGCTGGTACCGACTCGGTCATAGGTTGTTGCCACGTCCTACCCGACCCGCACTATATAAACAGGCAGACGCGAACCCTAGCCGTCACGAGCAATCAGATTGCATCTGTCTACCTGCGCATCGCTGTTCCACCTCTCTGTGCTGCCCTCCGTTACTCCATCCTGCCTGCTACGTGCACGACCGTCCGGGAGAGCAGGCCTCCGGAACCTCGTCTCTCTGATCCTGCATCGGGAGAGAGGTGATAAGGTTTTTGGGGAACGTCTAGGCGTGACTGCTCAAGCTCTTCTTCGTCCTCTACGTCCGGCTTCCTCGACTCCATCGCCATGGCTGACGATGCTACCAAGCAGGCTGCTACTGCTTCGCCGGTGGCGGATTCACTTTTGTTGCGCCGTTGGTCATACCGTCGACGAACTCGTACGTGTTCTTTACCCTCGTGTTATTTCCTATGATGATCACTAGTATTGCAGTAAGTATGGATGTGCTAGGTTTTCACTGTATGGTGCATGTCTACTATGCGTATGCTAGTTAATCTTGGAAATTATACAGTCATGATTTATACTTAGATTAAATTAATGCGATAACTATGAATTATTTTAACACTTATTATGTCGTAAAAGTTGACGTTGTAATTAAACTTTTACTTTCTTGTAAAACTTCTCCTTAATTAATCGATTAGGGCAAAGTTTTGCCCCGTTTCAATAGAAGTAAATATGATTAACATTTGTAAACGTGTCCCGACCAAAGTGCCTCGGTATCCCTACCTTGTGCTAGCGAGAGCCATAGGTCCTGACCTTGGTGGCTTGCTAATACTCCTGAATCCTGATCCCTATCTTGTCATTATTTTGACTCTTGCGGGAATATGATTTCCTGGGTTGTGTGTGGCATGCCAATATGTCATACCCTCCATTGTTAGTTTGTTAGGTTGACCAAATGCTCACCAACCAAGCTGAGGCATGACCTCATCAGTCCAACCAAGTAGACAAGCAGTCCACCTGATGCAGCTGAAGCTTGCTGCTTAAAAACATACCGCGATGTCCAGTCTCCATCTCCCAATCCTGACAACACATCCAGAAGATCCAGAGAAGTTGCATGCAGCAGTCGAGCATGGCAGCTGCTTCTTGGCACGCCAAGCTCCTCCTTACCTTGGTGCTATTGCAGGCTGTCATGCACCTGGCCGCGCCGGCCTGCTCCGTGAACGCCATCTACAGCTTTGGCGACTCCATCGCCGACACCGGCAACCTCCTCCGAGAGGGTCCCGTTGGCTTCTTCTCCTCAATCGGCAGCTTCCCCTACGGCCAGACGTACCGGAAGCCCACCGGCCGCTGCTCTGACGGCCTTCTCATCATCGACTACTTGGGTAAGCTAATTAACTTCCTTCTTGTCCTGCTGTAACGTGAAGATGCTTTGCGTGATCCGGGCGCGTGGGCGTGCAGCGATGGCGCTGAACCTGCCTCTGATCAACCCGTACCTGGACAAGGGCGCCGACTTCAGCAGCGGCGTGAACTTCGCCGTTGCCGGCGCGACGGCGCTGGACCGGACGTACCTCCTGCAGAACGCCATCATAATGCCGCCGGGGAACATGCCGCTCAGCTCCCAGCTCGACTGGTTCAAGTCGCACCTCAAGGCCACATGCCCTTCGCAGGAAGGTAATTAGCTAGAGTAGCTTGGATTCCCGCCAGAACAAGAGCGGGGGTTCCTCTGATTTCTCTTGCACTGTCTCCCACCGTACCGTGAGGGCAAACGAGATAGCCGCAAAATGGAATGCCTTGTTTAACATTTCAAATCGCAGATTGTGCGAAGAAGCTGGCCGGAGCCCTGTTCTTGGTCGGGGAGATCGGCGGGAACGACTACAACTACGCGTTTTTCCAGAAGAGGTCCATTGAGGCCGTGAAGGCGTACGTGCCACAGGTCGTGAAAAGCATTATGGACTTCACAAAGGCAAGTCAAATGTGAAATGGCTATATATATAGTATAACTTAAAATTTGAGTGAAGATAGTGTAGTAGTACTAGTATATTCACTTTTATGAGTGTTCGTTGAGCACACCCAACAGCCTAAGAAAGATAAATTTATTAATCGATCTAACCCGCACGGGAAAACAATCGCATTTTAATCAGGAGGTGATCGAGCTCGGAGCGACACAGATCATCATCCCGGGAAACTTCCCCATCGGGTGCTCGCCGAGCTACCTCTCCCTCTTCTCCGTCGCCGGCTCGGCAGACCACGACGAGATGGGCTGCCTCACTAGCTACAACTCCTTCGCCGCATACCACAACGATCAGCTCCAGGCAGCCATCGACAACCTCCGGAAGGCCAACGCCGACCTCTCCATCGTCTACGCCGACTACTACGGGGCCTTCCTGCACCTCCTCCACCACGCTTCAGTCCTGGGTTTGGTGTTTTTATTTACTTTTTAGACGCTAGCTTTGCTGGGCAGTTGGTTAACCCTAACGTGCCAAAATGTAGGGTTTGACGAGGGATCGCTTCTCAAGGCATGCTGCGGGGCGGGCGGGGAGTACAACTTCAGCATGGACCTCATGTGCGGCGGGCTGGGAGCCACCACGTGCGCTGACCCGGCCAGGCACGTCAGCTGGGATGGCATCCACCTCACCCAGCAGGCCTACAGGGCCATGGCGCTGTCGCTCCTCATGGAGGGCTTCGCGCAGCCTGGCGAGACCGTCCAGGAGATATGGAGCTGCTGATATTCATCAATTTGGTTCGCCGTCGGTTTGGTCGCCCTTCGGAAATGATAATTGACATTTGTAGTACATGTGGACCGGATCGCATTCGTGCACACCTACTGAGCCTGCGCTGGCCTATTAGAAGCGCTTTGTTGCGCCGAGTTTTTGTTGTTCCTGTCTTTTATTTCCATGATGATGGTCCATGCATAACGTATCCATGATCTCCTCGAAACAGGCCTAAGGCCAGCTATATAAATATAGCAACCGTTTGAGACCGCTGCTGGACCAGACAGCACAACGCCTAAAAAGGAAAATAACAAAGAAAACGAAGAAGAAATAAAGAAGAAAAAAGAAGAGAAAACAACGCCGACGACAGTGGCTTGACGAAAACGAGGATGTCCCGCAACCGCTGCGCCCTCTGGAGAATTTCCACCCCGCACCAAGCGCTCCGAAGCGTCACGTACCAAGCAACACCTCCAAGAAGGAAAGCGACGACCACGACGCTGCTGCCCGAACAGGTCCTAGAGTTTCCCCTGATACGTTACAGGAGGTGGGAAAGAGATACACCCGACGTCCTTCAGGAAGGGCAGCGACACCCGCAGGCGACGCCACGTCGTTGTCAAGACGACAAGGATTTCTCCTGACCCCTCAAAAAACCACACTCCCGGACACTTTGAATTGCTCCACCGAGCTCGCCACCCACTAGCACACGCCACCACGGTCTTGTAGATACCACTGTCGTCTCACCGTGACCCACAATGGGAGACTGGTACGACTGAAAAGAAGCAACTTCGGCAAAGGTCAGCGGAACAGTGACACGCGGGAGGGAACTACCTCCATCGCCTACGGCGATAGCCGACCGGATGTAACAACAAGGGCAAACCAGGCCCTCTCTGGCCCGGCCGAGCCTAAAAGGACTCGTGAAGCCCCGCCGCCACACTGCAGCAAGGGTGTCACCGACGCCGCTAACCCTAGCGTTAGTGCCTACTCCTCGATCCACCAGTGGATCTACTGCCACCGCAGATCCCCGCCGCCAAGCAGCCGCGTCATCGCAACTGTGGTCACCTAGGCCAACCGGGCCGCCGCCGGTCAGAGGAGAGCCACGAGGTCGCACCTGCGGGGTAGAACCAATCACCAAACCGAGACCGATGGCAGGGATGAGGGGGTCCACGCGAGCCAGCACCAGGGTGGCGAGCAAGGCAATCACGGCATCTCCGGACTGCTTGCCAGGCGAGACCCCCAGACGGCCACCAGATCTAGGCCCCTCTGGCCCGAATCTGGCCCCCCGACACACGGGTAGGGGAGATGCGCAAAAGAAGGCGGCCAAGGCCCTGCAAGGCCCAGATCAGGCCCTCACTGGCCCAGATATGGCCTATAAGACCCAGATCGGGGCCCTAACGCTATGCTCGGCCACCCCACTGTGCACCGCCGCCTGACGCCGCCTCACCGCGACCACCCTCCCTCACCGCCATCAGGCCGCCGCCACGACCAGCCACCGCCGCCAGGACGAGCTCAACAGCCCGAGCCACCACTACCGCGCCGCCACCTCCACCTGCGATGCAGAGCCGGCCGCCCGCGGAACCTGCCGCTCCCGGCCCTCGCCGCCAACTAGAACGGGCGCGCACCACCACCACGCAGCCCACCGCGCCGCCAGCTACCTGCCGCGTCGCCCCGGCGAGCCCCGGCCGCACCGCTGCGACCCACGCCACGTAGCGCCTCGAGACGGCAGCGCCAGACTCTGTCGAGCGAGGAGAGAGAGCTCCCCGCCGCTGCCGGCGTGGCCGGGCTTCGCCCAGGCACGCCCACCTGGCGGCGGCGAGGGAAGGAGAGGGGAGGGTGGGGAGCGGCGGCGGGCGGCGAGCTAGGGTTCCCCTGTCGCCGCGCGGGGGTGACGAGGGGAACGGTTCAGGAATTTTTCACGCATCCATGATCTTATTAGGGCATCTATCTATTCTTTCGATTTCTGGATACACTACTCACGCAGGTACATATATGTTGGAATTGTTGGAGGAATCGCTCAGACGAGATCCAGAAATAGCGGGGAAGAAGAGAGAGTTACAAGCTAACGGCATCCGCCGTGTTCTCAACCGAGTTCTAACAAGGCGTTACACTCATACTTATACTCACGAAGTCTAGTCCTTGTTATTGTATCGGGTCGACGGCCTTCGTCTTTGTTGTTTGAGCTGGGCCGAATCTTCGATAGCAGGCACATCCTCTGAAGTAGCACTTGGGCTGCTAACATCCCCCCCCCCCCTCGACGAGCGGCTTGTCCCCAAGCCACAGCTCGCGCAAAACGCTGCTTCAGTTCTTCCAAATCTTCCTAGGCCGCGAGCTCTTCTGCTTGATCGGACCATTGGATCATGGCTTGTGGTATAGCTGTAGCTCCTTTGCAGTGAAGTCTTCGCTGCAATATGCGAACTGGTATGGCAAATTGATCACTAGGATTATAAAGCTCACTTTGTACCTGATAGTGAGGACCCAATGCCTTCTTTAGTTGGGAAACATGAAATACTGGGTGGTATGCGACTCTGAGGAGGTAATTGAAGACGGTAGGCCGTGGCACCAATACGCTCAAAGATTAAGTATGGACCATAGTATTTTTTTTTGAACGAGGGCGGCACCGAAGGGCCTGAAAGCTGTATTAAAACGGCGGTGGGTACAAAAATACAAGGAGGCCCTTGGCTTCTAAATCCCTAAACAACGATAATTGAAGATAAGGCCCCCAAGTTAACAAATAACACCCTAGGACAGAAAAGGAAAACGCAATCAGGTCCAATGTCACTTCCACCGACGGAAGACCTCTAGACGTCGGCGTCGCAGCCTCCACCGGGGACAAGACCACTTGGTGAAGACGCTCCGGATGCTCCCACGTCGAGATTGAAGAAGGGCCTCCAACAAGGGAGGTTGGAGAAGCTCAACTTGGTGGAGTCGAGCGCAGCAGGGCTGCCCTTGCGACTGAAAATAGCGGCTGGCCAAAGGCTCCGCTTAGAGACTGCTGCCGTGGCCACAGCTTCCATCGGCCACCACGAACGCCCACCTCCACTGGAAGCACTAGAGCCGCTGAACTCCTCTCCCTCGCCACCGAAGCCGGCCAAGAGAAGCAATAGCAACACCGCGCTACCAGGAAGGGGGTAGGGGTAAAATCCCCCAGACGAAGTTGGAGAAGACCCGCCGCAGAACCGCTCCTCCTCGCCGCCACGGCCGGCCAGGAGCTTGTCTGTAGGGGCAGCCGTCGACAAGCACTGGAATCACCCCATGCCACCATGGCCGGCCGGGGAAACACAGCGCACACAACGCCCAACCATCACCAGGAGAAACCACGCCTTAGGCTTATTCAGGGGATCAGCTGGCGGCCTCTCCTTCCTCGTCGCCGGCCATCGAAGAAGAAGAAGAAGGGGGAGGGACAGCCCTTCTTTGATCCAGGCGGGGGCGATCAAAAGCTCTACTCCAGCTACTGGGCAAACAGCCCACAGCCGGCAAACCGCCGGACGAAGTACTCCTATCTACCACGGAACCACCCAGATACGTCCATTTTGCATCACTGTTTTATATCATAATTTATTGTTATTCATTGATATATTTCATATTAAGAGATGATACTTATGTTATTTCATCTATTTTGCATGTTTGATGACTTTTGGAAGATGAACCGCCGGAGTCAGGATTCTTATGGAAAAAGCGTTGTCCAGATGCAATATTTGTGAAGATCAGAAAATCCCAAAAAATATATGGAAATTCCTATTTTTCTAGAAGACGAAGGAAGCCATAAGGAGGAGTGGAGATGGGCCACAGGGGGCCCACACCACCCCCTGGCGCGGGTCCCCCTAGGCCGCGCCACCAGGTGGTGTGGCCACCCTGGCCCACCTCTGGCATCACCCTTTGGCGTATATAATCCTCCTGAAACCCTAAAACTTGGGGAGAGACCACAGAAAGATTATGCCGCCTCTGCGAGGCGGAAACTATAGAGAGAGAAATCTGCCGGGGAAATTCCTTCCCGGAGAGGGGATATCATCGCTATCAACACCGTCATCAAGCTAGACTTCACCGGGATCATCATCATCATCCTCACCATCATCTCCACCATCACCATCACTACCACTCCATCTCGCTGTAACAATTTGGTTGAATCTTGCATATTTCTTAGGAGAAACTTTCCCGGTGTTGATTACTTGTTGTAGTTGATGCTATTGAGTGGAACCATTGAATAATTGTTCATATTCAGATTGTTACTTATCATTATTTTATATCTGATCTTGATCCATATGATGTCTCGTGAGTACTTCGTTTAGTTCTTGAGGACATGGGAGAAGTCATGTTGTTAGTAGTGAAATTGTGTTGAGAAATATTTAATGGTTTGATATTTAAGTTGTGGTGATATTCTTCTAGTGGTGTCATGTGAACGTCGACTACATGATAATTCACCTTTATGGGCCTAGGGGAATGCATTGTGTATTTGACTACTAATTGTGGGGTTGCCGGAGTGACAAAAACCTAAACCCTCGTTAGAAAACCTTTGCATAAGGGAGTGTAGAATCCCAGAGATTAATGATGTGGTTAGGTTTTATCTTAATTACTTTATTGTAGTTGCGTATGCTTGCAAGGGGTATAATCACAAGTATATATTAGTCCAATTAAGGTCTTTACATTAGCATGGGTTCACCCACACAACACTTGTCCAACCAAAGAAGATTAATCAACTATATGATGTGAAAGAACTTGAAAATATTCACATGTGTACTCGAGAACGTTTGGTCATCTTAAGTAATACAACCGGCTTGTCATTTGCTAAAGAAAGGATTGGGCCACTTGCTGCAATTATTATTATTGTCTTTTATTTACTCGCACTTTATTTATCTGCATTATCAAAAACCCCTAAAAATCTGTTTGCTAAGTATTTACAGTGAATCCTTGATCCAAACCACTTGTCAACACCTTCTGCTCCTCGTTGGGTTTGACACTCTTATTTATCGAAAGTACTACGATACACCCCCTATACTAGTGGGTCATCAAGACTATTTTTTGGCGCCGTTGCCGGGGAGTGAAGCGCTATTGAAGAGTGGAACTAGTAAAAGGAAATTTCTACTATTAGTATTGTTTTTTTTGTCTGTTACTTTATTTAAATATGGATAACACAATTAGTTTCCTATTTTGGAAAGCTACTACCACTGTTAAGGTACTAGATGAACCACCACCTGTTGAAATAGATCCTTTTAAAATACCTACAAAAAATGTTGATCATGTTATGGATAACTACTATTTTGGAGATGGAACTGTCCATCCTGGTGATCATTTGCTTTTTATACATGAATTATGCAGGTTGTTCAAGTGTGCAGGTATTACAAAGGAACAAGTTAAGAAAAATTTATTCTTTTAATCATTGAAAGGCAGATCCGCGGAATGGTATAAGCTGCTAAAGAATGGCCAATCTCTTGAATAGGAGGAAATTGTACCTCTCTTTTATTCTAAATTCTATCCTCCTAATATTCATAGAGATCGGAATCAAATATATAACTTTTGGCGTCATGGTGGAGAGAGTACTGCCCAATCTTGGGGGATATTGAAGTTACTAATGCTCAAATGGCCCATTCATGAGCTCCCCAATAATAATATTATTAATAACTTTTATGCAAGGCTTTCTCTTCATGCTAAGGATTTATTTGACGCTTCTTGTGCTGGATCATTTACACGTATGAAAGAAGAATCTAAATGGAATCTTCTCTACTGTATTCAAGAAAATACTAAAGCATAGAAGAATGATAAAGGAAGAAAGTCAGGTATAAATTATGATTATGAATGCATTAAATATTTTATGGGAACTCATGACTTTCATAATATTAGTACTGAGTATGGTCTTGATTCTCAAAGTATTGCAAATTGTTTTAAGGCCTTTGCCTCTTATATTGAAATTCCCAAAAAGGAGTGGAACAAGTATCATGCACCATATAAAGATATTGTTCATTGTGTTCCTGCTAGAAATATTAAAGTTTGTACTATTGATCGCATTTTGCCTGAACCTTATATTGAGAAAATACGTTTTCCTGCTAATGTAAAAGAACAATCTATGATAGCTAGTGTGGTTAACAAAAGTACAAAGAGAGCTGTAGAACCTGATGAACAAATAAATGTTGTGTGGCGCCCCGAAAACCACTACTAGAAAATCGCGTTGTTTTTGTGCATTGCATCATCATGACCGCATGCTCATGTTATCATGCCACATTGCATTTGAGCATCATCATGTCATCTTGCATTTGTTTGCATAAAACCATTTTCGGAAAAACCTATTTTGTTTTCTAAATACCCCGTCTTTAATTCAAATTAAAACCCGGATCTCCGGAATATTTTGTTTTGTCTACCAACGGTTTTCAAAAGCCCCGTTTTAAATAATAAAATATTTATTTTATTTTTAGGGGCAGCCGTACCGGGCCGATCCGACCCAGTCGGCCACCCCCAGTACAAAAACCAGACTACCTAAACCCTTTTCCTACCCCAACCTAATCTACCCAGTCCCCAGCCACATCACCCCGGCCAATCGCCAACCGCCACCTCACCACTTCCTCCACCCCATCCACTCCTAACCTGCCACCTCACTCCACCCCACACTCCCCAGCAGCCGACCCACTCCCCAACCCCTCTCCCTTCCACTCCGGCCCCACCTCCCACCTCGCTCCTGGCCCACCCCGAGACCACCTGCCCCGATCCCCACACCGCGCGTGGCCCCACCCTGCTCACGCACGTGGACACCCGGCCTCGAAGCCGCCCCATCCCGCACGTCACCACGCGCCATCCCCGCCTCCATCCTCTCCCAGAGCCCCGCCGCCACCAGGCCACCTTCCCTCCCGCTACCGCTCGCAGGTTCCTGCCGCCTCCTTCCTCCGGCCTTCCTCGCCCCGGCCGCCGCCGCGTGACTACCTCGCGAGGCCGTCTGCCGCCAACCCTCGCGGCCTGACGCCGCCCGCTCCACCTCTGCGACCGTCCGCCGCCGCCGGTTACCTCCACCCCCGCCTCTGACCGGCCCCGCCTGCACCCCCTCCGCCGTACAAGCTAGCCCCGCCGCCGCCCTCCATCGCGCGTCCGCGCCCGAGCCGTGCTCGACCCCGCCGCAAGGGCCGGAGCCGTCATCGGCCGCCACCTCCTCGCCTCCACCTCGCCGGCCTCGCGGGCCCCTCTTGGCCGCGCCCGTCCCTGGCCTGGCTCGCGCCCTCCCCACCGGCAGCGCGACCCCGCAGCGCCGTCCGTGGTCCCCTGTTCCGGCCCGCGCCCGCCCGTGGAGCCCGGCCACCTGCCGTCGGCCTTCTTCCGCCCTGCGCCTCGGTCGTCCTCGCCTCGCCTGGGTCTCACCGCCGCCACGCTCGTGGCCTCCTCCCCTGTAGCTTCTTGTCCCGCGGGCCCTCCTCGCCCCACGTTCGTCTCCGGTCGCTGGGCCAGCGGCCCCGCCGCCTTTCGTCTGCAGCGCCCCTGCGAGCCCGCACGCAACCATGGCCAGCTCCCTCGTCCTCCGGCGCCCCCTGGACGTCATCACCGAACCGGAGCGGCGAACCCCCGGACCCGGAGCATCCCTGGACACCAAGATCTACCGGCGACCCGACCAAGACCCCGGTACGACGAGACCGCCTTCCCGCACCGATGCCCGGGAGTCGGATGCCAAGTTCTACTTCCAACGAGTTGACCAATGATCGAGATGGCACCCCAAGGTCTTCATCCCGGTGCGACAAGCACTTCGCCGCGGAACGCCAAGATCTTCATCCCGAACGCCAAGACCGATCTGATTCGAGGACCCGACAAGACCTTCGTGATGACAAGATTCACACAGAACAACAAGATCTACTTCACGGGCACCGAGCGTCAAGATCGCCTTCACGGAAAACCGCAAGACATCCTTCCCGGAATTTGAATACCGAACCCTCGGCACGCCAAGATCTTCTCCTCGGAACGCCATGATCTCTTTCACAGATCCGAAGACCCTAAACCCCGGAGTCCGAACCTCGTTTCCCGTCGAACCGATCCCCATCGAACCCTGTCGACCCCGAACCCCTCGGAGCCCAAGTTCGCCGAACCCTAATGTGATCCCCTATCCAAGACCCCATTATTTTATAATATGACATTATCTCTTGTTGCATATTAACTTGCCATGCTTGCATACATATAGTGTGGTTTGAGGGCCTTATGCCGATTCACTTCATAATCAAATATGGAGTCGATATGCGGGATATCTTTATCTTATTCCGGACTCCATTTAAATTGGTGTAGCGAACCGATGCCATGTTCCGCCCTGTTAACCCAACACTTAATTTGCGGGGTAGATAAATAACTTGAACCGTTTTAATTAAATGTCGGGACCCCGGTTCCGCTTAATATGATCTAATTGCATTGCACCTTTGCCATGTCATACATCATACATGCATCATGCTCGATCTTCTGTCATAGTATTAAATAGTGCATCCGGTGTTTCTTCTAGTGCTTTGCTTCTTCACGGATTAGGACGATGAGTTGATGCGAGTGTCGACCCGATCTTCGGATGAACCTTCGGCAATGTTTTCAGGCGAGCACCTCCCCCTTTCTACCTATCTTACTTTTATAGTATTTATTCCCTCCTGTTGATCTATTGCTATCTGTGTTGCGATGCTCTAGTTTTCGTGCCCGTGACATCCCTTGCAGCCTTATATTGCCTTGGACACATCCTATTACCTGTTGTTTGGTAGATAGTTGGACTTGCGCGTCGTAGTCGCTTGCTCATGTGCTGTTGCGTGTCGTCAAGTACCACGGTTGTTGGAGGATTGCCGCATGTTTAAAGTTGGAGATGATCATGGCTTTAATTATCGTTTAATAACTAAAATTGAAGTAGGTAAATGCAGAGGCACCGGTGGGTAATAGACAATATTTGGATTTTAACCGCTCACTGGTGTCCCATAGGACCCCGAGTTCTTGACACCTGTTCCGAGATCGAGCGCGCTAACCACAGGTGGGGTGTATGGTCACCCCCATCGATTAGTACCTGATTTCAAAGTATTGTACCGGGGGCCACAAGTAGTTTGGGGCTTTATTACTATCCTGTACTTATGCCATGCTTTACTGCTTAATTTCTAATTGTGCGAAGTACTGCACCTGTACTGTTTAGGATCGTGACACGTTTTCGCTGTATCGACAAGCCCAGTCACACTTTCGGGTTCCCAGTTGTTTACAGCCGTCTACACAAACCCTGAGTCCGTCTCGGAGACCGGCCGACTTCGTTGCGGGTAGCTTAGTGGGGTGGCCCCCATGTACTTGCTTTGGGTCTGGGAAACGTCATGACTTAGGCCCCGCCGACATACCGATGGGTGTATGTTAACTGATCTGGCAAAAAGGGTCGAAGTGCGTGTGGATACTTTGGTGCACCCCTGCAGGGTTAAATCTTTTCGAAAAGCGGACGACTTGGAGCACAGTTCTCGATCATAGACAACTATAACTAAAGTTTACTGCTATAATTTGACTTGTATCCGATATGACTAGTAATCAGCTTCACTGCAACGGAATGGCTAAATAAAAGTACCAACAACTGCTGGGTTTGGGGATATCTCATGCTAATTGTATCTGACTAGTAAGTGTTGCAACTACAACAGAATGTTTAACTAAAACTGCCCACTGCTTATTATATCAGGATGACTCATGCCATCTTTATTTGACTAGTAATTGCCGCAACTATAACGGAATGAATAAAAGTGCCAACGGTGTGAGTTCCTCGGTTGACTTCCTCGTTTGGTCTCGAGGGGGAAACACCAGGATGGGTATGTTTGGTGGTAGTATCAGGTTGGTTCCGAATAGGACTTTCTTATCCCTCTCTGGTAGCCGACAGTTATATCGAGTCTCTATAGGTTGTTTAGTGCATGCTGCGCTGCCGCTCAGTCCACCATACCTATGTAGGCGAGGACCGCCGAATTCTAGCCTCGCCGTGTACTGGCCTCAGTACTGACCGCTCTCTCTTTTTTCCTTTGCCCTTTGTCGGCACCCCTTTTGTTTAAGTAGGTTTTGAGATCGACGTCGTTAGCAGGGTTACCCTTCCGGCTTGGCCTGGGCAGGGTTATGGACGCCATTGGTTATTCTTCAGGGCTCTTAGCTCAATTTGCATCTTGTCCGTACTCGGACGCTATATCGTTTTAAAGGTGATCTGGATCTTTGTATTGTATATCTGTATTCTTGACTCTTTGAGTCGCTGTTGTATATGTTTTGTGGGTTCCATCGAGGACTATTGTGTAATGATATTACTTTGTCTTCCACCCGCACGCAAGTGCCTGGTGGGCACCTTTGAATCGTTTCTATGCGGGTTTGGCGGGAAGCGCTGAAACTTGCATAGGGCCGATTCTGTGGGTGCTACAGAGTGGTATCAGAGCTCAGCTGTTGCGATACCCCACAAGTCCAGCCTGTAGGATAACCTAGCTAACGGCCGAAGTAGAGTGTCAAAACTATTTTTGCAAAATCGGTTGGATAGTTCTGATTAGGTCTGATTTTACTCCTTACCCCTCTGCTGCTCTCCTCTCACCTCTGCGTGTTTTGAATCCGCTCTCTTCTCCCTCTCCGAGTCCAGGATTTCTCGTGGTTGGGTTCCATCGTACCTTCAGGGTTTCGCTTCCTCCTTTGGTAACGGTGTTGCTACATCTGGTCTTCATGCTATCCGAGGAACCCTTCGTCTGGTGGACTTCCCTTTGTTCCTTCTCGTGCCTTCCGGTGTTTTCTGACGCGACGACATCATCTACGCCAGATCCGATGCAGAGTATGCATCACTCCTTTGTTCCTGAACCTCGATTGTCGAGATCTTCAGTCTGATTCCGAGAATGGTTGCACGCTTTTCTACTGATTGTGCAGAGTAATAGTTTGGGTGCGTGATGGATTGGCCCCCATGCCGACTACTCACTCTATTCGCTTGTGTACATTGAAGTGGATGAGAACGCATCGATTCTCTCTTTCTATCGAAGTTAGAGGTGGATTGATTGGTTGATACCTCTACCTTCGCCTTTGTTTCCCGGAGTGTTCTCTCGTCGATCACGGATAACGACCTCTTGTTAGTGGTGTCGCGAAGATCTACACGAAGCGAGAAGATGCAGATCACCGACCTTCTTTCCGGTACCATGAGGCGGATCTCGAGGGCGAGATCCATTGTTAGTGGTGTCGAATTGTGGCGCCCCGCAAAACCACTACTAGAAAATCGCGTTGTTTTTGTGCATTGCATCATCATGACCGCATGCTCATGTCATCATGCCACATTGCATTGGAGCACCGTCATGTCATCTTGCATTTGTTTGCATAAAACCATTTTCGGAAAAACCTATTTTGTTTTCTAAATACCCCGTCTTTAATTCAAATTAAAACCCGGGTCTCCGGAATATTTTGCTTTGTCTACCAACGGTTTTCAAAAGCCCCGTTTTAAATAATAAAATATTTATTTTATTTTTAGGGGCAGCCGTACCGGGCCGATCCGACCCAGTCAGCCACCCCCAGTACAAAAACCAGACTACCTAAACCCTTTTCCTACCCCAACCTAATCTACCCAGTCCCCAGCCAGATCACCCCGGCCAATCGCCAACCGCCACCTCACCACTTCCTCCACCCCATCCACTCCTAACCTGCCACCTCACTCCATCCCACACTCCCCAGCAGCCGACCCACTCCCCAACCCCTCTCCCTTCCACTCCGGCCCCACCTCCCACCTCGCTCCTGGCCCATCCCGAGACCACCTGCCCCGATCCCCACACCGCGCGTGGCCCCACCCTGCTCACGCGCGCGGACACCCGGCCTCGAAGCCGCCCCATCCCGCACGTCACCACGCGCCATCCCCGCCTCCATCCTCTCCCAGAGCCCCGCCGCCACCAGGACACCTTCCCTCCCGCTGCCGCTCGCAGGTCCCCGCCGCCTCCTTCATCCGGCCTTCCTCGCCTCGGCCGCCGCCGCGTGACCCCCTCGCGAGGCCGACTGCCGCCAACCCTCGCGGCCTGACGCCACCCGCTCCACCTCTGCGACCGTCCGCCGCCGCCGGTTACCTCCACCCCCGCCTCTGACCGGCCCCGCCTGCACCCCCTCCGCCGTTCAAGCTAGCCCCGCCGCCGCCCTCCATCGCGCGTCCGCGCCCGAGCCGTGCTCGACCCCGCCGCCAGGGCCGGAGCCGTCATCGGCCGCCACCTCCTCGCCTCCACCTCGCCGGCCTCGCGGGCCCCTCTTGGCCGCGCCCGTCCCTGGCCTGGCTCGCGCCCTCCCCACCGGCAGCGTGACCCCGCAGCGCCGTCCGTGGTCCCCTGTTCCGGCCCGCGCCCGCCAGTGGAGCCTGGCCACCTGCCGTCGGCCTTCTTCCGCCCTGCGCCTCGGTCCTCCTCGCCTCGCCTGGGTGTCACCGCCGCCACGCTCGTGGCCTCCTCCCCTGTAGCTGCTCGTCCCGCGGGCCCTCCTCGCCCCGCGTTCGTCTCCGGTCGCTGGGCCAGCGGCCCCGCCGCCTTTCGTCTGCAGCGCCCGTGCGAGCCCGCACGTAACCATGGCCATCTCCCTCGTCCTCCGGCACCCCCTGGACGTCATCACCGAACCGGAGCGGCGAACCCCCGGACCCGGAGCATCCCTGGACACCAAGATCTACCGGCGACCCGACCAAGACCCCGGTACGACGAGACCGCCTTCCCGCACCGATGCCCGGGAGTCGGATGCCAAGTTCTACTTCCAACGAGTTGACCAATGATCGAGATGGCACCCCAAGGTCTTCATCCCGGTGCGACAAGCACTTCGCCGCGGAACGCCAAGATCTTCATCCCGAACGCCAAGACCGATCTGATTCGAGGACCCGACAAGACCTTCGTGATGACAAGATTCACACAGAACAACAAGATCTACTTCACGGGCACCGAGCGTCAAGATCGCCTTCACGGAAAACCGCAAGACATCCTTCCCGGAATTTGAAGACCGAACCCTCGGCACGCCAAGATCTTCTCCTCGGAACGCCATGATCTCTTTCACAGATCCGAAGACCCTAAACCCCGGAGTCCGAACCTCGTTTCCCGTCGAACCGATCCTCGTCGAACCCTGTCGACCCCGAACCCCTCAGAGCCCAAGTTCGCCGAACCCTAATGTGATCCCCTATCCAAGACCCCATTATTTTATAATATGACATTATCTCTTGTTGCATATTAACTTGCCATGCTTGCATACATATAGTGTGGTTTGAGGGCCTTATGCCGATTCACTTCATAATCAAATATGGAGTCGATATGCGGGATATCTTTATCTTATTCCGGACTCCATTTAAATTGGTGTAGCGAACCGATGCCATGTTCCGCCCTGTTAACCCAACACTTAATTTGCGAGGTAGATAAATAACTTGAACCGTTTTAATTAAATGTCGGGACCCCGGTTCCGCTTAATATGATCTAATTGCATTGCACCTTTGCCATGTCATACATCATACATGCATCATGCCCGATCTTCTGTCATAGTATTAAATAGTGCATCCGGTGTTTCTTCTAGTGCTTTGCTTCTTCACGGATTAGGACGATGAGTTGATGCGAGTGTCGACCCGATCTTCGGATGAACCTTCGGCAATGTTTTCAGGCGAGCACCTCCCCCTTTCTACCTATCTTACTTTTATAGTATTTATTCCCTCCTGTTGATCTATTGCTATCTGTGTTGCGATGCTCTAGTTTTCGTGCCCGTGACATCCCTTGCAGCCTTATATTGCCTTGGACACATCCTATTACCTGTTGTTTGGTAGATAGTTGGACTTGCGCGTCGTAGTCGCTTGCTCATGTGCTGTTGCGTGTCGTCAAGTACCACGGTTGTTGGAGGATTGCCGCATGTTTAAAGTTGGAGATGATCATGACTTTAATTATCGTTTAATAACTAAAATTGAAGTAGGTAAATGCAGAGGCACCGGTGGGTAATAGACAATATTTGGATTTTAACCGCTCACTGGTGTCCCGTAGGACCCCGAGTTCTTGACACCTGTTCCGAGATCGAGCGCGCTAACCACAGGTGGGGTGTATGGTCACCCCCATCGATTAGTACCTGATTTCAAAGTATTGTACCGGGGGACACAAGTAGTTTGGGGCTTTATTACTATCCTGTACTTATGCCATGCTTTACTGCTTAATTTAAAATTGTGCGAAGTACTGCACCTGTACTTTTTAGGATCGTGACACGTTTTCGCTGTATCGACAAGCCCAGTCACACTTTCGGGTTCCCAGTCGTTTACAACCGTCTACACAAACCCTGAGTCCGTCTCGGAGACCGGCCGACTTCGTTGCGGGTAGCTTAGTGGGGTGGCCCCCATGTACTTGCTTTGGGTCTGGGAAACGTCATGACTTAGGCCCCGCCGACATACCGATGGGTGTATGTTAACTGATCTGGCAAAAAGGGTCGAAGTGCGTGTGGATACTTTGGTGCACCCCTGCAGTAAATCTTTTCGAAAAGCCGTGTCCACGGTTATGGACGACTTGGAGCACAGTTCTCGATCATAGACAACTATAACTAAAGTTTACTGCTATAATTTGACTTGTATCCGATATGACTAGTAATCAGCTTCACTGCAACGGAATGGCTAAATAAAAGTACCAACAACTGCTGGGTTTGGGGATATCTCATGCTAATTGTATCTGACTAGTAAGTGTTGCAACTACAATGGAATGTTTAACTAAAACTGCCCACTGCTTATTATATCAGGATGACTCATGCCATCTTTATTTGACTAGTAATTGCCGCAACTATAACGGAATGAATAAAACTGCCAACGGTGTGAGTTCCTCGGTTGACTTCCTCGTTTGGTCTCGAGGGGGAAACACCAGGATGGGTATGTTTGGTGGTAGTATCAGGTTGGTTCCGAATAGGACTTTCTTATCCCTCTCTGGTAGCCGACAGTTATATCGAGTCTCTATAGGTTTTTTAGTGCATGCTGCGCTGCCGCTCAGTCCACCATACCTATGTAGGCGAGGACCGCCGAATTCTAGTCTCGCCGTGTACTGGCCTCAGTACTGACCGCTCTCTCTTTTTCCTTTGCCCTTTGTCGGCACCCCTGTTGTTTAAGCAGGTTTTGAGATCGACGTCGTTAGCAGGGTTACCCTTCCGGCTTGGCCTGGGCAGGGTTATGGACGCCATTGGTTATTCTTCAGGGCTCTTAGCTCAATTTGCATCTTGTCCGTACTCGGACGCTATATCGTTTTAAAGGTGATCTGGATCTTTGTATTGTATATCTGTATTCTTGACTCTTTGAGTCGCTGTTGTATATGTTTTGTGGGTTCCATCGAGGACTATTGTGTAATGATATTACTTCGTCTTCCACCCGCACGCAAGTGCCTGGTGGGCACCTTTGAATCGTTTCTATGCGGGTTTGGCGGGAAGCGCTGAAACTTGCATAGGGCCGATTCTGAGGGTGCTACATGTTGAACTTGCAGTAGCAATTGTGAAAGACCTTATAACTAAAAATGTAGAAGATGGACACATTATATTTTGTGAAGATGCTTCTAATATTGTTTCACATACTAGTAGAACTAGGAAATCTAGTGTCCCTGTACTTCCTGTTAGAATTGGTGATCATTGCTATTATGGTTTATGTGATATTGGTGCAAGTTCAAGTGCTATTCCTTATGAGATTTACAAAGAAATTATGCATGATATTGGTCCTTGTGAACTTGAAGATATTGATGTGGTCATTCACCTTGCTAATAGAGAGACCATCTCTCCAATTGGTATTGTAAGAGATGTGGAAGTTCTTTGTGGTAAGATTAATTATCCTGCTGATTTTTTAGTACTTGGTTCAGCTGTTAGTAAAACTTGTCCTATCATTTTTGGTAGACCTTTTTTGAACACTTGTGGAGCTATTATAGATTGTAAGAAGGATACGTTTTTACTAAATTTGATGGAGGATATTATGAGTTTAACTTTTACAAATTTGCTAAAGCTCCTGATGAAAATTAATTGCCTAATGAGGATTTTAGAGTTGAACAATTTGCTTCTATTGATCTAGTTTTTGACCTTAAACCTCTATTTGATGATTTTAAATATGCTTATTTTGATGATAAGAATGTTTTATGTGATAGTTATATCATTAATTTTGTTCATGATACTGAAAGTTATTATGAGAGAGGGAAACATGGTTTTATGCAACTCAATAATATTAAGTTTCCCCTCATTTTGTTGAAAGTTTTGATGTTGCACTTCTTTTGTCTTCCTCTGCTAGTAGCCTCTTGTTTCAATAATTTGTTTCCTTACAAAATTCCCTTGCATAGGAAGTGGGTTAGACTTAAATATGTTGGATATTTTCTTCTTGATGCTCTCTTTTACTTCAATTTATATTTCCTCATGAGCATTATTGAAATTATCAAGCCTATCATAATGTCTATAAAGAAAGAGCTTTTGGGAGACAACCCATTATATTTTGCTTTCGGTTTATTTTTGTTTAGTAGAGCCTTGGAAGTTATTTCCTCTGTAATAACCTCTCCTTATCATTTTTGTTTGGTTTTTGTTCCAAGATTATCCTCTAGTGAGAGGGAGGTAAGATTTGGGGAAGTTGTTGTCCCGCAACAGATCTCTGTGCTTCGTTGTAAAAAATCATGAAAAATTCCAAAACGTCGTACTAATCTGTAATTTTTTGTGTGCATGCCCCAGGTTATTATTTAACTATAATTAGTTTTGCACTTTTAGATTTGAGCAACAGAAGATTTTCTAAAAAATCGATATTTACCTGCAGGTCTATTTTGACAAATTTCTGTCATTTTTGCATTTGCCTCTTAAATCGATTTCCTTTCGAATTCTTTTGAGCTTTTGAAAGGAGTTGTTATAGTAGCTTATGTTTTGATGGACTTCAGTTGAAACTTCAGTTGAAAGGTTTATTATCTTGAATACACTAATGTTGCTAATGAAGATTGTGTGAAGTTTTGTATGAAACAAATTTTCGAGTGTTGGGAGAGAATGATGTAATGAGATGAAGAATGTTCAAAGTCTCAAACATTGTATTTTTGGAGATTATTATAATAAAGATATTGATATTATTAAAGTGGTGACTCCGGAAGAATTTATTAAAGACCAAATTCAGGAACCTGCAGAGTCCGTTTTCGAATAGGTAACAGTTCTGGTACGAAAAGGTTCGCGAAAACTTTCCAATCAATGCTTTTCCAATTTTTTATTTAATATGGAAGATAATGAGTCAAAAGAGGGATGGAGACGGATTCCAGGGGGCTCACATCGCCCCTTGGCATGGGCCCACCTGGCCGCGCCACCAGGTGGTGTGGCCACCTCGGAGCTCCTCTTCGACCCGTTTTCTCCCAGTACCTTCCTTTTATCGTTAAACTTTGTAATATATAATCCCCCGGACCCCCCCGAGGTTCGTATATCATGTTCTCATCGTGTTTTCATTTTGATCTATTTCTTTCAGGCAAGTTCTCAGTTTTGGAGCCGCCATGTCTTCCTCTAGATCTCCCAAGGAGGATTCCTTCGCGGACATACTCAGCCCGTACATGAATGAGTTGAAGATCCACCCCAAGGAGTTGTTGTTCAAGGATGGGAAGGTACAAATAAAAGAAGTTCAGGGTCCTAAAGGAGAAGGCAGTCTGGAGGATAGGATGGAATCAATGGAGCAAGAAGTCTTTAGGTACAAGAAGATTCCTGCAATATAAACTCCTTTATAAAATCTTTGCTCAAAACTAAGTATGATTTGTTAATTGTTCTCAAACCAAGAACAAATTTTTCCATCACCAATTTTGATTTTCTTTGTGTATCTTTGTTGTGACTCACTTACTCATTGCAAGTTAAGTTATATAATAGTGATTTGTTTTCTATTATGATGTATGTATTAATAAATGTGATGCTTCTTGTCCGTATTATCTTTATCGACACTTCACTCCATAAACCTGTGGTCATGTTTATTGAGCTTAGTTTTTGCTTGGGGACAAGCAAGGTCTAAGCTTGGGGGGAGTTGATACGTCCATTTTGCATCACTGTTTTATATCATAATTTACTGTTATTCGTTGATATATTTCATATTAAGAGATGATACTTATGTTAGTAAGGAAATATTCTCGGAATTGGATGGGACAAAAGCCAAAGTCAATATTTTTACCAGAAGGAACACGGAGTCCGAAGGGCAGCCGAAGTGGGGCCACGAGGCGGCCACACCCTATGGCGGTGCGGACAAAGGGGGGGCATGCCAGCCCTAGGTGTGGGCCCCTCGGGCACCCATCGACTTGCCCCTTCGCCTATAAAAGCACCCCGGTGCAGAAACCCTAAGGACCCGATGAAATCTCCATGAAATAGTCCGTAGCCTCCACCATCTCCATCCCTAGATTAGGGGGATCCGAAGCTCTTCCCGGCACCCTGCCAGAGGGGAGAGATCATCTCGGAGGCCTTCTTCATCACCATGCCAGCCTCCTGAGTGATGCGTGAGTAGTTCACCCTTGGACTATGGGTCCATACCGTAGCTAGATGGTTGGTTCTCCTCCTTTGTGCTATCAATATTAGATATTGTGAGCTCCGTTTATGATCAAGATCATCTATTTGTAACCCTACATGTTGTGTTTGTTGGGATCTAATGGATATTGAGTACTATGTTCATAATTGATTATTGATTCTATCATGTCTGTGTTATTTGTGATGTTGCATGCTCTTCGTTGTTAGTAGATGCTTTGTCCATGTAGATGCCTGCAACTCCAAGAGGGAGTATTTATGCTCGATAGTAGGTCCATGCCTCTAGTAATCTGGGAGAGTGACAAAAACTTCAAATGCTGTAGATGTGTTGTTGCTACTAGGAAGAAAATAATAATCCTTTGTCTATGGGTCAATTGTATTATTTACTTTACACACTTAGATTAATGCAATTATCTGTCTCTTGCAACTTAATACTGGAAGGAGTTCGGATAATAACCTGAAGGTGGATTATTAGTCATAGATGCAGTTGGATTACGGTCTATGTATTATGTTGTAATGCCCTGATACGTCCAATTTGCATCACCATTCTATATCATAATCTACCTCTATTAATTGATATTTGTCTTATTATGAGGTATTACTTATGTATTTTACACTGTTTATGTATGTTGGATGATTCTTGGAGGATGGACTGACGGAGTCTGGATTCTGATGGAAAAGAGGGCGTTTCGATGCAATTTCGCGAAGATCAGAAAAATACCAAAAAATATGGGAAAATACTATGTTTCCAGAAGATTGAGGAAGCTAGAAGGAGGGACGAAGAAGGGTCGCAGGAGGCCCACATCCCCCTAGGCGCGTGCCCACCTGACCCCGCGCCTAGGGCAGGTGTGGCCCACCTTCTGTAGCACCCCGGGTAAAACCACTACTAGAAAATCGCGGTTGTTATAACTTCTGCATCATCATGACATCCTCATGCATCAATTTGCCTGAAACTATTTGCGAAAAGCCCTATTTTTGTTTTCTACAAATACCCTGTCTCTTTATTCAATGCGAAACCTCGGAACCTTCCCGGATATTTTTGTTTATCTAACACTATTTGAAAAAGGTTTGAAAAATAAAACTAAATATTAATATAAAAAGTTTTATAAAACCTTTGAGGGAGTCAGCCAGCCGCCAGGCCCAAAAGCCCAGCAGCTAGCCAACTACCACCCCAAATCCTAGAAACCCTAGGAATCCCAAACCCTAGCAATCTTACCTAATCCCACCACAATCCCCTGCTGCCGCCATCCCTCCTGGCCACCACACTCGCGTGCTGCCTGTCGCACACGCATGCAACGCTTCAGCTGCCAGCACCCGCTCGACCCTCACCCTGGCCCCACCCTGCGGGCTCGACCCCCACGCGAGCCGCGGCAACCCCACGCACCCCACACCAAATCGCCCCAACCCTGCTCCACCTGCTCGTTCGCTTCCTCGTCTGGGTCCCACCCCGCGTCGTTATCCTCCTCTCGATCGAACGCGCGATCCCCGCACTCATCTCCCTCTCGCCCCGCTCCCAGACCCGCCGCCGCCGCCACGGACGCACTCTGGCCGCGTGTGCGCTTCCTCGTCATGGGCCCCCTCTTCCCGCCGCCTCCTTCCCTCTCCTAGAGCTTTCCATCCTCCTTGCTCGCGAGCCCCTCTGGCGCCGCCGCCGCCGGATCCTCGCACCTTCGCTGACCCTACATCTCGCGACCATCGCCGTGCCGGCCTCTCCTCGCGCCGCCGGACCCCACCTTCCGGGCCCAGCCTCCGGCCGCGTGCCCCATCACTAGCGCCGCCTGGGGCCTCCTCTTCGCCGAACGCATCCGGCCGCCTGCGGTTCGTCCACCATCGCCTCTGTTTTTCCCGGCCGCCGCCACCCTCGACCTTGTCCTGCACGTCGCCGCCGGCCACCGGCCGCCGCCCCTCCCTGCGCGCCTCTGACCGCCGCTAGGGTCCCTCTTTTTCACCTCGTCGAGCTCGCTTGCTTCCTCCACTACTTCCGACCCTTCCTGCATGCACCGTTCCTTCCCGTGAGCACGTGCGTGGCCACCCTAGCAGTACTCTTGGTGCATGCAACGCCCGCGTGGTCGTGACCGTGTCCACCATTTTTCCTGCCCGTGTGTTCCATGGGGACACACCAAGTCACTAACACTGCAAGGACTTCCCGAAGCCACCCAAGCTTGTTCATGAGTCCTCACCGACTCCAAGATCAGCCGTGTGGCTCCCCTCTATGGTTTCGCACCATGAACCCGACAGGATAATTGCGACGACAAGTTCAACACCGACAATCAAAAGGGAACCCCAAGTACTCCGACATGGAACCCGATCCTGAACGCCAAGGTCTTCTTCACGGATGCGGATCCGAAGACCCTCTATCCCGAGGCCGATCCCCGAACCCCCCGGAGCCCAAGATCATAGAACCCATGTGTGATTCCCTTTTCCGAGCCCTATTTTATAAATGTAATATAAACTTGTGCATCTTAAATTATTCTTGTTGTATACATATCGGTTTGGGGGCATTATGCCGATTCACCTCATAATTAAATATGGAGGCCATATACGGGCGAATCTAGCCTAATATTGACTCCATTTAAATTTGTGTAGCGAACCAATGCCATGTTTCAACTTGTTAAGACAATATTTAAATTGCGGGGTAGCTAAACAACATGAACCTACTAATCAATTGTTGGGACCCCGGTTCCGTTTATTATGCCTAATCGCATCGCACCTTTGCCATGTCATACATCATACATACATCATGCCGGTCTTCTGCCGTAGTATTAAATAGTGCAGTTGGTGTTTTTCTAGTGCTTTGCTTCTTCAGGGACTAGGTCGATGATAAAAGAACATTTTATAATCCCTAGTGTTTTGTGTGTTAGATAACAATATCAAGGATTATTTAATGTGTGTTGAAGTGTTGCAGCTACCTATGAGAAAAAGGGAAAGGGTTCTGTTTTTGGGGGGCGGATAATCCACCCCTACCAGGGGCGGATAATCCGCCCCTCCCTCTTCCCAAGTTGGCGCAAGCCCCAGAAGGGGGGCGGAATTTTGGCCGGATTTTTTGGCCCCGCCGGATAATCCGCCCCTCAGGGGGGGCGGATAGTCCGCCCCCCTGCTCATCGCCAAGGCGCAAGCCCCAGAGAGGGGGCGGAGTTTTGGCCGGACTTTCCGGCCTGGCCGGATAATCCGCCCCTCAAGGGGGCCGGATTATCCGCCCCACCCAAGATCTTCACCAAGTTCTGTAGGCGCCAGCCCCAGAGAGGGGGCGAAGTTTCCCCCGGAGAATCTGCCCTTGGGGCGGAGTTTTCCCAGGGGGCGGATAATCCGCCCCAAGTGGGGGGCGGATAATGCGCCCCCAAAGTTGTGCAACGGCCAGATCTGGGGAGGGGGTATTTAAGCTAGCCTTCCCCCTCCTGCCAGAACTCTTGATTCATCTCGAAAAAGACCAGATCAGATCTAAAAGCTTCATCCAAGAGAGCTCCACGTAGATCCACCCAAAGGCCCCATCCCTTGGGGAATCGAAGGAGGAGAACTCGATCTTCATCATCAGCAATCAAGCGCTTCATCTCCTCTCCATTCATGTGGAGAACCCCCGATCTAGTATTTCTTGCAAATACCTAGATCCTTGTTTTTGTTTATATTGATAAACCTTGTTCTTGTGGCAGCTTGTTGTCATCTCGGGAGCCCCAATTCGGTTGTGGGTGTGTGCCCTGATAGTGTTGTAAAAGGCACCGGTAACCGACTCGAAGGGATCCAATAGTGGAGAAGGTGGATCAGGCCTCTCGTGGGGAGATCCATCGGAGAATAGGGTGAGGCCTATTGTGGCGTGGTGGTCTTAGAACCGCCCACCCCTCCAACACAGATGTACTTCCCTTAACAAGGAAGGAACTGCGGTAAAACAAATCCCTGTGTCTCCGCGTGCTCCACTACGGTTTCCTCGCTCCTCTTTTACGTGCTTAGTAGTTAGGTTTACATATAGGGAAATTCTTGTAGTTGCATATCTAGAGAAATTACTTTGTGTCAAGCCTAAAATTGAAAAAGTATTAAAAATTGGTTAGCACCTATTAACCCCCCCTCTAGGTGCCCATACAATCCATTTCAATTGGTATCAGAGCCTCGGCTCTTATTTCGGGCTTAACCGCCTAAGAGAAGTATGGGTTCCAAGGTAGATGGGAGTGATGCTCCGGAGGTAGTCACCATGAACGATCTCAAGACATTGGAAACAACCTTGGTGAGTTCAATGGAGGCTAAGATGGAAGATATGCGTCAATTGATTGTAGCATCCCAATTGTCTAACAATTGCAATGCTACTAGCCTAGTCTATATAAATGCTACTTCCTACATATAATTGTTGAATCATAATTATATCATGCTCAGTTCATCATGCCACCTTGCATTTGAGCATCATATAAAACCCTTTTTGGTTTGGTTCTTCTCTCATATGCATTGTTAATTGTATTTGCCTCTTGATATTGTATTTGGTTATTGATATATTGTTTAAATGCCCAAATTGAGTTGGGGGCATATCTTTTATTCCATTCCACCACCTTTCTTGTCACCACCTTATAATTCCACCATCCAACTAAATATGAGCTTTGCACTTTATTGGGTTTTACCTCTAGCTCATGTGGGTTGGGATGGATCCAATTCTATTTCCACATGCTCTCATCTTAGCATCATGTTGTTTTCACATTATTGATATGTGGAGCCACCTTTGCATGCATTATGAGTAGTGCTCCTTTTTCCTAGCTTTCATATGGATCATCATGGATTTATGCTCATGTTGGGATAATTTTGGGACTATAAAACATCTAGTGGAATATACACACTAGCAAGTTCCAATTATAATCCAATGTGATCATCTCCATCTACTCCATCTGGAACTTTCCTTTAAATTCTTTGCTTGGCTTTATTCCACTTTTGGGAATGCATAAGAATAATGCCATGTTGATATTATTGTTTTCACAAGAATAAACATAGCATTAATTATTTTGCATGGGCCATGCAAGAACCATCACCTTCTAGTCTTTTGGATTTTATTTGAATCTTTGAGTGGATCATCCCCTTATCTCTCTCTGCCCCTCTTCATGCTTGATCTTGCTTGATGCATGCAAGCATCTAAAACCCTACACCCATCTCCATCCATCCCATCTTCCCTCTCACCTCACCTCTCCTCTCACCAACCCGAGCCCCTCTCTAGCTAACCCTAGTCCCCACTCTCTCTCTCTCGGCCTCTCTCCTCTCTCACCTAGCTGGCCCCACCTGGCCACCCTGGACCCACCTAGCTACCACCACCCCAAGCCCTAACCCGAGCCACCACCCTACTCCAACCCTAGCTCCATACCGAGCCTCCCTCTCTAGCTCTCTCCCTCTGCCGTGCGACCCCACCAGCCCAAGCCTCACCCGCCTGGCCCACCTGCAGCCACTCCCCATGCCTACCTGCCCTGGCCCGAGCCTGCCTAGCATGTGAAGGAGAAGGAAAAAGTGGCCGACGCCACCTTTTCCCTCCACCACGCCATCTACCCCCTCCCTCCGTTCCTATCTTCTCCCACCTCTCTGCTTCGCCCAGATCCATCCCCAGAACTCCCCAGGGCCTTGCCCTCTCCTCCCATTCCTCTCCACCACCGGCCACCCTCTCTCGCCGGCCACCGTCGGCCTCCACCGCATCCCGTCGAACCAGCCATGCATCGCATCCGTGAAGCGGCCTGGGAGATCGAGGACGCTCCTCTGCTTCACCCTGTACCCGCCAGCGAGGAGGAGGAGGCCTGTACACCGCTGCACGCCGAGACGCCCGCCGAAACCCTAGCTCCGCCCCGGCCTCTGCTTCCTCGCCGATCCGTCGTCTCCCAGCCGATCCACCTCAGCCGTCCACCCCGCGGTGAGCCACTGACCACCCTAGACATGCCCCTGTCCAGCTTTGCTTCCCGGTTGCGTCGTTCGTTTCGTCGAACGCCCACCGTGCGCCGCCGCTCGCTGGTGTCTGCAAGCTATCCGCGTTGCACCGAGCCTTACCTAGACCCAAGCCTCCCTCCTGACAACTCCCCTAGCCCCGCCGCACTGGCTAGCCTCCTCAGCGCGGGCGCCTGCGACCCGAGTTCGATCCCCCGCTCTGCGCTGCGCTCTGTTTCCCGTCAGACCGAAGAGAACGAAGAACAGTGCTGGGCCTGTGGTACTTTTTATATAGCCCCCCCCTTTTTGTTTCGCCTCAACCCGCGGTACCTCGTGGACCCACTGTCAGCCGCACTAGCCTTTTTGCAGAGAGGTCCCTCTGCTTTCTCAGGCCGTAACCCGCGCTCCAGCCCCAGCCCCACCTGTCATTCCCTGTCTCCCTCGCCGCTGTCACGTGGGCCTGCGCCAGATGGCCCACCCCGCAGCCTCAGTGGCTAGGCGAGCCCGCGGTGAAAAAGGGTTTATCCGCGCGCTGAGTCCCAGTCAGCCCTGGCCCCTCTTTTCAATGACTGTGGCTAGGTCTGGGCTGAGTAACAAAACGTTTCTGTCTTCTGTTTTAAAATAAACCTTTTCAGAAATTATTTAAGTTCAAATTCAAATCTGTTTTTAAATAACTTTTAAAAAACAATTCCAAATAATACAAATAATATATGTTTTTGAATCAGAAAAATGTGAGGAATTCAAATATGCTATTCAAAATATATTTTGGACACTTTAATTCTCAAGTTGATTAAAATTACAATAAATGCCCTCTTTCTCAATTAATTAATAACTTTTGATTTATAACTCCAAATTTGACAAATGATATGTCTAAAATGATTAGCTCGACGAGACCTTTCTGTTTATGCATTCCATGTTCTGAATTGCAGCATGCATCATATAAATATAAAGTATACAGAAACTTATATGAGGTTTAAATGTGATTAAAACTCCATAAAACGCTTTATTATTGTATTCCACACCCCACCCATGCCATGCTACCTTATTGCCATGCAAATTGTGCATCATTCATCATGGCATGATTGTTTGCTTGTCGCATCTTATTCATATGCTTATGCACTTTATTTAGGTTGGCCCTTGTTTGTTTGGTTCTTCTTCGAATAGACGCTGAGCAGGGGATATATCAAGAAACCCAGGAGCACTACCCAGATCCTTCTCTCGCTTCAACTGAGCTGCCAGGCAAGCACTACCACATGCTTGCATACATATAGTACCTATTGCCTCTATCTTATTCTTGCATCATCGAGTCGCGATCGCATTAAACTGAATCCCAAGTACTGCATAGCCTTTACTTTTAAACCCCACCGAAGCTTGTTCCTCCATCCCATGAGCCATTACTACAGGAGTTGTTTGAGCCATGCGGGTCGTAGAACAGCATGTGTAGGGTATGTTAGTGTCTGATGGATAACGAGGTACCTAAACAACTTAACCTGAGTAGTATGGGATAACTAATGAAAGTGGCACCGGTGAGCAATATCTGCTATTTGGTTTTTCATGCTCACTTGTGTCCCGTAGGACCCCGAGTACTTGATTCCTGTTCCTTGAATATTCGCGCTATCCACATCCGGGAGGCTTATGGGACCCCCCTGAGCCAGAGCTTGATGCATTCTTATTTCTTGGGGCCACAAGTAGTTTGGGGCTTTATTACTATTCTGTACTTATGCCATGCTTTACTGCTTAATTTAAATTTTGCGAGGTACTGCACCTGTACTGTTTTGGAAGCGGAGTGTTTTCGCGGTATCGACAAGCCCAGTCACATTTTCGGGTTCCCAGTCGTTTACAGCCACTGACGCAAACCTTGAGTCCGTCTCGGAGTCAGCTAACTTCGTTGTGGGTAGCTTAATGGGGTGGCCCCCTGAAATATTTCTGAATCCTGTGATTGCTTTGTCGTGAATGCGTCGTTGGGTTTTGATTTGGTTTTTCCGAGGTTGATCGAGTGTGTGTTGCTATTTGTGCACCCCTGCAGGGTAAAACTTTCTGAAAGCCGTGTCCGCGGTTATGGACGACTTGGAGCACAGTTTCTCGATCATAGACAAATATAACTAAAGTACCGCTTTTAATTTGACTAAGTAACTGACTAGTAAATAGTGCAACACTCACGGAATGGATAATAAAACTGCCAACGGATGGGGGGTGTTCGTCCGCTTCCTCGTTGGTAAGCGAGGAGGAGGATGGATCTGTTAATATTACTGTTATAACTGTTGTTATTAATTCACGGACATCTGTCTATCTTTGGTTAGGCGGATGGTTAGCGAGTATCTATAGAATTGTTAGGGTTTATCTTTTGCTGCAATTGCGTCACCCCAGGTTGTGTCCCCTTTAGAGGCATAAACACTTGCTGAGTACCCCTAGGGTCTCACACGATAAATTATTTGATTCAGATGAACAGGTACACTCACGAGATGGATACTGGGTGGCGGAGACAGACGATGTGGGCAACGATCATTCGGTGTAGAGATTCCGGGAACGGGGATCCGTGAGATCTGTGGGCGGGATGTGTTTGTTATGGGGCATCTTATGCCGATTTGCTTCTTATCCGTACTCAGATCTTGTTTGCCGCTTCCGCCTGATACTCTGATGTTTGATGTATGAGGAGATATCCTAAACTATTATATCTATCTAGGATATTTGGATCTTGCCGTATGGCGTTGCAATATTTCTATTTCTTTTAGATGGAATGGCTCTGAGGACTGTTGTATGGTGGCTTGCATACATACTCATTTGTGTATGTAGTTGATCCCTTCGCCTGCCGATTACGCCGCCCGTTCTGGTCCCGATGTTTGGAAATGGTTAGGACGGCCGAAAGGTCTACCTGTGAGTGGCATTTGGGCCCCACCGTACTATTTTAACCATTTCCGCTCGTCCAGGCTTGTAACTAGGAGCGTAATTCACCGAGGTAGTTACAATTGGTATCAGAGCCATCCCGACCTTCAGGGTCTCAGCCAAATGGTTGTTGTCAGTCTAGCAAATATTTTTGGTAGCTATGTATACTAGGGAAAAACAAAACGCGAGAGTAGGACTGCTTCCACTTTTCTTCTTACCCACCCACCCACCCTTTTCTGGTAAGGAAGTGTAACGTTTTCAATCCTCTTCTTAAAAGTTCAAACTGGATTCACGTGTTCTGGGTTTCCGTAGTACCATAGGTTGTGTGTGTGTGTGTGTAATTCCTTGTCTATCTGTTGTATCCAACATGTTATCTTTATCTGCCTTTGGTTATCAACTGTTGGTACATTCCATACTGACAGGCTTTTGAATACCGGCGCGATCTATCCGACTCCTTGTTAACCGGTGCCATCTTCTTAAGGGTGTCCTTCCTTCTAGCAACTCCACATTCTGTGAAACCATCAGTTGCTAATCGCTACCTGATAAGTGTTTTTGCGCATCTATTGGTATTTTAATGCCGAAAAATGCGGAAATTTTTTCTTTGATACATCTGTGCTTCCACACTCCTTTTCAGTCGTGTGTGAAACATTATCTATCTCCCTTTTATCAGCATGTCCATGCTAACTCATTCTTTTGTCACCGGCGCTTAATCCTAGAGTTTCTTTTCATCTCCAATTCTCTTGGGCTAATTACATAACATGTGTCGATCCGATGCTGGTGATTGTAATTTGGTTCTCGGCATAGCTATATGACACTTATCTTGAGTGGAATATGGAAAATGCAATCACCATTATCCTCCAAATGGTGACAGTTATCTCCTGTGATTTTGAGTACACCGCGATCATATCTATGCATATTCAAGCATCTTTGGCAATCCAGAGTTTATCCAAGCACTACGGCGGTCTATCATCTGTCCATCATGCTGCACATCCTTTTGAACCCCATATCTGCACAATTCTCCTGGATACGAGGGAATTGTATCTTTTCGTCTCTGATAGCTTTGCTTAAGGTATGAGCTATCATCGGTTCTTATCCAAGATCTCTTTATCTTTGTAACCGGTGATCCGATCGACAATGTGAACCAGGTGACATCTCTTTTTCTTCCGAAGGACCAGTTAACCTATTCTGTCAACGCATCTTCTTCAACAGGAATCCTTACTCGTAACATTGATCTTTCAAAGAGCGTTGAGCTCAGAAAGTGTTTCGAGCATTTGTTCGTTTCTCCCGCCTCTTGAACTTGATATTCTGGGAATATCCTGTTAATCCATGGTGGTATATGTTGATAATATGCTTGCCTATTCGATATCAATGGAAGGACATGGAAGATCATCTGTGTCTCTTTCTCTCGAGCTTCGTGAGCACTGCCTGTGTGCAAAGTCTCAAAGTGAGAATTCTGACTTTTTGAAGTCACATATCTCGACCACGTCCTTCTGCTAAATACATTACTTCAACTCTGGAATCAGCAAGTCCATTGTTAATTCCATCCTCCATCTTCAACCAATCCGGAATTGTTCCTTGTTGGCAAGTTATCATCGTCGTTCCGCTGAAGATTTCCTCAAGGCTGCTAAATCTCTCTCAATCATTTCAAGAAGAACATGGAGTTCTTTCACCTCAATCTCGTTAAGTAATCTCTTGAAACCCTCTCGCTCTATCGTCTATGCTCAATCCACCGGAGGCCATGAAGACCTTCCAGATCTTGTATTCCTTCTGTTCAAGTGGTGCTATCTTTTTCTATATCTGTGAAATTTTGCAGTTGTTTCCGTGATCTTCCTTTATATCTTTCCGGTGGCTTGGTACTTCCGACATGACAACAACATCATCATCTTTATCTATCTATGAATCCGGCGAATCGTTTGCATCTATCCTTGTTTTCTAACGGAGTTCTATGAGTTTTTGTCAACACCTTCAGTCTGTTTAGGTAGTTGGGTTGCATGGTTTTCTTATTCATGTGCGGAGTAATGCTTTGAGTGCGGGATGGAGTATCTACCATACCATTACTCTTATCATTCGCGCTTGTACATTGAATTGGTGAATTAATGTGATTTCACTCATTCCACGGAAGTTAGCAGTGGCCTTTATCCCTTGATACTTTTACTTCCGTCCTTGTTTTTCCGGAGTGCTCTTTCGAAGAAAGTAATCAATAATCTCTTGTTGGTGATCTCACCCTTTCTACATGGAGCAAAATCCTCAATTATCTGGTGGAAACAAACGCAAACCTTTTTCTATCCTCGTCTTTCTACCGATGCTCGATATCCCCAAACAAGATGAAAGGAAACTATCTCTCTTTGTTTCATCAATTCTTTTTCTATGGTAAAGCCAATTATGGTTGATGCCATCAGCCGCAAATCTATTGCGTTAGCCTCAAGGCTAAATAAAGCAATAAGTATCTCTACAATAAACTCCAGATCCTCCATATCCTTTGCTTCTCGGGATTCCACCATGATCTGGCTTCACATCCATCTCTGGAAGTTATATCTGCGCACCTAACTTGCGTGATCCTTGGTTCTTACTGGCGCAACAAGAATCTAATCCGACGATGTCTAACTAAATCTTTCTGTTGTTATCAAGGGAATCTATTGTTTGAAGGCAATATTGTTTCCGAACTTCTTTCTCAAATCCGATAGAAGATACGATGCTATTGTAATAGTGGTTCAAAACCTCTCCAATCTAGCTCCTTTCTCCGGCGAGACAAAGATTCATTCTCTCTCGTATCGGTAAATATTTAATCTTAATGTTGTGTCTTTCTTTATCCATGATACATCATCTTGTCCTTTCTTTCACAAGTGGTTCTAGTCTTTTATCTTGTTTCTCGAAAAACCGGAGCGATGTCCATCCTATCCTTCTTGTTCTTGAAGCAAAACGCAAGACTCGCAACAAGTCTAGCAAGTTTTGCAAGGTGTAGTGGTCGCGCCATTCCGTTGTTCATCAACTTGGGAACGTGAGGGTCACCTTCGTTCGAACACCCGCCTCTCCTTGTGTTGTTTTCTTTTTCCTAGGAATCTCGGGGCGAGATTCTTGTTTAGTGGGGGAGAGTTGTAGCATCCCAATTGTCTAACAATTGCAATGCTACTAGCCTAGTCTATATAAATGCTACTTCCTACATATAATTGTTGCATCATAATTATATCATGCTCATGTCATCATGCCACCTTGCATTTGAGCATCATATAAAACCCTTTTTGGTTTGGTTCTTCTCTCATATGAATTGTTAATTGTATTTGCCTCTTGATATTGTATTTGGTTATTGATATATTGTTTAAATGCCCAAGTTGAGTTGGGGGCATATCTTTTATTCCATTCCACCAACTTTCTTGTCACCACCTTATAATTCCACCATCCAACTAAATATGAGCTTTGCACTTTATTGGGTTTTACCTCTAGCTCATGTGGGTTGGGATGGATCCAATTCTATTTCCACATGCTCTCATCTTAGCATCATGTTGTTTTCACATTATTGATATGTGGAGCCACCTTTGCATGCATTATGAGTAGTGCTCCTTTTTCCTAGCTTTCATATGGATCATCATGGATTTATGCTCATGTTGGGATAATTTTGGGACTATAAAACATCTAGTGGAATATACACACTAGCAAGTTCCAATTATAATCCAATGTGATCATCTCCATCTACTCCATCTGGAACTTTCCTTTAAATTCTTTGCTTGGCTTTATTCCACTTTTGGGAATGCATAAGAATAATGCCATGTTGATATTATTGTTTTCACAAGAATAAACATAGCATTAATTATTTTGCATGGGCCATGCAAGAACCATCACCTTCTAGTCTTTTGGATTTTATTTGAATCTTTGAGTGGATCATCCCCTTATCTCTCTCTGCCCCTCTTCATGCTTGGTCTTGCTTGATGCATGCAAGCATCTAAAACCCTACACCCATCTCCATCCATCCCATCTCCCCTCTCACCTCACCTCTCCTCTCACCAACCCGAGCCCCTCTCTAGCTAACCCTAGTCCCCACTCTCTCTCTCGGCCTCTCTCCTCTCTCACCTAGCTGGCCCCACCTGGCCACCCTGGACCCACCTAGCTACCACCACCCCAAGCCCTAACCCGAGCCACCACCCTACTCCAACCCTAGATCCATACCGAGCCTCCCTCTCTAGCTCTCTCCCTCTGCCGTGCGACCCCACCAGCCCGAGCCTCACCCGCCTGGCCCACCTGCAGCCACTCCCCATGCCTACCTGCCCCGGCCCGAGCCTGCCTAGCACGTGAAGGAGAAGGAAAAAGTGGCCGACGCCACCTTTTCCCTCCACCACGCCATCTACCCCCTCCCTCCGTTCCTATCTTCTCCCACCTCTCTGCTTCGCCCAGATCCATCCCCAGAACTCCCCAGGGCCTTGCCCTCTCCTCCCCTTCCTCTCCACCACCGGCCACCCTCTCTCGCCGGCCACCGTCGGCCTCCACCGCATCCCGTCGAACCAGCCGTGCAGCGCGTCCGTGAAGCGGCCTGGGAGATCGAGGACGCTCCTCTGCTTCACCCTGTACCCGCCAGCGAGGAGGAGGAGGCCTGTACACCGCTGCACGCCGAGACGCCCGCCGAAACCCTAGCTCCGCCCCGGCCTCTGCTTCCTCGCCGATCCGTCGTCTCCCAGCCGATCCACCTCCGTCGTCCACCCCGCGGTGAGCCACTGACCACCCTAGACATGCCCCTGTCCAGCTTTGCTTCCCGGTTGCGTCGTTCGTTTCGTCGAACGCCCACTGTGCGCCGCCGCTCGCTGGTGTCTGCAAGCTATCCGCGTCGCAGCGAGCCTTACCTAGACCCAAGCCTCCCTCCTGACAACTCCCCTAGCCCCGCCGCACTGGCTAGCCTCCTCAGCGCGGGCGCCCGCGACCCGGGTTCGATCCCCCGCTCTGCGCTGCACGCTGTTTCCCGTCAGACCGAAGAGAACGAAGAACAGTGCTGGGCCTGTGGTACTTTTCAGATAGCCCCCCCTTTTGTTTCGCCTCAACCCGCGGTACCTCGTGGACCCACTGTCAGCCGCACTAGCCTTTTTGCAGAGAGGTCCCTCTGCTTTCTCAGGTCGTAACCCGCGCTCCAGCCCCAGCCCCACCTGTCATTCCCTGTCTCCCTCGCCGCTGTCACGTGGGCCCGCGCCAGATGGCCCACCCCGCAGCCTCAGTGGCTAGGCGAGCCCGCGGTGAAAAAGGGTTTATCCGCGCGCTGAGTCCCAGTCAGCCCTGGCCCCACTTTTCAATGACTGTGGCTAGGTCTGGGCTGAGTAACAAAACGTTTCTGTCTTCTGTTTTAAAATAAACCTTTTCAGAAATTATTTAAATTCAAATTCAAATCTTTTTTTAAATAACTTTTAAAAGACAATTCCAAATAATACAAATAATATATTTTTTTGAATCAGAAAAATGTGAGGAATTCAAATATGCTATTCAAAATATATTTTGGACACTTTAATTCTCAAGTTGATTAAAATTACAATAAATGCCCTCTTTCTCAATTAATTAATAACTTTTGATTTATAACTCCAAATTTGACAAATGATATGTCTAAAATGATTAGCTCGACGAGACCTTTCTGCTTATGCATTCCATGTTCTGAATTGCAGCATGCATCATATAAATATAAAGTATACAGCAACTTATATGAGGTTTAAATGTGATTAAAACTCCATAAAACGCTTTATTATTGTATTCCACACCCCACCCATGCCATGCTACCTTATTGCCATGCAAATTGTGCATCATTCATCATGGCATGATTGTTTGCTTGTCGCATCTTATTCATATGCTTGTGCACTTTATTTATGTTGGCCCTTGTTTGTTTGGTTCTTCTTCGAATAGACGCTGAGCAGGGGATATATCAAGAAACCCAGGAGCACTACCCAAATCCTTCTCTCGCTTCAACTGAGCTGCCAGGCAAGCACTACCACATGCTTGCATACATATAGTACCTATTGCCTCTATCTTATTCTTGCATCATCGAGTCGCGATCGCATTAAACTGAATCCCAAGTACTGCATAGCCTTTACTTTTAAACCCCACCGAAGCTTGTTCCTCCATCCCATGAGCCATTACTACAGGAGTTGTTTGAGCCATGCGGGTCGTAGAACAGCATGTGTAGGGTATGTGAGTGTCTGATGGATAACGAGGTACCTAAACAAATTAACCTGAGTAGTATGGGATAACTAATGAAAGTGGCACCGGTGAGCAATATCTGCTATTTGGTTTTTCATGCTCACTTGTGTCCCGTAGGACCCCGAGTACTTGATTCCTGTTCCTTGAATATTCGCGCTATCCACATCCGGGAGGCTTATGGGACCCCCCTGAGCCAGAGCTTGATTCATTCTTATTTCTTGGGGCCACAAGTAGTTTGGGGCTTTATTACTATTCTGTACTTATGCCATGCTTTACTGCTTAATTTAAATTGTGCGAGGTACTGCACCTGTACTGTTTTGGAAGCGGAGTGTTTTCACGGTATCGACAAGCCCAGTCACATTTTCGGGTTCCCAGTCGTTTACAGCCACTAACGCAAACCTTGAGTCCGTCTCGGAGTCAGCTAACTTCGTTGCGGGTAGCTTAATGGGGTGCCCCCCTAAAATATTTCTGAATCCTGTGATTGCTTTGTCGTGAATGCCTCGTTGGGTTTTGATTTGGTTTTTCCGAGGTTGATCGAGTGTGTGTTGCTATTTGTGCACCCCTGCAGGGTAAAACTTTCTGAAAGCCGTGTCCGCGGTTATGGACGACTTGGAGCACAGTTTCTCGATCATAGACAAATATAACTAAAGTACCGCTTTTAATTTGACTAAGTAACTGACTAGTAAATAGTGCAACACTCACGGAATGGATAATAAAACTGCCAACGGATGGGGGGTGTTCGTCCGCTTCCTCGTTGGTAAGCGAGGAGGAGGATGGATCTGTTAATATTACTGTTATAACTGTTGTTATTAATTCACGGACATCCGTCTATCTTTGGTTAGGCGGATGGTTAGCGAGTATCTATAGAATTGTTAGGGTTTATCTTTTGCTGCAATTGCGTCACCCCAGGTTGTGTCCCCTTTAGAGGCATAAAGACTTCCTGAGTACCCCTAGGGTCTCACACGATAAATTATTTGATTCAGATGAACAGGTACACTCACGAGATGGATACTGGGTGGAGGAGACGGACGATGTGGGCAACGATCATTCGGTGTAGAGATTCCGGGAACGGGGATCCGTGAGATCTGTGGGCGGGATGTGTTTGTTATGGGGCATCTTATGCCGATTTGCTTCTTATCCGTACTCGGATCTTGTTTGCCGCTTCCGCCTGATACTCTGATGTTTGATGTATGAGGAGATATCCTAAACTATTATATCTATCTAGGATATTTGGATCTTGCCGTATGGCGTTGCAATATTTCTATTTCTTTTAGATGGAATGGCTCTGAGGACTGTTGTATGGTGGCTTGCATACATACTCATTTGTGTATGTAGTTGATCCCTTCGCCTGCCGATTACGCCGCCCGTTCTGGTCCCGATGTTTGGAAATGGTTAGGACGGCCGAAAGGTCTACCTGTGAGTGGCATTTGGGCCCCACCGTACTATTTTAACCATTTCCGCTCGTCCAGGCTTGTAACTAGGAGCGTAATTCACCGAGGTAGTTACATTGATAATGCGTCTCTCCACATCCGCAGCATCACCTCCATCTAACTCTGAGGATACCACTCCGCAATCCAAGGAAACGGGTAAAACTGTTTCAAAAGATAACGAAGTGGTTGGCAATGATACTAGCAAGAGCTCCTCCTCGAAAAAGGATAGCGGTAAGGATGGATACAATGAGGTTTCTCATGTGTATTCCCTTGATCCACCTATCCCTCACCCACATATACATAATAGGGGTGATCCACCCAAACTTTCTGCATCTACTTTCTCTCAATGGCAATTTTTGATGAAATCTCATGTGTGCAGTTCCTCCATAGAGTTGTGGAAGATCATCGAAAATGGTCTTCATGTTGGAAACCCCAACAATCTCACAAGAAGAGAAGTGGTCGATAGCCAACTCAACGCTACAGCTCTACACATGATACAGCTTGGTGTGGGTGACAAAGACATGCCACACATTCAGCATCTTAGCACAGCTAAAGAAGCTTGGGATGCCCTCACCGAGCTCTTCATCGGAAATGAAAGTATGAGAAGGAATAGATATGATGCCTTAAGCAATGAAGCTGAAGGATTCTATATGCTGGATGGAGAAGACCACGAGGACACGTATAGGAGGCTCAAGGCAATACCCACAACCTTCAGAAACCACGGTGCAGCTCATGTTGATGATGCTTGGATCAAGCGCAAGTATGTCAGTGCTCTTATGCCATTTGAGCCCACAGATTTGAAAAGTCTCCAAGGTAGGAATAAATATCACCTCATGTCATCCAATGCGGTTATGCAAGAAATGGCCGCTTTCAAAGTGACTGCCAAGAATGCCGAAGATGCTCGTGCTCGAGCTATGGGGATGCAAAAGGCGGTCAACATGGCCTTGAAGAATAGTGTGATTGATCATGATGAATATGCGGTAGAAGGTCTGGACTGTCCCGAGGATATAAAAAGGATCCACGGACAATACTTGGCTCTTTATGCAAGAAACTTTTGGAAAGATCCAGCCAAGGCTAAAGCTGAACTAGATCGCAAGAGTGGAGCCTATGGAAGAAAAGAAAATGGTCCCAAGCTGAGAACATGCTTCAATTGTGGTGACCGGGTGCACTTCGTAGCTGAGTGTCCATATCAAAGTAGGGAGGATAATGGAGGAAGACTCATTTTCAAGGACAAATCAAAAGCTCCACGTAAGAAACAGTTTGTAAAGAAGAATGCTCCTTTCAAGAAGCAACCAAAGATTGTTCTAGTGGCTCAAGAAGAATATTCATCGGGGAGTGAAGATGAGGACGAGGACGATAGCTCTCAAGAGGTGGCTGCTATAGCCACCACATCTACATCAACATATCTCTTCGACTCTCCGAACGAAAACATCATCAACAAGAATGCTACTTGCCTCATGGCAAGAAGCTCCGAGGTAACTTCGTCTAACTCTTCTTTTCATAAGGCTGTGATTAACATGGATGATCCTACTAGTCTTAAGGTTAAAGAAGAGATTATTGCTTTGGATTATTTCTACACTAACTTGCAAGGTGAGCACAAAGTTTGTTTTGAAGCTCTTATGGATCAGCTGGCCCAAAACGAAGCTCTCCTTGAAGAAAAGGGCAGAATTGAAAGGGAGGATGCAATGGAAATTGCATCCTTAAAAAATGCTCTTTAAGAGGAGGAAGAGGCTCGGGTCTCTCTTGAAGAGAGGCTTGAGTCTATTGAAGAGTCACATGATGAAATTATGACTAAACTTGTTAAGGAACGTGACAATGCTGTCACCAAAGCAAAGAAGTTAAAGAAGGAAAGGATTGACTTTGGGGCTGCTCATGATAGACTCTCCGAGGAATTGGAGAAACTTGACAATGCTCACAAGGCGTTGAAAAACGAGTTCTCTATTCTCATTGAGTCACATGATCAGCTTCAAAGTCGATTGGCCAAATATGATACTCCTAGCTCATCCAATTCAACATATAGTAACAAGAAAAATGCTAGTGTGGAAAAAGAAGTGATCAAGGACATCACTACCAAGGACAAAGGTGTGCTTGATGAAGTTCTTGGCAAGCAAAGGTCAAATCATGGTAAAGAGGGACTTGGGTATGTCACCAAGTCCAAGAAGAAGAAAACCAAGAACAAGACCAAGAATGTGCAATTAAAGACGAGCACCGCTGAGAAGAATGTCACAAAAGACAAGACTAATAATATTGGTTTTGCAGGGTCTCACAATCCGAATTATGAACTCTTTTGTGATGACTATGGCGATGTTTATGCTTATTATGTCGGTCCTTTTGATGAATATATTGCTTGGTCTATTTGGGTCCCAAAGACCCTTGTTACTAACATGAAAGGACCCATTGAAAAATGGGTATCTAAAACCAAGAAGTAATTTTCTTGCAGGGCTATGCTTCCGGTGGGTCGAAATGGGTGCTGGATAGTGGCTGCACTAGTCATATGACCGGAAGCAAGGAGATCATCACGGAGATGCGTCCAAATCATGATAATATCACAATCTCCTATGGTGATAAGTCAAAATCTCAGGTATTGGGTCTTGGCAAGGTTGTGGTTGCCCATGATATCTCTCTCGTGGACGTCATGCTTGTTGAGACCCTCGGTTACAACCTTCTTTCTGTTCGTTCCCTTGGCAAGATGGGTTTTGCTGTTTTTATCGATGATGATTTGGTGGTACTCTTGTGGAGCAAGTCTCTAAAGGTCGCTTTCGTTGGATACATCGAAAATGACCTGTATGTGATGGACTTCTCGGGGAAAACCACTTCGGGTCCGATGTGTCTATTCGGAAAGGCCGACGTGGGCTGGCTATGGCATCGCCGTTTAGCCCATGTCAACATGAGAACTTTGCAAAGTCTCCAGAAGGGTGGCCACATCCTCGGACTAAAAGACAATGTCTCTTTTGCCAAAGATCGTGTTTGCAGGGCTTGTGTAGAAGGAAAATTGCATGACTCTCCCCACAAGAGGAAGACTATTGTGTCATCAAAGAGGACCTTGGAATTACTTCATGTGGATTTATTTGGTCCTCCTTCTCATGCAAGTCTTGGTGGGAAGAAATATTGCTTGGTTATTGTCGATGATTACTCAAGATATACATGGGTCTATTTCTTCAAGCTGAAAAGTGAGACTCAACAAACTATCATCGACTTTGTCAATGAAGTTCAACGTCAACACAATGTTCCTATCTTGGCAATTAGAAGTGACAACGGCTCCGAATTCAAGAACTACACTTTAAATGACTTTCTTAGCGAAGAGGGGATTAGACATCAATATTCCGCTACGTACACCCCTCAACAAAACAGTGTAGCCGAGAGGAAGAACCGGACTTTGATGGATATGGCAAGATCTATGCTAGCTGAATTCAAGTCTCCTTATAATTTTTGGGCTGAAGCCATATCCACTGCTTCCCACTCATCTAACCGGCTCTACCTTCGAAAGATTTTGGACAAGACTCCATATGAAATACTTACCGTTAACAAGCCCAACATCTCATACTTCAGGGTATTCGGGTGTAAGTGTTTCTTTCTTATTAAAGGTGTCCATTTGTAAAAATTTGAGTCCAAGGCTTTAGAAGGTATTTTTGTTGGTTACGGCGCCGAATCCCACACTTATAGAGTCTACAACAAGTTCACTGGGATTGTTGTAGAATCTTGTAGTGTGGATTTCGATGAAAATAACGGCTCCTTTGTAGGGCAAGTTGATGTTTGTGATGCAGATGTTGAAATACCCCAAGATGCCATAAGAAGAATGGGCGTGGGATTTTTCCTCCCCATTGAGGAACCCCTTGTGGCGGATCGGGAAGGACAATGCTCCACACATGTGGAGCCCTCATCTACACAAGATCAACAAGCTCCTACTGTGGGAGAAAATCCTACACCAACACCACAATCTGCTGAAGATCATCTGTCCCCTGGACAAGTTGGTAGTCCCAGGCCGGACTATCCGCCCCCTCCAAGGGGCGGACAATCCGCCCCTGGCACTCCAACTCGTTTCAGAGGATCCGAAGGAGAAGTCAACAACTCTGAAGCTCCCAGGCCGGATTCTTCGACCCCCGAGGGCGGATTATCCGGCCCTGGGTCTCCAATTCCTGTCAGGCACTCTCAGGAAGAAGACTCTGGTACTTCACCTCCAAGGCCGGATAGTCCGGCCCCTCCAAGGGGCGGATTATCCGGCCCTGAAGAAAATGTTCAGCAACAATCTTCTGGTGTTAACGCAGACCAAGATCAAGGGCAGGGCAGTAATCAAGACAAGGATACAAATTCTAAATCAACTCCTTCTAGAAACAATAAGGACATTGAGGCTCGTGCTGATCGGAACCTTGAACTAAGAGGTCACACTCTTGACAAGGTTGTTGGTGATCTTCGACGAAGGGTATCCACTAGAAGAGAACTTGCAAGCTTCAGTGATCAGCAACCTCACATTTCCATGGTTGAACCGAAGAAGGTTTTTGATGCTCTTGAAGACCCCGACTGGGTTGTTGCAATGCATGAAGAATTAAATAACTTCGAACGCAACAAAGTTTGGAAGCTCGTAGAAAAACTAAAGGATTGCCGCAATGTTATCGGCACCAAGTGGATCTTCAAGAACAAACAGGATGAAAATGGCATTGTTGTGAGGAATAAAGCATGGCTCGTGGCTCAAGGATTCTCTCAAGTGGAAGGAATTGATTTTGGCGAGACTTATGCTCCTGTGGCTCGTATTGAGTCCATCCGTATCCTTCTTGCATATGCAGCTCATCATAATTTTAAATTACAACAAATGGATGTTAAGAGCGCTTTCCTTAATGGTCCTCTACATGAGTTAGTATACATCAAGCAGCCCCCGGGGTTTGAGGACCCCGAATTCCCGAACCATGTCTACAAACTCGATAAGGCGCTCTATGGCCTTAAACAAGCCCCACGTGCGTGGTATGAGCACCTTAAAGAGCTTTTGCTAGACCGTGGTTTCGAAGTTGGGCAAATCGATCCCACTCTTTTTACTAAGAAGGTTAATGGGGAGCTTTTTGTATGCCAACTTTATGTAGATGACATTATTTTTGGCTCTACTAACCAAGCTTTTAACGATGAATTTTCAAAGCTTATGACTGACAGGTTTGAGATGTCCATGATGGGTGAGCTAAGGTTCTTTCTTGGATTTGAGATCAAATAACTTAGAGAGGGAACCTTTATTAATCAAGCTAAGTACATCCAAGACATGCCCAAAAGGTTCAAGATGACGGATCTCAATGGCGTTGCTATCCCAATGCAAACAAAGTGTCATCTTGAGCTCAATCCCAAGGGTAAAGACGTGGATCAAAAGGTATACCGATCCATGATTGGCTCTCTCCTTTACCTCTGCGCATCTAGGCCCGATATCGTGTTAAGTGTAGGAGTGTGTGCAAGGTACCAAGCCGCTCCTAAAGAAAGCCACTTAGTGGCGGTCAAGCGAATCTTCCGATATTTGGTTCATTCCCCAAATTTTGGGTTATGGTATCCCAAGGGTTCAAGTTTCTCTCTATGTGGTTACACTGATTCAGATTGGGCTGGTGACAAAGATGATAGGAAATCAACCTCTGGTGCATGTCAATTCTTGGGCAGGTCTCTAGTGTGTTGGCCATCAAAGAAACAGAATTGTATTTCACTCTCAACCGCCGAAGCTGAATATGTTGCTGCTGCAAGTGCTTGTACACAATTTTTATGATGAGGCAAACTTTAAAGGAATATGGTGTCAATTGTGACAAAGTGCCTCTATTATGCGACAATGGAAGTGCTATCAAAATTGCTTACAATCCAGTGCAGCATACAAGAACAAAACATATAGAGATTCGCAACCACTTTATTCGGGATCATGTTGCTCGTGGTGATATTGCCCTATCCTTTGTGAGCACGAAGAACCAACTTGCTGATATTTTCACGAAGCCCCTTGATGAAGCAAGATTTTGTTATTTGAGGAATGAGCTAAATATCATAGATTCAAGGAGCTTGGCTTGACTACCCTTGCACACTCACTTGCTCTTATTCATGTATTTGGTTTAGATGCGGGCATAAACATAGGGGGAGTGTGGTCCTAATTAGTTGGGCCAACCCTCCCCCCATAATGCCGAAAGCAAGTCAAATCATTTCCCTTAATATCATTTTATGATATGTGGGTCATCGATGAGCATTGGTTTTGAACTCAAGATACATCTTCGCGGTGTCATGCCATGCGCTCCAACATGGTGGATTCGGCCACCGCCCTCTTCCTCGAGAAGAGTTGGTTTCTCATGGGTCTCGTTGGATTTTCTTACATATCTCATGTTCTTATGGAAAACACACTCAAATTTGGCTTTTGTTTGCTTTGATTCTTGCAAATTTTGGTGTGTAGTACCATCTCAGTTTGTTGCTCTCAACCCAAGCCTTTCTCTACCTCCTTGAACCATCTATTCTTGCACACAAGTCCTCTAAAACACAATCGGGAGGTTTGCTAGGTTGCTCTGGCCTGATTCTGTATTTTACAGAATTTCTGGGGGGGGGGGGATTATCCGCCTTAAGTGGGGGGCGGATTATCCGCCCTGGGCGAAATCAACCGCCTATAGGATGGGTCGGGGAGGGCAGGCTCAAACAGAGTAGCCAGTCCTCCCCCAACCCTACCTCTGCCCCCCAGCCGCCGTCGGAGCATCCGCCTCTCCCGGAGTCGATTCGACCACCGAATTCTCCGGGCTCTCCCTGGATCTTCTTCACCTCGCCTCCGGGTATCTTCTCCTCCGCGATTTTCCTCCAATGAGTGAGGGTGGTTCCAAGCCGACCAAGACCTTCGTCCGTCGTTCCCGTGCCCGTTATCTCAAGCCCACTACAGACGGGAAGTTCATTGACGAGACCGAGGTCAGCAGAGCAGCAAGAGAGGCTGAACGGATGGCAGAGGCAAGCAAGAAAACTAAGAGGACCGCATCTCGCAAGGGTAAACAGTCTCGACCCAATTACAAGGCTATGGACAGTCTTCAGTATGCCACCATTCGTCAGACTGATTATTATGATGAGGCTGACAGTGATGGTCCCCCCGAGGACGAAATGTTTTGGAATGCCCACTTTCGGGCTATTCATGATGATGTCTATGCTACTCTCAAGAGTCGCCCCATGCGTCCCATCAATTTGACTGAGGCTCAATCCAAGACAAGGCTCATTGAGGCACTAGATGTGACCAACAAGATGGGGCTGAACCACCTCATGACTATCCAATGCAACTATGATTCCTCTGTGGTGCGGCAGTTCTTCTCAACTCTGGTGATTTGCGGTGATGAGCGCCGCACTATGAAGTGGATGACAGGGACCACCATGATTCAGTCGGACTTTCGCACCTTTGGGCAGGTTCTTGGTTATGCATTCCATGGCCATGACACTCCTTCGGGCCACTGTATCATCTCTCCTCTGAAGCCATCCAAGGATACTGCACTTGCTCCTTGCCTTTCCTCTGATGGGGTTGCTGGTACTTTCGCTGGTCTCTCTCCCTTGTATGCAGCCCTTGTTGGAATTTTTAGGGACTGCATCGCTCCTAGTGGTGGCAACAATGACAGGATCCGTGGCCACCTGGTTCCACTTCTTGCGTTTGCTCACGAGTGGCCACTAACTCTGGATCAGCCACAGGTTACAAACTGGATGTCATGGACTATATTTATCATGAGATGACGGATGCTATGATCAACAGGCTCTCTATTCCTTATGCTCCGTTCATAATGATGCTCATCAAGCATATGTTGCCACATGAGGATTTTGGCACTGCTCTAGATGGAATTCACAAGCCCAAGAAAATCTACAACAAGGCTCAGAAGACCCATCACCCTTCCACTGCCCTGGAGTCCTTCATGCGTGATGCTCGGGCTAGTGGTCGTCGTTCCACGGTGTCCCCAATGGCACGCGAGGTTAAGCAGCTTACTTGGTTCGAACGGAACATTCTTTGCATGGGTATTGACACTCACAAGGGCCAATATGAGGCGTACCGCAGGTATCATGAGAGGTATCACACGCAGCAGCTTATTCTCCACCATGTCTCAGGTGCCACTGGCCATCCACCTCCTCCCACTACTCCGGATCCGTATGCTCAGTGGAACACCTCAGGGATCAACTATGGCGAGCTCGAGAGTTGCCTCTTTCCTCCTCCACCGAGGGCACCCACTCCTCCAGCTGATGACGATGATGATGAGTATGATGAAGAGGAAGGGGACGGGAATGACTACGACAAGGATGAGGAGGAGTGATCTCCAGGGGCGTTAGCATCGCTCTTCTTCCTTTTTGGCATTTCGATGCCAAAGGGGGAGAAGTAGTTCTATTAGGTCTCGTGGATTTGCGAGGGTCGGGCACAAGCTTTTCTCTTTTAGTCGTTTTTATTTGCTTGCTTGTGCCTTTTCTAGCGTGAACTCATTTGCTATTTGTGTTTGTCTATGTAAGACTATGTCGTACTCCACTATGTTTGGTACTATGTTTGGTATTCATGGAATTCTGGATTTATCTATTATGGACCCCATGGAATTCTGGAATTATGGAGCATATTTGATGGCATATGGATTCATGGGATTATCTATGTATGCTTTGGCTATATTCTCATCCCGGTGGTATGACCTTGTTTACCAAACCACTTTGTTTCAATTATCTTGGTTATGGAAGTAGTGTTCTCTCTAGTGTGTGTATTTGTATTCAAATGCAAATCTTAAATATGCACACATCTAGGGGGAGCGTCTTTCATTATTTAAGGTGGCATTTGCCGGTTTCATTGCAAACCCTAATATTGTCATCTAACACCAAAAAGGGGGAGATTGAAAGAACATTTTATAATCCCTAGTGTTTTGTGTGTTAGATAACAATATCAAGGATTATTTAATGTGTGTTGAAGTGTTGCAGCTACCTATGAGAAAAAGGGAAAGGGTTCTGTTTTTGGGGGGCGGATAATCCGCCCCTCCCTCTTCCCAAGTTGGCGCAAGCCCCAGAAGGGGGGCGGAATTTTGGCCGGATTTTCCGGCCCCGCCGGATAATCCGCCCCTCAGGGGGGCCGGATAGTCCGCCCCCCCCTTCTCATCGCCAAGGCGCAAGCCCCAGAGAGGGGGCGGAGTTTTGGCCGGACTTTTCGGCCTGGCCGGATAATCCGCCCCTCAGGGGGGCCAGATTATCCGCCCCCCAAGATCTTCACCAAGTTCTGCAGGCGCCAGCCCTAGAGAGGGGGCGGAGTTTCCCTCGGAGAATCCGCCCTTGGGGCGGAGTTTTCCCAGGGGGCGGATAATCTGCCCCAAAGTGGTGCAACGGCCAGATCTGGGGAGGGGGTATTTAAGCCAGCCTTCCCCCTCCTGCCAGACCTCTTGATTCATCTCGAAAAAGACCAGATCAGATCTGAAAGCTTCATCCAAGAGAGCTCCACCTAGATCCACCCAAAGGCCCCATCCCTTGGGGAATCGAAGGAGGGGAACTCGATCTTCATCATCAGCAATCAAGCGCTTCATCTCCTCTCCATTCATTTGGAGAACCCCCCATCTAGTATTTATTGCAAATATCTAGATCCTTGTTTTTGTTTATATTGATAAACCTTGTTCTTGTGGCAGCTTGTTGTCATCTCGGGAGCCCCCAATTCGGTTGTGGGTGTGTGCCCCGATAGTGTTGTAAAAGGCACCGGTTCCCGCCTCGAAGGGATCCAATAGTGGAGAAGGTGGATCAGGCCTCTCGTGGAGAGATCCATCGGAGAATAGGGTGAGGCCTATTGTGGCGTGGTGGTCTTAGAACCGCCCACCCCTCCAACACAGATGTACTTCCCTTAACAAGGAACGAACTGCGGTAAAACAAATCCCTGTGTCTCCGCGTGCTCCACTACGGTTTCCTCGCTCCTCTTTTACGTGCTTAGTAGTTACGTTTACATATAGGGAAATTCTCGTAGTATTATATCTAGAGAATTTACTTTGTGTCAAGCCTAAAATTGAAAAAGTATTAAAAATTGGTTAGCACCTATTCACCCCCCTCTAGGTGCCCATACGATCCATTTCAGATGAGTTGATGCGAGTGTCGCCCCGATCTTCGGATGAACCTTCGGCAATGTTTTTAGGCGAGCATTCTCCCCCTTTCTACCTATTTTACATTTCTAGTCTTTACTTCCTCCTATTGATCTATTGCTATCTGTGTTACGATGCTATAGATTCCGTACCCCGTTATACTTCCCTGCAGCCCTTATATTGCCATGGACACATCCTATTACCTGTTGTTTGGTAGATAGTAGGCCTTGCGAGTCATAGTTGCTTGCGCAGGTGATGCGTCACGCCGTCGATCTTCCACAGTTGCTGGAGTAATGCCGCATGTTTAATGTTGGAGATGATCATGGCTTTAATTACCGTTTAATAACTAAAATTGAAGTAGGTAAATAATGCAGAGGTACAGGTGGGCAATACCTGTTATTTGGTTCTTAACCGTCCACTTGTGTCCCGTAGGACCCTGAGTACTTAATACCTGTTCTTTGAATATTCGCACTATCCGCATGTGGGCCCATGAATCCCCTTAGCATGAGCTTGAGTCATATCTTATTTCTTGGGGCTACAAAGTAGTTTGGGGATTTATTAGTATCCCGTACTTATACCATGATTATTCCAAGCTTTACTGCTTTATTTACTATTGCGCATGGAGCGCCTGTTGTTTTGGATCGTGACATGATTTCGCGGTATTGACAAGCCTAGTCACACTTTTGGGTTACCAGTCGATTACAGCCGTTCTCGCAAACTTCTGGGTCCGTCTCGGAGCCGGTCAACTTCGTAGCGGGTAGCTTGGTGGGGTGGCCCCCTAAAATATTATATGAATCTTGCGACTTATTTGTCGTGATGCCTCGTTGGGTTTTTATTTGGTTTTTCCGAGGTTGATCGTGCATGTGTTGCTATTTGTGCCCCCTGCAGGGTAAATCTTTCTGAAAGCCGTGTCCGCGGTTATGGGCGACTTGGAGCACAGTATCTCTATCATAGACAACTATAACTAAAGTAGTGCTATAAATTTGACTTTGAAAGGACTAGTAATCAGCTTCAATATAACGGAATGGCTAAATAAAAGTACCAACAACTGCTGGGTTTTTGAATGTCTCATGGTATATGTATCTGACTAGTAAGTATTGCAACTACAACGGAATGGTTAAATAAAACTGCCCACTGTTTATTATATCAGGATGACTCATGCTATCTATATCTGACTAGTAATTGCTGCAACTATAATGGAATGAATAAAACTTCCAACTGTGTGAGTTCCTCGGTGGGCTTCTCGTTTGGTCTCGAGGGTGGGGGGGGGAACACCAGGATGGGTATGTTTTGTGTTAGAATCAGGTTGGATCTGAATAGGTCTTTCATATCCCTCTTTGATAGCCGCCAGTTGTATTGAGTCTCTATAGGTTGTTCAGTGCATGTAGCGCTGCCGCTTCAGTACACCATACATATGTATGCGAGGACTGCCAAATTCTAGTCTCGTCGTGTACTGGCCTTAGTACTGACCGCTCTCTTTTTCCTTTGCCCTTTGTCGGCACCCCTATTGTTTAAGCAGGTTTTCATATCCACGTCGTTAGTAGGGTTACCCTTCTGGCTTGGCCTCGGCAGGGTTATGGACGCCATTGGTTATGCTTCAGGGCTCTTAGCCCCATTTGCATCTTGTCCGTAGTCGGACGTTGTAGCGTTTTCAAGGTGATTTGGATCTTTGTATTGTATACCTATATTCTTGACTCTTTGAGTCGCTGTTGTATATATCAGTTCTGTGGGTTCCATTGTGGACTATTGTGTAATGATATTACTTCGTTTTCCACCCGCACGAAAGTGCCTGGTGGGCGCCTTTGAATCATTTCTATGCGGGTTTGGCGGGAATCGCTAAAACTTGCATAGGGCCGATCTGAGGGTGTTACAGAGTGGTATCAAAGCTCAGCAGTTATGATACCCCACTGGTCCAGCCTGTAGGATAACCTAGCTAACGGACGTCGTAGAGTGTCAAAAACTATTTTCGAAAATTGGTTGGATAGATCTGATTAGGTCTGTTTTTACTTCTTATCCCTCTGCTATTGTCCTCTTAACTCGACGTGTTTTGAATCTGTTCTCTTAGCTTTTCTTTTAGTCCAGGAATTCTCGTGGTTGGGTTTCCATCGCACCTTCAGGGTTTCACTTCTGCCTCTTGTAACGGTGCTTCGACATCCGGCCTTCATGCTATCTGATCAATCTTTCATCTGTTGTACCTTTCAGTGGACCAAAAATTCACTAAATTTTTTCTTTGCATCTTCCGGTGTTCTCCTTCACGATGACCTCTTCTAGATCAGATCCGATGAGGAGCCTACATCATTCTTTTGTTTCCAAACCTCGAATGATGAGATCTTCAATCTGATTCTAAGAGTTGGTTGCATAATTCTCCTATTCATGTGCAGAGTAATGCTTTGGGTGCGCGATGGACTGATCACCATCTGACTACTCTTATCATTCGCTTTTGTACATTGAATGGTGGATCGATGCAATTCTACTCCTTCCACAGAAGTTAGAGGTGTCCTTATATTTTGATACCTCGACCTTCGTCTTTGTTTCTCCGGAGTGTTCTCTCGATGATCATGGACAATGACCCTTTGTTGGTGGTGTCGCCGCTTTCCAAGATGAAGAAAGAACCCCTATTTGTGGTGTCGCGAGGATCTACATGAAGTGATAATTTCCAGACTGTCTACTTTCTTCCCCGTAACATGAGGCGGATCTCGAGGACGAGATCCATTGTTAGTGGTGTCGAATTGTAGCACCCCGGGTGAAACCACTACTAGGAAATCGCAGTCGTTATACCTTGTGCATCATCATGACATCCTGATGCATCTATTTGCCTAAAACTATTTGCGAAAAGCCCTATTTTTGTTTTCTACAAATACCCCGTCTCTTTATTCAATGCGATACCCCGGAACCTTCTCGGATATTTTTGTTTATCTAACACTATTAGAAAAAGGTTTAAAAGATAAAACTAAATATTAATATAAGAAGTTTTATAAAACCTTTGGGGGAGTCAGCCAGCTGCCAGGCCCAAAAGCCCAGCAGCTAGCCAACTACCACCCCAAATCCTAGAAACCCTAGCAATCCCAAACCCTAGCCATCTAACCTAATCCCATCACAATCCCCTGCCGTCGCCATCCCTCCTGGCCACCACACTCGCGCGCTGCCTGTCGCACACGCATGCAACGCTTCAGCTGCCAGTACCCACTCGACCCTCACCCTGGCCCCACACCGCGGGCTCGACCCCCACGCGAGCTGCGTCAACCCCACGCACCACACACCAAATCGCCCCAACCCCGCTCCACCTGCTCGTCCGCTTCCTTGTCTGGGTCCCACCCCGTGTCGTGATCCTCCTCTCGATCGAATGCGCGATCCCCGCACTCATCTCCCTCTCGCCCTGCTCCCAGACCCACCGCCACCGCCATGGGAGCCCTCTGGCCGCGTGCGCCCTTCCTTGTCACGGGCCCCCTCTTCCTGCCGCCTCCTTCCCTCGCCTAGAGCTCACCATCCTCCCCGCTCGCGAGCTCCTCTGGCGCCGCCGCCGCCGGATCCTCGCACCTTCGCTGACCCTACATCTCGCGACCATCGCCGCGCAGGCCTCTCCTCATGCCGCCGGACCCCACCTTCCGGTCCCAGCCTCCGGACCCGTGCCCCAGCACTAGCGCCGCCTGGGGCCTCCTCTTCGCCGACCACGTCCGGCCGCCTCCGGTTCGACCACCAACGCCTCTGTTTGTCCCGGCCGCCGCACCTCCCTGCGCGCCTCTGACCGCCGCTAGGGTCCCTCTTTTTCACCTTGTCGAGCTCGCTTGCTTCCTCCACTACTTTTGACCCTTCCTGCATGCACCGTTCCTTCCCGTGAGCACGTGCGTGGCCGCCCTAGCAGTACTCTTGGTGCATGCGACGCCCGCGTGATCGTGACCGTGTCCACCATTGTTTCTGCCCGTGTGTTCCATGGGGACACCAAGTCAGTAACACTCCAAGGACTTCCCGAAGCCACCCAAGCTTGTTCATGAGTCCTCACCAACTCCAAGATCATCCGTGTGGCTCCCCTCTATGGTTTCGAGCCATGAACCCGACAGGATGATTGCGACGACAAGTTCGACACCGACAATCGAAAGGGAACCCCAAGTACTCCGACATGGAACCCGATCCTGAATGCCAAGGTCTTCTTCACGGATGCGTATCCGAAGACCCTCTATCCCGAGGCCGATCCCTGAACCCCCTGGAGCCCAAGATCATCGAACCCATGTGTGATTCCCTTCCCGAGCCCTATTTTATAAAATGTAATATAAACTTGTGCATCTTAAATTATTCATGTTGTATACATATCGGTTTGGGGGCATTATGCCGATTCACCTCATATTTAAATATGGAGGCCATATACAGGCGAATCTAGCCTAATATTGACTCCATTTAAATTTGTGTAGCGAACCGATGCAGTGTTTCAACTTGTTAAGACAATATTTAAATTGCGGGGTAGCTAAACAACATGAACCTACTAATCAATTGTTGGGACCCCGGTTCCGTTTAATATGCCTAATCGCATCACACCTTTGCCATGTCATACATAATATATACATCATGTCGGTCTTCTGCCGTAGTATTAAATAGTGCAGCCGGTGTTTTTCTAGTGCTTTGCTTCTTCACGGACTAGGTCGATGAGTTGATGCGAGTGTCGCCCTGATCTTCGGATGAACCTTCAGCAATGTTTTCAGGCGAACATTCTCCCCCTTTCTACCTATTTTACATTTCTAGTCTTTACTTCCTCCTGTTGATCTATTGCAATCTGTGTTGTGATGCTATAGCTCGTACCCCGTTATACTTCCCTGCAGCCCTTATATTGCCATGGACACATCCTATTACCCGTTGCTTGGTAGATAGTCGGCCTTGCGAGTCATAGTTGCTTGCGCAGGTGATGCATCACGCTGTCGATCTTCCACAGTTGTTGGAGTAATGCTACATGTTTAATGTTGGAGATGATCATGGCTTTAATTACCATTTAATAATTAAAATTGAAGTAGGTAAATAATGCAGAGGCACAGGTGGGCAATAGCTGTTATTTGGTTTTTAACCGTCCATTTGTGTCCCGTAGGACCCCGAGTACTTGATACCTGTTCTTTGAATATTCACACTATCCACATGTGGGCCCATGAATCCCCTTAGCATGAGCTTGAGTCATATCTTATTTCTTGGGGCCACAAAGTAGTTTGGGGCTTTATTACTATCCCGTACTTATACCATGATTATGCCATGCTTTACTGCTTTATTTACTATTGCGCGTGGAGCGCCTATACTGTTTGGATTGTGGCATGATTTTGCGGTATCGACAAGCCTAGTCACACTTTCGGGTTCCCAGTCGTTTACAGCCATTCTCGCAAACCTCTAGGTCCGTCTCGGAGCCGGACAACATCGTAGCGAGTAGCTTGGTGGGGTGGCCCCCTGAAATATTATATGAATCTTGTGATTTCTTTATCGTGATGCCTCATTGGGTTTTCATTTGGTTTTTCTGAGGTTGATCATGCGTGTGTTGCTATTTGTGCCCTCCTTCAGGGTAAATCTTTCTGAAAGCCATGTACGCAGTTATGGACGACTTGGAGCACAGTATCTCGATCATAGACAACTATAACTAAAGTAGTGCTATAAATTTGACTTTGAAATGACTAGTAATCAACTTCAGTATAGCGGAATGGCTAAATAAAAGTACCAAAAACTGCTGGGTTTTTGAATGTCTCATGGTATATGTATCTAACTAGTAAGTATTGCAACTACAACGGAGTGGTTAACTAAAACTGCCCACTGTTTAATATATCAGGATGACTCATGCTATCTATATCTGACTAGTAATTGCTGCAACTATAACAGAATGAGTAAAACTGCCAACTGTGTGAGTTCCTCGGTGGGCTTCCTCGTTTGGTCTCGAGGGGGGAAACACCAGGATGTGTATGTTTGGTGTTAGAATCAGGTTGGATCCGAATAGGTCTTTCTTATCCCTCTCTGATAGCCGCTAGTTGTATTGAGTATCTATAGGTTGTTCAGTGCATGCTGCGCTGCCGTTTCAGTCCACCATTGTCAACACCCGGATTTTTAATCCCAGATGCCTGTTATGCCATACATCGCAATCCCAGGATTACCATTTTTGTGATACATAACAGATTTGTATATCACAGTACATCATCCATTACAATCCATACATAAGTCTTACACAAATAAGGATCTCATGATCCAATTCTTAATACAACTCAAACAACGGAATAACGTAAAGATAACGATAGCGTAGGCGAAGCTCCATCTTCAGGGTCACAGGCAATGCTGATGATGGGAGATGATCCTAGTTGTCGTAAGCTTCCTGCAATCTGTCATCCTGATGCTCCTCTTCATAGTCTGGCCACGGGAATAGCCAGGGACAAAGCCATGAGTACTCTTTAAGTACTCGCAAACTAATACTTATAAGTTAAGGGGGTTTTTGTAGTAGGATACTAAGCTCTAGGGTTGTTTTGCAAAAAGCCAGATTTACCTCTACTAAGTTTAGAAGCAAAGAAAACTAGTTGAAAGTTTTATAACATCTAAGTGGGAATTTGAATTTCATATCACAACTCTATTGTGGTCAAGTCAAAGTCATAATTCATTTCACATGTCATTTTGAAAACATCTGACGGGGGAATAGTATGGCCACTCCAACTGTCCATAACCGCGGACGCGGCTATTCGAATAGTTTGACACTCTACAGATATTGTACACTTTCACCACAACATTCGATACATCCGTCAGGAAAAATCCTGAATTCACCATACTCAGTATGCGGATAATCAATCCTAACCTTTCAATTACACGCACTAGTATAGGCACCTGTCCTGTGAGTTTGGCCTCCCAACCATGACCAACTGTCATCTTGGGTACTGCACAGGTGGACAATCTTCACAAGGTAGCCCCCCTGGAGGGGAGAAATTCAAATTTGTCAAATTTGGAGGGACAAAATTTCCTGATGTAAGAGATATCAAATTCTTCCCTCTTAGTTTCTTGGAGACAAATAATTTCACAACTAGATTCATCAATCTTATTTCTGAGGGCAACCCACTTTTTATCAGAATTAATGCCCTTGCAAGGGAACCCATACTAAGGTATATAAATTTCCAGTCAAGCCCTACCCAATTTTCGGGTATCGTGGTTGTACGGTAAAATTGGAATGGTATCACATCCAAACAACCATTAGTTTTATAAAGGGCTAAGGCTCGTGCCTCAACATTTTCATCATCAAAATCATCTGGTGTTCAAGAACACATGTCAAAACATTTCAGTAGAATGATTCATCATTCTAAGGTTTTCATAACCATTTTCACCAAGTATTCCCATCTAAAGTTGATCAAGTTTTATGCTTAGCACTAGCATCTACAAGTGGGTGTAAAGGCTAATGAGGGGTAATAATTAAGTGGGGATTAGTGAAGTTCAATCTCATGCCTTAGGATGACATCAAGATTATCTAACTTAGGCCAAATTTTATGCTCTTTATGTTACCTTCCAATATCCTTCTAATATCTACAAGTCACTATGTAAACTCTAAGAGAAAGCTTTGATAAAGAAAATAAAGTATAAAGCTTGCAAGTAAAACTAGGATGGGGTATCATTAATTGTATCTAACCAAGCATGCTTAATGCAAGTATAGGTTATCTAACTTTCACAGTTGCAAGTGTTAGCTTGCAAGGTTTCAAGTATTGGCTTGCCTTGTGCAGAGCAGTGGTTGAAGTTCTCCTCGGCTTGTTCCTCATAGTATCCTCCTTCCTCCTCGTATCCTTGGTTGGTACTAGCGTCTATAAATAAATACGAGGTACACAATCACCAAACAATACATAACTATTTCTAATCATCACACAAAGGTTCACACTAGATGATCTAGCATCATCACTATTATCACAAGGATTAAAGCACTTGTCTTATTTATTTTATTTGAGAAAAGTAATTTCTACTCATTGAAAAACTACTTAAGATTTAATATTCTCCAACTCAAACATCGGATCATGTTGACACATGTCATCACCACATATTTCAGTACATGGAAATATGATTTAAAGTGGTGTCACAATTTAATTGTAGGGGTCCCAACCTTAGATAAGATTGATCCCTCCTGTGTTTACAATGCTAGTCCCTGGATCAATAGCTAGCATCCACAGTTTAGATGTAATATCAAGAAACAAGGGTCATAATATAACTTTATAACCAGGAATAACATAATTTTATTACATCAAACATAGCTCATTAGGCTATTACATTACATTGCAGCGGAACAAATATAGTCATGGGTCCTTCATCTTCAAAGTGCCACAGGCAGATGTTGGTTGTAGACTTTGTAATCCTAAACAATCAATCTTCACTAAAATCAATCAAACCTGCAACATACAAGTTACAGCCACAAAGGTTCAATACATTTGAATTGTATTGGCAAGTGATACTATATTTGTATAGTGGAGTCTATCATCTATATGCATTTGGCTAAGTGGAGTTGAGGCTTTGCATTACTCAAAATAGATTTTCCTTATCATTTTGAAAATACTAGGTTTTTGCTTGACAAAATCATTTTCTCAATCAAAGATTTCAAGATCCTTGTACCAAGCCATCTCTCCATCAATGATTGAAGAATTCAAACAACCCTTGTTCAAACCACAAGATTTTAATTTAGAAATTTGAATGATGAGATTCTTGATTGCTTCCATGTCTTGATGCTCAAATTGTCCTTTACCAGGGACATGGCTAAGTACTTAGGTTTTACACTCTGCAGAGGTGGTGCACTTTACCCACAAGACTTGGTTTCCCAAGACAAAATCTTTCAGAAGCCTTCCCTTAGACCAATATGGACGCGTTCCAACCTATCAAACACTACCACCAACTGTCCATATGGCTAAGTTCTTGCAACCTATATGATCATGGCAGAGCCCATATTGCCAAGTGGTTGCACTTGAAGCTTCTCAACATTTGACATCTCAAATCCCTTTGTTTCCTGGGTGGCATACCACAAGTGAGATACACAATCCAAGTCCATGGCATTGTGAACCACTCAACCATTCTCCACCATGCTATTCCATTCCACCCAGGTGATTCATTAACTTAGTTGTTTTATTAGACAAAATCACAAGTCCTTAGACTTAGAATATTTTTCCATAGTGTGAATATATATTCCACCCATGTTTTCTATTAGCTAGGCTAAGCTTGGTAGTAATAGGAAACTTAACTTAGGAAATCCTACTAAGGATTCTTCTACTAGGTTTTCCTATAGTAAGATCTATACTTAGCAAAATCCATGCAAGTTTTACTTAGCAAAATTACTAATGCATAGTGAAAGTATTGGGATAGAAAGTATGAAGCATCACTTGCCTTTTTGGTAGGGAATGGTGGTTCACTCCTTGGTCTTGTTAGTCTCACACTTCACTACAAGTCAAACAAGCAAACACTAATTCAATCTACCAATCAAGCAAAACAACACACATAAATAACAAAGTCAAAGAAATGCATGCAAGCATGCCAAGCTTTGTTTTGTTTGAAAAAGTGGTTCCTAGTGGGTCATAGACATTTGGGTACATCTAATGGTCATTTTCTAAAGTGGCCAAGTCATTTTCAAAAAGGTTTCACTTTAAAACCATTTTCAAAACAAAGTGTTATTTTATGTGGTGTAGAAATATCTTTTTTACTAAGGCATTAGCCTATAGGGTTCACCAAATGAGTTGCTATTGCAAAACTTGGTGTTTTGGTCAGTAGGTTTGGTCCAAACCATCTACTCAAAGTTTTCTTCCCATAAACATTTCCATAATAAAATCAATTCTTTTTATTTGGCTAGAAAATGACTAAGTCAAGTAATCCAACCTAAATCTTACAAAAATCATTTTTAACACCAAGGGTTGGTTCCTAGGGTCAGTAAGATCACAACAATCCAATTTGTAAAGGTTTTATCTCTAAATTCAATTTTAAACAATTTTTATACTCTAAAAAAGTACACAAATGTTTCTGCAAATTCAAACAAGCTAACATATACTATTTGTCAAACTAAGGCCATGGTTGGATAGGGCTTGTTCTCCTGAATCCATTGATATAAAATTTGTCAAAATTGGACGTGTGGATCAAAAGTTATAAGGGTTTGAAAATGGCATTTAAATCTGTTTTCAAAAATCTGTTTTAAAACATCTCTGGCCACGTGTCTGTATCTTATTGGCTCATAACGGTTCGGTAGGATCGCGTGATGTGGACCGCAGGATTTAAGTGGGATTGTGCGGTGCAGATCAAACGTAACGGTTCGGGTTAAGTGATCTATCGTGTGCATAGGATCGTGATCTAACGGCTCACATCGTATCAACCAGGAACTGGCGGCGCTGCGGTGGCTACCGGCGGCGGAGCGGCCTGGCGGTGACGTTGCCGGCGATGCAGGAAGCGGGAGAGGAAAAGGGGATGCTCACCGAGTTCGTGAGGTGACGCTGATGCTCAACTCGCTTACGGTTTGTCAGGGGGTGCACTGTTTCAGCCGTGATTCCTCGCCGGAGTAGTGGACGGCGACGGACGGTTCTGTCCACGGTCGAAGACGAGGCTGTGGTCCACGAGAAGACAAACGGAGGACGGGGTTAGCTGCGCAAGACCATGGCAAAGATGTGTGCGTGAACGGAAGGGGTCGGGGTGGTCTAGAATTACCGGAGAAGCTCGTCGGAGGCGAGACAGACGGCGGCGCGGTCAGATGTTGTCGAAGCCGATGCTCTGGGCGCCCGCGGTCAAATGGGTGGTACGGGGAGGAAGGCCTGGGAGTGGGGAAGCTGCTAGGGTGATCGAGAAGGCTGGGGGTGGCGTGTACTGGCCTGAATTGGCCGGAGACGGTGGTCGGAGCCGAGGCAGTCGAGGAGAAATTGGGATGGACTGGAGGCGTGCTTGGGGAAGGGAACAGAGGGGAACGAGAGAGGAGTCACTGGCGTTTAAGTGTGTGTGGTCAGGGGGCGTTAATCGCACGGCATTGAAGCGAATTGACGAGGCAATCAATCGGCAGTAAACGGCGAGGAACGGGTCGCTGCGGGTGGAGAAGAAGAACAGGGGAGTGGGGTCCTCTGTCAGTGAGAAAAGGAGAGAAAGGGGGAGGTCCACTTGTCAGGGGCTTTGCGGGTTGTTTCAGCGGTGAGGTAAACGGTTCGGGGAGGGGAGAGGGGAGCTGGGCTGGATTGGCTTAGTGGGCTGGGCCTTTTGCACTATTTTTTTCTGTCTGCTTTATTTTTCCTTTTCTATTTCCTGATTTGTTATTTCAAACACTTATTCAAGCATTCAAATAATTCAACAATTCAAACAATCATTTAAACTTTGCATTGTGTTTTTGGTTCTGTTCATCAACAAAGTCCAAAGTCCAAAATAATATTTTTATTTATTTTAAGACTCATTTATTGATTAAATAAAATGGATCTTTAGTTATTTAATAAATTAGGGTTTGTTTTAATTAATAAAATCTTCATTAGAAATCCAAATGTTTTCAAAACCAAATCAGTAGGTTTATTCGGAAATAAATTTCATTTGGAAATCTTGTTTAAAATTAAATAATCCTTTTACTTTAGGGTCCATTAATAATTAAATAAAATGGAACTTAGTTATTAAATCAAAATAGGGCTTGATTTTATTAATAAAATCTTTATTTGAAACCTAAATATTTTAAAAATCAAATTAGTAGGTTTGATTTGGGAAATATATAATATTTGGAAATTTGTTTTAAAACAAACTAACCTTTTATTTTAGTGTCCATTATTAATTTTTATAATAGACTTCCATTATTAAATCAAATAGGGTTTGTTCTAATTGAGATGTTTATTTTGAAATATAAAATAAAGCTAAAATACTTTAGTAGGTTGTATTTAAGAAAATAAAATACTTGGAAAACTTATTTAAAATAGTTTAATAAGTTTGATATTTTAATTTAAAATGATAAAACCTTTTATTTAAACAAAGTTGGATATCAAATCCTTATTAATTTATTTAAATAAACCTTTGCAACTTTTATTAAAAATGTTTTAATTCCAAAGTTTGGCCAAGGTTTAATTTGGCTTTATAAAATATTGTTTATTTATGAATTCATTCTTTTTCATTTGAAAATCAAAGCCTTTTTATTTAAAGATTCAAAATAGTAATTTTTAAAACATTTTAATTTCCTTTAATAAATGTTTATCTTTATAAATCCCTTTAGGGTTTTATTTGATTCAAATGGGTTTGAGGTTCCATTTAAATTCAAAAAGTTTCCTCTGGCTCTAAAAATCAAACAAAGTTTTATTTTATTCATTTATTTTCACATTACAAGATTTGGAAAATCTTGGGATGTGACATTAATAAGGTTTACCTTTTTATTTTAATTAAATAAAGTGACTAGAAATGCATATGTGGCATTGTTTTATTACTTGAACATTATTTCTGTAAGTAAACCTATATGTTTTTATATATTCTGAAAGGTATGATCAAATATGATTTTTGAGAGTTGGAATCAACTCAAAAGCTCTTATGGTTGAATTTTGAAAAAAAATTGAATGCAGAAAAGCTTCTGCCTTGTTAATTTTACCATGGTTAATCTACAAATCCAAATGGTTTGAATCCAACGGTCTTCGATTAAGCTTTTCGGTACCTTCGTAGCACAATTAGTTTCATGCATTTTGGTTCAGTGAATCGAGCTGGGTTGATTTTTGAATCCAGGTACAGAACTGTGTTTGAAATTAAATGAATAAAAGTAAATTTGAATTGTTGGGTCACACCGGATGTTTTACTGGGCCGACCCACTATGCACAGCGCACGTGCGGGCAAGTTAAGTGGCTGTCCCCATGCGTCAGTGAGACGGGGAGGGGCGAAGCGGTACGGGGCATGAAGGGAATATGCCCTGAGAGGCAATAATAAAGTGTTTATTATGTGTATTCCAAGTATATGATAGATGTTTATTTTGCATGCTATAATTGTATTAATACGGAAACGTTAATACATGTGTGTTTAATAAACAAACAGAGAGTTCCTAGTTATGCCTCTCTCATAAACTAGCTCGTTGATTAACAAGATGATCAAGGTTTCCTGATCATGGACATTGGATGTTGTTAATAACGGGATCACAACATTAGTGTAATGGTGTGATGAAAATTCATCCGAAGTATAGCATTACGATCAAAGTCATTGAGTTTATATTGCTATAACAACTTACGAATTGTTCCTAATCCTTAGACCATGAGATCATGTCAATCACTAACACTGGAAGAGTTTCTTGATAACATCAAACGTCACACCGTAACAGGGTGATTATAAAGATGGATTCAGAACTAATAAAGTGTTATGTTGAGGCTCATGGATCGAGAGTGGAATTTGTTCATCCCGATGACGGATAGATATACTTTGGGCCCTCTCGGTGATATCACATTGATTAGCTTGCAAGCAAGTGATTTGATCACTAGAATGTTATATCACAGGAACAAGAAAAGAGTGCATGTCGGTAACGAGATCAAACTAGGTATGGAGATACCGATGATCGAATCTCGGACATGTAATATATCGTGAAACAAAGGGATTAAGATACTAGCGTAAAAGGTTCCGACGATCACAAGAAAGTCATCGTTCAATGTGTGGGAGTCGGTATGGGTCTCCAGATCCCGCTTCTGATTATTGATCCGAGAGGGGTCTCGATCATGTCCGCATTATTCACGAACCGTAGGGTGACACACTTAAGAGACACCGACATCCAATTGGAGCAAATGTTTCATGCCGAAAGAATGAACAAGCGCAGGAATTTATTTCACTAGATACCGAAACAGGTTTTCGGGTGAAATTGCATAAAGTGGTTATGCATGTGAAATAGAATTCTAGCAAGGGGTTATTTGTGAATGTTTGTCATTAAAGTAATTGACAAAATTCTGAATAAAATAAAAGAGTTTTATTTAATGAGAGTTTGCATTAAATTTGGTGGAAATTTAATGGGAATTTGAGTGGACTTTTGAGTGGAGGAAATTTAAAGGAGATTTGTGAGTGGAGTGTCCACCCACATGAAGAGGGGAGGGCAAGGGGGCATCCCCCATGCGCCGGCCACCCCCTTGGGGTCCCCCCTCCTCCTATAAAAGGAGCCCCCCTCCTCACTTGTCTCTCACACCTCCTCGTGAAGGATCTCTCTCCCCCTCTAGAATTTATCCCCCATGGTCTCGGATTAGCGAGATACATGTTCCCGGTGGCTATTTCGCAAGAAAGAGTTGTGCTTCCGCTGCATCGCTGGAGCGAGGAGGTGGAGGTTGCTCGGTGCCTCGAACGTGTGTGCGAGCACGGATGCGCTGCTGATTTGCGGCGCTAGGACTTCCTCTCGATCTTGAGATCGGCAAGAGATCGTCTACATCAACCACGAGTTGAACTCGTTAAGCTTTGTCGGTCTTCAAGGGTATGTTCTCTACGGATATACATCCGCCCGTTGTTTGTATCTAGTAGATAGATCTTGGTATATAGTTCACATCGTAGGAAATTTTTTGTTTTCTATGCTGCGAACCCTACAGTGGTATCAGAGCCGGATCTATGCGTAGATACTTTACACGGGTAGTACACATATGAGTATGTGGGCGATGATGATCATGTTGTTGCTCCTATGTTGTAATTTTGGATATTGGTGGCATAGTGGGATGAAGCGGCCCGGACAAACTTTACATGTCCTCGCACATGAGACCTGTTCCACGCTTGACATGCAACTAGTTTGCATAAGTGGCTAGCGGGTGTCTGTCTCTCCTACTATAGTCAATATCTATTTTGCAAGCGAGTTGTCAACAATTTGATTATCCTTGTTGTGGTTCATGTTCGTAGGTAAGAACGGTTCTATCTCGAAAGCCCTAAGCCACGTAAAACTTGCAATGGATAAATTAGAGGCGTCTAGTTTAGATTGTTGCTGGGCTAGTGTTATGATATGGTAGTGTTGTAAGTAGAAGTATGAGATGACACTCTTACAACACACATAGCGTGTAAAATCCATAGACCTTGGATTTACACATATAGGTATGATAGTGATCATACCACGATGCACATGATAGAGATCATCTGCGGGAACCATATCATTTCACTAATAAACATATGATGTTTTGATAGCATCTTATATTGCTTGTTTAGCGCTTTGTTAGCATAATAAGATGATCCCTCATTTAAATATCAAGATAAGAATGTGTTCTTCCTTTAGTATGCACCGATTATGTTTTCGTCGCTCCAAGACATCACGTGATGATCGGGTGTTCTTCGATCCACGACCATATTTCGGGTGTAAAACAGTTACACACGCGAATACTAAGGTTCTAACTTGGCGAGCCTAGCATGTACAGACATGGCCTCGGAACACGGACCGAAAGGTTAAGCATGAGTCATATAGTTGATATGATGCCCATTTTATGCTCGCCTTTGAAGCTATACCGACTCACGTGATGATCGGACTTGGTGTAGTGGATTTGGTTCATGTAATCACCAAAAAGGCACGAGGGATGTCGTTTTTGAGTGGGAGTTCATTCGATTAGTTGAACTCAATCTATCATACACTTAGTCTAAACTTTACAAATTCTGTTGTAGATGGCACCACCTGCTTTTAATTTCAATGTGTTCATGGAGAAAGAGAAACTAGCAACGAACGGTAGCAACTTTACCGAATGGGCCATGAATTTGAGGATTCTCCTCTCTGCTGCACAAAAGCAATATGTGCTAGAAGCGCCGTTAGGCCCCCCACCTTTTGATGATGCCCCTGACGAGGAGAAGAATGTCTATCAGACTCGTCAGGAGGACCACAACTTAGTTCATTGCGGCATATTGTATGGGCTAGAGCCGGAACTTCGAAAGCGTTTCGAAAACGGCAATGCATTTGATACAATGGGTGAGTTGAAAATGATTTTCGACACACATGCTGCTGTAGAGAGCTACAACGCTTCAGAAAAGTTCTTTAGCTGCATGATGGAAGAGCACAGCTCCGTTAGTGAGCATGTACTCAAGATGTCGGGTTACGCCGATAAGCTTGTGTCCTTGGGAATATCGATTCCCATTGACTTAGGCATCCATCGTGTTCTGCAGTCTCTGCCACCTAGCTATAAGAGCTTCGTGATGAACTATAATATGCAAGGCATGAAGAAGTCTCTCCCCGAGCTTCTGTCAATGCTTAAAACTGCAGAAGTGGAGATCAAAAAGGAACATCAAGTGTTGATGATCAATAGGAACAATGGTTTCAAGAAAGACAAGAAGGGAAAACGGAAGGGAAGTAAGGGCGGCAAGCCTGTTGCCGCGCCTGAAAAGAAACCCCGAGTTGGACCTAAGTCTGATTTCGAGTGCTACTATTGTAAGGGGACTGGCCACTGGAAGCGCAACTGCCCCAAGTATCTGGCAGACAAGAAGGCCGGCAAGGCAGACAAAGGTATATATGATATACATGTTATTGATGTGTACTTGACTAGTGCTCGCAGTAGCACCTGGGTATTTGATACCGGTTCAGTTGCTAATATTTGTAACTCGAATCAGGGGCTGCGGAACAATCGACCGCTAGCAAGGGGTGAGGTCAAGATGCGTGTCGGCAATGGATCAAGCGTTGATGTGATCGCCGTCGGAACGCTGCCTCTCCACTTGCCGTCGGGATTAGTTATAAACTTGAATAAATGTTATCTGGTGCCTGCACTGAGCATGAACATTGTATCTGGATCGTGTTTGATGCGAAGTGGTTATTCATTTAAATCCGAGAACAATGGTTGTTCCATTTACATGAATGAAATCTTTTATGGTCATGCACCGATGATGAATGGTTTATTTCTATTAGATCTCGATGATAATGTTACACATATTCATAATGTTGATGCTAAAAGGATTAAACTTAATGATGATATATCCGCATATATGTGGCACTGCCGTCTAGGTCATATTGGCGTTAAACGCATGAAGAAGCTCCATTCGTATGGACTTTTGGAATCACTTGATTATGAATCATTTGATACATGTGAGCCATGCCTTATGGGCAAGATGACTAGAACGACGTTTTCCGGTTCAATGGAACGGGCGACAGATTTATTGGAAATCATACATTCTGATGTATGTGGTCCAATGAGTGTGTCGGCGCGAGGTGGATATCGTTATTTTGTTACTTTCATGGATGATTTGAGTAGATACGGTTATATTTACTTGATGAAACACAAGTCTGAAACCTTTGAAAAGTTCAAGGAATTTCAGAATGAAGTGGAAAATCATCGTAATAGAAAGATCAAATTTCTACGGTCCGACCGTGGAGGTGAGTATCTAAGTTACGAGTTTAGCACTCACATGAAAGAGTGTGGAATTGTTTCACAACTCACACCTGCCGGAACACCACAGCGAAATGGTGTGTCGGAACGTCGTAATCGTACTTTATTAGATATGGTTCGATCTATGATGTCTCTGACGGACTTGCCGTTGTCATTTTGGGGTTATGCACTAGAAACTGCTGCATTCACTTTAAATCGGGCACCATCTAAATCCGTTGAAAAGACACCGTATGAATTGTGGTTTGGAAACAAACCTAAGCTGTCATTTCTTAAAGTTTGGGGATGCGATGTTTATGTGAAGAAACTTCAACCGGATAAACTCGAACCCAAAGCGGAAAAATGCGTCTTCATAGGATACCCTAAAGAAACTATTGGGTATTCCTTCTATCACAGATCCGAGGGCAAGGTTTTTGTTGCCAAGAATGGATCCTTTCTAGAGAAAGAGTTTCTCGCGAAAGGTGTGAGTAGTCGGAAGGTAGAACTCGAAGAGGTTGTGGAACCTTCTCTTCAAAGTATGGCGAGTAGCGCAGCGCCGGAAGTTGTTCCGGAGTTGGCTCCACTTGTTGAAGAGGGAACTAATGATAATGATCATGAAACTCCGAAAGAGAGTACTACCAAACCTCGCAGGTTAAACAGGACGCGTGCAGCTCCCGAGCTGTACGGAAATCCTGTCATGAATTTCATGGTTGATGAAAATGATGACCCTGCGACGTATGAAGAAGCGATGATGAGCCCGGATTCCAACAAATGGTTCGAAGCCATGAAATCCGAGATGGAATCCATGTATGAAAATCAAGTTTGGAACTTGGTGGAATTACCTCACGACCGAAAGGCCGTGGAGAACAAATGGATTTTCAAAAGGAAAACTGATGCTGATGGTAATGTGACCGTCTATAAAGCTCGACTTGTCGCAAAGGGGTTTCGACAAATTCAAGGAGTTGACTACGATGAGACTTTCTCTCCCGTAGCAATGCTAAAGTCAGTTAGGATTATGTTAGCAATTGCTGCATATTTCGATTATGAGATATGGCAGATGGATGTCAAAACCGCGTTTCTCAATGGTAATATTGAAGAAGAGTTGTATATGATACAACCAAAGGGTTTTGTCGATCCTAAGGATGCTAACAAGGTGTGCAAGCTTCAGCAATCCATCTATGGATTGAAGCAAGCATCACGAAGTTGGAATCTCCGCTTTGATGAGGTGATCAAAGAGTTTGGATTTGTCCAAACTTATGGAGAAGCTTGTATTTACAAGAAAGTGAGTGGGAGCAATGTGGCATTTCTGATATTATATGTGGATGACATATTATTGATCGGAAATGATATAGATCTTTTAAACAGTGTTAAAAGTTATCTAAACAGCAAATTTTCAATGAAGGACCTAGGTGAAGCGTCATACATATTAGGCATAAAGATCTATAGAGATAGATCTAGGCGCCTAATAGGGCTATCGCAAAGTACATACCTTGATAAGATTTTAAAGAAGTTTAAAATGGATGGAAGTAAGAAGGGGTTCTTACCTATGTTGCAAGGCAAGACATTGAGTAAGACTCAAAGTCCGGCTTCGGCGGAAGAAAGAGAGATAATGGACAAAGTCCCCTATGCTTTAGCCATAGGCTCTATAATGTACGCCATGCTATGTACAAGACCGGATGTGGCACATGCTATTAGTTTGACTAGTAGGTACCAATCGGATCCAGGTTCGGAACACTGGATAGCGGTCAAGAATATCCTTAAGTACTTACGAAGAACTAAGGATATGTTTCTTGTATACGGAGGTGAAGAAGAGATCGTCGCTAAGTGTTATGTCGACGCTAGCTTTGACACCGATCCGGATGACTCTAAGTCTCAATCCGAATGCGTATTTCTCATGAATGGCGGAGCGGTTAGTTGGAGGAGCTCCAAACAACCTGTGGTAGCGGGATCAACAAAGGAGGCCGAATATGTTGCTGCTTCAGAAGCGGCTCAGGAAGCAGTTTGGATGAAGGAGTTCATATCCGAACTAGGAGTGGTGGCAAACGCGTTGGACCCAATGGTGATCTATTGTGACAACAATGGTGCCATTGCCAATGCCAAAGAGCCAAGGTCTCACAAGCATTCCAAGCATATTAAGCGCCGGTTTCACTCCATCCGCGAGCATGTCAAGGATGGAGATATAAAGATTTGTAAAGTACATACGGATCTCAATGTAGCAGATCCGTTGAATAAAACTCTCCCTAGAGCAAAACATGATCAACACAAGAACTCAATGGGTGTTAGATTTATCACTATGTAACTAGATTATTGTCTCTAGTGCAAGTGGGAGACTGAAGGGAATATGCCCTGAGAGGCAATAATAAAGTGTTTATTATGTGTATTCCAAGTATATGATAGATGTTTATTTTGCATGCTATAATTGTATTAATACGGAAACGTTAATACATGTGTGTTTAATAAACAAACAGAGAGTTCCTAGTTATGCCTCTCTCATAAACTAGCTCGTTGATTAACAAGATGATCAAGGTTTCCTGATCATGGACATTGGATGTTGTTAATAACGGGATCACAACATTAGTGTAATGGTGTGATGAACATTCATCCGAAGTATAGAATTACGATCAAAGTCATTGAGTTTATATTGCTATAACAACTTACGAAGTGATCCTAATCCTTAGACCATGAGATCATGTCAATCACTAACACCGGAAGAGTTTCTTGATAACATCAAACGTCACACCGTAACAGGGTGATTATAAAGATGGATTCAGAACTAATAAAGTGTTATGTTGAGGCTCATGGATCGAGAGTGGAATTTGTTCATCCCGATGACGGATAGATATACTTTGGGCCCTCTCGGTGATATCACATTGATTAGCTTGCAAGCAAGTGATTTGATCACTAGAATGTTATATCACAGGAACGAGAAAAGAGTGCATGTCGGTAACGAGATCAAACTAAGTATGGAGATACCGATGATCGAATCTCGGACATGTAATATATCGTGAAACAAAGGGATTAAGATACTAGCGTAAAAGGTTCCGACGATCACAAGAAAGTCATCGTTGAATGTGTGGGAGTCAGTATGGGTCTCCAGATCCCGCTTCTGATTATTGATCCGAGAGGGGTCTCGATCATGTCCGCATTATTCACGAACCGTAGGGTGACACACTTAAGAGACACCGACATCCAATTGGAGCAAATTTTTCATGCCGAAAGAATGAACAAGCGCAGGAATTTATTTCACTAGATACCGAAACAGGTTTTCGGGTGAAATTGCATAAAGTGGTTATGCATGTGAAATAGAATTCTAGCAAGGGGTTATTTGTGAATGTTTGTCATTAAAGTAATTGACAAAATTCTGAATAAAATAAAAGAGTTTTATTTAATGAGAGTTTGCATTAAATTTGGTGGAAATTTAATGGGAATTTGAGTGGACTTTTGAGTGGAGGGAATTTAAAGGAGATTTGTGAGTGTAGTGTCCACCCACATGAAGAGGGGAGGGCAAGGGGGCAGCCCCCATGCGCCGGCCACCCCCTTGGGGTTCCCCCCCTCCTCCTATAAAAGGAGCCCCCCTCCTCACTTGTCTCTCACACCTCCTCGTGAAGGATCTCTCTCCCCCTCTAGAATTTATCCCCCATGGTCTCGGACTAGCGAGATACATGTTCCCTGTGGCTATTCGGCAAGAAAGAGTTGTGCTTCCGCTGCATCGCTGGAGCGAGGAGGCGGAGGTTGCTCGGTGCCTCGAACGTGTGTGCGAGCACGGATGCGCTGCTGATTTGCGGCGCTAGGACTTCCTCTCGATCTTGAGATCGGCAAGAGATCGTCTACATCAACCACGAGCTGAACTCGTTAAGCTTTGTCGGTCTTCAAGGGTATGTTCTCTACGGATATACATCCGCCCGTTGTTTGTATCTAGTCGATAGATCTTGGTATATAGTTCACATCGTAGGAAATTTTTTGTTTTCTATGCTGCGAACCCTACAGGGCAATGTGGACCGTGCGATCTAGTTCTAATCGAACGGCTCTGTTTCATCAACCACGTCGAGCAGCAACGGCGAGACAGAACCCTAGCGCTGTAGGTGGGGGCCGTGTGAGGCTCACCGGGGCTCAGGCAATGGTCGGCAATGGGGGCGAATGACGAAGTCGACGATGGCGGTTCTCCTGGTACCGGTAGCTTCTCCTGGGGCGGCTCCAATCGACGACTCCCTTCTCCTCCAGCAGCAGCGAGCTTCGGCCAAATTCCAGAGATGCGCTGCTCACCTTTCTTCGGGAGTGAGGTGGGGTGGTTCTGAGTGAGAGGGGAGTGAACTGGTGTGAAGAAAATGAGCGGTGGAGGCCTCTATTTATAGTGGCTGAAGGGGACCGACGGGCACGGGCTGAGCTCGTCGTGGTCGACGGCACAGAGGGCTACTGGCATGGGCGACGGTAGGGGGCGGTGCTGTGCTCCCTGGTGAAGCTCAACGACGTGGTCGCGAGGCGTGGGGCGGTGCTGATCGGTCGGAACACGTCGATGCTCTGGGCGGGTCCGACGGGAATTTTAATGGCGCACAACGCGTGTGGTCTACGCGATGGTGAACAGGCATGTTTGTGGGGTTGCTAGGACGATGGTGATCACACACGCACGCGGCGAGGGCGGCGCGCGGTCTGTGCGTGCTGGTCGAGGGTGGCGCACTGGCGTGCTCTCGGCTCGTGCGCAAAGAGGTTTGGCATGGTCGTGTCGTGTAGTCCAGGGGCTGGAATTGCTCGGGGCTGGGACAAAGAGTGGCGGTGTACGGTGGGGTGCCTGCTAGATATTCTTGCTAGGCTTAGTGTTGCTCCTAGCTTGCTATCGACAATGGGGTGGCAAGGTGAGGCTGGGCCTACTTGCCATTGATGGCATGGTCTGGTTTACAGTGAGCTAGATGGGTTAAACAAGTTAGATGATCTACTGAGGGTGTAGTGTGAGCTAAATAGGGAACAAGTTAGGCCAAAATTACTGCACACTATAGTGTTTGATGTCTGTTTGATTTGCATCTACAAGGTGTTTGATGAAATAGCCGCAAGAACTTTAAATTTGAATTTTGGATTCAAACTTGGTGGTTTTGCTGGGCACATACTAGGGAGTGTCTAGTTAGTTGGATTAGTCAAGGGGCACTGTTTGGTTGGGTTTTGAAAATGGGTGATCTTCACATATGATAAAGATTCAATTTTGATTTGTGATTTGAATGAGGTTGCCAAATGTTTCTGCAAGTTTGAAAGGTGGGCTTTGATTCACTTTTACTTGGTCTAGCAAGGGGTGCAAAGATTTGGAAAAGTTTCTGTTTGAAATCTTGGACTAGAAACACTCAAAGTGACCTAGTGAGTAAGATTGGCAAAAATGACCATTTGCTTTATTTGATTTGTTTCTGCATGGAAATGTTTTATATGATGTTATTTTCATCTTTAAACCATTTCTTGCTATTTAGGTTAATCACACAAGTTCATTTATGTATTTATCAAATCATCTCATTCACACATGCATTCATATGATTTAATTAATCAAAGTTTTTGTTAACCCTAGTTTTAGTGATTAGAGTTTGATGATCCTTGTTTTACATTTTTGGGATGTTACAAACCTTTCCCCCTTAAACAAAATCTCGTCCCGAGATTTTAAAAAGGAAGAAAAAGATTACCTAGGATTTAAAGAGATCGGGAAACTCCGTCCTGATGTGATCTTCGTGCTCCCAGGTAGCTTCTTATTTAGTGTGGTTGCCCCACTGAATCTTGAGAAACTTGATGCTTCGGGTCCTGGTGGTTCTGAAAGCTTCTTCCAAAATATGCATGGGTACTTCAGGATAGGTCAGGTCATCGTTGATCTCTATGGTCCGGTGATCAATGTTCTTGAAAACTTCGGTCTTCTCTGGAACTTCAAGGCATTTGCGAAGTAACGATATATGGAACACATTGTGCACTGCTGACATTTCCTATGGCAGTTCTAATTGATATGATACTTCTCCACGACGATTCATAATTTTGAAGGGTCCGATATATCTGGCGGCTAACTTTCCTTTGAGCTAGAAACGCTGCATTCCCTTCAAAGGCGACACTTTGAGATACATAAAATCTCCGATATTGAAAGCGAGGTCTCGACGTATCTTGTCGGCGTAACTCTTCTGTCTTGACTGGGCGGTCTTGAAGTGCTCACAAATCTTGTGTACTTTCTCTTCTGCTTCTCGTAGGATGTCGGGTCCGAAAATCTGACTCTCTCCTACTTCCGACCAATTCAAAGGGGTGCGAAACTTCCTTCCATACATGAATTCAAAAGGGGCCATTTGCAAGCTAGATTGGTAACTGTTGTTGTATGAAAATTCTGCGAAAGGCAGACAGTCTTCCCATCTAGATCCATACTCTAGCACACATGCTCTCAACATATCTTCGAGTATTTGATTTACTCGCTCTGTTTGTCCATCGGTCTGAGGGTGATAAGCTGTGCTGAAATCCAGTCGGGTTCCTAAACTTTCTTGGACTTTCTTCCAGAATCTCGAGGTAAACTGAGTTCCTCGATCCAATACAATGTTCTTGGGAACTCCGTGCAAACTGACGATTCTAGCGATGTATAACTCTGCTAGCTTCGAACTATGGTATGTGGTCTTGACGGGTAAGAAATGGGCTACTTTGGACAATCTGCCAACTATGACCTAGATAGAGTCATTTCCCCTACTAGAAGTAGGCAATCCGGTGATAAAGTCCATTCCAACTGAATCCCATTTCCATTCCGAAATCTGTAGTGGTTGCAACAGTCATGCGGGTCTTTGATGTCCCGCCTTGACTCTCTGACATATATCACACTTGGCTATATAGCTTCCGATTTCTCTCTTCATCTTATGCCACCAAAATTGTTCCTTCAAATCTTGATACATCTTTGTTCCTCTGGAGTGGATAGAATAAAGAGTATCATGGGCCTCTTTCAAAATAACTTCTTTCAACTTCGAATCTGCTGGTACACAAAGGCATCCTCTGTACCACAGAACTCCTTCATCTTCGGTGAATCCGGGTACTTTGCCTGTACCGATACGACGTTTGATTCCATCCATACTAGCATTTCCTTTCTGCGCCTCTTTGATCTGACTGATCAAAGTGGGTTGAAGTTCTATGCTATCCAAAAATCCTTCACTCACTAATTCCATTTGGAAATCTTCCATCTCTTTGTGCAAACTTGGTTGATCCTTCAAAATCATGGAGTTCAAGCGGCACAGCAATCTGCTAAGGGCATCTGCTACCACATTGGCTTTACCAGGGTGATAGTGAATGTCCAGATAATAATCCTTGATTAGTTCAATCCATCTTCTCTGCCTCATATTCAGCTCCTTCTGAGTGAATATATACTTCAGGTTCTTGTGATCCGAATAAATCTCACAACGGTTTCCCATGAGGTAATGCCTCCATGTCTTCAGGGCAAGAACTACGACTGTGAGTTCAAGGTCATGGGTTGGATAGTTCTGTTCATGATGCTTCAGTTGTCGGGATAGATAAGATATAACTTTGCCTTCTTGCATTAGCACACATCCGAGACCGATCTTGGATGCATCACAATACACATCAAAGGGCTTTGTGATATCTGGCATGATCAAGATTGGGGCTGAAATCCATCTCCTCTTGAGTTCTTGAAAACTCACTTCACATTTTTCCATCCATTCAAACTTCTTGTCCTTCTTCAACAATTGGGTCATGGGTCTGGCGATAATCGAGAATCCTTCTATGAACTTGCGGTAGTATCCCGCTAATCCGAGAAATGCACGAACTTGGGTTTGAGTGGTTGGGGCTTGCCAATCTTCAACATCCTTCACCTTCGCAGGGTCAATAGCAATTCCTCCGGCTGATATGATATGTCCGAGGAATCCTACCTCCTGTAACCAGAATTCACATTTGCTAAACTTGGCATACAGCTGATGCTCTCTAAGGGTTCCAAGAATGGTCCTTAGGTGTAGCTCATGTTCTTCTTCTGATTTGGAATAAATCAGAATGCCATCGATGAAAACAACGACAAACTTATCCAGGAAGTCCATAAAAATCTTATTTGTGAGGTTCATGAAATAAGCGGGGGGCATTGGTTAGTCCAAAAGACATGACCGTATACTTGTATAATCCATATCTGGTGGTAAAGGCAGTCTTTGGAATATCCTCTACGCGAATCTTGAGTTGATGATAGCCAGTTCTAAGATCAATCTTAGAAAACACTTGGGCACCAGTCAACTGGTCAAACAGGTCCTCTATCTTCGGCAGTGGGTACTTGTTTTTGATAGTGACATCATTCAACTTCCGATAATCCGTACACAAACGATTACCTCCATCTTTCTTGTCCACGAACAAAACAGGTGATCTCCAAGGTGACGCACCTGGTTGAACCAATCCAATTTCCAGCATGGCATCCAGTTGCTTCTTCAGTTCCGCTAGTTCAGACGGGTTCATACTATATGGTCTCTGGGCTATGGGTCCGGTTCCAGGGATTAGTTCAATGATAAACTCGATATCCCGATCTGGGGGCATGCGCGGCAAAACATCTGGAAATACATTGGGGTATTCACAGACTATCCGAACTTGGTCAATGGTTGGCTGGGCTATACTCTTGTTGCACTTGAATTGACGGGGCAAGGTTTCAGATACATGCTCGACTGATATTCCGGCTGTACTGGTCATGGTTATGGCTTTCTTGGCACAGTCAATTAATCCTTTGTGTTTGGACATCCAATCCATTCCTAGTACTACTTCCAAACCTTTAGTTCCGAGAACTATTAGATTAGCATAAAAATCCATGCCATGGATTCGGATAGGGACGTCTTTGCAAATTTGCCTAGCTTTGGTAGTTGAACCAGGTATTTGAACAATCATAACATGCTTCAATTTGGTTGGTTGAATCTTACTAGTACATGCAAATTCTTCGGTGACAAATGAGTGCGATGCTCCAGAATCAAAAAACACTCTTGCAAGTACTGAGTTAACATAAAACATACCCAACACAACATCTAGCACTTCTTGGGCTTCTTCAGCATGCATGAGAAAAAGACGGCCGTTGCGGTTGAGCGAATTCCCTGGGGCAAACCTTCTTCTGGGCTGAACAAGTTGCTGCTGCTGAGTTGGGGCATTTGCATTGTGGGCTGCGGCAATCTTCTTGGGGAACTCATTGGAATAGTGACCCTTGGTTCCACATTCATAACAAGTCACTTGCGACTTGTCCTTCGCTGCAACAGGCACAACATTTCTTCCAGTCCTTGGGGCAGCGTTGGTGTTGGTGGCGGCATTGTTGTTGAACTTGGGTGGTGCACGGTTGAAATTGCTAGAGTTGCCGGGGTTGTTGTGGTTTCCTCCGGGCCTTGGGTTTCCACGGTTGGGATAGGTCGAACAGTTCATCGGGGGTCTGTTGGTTCTCAGGGCAAATCCTGGAAATGGGTTGGGGCGATACTTTGGTGTCTGGTGGATTCCTGGTTGATGCATCATGCGACGCTTGCGGTTCTCATTGGCTTGGTTGATATTTCCTTCCATTTGAATGGCAGACTCAACTAAGGCTTCAATATCAGCAAAGGGGATATTGACTAACACCGTCTGCATCTCATTGTGCAGACCATTCAAGAATCTCTCTTTCTTCTTGGCTTCATTGTCGATCTCATCCGGGGCATACCTAGCTAATGACAAGAATTTGTCACGGTATTCCACTACGGTCATCCTTCCTCGCTTCAGTTCTCTGAATTCATCTCTCATCCTCTTGATCAAACCCGGTGGCACATGGGTTCTGCTGAACTTGACCTTGAATTCCTCCCAAGTCATCATCTGACCTCCGGTCATTGCACGGACGCTATTCCACCATGCTCTTGCATCTCCGGCCAGATAGTGGGTGGCGAACAGAACTTTATCGTTAGCTTCTACTCCTGCGATTTCCAGATTGTTCTCCATGGCTTGCAGCCAATCATCTGCATCTAGGGGCTCTTCTGACTTAGTGAAAACAGGTGGATTGGTGTTCTGGAAATTCTTGATCTTAGAGCCATGGTTATCCTGATTTCGCTGGCCTTGATTGTTGTTGGCCATCTGAGCTATCTGTTGAAGGGTGGCTAAGTTGGCTTGACGTTCGACCCTTTCGGCTTCGCGGTCAGAAACCAACATTTGCAGGAGTTGCATCATCGGGTCCGGGGCTGAGTTTCTTCTTCCTCTAGGCATTTGAAGATTGAGATAGATCATGAGAAAAGAGGGAAATTTCTAAGGTTTAGGGGTTGTTGAAAAGTTTTTGAAGTTTGACTCAGATTTTTCTAGCAGCTTGCTTTTCATTCATTCATAGCACACGATACAAACACCCACCAGAGCAAAGAAAAACAGATGGTTTTAGGAACCATTCTGGGAAACTACGATACAATGGGACCGAATACAATTCACTAACGCAAGTGCTCAAGTGCTACTACTCCTCGGAGTCAGTCTCCTCATCATCATCATCGATGAAGGCGAAGGCATCCTCATCGGTGAAGAAGTCCATGGCCTGATCCTCTAGAAATTCATCGTCATCACTCAGATAGGATTAGGGGTCTCCATGAAGGTCTTCCCCTGCATTCTCCCTCTCCTCCAGCTGCATGTCTCTCTCGTGGATGGTCTCCTCCGAATTCGTGATCCGGTGGCGAAGACGAGCAATGATGCGCTCCTTCTTGTCGAGCTGACGGCGACGAGACTTGCGATCCTTCACTAGCATGACGATGGTCTGATCCTTCTTCTTAGCGATGGCATACTTGTGGTTGGCGTAGGAACGGCCATTGTCCAACTCCTTCTGACGATCGTACATCATGAAGCTAAGGTGATCCAATTGACTCTTCAGGTCGTGGTGGTATGGGGCCTCCAGTGGCTGTCCCATAACATCACGCCTTGGGTAGAACTCAAAATGGGTACCCTTGATCTGATTGATACTCTGCCCACATAGACGGGCAAGAGCTTCCTACATTGCCCTAGCCAGTCCATCGAGCCAGTTTTTCTCTCTTAAGGTGAACTGAATTCCCTCTGCAGTGGGAGGTTCAATCTTTCCTCAGAGACTTGCAACAACTAGCCACTACAAATCTTCTCCTTCATGATCATTGAGCTGAGCTCCGAAGAACTCGGGGTGCGGAAGCTCCAAGAACTCTAACAACTGGTCCAAGTCACGCTCAAAGATGAGGTCTCCTCCATTCCCCAACTGATAAAACTTGTTGTACTTCATGTACATCTATAAGAATATAGGATGAGTAAGTTAGTAGAGTGATCAAGTGTGTCAAATTTTATGTACTTTGCAAGAATTTTTGAGGAACATGAATTTTCATGAAAGAATCCAAGTGATAAGAATGGGAATAAGTTTTTGTAAATACTCACTTCCTTTGGTTTTGAAACTAAGTTTTTGATTCAAACGTCCATTCTAACTAGGGTCTCCTATGGTCAGGATGGCTCTGATACTAACTTATAAACACCCGGATTTTTAATCCCAGATGCCTGTTATGCCATACATCGCAATCCCAGGATTACCATTTTTGCGAGACATAGCAGATTCGGATATCACAGTACATCATCCATTACAATCCATACATAAGTCTTACACAAATAAGGATCTCATGATCTAGTTCTTAATATAACTCAAACAACGGAATAACGTAAAGATAACGATAGCGTAGGCGAAGCTCCATCTTCAGGGTCACAGGCAATGCTGACGATGGGAGATGATCCTAGTTGTCGTAATCTTCCTGCGGTCCGTCATCCTGATACTCCTCTTCATAGTCTGGCCACGGGAATAGCTAGGGATAAAGCCATGAGTACTCTTTAAGTACTCGCAAACTAATACTAATAAGTTAAGGGGGTTTTTGTAGTAGGATACTAATCTCTAGGGTTGTTTTGCAAAAAGCCAGATTTACCTCTACTAAGTTTAGAAGAAAAGAAAACTAGTTTATAGTTTTATAACATCTAAGTGGGAATTTGAATTTCATATCACAACTCTATTGTGGTCAAGTCAAAGTCATAATTCATTTCACAAGTCATTTTGAAAACATCTGACGGGGGAACAGTATGGCCACTCCAAATGTCCATAACCGCGGACGCGGCTATTCGAATAGTTTGACACTCTGCAGAGATTGTACACTTTCACCACAACATTCGATACATCCGTCAGGAAAAAATCCTGAATTCACCATACTCAGTATGCGGATAATCAATCCTAACCTTTCAATTACACGCCCTAGTATAGGCACCTGTCCTGTGAGTTTGGCCTCTCAACCATGACCAACTGTCATCTTGGGTACTGCACAGGTGGACAATCTTCACAAGGTAGCCTCAGCTCAGACCTTTTTTTTGAGGGTAAAACAGTAGGGTAAAAAAACCCCACTGCAATTTTTATATATCATAATGAGTTACATAAGTAAATATTTACAAAACCAAGTCCACCTCAAAGAGGGAAAAACAAAACAAGGCTAGCTATCTCCCATCCAAATTGTTATTGATCTAGGCTTTGAGATCCTGGAAATATTTTTTCTTGATTCTAAACAGAGCCCATCTTAATTCTTGAGAAACAATGGCCCTCCATTCATCAAGGGAAGCACGCTTGTTGTTAAAGATTTCATTGTTTCTGCACATCCAGATGCCCCAAGTCCCTAGAATAATAATTTCCATTGCAAAGGGGACTTTTAATCTACTCTTTAGATTAGCCAATGCCTCAAAGAGATTTAAATCATTATCTCTGACATGGAATATGTCATCCCAACACGCTTTTGCAAAAGGGCAGTCCCAAAATAAATGCTTTAATGTTTCCTCACTGATGCAACCAGAGAACACACAATCATACGTGATCAGAGAGAATCTTTTCCTCTTCAGAAGGTTCCTGGTGTTTAGCCTATCAAGGAGCAAAAGCCAGAAAAAAAAACTTTTGTTTTTGCTGGCAAGAAGACTTCCATAACCATGAGAAGTGAGGCTGAACTGTCTGATGCCCAAAAAAAGATGTATAGGCCATTTTAACAGAGAAAGAATCACTGCCCCAAATGTAGCTCCAATTGTCTGTTTCTCCCTGTATCCCCTCATTGATAATTTGCTCCAGGCACTGATAGTCAAAATAAGCTTGCTGAGATAGAGGGAGAAAGAAGCGGTCCTGCATATTGGGTGTCTCAATGAACTCATTGACAGAGATATGTGGATTTTTTGCAAAAGACAGTAAGTGAGGAAACTTATGCTGCAAGCATTCTTCTTTCCACATATCATTCCAAAAGAGAGAGGACTTGCCATCTCCCACCGAACACTTTGCAATTCCTTTGAAGATATCAACTAGTTTCAGGTGAGCTTTCCACCAAAAAGACCCCTCAAAACTTCTTCCAGGTAATTTTCCATTGCTATAATAAGTGTTCCAAACAAGATGAACCCAAGGAATATCTTTGTGATTATAGAATTTATCCAGATTTTTCAATAGGAGAGCTGAGTTCTGAATGTTAAGATCAAGAACACCCAAACCTCCATGATTCTTTGGTCTACAAACTTTGTTCCAGGCCACTAGTTCTTGTCCTCTAGCTTGAACATCAGTGGTTTTTTTCCTCCACAGGCATTGCCTCATGTACTTGATCAGCTGATCTTTAATAGTGACAGGAATTTCAAAGCAGCTCATATAATAAATGGGAACAGAAGATACGACAGAGTTGACCAGTCGTAGCTTTCCCCCATAGTTTAGGAAATCAGCAATTACACATAATCTTCTCTCCACTCTCTGGACAATAGGCAGAAAATGTTCCACTACAGGCTTGTTGATGCTTAAAGGCAGTCCAAGATAAGTGAAGGGAAGTGATCCAGTGAGACAGGAAATTGTATTAGCAAAATGCCTTAGCCTATCAGGATCCATGTTGATTGGCATCATGCTAGATTTAGAGTAATTAACCTTGAGTCCAGTGGAAAGAGCAAAAGTTTGAAGCAGGGCTTTAAGGCACATCAATTGATTTGAGTCAGCTTTAAGGACCAATAGGGTGTCATCTGCATACTGAATGACAGGGAAATCTGGGCAGAAAACACCTTCTAAGGGAAGAGATAAAAGACCAAGGCACATTGCTTTGTTGAGAATGGACTGCAGGAGATCTGCAGCAAGAACAAACAAAAGGGGGGATAAGGGATCCCGTTGCCTTACACCTCTTCTATAGTAGAATTTTTTCCCAAGCACTCCATTTAACAGTACAGCAGATGAAGCAGATCCAAAAATCAGCTGAATCCAATTAATCCATTTCTCACCAAAACCTTTGGTTTTTAGAATATTGATAATGGTGGAATGCTCAATTTTATCAAAAGCCTTTTCAAAGTCAAGCTTTAGAATTAAAATTTCTTCTTTGGATTTGTGACATTGAAAAAGGAATTCAAAGGCCCATCCTAAGCAGTCCTGAATTGATCTTTGCTTCAAGAATCCATATTGATTTTTGTGGACAAGCTTAAGGATAATTTTTTGAAGTTTATTGGCCAGGAGTTTGGTTATAAGCTTGAAGACACTGATTAGCAGAGAAATAGGCCTGAAATCTGCAAGTGTCAATGGAGTCTCATTTTTCGGAATGAGGGTGATAAAAGAGGCATTAATGCTTTCCAAAGAAGTCTTGCCTTCAAAGAAATACCAAAGAAGTTGTTTAACATCATCCTTAATAATAGGCCAGTAGTGCTTAATGAATTCATTGTTAAAACCATCAGGGCCAGGAGACTTGTCATTAGGTAGATCTTTAATCACATCTTCAATTTCTTTATCAGAAAATGGCTGTTCTAAAGCATCTCTTTCCTCATGACTTAGACATTCACCTGCCAACTCACTAAGGTTAAAGTGCATTTCAGGCTTATCTAAAGTGCCCATTCTCTCCTTAAAGGCATGCCAAAGGAGGTCAGCTTTACCAGAATGATCATGAATTTCCTCATTGGATTCATTTTTGAGCATGGAGATATAGTTATGCCTGAAGCCGATGGTAGCTTTTGAATGAAAATATTTTGTGTTCTCATCTCCCAACTTGACCCATTTGACCTTTCCTCTTTTCTTCCAATAAGCATTTTGATCCTATAGCAGTGTGATTACAAGAGTTTTTAGCAAGTCCCTGAGATTCCATTCCAGTACAGAAAGAGTTCTCATTTCCTCCAAGACATCCAAAAGATCAATAGTTGCATTGACATTACTATTGAGTTTTCAAACAAGGTAAATTTTTTGCCCAGAGCTTTAACCCTCTCCTGACATTTTTGAATTTAGCATTAATTCTCTTAACAGAGTCAGGGAAAGCAACTAGAATGTTCCAAGCATTTTGAACAATTGATTTAAAGTCACTATGATGTATCCAGTAGTTCTCAAATCTGAAAACCTGGGCTTTTGGAATCATTGTGCCAATAGAGATGACACAAGTCAGATGATCAGAAGTTGGCTTGGTAAGAGGGAAAACAAAAGTTGAGGGATATCTTTGTGTCCAGGAGGCAGATGTAAAGAACCAGTCCAATCTCTCAAGAAGAGGCTCCTTCTGCATGTTGCTCCAAGTGAACTGCCTACCTTTAAGGGGTAACTCTATGAGTCCCAGGTTGCAAATGGATTCATTAAAAGGAGCATGTCATTCACATCACCCCTGCCTATTTCTGTCAGAGGGTTTTCTAATAAAGTTGAAGTCACCCACAATGAGCCAATCCCTATCATCAGGCATATCAATATTTGCAAACCATTCCAAGAATTCTACTTTTTTCAGTTAAGCAGGGCCCATAAATATTGGTGAGAATCCAGGTTTCATTGGAAAAAAGTGAGGTCAGAGAAATAGAGATGGAGAACTCATTTTGAAAAGAGATTTTTCCAGAAAACAAAGTGCAATTCCAAATGATAATTAGACCCCAGAAGCCCCCCTGGAGGGGAGAAATTCAAATTTGTCAAATTTGGAGGGACAAAATTTCGTGATGTAAGAGATATCAAATTCTTCCCTCTTAGTTTCTTGTAGACAAATAATTTCACAACTAGGTTCATCAATCTTATTTCTGAGGGCAACCCACTTTTTATCAGAATTAATGCCCTTGCAAGGGAACCCATACTAAGGTATATAAATTTCCAGTCAATCCCTACCCAATTTTCGGGTATCGTGGTTGTACGGTAAAATTGGAATGGTATCGCATCCAGACAACCATCAGTTTTATAAAGGGCTAAGGCTCATGCCTCAACATTTTCATCATCAAAATCATCTGGTGTTCAAGAACACATGTCAAAACATTTCAGTAGAATGACTCATCATTCTAAGGTTTTCATAACCATTTTCACCAAGTATTCCCATCTAAAGTTGATCAAGTTTTATGCTTACCACTAGCATCTACAAGTGGGGGTAAAGGCTAATGAGGGGTAATAATTAAGTGGGGATTAGTGAAGTTCAAATTTTATCTAACTTAGGCCAAATTTTATGCTCTTTATGTTACCTTCCAATATCCTACTAATATCTACAAGTCACTATGTAAACCCTAAGAGAAATCTTTGATAAAGAAAATAAAGTATAAAGCTTGCAAGTAAAACTAGGATGGGGTATCATTAATTGTATCTAACCAAGCATGCTTAATGCAAGTATAGGTTATCTAACTTTCACAGTTGCAAGTGTTAGCTTGCAAAGTTTCAAGTATTGGCTTGCCTTGTGCAGAGCAGTGGTTGAAGTTCTCTTCGGCTTCTTCCTCCTAGTATCCTCCTTCCTCCGTGTATCCTTGGTCGGTACTAGCGTCTATAAATAAATATGAGGTACACAATCACCAAACAATACTTAACTATTTCTAATCATCACAACAAGGTTCACACTAGATGATCTAGCATCATCACTATTATCACAAGGATTAAAGCACTTGTCTTATTTATTTTATTTGAGAAAAGTAATTTCCACTCATTCAAAAACTACTTAAGATTTAATATTCTCCAACTCAAACATGGGATCATGTTGACTCATTCCATCACCATATATTTCAGTACATGGGAATGTGATTTAAAGTGGTGTCACAATTTAATAAGGTTTAACCTTTTTATTTTAATTATATAAAGTGACTAGAAATGCCTATGTGGCATTCTTTTATTACTTGAACATTATTTCTGTAAGTAAACCTATATGTTTTTATATATTATGAAAGGTATGATCAAATATGATTTTTGAGAGTTGGAATCAACTCAAAAGCTCTTATGGTTGAATTTTGAAAAATGTTTGAATGCAGAAAAGCTTCTGCCTTGTTATTTTTACCATGGTTAATCTACAAATCCAAATGGTTTGAATCCAATGGGCTTGGATTAAGCTTTTCAGTACCTTCCTAGCAAAATTAGTATCATGCATTTTGGTTTAGTGAATCGAGCTGGGTTGATTTTTAAATCTAGGTACATAACTGTGTTTGAAATTAAATGAATAAAAGTAAATTTGAATTGTTGGGTCGTGCGAGATGTTTTACTGGGCCGGCCCACTATGAACAGCGCACGCGCGGGCTGGTTAAGTAGCTGTCCCCATGCGTCGGTGAGACGGGGAGGGGTGAAGCCGTACGGGGCAATGTGGACCGTGGGATCTAGTTCTAATCAAACGGCTCTGGTTCATCGTCCTCGTCGGGCAGCGCCGGCGAGACAGAACCCTAGCGCGGCAGGTGGGGGTCGTGGGAGGCTCATGCGATGGTCAGCGATGGGGGCGAATGACGAAGTCGATGACGGCGGTTCTCCTGGTACCAGCAGCTTCTCCTGGGGCGGCTCCAATCAACGGCTCCCTTCTCCTCCAGCAGCGGCGGGCTCCGGCCAAATTCCGGCAATGCGCTGCTCTCCTTGCTCCGGGAGTGAGGTGGGGTGGTTCTGAGTGAGAGGGGAGTAAACTAGTGTGAACAAAATGAGCGGTGGAGGCCTCTATTTATAGTGGCTGAAGGGGACCGACGGGCGCGGGCTGAGCTCGTCGTGGTCGATGGCACAGAGGGCTACTGGCATGGGCGACGATAGGGGTGATGTTGTGATCCCTTGCGAAGCTCAATGGTGTGGTGGCGAGGAGTGGGGCAGTGCTGATCGGTCGGAACACATCGATGCTCTCGGCAGGTCTGACGGGAATTTTAATGGCGCACAGTACAGGCCAAAATTACTGCACACTATAGTGTTTGATGTTTGTTTGATTTGCATCTGCAAGGTATTTGATGAAATGGCCACAAGAACTTTAAATTTTAATTTTGGATTCAAACTTGGTGGGCTTGCTGGGCACATACTAGGGAGTGTCTGGTTAGTTTGATTAGTCAAGGGGCACTGGTTTGGTTGGTTTTTGAAAATGGGTGATCTTCACATATGATAAAAAATCAATTTTGATTTGTGATTTGAATGAGGTTGCCAAATGTTTCTGCAAGTTTGAAAGGTGGGCTTTTATTAAATTTTACTTGGTCTAGCAAGGGGTGCAAAGATTTGGAAAAGTTTCTATTTGAAATCTTGTACTAGAAACACTCAAAGTGACCTAGTGAGTAAGATTGGCAAAAATGATCATTTGCTTTATTTGATTTGTTTTTGATTTTCTCTTGATTTGTTTCTGCATGGAAATGTTTTATATGATGTTATTTTCATTTTTAAACCATTTCTTGCTATTTAGGTTAATCACACAATTTCATTCATGTATTTATCAAATCATCTCATTCACACGTGCATTCATATGATTTAATTAATCAAAGTTTTTGTTAACCCTAATTTTATATTTTTGGGATGTTAAAACCATACATATGTAGGCGAGGACCGCCGAATTCTAGTATCGCCGTGTACTGGCCTCAGTACTGACCGCTCTCTTTTTCCTTTGCCCTTTGTCGGCACCCCTTTTGTTTAAGCAGGTTTTGAGATCGATGTCGTTAGCAGGGTTACCCTTCTGGCTTGGCCTGGGCAGGGTTATGGACACCATTGGTTATTCTTCAGGGCTCTTAGCCCCATTTGCATCTTGTCCGTAGTCGGACCTTGTAGCGTTTTCAAGGTGATTTGGATCTTTGTATTGTATATCTGTATTCTTGACTCTTTGAGTCACTGTTGTATATATCTATTATGTGGGTTCCATTGTGGACTATTGTGTAATGATATTACTTTGTTTTCCACCCGCACGAAAGTGCCTGGTGGGCGCCTTTGAATCGTTTCTATGCGGGTTTGGCGGGAATCGCTAAAACTTGCATAGGGCCGATCTGAGGGTGTTACACCTGCCCGGCTCCCAACTCCGCCTCTTCGCCTATATCTTCCCTACGGAACCCTAAGCCTCGGGGAGCGATCACAGATAGATTTTCCCCGCCTCTGGGGGCAGAAAACACCGAGAGAGAAAGATCTCTTTGGCAGACAGATTTCTGCCGGGGGAATTCCTTCCTGGAGAGGGGCGATCGTCGCCATCAATACCATCATCAAGCTAGGCTTCATCGGGATCATCATCATCATCTAGACCATCATCTCCAGTAGCACCATCATCACCACTCCGTCCCGTTGTAACAATTCTGTTGGATATTGCTTTAGTTCTTAGGGGAAACTTTCCCGGTGTTAATTACAATTGTAGTTGATGCTTGTGAGTGGAACCATTGGATTATTGTTTATGTTAAGATTGTTATCCATTATCATATCATCTTTGATCTTGATCCATATGATGTCTTGTGAGTAGTTCTTCCAGTTCTTGAGGTCATGGGAGAAGTCATGTTGTTATTAGTGGATTTGTGTTGAGTTATTATTCAATGGTTTAGTATTTAAGTTGTGGTGCTATTCTTCTAGTGGTGTCATGTGAACGTCGACTACATGATACTTCACCATTTATGGGCCTAGGGGAATGCATTGTGTATTTGGCTACTAATTGTGGGGTTGCGGGAGTGACAGAAACCTGAACCCCCGTTAGGACACCTTTGCACGAGGGAGCGTAGGATCTCAGAGTTTAAGGCTATGGTTAGATTTATATCTCAATTACTTTCCTGTACTTACGGATGTTTGTAGGGGGTTTAATCACAAGTATGTATTAGTCCAAGTACGATCTGTGCATTAGCATAGGTTCACCCACACAACACTTACAACACTAGAGAAGAGTACTCAGCTATATGAAGCGAAAGCACTTGACAGAATTTCCATGTGTCCTCGAGAACATTTGGTCTTTATAAGAACTTCCACCGGCTTGTCCTTTGCTAAGAAAGGATTGGGCCACTTGCTGCGTTTGTTCTTTTTTACTTGCACTTCGTTTTGTTGCCTTAAACCACTAAAAATCCGTTTGCTAAGTATTCACAGGGATTTCCTGCTCCACACCACTGTTCAGCACCTTCTGCTCCTCGTTGTGATCGACACTCCTATTTATCGAAAGTACTACGATACACCCCCTATACTTGTGGGTCATCATGCCCAAACGGATCTCATAGGAATCATCATGACTTGTACATGCATATTTATGCATTTTCATTATGTCAATTGTCCAACTGTAATTTGTTCACCCAACATGCTATTTATCTTAAGGAGAAAAACCTCTAGTGAATTGTGGACCCCATCCATTTCTTTATCATTGATATACCATCTAATGTTTACCGTTTACTGTTTACGTTTCTACAAGAAAATCACTATCTTCAACACTATACGTTTAGTCCTTTGTTTTTAGCAAAACGGTGAGATTGACAACCTCACTGTAAGTTGGGGCAAAGTTCTGTGGTTGTGTTGTGCAGGTTCCAAGTTGCTAGCAACACCTTGGAGTTGTTTACTTACTCCTACAGGTTCGATAACCTTGGTTTCATAACTGAGGGAAACTTGTTCCTGTGCTCATCATACCTTCCTCTTGGGGTTCCCAACGAGCTCTACATATCTGAGCCATGATACATCATAAATGTATCTATAATTTTCGATGTTCCATGCTTGTTTAGTATCTACTTTTCTATGCTTTATCTACACTTTGAGGTATTTTTTATACATTTTCTGGGACTAACCTGTTAACAAGATGTCATAGTGCCAATTGCCTATTTTCTGCTATTTTTGGTTTCAGAAAAGCTAGTAAGGAAATATTCTCGGAATTGGACGGGACAAAAGCCAAAGTCAATATTTTACCGGAACGAACACAGAGACTGAAGGGCAGCCAAAGGGGGGCCACAGGGTGGCCACACGCTAGGGCCACGCGGGTCCACCCTAGGGGACGCCGCCCCATGGTGTGGCCCCCTGGCCGCCCTCCTTCCTTGCCTTTTCGCCTATAAAGTCCACCGATGCAGAAACCCTAAGCACCCGATCATATCTCCACGAAACAGTCCGTAGTCGCCGCCACCATCACCTCTACATTGGGGGGATCTGAAGCTCTTCCCGGCATCCTGCTGGAGGGGAGAGATCATCCCGGAGGCCTTCTTCATCACCATGTCAGCCTCTGGTATGATGCGTGAGTAGTTCACCCTTGGACTGTGGGTCCATACAGTAGCTAGATGGTTGTTTCTCCTCCTTTGTGCTATCATGTTTAGATTTTGTGAGCTCCGTTCATGATCAAGATCATCTATTTGTAATCATACATGTTGTGTTTGCGGGGATCCGATGGATATTGAGATACTATGTCATATTGATTATTGATTCTATCATGTCATATTGATTATTGATTCTATCATGTATGTGTTATTTGTGATCTTGCATGCTCTCCGTTGCTAGTAGCTATCTTGGCCAAGTAGATGCCTGTGACTCCAAGAGGGAGTATTTATGCTCGATAGTAGGTTCATGCCTCTAGTAATCTGGGGAAGTGACAGGAATATCTAAGGTTGTATATGTGATGTTGCTACTAGGGAGAAAACAACAATCTTTTGTTCATGGAACAATTGTATTGTTTACTTTACACACATTGCTTAATGCAGGTATCCGTTGCTTGCAACTTAATACTGGAAGGGGTTCGGATGATAACCTGAAGGTGGATTATTAGTCATAGATGCAGTTGGATTATGGTCTATGTATATTGTTGTAATGCCCAGTCAAATATCATAGGAATCATGATGTCTAGTATTTGCATTGTTATGCTTTCTCAATCATGTCAATTGCCCCGCTGTAATTTGTTCACCCAGCATGTTATCTATCTTAAGGAGAACATCTCTAATGAACTGTGGACCCCAGTCCAATCTTTACAATTGATACATTATCTACTGTTACCGTTTACTTTCTACAAGCAACTACTATATTCTACACTATATGTTTAATCCTTTCTTTTCAGCAAACCAGTGAGATTGACAACCTCACTGTAAGTTGGGGCAAAGTCTTGAGTTTGTGTTGTGAAGGATTCTAAGTTGTTAGCAACACCTTGGAGTTGTTTCCTTGCTCCTACTGGTTCGATAACCTTGGTTTCATAACTGAGGGAAAACTTGTTGCTGTGTTTATCACACCTTGCTCTTGGGGTATCCCAACGAGGCTCTACAGTGATCTGAGCCCATCAATATTTTATGGCGCCGTTGCCGGGGAGTTAAGGACAACTTCACAAGGGGCGTCTTTCACAAGCATTCTCTTTACTTTGTTTTTGTTTTGCTTAGTTTCTTGCTTTGTTTTGCTTGCTTATTTTTACCCAAAATACCAAAAAAATAGTTTCGTTTGGTTTGCCTTTTCTTATAAAAAACACAAAAAAATTAGTTCCTACTCTAGTTGCTACCTTTGTTGGCTTTCCTCACTTTTGCAAAAATGAACACCGCTAAGAACACCAAGTTGTGTGACTTCACTAGCACAAACAACAATGATTTACTTTGCACAGCCATTGCTCCACCTACTCCTGATGCTACTTTTTATGAAATTAAACCTGCTTTGTTGAATCTTGTTATGAAAGAGCAATTTTCTGGTGCTAGTTTTGATGATGATGTTGCCCACCTTAATAACTTTATTGAACTTTGTGAGATGCAAAAATATAAGGATGTAGATGGAGATATTATTAAGCTCAAATTGTTTCCTTTCTCTTTGAGAGGAAAATCTAAAGAATGGTCGTTATCCTTGCCCAAAAATAGTATTCATTCTTGGATTAAATGCAAAGATGCTTTTATTGGAAAATACTATCCCCTTGCTAAGATTATATATATGAGAAGTGAAATAATGAAATTTAAACAACTTGATAATGAACAAGTTGCTCAAGCTTGGGAAAGAATGAAATCTTTGGTAAAGAATTTTTCCACTCATGGACTGACTGCTTGGATGATTATCCAAACTTTTTATGCAGGACTAAATTTTTCTTCAAGAAATCTGTTGGATTCTGCTGCTAGAGGTACCTTTATGACCATTACTTTGGGTGTTGCAACAAAGCTCCTTGATAATATGATGGTTAATTATTCTGAATGGCACACTAAGAGAGCTCCACATGGTAAGAAGGTAAATTCTGTTGAAGAAACATCCTCCTTGAGTGATAAAATTGATGTTATCATGTCTATACTTGTTAATGGAAAATCTCATATGGATCCAAATAATGTTCCTTTAGCCTCTTTGATTGCTCAAGAAGAGCAAGTTGATGTGAACTTCATTAGAAATAATAATTTCAGCAATAATTCCTATAGGAATAATTTTGGTAATAATAATAATTATAGGCCATATCCTCCCAATAATGGTAATGCTTATGGAAATTCCTACAACAACAATAGAAGTGCTCCCTCTGAACTTTAAGTCATGCTTAAATACTTTATTAGTAAACAAACTACTTTCAACAAGACTGTGTAGGAAAAGCTTTTGAATGCTGAGAAAAATATTTCATGTTTTTCTGAAGCACAATCCTCCTTGATTAATAAAATGGCTGCTAAACCTGAAACCTTGGGAAATACCTTCTCTACTACTCATGCCATATAAGTTACTATTGATGAAAATGTTAGACTGTTAGCTAAATTACATGCTAAGTGGGAAAGACAAGATGAAATTGCTAGAAACAATAGTATTTGTACTATTACTACCACCAATGTTGATGCTAGCAAACCACAAGAGGTCCCCATTCCTTCTACAGCAATGCCTAAACCCAATAACAATGCTGAAATTTTTCGAACTATGGGAAACAATAAGTCTACTACCTGTGATGCTAAGTTTGATTTTGATCTAGATGGTTGCAATATCTCTGAAGTGATTATGTTCCTACAAAAGCTTGCTAGAAGTCCTAATGCTAGTGCTATGAATATGGCTTTCACAAAACACATTACATATGCTCTCATTAAAACTAAGGAAGAAAAAATTGAAACATAAAGATTTTATTACTAGGAAGTTAGAAGATGGTTGGGAACCCATCATTAATATGAAAGTGAATGATTTTGATCTCAAAGCCTTATGTGACATTGGTTCTAGTGTCTCTATTATGCCTAGAAAGATTTATGAAATGCTTGATTTGCCACCTTTGGAAGATTGCTATTTAGATGTTCCAATTGATGATAATGCTAAAAAGAAACTAATGGGGAGTGTCAATGATGTTCTTATTATGGTTAACAATGCCTATGTCCCTGTTGATTTCTATGTTTTGGATGTTGAATGCAATGCTTCTTGTCCTATTACTTTGGGAAGACCTTTTCTTAGAACTGTTGGTGCCATTATTGATATGAAAGAAGGCACCATTAAATATCAATTCCCATTCAAGAAAGATATAGAACACTTCCCTATAAGTAGAGGGAAGTTACCCTTTTCTCCTCCTTTTAAAGAAAAATTTGATGTTAATGCTTCTTCATTTGAAAATACTTTCTTGCTTCCCGTGCCTAACTTAAAGGCGTTAAACAAAAGTACTTCTTGGGAGATAACTGATGCGTGCACCAAGTGTTGATATGGAGCACTTCGTTGGAACCCCAAGAGAAAGGTGTGATGGAGCACAACAGCAAGTTTCCCTCAATAGAGACCGAGGTTATCGAACCAGAAGGAGGAAGGAAACGTATGGTGTGGAAGGTAATGGTTTGCAGCAAGTAAACAAGTAACAGTGGAAGCTTATCAATGGTAAAGATTAGACCGGGGTCCATAGTTCACTAGAGGTGCTCTCCTTAAATAAACAACATGGCATGAAGGGTAAACACATTATAGCAGGGAAATTGACAGGAACTAAGCAAGGCATAACAATGAAATTATTAGCTAGCAAGATCCTATGAGGTTGATTGGGCAATACAGCAATATACATAGACCGTAATCCAACTACATCTATGACTAGAAGTCCACCTTCAGGTTATCATCCGAACCCCCTCCAGTATTAAGTTGCAAGCAACAGACAACTACTTTAAGCAAAGTGTGTAAGGTAAACAATCCACATGTTCCATGAACAAGGGACCGTTGTTTTATCCCTAGTAGCAACAACACATCTACAACCGAAGAGATTTCTGTCACTTCCCTTGCAAACTAGAGGCATGAACCCACTATCAATCATAAATACTCCCTCTTGGAGTCACTGGCAACTACTTGGCCAAGATAACCACTAGAAACGGAGAGCATGCAAGATCACAAACAACACAGACATGCTAGCATCATAAAGATAGAACCATTAATCAAACCAACATAATAATCTCAATATCCATCGGATCCCCGCAAACACAACATGCATGATTACAAATAGATTAGATCTTGATCATGAACGGAGCTCACAAGTCTATACATGAAAGCACAAAGGAGGATATACAACCATATAGCGACTACATGGACCCATAGTCCAAGGTGGAACTACTCACGAATCATACCGGAGAGAAGGCCTCCGAGATGATCTCCCCTCCGGCAGGGTGCCGCGAAGAACTTCAGATCCCCCTCGATCTAGGGACGATGGTGGCGGCGGCTACAAACGGTTTCGTGGATTTCTGATCGGGTACCGAGAGTTTCTGCATCGGGGGCTTCTTATAGGCGAACGGGGGGAGTCCGGGAGGCAACCAGGGTCGCCAAACCCTACCCAGGCGTGGGTCCACCTGACCCCGCTCCTGGGGTGGGTCTAGCCCCCCCTGGCCAGCCCCTCCGGATCTCCTCTGGACTTCTTGTTCCCCACGGAAAGTTATTGACTTTGGCGTTCATCCCGTCCAATTCAGAGAATATTTCTTTACTAACTTTTCTGAAACCAAAAATAGCAGAAAACAGGCATCTGGCACTGTTGCAACTTGTTAATAGGTTAGTACCAGAAAACATGTAAAAAGTACCTCAAAGTGTGGACAAGTAAATCAAAGTAGATACTAAACAAGCATGGAGCATCAAAAATTATAGATACGTTTCCAACGTATCAGCATCCCCAAGCTTAACTCCTACTCGTCCTCGAGTAGTTAAGTGATAAAAGAATAATTTTTGAGGTGAACATGCACCCTCACAATAAAGATCCAACCATTTGCAAGCATTGAAAGCTGGGATCAAAGAACTCTAAACATGTGCATGAAAGATGGAGTTCTAACAATAGGACATAGTAACTATGCATGCAACATGGCAGGCTACAAACAAAGATCATGAATAATATGCTTTGAAAAACGTTTGTTTGTTTCACATGCAGAAAACATAGCATAGTGGCAATCATCTTGTCCCTCATAGAGTAGCAATATAATGCATAGGACACCTGCAAAGTTCACAAGGGTGACTAGAAACAGATAACACAAGAACAAGTAATAACATAGTATGCATCAATTAATAAGCTTTGGAATATTGCACACAGAGTGACAACTATGTTCTCTTAATGGTGCCTAAAGGTAGAAGGTGGAGACTCAAATAATGGTGGAAGAAAGGCCTTTTTGTAAAGGAAGCAGGGATTACAAGTTACAAAAAGAGCTTCCAAAAATTATGGTACTTGTTAGCTTTCAGACCTCATTGCCCCTATCATAAGCATCTTGAAGTGGTTAAGGTTAAACTAGCAAAGCTGGAGTATATGCTTGACAAATTATAAGTTGGCAATCTCAAGTCCCTTGACTACGAGGGCTACACCTCATCGATACTCAACTTAGGGCCCAGGTAAGTTCTTGTCACTGTAAGTATTTGCATATCATTGAGAACCACCAATGGGGTACCCCTTGAACATGGTACAGGAGCTTTCCCATAACCAAAATGACAAGGCAAGCAGACAATGAGCATCTCAGCAATCTTTTTATTTACCATATGCATAGCTTTTTATTGAGGATGCTTCATAGATAGCTCACTATGGTGATGTTGCAAGTTTCCACCATGATTAGGCATGGCATAGGCTAGTGGCCCAGGCATTTCTCTAACACATAATACAAACTCCATGGACTTACAAGTTCCCACTTCATTTCACACCGGTAACATCCATAGACAAAATAGCATGATATCAATGGAGTACAAAAAGTACAAGTGCAATGTTGAAAATGTTCCCCGTGACAGCACGGTTCTGCTAATCCTAACTTATAAGTGCAAGCATATGCAACAAAGTTGCCTCAATGGTTCAAGTTTATTAGGGGTAAAGAATAAAATGTGCCATCAAGTTCGCGAGGGCTTTAATCACTAAGTTTTCACATAACAAAATAGTTTTTAATTGGAAGATAGTTGAAAACAAGAATATACTTGGAATGGTGTAACACACCATGTATAGGAGTTTATAGTGGACACTTTGGAATAACTTGGTTTCTTGGGAGTTGGAAGCATGAGTAGAACTTGCTCATACAAGTGGAGGCTAACAAAAGACTGGGAGCAACCAACTAAGAGAGCAATAATGGCCATAATTATGCAATGCAACAAAGCAAACTAATCAAAGCAAAGAGTGGTACTACAAGTCAAGGACTAAATGATCATATAGGCTAATGGTGACTTGTCATAGTCATAACATGGTGTGAGCATGTGCCAAGTCAACCCAAGCAAAACATCAAAGGAGAATACCACAATACTATGCTTTTGCATGCTAAAACAACGCATAATTTCTTCAAGGCACACTAAGAAATCCCAATTGTTTGGAACAAGACATGCTACAGCAATAATTACTATGCATAATTCAAAAACAACACCTAGCATGTCATGCTAAAGTCTTAGTCACAGTCAATGCAAGCTCCTCTTGCACTTCAAGCAAGAACTTACTACTCCTTTCCAAACACCAAGAAAACTTATTTGTAAAACAACACAGCGAGAGCGGGGGTCCAAACTACTAAAGCAAACTAAACAAAATAAGAAAAGCAAACGAAAACTAAGACGCTCCAAGAACAACACAACAGTGCATGAAACAATAAAAGTGAAGTGTCTAGACAGACCTGAGCTTTTTATTGATGAAGAAGTGGATGCCTTGGGCTTCCCCAAGCTTTGACGCTTGTACCTCTTGGATATTTCTTGGGGTAACACCATGGTGGCATCACCAAGCTTGAGATTTTTTCCATTCTTCATCTCATTGCATCATTCTCTTTCTACACCTGAAATTTTTTCCTTCATACAAAACTTCACACAATCTTCATTAGCAACATTAGCTTATTCAAAAGATATTAGACCACGGGCAAAGCTTTGGAACAGAAAGACTTTTCACTAAAAACACAATATACTGTAGTAACTCCTTCAAAGAAACTCAATTTACCTAAAGAGAGCTCAAAAAGGAATCAATAAGAAGCAAATGCACATAATGGCAGAAATCTGTCAAAACAGACCAGCAGGTAGAAACGAATTTTTTCGAACATCTTCTGTTGCTCAAATCAAAAAGTGTTGAACTAATGAAAGTTATCCAACATACTGGGGGATTTATTCATAAATTGTGAGCTCAATCGGAGTTACAGAGCCTCCTCACAAATTTTTTTGGTGGAGGACAGAAATCTGTTTTGGGACAGCGACTCCCCAAATCTTAGTTCCCTCTCATTAGAGGTTATTCTTGGCACAAAAAGCAAACAAAAAGGATAAGGAGAGGTCATTACAGTAGTAAAAACTTCCAAGACTCAAGGAAACTCTTGGGTTATCTTCCAACAAGTACTTTTCTTTAACGCCTTTAAGTTAGGCACAAGAAGTAAGAAGAATCAAGTATTTTCAAATGAGGAATTGCCCCTCTTGTTCCTTCTTTTCTTACCTTTCCTTTTCTTTTTAGGGAAGATATGATTGATTACCGGGGGAGTAAAGTGAATAATGCCTTCTCCCACGTCTATTACTGCCCCTAGGTGTTTCAGTAGAGATCTTCCTAGTGTGATTTGTCCTTTGCCTACACATTCAATAACAAGATAATCAGTAGACACCATTGTCCCTGAGATTTTTGTAAACACACCTTCAGCTATTCCAATGGGCAATATAGTGGCATTGTTGGTAATAGATATTTCCTCTCCTCCTTCAATAAGCCCCCAAAGACTCAAGGAATCAAAAATATCTTTAGGCATGAGACCAAATTCAGACATGATTTCGCAACGAGCATCAAAAAGTGTAGTGTTTATTGAAACTTAAATTGTGGGAAACCAATTTGAAGGCTCATAATTTATAGGGACATAATCATGGTAATCCCTAAGAGTGTGATAGCAACTATTCATGGCAGCAATACTAGTCTCAAGATGGTTCAACCTAGCAAAAATACTTGTGAAAGAGGAATCAGACTTTCCAGGTGTACCATAGATCATGATTAATTTTCTTATAGCATCATAAGCTTCATACTCAGTACAAAGAAAAAAATCCTTTTCAGCCATAGCATCCAAAGCATATCTATAACGAAGAGCAATACCGCAGTAGAAACTATTAATAACCAAGCTAAGGCTTACCTCAAGTTCAGTTTCCCTCTAGAAGACAGAGATTCTAGACCAAGCTTCCTTAAAACTTTCTTCACTTTTCTGCTTAAAAGTGGAGATTTATACCATAGGGGAATAAAGGCAGACCCTGACATGGTAGCAACTAGAGCAAGAACTAATTTTTTTGTGTTTTTGAATAAGGAAAGCAAACCAAGCTAGACTAATTTTTTTGGGTTTTTTGAAAAGAGGCAAACAAAACCAAACAAAATAAACTAAGCAAACTAAAAACAAAGTAAAGAGAAAGGATGTGAAGGACTCCCCTAGTGAAGACGTCCTTAGCCTCCCAAGCAACGGCGCCAGAAATCTTTGATGCGTGCACCAAGTTTTGATATGGAGCACTTCGTTGGAACCCCAAGAGCAAGGTGTGATGGAGCATAGCAGCATGTTTCCCTCAGTAGAGACCGAGGTTATCGAACCAGAAGGAGGAAGGAAACATCTCACAGGTGTTGCTGTCAACGTGGAGACCTGCACAACACAAACTCAAGACTTTGCCCCAACGAATCAGTGAGGTTGTCAAGCTCACCGGTTTGCTGTAACAAAGGATTAAACGTATGGTGTGGAAGGTAATGGTTTGCAGCAAGTAAACAAGTAACAGTGGAAGATGTATCAATGGTAAAGATTGGACCGGGATCCATAGTTCACTAGAGGTGCTGTCCTTAAATAAACAACATGGCATGAAGGGTAAACAAATTACAGCGGGGCTATTGACAGGAATTGAGCAAGGCATAACAATGCAATTACTAGCTAGCAAGATCCTATGAGGTTGATTGGGCAATACAACAATATACATAGACCTTAATCCAACTGCTTCTATGACTAGAAGTCCACCTTCAGGTTATCATCTGAACCCCCTCCAGTATTAAGTTGCAAGCAACAGAAAACTGCTTTAAGCAAAGTGTGTAAGGTAAACAATCCACATGTTCCATGGACAAGGGACCGTTGTTTTCTCCCTAGTATCAACAACACATCTACAACCGAAGAGATTTATGTCACTTCCCTTGGAAACTAGAGGCATGAACCCACTATCAAGCATAAATACTCCCTCTTGGAGTCACTAGCAACTACTTGGCCAAGATAACCACTAGCAACGGAGAGCATGCAAGATCACAAACAACACTGACATGATAGAATCATAAAGATAGAACCATTAATCAAACCAACATAATAATCTCAATATCCATCGGATCCCCGCAAACACAACATGCATGATTACAAATAGATTAGATCTTGATCATGAACGGAGCTCACAAGGTCTATACATGAAAGCACAAAGGAGGAGATACAACCATCTAGCTACTACATGGACCCATAGTCCAAGGTGGAACTACTCACGAATCATACCGGAGAGAAGGCCTCCGGGATGATCTCCCCTCCGGCAGGGTGCTGGGAAGAACTTAATATCATCCCGATCTAGGGACGATGGTGGCGGCGGCTACAAACGGTTTCGTGGATTTCTGATTGGGTACCGAGAGTTTCTGCATCGGGGGCTTCTTATAGGTGAAGGGGGAGCCCGGGAGGTGACCAGGGTCGCCAAACCCTACCCAGGCGAGGGTCCACCTGACCCCGCGCCTGGGGTGGGTCTGGCCCCCTGGCCAACCCCTCCGGCTCTCCTCTGGACTTCTTGTTCCCCACGGAAAGTTATTGACTTTGGAATTCGTCCCATCGAATTTCGAGAATATTTCTTTACTAACTTTTCTGAAACCAAAAACAGCAGAAAATAGGCATATGGCACTGTTGCAACTTGTTAATCGGTTAGTACCAGAAAACATGTAAAAAGTACCTCAAAGTGTGGACAAGTAAAGCAAAGTAGATACTAAACAAGCATGGAGCATAAAAAATTATAGATATGTTTCCAACGTATCAATAACCCAATAGTTTTATTGAGTCTTGAAAGTTATTACTTCTGTAATAACCTCTCCTTATCCTTTTTGTGTGATTTTTGTGGAAAGAAAAACCTCTAATGAGAGAGAAGTAAGATTTGGGGAAGTTGTTGTCCCGAAACAGATTTTTGTGCTTCACTGTAAAACTTTGTGAAAAATCTCTGTATGTTGGATTGAGCTATAATTTTCTGAGTAAATGCGCCAGGTTGTTATCTAACTTTTTGTGAGAGAGGCTATAATTTTCTGAGCTATAATTTTTGTGCCAAGAATAACCTCTAATGAGAGAGAAGTAAGATTTGGGGAAGTTGTTGTCCCGAAACAGATTTTTGTGCTTCACTGTAAAACTTTGTGAAAAATCTCTGTATGTTGGATTGAGCTGTAATTTTCTGAGTAAATGCGCCAGGTTGTTATCTAACTTTCGTTAGTTCAACAATTTTCGATTTGAGCAATAGAAGGTCTTCAAAAAAATCGGTTTTTACCAAACAGATTTCTGCCATTATTTGTATTTGCCTCTTTATCGGTTTCTTTTTGTGTTCTTCTTGATCACTTGAGCTTTTTAAAGGAATTGCTACAGTAGATTGTGTTTTAATGGGGTTTTAATTGTGTTGAAACTAAACCAAGGGCATATTCTTTTGAATACACTAATGTTTCTAATGAAGATTGTGTGAAGTTTTGTACGAAGGAAATTTTCAAGTGTAGGGGAAGAGTGATATAATGAGATGAATAATGGACAAAAGCTCAAGCTTGGGTATGACCCCCAGTGTCACCCCAAGAAATATTCAAGAGGTACAAGCGTCGAATCTTGGGGATGCCCAAGGCATCCCCTTCTTCATCAATAAAAATCCCAGGTCTCTTTCTAAACACTTTGTTTTTATTGTTTCATGCACTATTGTGTTGTTCTTGGAGCGTCTTAGTTTTCATTTTGGTCTTCGCCTGCTTAGTTTTCTTGCATAAATTATTTGTACCCCCGCATTCTCTCTTTTGTTTCAAATAAGTTGATTGGTGTTGGAAAAGAGTAGAAAGTTGCATACTTATAGTGGTACAAAAGGGAGCTTGCTTTGACTGTAGCTTAAACTTTATCATGTCATGCAAGATGTTGTTTTGACCTTATGCTTAGTGATTATTGCTTTAGCATGACTTGTTCCAAACAATTGAGAATGATTAATGTGCCTTGAAAGAATCATGCATTGTTTTAGCATACAAAAGCATAATATTGTCGTATTCTCCTTTGATGCTTTGTTTGGGTTGACTTGGCACATGCTCACACCATGTTATGACTATGAACCAGTCACCTTAGCCTCTATGATCATTTAGTTTTTGACTTGTGATACCACTTTATGCTTTGATTGATAATGTTTTGTCGCTCTGCATGATTATGACCATTATTGCTCTCTTAGTTGGTCGCTCCCAGTCTTTTGCTAGCCTCCACTTGTATTGAGTAAGATCTACTCATGCATCCAACTCCCAAGAAACCAATTTATTTCAAAGATTCCACTATAAATTCCTATGCATGGTGTGTTACACCATTCGAAGTATATTTTTGTTTTATCTATCTTCCAAATTAAACTTGTTATGTGAAAATTAGTGATTAAAGCTCTCAAAAACTTGATGGCACACTTTATTTTTCTTACCCCTAATAAACTTGAACCATTGTGTCATCTATGTTGTATATGTTTGCACTTATAAGTTGGGAATTAGCAGAATAATGCTGTCATGGGGAACACTTTCAACACCTGTACATATTACCCAGTTGATATCATGCTCTTTTGTTTATGGATGTCGGTGGTGTGAAATAAAAGGGGAGCCTATAAGTTCATGGAGTATTATATATGTGTTAGAGAAACGCCTGGGCCACTAGCCTAAGCCATGCCTAATCATGGTGGAAACTTCCAGCATCACCATACTGAGCAATCCATGAAGCATCCTTAGAAAAAAATGTAGAAAAAAGAGAGATAAAAAGAAAAAATATGTACCATGCTCATGGTAGATAAAAGGATTGCTGAGATGCTCACTATTTGTTGCCTTGTAATTTTGATATGGGATAGCTCCTGTGTTATGGGGCAAGGGGTACCCCGTTGGCGGTTCTCTATGATACACATATACTTACAATGACAAGAACTTGCTTGTGACTAAAGTTGAGTAGCATGAGGAACGGCCCTCGTACTCTAGGGACATGAGATTGCGAACTTATGATTTGTCAAGCATATACTCCATACTTTGTTCACTTTAACCTAAATCATTTCAAGATGCTCATGATAGGGGAAATGAGAGCTGAAAGGTAATAAGTACCATAATTTTTGGAAGCTCTTTATGAAACTTGAAATCCCTGGTTCCCTGTGAAGGGCTTTTCTTCTTACATTTATATTGAGTCTCCACCTTCTATCTTTATGCACCAACTAGGAGAGCATAGTTGTCATTCTTAGTTCTATGTGCATTGTCCCAAAACTTATTGATTGATTCATAATGTTGATATTACTTGTTCTTGAACTATTTGTATCTAGTCACCCTTATGAACTTTGAAGGTGTCCTATGCATTTATGGTTTGCTACTCCACAAGGGACAAGCTGAATACCAATATGCTACGTTTTCTATATGTGAAACAAACAAACGTTTTTCAATGCATTGTTATTCATGATCTTTGTTTGTATCTTTTCATGTTGCAACATAGTTGCTATGTCTTATTGTTAGAACTACATCTTTCATGCTCATGTTTAGAGTACTTTGATCCCATCTTTCAATGCTTTGCAAATGGTTTGATCAAGATTGTGATGGCATGTCACCTCAAAAATTATTCCTTTTATCACATACCTACTCGATGGCGAGCAGTAATTAAGCTTGGGGATGCTTGATACGTCGTGAACATATCTATAATTTTTTATGTTCCATGTTTGTTTAGTATCTACTTTGCTATGCTTTGTCTACACTTTGAGGAATTTGTATACATTTTCTGGGACTAACCTATTAACAAGATGTCGCAGTGCCAGTTGCCTGTTTTCTGCTGTTTTTGGTTTTAGAAAAGCTAGTAAGGAAATATTCTCGGAATTGAACGGGACAAAAGCCAAATTCAATATTTTACCGGAACGAACAAAGAGACCGAAGGGCAGCCAAAGGGGGGCCACAGGGTGGCCATACGCTAGGGCTGCACGGGTCCACCCTAGGGCACGCCGCCCTATGGTGTGGGCCCCCTGGCCGCCCTCCTTCCTTGCCTCTTCGCCTATAAAGTCCCCCCGATGCAGAAACCCTAAGCACCCGATGAGATCTCCACGAAACAGTCCGTAGCCGCCGCCACCATCATCCTTACATTGGGGGGATCTGAAGCTCTTCCCGGCACCCTACCGGAGGGGAGAGATCAACCCGGAGACCTTCTTCATCACCAAGGTTTGTTACAGAGCTTCTTTGGGATACCCCAAGAAGAAGGTGTGATGAGCACAGCAGCAAGTTTTCCCTCAGTAAGAAACCAATGTTATCGAACCAGTAGGAGGAAGGAAACGACTCAAAGGTGTTGCTAGTAACTTGGAAACCTACACAACACAAACTCAAGACTTTGCCCCAATGAATAGTGAGGTTGTCAATCTCACCGGTTTGTTGAAAACAAAGGGTTAACTGTATGGTGTGGAGGGTAATAGTGGTTTGCAGAAAGTAAACAGTAACTGTGGAAGATATATCAATGGTAAATATTGGACCGGGGTCCATGTTCACTAGAGGTGTTCTCCTTAAATTAACAAACATGGCATGTTGGGTAAACAAATTATAGCAGGGCAATTGATAGGACTGAGTAAGGCATAACAATGCAATACTAGACATTCATGATCCTATGAGATTCGATTGGGAAATACAACAAGATAAATAAACCGCCATCCAACTGCATCTATGACTATTAATCCCCCTTCAGGTTATCATCCGAACCCCCTCCAGTATTAAGTTGCAAGCAACGGAAAACTGCTTTAAGAAAAGTGTGTAAGGTAAACAATCCACTTGTTCCGTGGACAAGAGATCATTGTTTTCTCCCTAGTAGCAACAACACATCTACAACCTTAGGTATTTCTGTCACTTCCCTTAGATTAAATAGAGGCATGAACCCAGTATCGAGCATAAATACCCCCTCTTGGAGTCACTAGCATCTACTTGCCAAGATAGCTACTAGGAACGGAGAGCATGCAAGATCTCAAACAACACATACATGATAGAATCAATAAGACAAAACCATTAATCAATCTGACATAGTAATCTCAATATCCATCGGATTCCTACAAACACAACATGCATGATTACAAATAGATGATCTTGAACGGCGCTCACAAGATCTAAACATGGTAGCACAAAGGAGGAGATACAACCACCTAGCTACTACATGGACACGTAGTCCAAGGTGGAACTACTGACACTTCATACCGGAGGCTGGCATAATAAATAAGAAGGCCTCCGAGATGATCTCCCCTCTGGCAGGGTGCCGGGAAGATCTTCAGATCCCCCGATCTAGGGACGATGGTGGCAGCGGCTATAGACGGTTTGAAATATTGATCGGGTACTTAGGTTTTTGGTATCGGGGTCTTTCTAGGCGAAGAGGCGAGGAAGGGGGTGTGGATCCCTGGTGGCTCCCCTCCATCTCGTATTCTGGTTCTGTGTTCCCCACGGTAAAATATTGACTTTGGCTTTTGTCCCATCCAATTCCGAGAATATTGATTTTCTGCCTTTTCTAGAACCAAAAACATAATAAAACAAGCAACTGGCACTGTGGCATCTTGTTAATAGGTTAGTCCAGAAAAACATGTAAAACACCTCAAAGTGTAGACAAAGCAAAGAAAAGTAGATACTAAACAAGGATGGAACATCAAAAATTATAGATACGTTTTCAACGTATGAAGCATCCCCAAGCTTAACTCATGCTCGTCCTCGAGTACGTAAGTGATAAAAAAGAATAATTTTTTATGTGACATGCACCATCAAAATAAATATCAAACCATTTGCAAGCATTGAAAGTTGGCATCAAAGAACTCTAAACATGATCATGAAATATGGAGTTCTAACAGTAAGAAAAAGTAACTATGCATGCAACATGAAAGGTTACAAACAAAGATCATTAATAACATGCATTGAAAAACGTTTGTTTGTTTCACATATAAAAACATGGCATAGTGGCATTCATCTTGTCCCTCATGGAGTATAAAATAGATGCATAGGACACCTTTAAAGTTCATAAGAGTGACAAGATACAAATAGCACAAGAAAAAGTAATATCAACAATATGCATCAATCAAATAAGTTTTGGGACAATGCACATAGAACTAAGAATGGCAACTATGCTCTCTTAATTGGTGCCTAAGGATAGAAGGTGGAGACTCAATATAATAGTGGGAGAAAGGCCCTTCATAAAGGGAAGTAGGGATTTCAAGTTTCAAAAAGAGCTTCCAAAAATTATGGTACTTGTTAGCTTTCAGCCCTCATTGCCCCTATCATAAGCATATTAAAGTTATTAATGTTATAGTGAACAAACTATGGAGTATATGTTTGACAAAGTATAAGTTGGCAATCTCATGTCCCTTGAATACGAGGGCCGCTCCTCATGCTACTCAAGTTTAGTGACTTGAAAGTTCTTGTCATAGTAAGTACATGTGTATCATAGGGAACCGCCAAGAGGGTACCCCTTGCACATTATACAGGAGCTATCCCATAATCAAAATGACAAGGCAAGCAGACAATGAGCATCGCAGCAATCTTCTTATTTACCATGGGAAAATGGTGTTTTTTTTCTCTCTTTCCTCTTTTTCTCATTTTTTTTATTTTTCTCAATCTCTTTTTTCTATCTCTTTTTCTATAAGAAGAATGCTTCATAGATTGCTCACTATGGTGATTCTACAAGTTTCCACCATGATTAGGCATGGCTTAGGCTAGCGGCCCAAGAGTTTCTCTAACACACATACATAACTCCATGGACTTACATGCTCCCCTTTCATTTCACACCGACAACATCCATAGACAAAAGAGCATGATATCAACTAGGTACAATGTACAAGTGCAATGTTGAAAGCGTTCCCCATGACAGCATGGTTCTACTAATTCCAACATATAAGTGCAAGCATATACAACATAGATGACACAATGGTTCAAGTTTATTAGGGGCGGGAAAAATAAAGTGTGCCATCAAGTTCGTGAGAGCTTTAATCACTAAGTTTTCACATAACAAAATAATTTTTTAATTGGAAGGTATATGAAACCAAGAATATACTGTGAATGGTGTAACACACGATGCATAGGAATTTATAGTGGACACTTTGGAATAACTTGGTTTCTTGGGAGTTGGATGCATGAGTAGAGCTTACTCATACAAGTGGAGGCTAGCAAAAGACTAGGAGCGACCAACTAAGAGAGCAATAATGTCCATAATCATACAGAGCGACAAAACATTACTAATAAAAGAATAAAGTGGTACTACAAGTCAAGGACTAAATGATCATAGAGGCTATGGTGACTGGTTCATAGTCATAACATGGTGTGAGCATGTGCCAAGTCAACCCAAACAAAGCATCAAAGGAGAATACCACAATACTATGCTTTTGTATGCTAAAACAACGCATGATTCTTTCAAGGCACATTAAGCAATCCCAATTGTTTGGAACAAGTCATACTACAGCAATAATCACTAAGCATAAGGTCAAAACAACATCTAGCATGACATGATAAAGTCTAAGTCATAGTCAAAGCAAGCTCCTCTTGTACTACTCAAGCAAGAACTTTCTACTCCTCTCCAACACCAATAACCTTATTTGAAAAAACACAGCGGGAACATGGGTCCAAAATAATTTATTCAAGGAAACAAAAAGAAAACTAAGATGCTCCAAGAACAACACAATAGTGCACGAAATGATAAAAACAAAGTGTCTAGAAAGACCTGAGATTTTTATTGATGAAGAAGGGGATGCCTTGGGCATCCCCAAGCTTTGATGCTTGTACCTCTTGAATATTTCTTGGGGTAACACGGGGTGTCATCCCCAAGCTTGAGCTTTTGTCCATTCTTCATCTCATTACATCATTCTTTCTCTACATCTGAAAATTTTCCTTCATACAAAACTTCACATAATCTTCATTTGCAACATTAGTGTATTAAAAAGATAATAGACCTTTGGGTTTAGCTTTAGAACAGAAAAACTTTCACTAAAAACACAAGATACTGTAGAAATTCCATCAAAAAGCTCAATTTCCCAAAAAGAACCCCAAAAGAAATCAATAAGAAGCAAATGCAAATAATGGCAGAAATATGTCAAAATAGACCAGCAGGTAGAAACCTATTTTTTCGAAGACCTTATGTTGCTCAAATCAAAAAAGTGTTGAACTAACAAAAGTTAGCTAACATACTGGGGGATTTATTCAGAAGATATCAACACAATCCGACTTATAGATATTTTACATGAAATTTTATGGTGGAGCACAAAAATCTGTTTCGGGATAGCAACTTCCCAAATCTTACTTCCCTCTCATTAGAGGTTATTCTTGGCACAAAAAGCAAATAAAAAGGATAAGGAGAGGTTATTACAGATTTAATAAGTTCCAAGACTCAAGAAAACTTTTGGGTTATCTCCCAATTAGTACTTTTCTTTAATGCCTTTAAGTTAGGCACAAGAAGCAAGAATCAAGTATCTTCAAATGAAGAGGCATTAAGATCAATACTCGCAATCTATTCAACTAGGAAAGGTATCTCATCCAAATGAGTTTTAGAGGATCCTTTCTCCTCTCTCTTAGGTTCACTACTTTCATCAAATGGGTTTTCAGGAACAATCCAATCAAAATTCTTTTCTAAGGCCTCATGCATTCCTACAAGTTTAAAAGGTATGGGTATCTTAATTTCCTCTCTGGGTTTGGTTTTATCTAAAGTACCCATAACATCTACACATGAGCCTAGCATATTAAAATGTTCAAAGACCATTTTGGCTTCCTTAGCAACATCATTGAACTCTGTTAGTAAATTTTCTAGGATAAAATCTCTCTTTCAGCATCCTCTTCTTCTTTTAGTTTAAGAAACAAAATTTGCATCATGGGTTTAAGGTTAACAAACCTAGCCTCCAGCATGTGAACTAAAGAAGATGCAGCAATTTCATAATTAGGAGCAAGTTTTGCGATGGATCTATCCTCAATATCTTCATGTTTGCTAACATGATTAAAGAATTATTTAATATTCTCTTTCCCAATTATAGAGCCACTACCTAATGAAAGGTATTTCAGAGTGAACTTGGGGACCAACATGGTGAGCTAGAGTAAGGTGACAACTAGAGTAGGAACTAATTTTTTTGTGTTTTTTATAAGAGAAAGCAAACAAAACTAAACTAATTTTTTGGATTTTTTGATAAAAAGAGGCAAACAAAACGAAGCAAAAGAAACAAGCAAAACAAAAACAAAGTAAAGAGAAACGTTGTGAAGGACTCCCCTTGTGAATCCGTCCTTAGCCTCCCCAGCAACGACGCTAGAAAAGTCTTTGATGTTGGCTCAGCTTATTACAGAGCTTCGTTGGGAGACCCCAAGAGGAAGGTGTGATGAGCACAGCAGCAAGTTTTCCCTCAGTAAGAAACCAAGGTTATCGAACCAGGAGGAGGAAGCAAACGACTCAAAGGTGTTGCTAGCAACTTGGAAACCTGCACAACACAAACTCAATACTTTTCCCCAACAAACGGTGAGGTTGTATATCTCACCGGTTTGCTGAAAATAAAGGGTTAACTATATGGTGTGCAAGGTAATAGTGGTTTGTAGAAAGTAAACAGTAACTATGGAAGATGTATCAATGGTAAAGAATGGACCGGGGTCCATAGTTCACTAGAGGTGTTCTCCTTAAGATAAAAAAACATGGCATGCTGGGTAAACAAATTACAGCAGGGCAATTGACAGGACTGAGCAAGGCATAACAATGCAATACTAGACATTCATGATCCTATGAGATTCGATTGCGCAATACGATACATAGACCGCCATCCAACTGCATCTATGACTAGTAATCCACCTTCAGGTTATCATCCGACCCCCCTCTAGTATTAAGTTGCAAGCAACAGATAACTGCTTTAAGCAAAGCGTGTAATGTAAACAATACACTTGTTCCATGAACAAGAGACCGTTGTTTTCTCCCTAGTAGCAACAACACATCTACAACCTTAGAGATTTATGTCACTTCCCTTAGATTAAATAGAGGCATGAACCCAGTATGGAGCATACCCCCTCTTGGAGTCACTAGCATCTACTTGTCCAAGATAGCTACTAGGAACGGAGAGCATGCAAGATCTCAAACAACACAAACATGATAGAATCAATAAGACAAAACCATTAATCAATCTGACATAGTAATCTCAATATCCATCGGATCCCGGCAAACACAACATGCATGATTACAAATAGATGATCTTGATCATGAACGGAGATAACAAGATCTAAAAATGGTAGCACAAAGGAGGAGATACAACTATCTAGCTACTACATGGACCCGTAGTCCAAGGTGGAACTACTGACACTTCATACTGGAGGCTGGCATAATAAAGAAGAAGGCCTCCGGGATGATCTCCCCTCCGGTAGGGTGCCGGGAAGAGATTCAGATCCCCCCGATCTAGGGACGATGGTGGCTGAGGCTACAAACGGTTTCTTGGGATATTGATCGGGTACTTAGGGTTTTGGTATTGGGGGGTCTTTATAGGCGAAGAGGCAAGGCAGGAGGCAGCCAGGGCGGCCGCACCCCCTCCTAGGCGCGGGCTAGGGTTAGCCACACGGCCGGGGGTGTGGCCCCCTGGTGGCTCCCCTACGTCTCATATTTTGGCTCCGTGTTCCCCACGGTAAAATGTTGACTTTGGATTTTGTCCCGTCCAATTCGGAGAATATTAATTTTCTGCCTTTTCTGGAACCAAAAACAGAACAAAACAGGCAACTGGCACTGTGACATCTTGTTAATAGGTTAGTCCAGAAAAACATATAAAAACACCTAAAGTGTAGACAAAGCAAAGCAAAGTAGATAGTAAACAAGCATGGAACATCAAAAATTATAGATACGTTTTCGACGTATCAATCTTGCATAGTACTTAGGGGAAACTTTCCCCGTGTTGATTACTTGTTGTAGTTGATGCTATTGAGTGGAACCATTGAATTATTGTTCATGTTCAGATTGTTACTTATCATTATTTCATCTCTAATCTTGATCCATATGATGTCTCGTGAGTAGTTCGTTTAGTTCTTGAGGACATGGGAGAAGTCATGTTATTAGTAGTGGAATTGTGTTGAGAAATATCTAATGGTTTGATATTTAAGTTGTGGTGCTATTCTTCTAGTGGTGTCATGTGAACGTCGACTACATGATACTTCACCTTTATGGGCCTAGGGGAATGCATTGTGTATTTGGCTACTAATTATGGGGTTGCCAGAGTGGCAGAAATCTAAACCCATGTTAGGAAACCTTTGCATAAGGGAGTGTAGGATCTGAGAGTTTAATATTGTGGTTAGGTTTTTATCTTAATTACTTTCTTATAATTGAGGATGCATGCAAGGGGTATAATCACAAGTATGTATTAGTACAAGTAAGGTCGGTACATTAGCATAGGTTCACCCACACAACACTTGTCCAATCAAAGAAGATTAATCAACTATATAAAGCGAAAGCACTTGACAATATTCCCATGTATCCTAGAGAACGTTTGGTCATCTTAAGTAATACAACAAGCTTGTCCTTTGCTAAAGAAAGGATTGGGCCACTTGTTGCAATTATTATTATTGTCTTTTATTTACTCGCACTTTATTTATCTACATTATTAAAAAAACTCTAAAAATCCATTTGCTAAGTATTTACAGTGAATCCTTGATCCAAACCACTTGTCAACACCTTCTTCTCCTTGTTGGGTTCGACACTCTTATTTATCAAAAGTACTACGATACATCCCATATAATTGTGGGTCATCACACCCCTCCGCCGTCTCTGGCCGGCGACGTCGGCGGATAAGGCTCGGGGGCGGCTCGACGCTCTTTTTCTCTGGAAGACTCTCAAAGACGCTCACATGCGAGGAAGCAGTGCTGAGACTCGGACCATAGTATTTGAAGTGGATCTTGTGATGAGCGCGAGGAGCAACTGAAGATTGTATATATGGCTGCAACTTCATGCATACTGAATCTCCCATAGCAAACTCTTGTTCTGATCTGTTTTTATCAGCTTGAGACTTCATCCGAGACCTGACTCACTCCAGATGTTGATGTAACAGTCTGGGCATTAGGTCTTTGTCTTGTAACCAAGTGTACAGATTACGAACAGGACACATATCAGCACTGGAGATACCAAAATGTCAAGGTTCATGCCCATAGACTACTTGGAACAGAGACTTTTCATCCAAAGCTGCATGTGCACTAGTGTTTTACCATAATTTAGCAAGGGATAACCACTGTGCCCACTTGGATGGACAAGCATGAGTAAAACATCTCAAGAAGGCTTCCAGGCATTGATTGACTTGTTCAATAGTGCCATCAGTTTGAGGGTGATGAGATGAACTCATGCGCAATTTGGTATCGGTCTGTGCTGCTAGCTCATGCCGGAAGTGGCTAGTGAAAATCTTATCTCTATCAGATATGATGGATTCCGGCATACCATGTAATTTGTGGACATTAACCATACTAGGAAAAATACCCGTGCATTGCAACGGATTGATATTCGACATGATGGAATTGAGGCCAGAAGAATATTATTTCTTTCCTTCAACAAACTAATATACACAAAGTGTTGTAGACAAATAGATTCATTTTATTGGTCTTCTTTGTCTGCTCCACGGTTTTTCTAGATGGTTGTAACCTAGTCGCCGCCGCATGTAACCATTCTTCTAGAACTCGATGTGGAGCATGCTTAGCTTGATATGTGTATCCTCTTTCTTCACCAAAAGGCCGATGTGTCGTGAATCCTTCCTCCACCCCCTCCCCGTCCCCTCACCATCCCCTGCCGAACATGCTCTTCATTGTATTGTGGACAAGATCGAGCAATGACTAGAGGTGGGACGGCGTCACGGAACCATGGACGATATTATTTTACTTTAGCAACATATATATTTGGTCCGCCTAAAGTGGAGCATTGTTGCATACATTATATATATATATATTGGATTGTGCTAATGAGTGGCACCGCACATCCCACTAGTTGTGATATGCGCCCACCCACGAAAAAGCTGCATGTTGGTGCTTCCCACTAGCTGTGATATGCGTCCCACATGCCCACGAAAAAGTTGCATGCTGGTGTCACACAGAGCATCCCATTTTATTTCTAAACTAAATCTGACATTATTCCTAGAATGACTAATCAAGTCAAAGTTATCATGAAAAATATATAAATGTTGTTCCCAGCAAGTCTATGGATAGCTGCCAGATAAATTACACTCGGTTGTCATATATTTTACTAGCGTGAAGATATTACAACAATTATAAGATACACTTGTCAGGAAGCAAATAAAAAATTATGCCAGATAAAATGCACTCGATTGCCAGAATAATTCCACTCGATTGCCAACATGAACTATAATTTTTTTGACAGATTAGTTAAACCTAATTGCCATATTAATTAGACTTGATTGCCAGAATAGGTAATGACCAGATTAATTGCACTTGATTGCCAGATTAGTTATAGCAAGGTTCTACTGTCAGATTGCCAGATTTTTCCAAGGGAGTAGTACATTTGATGGCCAGATTAATCACACTTGATGGCCAGATTCCTAATGCCTAATTGCCAAGAAATAGCGGATCTCAATTGCCAGATTTTAAATATTTGCAACTTCAATGCATCCCATGCCCCTCCGAAAAATTGAGACACATGCAAATAGGGATCACTCACACAAATTTGGTTCACATGGAAAAATCCACAGATTAACTGCCAACGAATCAAAATCTAGGGAGAGGATAAACTGGGGGAAAACATCACCCAAAAATTCAACGCGTACACGAATCTATGTGTCTATCGGTGGCGGTGCTGCGTGCTTGTTGGAGGTGGCGGCAGCGCGTCAGGGATGGCGTCCCTGAATCATGCTCATTGGGGATGGCGTCCCCATGCAAGCGGCGAATGTGTTGTTGGAGATATGCCCAAGAGGCAATAATAAAAATAGTTATTATTATATCTTTGTGTTTATAATAAATTTTTACATTCATGCTATAATTGTATTAACCGGAAATATTAATACTTGTGTGATTTGTAAACTTTTTAGAGTCCCTAGTCAAGCCTCTTTGTAATACTAGCTTGTTGGTTAATAGATGATCATGGTTTCCTGATCATGAACATTGAGATGTTATTAACAACAAGATCATATCATTGGGAGAATGGTGTGATGGCATACTCCTATAGATAAGCGTAGCATAAAGATCAAGTCATTTCAAAAGTTCATTTGCTATAAGCTTTCAGATACATAGTAACCTAAATCCTTCAACCACGAGATCATGTTAATCACCATCACCGGATGGATACTTTGATGACATCAAACACCACTTTGTAAGTAGGTGGTTATAAAGGTGGCATTGAGTGTTTGGAAAGTATGTGCTGAGGCACATGGATCAAGAGTGGGATTTGTCCATCCATATGACGGATAGATATACTATGGGCCCTCTCGGTGGAATATCATCCAATTAGCTTGCAAGCATGTGACTGTCTCAAAAGGGATCACATATCACTGGAACGAGTAAAGAGTACTTATCAGTAATGAGGTTGAACTGGGTATGCAGAGATACCGACGATTAGACCTTGGATACGTAAAGTACTGCGAGACAAAGGAAAATTGGTATCATATGTAAATAGTTCATTTGATCATGAAGTAATCGTAGAAATATGTGGGGGCCATATGAATTTCCAAATTCCTCAATTGGTTATTGATCAGAGAAGAGTCTCGGTCATGTCTGCATAATTCACGAACCGTAGGGAGACACACTTAAGGATTCAATGTTGTTTAGTAGATATGGAAAGTGATTAAAGAGACCGAATGTAGTTCGGAGTCTTGGATGGGATCCGGGATATCACGAGGAGATCCGGAATGGTCTGGAGAATAAGATTCATATAAAGAAAGTCCAATTCTGGAGTTCGGGAATGGTTTCGATGTTTTCACCGGAATGTTTTAGAAGGGTCTAGAAGGTTTACCAATCCGGAAGGGGAAGGGTACATGGATGTGTCATGACAAAGTGGAATGGTTGCATCATGTCCTAGGTCACTTGGCTGGACACTTCGAAGAGTAAAATCAAACTCTAGTTTGAAAGTCAAAATAAAGGCAGTTTGAAAAAGTCAAAGTGGGACTTTGATTTCCAAGTGGAGGGAGGGAAGGAATCCTACCTAAGGGAGGATTCCTCCCTCTCCTTGCCGCTGGCCACATGAAGTTGACTTGGGGGAGGATTCCCTCCCCCTTGTCGCCTCCCCACCTATAAAATGAGGGATAGGGCGCCCCTACCCCTCACAACAAACCCTAGCCTAGCCGTTGGCCACCCCAAGTCGTCGTCTCCTAGCCCTCTCTAGCCGTTGGCCACTGATACGTCGTAAACGTATCTATAATTTTTGTTGTTCCATGCTTGTTTAGTATCAACTTTTCTATGCTTTGTCTACACTTTGAGTTATTTTTATATTTTCTGGGACTAACCTATTAACAAGATGCCGGAGTGCCAGTTGCCGTATTTCTGCTGTTTTTTGTTTCAGAAAAGCTAGTAAGGAAATATTCTCGGAATTGGATAGGACAAAAGCCAAAGTCAATATTTTACCGAAGAGAACACAGTGTCCAGAGGGCATCCAAAGGGGATCCACGAGTTGGCCACACCTAGTGGCGGCGCGGACTGGGGGGGCACGCCAGCCCTAGGTGTGGGCCCCTCGGGTGCCCCTGCCACGCCTCTTTGCCTATAAAGTCACCCCGATGCAGAAACCATAAGGACCCGATTAGATCTCCATGAAATAGTCCGTAGCTGCCACCACCATCGTCCCTAGATTGGGGGGATCTGAAGCTCTTCCCGGCACCCTGTCGGAGGGGAGAGATCATCCCGGAGGCCTTTTTCGTCACCATGCCAGCCTCCGGTATGATGCGTGAGTATTTCACCTTGGACTATGGGTACATACAGTAGCTAGATGGTTGTTTCTCCTCCTTTGTGCTATCATGTTTAGATCTTGTGAGCTCCGTTCATGATCAGGATCATCTGTTTGTAATCATACATGTTGTGTTTGTGGGGATCCAATGGATATTGAGATACTATGTCAGATTGATTATTGATTCTATCATTTCTATGTTATTTGTGATCTTTCATGCTCTCCGTTGCTAGTAGCTATCTTGGCCGAGTAGATGCTTGTGACTCCGAGAGGGAGTATTTATGCTCGATAGTAGGTTCATGCCTCTAGTAATATGGGGAAGTGACATAAATCTCTAAGGTTGTAGATTTGTTGTTGCTACTAGGGAGAAAACAACAATCTTTTGTTCATGAAACAATTGTATTGTTTACTTTACACACATTGCTTAATGCAATTATCCGTTGCTTGCAACTTAATAATAGAGGGGGTTCGGATGATAACCTGAAGGTGGATTATTAGTCATAGGTACAGTTGGATTACGGTCTATGTATATTGTTGTAATGCCCAATCAAATCTCATAGGAGTCATTATGTCTAGTATATGCATTGTTATGCTTTCTCAATATGTCAATTACCCCGTTGTAATTTGTTCACGCAGCATGTTATCTATCTTAAGGAGAACACCTCTAGTGAACTATGGACCCCGGTCCAATCTCCATCATTGATACATCATCTACTGTTATTGTTTACTTTATACAAGCAACTAATATCTTCCATACTATACATTTAATCCTTTGTTTTCAGCAAACTGATGAGATTGACAACCTCACTGTACGTTGGGGCAAAGTCTTGAGTTTGTGTTGTGCAGGTTCCAAGTTGTTAGCAACACCTTGGAGTTGTTTCCTTCCTCCTACCGGTTCGATAACCATGGTTTTATAACTGAGGGAAAACTTACTGTTGTGCTCTTCACACCTTCCTCTTGGGGTATCCCAATGAAGCTCTACAGTGATCTAAGCCGCATCAGCCACATACACCCCTCGGCCCTCTAAACCCTAGATTGCCGAGGCCCTCTTCTACTCCACCATACTCGCTCCGGCTTAGGCGAAGCCCTGCGGGATCTCCCCTCTAAACTCTGACACCACGCCGTCGTGCTGCCGGAATCGCGAGGAAAGAGCTACAACCTCCGCTGCCTGCTGGAACAAGGAATAGGAAGGTCTTCATCGAGTACCGAACGTGTGGCCGACTGCGGGAGCACTACCGGAACACGGCGCCGGAAGGATCGTCTACACGATCTTGAGATCGGCAAGTGACTGACTACATCACCCACGAGAATCCGCTCTCTTTAACCGCTTTGGAATCTTCAGGGTGAGTACTCTATCGACTCGTTGCTACAATCTAGTAGATAGATCTTGGCTTGTGTGTGTTTATGCGGTAGAATTTTTTTGTTTTTCATTCTACGAACTCCTACAGTGGTATCAGAGCCAGGTTCCTATATGTAGATCTGTTGCACGAGTAGAACACGCTGGTCATTGTGGGAGGTGGTGCTTTTATTATCAATTACTTCTTGTGTACTTTGCATCTTGCGGGATGGTGGGATAAAGCGTCCCGGGCTAACCTTACATGACATCGTTCATGAGACTTGCTCGACATGCAACTTGTACTGCATAAGTGGCTTTGCGGGTCCCTGTCTCTCCCATCATAGTGAAGATTCAATTTACAACGGGCACTTGATTGTTCATGCATCAACGTTGTGGTTCTTGTTCGTAAGTTAGAGCGGTACTTATTGAAAGCCTCAAACCACATAAATTATGCAAAGAAAATTAGAGGCACCTAACTTTGTTTTGCAGGTGTGTGTTGTGATGTGATATGGCCATGATTATGATTATATATGATGTATGCAATGATCCTTATTGTAAGTCGGCAACCAGCAGGGGCCTTATGGTTGTCTTTTAATTTCGTTAAGACCTGCGTGTCTATTATTCAAAGTAGTTGTAATATTTGATGCTGGTGGACGACAACCATGGAGCGGTGCCATTGACCTTGACGCCACGCCGGTGATGATGGAGATCATGTTCGTGCTTGAAGATGAAGATCGGAAGCACAAGAAGAAAGGCCATATCATATCACATATTATGAATTCCATGTGATGTTAATCCTTTTATGCATCTTGTATTGCTTAGATCGCGATGGCAGAATTATAAGACGATCCATCTCACAAAATATCAAGTAACAAAGTGTTCGTCCTTAGTTAGCACCATTGCCAAGACTCGTTGTTTGGAAGCACCACATGATGATCGGGTGTGATAGATTCTACGTGTGCATACAACGGGAGCAAGCCAGATTTGCCCATGCAGAAACTAAGGTTAATATTGATGAGCCTATCATGTATAGACATGGTCTCGGAACACGGATCACCAAAAGGTAAATCATGATCCATATAGTAGATATGATGAACATGTTGATTCTTCGCCTTTGAAACTACATCATCTCTCATGATGATCGGACTTGATGTAGTGGATTTGGTTCGTGTGGTCACTAAAACAATGTGAGGGATATTGTTTTGAGTGGGAGTTCACCTATATTGATTTTACTATTAATTAGAACTCAATTTGTCATAAACTTAGTCTAAACTATTGCAAATATGTTGTAGATCATGGTGGCCCCTACCTTCAATTTTTTAATGCGTTCCTAGAGAAAGAAAAGTTGAAAAACAATGGAAGCAACTTCACGAATTGGTTTCGCAATTTGAGGATTATCCTCAATGCTGGTCAGTTGACCTATGTGCTGGATGCACCACTAGGTGACCCACCTGCAGATGATGCTACCGATGAGGTGAAAAATGTTTACGGTACTCGGAAGAATTAGTACTCCACAGTTCAGTGTGCTATCTTGTATGGGTTGGAATCGGAGCTTCATAAAGGGTTTGAGAACTTTGACCCAAATGATATTGTCCGTGAACTCAAAATGATATTTGAGGCTCATGAGGAAGTTGAGAGTTATGAAGCTTCTGAAAAGTTCTTTAACTGCAAGATGGAAGAGGGTAGCTCCGTCAGTGAGCATGTGCTTAAGATGTCTGGACACGCCAATAAGCTCCAGAGGTTGGGCATAATAATTCCTAATGCTTTGGGGATTCATCGTGTCCTCCAATCACTAGCACCAAGTTACAAGAACTTTGTGATGAACTACAACATGCAGCGTATGGATAAGACGTTGTCAGAACTCTTCTCTATGTTGAAGTCTGCAGAAGTTGAGATCAAGAAAGAGCACCAAGTGTTGATGGTCAATAAGACCACCAATTTCAAGAAGCAAGGCAAGCCTAAGAAAAAGAGAAACTTCAAGAAGGGCGGTAAGAAAGCTACTGCGCCGGTGAAGAAGACCAAGGATGGGCCTAAGCCTGATACTGAGTTCTTTGACTGCAAGGGAGAAGGTCACTGGAAGCGTAATTGCCCCAAGTACTTGGCGGATCTGAAGAACAACAACATCAAGAACAAAGGTATATCTGATATACATGTTATTGATGTGTATCTTACTAGTAATCGTAGTAGTGCCCGGGTATTTGATACTGGTTCGGTTGCTCATATTTGTAACTCGAAATAGGTGCTGAAGAATAAATGCAGACTAGCAAAGAACGAGGTGACGATGCGCGTTGGAAATGGATCAAAGGTTTATGTGATCGCGGTTGGCATGCTACCTCTTCATATACTATTAGGATTAGTTTTATACTTAAATAATTGTTATTTGGTGCCTGCGTTGAGCATGAACATTATATCCAGATCATGTTTATTGCGAGACGGTTACTTATTTAAGTCTGAGAATAATGGTTGTTCGACTTATATGAGTAATATCTATTATGGTCATGCACCATTGATAGATGGTCTATTCTTATTGAATCTCGATAGTAGTGATACACATGTTCATAATATAGATGCTAAACGTTTGAAATTGGATGATAATTCTACATACATGTGGCACTGTCGTCTTGGTCACATTGGAGTGAAGCATATGAAGAAACTACATTCCGATGGACTTCTTGAATCACTTGATTTCGAATCACTTGAAAGATGCGAAGCATGTCTAATGAGTAAAATGACTAAGACTCTACTTTCTGGTATGATGGAGGGAGCTACGGACTTATTGGAAATCATACATACCGATGTGTGTGGCCCGATGAGTGTAGCTTCACGTGGTGGTTATCGTTATGTTCTTACTTTCATGGATGACTTGAGTAGATATGGGTATATCTATTTCCTGAAACATAAGTCCGAAATGTTTGAGAAGTTTAAGGAATTTCAAAGTGAAGTAGAGAATCAATGTAACAAGAAGATAAATTTCTATGATCTGATCGTGGAGGTGAATATCTAAGTTACGAATTTGGCGAGAATTTGAAGAAATGCGGAATACTTTCACAATTGACACTGCCGGGAACACCACAACATAACAGTGTGTTCGAACGTTGTAATCGAACTCTCTTAAATATGGTTCATTCTATGATGTCACTTACAGATTTACCGTTATCATTTTGGGGTTATTGTAAGGTTCCCAACCTTTAATAAGGTAGAGATCCCTGTGTTTACAATGCTAGTCCCTGGATCAATAGCTAGCATCCACAGTTAAGATGTAATATCAAGAAACAAAGGTCATAATACAACTTTATAACCAGGAATAAAATAATTTATTACATCTTACATAGCTCATTTGGCTATGTCATTACAATGCAGCAGAATATAACAATAGCATGGGGTCCTTCATCTTCAAAGTTCCACAGGCAGACATGTTGGTTGTAGACTTGTAATCCTAAATCAATAAACTTCTCTAACATCAAACAAACCTGCAACATAATAAGTTACAACCACAAGGGTCAATACATTTGAATTGTATTTGCAAGTGATACTATGGTAGTATAGTGGAGTCTATCATCTATATGCATCTGGCTAAGTGGAGCTTAGGCTTGCTTTGCTCAAAATAGATTTTCCTTATCATTTGAAAACACTAAGTTTTTGCTTGTCAAAATCACCCAAGGCATCTCCCAATAGAAATTGGTGATACTTCAACCCTTGTTCAACCACAAGATTTTAACTTAGAAATTGGGATGAGGATATTCTTGATAGCTTCCATGTCTTGATGCTACAATTTTCCTTTACCAGGGACATGGCTAAGTACTTAGATTTTACACTCTGCAGAGGTGGTGCACTTTCCCCACAAGACTTGGTTTCACCAAGACAAGATCTTTCAGAAGCCTTCCCTTAGACCAGAATGGACGCGTTCCAACCTATCATTCCCCTACCACCAACTGTCCATTTGGCTAAGTTATTGCAACCTATATGATCCAGGCAGAGCCCATAATGCTAAGTGGCTACACTTGAAGCTTCTCAACATTTGACATCTCAAATCTCTTTGTTCCTGGGTGGCCATCCACAAGTGGGATACACAAGGTAAACCATAGAAATGGGCCTTGTGAACCACTCAACACAAACCATTCCTTCCATTCCACCCAGGTGATTCATTCACTTAGTTGTTTTATTAAACAAAACACAAGTCCTTGAATTAGAAACATTCCATAGTATGAATATGATCCACCCTTGTTTTCTACTAGCTAAGCTAAGCATGATAGTAGTAGGAATCTTAACTTAGGAAATTTCTACTAAGGTTTCATCTACTAGGATTTCCCATGGCATAGTTTACACTTAGGAAAATTCCATGCAAGTCCTACTTAGAAATATCACTAATGCATAGGGAAAATAATGGGACAAAGTATGAAGCATCACTTGCCTTTTTGGTAGAGAATATAATTTCACTCCTTGATCTTGCCATATTCACACTCTTCAAATCACTACAATTCAATCAAGCAAGCAATATTTCAATCTACCATTCAAGCAACATCACATAAAATAATAGAAATAAAACAATGCATGCAAGCATGCCAAACTTTGTTTTGATTACAAAAGTGGTTTATAATAGGTTATAAACATTCTAAAACACTTATTGGCCATTTTATAAAGTGGCAAAACTATTTGCAAAAGATTTTACCTATAAACCATTTTCAAACCAAATCATTATTTTATGTGGTTGAAAATACTTTTATCAAAGTAGCAATTTTTATATGGTTCACCAAATACATTTTTAATTCTAAAACTTGGTGCTTGGGGTCATATAGTTTAATTCAAAACATTTCTCAAAGGTTTTCCTCCAAAAGCATTTTTAATAAATAAACATTATCTTTATTTGTCTAGAAATGGTTTAAATCAAATATTTATTCTTTTGCTTCACCAAATATATTTTTGAAAACACTAATTTATTTCTATGGTCAGTAGGTTCAAAACAAACCATTTGCCAAAGATTTTATCTCAAAAATCATTTTAGAACAATTTTTATATTCCAAATATTCCTACACAAGTTTCTGCAAAAACATTCAATTTAACAGAAACATTTTACTAAATAAAGTGCATGGTCAGAAAGTACTTGTTCTGCTTAATCTATTGATATGAAATTTGCAAAATTTGGACGTGTGGTTTGAAAGTTATGAATTTTACAAAATTGAACAACAAATAGATCAAATCTGTTTTTATTAAAACAGCCAGGGTCACGTGTCTTGTTCCTATTCGCTCGGATCGATCACTGTGGAGCGTTGGATTCAAATTACATCGCACGGCACAGATCGCATACCCCCTCATTTTTAAGTGATTCTATCGTATCCTTTAGATCAACATCTAACGGCCTGAGATGATCTGACCATACCCTGGCGGCGGCGACGCTCGGCTAACGGCGTTGCGGAGGCTACAGGAAGCAAGGGAGGAAGGGGAATGGCTTGCCAGGTTCGCGGAGTGACGCTGAAGCTCAACGTGCTCTCTGCTTGTCGAGGGGCGCACAGGGTCAGTTGGAATTCCTCGCTGGAGTTCAAGACGACGTCTGGTGGCTCTGTCTGTCGTTGGGGCGAAGCTAGAGGTCGCGCTAGATCAAATAGAAGGCAAGGTTAGGTTCGCAAGAGGAAGGCGAGCATCAGAGTGTCGACTAAGGGGAGAGGGGCGGTCGGGTTTACCGGGGAGACGTCGTCGGAGTGGAAACAGACAGCGGCGGTGACAGCCTTGGTCGTTGTCGAGGCTGGGGGTCAAGCGCGAGCAAGATGAGGCCACTGGGAGGTGCGGTGGTTGATGGGGAACAAGTTAGCATGGTCGAGGAGGCAAGTTGCGGCGAGGGGCTGCCGGAATCGGCCGGGAAAGCCGTCGGAGACAGAGGCGATGTCGCAGGCAATACTGATAGCCTAGGGGCTCCGGTGGTGTGAGGATTGGGGGAAAAAGAAGAGGAGAGCGTGGCGATTAATACTGCGGGGTCACGGCGAGGATTAAACGCGGTATTAAGGAGAATTGATCGCGAGAAATCAGCGGCAGAAAACGGCCAGGGGCGTGGTTTTCGCGGGTGGAAACGATGAACAACTCTGTGGGGTCGGACGGTCAGTGAGAGAGGGAGTGGGGAGATGGGGTCCACGCGTCGGTGACTCAGCGGGTAAAGACTCAGGTGCGAAGCGTTTTCCGCGGGAGAGAAGGAGTGGGCTGGTGTTGGGCTTAGTGGGCTGGCCAGGTGGGTTGGGTTGGTTTTCCATTTTTTTTATACTAAACCTTTTTTTCTTTTCTGTTTTTGAATATTCTGGTTTGATTTTTAGTCAAACAATTAAAGCAACAAATCAATTCAAACCTCAACCAAAATTTGTGTATATTCAAATACTGATTAATAACACATTCTAAAGTCAAATTTAGAATAATTTATTTATTCTTTTTAAGGTCTTTTAATTATTTAAAATAGGCTCTAGTTTTAATTAAATAAGATTTAGTAATATTATTCAATCTCCATTTGAATTCAAAACTCCACCAAACTTTGGGTGAATTTTATTCTGTTTATCAACATATTTCAAAGTCAAAAATAAAATAATTCTTTTATTCTTTTAAGATCTATTAATATTAAAATAAATAGACCATAGTCTTTAATTCAAATAGGTTTTAATTTATTTATAAAACTCTTTTTGAGTTCTAAATAATATCAAAATATTTTCAATAGGTTTTATTTGAATAACAAAACACTTGGAAATCACTTATTTAAAATACTTTAATAAGTTTTAGTGTTTATTTGAAATGGAAAAGCCTTTATTTAAATAAAATTGGATATTAATGATTCCTTTTTATTTTATTTAAATAAACCTTTACTATTTTCATCAAATAGAAATATTTTATTTCAAAAGCTTGGCCAAGATTTAATTTGGCTCTATAAACTAATCCTTATTTATAGTTCTACCTTTTCTTTTGAAAAGCAAATCTTTTTATTAAAACATCCCAAAAATAGTGATTCCAACTATTATAACTTTATTTATTATTTGTTTATCTTTTAAAATCCTTTTAGGATTATTTGCTCACCATTTGGTATGGCTTTTAGATAAGTTCTTTATTAGCTTTGGAAATTACTTTTCCTTATCTTTTAAATTCATAAGATTTTATTCATGGCTCCAAAGTAAGTGAATCCAATTCATATGGTTTTATAATATTTCTAATGGTCATTTTTGATCAATTTGAAATGTTTATTTGACTAATTTTTATATGGATCAAATCCATAGTCTTGGAGATAACTTGGAAATGATCTTCTTCCATTAGGGTTTTAGGGTTTTGGTTTATTCTCCAAGTGTTTACATTTCAAGATGCATTTTATGAGGAATGCATTCCACTTGATTTGAAGTTAGCTAGATTCAAACATTAACCAAAGTTTGTTCAAGATGGGATTTTAAGTTTCCATTTAGAAACAAAAGTTTCTTTTCACCCTAAATTTCAACAATTATCTATTTTGTTTATTTATTTATTTTTCACATAACAAGATTTGGAAAATCTTGGGATGTGATAGTTATGCATTAGAAACAGTCGCATTCACTTTAAATAGGACACCATCTAAATACGTTGAAATGACACCATATGAATTATGGTTTGGTAATAAACCTAAAGTGTCGTTCCTTAAAGTTTAGGGTTGCGAAGCTTCTGTAAAGAAGTTACAGCCCGTCAATCTTGAACCCAAACCGGAAAAATGCATCTTCATGGGATACCCGAAGGAAACTATTGGGTATACCTTCTATCATAGATCTGAAGGCAAAATCTTCGTTGCCAAGAATGGATCCTTTCTAGAGAAGGAGTTTCTCTCGAAAGAAATGACTGGAAGGAACGTAGAACTTGACGAGGTTGTCGAACCTTCTCTCGTATTTGAGAGTAGCATATCACCGGAAGAAGTTCCTGTGGCGCCTACACCAATAACAGAGGAAGCTACTGATGGTGCTCGTGAAACATTGGTCGAAGTTACTACGGAACCTCGCAGATCGACGAGGACTCATACCACTGCCCCGATTGGTATGATCCCGTTATGAGTGTCATGTTGGTGGACAACACCGACGACCCTGCAACATATGAGGAAGCGACGATGAGCCCAGATTCCAACAAATGGAAATAAGCCATGGAATTTGAGATTGGATCCATGTACGAAAACCAAGTATGGACTTTGGTGGACTTACCAGATGGCTGGAAGGCTGGAAGTCCGTCGAGAACAAATGGATTTTCAAGAAGAAAACAGATGCTGATGGTAATGTAACCGTTTATAAATCTTGACTTGTCGCAAAAGGGTTTCGACAAATTCAAGGATTGACTATGATGAGACTTTCTCACCGGTAGCGAAGCTAAACTCTATCAGGATTTTGTTAGCAATCAATGCATATTATGATTATGAGATATGGCAGATGGATGTCAAAACGACATTCCTTATTGGAGACATTGATGAAGATTTGTATATGGTACAACCCAAAGGTTTTGTAGATCCTAAAGATGATAACAAGGTATGCAAACTTCAACGGTCCATTTATGGATTGAAGTAAGCATCCCGAAGTTGGAATCAACGTTTCGATAAGGTGATCAAAAGTTTTGGTTTTATACAAACTTATGGAGAAGCTTGTATTTACAAGAAAGTGAGTGGGAGCTCTGTAGCATTCCTAGTACTATATGTGGACGACATATTTTGATTGGGAATGATGTAGACCTTCTTAAAAGTGTCAAAGATTATTTGAATAATAGTTTTTCAATGAAGGATCTTGGCGAAGCTGCTTACATATTAGGAATAAATATTTATAGAGATGGATCGAGACACCTAATATCGCTTTCACAAAGTACATATTTGGACAAAGTTTTAGAGAGTTTTGGAATGGAAGATAGCAAGAAAGGGTTCTTGCCCATGTTGCCCAATACAACCTTGAGTAAAACTCAAAGTCCTGCTACGGCAGAAGATAGAGAGAGGATGAGTAAGACTCCCTATGCCTCAGCCATAGTATCTATCATGTATGTCATGCTATGTACTAGACCCGACATTGCATATGCTGTTAGTTTGACTAGAAGATATCAAAGTGATCCAGGAGTGGATCATTGGACAGCGGTCAAAAACATCCTTAAGTACTTGAGAAGAACTAAGGATATGGTTCTTCCTTATGGAGGTGATGGATATCTCATTGTTGATGGTTACACCGATGCTAGTTGGAACACCGATCTGGATGATTCTAAATCTCAATCTCGATACATATTAACATTGAATGGTGCAACAGTAAGTTGGAGGAGTGCAAAGCAAAGCGTTGTGGCAAGATCTTCAACTGAATCGGAATACATAGCTGCTTCGGAGGCTTCACAAGAGGCGGTATGGATGAAGGAGTTCATTACAGAGCTTTGTGTGGTTCCTAGTGCGCTGGACCTAATGTCTATCTACTATGATAACATGGGTGCCATAGCCAATGCGCAGGAGACAAGGTCACACAAGATGCTGAAGCATATCAAGCCACGTTTTCACGCTATTTGAGAGCATGTCCAAGATGGTGACATAAAGATTTCCAAAGTACACACAGATCTGAATGTGGCGGATCTATTGACTAAACCTCTCCCGAGGGCAAAACATGACTAGAACCAAACCGCCATGGGTGTTTGGTATATTACCATGTAATCTAGATTATTGACTCTAGGTCAAGTGGAAGATTGTTGGAGATATGCCCAAGAGGCAATAATAAAAGTAGTTATTGTTATATCTTTGTGTTTATGATGAATGTTTACATTCATGCTATAATTGTATTAACCGGAAACATGAATACTTGTGTGATTTGTAAACTTGTTAGAGTCCATAGTAAAGCATCTTTGTAATACTAGATTATTGGTTATTAGATGATCATGGTTTCCTGATCATGAACATTGAGATGTTATTAACAACAATATCATATCATTAGGAGAATGGTGTGATGGACATACTCCTATAGATAAGCGTAGCATAAAGATCAAGTCATTCCAATAGTTCGTTTGCTATAAGCTTTCACATACATAGTAACCTAAATATTTCGACCATGAGATCATGTTAATCACCATCACCGGATGGATACTTTGATGACATCAAAGACCACTTCGTAACTAGGTGGTTATAAAGGTGGCATTGAGTGTTAGGAAAGTATGTGTTGAGGCACATGGATCAAGAGTGGGATTTGTCCATCCATATGACGGATAGATATACTCTGGGCCCTCTCGGTGGAATGTCATCTAATTAGCTTGCAAGCATGTGACTGGCTCACAAGGGATCACATATCACAGGAAAGAGTAAAGACTACTTATCGGTAATGAGGTTGAACTGGGTATGCAGAGATACCGACGATCAGACCTTGGATAAGTAAAGTATCGCGAGACAAAGGGAAATTGTTATTGTATGTAAATGGTTCATTCGATCACGAAGTAATCATAGAAATATGTGGGAGCCATATGAATTTCCAGATTCCTCTATTGGTTATTTATCGGAGAAGAGTCTCGGTCATGTCTGCATAATTCACGAACCGTAAGGAGACACACTTAAGGATTCAATGTTGTTTAGTAGATATGGAAAGTTCATAAAGAGACGAATGTAGTTCGGAGTCTCGTATGGGATCCGGTATATCACGAGGAGATCCGTAATGGTCCGGAGAATAAGATTCATATAAGAAAAGTGGAATGGTTCACTGATCCAGAAGGGGAAGGGTACATGGATGTGTCATGACAAAGTGGAATGGTTGCATCATGTCCTAGGTCACTTGGCTGGTCACTTGGAAGAGAGAAATCAAACTCTAGTTTGAAAGTCAAAATAAAGGCAGTTTGAAAAAGTCAAAGTGGGACTTTGATTTCCAAGTGGAGGTAGGGAAGAGGATTCCTCCCTCTCCTTGCCGCCTGCCACATGAACTGGACTTGGGGGGATTCCCTCCTCCTTGCCGCCTCCCCACCTATAAAAGGAGGGGTAGGGCGCCACCTACCCCACACAACAAACCCTAGCCTAGCCGCTAGCCACCCCAAGTCACCGCCCCCTAGGGCTCCTCCCAAGTCGTCGCTGCCTAGCCCTCTCTAGCCGCCAGCCACATCCATCCCTCGGCCCTCTAAACCCTAGATTGCCGAGGCCCTCTTCTACTCCACCATACTCTCTCCGGCTTTGGTGAAGCCCTACGGGATCACCCCTCTAAACTCCGACACCACGCCGTCGTGCTGCCGGAATCACGAGGAGAGAGCTACAGCCTCCGCTGCCTGCTGAAACAAGGGAGAGGAAGGTCTTTGTCGAGTACCGAACGTGTGACCGACTGTGGGAGAGATGCCGAAACGTGGTGCCGGAAGGATCGTCTACGCGATATTGAGATCGGCAAGGGAACGACTACATCACCCACGAGAATCCGCTCTTGTTAACTTCTTTGGAATCTTCGGGGGTGTGTACTCTATCGACTCGTTGCTACAATCTAGTAGATAGATCTTGGCTTGTGTGTGTTCATGCGGCAGAATTTTTTTGTTTTCCATGCTACGAACCCCTACATGGCTCCTCCTTGCGCTCGTGTCGGTTGCCTGGTGAAGCCTCTCCATTGGCGATGGACAACTCCTCCTTGCATCTGAGCTCTGAGGTGGCGTCTTCCCCCGATTCGAGAAACCTTGATGTGTTCTTGTCGCCAATAGCATCCCCACCCGAGGGGCGGAAGCCTCAACATCGCACTCGTCGGAGACGGCCTAGCGGAGCACTGCGTTGCACTCATCGATGATGGCCTGGCTGAGCCCTCCGTGCTTCGTTCTTGTCGGCGGCCTGGTGAAGCCCTCCGCGCGTCGCGCTCGACGCCGACGACCTGTCATGCCGTCCCTATGTTGCGCTCGTCGGAGGCAGGCGAAGTCTTCGCCGCGTCATGCAGGTGTGCACTCCCCTTCCTTTGTGGCGCGGATCGACCTGTAGCTCCACGGCGCAGCCTACAGCACGTCGCACAGCTGGAGCTCGACGCACGGCGATGTCCATGAAAAAATCTCACGGCGGTGTTCATCCGCCCGGCTCTCCACTTCTCACGGGTGGCGATGGCGAGGGCCGAGACCGGAATTGGCGGCGGCGGGTCGCTATTTCTCTCAGCGCGTTTGGTAAAATGAGGACAGGGGAACAAACCCGGCCAACGGGCCGCTGCTTAACGTGCCGACACGTGGGCCCGCTAAAAAGCCCGGCACACGCCTGGCTCTACTTTGCCTGGGCCGTGGCCTGAGGCACGCGTGCCGGGCCGGCACGGCCAAGGCTGCCACCACCGGAAAATCAATAATATAGGCGCAAAAAGTAGAGCATGGGGGTCGAATTTTAGACATGCTCTCTAGACTCTCTCGGCCTAACCACCGGACCAAGAATATTTTGTGATATAAAACAGATTAGGTCGTTTTTGTAGGCAAACTTCGACTGGCCAGCTTAAAACGGCAACGGATCGGCATGTTTCACGTGCCACGGGCCGGCCCGGTAAGCCTACGTGCCGTGTCTGGATCGTGCCGGGACGGTCCATTGGCCAGATTTGCATGGGTAATGGGAAAGGGAAGTTATTATTTATTCCCATTCCACCGTTTGTTATCCGATGGAAATTATATGGGGAGTTTGAAGAGGGAATTACTTTTCCACGTTGGATGATGGGATTAGGTATGGGAATAAAACATGATATTACCAATTGCCCAACCCTCATTCTACAAAATCCAGAAATCAAAATTCAGTATTTTGCATGAGATATTAACAATGCACGCTCCAGCAAACAAACCTTTTTTTAAATATAAGCCACGAATCATGTGTATAATTAGCAGCATAACCGGTGTTGACAAAATAGAAGTTCACTGAGCAGGAAAAATATGTGATGTTGTAATACTACAATAAATTAGGGCGCTAGCAAAACAAAAAATTTAATCATAAATCAGCATGGATCCTACACTTCACTAGAGCAAAACTACTATTTTGTGCCTATGCCGATTCTTCGCTTTGAAGCTACAAAGGACAATGACCAAGAAAATTAAGACGAAAATTAAGACTTCCTTCGCAACAAACGAAACTATTCTTGCCGATAAATACATATGAAATAAAATAGCATAACTTACACACACCCATCTGTTTTGTCTTGGCAGCGTGCAGCTCCCGGCGAACATACTCCAATCTAAACCCAGGATGCATCTTTACAAAAAGATTTATCTCTCTAATATCTTCACCTATGACACGAATATCCAGGACAACTTCTTCTGTAGTAAGACCAGGCAGGTCCTACAAGATATCAAGCAACTTATCTATGTTCGAGAAAGTGTTGTCAGGAGCCTTAGCTTCATGCTGCATAGCCTTGTGGATAGCATTCATGGTGTCTGTATTCTATTGCTCTGCTTCCAAAAACTTTGCAAATAAATTGGATAAATTTACAAACCCCAACTCAAGAGCATCAACATCTGGATAAGTTCTTTTATGACCATTCTTATAACCACCAAATGTGGTGATGTTATCATGAGTCTGAGCAACATTTCCCTCTTCAAGATCGATGGTTTGTTGTCCATCTTTGGTGGGTTCACCTTCTGCCATTTCCTCTCTCGGACCTTTAGCACCTTCTCCTTTGGCAAGATCATTAGCATAAATCTCACACAACTTATCAAAATTAACCATAGGCTTCATGTACAGAGGCCCTGCTCCCTCGCGAGACTACAAAAGAAAAGAAGAAATATTCATTAGAAACTAAAATCAAGATAACAATAAACAACTATACTTTGTTTATAGATTAAAGCACGAGATATTATACATTTGCCCAACCCATGTAGGTCTCTCTATCTCTGGTTACCATCTCCTTCTCATCATCCCATCCAAATCCGCTGCCATATTGCATAATTTCCAAAATATATGAAAGTTGCTTCTTTAGAATCTTCACTTTTGATTTGATGTGCGAACCAGCTTTCAAATCAACATGTGATAACTTTATAGCCATTTTCTTCTCAATGTATGTAAGATACCCAGAATTGTGACCAGTATACACTTTCCAACAATAATCATTCATTTTGTATAGAATATCAATGAGTAATTTCTCCTCCTCTGTTGTCCATGTTCTTTTGTCTCTCTTTTTGGATTTTAGTTTAGTGTCTTTTGGCTTGACAGTCTGGTAGTTTATTTGCATAAAAATGAAAAGTGTGCATGTCAACAATAAAGATATCAAATTCTTGAAAAGTAATTGTACTGCTTGTACATTAATAAAATACTCCAAACCAAACAAGAACAAATTAATGATAATAACGAGTTGCTGGAACATACAGTAGAAAAAAGTCTAATGAAGAATATAGCTAACCAAGCAATCCAATCATGACAACTAACATTTCCTAGATTGCACCAACAATGTTATGTTTTGTTGTCCAAGCTTTCCACATTTCATCGGCTAACTTGTCTCTCTTCTCAGTCCATTCTGATGATGTTTCTGCGGAGTGAATGCCATCTTCATTCTGTTGTTGCCGCAGTAGTTCTCTCATATATTCATCTAGATACTTCTCACATGGATCAACACGCATATGTTGTCTTATGAGGTTGTGAAGATAGCAACATGCTAAAATTATATCAACCTAGATATCTATAGGGTAATAGGAAGAATCCTAATTATATCCCAGCATATATTTAGCAGCCCAAAGGTTCTCTCGATCACATTTCTTGCCGACGAGTGTTTCATATTAAACAGTTTCTCTTTCCTGTTTGGTGGATTTTTCCAATCATTTAGATGTATCGCTTCCCTCTATATCGTGCGAGAAATCCTTCACAGTTCTTGCACCCAGCATCAAAAAGATAATAACAACTTACAGAAAAGAAGAGATTTGGAGGAGTTTATCATTTGTGTCGACAAACATTTGATTTTTCATGTACCACTATGTAGTTATCTCTTACCACGGGGAATTTTAAGGCCATGTGTTCTTCCTAAGGCATCACGAAGAACCCTAGCATCTGCTGCAGATCCTTCCCAACCGGGTAATACATAGATGAATTGCATGTCTGGTGCACATACATCAAGAACACTTGTTGCACATACATCAAGGCCATGTGTTCTTTCTTGAACGGTATCTTGGTTTGTCAATGATGCGCACATGAACTTTTACGTATGTCCCATCTAAGGCACCTAGACAGCTCTACAATAATAGTACATAATGTGTTAGGTCATGCACAAGACTATCTTTAAAAGATTATTGTAAATTTTAAATACATATTAGATACCTTAAACCAACTCCATCTTTCATCTGTGCAAATAGGTTTAGACTTTTTAAGCAACACTTTCGAAAGCTTTAGTACCGCTTGTAATACCAAGCAAAACTTCACGCTGACTGTTTCAGTTGAACGTTGGAAGTCATGATGGATTGCTCCATTTTTCTCATCATGGCCAAGTATATGCAGGAACGTAGCAACCATTTCTTCCACTTTCATGTTTCTAGTATCCCTTAACCCACCTATTTCTCTCACCAAAGTAGACAAAATTCGAAAACAACGCTTATCCATCTGCAACTGTTCAATGCATTCTTTGTCGCTTACACGTATCTTGTTGTGCAAATTTTGTGCTTTAATAATCGGGTCATACCAAGAAGGTTTCCTAATCCGAGTAATCCTACGCTGGCTCCTTCTAATTAACATAACCAAGCTATTCATCATCAAATATAATGATATCAATATTTTCACTCTATGTTGCCTCATTGTATTCCATAAGATTATGATTTGCCGGTTGGTTGGTGGGTGTACCATGTCTATCAACAAAATTAATGGCATAGAATTAGGATCAAAATTTAAAGTCATATAATGGCATTAGCCACAGTCAACCAAGGTACCAACATTAATAAATATTAGATAAAAGTAGAAGCACACAAGAACAAATCAGCAAACAATTTTCACTCAAATAATCATATACAAACTTTTAAAAAATAAGGCATGCAAAAAACTAATTTTCAAGTACAGTACCTCCTCCAGATGTTTGTTACCACTGTTCGGACCATTCCTTAGATTAATAGGAAGATCTTGATGGCCATTATGCTTAATGTATAACTCTGCCAAGTTGGTTTTCTTTGAAAAACTCAACATCTTACGTATCGAGTCATCATTATGTACTAGATCAATTCCATTTTCAAGGATTTTTCCAAGGACTTTATAATATAAATCATTGCCATCCTTCCAACCTACTGTTTTAGCCAAACAAACTAAACAAAAATAGGAGGTTCTGTCACCATCATAATCTAGGAAGTTAGATACTTCGCCTCCATTATATGCAAGTTCACCTTCCATTAAAAAAGAGTCCCCATGATGTATTTTGATTAGGATAAGATCTTCATCCATTTTGTATATAGGGAATTTTATCTTATGATTCCAATGAATACATAAAAAAGAGATACTTAGGGAACTAATCCATTAACTTAATCAAACTAATATTTATCAAAAAATCGTAATAACCAGGAAGGAGTAATAAGATGTATTCAGAAAGAATTGAATGAATTAACTCGTAGACACCTGGATGGAGTCGTGTGTTTCCACCTTCTATAAACTGTAGTTACTTTTCTAATTAATGCTCTCTTGTGATGGATCTGTAAGTTAAGAACAAGGATTGAAAAACCTATAAACGAAGAAGAATTGAAGAGAGACAAATAGATCTGGACGGATGAACGATAGAAACATTGTGTTCTTTTATCATTAGGTACTAGCTGAATGCCCGTGCGTTGCCACGGTCGTTTAAATTATATTATGGTAGCAAGTTTGTAACACCCTCGGATCGGCCCTATGCAAGTTTTAGCGATTTCCGCCAAACCCGCATATACACGATTCAAAGGTGCCCACTAGACACTTTTGTGCGGGTGGAAAACGAAGTAATACCATTACACATTAGTGCATGATGGAACCCACAAAATAGATATATACAACAACGACTCCAGGAGTCAAGAATACAGATATACAGTACAAAGATCCAAATCACCTAAAAAACGATACAGTGTTCGAGTATGAACAAGATGCAAATTGCGCTAAGAGCCCTGAAGAAAAACCAATTGCGTCCATAACACTGCCCAGGCCAAGCCGAAAGGGTAACCCTGCTAACGACGTCGATCTGAAACTTGCTACAATGAAAGGGGTGCCGACAAGGACAAAGGAAAAAGAGAGCGGTTAGTACTAAGGTCAGTACACGAAGAGACTTAGAATTCGGCGGCTCTCGCCTACATAGGTATGGTGGACTTAAGCGGCAACGCAACATGGACTAAATAACCTATAGAGACTTGACACAACTGTCGACTATCAGAGAGAGGTAAGAAAGACCTACCCGGAACCAACCTGATACAAACACCAAACATACCCATCCTAGTATTTCTCCTTCGACACCAAACGAAGAAGTCATACCGAGGAAACTCACACAGTTGGCATTTTTATTCATTCCGTTATAGTTGCAGCACTTACTAGTCAGATATAGATAGCACGAGTCATCCTGATATAATAAGCAGTGGCCACCGATTACCCACAAGTATAGGGCGTGTATCATAGTACTTTCGATAAATAGGAGTGTCGATCCCAACGAGGATCAGAAGGTGTTGACTAGTGGTATGGAGCAGGAAATCTCTGTAAATACTTAGCAAACGAATTTTTAGTGGTTTTCTGATAAAGCAAGGAAATAAAGTGCGAGTAAATAAAACAGCAAACAATTGCAGCAAGTGGCCCAATCATTTCTTAGCAAAGGACAGGCCGGTGGAAATACTAATGAGGACCAAAAAATCTCAAGGACACATGGGAATATTGTCAAGTGCTTTCGCTTCATATTGCTAAGTATTCTTCTTTGGTTTTATAAGTGTTGTGTGGGTGAACCTGTGCTAATGTACCGACCTTACTTGGACTAATACATACTTGTGATTAAAACCCTTGCAATAATCTGCAACTACAAGAAAGCAATTAAGATATAAACCTAACCACAGCCTTAAACTATGCGATCCGACACTCCCTTGTGCAATGCTTTCCTAACGGGGGATCAGGTTTCTCTCACTCCGGCAACCCCACAATTAGTATCCAAATACACAATACATTCCCATAGGCCCATAAATGGTGAAGTATCATGTAGTCGACGTTCACATGACACCACTAGAAAAATAGCACCACAACTTAAATACTAAACCATTGAATAATATCTCAACACAAATCCTCTACTAACAACATGACTTCTCCCATGTACTCAAGAACTAAACAGACTACTCATGAGACATCATATGGATCAAGATCAAAGATGATATGGTAATGGATAACAATCTGAACATAAACAATAATTCAATGGTTCCACTCACAAGCATCAACTACAGTAGTAATCAACACCGGGAAAGTTCCCCTAAGAACTAAGCAAGTATTCAACACGATTGTTACAGCGGGATGGAGTGGTGATGATGGTGCTGGTGGATGATGATGATGATCCCGATGAATTCTAGCTTGATGATGGTGTTGATGGCGATGGTCTCCCCTCTTCGGGAAGGAATTTCCTCGTCAGAAATCTATCTACCGAAGAGCTCTTTCTCTCTCGGTGTTTCCTGCCCGCAGAGGCGATGGAATCTTTCTGTGGTCGCTCCCCGTGTATTAGGGGTTTGAGGAGAAGATATAGGCGAGAGGGAGGAGCCAGAGGTGGGCCAGGTGGGCCACACCCCTGTAAGCGTGGCCTAGGGTGGCCCGCACCTGGGGGGTGTGGGCCCCCTCTGGCCCATCTCCGCCTCCCCTTCTGGCATTCTTCGTCTTCTAGGAAAAGAGGATTTTCTGTAGTTTTTCTAGAATTTTTCTGATCTTCGTGAAATTGCATCAAAACACCGCTTTTTCCATCGGAATCCTGACTTCGGCAGTTCATCCTCCAAGAATCATCCAACATGCAAAAACAGATGAAAAGACATAAATAAAACCTCTTAATAAGAAATATATCAATGAATAGAGGCAAATTATGATATAGAATGGTGATGCAAATTGGACGTATCAACTCCCCACAAGCTTAGACCTTCGCTTGTCCCCAAGTGAAAACTGAGCTTAGTAAACATGACCACGGGTTTATGGTGTGAAGTGTCGAATACAGACAAAAAGCATCACACTTACCAACTCACAACTCATAGAATAAAGAAACTCACCATTATATAACTTAGCTTGCAATAAGTAGAGGAGTCACAATAGAGATGCATAAAGATAAATCATAATTGGAATTGGCAAACTTTGTTCCTGGTCAGAGAACAGTTGGCAAGTTTTCAAGCAAAGCTTTTATAAAGAAGTTTACAACAGGAGTACTTTTTGCTCACACATAAAAGGTTTTTCACAATGATAGCTTTCAAAGTAATACTCATTAGATAAGAGTCTTGTGCAAACAAGGAAGATAAAGAACATGATTGAATAAATCATCATATGAATGCTTGAAACACAACAAGTCAAATGCTTGCTGGAGATGGAGAGGAATAGGTTTACTGACTCAACTTAGAAGTAGGAGAAAGGGCCCATCATAGAGGGAAGCAGGGATTTCAAGTTCATAAAGAGCTTTCAAAATATTATGGTACTTACTAGCTTTGAGCTCTCATTGCCCCTACCATAAGCATCTTGAGGTGATTAAGGTTAAAGTGAACAAAAATGGAGTATATGCTTGACGAAATATAAGTTGGCAATCTCATGTCCCTTGAGTACGAGGGCCGCTCCTCATGCTACTCAAATTTAGTTACCGGTAAGTTCTTGTCATTGTAAGTACATGTGTATCATAAAGAACCGCCAATGGGGTACCCCTTGCACATCAATCCCATAATCAAAATGACAAGGCAAGCAAACAGTGAGCATCTCAACGATCTTTTTATTTGCTATTTGCATAGGTTTTTATTGAGGATGCTTCACAGATTGCTCACTATGGTTATGCTGCAAGTTTCCACCATGATTAGGCATGGCTTAGGCTAGCAGCCCAGGCGTTTCTCTAACACAGATACATAACTCCATGGACTTACAAGCTCCCCTTTTATTTCACACCGACGACATTCGCAAACAAAAGAACATGATATCAATTTTTTACAATGTACATGTGCAATGTTGAATGCATTCCCCGTGATAGTACGGTTCTGCTAATTCCAACGTATAGGTGCAAGCATATACAACTTCGATGACACAATGGTTCAAGTTTATTAGGGGCAAGAAAATAAGGTGTGCCATCAAGTTCGTGAGAGCTTTACTAACTAGTTTTCACATAACAAAATAATTTTTTTAATTTGAAAGATAGATGAAGCTTGAGAATTTACTTGGAATAGCAATAATGCTAATAGGTAGATATGGTGGACACAAATGGAACGGGTTTTGGGTTTAAGGGGTTGGATGCATGAGAAGTATGCCCTCCCAAAACAGGTTTTTGGCTAGCAAGGCTGGGTAGCAAGCAAAAGAGTTGAAGGAAACAAGCAAACATACACGTGATAAATCCATACATGCAATTTTCCTTGAAGACACAAAAGATCTTAAATAAGGAATACTAAGCTTATGAGCCATCAAGAAAGAAAATAAAAGATATAAAATACATATAAGCTTTTTCTCTTTTCCTTTCAAACCTCAAAAAGTGTTGCTACTGACCAGAGCTCGGTTTGCCAAAACCAATTTAGATTTACTTGATGCTCCCAAAGTGATACCAATACTGATCCACAAGATAAATCATATAACAGAGATTGCAAACTAAAATAAGAAGTTCAAAAAGTAAAAGATGAAGCTTCGCATTAATATTCCATAAAGGCACTCACACCAAGGGATGCATAGGTAACCAACTAATGGAGAGATACTTCCAGAATGCAAACCAACCTATAAGATAACTTCTCTATCCAAGATATGAAACTACTAAAAGGGTAAAAGATAAAAGATAACGATGTGATACCGCGGCACTCCCCCAAGCTTGGAACAAGCCAAGGGGATGCCAAACCTGATGATGAATTACTCCTTCGGTGGTGTTCCCTTGTCATCGTCAGACTTCCAAGGTAAAGGCTCCCCATCCACAAAGTATGTCTTAGTTTCCACAATCCTGAAACTAGCAGCAAAGCTTATGCGATTAAAACTAGCCTCATACTCACAGTTTTGATTTCGTATGTCGTAGAGTTGTGCTTGTAATTGGTTGGTGGTCTGATGGAGTGAGAGGATTTTGTCTTGAAGCTCAGCAACCTCCTCCTTGTGTTTGGCAATGAGTTCTGAACTTATCTTGTGCATGACATCCACTTCACGTTCCGCCATCTTCTTGTACCTAAAAACTTCATGCGCCAATGCTTCCATCCTGTCTTCCAGATGGCCTTCTCCTTTAGGGCCTTCAACTTCTTTCATCTGCACCTTCCCATCCTTGAGAATCAACTCCTTGGGGTGAATCTTCAACTCATACATGTACGGGTTGATAGCATCCGCGAAGGAATCCTCCATGGGTGATCTAGAGGAAGACATTATGGCTCCAAAACTGAGAATCTGCCTGACAAAAAACAGATCAAAACAAAAAACATGACAACAACACGATATACGAACCTCGTGGGACCCGGGGGGTTATATATTACGAAGTTTCAATGCATAAGGAAGGTACTATGCAAAAACGAGGCGGAGACGGACTCCAGGGGGCTCACACCCCCTGTAGGCACGGCCAGCTGGGGCCCGCGCCTAGGGTGGGTGTGGCCCCTCTGGCCTCTGCTTCCTCCTCTGTTTCGTATCATACCCTTCCGTATGTAATAAAAACATCAAAAATCTAAAAAGATAAGTTTTTCACGAACCTTCTGTTTTCACCTCTTTTTACCTATTCAAACATGGACTCTGCAGATTCATTCTCCCCTTCTCCTGAAAATTTCTTTCATACAAGGCCTTACACAAACCTCAATAGCAACATTAGTGTAAGCAAAAACAATAAACCTTTATGTACACACTTCAACTGAAAACCAACAAAACAAAATCTACTGAAACAACTCCTTTCAAAAACCCAAAAGAATCTGAAAGGAAATCGATTTAAGAAGAAAATGCAAATGATGGCAGAAATCTGTCAAAACAGACCAGCAGGAAAAGATTTATTTTTTCGAAAAACTTATGTTGCCCAAATCAAAAAGTGCAAAACTAATGAAAGTTAGAAAACAACTTGGATAACAAGCACAGAAAAATACAGCTCCATCCGTAGTACTGAGATCCTTCATGAATTTTTACAATACAACACAAAAATCTATCCCAGGAGAGCCACTTTTCACAACTCCTCTACTTCTCAAAAGCAGTTGAACTTGACACAAAAACCAAACAAAAAAGGATAAGGAGCGGTTATTACTGGGGTAATAACTTCCAAGACTCAACAAAACTATTGGATTATCTCCCAAGAAGTACTTTTCTTTAATGCCTTTAAGTTAGGCTTGATAATTTCAAAGATGCTCACATAGGAGATAAGGATTTGAAGTGAAAGAGAGCACTAAGAAGCAAATATCCAACACATTTAAGTCTAACCCACTTCCTATGCAAGGGGGTCTCATGAGAAAACAAATTATTGAAACAAAAGGCCACTAGCATAGGAAGACAAATATAACTTCAAAGCTTTCAACATAAAACGGGGAAACTTAACAATATTGAGATGCATAAAACCAAGTTTCCCTCTCTCATAATAACTTTTAGTAGCACTTTGAATAAAGTTGATAATATAACTGTCACAAGAAACAACTCTATCATCAGAATGGGGATAATTACAATCATCAAAAAGTGCTCTAAGGTCATAAACTAGATCAATTGAAGCAAGTTGTTCCACCCTAAAGTCTTCATTAGGCAAGCTATTTTCATAAGGAGCTTTAGAAAATTTGGAAAACTTAAACTCATAAGAATCTCCATCAAACTTAGTTAAAACTTTCTCCTTCTTACAATCTATAATAGCTCCACAAGTGTTCAAGAAAGGTCTACCAAAAATGATAGGGCAAGTTTTACTAGCTGCTGAACTAAGAACTAGAAAATCAGCAGGATACTTAATCTTACCGCAGAGGACTTCCACATCTCTTACAATACCAATAGGTCAAATGGTTTCCTTATTAGCAAGGTGAATAACCAAATCAATGTCCTCAACCTCACAAGGACCAATTTCATGCATAATTTCCCTATAAAGCTCATAAGGAATAGCACTAGAACTAGCACCAATATCACATAAACCATAATAGCAATGATCACCAATTTTAATAGAATGCACGGGGACACTAGTTTTTCTAGATTTTCTAGGATGAGAGACAATATTAGAAGCGTCTTCACAAAATACAATGTGCTCATCCTCTATAATTTTAGTGACAAGATCTTTCACAATAGCTACTATAGGTTCATTGTTTATTTGCTCATCAGGTTCCACGGCCTTCTTTGTACCTTTGTTATTCGCACTAATTATCATAGAATACAACTTTACCTTAGCTGGGAAAGGTGTTTTCTCAACATAAGGTTCATGCAAAATATGATTAGTAGTACAAACTTCAGTATTTCTAGCAGGAACATGATTAACAACATCTTTCTAAGGTGCATGGTACTTATTCCACTTCTTTTTAGGAATTTCTATGTAAGAGGCAAAGCCTTAAAACAATTGGCAATACTTTGAGAATCAAGACCATACTTAGTACTAATATCACGGATGTCATCAGTTCACATAAAGGATTTAATGCATCCATAATCATAGTTTATACCTGACTTTCTTCCTTTGTCATTCTCCCATGCTTCAATGTTCTCTTGAATACGGTTTAGGAGATCCCATTTAGCTTCTTCCTTCATACGTGTGAATGATCCAGCACAAGAAGCATCTAGTAAATCTTTATCATGAATAGAAAGCCTTGCATAAAAGTTATTGATAATAATATTGTTAGGGAGTTCATGAATAGGACATTTAAGCATTTGTAATTTCAATCTCCCCCAAGCTTGAGTTGTAATCTCTCCATAACGAGGCCAAAAGTTATATATCAGATTCCTATCCTTATGAAACTCACTGGGAGGATAGAATTTAGAATAAAAGAGAGGTACTATTTCCTCCCATTCCATGGATTGTCCATTCTTTAGCATCTTATATCATTCTTCATCTCTTCCTTTCAATGATATAGAGAGTAACTTCTTCTTCACCTATTCAGTTGTGATACCTGCACACTTAAACAACCCGCATAATTCATGGATAAAAAGCAAGTGATCACCAGGGTGGACAGTTCCATCCCCTAAATAAAAATTATCCATAACACGATCAACAATACTTGTAGGTATCTTAAAAGGATCTAACTCAACAGGTGGTGGTTCATCTACTACCCTAAAAGTGGTAGTAGTTTTCCCAAACAGAAAACCAAGTGGGTTATCCATATTGGAAACAAAGTAACAAATAGAAATAAAAAGCAATACTCATAGTAGATGTTTCCTTTACTAGTTCCACTCTTCAATAGCGCTTCACTCCCTGGCAACGGCACCGGAAAATAGTCTTGATGACCCACAAGTATAGGGGGTGTATCATAGTACTTTTGATAAATAGGAGTGTCGACCGCAACGAGGAGCAGAAGGTGTCGACTAGTGGTATGGAGCAAGAAATCTCTGTAAATACTTAGCAAACAAATTTTTAGGGGTTTTCTGATAAAGCAAGGAAATAAAGTGCGAGTAAATAAAACAGAAAACAATTGCAGCAATTGGCCCAATCCTTTCTTAGCAAAGGACAAGCTAGTGGAAATACTAATGAGGACCAAACGTTCTCGAGGACACATGGGAATATTGTCAAGTGCTTTTGGTTCATATAACTGAGTAGTCTTCTTTGGTTTTATAAGTGTTGTGTGGGTGAACCTGTGCTAATGTACCGACCTTACTTGGACTAATACATACTTGTGATTAAACCCCTTGCAAGCATCCTCAACTACAAGAAAGCAATTAAGATATAAACCTAACCACAACCTTAAACTCTGAGATCCTACACTCCCTTGTGCAATGGTTTCCTAACGGGGGTTCAGGTTTCTGTCACTCCGGCAACCCCACAATTAGTAGCCAAATACACAATGAATTCCCCTAGGCCCATAAATGGTGTAGTATCATGTAGTCGACATTCACATGACACCACTAGAAGAATAGAACTACAACTTAAATACTAAACCATTGAATAATATCTCAACACAAATCCACTACTAACAACATGACTTCTCCCATGTCCTCAAGAACTAAACGAACTACTCACGAGACATCATATGGATCAAGATCAAAGATGATATGATAATGGATAACAATCTGAACATAAACAATAATTCAATTGTTCCACTCACAAGCATCAACTACAATAGTAATCAACACCGGGAAAGTTTCCCCTAAGAACTAAGCAAGTATTCAACACGATTATTATAGCGGGATGGAGTGGTGATGATGGTGCATGTGGATGATGATGATGATCCCGATGAAGTCTAGCTTGATGATGGTGTTGATGGTGACGGTCTCCCCTCTCCGGAAAGGAATTTCCCCGGCAGAAATCTACCTGCCGGAGAGCTCTTTCTTTCTCGGTGTTTTCTGCCCCGGAGAGGCGGTGGAATCTTTATGTGGTCGCTCCACGTGTATTAGGGTTTCGAGGAGAATATATAGGCGAGAGGGCGGAGCCAGAGGTAGGCCAGGTGGGCCACACCCCCTATAGGCGCAGCCTAGTGTGGCCCGCGCCTGGGGGGTGTGGGCCCCCTTTGGCCCATATCCGCCTCCCCTTCTGGCATTCTTAGTCTTCTGGGAAAATATGAATTTTTGTAGTTTTTCTGGTATTTTTCTGATCTTCGCGAAATTGCATCAAAACACCGCTTTTTCGATCAAAACCCTGACTCCAGCAGTTCATCCTCCAAGAATCATCCAACATGCAAAAACAGATGAAAAGGCATAAGTAACACCTCTTAATAAGAAATATATCAATGAATAGAGGCAAATTATGATATAGAATGGTGATGCAAATTGGACGTATCAGCCACTTTTAGTTAACCATTCCGTTATAGTTGCGATATACTAGCTAGATACATATAGCATGAGGCATCCCAATTCCAGCAGTTGTTGATACTTATCCATTCCGTTATACTAAAACCGATTACTAGTCATTTCAAAGTCAAATTTATAGCACTACTTTCGTTATAGTTGTCTATGATCGATATACTATGCTCCAAGTCGCCCATAACCGCGGGCACGGCTTTCAGAAAGATTTATCCTGCAAGGGGGCACAAATAGCAATACATGCATGATGAACCTCAGAAAAACCAAATGAATACCCAACGAGGCATCACGACAAAACAATCACAAGATTCGACTAATATTTCAGGGGGGCAGCTGATGGCTGCAAGTGCACATATCGTTTGTAGCTAGTTTCGAAGTTAAGATGTCGATCCCATCGGGAGCCCAAAGGCAAGTGTTTATTGGTGAAGTCTCTGCCACACCCAAAGTTGTCATAGGTCTTCTAGTGAATTGTATGCAAGTGTTGAAAATGAGAATATAATTTGGATTAAACAAAAGTGTTTAAATAAAACTAAAATGTAAAACTTTAGAAATAAAAATCATAAAAGTAAAGAATGATTTGTTTGTTGTTTTCTGCAGATGACAAAGTAGGCGCGGGGAGTTTCAGTTCATGGTGATAGTGAATGTGTTGGGTGGATGAGTGATAAGTGTAACAATTATAATCTTATAAGTATGTGCGTAGGCGAGCAATCGATAATTAGCCGTAACTCCTCTTGGTAGATTTCATCCCAACTTCAATAATCCTACTAGCCTGTTTACCACAACCATGGTCAGTCACTAGACGATTAAGATCCTTCAGGTTCCTTAGAAATTAAGCTCCTTGGATTGGACTAATGAAATAAGCTCGGTGGTTCCTCGTGATCCTCCAGTCAAAATAGTTTCCCATTTATATCCCCGTGTCACTCGGGGGTCGCCGGTCTGCTAGCAAACAAGATTCTATCTATGTAGAACAAAGCATCATGTTGTCTGGACCCTTAATTGGACAACATGCATTAAGCATCCCACAGATAGTCAAGCATACATGATATAGTAATTAAAATCAACTACAAACTTAATGGAAATTATATAGGCACATCACATCTCACCAATTCCCTACATCTCCCACGCCCAAGGGAACTTACTCACACATGAGATAACAAAGCATCATCGATATAATTAAATAAAGGGAGTTCTTCTTGATATTACTGTGGAGATCCACAATAATAAATAGAAATAAATCCAACACAATTAGAGATGGGAAGAACAATCTCCCCCTAGTCTTGCAAGGTGGAGATCTCTCTCTCTCAAGTACAATTAATGGCTATGGAGGTGTGGTGGCTAGGAGATCGAAGATCATGGAGCGAGATGAAGAATGTCTTCCTCTTCTTCTTCGGATGGGATGACGACTCGTGTATTCTGTTTTCGTCCTCTGCCTCTTCACGAAAGTTATCCCTTTTAATAATACAAAGGAGATGGCAGCTATACGGCGGGAACTATACTGTCGGAAATAGATTCCCGCCATATAGTTGCTCGTTAAGGCTTCAGTAAACTCCCCTCGATTGCTTCCAAAAAGTGACTTTCTTGTTTTTGTCTGAATATTGTGTTTTTGCTATTAAATCCTTCTGTTGATGTTCAAAATCTGAAACACACATTAGAAACCAAGTTTTCTTTGCTACCGAAGTATTGGCGTTAGATAAAGCTATAAAACCATCAAATCCAAACAAAACCCATCGATAGAAACCATCAAAAATGTGTCGAAACTCACAGCTATCAACTCCCCCAAGCATAGATGTTGCTCACCCTCGAGTGACAAGGTAAATAAGAAAGGATAGCGGAGATTCGAAACTGAAATAAAATAACTTACAAGCTTGAGTTGGTGTCGAATTATTTTCTTCACAATTCCTCCTCTTGCTTGCTTTGTTCTCGTACTTGAGTAGAATCTCCTCAATATTTCCCTATTGCCAAGTCACCTGAAATTGAGCAATCTCTAAGAAAGACAAAGAACCAAATTTGCAAATAAAGGTTACAACTATTTTTTTTGTGTTTCTAGTTTAAGAATGCAAACTGAAAGTAAACATGCAATTTTTGGAAAAGAATATAAATCAAAAGAAGAAATAAAAATATGGATGCAAGTTTTGAGGTTTTCATAACCTCCCTCAAGCTTAGGTTGTTGCAATGCTTAGTTGTTGCCGTCATTCGGCGGCGGGTGCTGATGCTGCTGGTAGTAGTTGGGGAAATAGGTCATGAAGTTACTAAAGTTGTGATCACATCTTCACTTACTCCATGCATAGTCTGGTCAATCTCCCCAACGCGTTGGTTGAGCTGCAAAAAATCTTGATAGGGGACGTTGTTGAACCCCTGTTGTTGCTACTGATGGGGCCATTAGTCCCAAGGTTGCTCCTACTGCTGCGGCTGCTGTCCCTCCCAAGCAGGATTGTACTCCTGCTCCTGCTGCTACTCCTACTCATCTTGATGCTCTCCTCCTTCCTCTTCCTCTTCCTCTGTGTCAGGATAGATCTCCGCCATGATCTCGGTCACTTGATCCTTGGTGAGGATCCAGTGGTCCCTCCCTTGAACCTTGAAGGCTTGCGGGCAAGGCAAAGGCACCTAATCATCCTGCGCATCATTGAGATAACCAAATTGATAGGCTCGGAGCCTCCTGTTAGCTCAGTAAACACCGAGGAAGCCAAAAGCAGTTCTATACTTGACATCCATAAGTATGGAGCCATCAACAGGTTTCACAAGAGGAATTGCAATTCCAAGATCTTGTACTAGGTGGGTTACCAGTCCACCGATGCGAATATCACCTTTGTTTTTGTTGCTCTGGTGGCGGAGGTGCTGGAGAAATAGAGCTGCAGGAGTGGGACTCTGCAGTGCATTAGGGAAGAGTGCCTTGGTGATAATGGACATGTCTGCATTGGCCATAGCGTCGGTATCTCCTCTTCCTGGAAAAGTGTTAGCAAGAAACAAGGCAAAGTAACGAATGGTTGGGTTCTGAATGGTGGACATCTTCTTCTGATAGAAGTCCCTACCACCATTAACAGAAATAACCTCCCACGTGTCTACACTTGAGACGCTATACATGTTTGTAATAGTTGATTCCCATTCTTGAGGGAATCCATAAGCATCACAGACTTGTTGAAAAGTAAGTTGATATGGCTGTTGGTTAATTGTGAAACCCACCATGCATGCGTTACCTTTCTCCTTGTAGTCGTCATAGAAGGAGGCGAGGAACTCATGGGTGAGCTCGGCATAGGTATGGTGGCTTGCATTGGCGAGGTTGGAGAGCCGTGCATTTGCACACAAGTAATCGAAGTCCACCCTCAACCCTTCTAAGTTGAGGAAGCCGTCATCGACCCATCTTCTAGGCAGCACCTTCCTTGCCAAGACAATGGCATACTTGTTGTCGAGCTTAGCCCAGAGCCCCGAGCCCTCACCATGTTGGCACTTGCTCTTGCGGAAAATACCACTGAGCTTGTTCATCTTGATGCACTAAGAAATTTCAACATAAAACCTTAGGCATATAGTCTACATATTATTGTCGATGAAGGAGGAGATGAAACCTCTAAGGAAGAGGGAGAAGCAGAAGAAGTCGAGGAGGAACCGGAGCCATCCTCGATGACCCGAAAGACGCGTGGCCAGTTGCGTCGCGAGGCGGAAGCCAGTCGCAACCTTGAAGAGTCTAGCGACGATCTAGAAATCATCGAAGACGAGAGCTCGAAGCGAGTCCCGACCCTATCCAAACCAACCATTGTGGCGCTGACGCCGACCAAACCTCACCGACAAGCAAGCTCTGTCAAAGTGGGGCTATCCTAGTCGCTTGGACTAGATCCTGACAAGCCGACCCATATCAGTACTGGGCTGCACGCCATCCCATTTGCAAGTTGACCACTTTGACTCGCATATGTTCGTCATGTAGTTATTCGATCTAACGCTGATGTGTCTCTTCAGGGGTGGTGTAAACAAAATCAAGCGGGTTACCCTTGCGAAGGTGCCCGCGAGGCGTAATGACCCAAAATATCAAGATGCTAAGAAGCAAAAAGGAACGGAGGCCGTTGAATTTGCTCCTGGCACAGAGAAGAGGAAGAAGGGTGATTCCACCATGGAGGGCGTGCAGGTCACCAAGGAGTCCAGAATCACCAGTCCCTCCAAAGGCTAGGTTTTGCTAGAGGAGGAAGACGAACCTGTGGAGAAGGTTCCAGCAGAGGGCGACGTGCCCGTGGAAAAGGCACCATAGGGGAAAGTCGCCCCTCAGTCGGTCAGTTATATAGTAGTGACTGCCGCCACTTTCTCGCGGTTTTTCACGAAGGCCGCGGTGACAAGTGTGGCACTGCAGTTGCTGGCGATAGAGGAAGTGATCGACGGGAGTGTCGGTATGATGGCACATCGAGCCGGTGGCGTGGCATTTCCTATGCCAACGATGGGGTCGATCGACCTCCACCGGCTTCTGGGCGAAGTCCTCCAGTTATAATAGGTTGCCGCGATCCGGCTGGAGTCTTTAAGCTTGAGTCTCCCAGTCCCCAAGGATCTACTCGCTAAATTTTAGCGGCTAGAGTCTTTAGGCTTGAGTCTCCCAGTCCGCGAGGATCTAGGTGCTATGTTGCAGAGAATAGAGACTTTACAGATCTTTTTGGTATTGTTGTAGCATGAGTCGATTGACAGGCGAGCGGAGCTGGAGCGGGTGGAGCGAGACTTGAAGGTATTGCATCAAACAATTTGCCAGCTTCAGGATGCTACTGGTGAGTGCTTGTCATCATATATTTGTTTCATATGGGTTTCCTCTTGTTTTTACTATGCCGCTCCTTTTGAAGCTAACCATGCTTTGACACTTTCCAAATCCCGCGATGGCTACGTCCCAGCAGCAAAGCTTAAGGATGCAAGGTCTTCAACGACTACAGCGGAAAAGAAGCTGGAGGCACAGGAAACCGAGCTTCAGTTGGCGAAGACCACTCTGGCTCATTCATAGGAGGAGGTGAAGGTCGTGGCGTCCGCAGTGGAGGCTGACCGCAGGGCCTCTGAGTTGGTGATTGCTGGTCTGCAGACCAAATTCTCTGCTTTGTAGAATGTCGTCACCAGCAATTGCCGCAAACTCCTTGGTGAGTCAGTATTTATATTTTCCTTAGAATGGAGACTCGGTTGGGCGAGTCCCCGAGCGTGTGTAGATCTAAATTGCATTTCCGATTCTTTCAGGTATAATAGGTTGCCGCGGTCTGGCAGTGCAGAACCTCGGCGTCAAGGAATGCATGACTGCCATGCTGAACGCAGCCACCACTTCTGTGATCTGCGTGTGCGCCGTACTGCTGGGCGTTACTCCCACCGAGGTGGTGCCGGGGGATCTCACCGAGGTGTGGAAGTACCTCGAGGAGGCACCGGTGATCGTAGAGTGGATGATTCATTCATCATTCTGGCGTGAGGCAATGACGGTGTTGGGCCTTGGGCTCACTCATTTCCTGGAGTACTTCGAGCTCGACGATGTCACGAGTGGGTATCCTTCGGCAATCGGGAAGGTGGAAATTGCGGAGATCCTGGCACTAAATGCAAAGGCCTCTCCTTATGTCGGGCATGTGTTAACGATGGGCAATCTCTTGCCATACCAGGAAACATGAGTAGCTCTCGGCGACCCCGACCCAAAGCATCACGACCTTCCGTCAGAGCGGTTGTTCCAACCGGCGGTTGCAAAGTCGCTGACGACCTATCCGTCCAACCTGTGGATGCCCTTTGTTTGGGTTAGGGGGTCGAACGAGGCGTCCTCTTCGAAACCTGCAGATTAGGTGGGGTCCCTGTAATAGAGTGTTAGAGCCGAGTGGCAAGATGTAGAGAACGACTTGTAAGAAAGGTTTGAAATATAAATTTGTTTTGCAATTTGCTAGTCATGTCCAACTGTGATTATTGGTGAGTGGTTTGGTTGGCATGTTTGTTCGCGTCGAGGTAGCTAGTCCCTGAGTGTTGTTTAATTGAGAGTGATGTATAAATTTTTAAGTTGTTATGGTTGTGTGTATTGGCCTTGATCAACTTCCCATGGCTCGTGGAGCCAGTCGCAAGGCGACTCCAAAGGGCGTATTATACTTGGTGTTTTCTTGGGACGCATGGGGCTCCGGTAAGACGAGTCCCCGAGCATGGTAGTTAACCATTTGAGGTGCGGCTCCAAAGGTAGGGAAGGACATGTTGCACTGTGTTTGTGTAGCGCGTCCCTCCTCCTGGCGAGTCTAAGTCAGGTCCTCATACTTGGTGTTTTCCCAGGACGCATGCGGTCTTGTGTAGATGAGTCCCCGAGCATGGTACTTCACCGTTCGAGTCGCCACATCCAAGGATGAGGGGGACTAGGTGCTGTGAGAAGCACTCGAGTCTTCATGGCTCGGAAAGCCAGTCGAGCGAGGCGACCCCGATGGTGGCTCTCGTCTTGGCATTTTTCATGGACAGCCCAAAGCCTGAATTACTTTGGTGCCTTCGGACTGCACTACTTGGATCTGCTGAGGCGCCGTTCCAAGGGTAGATGACTGGTATAATGTTGTGATTGCGATACGAGTGTGAATGGCAAAAGAAAAGGCAAGAAGACACAATTTGTGGTGCAGGTCTGTTTATTCATTGATAGCGCATATGTGTACAAATTGGGGTGCTAAGTGTAGAACTTGCACAGGAGGTTGACATTCCACGACCGCTTGATGGCGCCTGGTCAACATGGAGCGCTTTGTCAGGAAACCCCAAGAGCAAGGTGTGATGCAACACAGCAACAAGTCTTCCCTCAGTGAGAAACCAAGGTTATCGAACCAGTAGGAGGAAGGAAACGTCTCAAAGGTGTTGCAAGCAACATGGAAACCTACACAACACAAACTCAAGACTTTTCCCCAACGAACAGTGAGGTTGTCAATCTCACTGGTTGCTGTAACAAAGGATTAACTATATGGTGTGGAAGGTGATGATGGTTTGCAGCAAGTAAATAGTAACAGTGGAAGATGTATCAATGGTAAAGATTGGACTTGGGTCCATAGTTCACTAGAGGTGTTCTCCTTAGATAAACAAACATGGCATGCAGGGTAAACAAATTACAGCAGGGCAATTGAAAAGGACTAAGCAAGGCATAACAATGCAATACTAGACAAAAAGATCCTATGAGATTCCATTGGGCAATACAACAATATACATAGACCGCCATCCAACTACATCTATGACTAGAATTCCACCTTTAGGTTATCATCCGAACCCCCTCTAGTATTAAGTTACAATCAACAGACAACTGCTTTAAGCAATGTGTGTAAGGTAAACAATCCACTTGTTCCATGAACAAGAGACCGTTGTTTTTATCCCTAGTGGGAATAGCACATCTACAACCGTAGAGATTTTTGTCACTTCCCTTGATTAAGTAGAGGCATTAACCCACTATCGAGCATAAATACCCCCTCTTGGAGTCACTAGCAACTACTTGGCCAAGATAGCTACTAACAACGGAGAGCATGCAAGATCACAAACAACACAGACATGATAGAATCAATAAGACAAAACCATTAATCAATCTGACATAGTAATCTCAATATCCATCAGATCCCCGCAAACACAACATGCATGATTAAAAATAGATGAGATCTTGATCATGAATGGAGCTCATAAGATCTAGACATGAAATCACAAGGAGGAGATACAACCATCTAGATACTACATGGACCCATAGTCCAAGGTGGAACTATTCACGCTTCATACCGGAGGCTGGCTTGATGAAGAAAAAGGCCTCTAGGACGATCTCCCATCTGGCAGGGTGACGGGAAGAGCTTCAGATCCCCCCGATCTAGGGACGATGGTGGCGGCGTCTACAGATGGTTTCGTGGAATTTTGATAGGGTCCTTAGGGTTTAGGCATCGGGGGCTTCTTATAGGCGAGGAGGCGAGGCTGGAGGGCCACCAGGGCGGCTGCACCCCCTAGGCGCGGAGTGGGCCCACCCGTGCGGCCAGTGGGTGTGGCCCCCTGGTGGGTCTCCTCCATCTCGTACTCCGGCTTCGTGTTCCCCACGGAAAAATATTGACTTTGGCTTTTGTCCCATCCAATTACGAGAATATTGATTTTCCGCCTTTCTGGAACCAAAAACAGAAGAAAACAGGCAACAGACACTGTGGCATCATGTTAATAGGTTAGTACCAGAAAACATATAAAAACACCTCAAAGTGTGGACAAAGAAAAGCAAAGTAGATACTAAACAAGCATGGAACATCAAAAATTATAGATACGTTTCCGACGTATCATCGCTCGACATTTAGTTTGCCGTCGCCGCATATGTCGACTAGGTAATAGGCTTCATTGCCTAGCACTTGCCCTATGGTGAATGACCCTTCCACGGGGGAGATAATTTGTGCATGCCCTTCTTGTCATGTACGAGTTGTAGGAAGAGGTCGCCTTCCTACAAGGCGCGAGTCCGGAACCGGTGGCTATGGTAGCGGCGGAGACCTTGCTGGTAGATGGCGGTGCAAAATCAGGCGATGTCACGGACCTCATCGAGTAGGTCCATCCCATTTGGATGGGAGACTTTGTTGTCTTCTTCTGCACAATGGATGAATCGTGGCGAGTCATGATCAAGGTCTGTTGACATGACCGCCTTGGATCCATATACCATGAAGAAGGGGTGAAGCCCATCGAGCGATTGACGAAGGTGCGAATACCCTAAAGTATGGATGGGAGATCTTTGACCAGCACCCTTGTGTGGGCTTGAGGGGTACCTGTAGTCGCGGATTTATGCCATGGAGGACACTTTGATTTGCGCGCTCTACTTGGGCATTTGACTCGGGATGGGCGACTGAGGCGAGGTCAATTCGAATCCCATGTTCCTGGCCGAATTTTGCCATGGCTCCTTTGGCGAAGTTAATACCGTTGTCAGTGATGATGCTGTGAGGGTAGCCGAACTGGTAGATGATATCGCGAAGATACTTGGTGGCGGTTTTCTGGTCGCATTTCTTGATGGGTTTCGCCTTGACCCATTTTGTGAGCTTGTCGACTGTGACTAGGAGGTGAGTGAACCCGGAGGTCACCGTTTTGAACCGGCCCACCATGTAGATTCCCCATACGGCGAATGACCATGTGATGGGGATAATCTTGAGATCCAAGCTGATGTGTGTCTAGTTGGCATATTTTTGGCACCCGACGCATCACTGGACAATTTCGGTTGCATCAGCATGGGCGGTGAGCCAGTATGAGCAGTATTGCATGGCATTTCCAACCAGTGACCTAGTGCTAGCATGTTGGCCGTAGTCCCCAGCATGGATGTCTTGCAGGATCCGATGCCCCTCCTATGGCTGGACGCAGCGCTGGAACATGCCTGTTATGCTTCTTTTGTGGAGCTCGCCATTGATGATGACAAAGGACTTGAAGAGGCGGACTATCATCCGAGCCTTTACCTCGTCCTTTGGCAAGATATTGTGCTCAAGGTAGGCGATGTATGGTTTGGTCCAATCACATGATGTTGTGGTCGTGGCGACTAGGGCCGAGCCTAGCTATGGCTAGATTCGTATGTCAATATCCTTTGGTGGGGATACTAAAGCTTTGTTGATGATGTCGAGGGAGATGCCAGGTGGTGGTGTTTGACGGGACGACCCGGTGCATGAGAGGGTGTCGGCCTCCTCGTTCTTCCTCCGATCGATCCACTCGACGGAGTATCCAGCGAAGTATCCTATGAGCTGATCCATGGCATGGCGGTATACCATCATGGTGGGGAGATGGCGTCGCAGGTGCCAGCGACCTGGAAGGAGACAAGGTCAGAGTCGCCACAGCACTTGAGGCGATTGATGTTCATCTCCTTGGCAGCTCGCATACCATGGAGGACTACCTTGTAATCAGCCATGTTGTTTGTGCAGGGCGTGAAGTCGAGCTGGAGAATGCAGCGTTGATTGTCGCCTTTAGGGGAGCTGAGGATGATTCTGGCTCCTGCGCCATCTGAATTTTTGGATCCATCGAAGTGGAGGGACTAGTAGTGGAGGTAGGGGAGAAGCACGGGCTACTGGATCCTCCCAGTCTGCAAGAAAGTCGGCAAGGGCCTGCGACTTGATCGCCTTGCATGGCTCGTATTTGATGTTGTGGACGCCTATTTCGACGGCCCACTTGGCCACTCGCCCCGTTGTGTTGCGATTGCGAATGATGTCTTGGAGCGGAGCCGAGGAGGCGAATGTAATGGGGTGCTCCTAGAAGTAGTGCAGGAGCCGGCGCTAGGCTCGGAAGACTGTGTAAACCATTTTCTGGCTCACGATGACATTGTCCTTCGGAGTCGAATAGATAGGGAGTCCATTGGCATCGTACTCCCGTGGCACGATTACTATCCGCGGCTGCTCTAGAGGAGTTGCTCCATGCACAGTCGACACATCTAGTGGGCAGCTGCTTTCGGGCGGCGCATTGTAGCGGACTTCACGATCGTTCGTGCGTGCGGGATCGTTCTCGTCACTGAAGTTCAGGGCTCTGCCCTGGGTGGAGAGGTTGAGTCGCCGCTTCACCCGGCATTGGTGGTACGCCTAGAGCTATTGCATAGTTTCTTGCTCGAGGAGAAAATTTTCACGATCGTCCTTTTCTTTCTCCCTGGCCTTGTTCAGGGCCACGTAGTACCACTCGATTTCATTGGCGGTCGCTAGCGGTGGGAGGGGAGTGGAGAAGGGATACACTTATTGTTTTTCTCCGTTCTCCATGTAGATGGCATGGTGCATGGTGGGGTAAATCTCATCTGGAGATTCCGACCTTGAGTCATAGTCGAAGAGTTGGAGGATCAAGTGATCCTCGTAGTCTCGGGCATTGGAGACTTTCGTGATGGAGCCAGCCTTTGATGTGGGGGGTGGTAGATCCTGAGGCCGGCATAGGCGTCGCCGAGTCGGTGCCGGTGTCATCGCAGAGGGTGGAGTTGATTTTTACCGAGCCGTCCTCGGTCGAGTCGTACTTGGAGGCGAGGAGGGTGATCGATTGGATCTGCTCCTACGAGAGTAGATCGCGTGGAGGCGATCCGTTACTAATGACGGGTCTGAAGGGTTCCGCCAGGTCGATGGCGTCGGTGAAGCCAACGAAGAGTTTGATGGAGCCGATTGGCACCATGGCGACGTGAGTGACCGGACGCGAAGCCGGCACGTAGCTACTTGGCAGTATCTAGAAGAATCTGCTGGTAGTGATCATGCGACCGGTAGCGAAGGGTCGGCAGACGATCGTGTAGGGTCTCGCCGCAGATCTAAGACTTGAATCACCAAGCCCCACGGTTGGCGCCACTGTTGTGGGAATGGACACGGCAGTTGCTACTAGGGGTAGAGATTGAGTTGAAAGGGGGCAAGAGCGAGTCGCCATACGTGAATCGAGAATGAGGGCAAGACAAGGGGTTTACCCAGGTTCTCCCCCCGTAGGGTAAAGACCTACTTCTTGATTGATTGTATGGGAAACTAGTATTACTTACGGCTTTGTTTCAAATTCCATTGCAAATTCATGGAATTCAGTAGCAACTACACCACTCCTCAATCAAAGAGAGAAGATGGCGAGTGATATTACAAGGTGGGTGATGAGTCCAAAATTTAAGCATATTTACCTTTGTTTTCGCATAAATAGTGTGGATCTTTGTATTTCACTGCGTTCATGCGCACCTTTTGTCTTTATTTAGACAGGATCCCAACTAAGTCTAGTATGAACATATCAATTCAAGTTGTCATATTATACTATAATATCGTATTTTTAAGTGACAAAAGTCATTTTATGGATTTACCTTCGCACCTGGGAAAATACCAAGTGAGGAGAGGCATACAGAGCCCATAACGACCAGCGGTATAGGCGGGGCCCGCCCGTACCGTCTGCCCGTACTAGGTACCAACGGGTTTGCGTCGTCAAATAGTTTCTCCTAGCAAAGATGGCAGGAGGATCCGACATTCACAGCCACCAGAAACCACGAAAAAACACATCTGAAAGGGATCTGAAGGAGGAACTTGGCTAGGGATAAATCCTGGCTGATCCACGGATCATTGGAGGAGAACGCATCATCCCCTTCATCATCAACTGCTGCATCTACATCACCACCATTACTCTCATCCTTCATCCATTAGATCTTGTTGTAATTCTAAATTCAATTGTGGTTTACACTAGATCTATTCCATTAATTTCATCCATCCATCTGATTATGATGATGTTGTTTATTGCTTCCATGTGTGAGTAGTTCCTTTGTTCTTAGCGACATGGAGAAACCCTGGCACTATTATGAATTTCCAATAAAGATGATATATTCTTGTGTCCATATGACTTGTCGGTCTATGATAGATTTATGATTTGTGTTTGATCTCTCTCTTTAGATGGTATGTGAAAGTCGACCACATACCATTTTCCCTCGAGACTAAAGGGAGGGAGAAATCCTTTGGACGTGCTTTGGGATCATACCTAGAATAGCCCCGTGACAGATTGGCGCCGGCTCGTTAACTTCGGTGGTCTGTATGGGTGACTGCTCTTAGACATCGCAGTGGTTATTTAGAGGTGTCCTCACTCTTGGCTCAACAAAGTGGCTTCCTACGACCCTTGTAGTGAACGTCTTATTATGGAGATCTCTCCACACATCTCATGATATAAGAAGTATGTTATCTTTATTAATAATGACAACACCATGCTAGAGGACTATACTACATCCCCCAGGATGTTTTAGCCCTATTGCATTTCACCACGCTTTCATATGAACTTGCTACTTTCTTTCTTTTAATTTCTTTAATTATTTTTCTGCACACAACTAAAAACCTTCCAAACACTCTTTACTTGAGATCAAAGGCAACTTACAAGTATCCTTTGGTAGATAGTGATGAGGGGCATAAGGACCATTACCAATAGCTCTCTGTGGGTTCGGTATCTTTACTTTGAAACTAGCTATAACTGATCTATGCACTTGTACTCATCAAGCTATTTTCTGGCGACGTTGCTAGGGAGCTAAGAGCTTTTGGTATTTGTTCTTAGTTTCTTATTTTACTAATTGTTTTACTAAAGTTGCTTACTAGTTTCAGGTAAGAACCATGACTACAATCAGACTGATGAATTGGCTTGATGCAACTAAATACCTCAGGAAGTTCAATAAAGGACTTGTCAACCCTCGCTTTATCGCCATCATTAAAGAAAATACTTATGCAGGAGATGATCCAGAAGAGGATCCTTACACACACTTAATGCATTTTACCGAGCTATGTTGGACTCTTAAACTAAGAGGCTATTCTGATGATGAATTTAAACTTAAAATGTTTAGCCAATCTCTAACTAATACTTATTTAGCTTGGTATATAATTTCCCCTATGGAGAAAATAGATACTTGGGAGAAACTTAAAGGAGAATTTGTGATTCGATTCTTTCCCAAGGTAAAGACTACTAAAGTAAGGAAGGCAATTACAAACCTTAAGAATCGCCCTGGTGAAGGCTTGGTAAGGGCCTTCAAGAGGTATAAGACCCTACTTTATAAATGTCCCCATCATGATTTACCTGAATGGTATGTTTTACACATCTTTTATGGAGGACTTAATCAAGAAATTAAACATGAGTGAGACACTAATTCCGGAGGCTCCTTTATGGAGTTAACTATAACTAAAGCTTGGGAACTTTTAGAACGTATCCGCCGTAATAGAGAAACATGGGTATTTGATTTAGGCGGCGAAGGAGGTATAGAAATTGAATATGAGTGTCTCAATGCTTATAAAGAATCTGGTAAGGTAAAATAAACTTTTTATGAACTTCAACTTGATGATGATATTGCTTTGCAAATTCTTTAGTCTTTTACAGAACATATTGAGGCTCCTAAAAAGGACTGGCTCCATTACACTCCAGCACCCTAGCCAACTGTATAAGACGTTCCAATAGTTACAGCTCCTATTGAACCATTGCGGGAGGTACCCCCATATGTTAGACCCCTTCCTTTCCCAAGGACAGCGAATAAACATATGATGGCTCAACAGCTTGGGGATCAACTAGAAGAATAGCTATTCCTACAAAAGTTATAAGAAGTACAAGTAAGGAGAACCGAAGAAGTAAATGTACAAGAGATAGGGGATCCAGTGAAGGAAGACATCCTCACATTCACTGCAACTTGATTGAGCCAGATACTAAAGATTTGCAATTCGTCGAAGGTAAAGTAAAAGCTAAAGAAGTTGGTAAGCCTATTATCCATTGTACTTTCGGAGGAACCTCCTACTATGACCTGTGTGACATAGGGACGACTGTTATACCTTTTAACTTATATTTAAAAATCCAAAAAGAACTAGCACCTACTAAACTAGAGGATACAGACATGACTATTATGCTTGCTAATAAGACACCTAGAGTCCCTATGAGAATAATTAGAGATTTTCCAATTTATGTTGGACCATACAAATATCCTATTGATTTGGTGCTAGTTGATATGCCTACCGATTTTTATTGTCCCATCATTTTTGGAAGAACCTTTCTAAATACTGTAGGAGCAAACATAGATTGCAGGAGACAAACCGTGCCTCTCAAGTTTGGAGAAGAAAAAATGGATTTTAATTTCTCCAGATTTGACCATAAGCCAGCTATTGAAGAACTATATGATGATGACGATTATGAACGAGAGGAGGAAGATATTTTTTTTCAATTTTGCATTGGTAGTTATTGATACTCCAGATGATGATTTAGCAAGGAGTTTAGTTAATAATAATAATAATACCCTCTATGACATTGAGAAAACTGAAATAGATGATTATCTTGACTCCACACCTGAGGTGGACGCGGAGATTAATCAAGAATATGAAGGACCTATAAGAAAGGGAGATGAGGATCTTCCTCCTCCTATCCTTAAGACTTTAGCAAAGGAATTAAATACAGGTTTCTTGATGATAACAATAGATTTCCTGTTATTATAAGTTCTAACCTTTCATAAAAAGAGGAGGAGAATTTAATGAAAGTTCTTCAGATGCATAAAAATGCTCTTGGGTATTCAATGAGTGACTTGAAGGGGATCAGTCCTTCAATAGCCACCCATAGGATATTCATGGAGGAAGGATCTCAGCCAGTCGTGGAATTTTAGTGACGACTCAAACCTCACATGAAAGAGGAGGTAAGAAAAGAAATAATACGTTGTTAGATGCAGGTATCATCTTTCATGTAGAAGAGAGTGAACGGGTAAGTCCTGTTCATTATGTTCCTAATAAAGGTGGATTTTCTGTTGTTGAAAATGAACATAATGAGATGGTGCCTATGAGGACCGTTGTTGGACATAGGATGTGCATTGGCTATATAAAACTTAATAAACAAACTAGGAAATATCATTATCCACTTCCATTTATAGATCAAACTTTAGAGAGGCTAACTATGCATTCTCATTTTTGTTACTTAGACGGCTATTCTAGATTTTATCAAATTGTTTTTCACCCTGATAATCAACTTAAAACTACCTTTATATGTCCTTACGGTCTTTATGCTTATCGCGGCATGCCTTTCGGTCTTTGCAATGCCCCTGCTACTTTTCAAAGGTGCATGACTATTATATTTGCCTATTATGTTGAAAATATTATCGAAGTCTTCATGGACGATTTTTCTGTTTATGGAACTTCCTTTAATCATTGTCTCTATAATCTTCATAAAGTTTTGTAGAGATGCAAAGACACTAACCTAGTATTGAACTGAGAGAAATGCCATTTTATGGTTCAACAAGGTATAGTACCTAGTCACAAAATCTCAGGTAAGGGTATAGAGGTTGACAAAGCAAAGATAGAAGCTATAGAAAGGCTTCCTCCCACTCGAGATGTGAAAGGTATAAGGAGTTTGCTAGGCCATGATGGATTTTATAGAAGGTTCATTAAAAACTTTTCAAAAACTTCTAGACCTTTAACTAATCTTCTTCAGAAAGGGATTGTCTTTAACTTTGATGAAAGATGTCTAAATGCTTTCAATATATTAAAATAAGCTCTCACTAAAGCTCCCATTATTAAATCACCTAATTGGAAGAAACCCTTTGAGCTATTCTATGAATCTAGTCATGAAGTTGTGGGAGCAATTCTTTGTCAGTATGATGGTGATGATCTAAACATCTTTCATCATGCTAATCGAACCCTAAACGGGGCCCAAAAGAATTACCCTATGGTAGAAAAAGAATTTTTCGCTTTAGTTTTCTCCTGTGATAAATTTAGATCTTACATCAATGACTCAAAAGTATGAGTACATACTGATCGTATTGTCCTAAATAAAATCCTAGAAAGGACCGATATTAAGCCAAGGATGATCCGTTGGACTCTACTTTTGCAAAAATTTGATTTGGATATTTTAGAAAGAAAGGAGGAGATAGAGGAGGCACCCATGGACGTTTAAGAGATTAGTCCACCTAAAGAAGGGTTGTCCATCTACATACCTTTGGGAACAACATTGCCAAAAATAAAATTCTTAAATTCTCTTTGCAATGGTTTAGGTGATCTTCTTCAACCCACTTTGTTTAAAGAGAAAAAGAAAAAGGTAATCCAAATAGGAGAAGGTACCCTTTTGAACTTGTTCTCTCTAAATAATTTAGGTATGTAAAATCTAAAGTTATCTTTGTTTTGGACAATTTTCTGTTATATCCTTTTGCACATTTGATTTCCTTCTGTTTTTCTGAACATGTTGCCGGTCTTGCAAAGTCGGTACGGGCAAGCAGTACGGCCACACCCGCCCCATACTGCTGGTCATTAAGCAGACAGTATCCTTCTCCCGGTTTTCGTCGTCTCGAGACGACCGCACGGTACAGGCACACTCGCCCGTACTACTGGTTATTACCGATAGGATATCACACCGCTTAAACCTTTTTGCCGTGTCAAAAAAAAATGAAGTCGATAAAGGCGGTACGGACGGACAGTAGGGGCGGGACCCACCCATACTGCTTTGTCGGTTGCCTGGTTACTGCCTTTGGAATCGTGTGTGTCTAGGAACGACCCGGTACGGGCGTACGCTTGTACCGAGTGGTCGTTACTATCGTAATTTATTTATTTTTCGTTTATTTATTTCCATATTTGTTGGGATTCTTTTCTTGGCCGTCCATTTTTATTCCAGTATGATTTCCCTTACTCTAACCTCTTATAAGACTTCTTAGAGGGTCTCTTTGTTTCTAATTTCAAGACAGATCTCCTCCGCATCACACTTTTCCTCCAAGAACGCTAGAACAATGTCCTATCCATGGAGCTTCGCTCAAGGGAGAGAAGATCCCCATGGATCATCTTCGAGGATCACGGAGGAAGTCATGGCTGCTGAATCAAAGAAGGAGTTGGAAGTAGAGGACAGATTCAAGCTTATAGAAACAATACAAGATGGACATAAAGTGTTCAGTCTTAGTAGTAAAGAAGGAGACTTCGAAGAAGTCCAACTTGATTTAGGAGAAGATGGACAGTTCTATTTGAAAAGGGCAAGAGAACAAGGAGAGAAGATTCAAGCTTCCTTGGATGCCCTCGACCGCCGTATCAAGAAGATTGAGGTAAAATCTCTAGGATCTTCTAAACACATTGAACTGTTGCATCGTTATCTGGACCATATGGATCTGAAGATAATGAAAGGACTCGAAACAAACCTCGACATTAGTCTTTGATCCATCAACAATCAGAAGCAAACAAAAGAGCAAACAAATATCTTGTGGAGCAGCTGGAGAAAGTTAGTGACAAACGCCGGATCCGAATCTTGATCCTGGAAGCATCAAACAAGACGCTTTGAGCAAGCCTTCGGGGTTCAAGGGGACATCCCTTGCCGACTAAAGGGGCTTGTCACGGTATCAAATAAACGCAAGGAATTATTTGATCCACCTGGTTTGATTCCAAGCTTAGGGGAATCTGTGAGAGCCTTGCAATATATCTTATAGTTTTTAGCATGTTTACTTTTGTACATGCATGTTATATTTTAATTCCAGAGTTTGCATTAGTTGTATCAACCTCAAGTTCCCTTTGTTCGAGAGATGATTTATATCCATTGATTTTCAAGACTTTATGATATTTGAAGTGTGTTATGATTCATGACTATTATATTAGATGATTGAACTAGGTTGAGTGTTATGATACTTGTACAACTGTCATGATTTTAGCGACTTCCACACCGATGAAAGTATTGATTAGGCTATGAGAAGAAGAATTCTGGTAGCATATTATAATTAAGAGTTTTCCTTGTAGCCATCAAAGTAGTGAGCATGATCAAATAGCTACATATTAAAAGGAGAGAAAGGAAAAGAAGAAAAGTATAAGATATTTATGCTTAGACAGACAAAATACGAAATAAGCAAAAAGAGAGAGAGAGAGAGAGTAGCTATTAAAAAAAGTCAAGAGTAAAAGAAAAGAAGAATGATCATGAATCTTCATTACTAAACTAAAGGGCTCAATGTTTCTAAAATCAATGATTATATGATATGTTAAATCACTAGAAGCTTCTTATAATTTCATTAATACTAGATAAGGTGTGCAATCCTCTAAGTCATGTAATGTGTAAGGGTATGATAATACCCCCGGTGCTTCTCTACATCCGATGTTGTATTCCTATTTCAAATTTTGGCCTCATTTATTGGAACGACTCGTGTCTCATGAACATGATGATCTTGTCCATAAGCCACCATATTTCTTGGGGACGAGCAAGAGCCTACCTTGTAAAGTTGATGAGTCCAAAATTTAAGCATATTTAACTTTTGTTTTCACATAAATAGTGTAGGGATATTTGTATTTCACTGAGTTCGTGGGCACCTTTTGTCACATCCCAAAATTCTCCTAATTTTTGGAATGTGAAATAAATAAATAAGTTTGATTGATTGTTTGACTATGTTAAAAATTCTCAAAGAGAAGAAACTTTATGTATAGAAAATCCTCTCAACCTTGAATTCAAAATCTTATATTCTTTTGTTATGACCTAAGTAGCCATATAGGCAAAAGGGCATGGATTGATTATGGATTGTAGAATTGGCGTGCAAGATTTCAAAATGAAAATCATGAAGCATTCATTAGCATTTCATTACATCCATGCAAAGTTCTCACAAACTGAATCCAAATCCTGGTATCTAAATCCTATAGTTGATTTGCCCAAATGTTTCTAAAGGAAATTAAATTGACTTTATAAAACCCACTGTTGCTAAGGCATAAATTATTGATAATTATAGCCTAAAGAGATCTAATTAATATTACAAAATTTTAGAAACAAAATTGACCTCATTTGGAGCTATTATGAAAAAGTTATGGAATAAATACAAACAATAAAGATATAAATAAAATGGAATATACAAGGATTTATAAACCCACTACTTGCAAACTAGTAAAAATATTACAAATATGATCCTACAATGATCTATTCGATTTTAGAAATTTTTATAAACAAGAATCGTGTCATTTGGAGTTCGTATGCAAAAGATATGAGGGAAACAAATAAAAAAAAGGAAAACGAAAAAAGAAAGAAAAAAATCTAACGGGCCGGCCCACCGGACCAAACCAAACCTATCGTGGGAATGGTCACGGCAGATGCTGCAATCGGCAGCGAGTAGTAGAATGAGGGGCAAGGGCGTCCAGCCATCTGCGGTGCGAGATGAGGGCGGAGACACAAGGTTTTACCCAAGTTCGGCCCCCCGGAGGGTAAAGACCTACTCCTGCTAGATTGTATTATGAAGGTGGTACAATGAGCGAGCTCGGCGGCTAGGCGGCGAGTCGCTTGGATGTATGATGGAACGTATCTCTACATGCCCTGTAGGGAGGTTTATATAGACTCGCCTCCCCTAGGGTTTACATATCTCAACTGAATCAGTTAAGGCTTCGGTAATCATTTAACCTAACTCGACTGGGTCTATCTACTCTCCTGGGCCTTCAGCTTCCAGTCGCTTGGATCCACACCGGGCCTTGATCCAGTCGCCGTCTTGCAGGCCCACTCGCCAGTTCCTGGGCCAGTCAGAAACGTCCTACTGGGTATACCCCGGTAGGCATATCCCCATCAGTAGTCCCCGAGGCCGTCGTTGATTGGGCGCAGGTGGTTGCTGGCCGTCGGAGTATGCGGCTTCAAAGCAGATATCCAGTCGAATCGTCGGCGGGCTCCTGAATAAAGGAAAACACTAGTCATTCTGATCGCAACTTTGGCGAGTCGAGTCGGCGAAATATTCAGTCACTGTCGTAGTGATCGGGTCGGCGAGCCGAGTGGCAGAAGTTGGACCGTTAAACGCGGTCAAACTAGCCGTTGGGGTAATCCAACGGTAACTTTTGGCGTAATCACTGCGTAGTAACGGCTCCCTGATTTGGCGGGTAACAACCGCTATATAAGGGGAATGGCAGGCGATCAGAGAACTATCTTCTCGCCATTTCCTCCAATTGCACGCACTTTCGCCTTCCTCCGCATCGCGATCCAGCCGACCCGAAATCCTCCGACCCCCCACAAATCCTTCCGCCATGGCCCCCTCCACCGAGCCTTGGGGTAGATCTAAGTGTACGAGGGCGCAACTGGCGTCCTTCGAGGAGGCCGGGATCCTGCGCGCCGGCTGTTGGTGCATCCCTGCGGCCGGAGAGGTAACCCGGAACCCGCGCGAGGGAGAATTTATCTGCTTCACCAGCCACCTAGAACGGGGGCTAGGATTCCCTACGTCCCTGTTCTTTCGGCGCTTCTGCACCTACTACGGGATCCAACCATCGGACCTTGGTCCACACAGCATCGAGCAGCTCGCCATCTTCGTGGAATTCTGCGAGTGCTACCTGGGCTGCTGGCCCTACTTCCCTCTATGGCAAGATCTGTTCCACGGACGGATCAGTCGCGAGGAAGCGGGCGGCCCAATGCTTGCCGCGGGCGGCCTGACATTCCAGCTGAAGTCGAAGGCTTCGTTCTTTGACTTGATGCTGCCCGCCAAGGTGGCGAGCGACTGGAAGAAGTCTTGGTTCTACGTTGCCGAGGTGACCCCAGAGGGCGAGGCGGCGATCCCACGATACTCCGCCAACCGATCCGAACCGCGCCGACTCCAAGTCGGCAAGCTCCCCACCGACCAGTGGATGGTCGTGGACGAAATGCTCCAAACCATCCGCAGTCTGAAGAAGAAAGGCCTCCAGACAATTAACTTATACAACTGCTGGCTCGGGCGGCGGCTCGTCCCTCTGGCTCGGCACGACCACTACATCTACCAATACACGGGCCGGGAGGACTCGACGAAGTCCTGCCTCGCCGAGTGGAAGCTCGAGGACTGCACCCCAGCACTGAAGAAGATCACCCAGGCGGTGTACCTGGACGCAAAGGCTGGGGTCGCCCCCTACACCGCAAAGCATCCAGCCCCAACGGTAAATCACCTCGCATCATTCGCAGTCGTAGTTTATGCAGTCGCGGTCATTCTAATTTCATTTTGTACTCATTGCAGCTATTCCAAGTGGTGGAAGGATGGCTCCCGCCTTCAGACGACGAGAACTCGAGCTCGTCCATCCAGGATCTGGGCGAATCGCCTCCCGCCAAGGGAGACGCCGAGAGCGACGAGAACAGCGACGATGACGAATCCGAGGAGGAGGTCGCCCCGTTGGTTCGCAAGACCCGCGGGCAGCGTCAGCGTGAGCTTGAGGCAAGTAAAAGCCTTGAGCGTCATAATGATGATGATGACGAACTTCCGGAGACCACCTCGCGCCGCCAAGCTACTCCGTCGAAGAAGAAGAAGAAGAAGAAGAAGAAGACAGAGAAGGAGGTGAAGGCCCCTCCGAAGAAGAAGACAAAGCCGGTGAGACCGGCATCCCCGCCGCACTCGGTGAGCAGCTCCGAAGCCACCAGCCTAGCCAAGGACGAGGTGCCGCCGACGGTGGCCGCGCTGTACACGGCCCCTGTCCTGAGCGAGGTGCCACTGGCTTCGATGCCTCTGCCATTCGCCCCAGTCTCTGGACTAGGGGCCGCTCCAGTCGCGGCGGCTTAACCTCGCAGGGAGGCTCCCGCTGAAGATATCTCAGAGGCTCCCGTCGCAGCCTCGACGACAAAGAAACCATCCGTGTCTTGGGCACAAGACGTCTTGGAAATGGGCCTCAGTCGCCGACTGGGCCCCGAACTGGAGAAGCCGACCGGCATCCGCACAGGGCTACGCTTCATTCCAGTCGCTAAGTGAGTTTGCTGACCTTCTTTCGTCTTTCATTGTAATTGCTCACGCAATCAATTTGCAGGACCGGAGCGAAGAAAATAGGCCATCCGACCATGGCCAAGGTGCCACCCATCGTCAGCGAAGAGGATCCTTCTCGGAAGAGGAAGGCGGACGAAGTTGTCATCCCTGCGGATGGCGCCAAGAAGGCCAAGGGCGACGATGTCGTCACGATCTCCGACGACACGGCGGTCGCGCCGAATGAGCCCGCAACGGAGGCGGCCGTACCCACGAAGGAGGGTTCTCCCTCGCTTGGGGCGACCGAGCCGGCCTCCTTTGGTGCCGGTGCCTCTATCGCCACGTTCCCGCACTTCATGGCCAGAGCGGCTACAGCGAGTGGGACCTCGCCCTCGAGCCGTGCACCTAGGGTCGCCGACGCGGAGCTCGAGCAACGTCGTGGGAACACGCCGGCTCTCCTCGCGTCCGTGGATGCGATACAACTTCATGGCATGCTTGGCGCAGCCATCCAGGTATGTCCAGTCCCCGAGGATCAGGTCGGTGTGTTGCAGCGGTCTGATTCTTTTAATGTCTTGTTGTTATTTGTCGCGTCCAGTCCCCGAGTGCGCACTCGCTGAATTTCAGCGGGTGGGCACTTAAGATTTTTTGATTGCCAGTCCCCGAGTGCGCACTCGCTGAATTTCAGCGGGTGGGCACTTAGGATTTTTTGATTACCAGTCCCCGAGTGCGCATTCGCTGAATTTCAGCGGGTGGGCACTTAGGATTTTTTTGATTGCCAGTCCCCGAGTTCGCACGCGCTGAATTTCAGCGGGTGGACACTTTGGATTTCGCTTTGGTTGACTGTTTGAATTGTGTACAGGGTCTGCAACGTGAGTTAGCTGACCGATTAGCAGCGAAACACCGCGCGGAGAAGGAACTGGCCACCGTCCAAGAGGTGAAAAGGGTCTTCAGGCAATTGCCGTGAAGGCAGAGGAGGCTCGCCAGGGACTTGTCCCAGCGGGTGAGTTGGCAGCGGCTCAGTCGGCATTGAGCTCGGCTGAGAAGCGGATCGCCGACCTCAAGCGCGAGCTGAGGGAGGCGAGAGAAGAAGCAAGTTCGGCGGATGGTCGATCCAAGGCCGCCGTTACGTCCTCCGTGGAAGAACGTAAGGTTTCTGACGCCCTTGTTGCTGGGCTTCAGGATGATTATACTTCTCTTTAGAGCTTCATCACGGATCTCTCCCGTCCCTTGATTGGTGAGTGTGTCTGCCCCTGCCTATTGCATGTGCCTTTTTGTGATATCCGACGTACTCACTGTTATCTTCTATTCGCAGGTCGCATCCTTGATAGCGCGGAAGAGGCAAGCTCGTTTGACGCGCGGCAATGTGTGGCCACGCTCGTCGACTCGGCGACGTTGTCGGCGACATGCATCCGAGCCTACCTCCAGGAGATATCGCCCACGGAAGTAATTCCCAGCGACCTCGTCGAGGTGTGGAAGTACTTGGAGAAGGCGCCGTCGGTCGTTGAGTTCATGACGCAATCGGCGTTCCGGTGTGGAGCGGCGACGGCGCTTAGCCTTGGGCTTGCTCACTTTCCAGAGGATTTCGATCTAGACGACGTGACGAGTGGCTATCCGTCGTCGACTGGCGCGGTGGAGATCTCAGAGGTGCTCAAGTTGACGGATCGCGCCGCGGTGTACTCCGAGCGCGTCTGGGCGATGGGCGACCTCCTTCCTTACCAGGAGACGGTCGTCGCGCCCAACGACCCCGAGCCACAGCACCGGGACTTCAAGGCCGAGCAGCCCTTTCGTGCGGCGATGGCGGGTGAGCTGACGACGTATCCGTCGAACCCGTACAGTCCCTTCATCCGCAATCGCAAGGGTTCTGGCGAGTCGTCGTCGAAGCCTGCAGAGTGAACTAGTTTGCCCTGGGGCATTAGCAACAGTTCTGCCGTTTGGGCATACTATGTATTTTGAGACAATTTGCGACATGCTATTTAATGAGATATCGTGTCTGTTTTGTGATTTGTCGTGTGTTTTTTGATTGAGGGTTGAACGAGTCCCTGGGCACGTCCGCCCTTTTTATGGGGTTGACCTCATTTGTAATGTGTTTGCGTTTTTTGGATATTTTGTTATTGCGGTCGACTCGCCCGAACTCGGAGAGCCAGTCGCAAGGCGACTCCCTTGAGCGCTCTGTACTTCACCATTTTCCCTTGCGCGAACGAGGTCGGGTGGCCGATTCCCCGAGCGTGGTACTTGGTTGTTCTAGGCGCGACTCGAGGGTGGGTGAGGACTTGGCGCGTTAGTTTGAGCGCATCACTCCTGCCTGGCCCGTTGGGTCAGCCGCATGGCGAGTCCTGGGCATGCTCTCATACTTGGCGTTTTCCCGAGCCGCTCGCGCTGAACTGGTCATCAGTCCCCGGGCGTGGTACTTGGCCGTTCGAGTCGCTATGTCGAGGTTGCGGAGGGTCATGATCGCTGTAAGAAGCGGAGGCAGTTGTCTTGGCTCGTAGAGCCAGTCGGGCTGGGCGACTCCAATGGGGCTCCGGGTAGGCGTTTTTCGTGGACGATGCAAGACCTGAGGTGACCCAGTGCTCTTGCACCGCACTACTTAGCCGTGCCGGTCGCTGTACCAGAGGTTGACTTCTGCGGTTAGCTTGACGCTGTTATTACTAGTGCGAGTGGCACAAGACACGGAGAGTAGGCGCAATTTGCGGTAACCAATTCTTTTTATTTCATAGTGTACATATGTGGGGTTCTAGGAGTAGAACTTCCGTAGGAGGTTTACATTCCATGGTCGCTTGACGTCGAGTTTGCCGTCCCCGCGGACGTTGATGAGGTAGTAGGCGTCGTTGCCGAGTACTCGCCCGATGGCGAATGGTCCCTCCCACGGAGGGGAAAGCTTGTGCATGCCCTTCTTATCGTGGATGAGGCGCAACACCAGGTCGCCTTCTTGGAAGGTGCGAGTTTTCACCCGCTGGCTGTGGTAGCGGCGGAGTCCCTGCTGGTAGATGGCGGTGCGTGACCGAGCGAGGTCACGTGCCTCGTCGAGTTGATCGACTCCATCTTGGCGGGCGAGTTCGTTTGCGGCCTCCGTGTAGTGGACGACCCGCGGCGAGTCGTGCTTGAGGTCGGTGGGCATAACTGCCTCGGCGCCGTACACCATGAAGAAGGGGGTGAATCCTGTCGACCTGTGGACCGAGGTGCGGATGCCCCAAATGACGGAGGGTAGCTCCTCGACCCAACACCCGGCGGTGCGCTCGAGTGGTACTTGGAGTCGCGGCTTCAGGCCGTGGAGGATGCTTTGATTGGCCCGTTCCGCCTGGCCGTTGGATTCCGGGTGGGCGACTGACGCGAGGTCGAGACGGATGTGGTGTTCTTCGCAGAATTCGGCCATGGCTCCTTTGGAAAAGTTGGTACCGTTGTCCGTGATGATGCTGTTTGGGAATCCGTCGCGATATATGAGCTCGCGTAGGAATTTAGTGGCGGTCTTCCCATCGCATTTCTGGACTGGCTTGGCCTCCACCCACTTTGTGAATTTGTGGACCGCGACAAGGAGGTGGGTGTAGCCGGAGGGGGCCTTTTTGAAGGGGCCTACCATATCCATACCCCACATGGCGAATGGCCAGGTGATGGGGATTGTCTTCAGCGCCGAGCTCGGCACGTGCGCCTGGTTGGCGTACTTCTGGCACCCGGCACACCGCTAGACAATGTCGACGGCATCGGCGTGTGCGGTGGGCCAGTAGAATCCATGCCGCATAGCCTTGGCGACTAGAGAGCGGGCGCCGGCGTGGTGGCCACAGTCGCCGGAGTGGATGTCGTGGAGGATCTTGCGTCCTTCGGCCGGTTGGACGCAGCGTTGGAACACGCCGGTGACGCTGCGCTTGTGGAGCTCGCCGTCGATGATGGTGAAGGATTTGCAGCGGCGTGCGATCATCCGGGCGTCCGTATCGTCTGCCGGCAAGGTGCCGACCTCCAGGTAGGCGACGTAGGGCTTGGTCCAGTCATCTGGCTCGGTGACGAGTGCGACCAGGGTTGCCTCTGGCTGCAGCGGGACTCCGATGTCGATCTCCCTTGGGAGAGAGACTGATGGCTTGGTGATCGTGTCGAGGAAGACGCCGGCGGGTGGTGCGAGTCGATCCGACCAATGCGAGAGAGTGCGTAGGCCTCCTCGTTCTTCCGCCTGTCAATCCACTCGACGGAGTAGCCTGCGAAGTGTCCACCCAGCTTGTCCACTGCTTGGCGGTATGCCGCCATGGTGGGGGAGACGGCGTCGCAGGTGCCAGCGACTTGCCCAGCGACGAGGTCGGAGTCTCCGTAGCAGCGTAGGCGGTTGACGTTCATCTCCTTGGCAGCTCGCATGGCGTGGAGTAGTGCCTCGTACTCGGCCATGTTGTTGGTGCAGGGGGTGAAGTCGAGGCAGAGGACATAGCGGAGCTTCTCACCCTTTGGTGAAGTCAGCACGATCCCTGCTCCTGCGCCATCCGCGTTCTTGGAGCCGTCGAAGTGCATGCTCCAATGATGGAGGTATGGCAGCTTTTCTGGCTGCTGGGCCTCTTCCCAGTCGGCGATGAAGTCCGCCAGAGCCTGCAACTTGATCGCTTTTTGTGGCTCGTACTTGATATTATGGACGCCGATTTCGACGGCCCACTTAGCGACTCGCCCAGTCGCCTCACGGTTGCGGATGATGTCCTGCAACGGTGCTGAGGAGACGACCGTGATCGGGTGCTCCTGGAAATAGTGCGACAGGCGCCGCTGTGCTCTAAAGACCGCGTATACCAGTTTCTGGTACTGCGGGTATTGCTGGCGCGACTCGGTGAGGACCTCGTTGATGTAGTACACCGGTCGCTGTACAGGGCGCTCCTTTCCTTCCTCCGGCCGTTCGACGACCATGACGGCGCTGACGACGCGCTCGGAGGCCGCGACGTAGAGCAGCATGGGTTCTTTGTCGGCGGGGGCGGCGAGTAGTGGTGCGGCGAGTAGCACCTTCTTGAGGTCGCGGAGCGCGTCGTCCGCCTCCTTGTCCCACTGGAAGGTGGGGTTCTTGCGCATCAGGCGGTATAGGGGCATCGCCTTTTCGCCCAGGCGGGGGATGAAGCGACTAAGAGCCGCTACTCGCCCGGCCAGCTTCTAGATGTCGCGCAGGCACTCGGGTTTGCCGAGTCGGGCGATCGTGTCGATCTTAGTGGGGTTCGCCTCGATCCCTCGCTTGGAGACGACGTACCCCAGTAGTTGTCCTGCTGGTACACCGAAGGTGCATTTGCCTGGGTTAAGATTTATCTTGTATTTTCGCAAGTTGGCGAACGTTTCTGCCAGGTCGGCGAGTAGATCACCCTGGCGAGCGGACTTTACGACCACGTCATCGATATAGACGTGGATGTTGCGGCCAATTTGGCTCGCGAGGCACTCTTGCATGCACCGCTGGTAGGTCGCCCCGGCGTTCTTGAGGCCGAAGGTCATGGCGGTGTAGCAGAAAGCTCCGAATGGCGTGATGAACGCCGTCTTCTCCTCGTCCTCGACAGCCATTTTGATCTGGTTGTATCCAGAGTAGGCGTCGAGGAAACATAGCGACTCCGAGCCCGCGGTGGAGTCGATTATTTGGTCGATCCGCGGGAGGACAAACTTCTCCTTTGGGCAGGCGCTGTTCAAGTTTGTGTAGTCGATACACATCCTCCAGGTCCTGTTCTTCTTCTCGACCAGGTTTGGGTTTGCCAGCCACTTGGAGTACTTGATTTGCCGGATGAAGCCTGCAGCGAGTAGACGCTGCACCTCCTCGGCGATGGCTCGGCGGCGCTCTTCTTTGAAGGGCCGCAGCGACTGTTTGACGGGTCGCACTTTGGGGTTGGCGTTTAGTTTGTGCTCAGCGAGCTCCCTAGGGACACCAGGCATGTCAGAGGGCTTCCATGCGAAGATGTCCCTGTTCTCATGGAGGAACTCGATGAGCGCGCCTTCCTAGGCTGGGCTCATCCCCGTTCCGATCGTCACCGTCTGGCTAGAGTCGCCCGGGACCAGCTCGACGGTGCGGGTGTGCGTCGTTGCCTCGAAGGCTGAGGTGTTTTCGCCCTTCGAATTGGGCTTCTTGAGTATGGTGGGGTCGTCATTGTTCACCCCGCTCGCGTACTTGGCGAGTTCGTCAGCGTGGTTGGCTTCTGCCGCGATGACGGCATCGGCGAGTTCGGCTCCTTTGGCCTCACACTCGGCAGCCATGTCCGGGTCGCCGTTGATGGTGATGACGCCGCACGGCCTAGGGAGCTTCATCGCGTTGTACGCGTAGTGTGGCACTGCCATGAACTTGGCGAACGCTTGGCGCCCCAGGACGCAGTGGTAGGGGCTGTCGAAGGGCACCAGCTCAAAGACGATCCGCTCGGTGCGGAAGTTTTCTAGTGTGCCGAAGGTGACTGGCAGCGTGACCTTGCCGATCGGGTACGCCTTCCGAACAGGGACGATGCAGTGGAACGTGGTGTGGGTTGTCTCGATCATCGATTGCGGGAGCCGCAGCCGCCTGAAGGTGTCCAGGTACAGGATGTTGATGGAGCTGCCGCCGTCCATCAATGTCTTGGGGAGCCATTAGTCTCCCACCTTTGGCTTGAACACCAGAGCGACTCGGCATGGGTACTCGATGCGCGGCGAGTGGTCCTGGCGGCTCCAGGTGATGGGCTGCTCCGACTAGTTGAGGAACTGGGGAGCGTCCACCTGGGCCACCGCGTTGACGGCGACAGCGCGGGTGATGACCTTCTTCTCGCGCTTCGTGTTGAAGCCTGTGAAGGTATGGAGCGAGCCGGCCACGTTGCCGAACTTTCCGCCGTTTGGCGGGTTGTTGTCGGGGTCCTCCCTTGCTCTCCGTGCCTTCTCAATCTCCCTGAGGGTGTGGCAGTCGGCGGTCGTGTGCGTTGCGGGTTTGCCTTCCCTGCTATGAAACGCACAAGGTTGGTTAAGGAGGGCCGCAGGGTCGAACCTTGGCTTGGCCTTGTAGTTGCCGCCGTCGCGGCGTTGTCCTCCGTCGCGGCGGAAGCTTTTGGGCTCGCGTTGTGCGTGCCCGGCGTTGGCGACAAAGTCGACTCGCCCGTCACTGCGGCGCTTGCCAGTGAGGCGAGTGTTGCTGTAGCGTAGGTCGGACCGTCGTCCGCTGTCGTTGCCGCTCGCGCGGCGTTGACCTCCCGACTCGTCGTCGGTTTCCTGGTTTGGATCTTCCTCCGCGTACCGTTTGGCGATCTCGAGGAGGTCCGGTATGTTGTCGAGTGTGCGAGAATGTCGCTTGAGCTTGGCGACCAAAGGCTCGTAGCAGCACGAGGTCTTGAAGCAATGGATCGCGGTGTCCGGGTGGATGCCGACCGCGTTGTACCAGAGTTCTTGCCACCGCTGGACCCAGTTGCGGGTCGACTCGCGGGGTCCCTGGACGCATCGCTCCAGGTCCTCGATGGTGGTGGCACGGGTGTAGGAGCACTCGAAGTGCCTGACGAAGGCGTCGCGCATCTCCTCCCAGGAGTCGATACTATCCTGGGGGAGGGTATTGATCCACTACCTGCACGTCCCCTCCATCATCAGGGGGAGGTAACAGGCGGCTAGCAGGTCGATGTGGCCTGCGATCCCCATCGCCATGAGGTATGTATCGAGCCAGACGGCGGGGTCATACGAAGGGTCGTACTTTTCTATCTCCTTCGGCGCCTTGAAGTTCGGCGGGTACTTCTCGCCTCGGATCATCGGTCCGAAGCACTTGGGGCCGAGTCGACTTAGCGACCCCATTGGCTCTCCGTCACGGCGATTGGTTAGGGTGTGTCGCAGGTCATCGGGCTGGCGTGCGAGCCAGCTTTGGTTGTTGATGATGTGGGTGAGGGCGTCGATGGGTTGACCGTTGGCGGCGACGAAGTTGGTCGCTGGCCTGGGGTCGTTGGTGGAGAGTGCCGCGTTCGCGGGTCGGTGTTGGAGCTGCAATGGCTCTGGTGGCGGGCAGTTGAGGGTGTTTGCCGCCATTGGGCGGCCGCTTGAGGCTGCTCTGCTTCCCGAAGAATGTAAGTACACTCGACCCTGCGAATCGGCGCCTGCGTTTTGCTGCTCGACGACCTTTGCGAGCAGGGCCCTGACGTACTGGATCTGTAAGGCACCGTCGCCGGTGGCCGTGATGTTGTCGGCTGCTGCTCGGCCCGCCACGAGTTTGTCCATGGGGGTGGAGAACAGTGGGAGGCCGTTCGCGTCCCGCTCCCGTGAGGAGACTACTATCCGCGGCTGATCCCTGGGGGGTGTGCGGTTGGGTGGAGGTGGGGCGCCCATCGCCGTCGACCCTGGCAGGGGCCGGGCGCTTTCTCCTGGTGGCGCGTTCTCGCAGATCGCCCGCTCGACCACGCGGGCCGGGTCATTTTCGTCGTCGAAGTTCAGGGCGCGCCCCTGGACGGTGGGGTTCAGGCGCGACCTGATTCGCTGCTGGTGGTAGCGCGATAGCTCCTGCGCCGTCACCTGCTCGAGACGAAATTTTTCGCGCTCGGCTTGCTCCTTGCGCACTGCCTCCGCCAGCTTCAGGCAGAGTTCCTCGACCTTCGTTGCCGTGGCGTTAGGAGGGGTCCGGGTGGAGAAGGGATCCTCCGGCGGATCGGTGTCGGTCGCCATGTAGGTCGCGGCGTGGCGACCGGTCCCGTCGCTGAGGTCGGCGGAATTTTCCGACCCGGAGTCGAAGTCGAAGATCCCAAGGATGGAGGGGTCCTCGAAGTCTCCCATGTTGGAGACCTGGGTGATGGAGCCCGTGGGTGAAGCCGCGGTGATGGATCCGGCGAGTGACGCCGGGGTCGCCGAGTCGGCGTCGTTGTTGAGGGCCGCGTCTTCTGCGGCCACTGAGTTTTCGGCCACGTTACTGTGGGCCGAGTTGTACTCGGAGGCGAGGCGATGGATCGTGCGGATCTGCCTCTCGGAGAGACGATCGCGTGGCGGCGACTCGCGGATGCGAGCCGAGTCCTCCGAGACGATGACGTCGGTGAGGCCGATGAAGAGGCTGATCGTGCCGACCGGCAGGATCACGCTGTGCGTGACGGGTCGCGCCGCCGAGACGTAGCTGCTCGGCAAGATTTGGAGCATCTCGCCGATCGCTATCATGCGGCCGGTGGCGACCGTCTCGTTGATGGGCAGATTGGATCTCGCCGCAGAACACCGGCCAGACCGGCCAGGCCCCACGGTGGGCGCCACTGTCGTGGGAATGGTCATGGCAGATGCTGCAATCGGCAGCGAGTAGTAGAACGAGGGGCAAGGGCGGCCAGCCATCTGCGGTGCGAGATGAGGGCGGAGACACAAGGTTTTACCCAGGTTCGGCCCCCCGGAGGGTAAAGACCTACTCCTGCTAGATTGAATTATGAAGGTGGTACAATGAGCGAGCTCGGCGGCTAGGCGGCGAGTCGCTTGGGTGTATGATGGAACGTATCTCTACACGTCCTGTAGGGAGGTTTATATAGACTCACCTCCCCTAGGGTTTACATATCTCAACCGAATCAGTTAAGGCTTCGGTAATCATTTAACCTAACTCGACTGGGTCTATCTACTCGCCTGGGCCCTCAGCTTCCAGTTGCTTGGATCCACACCGGGCCTTGATCCAGTCGCCGTCTTGCAGGCCCACTCGCCAGTTCCTGGGCCAGTCGGAAACGTCCTACTGGGTATACCCCGGTAGGCATATCCCCATAAAAACCAGACAGCCAGGCACGCGCGTACCTGACTCCCAGGTCTGCTTTAAAAAGCGTGCAAAACAGTTTTTGTCAAACCTATCACTATTCAAACTCTTATAACTTTTAATCTACAACTCCAAATCGACTTCCGTTTGTTTCTACTTGTTCCCTACTCCAAGACCTATCTCTACACCATCTTAAATCTCTATATAAACTCGTGGATCCACAGCTGTACGAGTTTCTCTTCTCGAAATCCCGAATCTACACATGCCCGAATCTTATTTTGCTTTTTAACCCGTCTAGACTTCGTTGTTTGCCTTCGGCCAAAAAACGAAAGTTGTTATCTCGTTGAAATCTTTCAATCCCAGCAAACCTCACCTCTTTTCATCCAACACAGCCGGAGAATTTCGCATCGCAATATTTCAGATATGACGGTGTAAATCCAAGATGTACTCGCGCTTGTTTCTTCAAATCCAAATTCCTTTGGTGAGAAGGTAGGACTAATAATTCCTCACAACTTTCATATTGTAAGTTTTTAAATTTGACCTACGGATTTGTCTCTCTAATACAGATCTATTTCTTGTCTATTATGAGCCAAAATCGGGTCAATCTCCTCTCCTAACCACTGAATCGCATCCCAACGGCCAGGATTAGATCGATTCCGAGAAGGGGTACGAGCCAACCGGAGCTCGCCACGTGTCAAAGCCAGGTCAGCCCCGCGTCCCAGTCAGCATAGAATATATATTCCCTGTAGATTTAAAATAGAATTTAATTTGCAGAAAATTGTGTAAATTTGCAAAAATCATATAAAAAGATTCCTAGATCCAAAACTAGAAAATAATATATCAATGGATTCAGAAAAACGTGTAGAATATTAATATGGCATTAGATTCAACCATTACAGTATGCGTTTACTGCAGTAACTTAATTAGTTTTAATGGTCTTTTAGGTTAATAAATTCATAGGAAATTATTTGTAACTCCGAAAAATATGAACAATATATCAAATTGAAGCTACTGTAATGTACATTAATAATATCTGGTTGGATCTAGCCTTTGCGGATTATTTACCCCATAGTGGTTTAATTAGTTTTAATGGCTTTATAAATCATTAAATTCATAGTAAATTATTTGCATATCACAAAAATATAAATGATATACCGATGGAAAGCTGGTTCCATGTAGATCATCATTATGCAATTAGTTCAGGCTTTGACTGTAAGGTTTTTCTGTGAAGATTTAAATAGATTAATGACTCAGAAAATTACAAATAATATGTCCCTGGAATCACAATTCCGTGGGGATTACAGATATAATTTTAGTTTGATTTTTAGGCAACAGAAACTATATGAATCGTTTAAAACCCATTAAACATTATTTAAATCATACAAAAAGATCTATAACTCCGATTAGGGTGAATCCAATGCCTACTGGTTCGTATTAACGTCCTCTATCCAGTAAACTCAAGAAACAAATTTAGTTCAATAGATAGAAGAGGCGTTACAACAGAACTATTAAAACCCCTATATTGGCAAGTAATTATTAATAACAAATACTCCATTGCATTAATTGGTCTCTTGCATGCATCATATACTTCAGTATTGTTTAGAGAACTAAAATAACAACCATTGTGACTTATTAAATTGTCATGCATGCATTTGTTGTATTTGTTTGATCTCTATGTGCTATTATTTATGTTGTATGCAATTGTTTGATCGATAGATTACAAGGAGTGCAACGTGTGTGATTGCAACTACTAGGATTGCAAGTATTGTGGTTATGACGAGTGCAACCATTATATCTATGAGGATTGTGACGATTATCTAATCGACTACATCTACAACAAAGGCAAGTGGTGCTATCTTGGTCATAAATGTCCTACCGTTTTCCTATGCATTGTAGATGTTTTTGTAGAATTGCATATGTAGGAATTGATGTGTATATGCTATGTTATGTCCCATATTATTCCCTAATATTCCTTGTTTATGAGCCATCGTATTGGTAGATTGCTTAGCTATGCTATTTAGACGAGGAAGGGAATCATATCATGAAAAGTTATTTGTTTTGAAAGGATTTTATTTTGTTAAATGACAAACCAACATGATTTTAATGAACCACCTAGGCGGAATGGCATTTATTGGGTCATCGAGTGTGGATTATGGTGGGGAATGCCGCCCAGGACACTGAGAAAGGATTGACTTCTTTGTTTGGTAGCTTTCATGTGCAACCATGTGCCAATAATGAAATGGCCGGTTGGTTGGACTCAGTAGGTTGTGGTAACTCGAACCCACGTATCCAGAGATGTAGATAGTGTAGGTTGGACCGGTGCGTATCGGTTTTGGGGAGATACTTTCCGAACGGTTCCTTCTTGGACTTCTACCTATCATCACCCAATATGAGAGTGGTGGTACGAGCTGGGCTGGCCAAGTCACATGGGTAAAGTGTACTAACCCCTGCAGGGTATATAAACTAAGTGCTTAGCTGTGTCCCCGGTTATGGACAATTCGAGCGACCTGATACTGATGCTATGATATTTCTCACTCATCCTTATTTATTAATTACTTAAAACTTGTTGGGTGAACATAATTGGGTAGGAGCACCTAGGAGTGAACCAGAGTGTCCTATTTATCGTATTGGAAAACTACTTTATTACAAATATTAGGATAAAACTGTTGCTTTATGCAAATGAGCCTGAACTCCACTTGGCCAAATAAGCATGTAGTTGATAGATATGTTGTTAACCACTTTAGCCTACTTGCCATACATTCAATGTATTGACCATTCGTGGCTGCAACGTTTCATGTTGCAGGTTATATCGTATCTGAGTGATCGTTCATAGGTCGCGAGACTCCACTCAACAATTGTTCGCCTGTGGCACATTTGGAGGATGGAGATCTACCTTGTATTCGTTTTCCGTTGTGTACTTGAATAAATAATGTAAATTCTGGATCATATTCGTTGTATTTATGATGCACAGTTATATTTGGTATCATTTTGTACTGTGTGTGCCAGTGAACCGGTCCAGGGATTGGCACTATACACATGAACTCAGCCTTATCAGGCGAGGGTGTTACACCTTTTTTATTTATTTCGACAGGATATCAAATTACTAAGTCTATTACGAACATATCAATTAAAGATATCATATTATACTATAATATGATATTTTTAAGTGATAAAAGTCATTTTATAGATTTACCTTCGCACCTGGGAAAATACCAAGCGAGGAGAGGAATACAGAGCCCGTAACGACCATCGGTACAGGTGGGGCCTTCCCGTACCATCCGCCGTACCAGGTACCAACGGGTTCCCCTCGTCAAATAGTTTCTCCTGGCGATGACGGCAGAAGGATCCGACATTCACAGCCACCAGAAACCACGAAAAACCATATCCGAAAGGGATCTGAAGAAGGAACTTGGCTGGGGAGAAATCCCTAATGCTCCACGCATCATTGAAGGACAACACATCATACCCTCCATCATCAACCTCTGCATCTACATCAGCACCATTACTCTCATCCTTTATCGATTAGATCTTGTTGTAATTCCAGATTCAATTGTGGTTTGCACTAGATCTATTCCATTACTTTCATCCATCCATTTGATTATGATGATGTTGTTGAGTGCTTCCATGTGTGAGTAATTGATTTGTTATTGGGGAGATGAAGAAACCCTAGAACTATTATGAATTTGCAATAAAGATGATATATTGTTGTGTCCATGTGACTTGCCGGTCTATGACAGATTTATGATTTGTTTTTGATCTCTCTCTTTAGATGGTATGTGAAAGTCGACCACATACCATTTTCCCTCGAGACTAAAGGGAGGGAGAAATCCTTTGGACGTGCTTTGGGAGCATACCCGAAATAGCCCCGTGACAGATCGGCGTCGGCTCATGAACTACGCGGTCAAAGGAGGAATAAAGAGGGACTCCCTATGATGATTACTATATCCATGGGGAAACCCTTAATTGTGATGGTCTGTACAGGTGACTGCTCTCAGACATCGCAGTGGTTATTTAGAGGTGACCTCACTCTTGGCTCAACAAAGTGGCTTCCTACGAGCCTTGTAGTGAACATCTTATTATGGAGCTCTCTCCACACATCTCATGATACAAGAAGTATGTTATCTTAAATTATTAATAATGACAACACCATTCTATCAGAGTATCCTACATCTCTGAGGATGTTTTAGCCCTATTGCTCCAGCACGCTTTCATACGAACTTGCTACTTGCTTTAATTACATTTTTACACACAACCAAAAACCTTTCGAACACTCTTTACTTGACATCAAAGGCAACTTACAAGTATCCTTTGGTAGATAGTGATGAGGGGCATAAAGACCATTACTAATAGAGATCTGTGGGTTCGATATCTTTACTTTGAAACTAGCTATAATCGATTTGTGCACTTGCAGTCATCAGTGGGTGAACTCGGCATATGGGAAGCGAGTCGCAAGGATGGGGTAGCTAATAGCTCGTGAGTACAATGGGAATCCTAGGGAGGTTTATATAGGGGTACCTCGCTAGGGTTTTACAAGATCACAACCGAATCAGTAAGGGTTTCAGAGGTTTGAACTAATCCGATTGGGCCTAGCTACGGTCTTGGAACTTCGTATCTAGTCGCCAATCTCCATTAAAGACTTTCTTCCAGTCGCCGTCAGAACATGCCTAGTCAACATTATACTGGGCCAATCATTGCCAGCCTCTACCCCGATTGGCATATCCCCATCAGTTATGTACTGAATATTTTGGTACACTTAGGCTACGGATATTCTTCAGCTGATTATACATAGTCTCAATTGGTGCACTTCAGATGCTTGAAGACTTCCTCCACAGGGATGTGCACCTGCAATCAGTTGACTAAAATTTTAGAAATTGTCAGTAAAAAAGGTCGGTGGAACAACAAGTTAGTAGATAGCAGCGGTACCAGATCGACAGTCTCCCTGCTGATGGTGTCCATGACGGAGAAGACATACACATCCACTGAAGGTGGCCGCTGCTATTTCCTGTCCATGGCAGCGACCATGTGGCAATCCCCTTCGGTCAGGTCGGTGATGAACCAAAGCTTATTATCGCCATAGGAGAGCATATATAGCAGTGCTGCTCACATATCTATCAAGGCAGCATGGGGAAAGCATGGCGGCGGCAATATCTTGGACGAAAAAAAATCTAACTTTTGTCGATGTCTGTGTCTTTGTAGACAGCGTCAACGCAGGGATCAAGGCAGCACGGGCACAGTGGGAGAAAAGCGTGGCGAGGGGAAGCAAGAAGGTGAGTTGGGGCGGAAGGAACAACAGCGTGGGTACTAAGACATGAGGGTGAGGAAGACGACCAAACGAGCTGAGAGGCGTGGACGAGAGAGGAAGACGAGTGAGCGAGCTGAGCGGCACGAGGACTCGAGTTGTGTTAGAAATTAATCGAGGGTATTTTTGCTAATTAGCAGGGGCAGACAATAATTCGGGGCAGAAGGGATTATATTTTCTCATGAGCATCTCCACCCGCGTTCCCAGAAGGGTGTTTCTATGCACATTTTTTTATCCAGATAGCGAAAATTTGCCCAGTCGCGTTCCCCCGACACCGAAACACGCCGAATTTGGCATAAATTTCATCTGGAGTTCCTAGGACAAACCCTGGGCGCTAGAAACCGCATGGGAACATACGCAGTGGAATCAGAGAAAAAAAACTCTCGCCCATGACCCCTTCATGCCTGCGTGTGAAGCCGAGTCATCCTCATCCCGTCGCCTCGGCTCCCGTGACGGACCGTCGGTTAATGACAACCCGTCGCGTCGTCCAGGCATCGCCGTAATGGCGCGCCACCACCGACTCGCCTTCCCGTTGTTTTTCCCTTTTCCGCCCACACCAGTACATCCCTCCCGACTTCGCCACTCTTTCCTCTTTCGGCTATAAATGTCGGCGTCCTCGCCGGTCAGAGCACACACTCTCACACCTCCCATTCCCTAACCACACACTTCTCTTTCACTAACAAGAAGAAGACCTCGGCAAAAGCAATGGAAGAGAGGTACCCAGCGACCCGGTGATGGTGAACGGTTTCGATCGGCGGTCTCTGCAGCCCTAGGAGGCACAGATGCTACACCACGCCAGCTACATGGCATCACTGGAATTCCAGTGCCCACCGACCTAGAGGCTCAGCGTCGGCGGCGTGCCGGTGCCGCTAGTGCCTAAGGGAAAAGACATGGTCGAGGAGATCTAGGCCGCCATCGCGGCCATGGAGGATCCTAAGATCGCCGAAGACCTCGGCAACTTGGCATATTGAGAAGAATTCTTTGTCGCGTGATGAAACCAGCAGCTGGCCACCCACGATGGCGCTGGCACATCGTCGAAAAGTCACAATGTTGTGTCGTGTCGTTGGTGGTGGCGTGCTCTAGGCCAGACGTTCGTGGCCGTCCTCGAGCACATCGCTGCCGGGGACCGCCCCAAGCTTGGCTACCTTCCTCGGTCGCCACAGTTGGCCGCTCGACACTGTCTGGTGGCGAATTGGCTGCCGAGGAGAATGGGAGGCCTCAGCTCCTCCTCCTCGGCCTCGGCGTTGTTGTAGCACCCCAAGTTTAGTTAATATTATATTAGGTTTTGTTTGTGCATCATGAGCATCATCTTCTAAAAAAGCATGCAACAAAAAGAAAGCAAAACCCTAATCCCCTCTCTCTTAAAAAATCTATTCAAATAGTTTTGAATTTTGAAAACCAAAAGTATATGGAGTCCAAATGGATTATAAGGACCTCATAATATTCTAAATATTCCTACAAAAGTTCTGGTATTTTTGAAACATATAAAATAGTTTTGAAATGGGTTCTACAAATGGAAAATGAGAAAACATAAATGGAAAAAGGTTTCCTAAGAAAATAATAAGCAAAGTAACATGGCCATCCCATCTCCCTTCCCTCTTCTCTCTACCGACAATCAAACCTCGGATAAGTAAACTATCACGCGACAAAGGGAATCAGGTATCGTATTTAAATGGTTCATTCGATCACAAAGTCATCATATAAATATGTGGGAGACATATGGATTTCCAGATCCCTCTATTGGTTATTGATAGGAGAGGTGTCTCGATCATGTCTGCATAGTTCACGAACCGTAGGGAGACACACTTAAGGATTCGATGCTGTTTAAGTAGATATGGAATATGAGTTGGAGACAGAATGTTGTTCGGTGTATCGGATTGGATCCAGGACAGAATGGTCCGAAGAATAAGATTCATATAAGGAAAGTCAATTTCCAGGGTTCGGAAATGTTTTCAATGTTTTGACCGGAACCTTATAGAATGTTCTAGAAGGTCCACCACCCCGGGAGGGGTCACTTGGGATGCGGCATGCCCTAGGGGCTAGCCGCACCAAGCACAAGGCTAACTCGGCCAAGCACTAGGAAGGTGGGGTCAAACCCTAGTTTGAAAAGTCAAATACTAGTTTGAAAAGTCAAATCCTAGTTTGGGAAGGAAAGGGAAAACTTGAAAGGCAAGTTTCCAACTCTTCTCTTCCTAGCCGAGTGTGGGAGGGTCTCTCCCCTTTCTAGCCGAGTTGGGGGGCAACTCGGTTAGGGCAGGGAGGACCTTGGCCACCGGCCCCTCTCCCATAAAAGGAGGGTTAGGGAAGCCCCCCTTGAACCCTTGTCCTTGGCGCCACCTCACACCAAAAACCCTAGCTGCTGGAGCCTCCCCTCTCTCATCCATACATTGCTTCGGCTTAGGCGAAGCCTTGCAGTAATCTCTTCTCCTCCACCACCACCACCATACTGTCGTGCTGTTGGGATCCCGAGGAGATCTATAACCTCCGTTTCCATGCTAGAACAAGGGAGAGAAAGGTCTTCATCGACTATCGTACGTGTGACCGATTGTGGAAGCGCTGCCCGAACATGGTGTCGAAAGGATCGTCTATATGATATTGAGATCGGCAAGTGATCGACTATATCAACCATGAGAATCCGATCTCGTTAAATGCTTTGGATCTACGAGGGTTAGTTCTCTACAATCTCTTTGCAATGATCTTGTAGATTAGATATTGGCTTGTCCATAGATTAGATCTTGGTTTTGTGTGTTATTGCAGTAGATTTTTTTGTTTTACATGCAATGAACCCTACAGTGGTATTAGAGCCTAATCTATGTGTAGATCTGTTGCACAAGTAGAACACAATGGTTTTCTGGGCATTGATGCTTTTGTTGTCGCTTGATTTTTGTGTACTTTTCATCTGGCGGGATGGTGGGATGAAGCGGCCCGAGCTAACCTTACATGTTATGGTACATGAGACTTGCTCCATGCTCAACGTGCAACTTGCATTACACAAGTGGCTTTGCAGGTGTCTGTATCTCCCACCATAGTGAAGATTCAATTTACAACGGGCACTTGATAATAGTTGTATTAGCGTTGTGGTTCTTGTTCGTAGTTAAGAACGGTTCTTATTCGAAAGCCCCAAGCCACGTAAAACATGCAAAGAAAACTAGAGGCGTCTAACTTGTTTTTGCAGGACATGTGTTGTGATGTGATATGGCCATAATGTGATTGTGGTTATATTTGATGTATGCAATGATCCTTATTATAATATGGCAACCAGCAGGAGATTGATGGTTGTGTTTAAATTCGTTAATACATTCACGTCTATTCATCATGTAATAGCTTTATTCCAAGTAGTTGTAATAGTTGTTGTTGGTGATGGACAACCATGAAGAGGCGCCATTAACCTTGATGCCACGCCGGTGATGATAGAGATAATGTTTGTGCTTTGGAGATGGAGATCAAAGCAGGGCCAACCCTGAGTTGCGAGGGACCCTGTGCAAGAACAAAAAAATGCTAGCCAAGAGAGGTGACCTGGACTCCTGGACTCTGGCCCTATTTTTTCTATAGCGGTCGACGTATACGTTGCCCGACTAAGATTTACAGATTGAGCTGATTCAGATTTACTAAGCTAATGGATATGCATGTAGTTAACTGTTTGGGGTCCCTAGCAGCCCAGGGCCCTGTGCACCCGCACTGGCTGCACGTGCTCAGGGCCGGCCCTGGATCAAAGGCACAAGAAGAAAGGCCATATCATATCACATATTATGAATTGCATGTGATGTTAATCCTTTTTATGCATCTTGTATTGCTTAGATCGCGACGGTAGAATTATAAGATGATCCCTCTCACTAAATATCAAGTAATAAAGTGTTCGTCCTTAGTAGGCACCATTGCTAAGACTTGTCGTTTCGAAGCAACACGTGATGATCGGGTGTGATAGATTCTACATGTGCATACAATGGGTGCAAGACAGATTTGCACATATGGATACTAAGGTTAACCTTGACAAGCCTAGCATGTACAGACATGGCCTCGGAACACGGAATACCGAAAGGTAAAGCATGAGTCATATGGATGATATGATGAACATGTTGATTGTTCTCCTTTGAAGCTACATCATCTCTCGTGATGATCGGACTTGGTATAGTGGATTTGGTTTGTGTAATCACCAAAACGGCTCGAGGGATGTTGTTTTGAGTGGGAGTTTAAAAGTAATATAATTAAAGTTGAACACAATTTATCATAAATTAAATTAAAGTGAATTTGCATAATTGTTGTAGTCATTGGCATCCGTTCACCACCTTACACTTAGTTATAATTGAGATAATAGAACTGTAGAATTCTGGATAGTTACTTTACTAATTGGTGTCGTTTTGTTTTGAGTGTCAATCTAAAGTTTAAAAGTACTATTGAAAACTTTCGGCAAACTCCATTTACTCCATGAAGTTTAATTAGTATTAAATCAAGAGTAACAATTCCAGTGTTAGTATCTAAGTATCATGTTTGCCTCCATGATCCTTGATATTCAAAAGGTTGATTTAGTGTCAAGGTTATCTAGAAGCTGAAAGAAATGTTTTAGAAACCATCATGTGTGGAAGATATTGCGATATTTGAAAGGTTGCAACATGATAGAGTATAATATGGCAAAATTTATGTTCTCATATTTGACGAGAATTTGCAAAGGTTGGAGACGCTAGTCGTCCTAATCCTCCAAAACTTTTGAAGAGAAACATTATACTCGCGATTCACCGTTATAAGCTATATCATGAAAATTTTCATGATAAGGATGAACAAATTATGTAGGTAAAATGTTTACTACACTAAAAGATTACTAAAGAATGGAATTCAAAAGAACGCCAAACATTTGATAATGGTGATATACTTCAAAGTGCAAGTCCAAAGATATTAGTATTTGACTATACACCCTTTGGACTATGTGTCATGAGTATGGCGCCACTGTTAATGTTGATAGATTCTTTTAAAAGGAAAAGGAAATGCTGAAAGAGAATCTCAAAAATATTTCGCAGAAAAGAAAAAGATTAGAATTGTCCATCATAGGTATATATATATGATACACAGGTTATGGTTGTATTCTTTGCTTGTTAAACAATTGGTTCTTGGATATTGGATATCGAATTTGTTAGTGTGAATTTTAATATAGAACAACAAAATTTATGAACTACAATGGACTAAGTAAATAGCAAGAGAATATGTGATGATGTTCATCAAGAACAAATAAAGTGGTGTTGTGTTTCTCGTTGACATCGAAGTTTGCCTTCAAGATTTGTTTTACTAATTGTTATTTTGATCAGGTATTATGAGAACAAAAGGTTGTTCGAATAATTTCCGTATTCCATAACAGATTGATGATATACAAGTCTAGTTGGAGACATAAAACTAATGCTAAAAATGTCGCAAGATAAATGATTAAAAGATCACTTAAGAAGTGATATCGCCATTTAAATTATATTGGAAAGATAACATGAAGAAACTCCATGTTGATGGAATTTTGGAATCCTTTTGATTTTGATCAAATGACGCTTTTGAGACTTTCCTATAGATAATTGAAACTCCGTTCATAGGCCAAAAGGGAATGAATGACTAACTTATTGGAATTTGTACATATTGGTGTATGTAGTCCATTATGTGTAGTCGAAAAAGATGGATTTCAACTTCATATGATTTCTCCGAAAATTTAAGTGAATATATGTGTATATTTACTTAATGAGGATGAAGTATGAAACATTTGAAAATGTTCAAAGACTTTCAAGATGAAGTGGAAAATAATTTAACAAGAAAATAAAGAGTTTATTATTGGATCACAAAGGAAGATATTTGAGTTACTGATACCTCCATTTTGCATCACTATTTTATATCATAATTTGCTATTATTCATTGATATATGTCATATTAAGAGGTGATACTTATGTTATTTCATCTGTTTTTGCATGTCGGATGATTCTTGGAGGATGAACTGCTAGAGTCATGATTCTGATGGAAAAAGCGGTGTATAGATGCAATTTTCGCGAAGATCAAAAAAATACCATAAAAACAATGGAAAATTATATTTCTCCAGAAGACGAAGGAAGCCAGAAGGGGAGGCAGAGTTGGGCCAAAGGGGTCCCACACCCCCAGGTGCGGGCCACCCTGGGCCGCGCCACCAGGGGGTGTGGCCACCCTGGCCCACCTCAGGATCCACCCCTTCGCCTATATCTTCCTCCCGAAACCCTAAATTTCGGGAAGCGACCATAGAAAGATTTCGCCGCCTCTATGGGGCGGAAACTACAAAGAGAAAGAGCTCTCCGGCAGACATATTTCTGCCAGGGAAATTCCTTCCCGGAGAGGGGAGATCGTCGCCATCAACACCGTCATCAAGCTAGACTTCATCGGGATCATCATCATCATCGTCCACACCACCATCTCCACCAGCACCATCATCACCACTCCATCCCTCTTTAACAATTGTGTTGAATCTTGCATAGTTCTTAGGGGAAACTTTCCCGGTGTTAATTACTTTTGTAGTTCATGCTTGTGAGTGGAACCATTGAATTTTTGTTTATGTTCATATTTTTATCCATAATTATATCATCTCTGATCTTGATCCATATGATGTCTCGTGAGTAGTTCATTTAGTTTTTTAGGACATGGTAGAAGTCATGTTGTTAGTAGTGGAATTGTGTTGAGGTATTATTCAATGCTTTAATATTTAAGTTGTGGTGCTATTCTTCTAGTGGTGTCATGTGAACGTCGACTACATGATACTTCACCATTTATGGGCCTAGGGGAATGCATTGTGTATTTGGCTACTAATTGTGGGGTTGTTGGAGTGATAGAAACCTGAACCCCTGTTAGAAAACCTTTGCACAAGGGAGTGTAGGATCTCAGAGTTTAAGGCTGTGGTTAGGTTTTTATCTTAATTACTTTCTTGTACTTGCAGATGCTTGCAAGGGGTTTAATCACAAGTATGTATTAGTCCTAGTAAGGTCAGTACATTATCACAGGTTCACCCACACAACACTTATCAAACCAAAGAAGATTAATCAGCTATATAAAACGAAAGCACTTGACAGTATTCCCATGTGTCCTCGGGAATGTTTGGTCCTCATAAGTATTACCACCGACTTGTACTTTGATAAGAAAGGATTAGGTCACTTGCTGCATTTACTTGCTGTCTTTATTTACTTGCACTTTATTTCCTTGCTTTATCAAAAACCGCTAAAAATTCGTTTGTTAAGTATTTACAGAGATTTCCTTCTCCAAACCACTAGTCAATACCTTCTGCTCCTCGTTGGGATCGACACTCCTATTTATCAAAAGTACTATGATACACCCCCTATACTTGTGGCTCATTAATACTATTTTCTGGCACCATTGCTGGGGAGTGAAGCGCTATTGAAGAGTGGAACTGGTAAAGGAAACTTCTACTGTGAATATTGCTTTTTATTCATGTTTGCTACTTTGTTTCCAATATGGATAACCCACTTGGTTTCCTATTTGGGAAAGCTACCACTTGTTGAGATAGATCCTTTTATGATACCTACAAGAATTGTTGATCATGTTATGGATAATTATTATTTTGGGGATGGAACTGTCCATCCTGGTGATCACTTGCTTTTTATCCATGAATTATGCGGGTTGTTTAAGTGTGCAAGTATCACAACTAAACAAGTTAAGAAGACGTTACTCTCTATATCATTGAAAGGAAGAGCTGAAGAATGGTATAAGATGCTGAAGAATGGACAATCTATGGAATGGGAGGAAATTGTACCTAAGAAATATCATTATCCTCTGCCTTTTATTCATCAAATGCTAGAAAGGTTGTCTAAGAAGACTCACCTTTTCTTTCTTAATGGTTATTCTGGGTTCTCTCAAATTGCTGTGAGAGCACAAGACCAAGAGAAAACCACTTTCACCTGTCCCTATGGAACTTATGCTTATAGGCGTATGCCTTTTGGTTTATGTAATGCTCCTGCCACTTTTCAGAGATGCATGTCTGCTATCTTTCATGGTTTTTGTGAGCAAATTGTGGAAGTTTTCATGGACGATTTCTCCGTCTATGGAACTTCTTTTGATAATTGTTTGCACAACCTTGATAAAGTTTTGCAGAGATGTGAAGAAAGTAATCTTGTTCTTAATTGGGAGAAATTCCACTTCATGGTTAATGAAGGGATTGTTAATCAGAATAAAAAAGAGGCAAGAACCTCAATTTGATAGCTGGTTCCAGACACAAGTGCATTAGTGGGTTACTTCTTGTTAATACAAAGCTGCATCTGTAATAAGCTATCCCATTGTAACTTTGTACTTGGACTCTTGTACTTTGTTCCTATGATTATATAATAAAGAAAAAAAGCTATAGTGGGGGTTCTCTCCCCTACTATTTTACCCTCAAAAAATGAAGGGATTGTTCTTGGACACAAAATTTATGAAAGAGGTATTGAAGTTGATAGAGCCAAAATTGAAGCAATTGAGAAAATGCCTTGTCCTAGGGATGTGAAAGGTATTCATAGTATCCTTGGTCATGCTGGTTTCTATAGAAGGTTTATTACAGATTTCTCAAAAATTTCAAAGCCCCTTACTAATCTTCTTCAAAAAGATGTACCTTTTGTTTTTGATGATGATTGTAAGGAAGCTTTTGAAACTTTGAAGAAAGCTTTAACTACTGATCCTATAGTCCAACCACCTGATTGGAATTTACCCTTTGAAATTATGTGTGATGCTAGTGATTTTGCTGTGGGTGCTGTTCTTGGGCAACGAGTAGATAAAAAATTGAATGTTATTCATTATGCTAGTAAGACTCTTGATGCTGCTCAAAAGAATTATGCTACTACTGAAAAAGAGTTCTTAGCTGTAATCTTTGCTTTTGATAAGTTTAGACCCTATATTGTTGATTCAAAAGTTACCATTCATACTGATCATGCTGCTATTAAGTACCTTATGACAAAGAAAGATGTTAAGCCTAGGCTTATTAGGTGGGTGTTGCTTTTACAAGAGTTTGATCTACATATTGCAGATAGGAAAGGTGCTGAAAATCTGGTTGCTTATAATTTATCTCGTTTGGAAAATATTTCTGTTGATCCCATGCCTATTAATGATAGTTTTCCAAATGAACAGTTGGCTGCAATATAGGTAAGCCCGAGAGAGAGCCCTTGGTATGCTGATTATGCTAACTTTATTGTTCCCAAGTATTTGCCTCCAACCTTTACAACCTTGAAAAGAAGGAAATTCTTTTATGATCCAAGGCATTACTTTTGGAAGGAGTAGATGGTATTATGCGGAGGTGTGTTCCAGAATATGAACAACAAGAGATATTGAGAAAATGTCATGGCAGTGCTTATGGAGGACATTGATACGTCGGAAACGTATCTATAATTTTTTTATGCTCCATGCTTGTTTAGTATATACTTTACTTTGCTTTATCTACACTTTGAGGTGCTTTTTACATGTTCTCTGGCACTAACCTATTAACAAGTTGCCATAGTGCCAGTTGCATGTTTTCTGCTGTTTTGGGTTCCAGAAAATCTAGTAAGGAAATATTCTCGGAATTGGACGGGACAAAGCCAAAGTCAATAACTTTACGTGGGAAACAAGAAGTAGAGAGGGGAGACGGAGAGGCGTGCCAGGGCAGCCACACCCCCCTAGGCGTGAGTGGGCCCTGCCCCGCGCCTAGGCAGGGTGTGGATCCCCTGGCCACCGCCTCAGCCTCCCCCTTTTGCTATAAGAAGCCCCCGATGCTGAAACCCTAAACACCGGATCAATATTCCATGAAACCTTCTGTAGCCGCCACCACCGTCGTCCCTAGATCAGGGGGGGATCTGAAGTTCTTCCCAGCACCCTGCCGGAGGGGATATCATCCCGGAGGCCTTCTCTCCGATATGATGTGTGAGTAGTTCCACCTTGGACTATGGGCCCATGTAGTAGCTAGATGGTTGTATATCCTCCTTGTTCTTTCATGTATAGATCTTGTGAGCTCCGTTCATGATCAAGATCTAATCTATTTATAATCATGCATGTTGTGTTTGTGTAAGATCCCACCCTTATAAAGGTAAGGATCCCTGTGATTGCAATGCTAGTCCCTGGATCAATTGCTAGCATCCACAGTTTAAGATGAAGTACACAGAAACAAAGGTCATTACTACAACGTCATTCCAGAGATAACATAGTCTTTTACAACTCCATAGCCATAGGCTAGTACAAGATTTTAACTTAACAATATAAAATAGAAGTGTTCATCTTCATGTGCCACAGGCAAGCATGTTGAGTGTAGACTCATAACCCCTAATCATCATCAGAGTAACCTGCAACATCACAAGTTACAGCCACAGTGGGTCAATACATTGGAATAGTATTGGCAAGTGATACCTTAGTAGAATATCAACATATAGTTACTACATGAATTTTGGCTAAGTGTAGCTTAGGCTTGCTTTGCTCAAAATAGGTTTTACCTATTAGTTGAAAACACTAAGTTTTTCTTTGACAAAACTTTCCCAAGGAACCACCAATAGAAATTGGTGAACCTTCACCCTTGTTCAACCACAAGTTTTCATTTTGAAAATTGGGATGAGGAGATTCTTGATAGCTTCCATGTCTTTATGCTCAAATTTTCCAATACCAGGGACATGGCTAAGTACTTAGATTCTTCCAACTGCAGAGGTTGTGCACTTTCCCCACAAGACTTGATTTTCACCAAGACAGGACCTTTTAGAAGCCTTCCCTTAGACCAAATGGGCGCGTTCCAACCTATCATCCCACTACCACCAACTGTCCAAATGGCTAAGTTATTGCAACCTATATGATCCAGGCAGAGCCCATAATGCCATGTGGTTGCACTAGAAGCTTCTTAACATTTGACATCTCAAATCCCTTTGTTCCTGGGTGGATTTCCACAAGTGAGATACACAAGGTAAACCATAGAAATGGGCCTTGTGTAACCACTCAACACAAACCATTCTTTCCATTCCACCCAGGTGTTTCATTCACTTAGTTGTTTTATTAGGCAAAACTTAAGTCAAAGACTTATAAATATTTCTCATAGCATGATCATATTCCACCCTTGGTTTCTATTAGCTAGGCTAAGCATGGCAATCACAAGTATCTTAACTCAAAGGAAATTCTAACATTTCTACAACTACTAGGATTTCCCAAGCATAGCATATAGATACATAGCAAAATATTCATGCAAGACCTATGCAAAATATTTCTAATGCATAGTTAAAAATATTGGGACAAAAATAATGAAGCACCACTTTCCTTGGTAGTTGGGGGAGTAGCAACAATCGTCACAACCACAATCACTATTAGCACCAAAATATACACATAAAATGATAGCACCAAATTCACATATCAAAAATATACAAGCAAAAATATATGAATGCATGCAAATGCCATGTGATGATTTTCTACACCAAACAAGACAAGTATAGAGTACTGAATCATAAACAAAACAAATACACACCAATTAAACTTTATTTAGTCTTTAAATCATTTTTCAAATAATATATATACTCAAATAAGCCTAAAAAATGTCTCTGCAAAAATACTCCATTTGACAGAAGCAAAACATTAAACACATTGCATGGTTGGATAGAATTCTTTCTCCTGATTCCAATGATATAAAATTTGCAAAATTTGAACGTGTGGATCAAATGTTATGAATTTTGCAAGTTTGATCAACTAATAGATCCAATTTCTGATTTTAAATCTAAACTCAGGCCACGCGTCATGACCTGATTGGTGCGTACCGGTTCGCGTGGATCGCGCTATGTGGGCCGCACGATCTAAATGAAAATGCATGGGCCAGATCTAACCGTACCCCTTCGCTAAGTGATCTATTCCTATGCGCTGGATCTAGATCCAACAGTTGCTAAGCATGTGACCATGGATGGGCGGCGCTAGCAGCGGCGGCGCTAGTGACGGCGGCGCGGCGGCGGCGCACTGTCAGCGGTGTTCTGGCGGCTACGGAGGAGGCTAGGGTTGGCAGAGGTGCTTACCAGACTCGCGAGGTCGCGCTAAAGCTCAATGACTCGCTGGTGTGGACGGGGGCGTACTGTGTTGGCCGGAGGAGCTCGCCGGAAAGCTTGTAGACGTCGGGTGCACGGCGTCAGAGACGATTGTGATGCTCTAGATTGCCCTAGCACAAACCAATCGTATCAGGAGGTGCGCAAGTTTGTGGCGAACACGACGGGGTCAAAGGGGAAGCAAGGGGCGCTCGAAGATTACCAATATTTCTCGTCGGAGTTGGGCGACAGCACTGTGGTTTGCAGAGGTGGATGGAGGTGATGCCCTGGTGCATTACAGAGCAAACGGACGGCATGAGATGATGCGCAGGAACTAGGTGTACACACTCGCATGGACCAGAGGTGAAGGGGGTGCTGTACTCACCGGAATGCGTCGCTGGAGAGCGTCGGGACTACGGCGGTGCAAGGGGAAAACCGAGCAGCCTGGTGGTGATTACTGGGTGGGGTTTGAGGGTAAATGGTCGCGACGGTGTGGGGTTTAAGTAGCAGGTGAAGGCTAGGCGAATTACTGCCGGAATCAAGGGAATTGATTCGATTTAATCCGCGAGGTAACAGCGACGATGACGTGTTCATCGCGCGGGATTTTGGGGAGGACGACGACTACGTGGCGTTGGGGCCACTGGTCAGTGACCGCGGGGTTGAGTGGGTGCGCGTGAGAGAGGGGGGAGGGAATGGCCCGAGTGGGCTTGCTGGGCTGGATTCTGTGCTGGGCCAAATTGGCAGCGCCGGCCTTTTCTGTTTTCTTTATTCTTTTTCTATTTCTATTTTGATTTTCAGGAAACATTTTCAAATGGGTTTCAAATAAGTTTGAATTCAAACCACTTCTGGATTTTTATAAAGTGAAATTAGTACACATTTAGCTGTAGAACAAAGTTGTACACTTGAAAATAATTTGACACATTGGAATTTTAAAATAGACAAAGTATTTATCAATTGCTTAGTAAGGGCATAAAAATGGTTTTAAATTTGTTCTTTGTTTTGAAATCTTTGTCCAAACTTGGGAAAACATCAATCAACCATAGGATGAAATATCTTTGGTTGAAAACAAATAATCTCATATTAGAGAGTAACATTGGGCCAATGCCTTGCTTACATAAAATAATAGACATTCAAATGCTCCTGTTTTTGTAATGACTTTGCAAATGATCCTAAAATGATTATGAATGCATGGATTATATGCAAACTTTTGAAATCATGATTTTAGGGATGTTACAAATCTAACCCCCTTAAGGTGAATCTCGCCCTCGAGATTCGGATTGGCTAGCAAATAGGTGAGGGTGATCTTTCCGAAGGTCATCTTCTCTTTCCCATGTTGCTTCTTCTTTGGAATGATGGTTCCACTGAACCTTGCAGAATTTGATAGTATTTGTTCGAGTAACTCTTTCTGCAGTCTCAAGAATTTTGATAGGCTTTTCCTCGTAGGTGAGATCACTTTCCAATTGGACCTCCTCCAAAGGTATAGTATCCTTCAAAGAAGTCTCTTCCATCTCTGGATGGCATTTCTTTAGCTGACTCACATGAAACACATTGTGAACGGCATATAATGATTCCGGTAATTCAATCTCATAAGCTACTTCTCCTTTACGACTCAGAATTTTGAATGGTCCAACGTATCTTGGGGCCAATTTTCCTTTGACTCCAAATCTCTTCACTCCACGAAGTGGTGACACTCTAAGATAAGCTCTGTCACCCACCTCATAGGTGACTTCTCCACGCTTAGGATCTGCGTAGCTCTTTTGTCGGGACTGTGATATCTTCAATCTGTCCTTTACTAGCTTGACTTTATCTTCAGCCTCTTTGATTAGTTCTGGTCCAAACAAATTTCTTTCTCCCACACCATTGCATAGCAATGGGGTAGTACACTTTCTCCCATAGAGAAACTCAAACAATGCCATCTCAATACAGGCTTGATAGCTGTTATTGTAAGAGAATTCTGCGTAAGGCAGACTTTCATCCCAACTAGCTCCATAGTCTAGGGAACATGCCCTCACATATCTTCTAAAATCTGGTTGGTCCTTTATGTCTGTCCATCAGTCTGGGGGTGAAAAGCAGTACTGAATTCCAATCTCGTTCCCAATGATTCATGTAGTTGCCTCCAAAAATGTGAAGTGAATTGGGTTCCCCTATCAGACACAATACTCTTGGGTACTCCATGCAGACACACAATCCTATTCATATAGATCTTGGCCAACTTAGCACTAGTATAGGTTGTCTTCACGGGTATGAAATGAGCCACTTTAGTGAGGCGATCCACTACTACCCAAATAGAATCATATCCTGACCTGGTACTTGGCAGTCTGGTGATGAAGTCCATGCCAATCTTGTCCCACTTCCAATCAGGAATAGGTAGTGGTTGTAACAATCCTGCTGGTTTCTGATGTTCTGCTTTCACTCTACTACATACATCACACAAAGCAATATGTTCGGCGATGTCTTTCTTGATATTATTCCACCAAAATCTTTCCTTCATATCCATGTACATTTTTGTGTTACCCGGATGAATGGAATATGGTGAGTTGTGTGCTTCCTGTAGAATGGTTTCCGAAGCTCCGGATCTTGCGGAATGCAGATACGTTTTCTATACCATAAAGTACCTTGTTCGTCTTCATGGAATCCTTTGGCTTTTCCTTTGCCAATATTTTCCTTAATCTCTTCGATTTCCTTGTCCGTCTTTTGGGCTTCCTTGATCTTGTCCAACAAGGTGGGTTGAACATCCAATGACATGAGATGTCCTTCAGGCACAATCTCCAATCTGAGGTCTCTAAATTGGGCACACAGGTCATATGGCAATTCTCCCTTGGTAAGGCCATTCACAAATACCTTACGGCTTAGTGCCTCCACTACAACATTTTCTTTACCGGGGTGGTATTGCAAACTCAAGTCATAGTCCTTGATGAGTTCTAGCCATCTTCTTTGTCTCATGTTGATTTCTTTCTGAGTGAAGATATATTTCAAACTTTTGTGATCTATGAACACTTCACATCGCTTTCCCAAAAGATAATGTATCCATGTTTTGAGTGCATGGACAACAGAGGCTAACTCCAAATCATGAGTAGGATAATTGACCTCATGAGTTTTGAGTTGTCTTGAGGCATAAGCCACAACTTTCCCTTCTTGCATTAGAACTGCACCTAATCCATGATGAGATGCATCACAATACACTTGGAAATCTTTCTCCAAATCTGGCAGACATAGGACTGGTGCTGTCACTAGTCTTTTTTTCAATTCTTGGAAACTGACTTCACATCCTTCAGACCAAGCAAATTTCTTGTCTTTCTTTAGTAGCTCCGTCATTGGCTTAGCTACCTTGGAGAAATTCTCAATGAATCTTCTGTAGTATCCTGCCAAGCCAAGGAAACTACGAACTTCCTTCACTGACTTAGGAGATTCTCATTCAGTTACAGCTGACACTTTTGCGGGATCAACTGCTACACCATCTCCTGACACAACGTGTCCAAGAAATCCAACTTCATTAAACTAGAATTCACACTTGCTGAATTTGGCATACAGCTTATGCTCTCTAAGCTTCTCAAGTATCAAACACAAATGTCCTTCATGCTCTTCTTTACTCTTGGAGTAGATCAAAATGTCATCGATGAAAATGACAACAAACTTGTCAAGAAACTCCATGAACACCTTGTTCATCATATGCATGAAGTAAGCTGGTGCATTGGTCAAACCAAATGGCATCACTGTATACTCATACAATCCATACCTAGTAGTGAAAGCTATCTTAGGTATGTCTTGTTCCCTTATCTTAAGCTGAAAATAACCTGACCGGAGATCAATCTTTGAGAATACACAAGCTCCTTCTAACTGATCAAACAAGTCATTGATTCTGGGCAAAGGATATTTGTTCTTGATAGTCACCTCATTGAGTGAATGATAATCTATGCATAACCTTTGACTTCTATCTTTCTTTTCCACAAACAAGACTGGTGCTCCCCAAGATGAAGAACTTGGTCGAATAAATCCTTTTTGCAATTTTTCTCCAAGTTGTTTCTTGAGTTCTTTCAACTCATCAACTGACATCTTGTAAGGTCTCTTTGCTATTGGTCCTGATCCTGGTAGCAAGTCAATCAGAAATTCCACATCTCTATCTGGTGGCATTCCCGACAATTCTTCTGAAAACACATCCGGATATTCTCTCACAATTGGCACACTGTCTATGCTAACCCCCTTAAGATAATTTAGCTTACTCCCTTTTGATTCAAACTTAGTCTTGAATCTAATCCTTTTATTTTCTGGGGTTGTGAGTGTGACAGTATGATTGGCACAATCCATCACTCCCTTATACTTAGTCATCTAGTCCATTCCCAAAATGACATCCAATCCTTGGGAGTTTAGGATTATCAAATTAACGGGAAACTTATACTTCCCAAACTCTATGACTAGGTCATGACATCCTGAGTTCACTATCATTTCTCCACCAGGAGAACTTACTTTTATAGGACACCCAATAGTTTCAACTGGAAATTCATTTCTTTCAACAAATGCTCTTGATATGAATGAATGCGATACGCCAGTATCAAAAAGAACAAGTGCTGGAACAGAATTGAGTTTGAACTTACCAGCCACAGCATCAGGTTCCTCATAGATCTCTTCCACATTGATGTGGTTCACCTGTCCCTTCTGGAAAGGATTGGGCTTGTTGGCACCTTCAACTTTCTTTTCTGGGCACTCATTTGCATAATGCCCCATCTTCTTGCACTTGAAGCATTCAACCTGACTGAGATCCTTCTTGACAGGCTGGCTTCCACTACCACTTCCATTTCCATTGTGGTGGCTCTTGTATCCACCCTTGTGGTTCTTATACTTGTCGTTATCATGTCTACGATGATGCTTGTTGTCATGATGGCATTTGTGTTTGTGGTGGTTGTTGTAATTTCCATGTTGTGGGATCTAGAACTCCCACTATCATCATAATGAGAACGCTTGTGAGACGATCCCGAGCTATGCCTGTCAGAGCTGTGCTTCCTCTTTCTGATTTCAACCTGTTTCATCTTGTTCTCCAAGATGGTAGCCTTGTCACAAAGGGATTGGTAGGTGGGGACATAGGCCACATATAACTGCAGATTTAGTTCATCGTTTAGTCCTTCGAGGAACTTCTCTTTCCTCTTGGCATCGGTATCAACTTCATCAAGTGCATAACGCGCCAGATTGTTGAACTCCTCAATATATTTAGCTTCGCTGCGGTGGCGCTGCTTCAGGTTATGAAACTCCTTCTTCTTCAAACTCATCACTCCGGATGAGATGTGAGTTGTATGGAAACCATCTTCAAAGATAGCCCATGTCACATCCTCAATGGGAGTGGTGATCTGGAAGTTATCCCACCAAGTAGCTGCTGGTCCTTCCAACAGGTGTGCTGCAAACCTGACTTTATCTTCGTCGGTGCAGCTGACAGTTACCAAATCCTGGTGGATTGTTCTGATTGTTGTTGTTATTGTTGTTGTTGTTGTTGTTGTTGTTGTTGTTGTTCTGATTCTGCATAAAAGTGGTCATCTTCTGCATCAGCTGTGCATGTGCTGTCATCAGCTGCTACATCTCGGGGGGTGACATTGTTGTTGTTTGGGTTGGGGTTGGCACGTCGAGGAGGCATCTGTGGTTTTCAATAAGGATAAGAATGAGATACCCATAGATGCTTAACATGCACAATACATTACATAGACAATCACCAAAACAAGCATCAAAATAATCATAAGGTTCAACGACATAAACAACAAGTTGGAAAAGCAAACACACCAATAGCAAGCCATCCACATGTTGGATGGTCATTGCGACTCAATAATCATAAGCATGGTAAATGATAGATAAATGAGTATTCATCACTACTCCTTTGCATCAACCTCCTCATCAACAAGTGTAAGACCTACATTCTCCATAGCGGTCTTGTATTCCTCGACATTGGTAGTCAAGGCCTCTATCTTGGCCTTAAGAGCACTCTTCTGTGAATGAAGTCTCTCAATCACACCCTGCTGATGCTCGAGCTCGAAGTCCTTGGCCTCTAGTTCTGCATTCATCTCTCGAATCCTCTTGTTCCTGTCTTGGACTCTTTTCTCTTGCCTCTTGAACTTCCTGTGCTGGCTCTCAAACTTGGCCTCCATTTCCTTTACTATCTCGTCTTGCTCCGCGAAGAGCTTGTCCTTCTCACGAAGCTGCACCTGGAGCTTGTCATTGCTAAGCATGACATTGGTCCTATCAGTATCTAGGTGCCTAATAAGAACCTCTAGGTCCTGAAGGTACAGACGAATCGGCTCTGTCGTCTCTCTAGCAGCATCCTCGAACTCAATAGCCTCACCCTCCTCGTCGCATCTGCCGAAGGAGTGAAAGTGAGTACCTCTAAGCTCCCTGGAGTGCCTCCCTAACAGACGCCCAAGTAAATCCTGCATGACTACCTCTAAGCCTCTCTCCTTGTCGTCATGCATTAGCTTGAAAGTGATAGCCTTCGTGGCTGGCTCAGTCTGGCGTCCTGGCTGCGTAACTTTGAACTCCCAAAGGTCCTTCCTCTCAAACTTGGTGAGTGGAAGCGTCATGATGCTAGGAAGCGGAAGGTTGAGCACACTAGTGAGCTCAATAAGACGAGTGCCAAAACGAGTTCCCTTGAACTCTTCAGCCGTGCTGATAGTAACATTAGGCATCTATTTTATAAGATAGACAAAAGTTAGAATCAACATCAATAGAGAAAAATCACAAGACAAAGTATCACAAGCATATCATTGGCAACAATCACACAAGTCATGGCATACATAAATCCATTACAAGCATCCAAGGTTCAACATAACTTAGATAAAAAAAATCTTTGGAAATAAAACGATAAGTGTGGTGGTCCAACTAACGAAGTACATTACAATCCCATTTCACTTGCCAAGTTGGCTAACAGGGCATCCCTAGAGGCAATCTGTCGATCCTGATCACATGATTCCATTGATAAGTCTATGATGTCCTCTCTTAAACGTTGGTTGGTAGCCTCTAACTCTTGGGTATGCTTATTTTCTTCCCTAAGGTCATTTTGGGTGTTAAGCATTCTGCACTTGAGTCTATCACCAAGCTCCTTGATGGCCTTCCAAGCTGCATCTCTTGCAGAGTCAAAGAATGTGGTGTGCATCACTGAGTTGGTGACCATGCAGAATCCTGATTCCTTGTGGTTGTCTTCCTTGTTTTTATACAAGTGAAGTTGCACCCACCAGTACTCCACTCCTTCATCCAACACGGGGAAACCTTTGTACACAGCTACACCATGTATCCCCATGGCAACCATGAGGTCCTTGAGAGCCTTGGGGAATTCTGTCTCACACTCCAAGGTCATAGTCATGAGTGGTCCCTTCCTCACAGCTGCATTGATGGAGTTCATCTACAAATAGAGATGAGAAAGAAGATTAGAAAAGTTTACGGGAAGAAAAGGACAAGTGTGGAAATTGTTGAAATTTTTTGCTTAGTGGTTTATAATCCAATCCTAGGGTCATAATCCTACAGGCAACACAGTGCTCTGATACCATCTGTAAGATCCCACCCTTATAAAGGTAAGGATCCCTTTGATTGTAATGCTAGTCCCTGGATCAATTTCTAGCATCCACAGTTTAAGATGAAGTACACAGAAACAAAGGTCATTATTACAACGTCATTCCAGAGATAACATAGTCTTTTACAACTCCATAGCCATAGGCTAGTACAAGAGTTTAACTTAACAATATAAAATAGAAGTCTTCATCTTCATGTGCCATAGGCAAGCATGTTGAGTGTAGACTCATAACCCCTAATCATCATCAGAGTAACCTGCAACATCACAAGTTATAGCCACAGTGGGTCAATACATTGGAATAGTATTGGCAAGTGATACCTTAGTAGAATATTAACATCTAGTTACTACATGAATTTTGGCTAAGTGTAGCTTAGGCTTGCTTTGCTCAAAATAGGTTTTACCTATTAGTTGAAAACACTGAATTTTTCTTTGACAGAACTTTCCCAAGGAACCACCAATAGAAATTGGTGAACCTTCACCCTTGTTCAACCACAAGTTTTAACTTTGAAAATTGGGATGAGGAGATTCTTGATAGCTTCCATGTCTTGATGCTCAAATTTTCCAATACCAGGGACATGGCTAAGTACTTAGATTCTTCCATCTGCAGAGGTTGTGCACTTTCCCCACAAGACTTGATTTTCACCAAGACAGGACCTTTAGAAGCCTTCCCTTAGACCAAATGGACGTGTTCCAACCTATCATCCAACTACCACCAACTGTCCAAATTGCTAAGTTATTGCAACCTATATGATCCAGGTAGAGCCCATAATGCCATGTGGCTGCGCTAGAAGCTTCTTAACATTTGGCATCTCTAATCCCTTTGTTCCTGGGTGGCTTTCCACAAGTGAGATACACAAAGTAAACCATAGAAATGGGCCTTGTGTAACCACTCAACACAAACCATTCTTTCCATTCCACCTAGGTGTTTCATTCACTTAGTTGTTTTATTAGGCAAAACATAAGTCAAAGACTTATAAATATTTATCATAGCATGATCATATTCCATCCTTGGTTGCTATTATCTAGGATAAGCATGGCAATAACAAGTATCTTAACTTAAAGGAAATTCTAACATTTCTACAACTACAAGGATTTCCCAATCATAGCATATAGATACATAGCAAAACATTCATGCAAGACCTATACCAAATATTTCTAATGCATAGGTAAAAATATTGGGACAAAAATATATGAAGCACCACTTGCCTTGGTAGTTGGGGGAGTAGCAACAATCTTCACAACCACAATCACTATTAGCACCAAAATCTACACATAAAATGATAGCACCAAATTCACATATCAAAAATATACAAGCAAAAATATATGAATGCATGCAAATGCCATGTGATGATTTTCTACACCAAACAAGACAAGTATATAGTACTGAATCATAAACAAAACAAATACACACCAATTAAACTTTATTTAGTCTTTAAATCATTTTTCAAATAATATCTATACTCAAATAAGCCTAAATAATGTCTCTGCAAAAATAATCCATTTTACAGAAGAAAAACATTAAAAGAATTGCATGGTTGGATAGAATTCTTTCTCCTGATTCCAATGATATAAAATTTGAAAATTTTGAACGTGTGGATCAAAAGTTTTGAATTTTGCAAGTTTGAACAACTAATAGATCCAATTTCTGATTTTAAATCTAAATTCAGGCCACGCGTCATGACCTGATTGGTGCATACCGGTTCGCGTGGATCGCACTACGTGGGCCGCACGATCTAAATGAAAATGCACGGGTCAGATCTAACCGTACCCCTTCGCTAAGTGATCTATTCCTATGCGCTGGATCTAGATCCAACGGTTGCTAAGAATGCGGCCATGGATGGGTGGCGCTAGCAACGACGGCGCGGCGGTGGCGCACTATCAGCGGTGTTCCGGCGGCTACGGAGGGGGCTAGGGTTGGCAGAGGTGCTTACCACACTCGCGAGGTCGCGCTGAAGCTCAACGACTCGCTGGTGTGGACAGGGGCATACTGTGTTGGCGGAGGAGCTCGCCGGAAAGCTTGCAGACATCGGGTGTATGGTGTCGGAGACAACGGTGATGCTCTGGATCGCCCTAGCACAAACCTATCGTATCTGGAGGTGCGCAAGGTTGTGGCGAACACGATAGGGTCAAAGGGGAAGCAAGGGGCGCTCGAAGATTACCAGTATTTCTCGTCGGAGTTGGGCGGCGACACTGTGGTTTGCAGAGGTGGACGGAGGTGACGCTCTGGTGCATTACAGAGCAAACGGACGGCATGAGATGATGCGCAGGAACTAGGTGTACACACTCGCATGGATCAGAGGTGAAGGGGGCGCTGTACTCACCGGAATGCGTCGCCGGAGAGCGTCGGGACAGCGGCAGTGCGAGGAGAAAACTGAGCAGTCTGGTGGCGATTACTGGGTGGGGTTTGAGGGTAAATGGTCGCGACGGTGTGGGGTTTAAGTAGCAGGTGAAGGCTGGGCAAATTACTGTCAGAATCAGGGGAATTGATTCGATTTAATCCGCGAGGTAACAACGACGCCGACGTGTTTATCGCACGGGATTTTGGGGAGGACGACGACTACGTGGCGTTGGGGCCACTGGTCAGTGACCGCGGGGTTGAGTGGGTGCACGTGAGAGAGAGAGGGGGAGGGAATGGCCTGGGTGGGCTTGCTGGGCTGGATTCTGTGCTGGGCCAAATTGGCAGCGCCGGCCTTTTCTGTTTTCTTTATTATTTTTCTATTTCTATTTTGATTTTCAAGAAACATTTTCAAATGGGTTTCAAATAGGTTTGAATTCAAACCACTTCTGATTTTTTATAAAGTGAAATTAGAACACATTTAGCTGCAGAAAAAAGTTGTACACTTGAAAATAATTTGACACATTGGAATTTTAAAATAGACAAAGTCTTTATCAATTGATTAGTAAGGGCATAAAAATGGTTTTCAATTTGTTCTTTGTTTTGAAATCTTTGTCCAAACTTTGGAAAACATCAATCAACCATAGGATCAAATATCTTTGGTTGAAAACAAATAATCTCATATTAGAGAGTAACATTGGGCCAATGCCTTGCTTACATAAAATAATAAACATTCAAATGCTCCTGTTTTTGTAATGACTTTGCAAATTATCCTAAAATGATTATGAATGCATGGATGATATGCAAACTTTTGAAATCATGATTTTAGGGATGTTACAGTTTGCGGGGATCCAATGGATATTGAGATTATTATGTTGGTTTGATTAATGGTTTTGTCTTTATGATTCTATCATGTCTATGTTGTTTGTGATCTTGCATGCTCTCCGTTGTTAGTAGCTATCTTGGGCAAGTAGTTGCTAGTGACTCCAAGAGGGGGTATTTATGCTCGATAGTGGGTTCATGCCTCTAGTTTCCAAGGGAAGTGATAGAAATCTCTTCGGTTGTAGATGTGATGTTGCTACTAGGGAGAAAACAACGGTCTCTTGTTCATGGAACATGTGGACTGTTTAGCTTACACACTTTTCTTTAAGAAGTTGTCTGTTGCTTGCAACTTAATATTAGAGGGGGTTCGGATGATAACCTGAAGGTGGACTTCTAGTCATAGATGCAGTTGGATGGCGGTCTATGTATCTTGTTGTATTTCCCAATCGAATCTCATAGGATCTTTTTGACTAGTAATTGCATTGTTATGCCTTGCTTAGTTCCTGTCAATTTCCCTGCTGTAATTTGTTTACCCTTCATGCCATGTTTTTTATCTAAGGAGAGCACCTCTAGTGAACTATGGACCCCGGTCCAATCTTTACCATTGATACATCTTCCACTGTTACTTTTTTACTTGCTGCAAATCACCATTACCTTCCACACAATACGTTTAATCCATTGTTACAGCAAACCGGTGAGCTTGACAACCTCACTGATTCGTTGGGGCAAAGTCTTGAGTTTGTGTTGTGCAGGTCTCCGCGTTGCTTGAAACACCTGTTTGACGTTTCCTTCCTCCTACTGGTTCGATAACCTCGGTTTCTTACTGAGGGAAAACTTTCTGTTGTGCTGCTTCACACCTTGCTCTTGGGGTTCCCAACAGGCTCCACATCACCTGAGCCATCAACAAGTTTTCTGGCGCCGTTGCCGGGGAGGCTAAGGACGTCTTCACTAGGGGATTCCTTCACTTCCTTTCTCTTTACTTTGTTTTTAGTTTTCTTTGTTTCTTTTGCTTGGTTTTGTTTGCCTCTTTTCAAAAAACCCAAAAACATTAGTTTAGTTTGGTTTGCTTTCTTTATTGAAAACCCCCAATAAATTAGTTCCTGCTCTAGCTGTTGCTGCTATTTTTGGCTTGCCCACCTTTCCCGAAATGAACTCTGCTGAGAACACCAAGTTGTGTGACTTCACTAGCACTAAAAACAATGATTTCCTTAGCACACCTATTTCTCCACCTGCTCCATATGCTACCTTTTATGAAATTAATCCTGCTTTGTTGAATCTTGTGATGAGAGAGCAATTTTCTGGTGCTAGTTCTGACGATCTTGCTGCCCATCTCAATAGCTTTTTTGAACTTTGTGAGATGCAAAAGTATAAGGATGTAGATGGAGATATTATTAAGCTCAAGCTTTTTCCTTTCTCCATGAGAGGAAAAGCTGAAAGAATGGTTGCTATCCTTGGCTAAAAATAGTATTGATTCTTGGACTAAGTGTAAAGATGCTTTTATTGGAAAGTACTATTCTCCTTCTAAGATTATATCTATGAGAAGTGACATTATGAACTTTAAACAACTTGATAGTGAACATGTTGCTCCAGCTTGGGAAAGAATGAAATTTTTGGTTAAGAATTGCCCCACTCATGGACTCACTGCTTGGATGATTATCCAGACTTTTTATGCAGGTTTGAACTTCTCTTCAGAAATCTGTTGGATTCCGCTACTGGAGGTACCTTCATGGGCCTTACTTTGGGTGCTACAACAAGGCTCCTTGATAATATGATGGTTAACTACTGTGAATGGCATGTTGAGAGAGCTCCACATGGTAAGAAGGTAAATTCTGTTGAGGAAACTTCCTCTTTGAGTGAAAAGATTGATGTTATTATGGCTATGCTTGTTAATGGGAAAGCTCCTCTAGATCCTAATAGTGTTCCTTTAGCCTCCTTGGTTGATCAAGAAGAGCAAGTTGGTGTGAACTTCATTAGAAACAACAATTTCAACAACAATGCTTATAGGAGTAATTTTGGTGGTAACAATTATGGACCTCATCCTCCTAATAATGGCAATTCCTATGGAAACTCTTACAATAATGCTAGAAGTGCCCCCTCTGAACTTGAGGTCATGCTCCAAGAACTTATTAGTAAACAAACAACTTTTAATAAGTCTATAGTGGAAAAGCTTTTAAATGTTGAGAAAAATATATCCTCATTGTCTGAAGCTCAAACTTCCTTGGTTAATAAAATGGCTGTTAAACCTGAAACCATGGAAAGTACCTTTGCTGCCACTCATGCCATTAAAGTCACTATTGATGAAAATGTTAGGCTGTTAGCTCAACTTCATGCTAGGTGGGAAAGGGAAGCTGAAATTAATAGAAACAATAGTGTGTGCACCATCATCACTAAACCACAAGTAGTCCCTATTCCTCCTCCTACTATGCCTAAGCCTATTGAGACTACTACTAGTGATGCTAAGTTTGACTTTGATATTGATGGTTGCAATATTTCTGAAGTGATTATGTTCCTACAAAATCTTGCTAGAAGTCCTGATGCTAGTGATATGCATGTTGCTTTCACTAAACACATTACATATGCTCTTGTTAAGATTAAGGAAGAGAAGCTAAAACACAAAGCTTCTATTCCTAGGAAGGTAGAAGATAGTTGGGAACCCATTATTAATGTGCAAGTGAATGACTTTGATCTCAAAGCTTCATGTGATCTTGGTTCAAGTGTCTCTATTATGCCTAGGAAGATTTATGAAATGCTTGATTTGCCACCATTGGAAGATTGTTATTTGGACGTCCCACTCAATGATAATGCTAAGAATAAACTCATGGGGAGTATTAATGATGTTCTCATTATGGTTAACATATTATTATGTCCCTGTTGATTTCTATGTTTTGGATGTTGAATACAATGCTTCTTGTCCTATTACTTTGGGAAGACCTTTCCTTAGAAAAGTTGGTGCCATCATTCATATGAAAGAAGGCACCATTAAATATCATTTTCCATTCAAGAAAGGTATTGAACACTTCTCTATGAGGAGAGATAAATTTCTTTTTGCTCCTCCTTTGAAAGCAAGGTTTGATGTTAATGCTTCTTCATTTGAAAATACTTGATTCTTCTTGCTTCTTGTGCCTAACTTAAAGGCGTTAAAGAAAGTACTTGTTGGGAGATAACCCAAGAGTTTCCTTGAGTCTTGGAAGTTATTACTTCAGTAATGACATCTCCTTATCCTTTTTGTTTGCTTTTTGTGCCAAGAATGACCTCTAATAAGAGGGAAGTAAGATTTGGGGAGTTGCTGTCCCGAAATAGATTTCTGTCCTCCACCATAAAAATTAGTGAGGGGTCTCTGTAACTCATATTGAGCTCAAAATTTACGAATAAATCTCCCAGTTTGTTAGCTAACTTTCCTTAGTTCAACACGTTTTTATTTGAGCAACAGAAGATGTTCGAAAAAATCGGTTTCTACCTGCTGGTCTGTTTTGACAGATTTCTGCCATTATTTGTATTTGCTTCTTATTGATTCCTTTTTGAGTTCTCTTTAGGTGAATTGAGCTTTTTTAAGGAGTTGGTACAGTAGAATGTGTTTTTAGTGAAAAGCCTTGCTGTTCCAAAGCTTTGCCAGAGGTCTAATATCTTTTGAATAAACTAATGTTGCTAATGAAGATTGTGTGAAGTTTTGTATGAAGAAAAAATTTCAGGTGTAGAGAGTGAATGATTTAATGAGATGAAGAATGGACAAAAGCTCAAGCTTGGGGATGCCACCCCGGTGTCACCCCAAGAAATATCCAAGAGGTACAAGCGTCAAAGCTTAGGTATTCCCAAGGCATCTCCTTCTTCATCAATAAAAAGCTCAGGTCTGTCTAGACACTTTGTTTTTATTGTTTCATGCATGCACAAGTTGTGTTGTTCTTGGAGCGTCTTATTTTTCGTTTTCTTTGCTTAGGTTGTTTAGTTTGCTTGAATAAAGTAGTTTGGACCCCCGTTCTCGTTGTGTTGTTTTGCAAATAAGTTGCTTGGTGTTGGAAATGAGTAGTAAGTTCTTGCTTGAAAGTGCAAGAGGAGCTTGCATTGACTATGACTTAGAATTTAGCATGACATGCTAGGTGTTGTTTTGACCTTATGCTTAGTGATTATTGCTGTAGCATGTATTGTTCCAAACAATTGGGATTTCTTAGTGTGCCTTGAAGAAATTATGCGTTGTTTTAGCATGCAAAAGCATAGTATTGTGGTATTCTCCTTTGATGCTTTTCTTGGGTTGACTTGGCACATGTTCACACCATGTTATGACTATGAACAAGTCACCATAGCCTCTATGATCATTTAGTCCTTGACTTGTAGTACCACTCTATGCTTTCATTAGTAATGCTTTGTTGCACTACATGATTATAGCCATTATTGCTCTCTTAGTTGGTTGCTCTCAGTCTTTTGCTAACCTCCACTTGTATGAGTAAGTTCTACTCATGCTTCTAACTCCCAAGAAACCAAGTTATTCCAAAGTGTCCACTATAAACTCCTATGCATGGTGTTACACCATTCCAAGTATATTCTTGTTTTCAGCTATCTTCCAATTTAAAACTATTTTTTATGTGAAAACTTAGTGACTAAAGCCCTCACTAACTTGATGGCACACTTTATATTCTTTTCCCCTAATAAAATTGAACCATTGTGTCATCTATGTTGTATATGCTTGCACTTATACGTTGGAATTATCAGAACCGTGCTTGCACGGGGAACGTTTTCAACATTGCACTTGTACTTTGTACTCAGTTGATATCATGCTCTTTTGTCTATGGATGTCACCAGTGTGAAATAAAGAGGAAACTTGTAAGTCCATGGAGTTTGTATTCTGTGTTAGAGAAATGTCTAGGCAGCTAGCCTAAGCCATGCCTAATCATGGTGGAAACTTGCAACATAACCATAGTGAGCTATCTATGAAGCATCCTCAATAAAAAGCTATGCATATGGTAAATAAAAAGATTGCTGAGATGCTCATTGTCTGCTTGCCTTGTCATTTTGGTTATGGGAAAGCTCTTGTACCATGTGCAAGGGGTACCCCGTTGGCGGTTCTCTATGATATGCAAATACTTACAATAACCAGAACTTACAGGTGACTAAAGTTGAGTAGCATGAGGTGTGGCCCTCGTATTCAAGGAACTTGAGATTGCCAACTTATACTTCGTCAAGCCTATACTCCATCTTTGTTCACTTTAACCTTAATCACTTCAAGATGCTTATGATAGGGGCAATGAGGGCAAAAGCTAACAAGTACCATAATTTTTGGAAGCTCTTTTTGAAACTAGAAATCCCTGCTTTCTTTATAAAAGGCTTTTCTTACACCACTATTGAGTCTCCACCTTCTACCTTTAGGTACCATTAAGAGAGCATAGTTGTCATTCTGTGTGCAGTGTTCAAAAGCTTATTAATTGATGCATATTGTGATATTACTTGTTCTTGTGCTATTTGTTTCTAGTAACCCTTGTGAACTTTGAAGGTGTCATATGCATCTATTTGCTACTCTATGAAGGACAAGCTGAATGCCACTATGCTATGTTTTCTGTATGTGAAACAAACAAACGTTTTTCAATGCATGTTATTCATGATATTTGTTTGTAGCCTTTCATGTTGCATGCATAGTTACTATGTCCTATTGTTAGAACTCCATCTTTCATGCACATGTTTAGAGTTCTTTGATCCCAGCTTTCAATGCTTGCTAATGGTTAGATCTTTATTGTCAGGGTGCATGTCACCTCAAAAATTATTCTTTTATCACTTACCTACTCGAGGACGAGCGGGAGTTAAGCTTGGGGATGCTTGATACGTCGAAAACGTATCTATAATTTTTAATGCTCCATGCTTGTTTAGTATCTACTTTGCTTTGTCTACACTTTGAGGTGCTTTTTACATGTTTTCGGGTACTAACCTATTAACAAGTTGCCACAGTGCCAGTTGCCTGTTTTCTGCTGTTTTTGGTTCCAGAAAAGCTAGTAAGGAAATATTCTCAGAATTGGACGGGACAAAAGTGAAAGTCAATAACTTTTCATGGGGAACAAAAAGTCCAGAGAGGAGACGAAGAGGCGTGCCGGGGCAGCCACCCCCCTAGGCGCAGGTGGGCCCTGCCCCGCGCCTAGGCAGGGTGTGGGCCCCCTGGCCTGTAACACCCTCGCCTGATAAGGCCGAGTTCATGTGTATAGTGCCAATCCCTGGATCGGTTCACTGGCACACACAGTACAGATGAATACCAAAGAATTTAACAGTGCATCATAAATAACGAATTGATCCAGAATTTACATTATTACAATAATGCTTAGCTCAAGGCTAGCTCAATATCAAGTAGCATACATAAGCATAAACAATTGATAGGCTCCATCTTCAGTTGTGCCACAAGCAAACAACTGTTGAGTGGAGTATCGCAACCTAGTCGATCACTCATAATCGAAAACATAACCTACAACATAAAACATAGCATCCCCGAAGGGTCAATACATGGAATGTATGGCAAGTAGATCTAAGTAAGGAGACAATAAACCTAACATCTACATGCTTATTTGGCAAGTGGAGTAGTGGCTAGCTTGCATTTGCAAATATCTTTGTCCTACTTTCATAAACAGTTTTTGATTTTCTTTGAAAAGATCCCAATTAAGTTAACCCATCATCATTAAAGAAATTATGAAATTAGAATGAGCGAGAAACAAGTCATGAACTCAATATCAAGCAACTCAGATGTCCATAACCGGGGACACAGCTAATCGATTAGTTTATACACCCTGCAGGGGTTAGTACACTTTACCCATATGACTTGGCTAGCCCATCTCGTACCACCACTCTCATATTGGGTGATGATAGGGAGAAGTCCAAGAAGGGACCGTTCGGGAAGTAGCTCCCCAAACCCGACACGCACCGGTCCAACCTACCAAAATTCTACATCTCTGGATACGTGGGTTCGAGTTACCACAACCTACTGAGTCCAACCAACCGCCCATTCCATTATTGGCACATGGTTATACGCATAAGCTACAAAATAAAGAAGCCAATCATTTTCTCTTGATACCTGGGTGCCTTTCCGCAATGATACCACCAAAATTTTCAATCCCATCACACCAAGGAGATTTATTGATTAAGTTGTTTTTAGTTTTCTCAAATCAACACATTTAGAGAAAACCTTCAATGATGTAACCCAGCCCTCGTTCATCATAGCATGGCTAAGCACATCTATCAACGGTGGCTCATCTACAGGAAAGCCCTACCACATAATAGGACATAGCATAGCGATAGTAATTTCCTACACATGCATCTACAAAATACAGGACAATGCATTGAAAATAGTAGGACAACATCATGAACAAAGTAGCATCTACTTTCCTTGATAGTTCGTGAAGTCGTTCAAGCACTCGTTGCAATAACACACGTTGCACTTCACGCAATCTATCGAGCAAACAATTGCATACAACATAAACAACCAAACAATCATAAACAAATGCACAAATGCATGCATGCCAATTTCATATGCCACAATGGTTGTATTTAGTTCTCTAAATAATGGTAGAATACATGATGCATGCAGGAGATCAATTAATGCAATGGAGTATTTGTTATTAATAATTACTTATTAATATAGGGGTTTTAATAGTTCTGTTGTAACGCCAATTTTAGTTGTCGAATTAAATTTGTTTCTTGGGTTTACTGGATAGAGGACGTCAATACGAACCAGTATGCGTTGGATTCACCTTAATCGGAGTTATAAATCTTTTCTTATGATTTAAATAGTGTTTAGCGGGTTTTAAATCATTTATATAGTTTCTTTTGCCTAAAAGTCAAACTAAAATTATATCTGTAATCTCCACGGAATTGTGATTCCACGGACATATTATTTGTAATTTTCTGAGCAGTACTCGAATTACTATGATTTTAATACTCTAAATAAGCCATTAATCTATTTATTTAATTGTTGCAAAACTTACAGTATTTGCCTGAACCATTTGCATATTGATGATCTACATGGAACCAGCTTTCCATCGGTATATCATTTATATTTTTGTGTTATGCAAATAATTTACTATGAATTTTATGATTTCTAAAGCCATTAAAACTAATTAAATCACTATGGGGTAAATAATTCGCAAAGGCGGGATCCAACCAGATATTATTAATCTAAATTATAGTAGCTTCAATTTGATATATTATTCATAATTTTTGAAGTTACAGATAATTTCCTATGAATTTATTAACCTAAAAGACCATTAAAACTAATTAAATTACTACAGTAAACGCATACTGTAAAGGTTAGATCTAATGTCATATTAATATTCTACACGTTTTTCTGAATCCATTGATATATAATTTGATATTTTTAGATCTATGAATCTTTTTATATTATTTTTGCAAGTTTACACAATTTTCTGCAAACTAAATTCAATTTCAAATCTACAGGGAATATTTGACTGGGACACGGGGCTAACCTGGCGTTGACACGTGGAGAGATCTGGTTGGCTCGTACCGCTTCGTTGATAAGCTCTAATCTTGACCATCGAGATGAGATCCAGTGGCTAGGAGAGGAGATTGACCCGATTTTGGCTCAGAATAGACAAGAAATAGATCTGTGTTAGAGAGACAAATCCGTATGTCAAATTGAAAAACTTACAACATGAATGTTGTGAGGAATCATTAGTCCTACCTTCTTGCCAAAGGAATTTGGATTTGAAGAAACGAGCGCGAGTAGATCTTGGATTTACACCGTCATATCTGAAATATCGCGATGCGAAATTCTTCGGCTGTGGTGGATGAAAAGAGGTGAGATTTGTCGGGATTGAAATATTTCAACGAGATCTACAACTTTCGTGTTTTAGCCAAAGGAAAACAATGAAGTCTAGATGGGTGAATAAACGAAACAAGATTCGGGCATGTGTAGATTCGGGATTTCGAGAAGGAAAACTCATACAGCTATGTGCGGTGACCTAGAATACCACTGCATGTGTAGTACACTATAGTCGTTGAAATTAAATCCACATAACACCATTCCGTAAATATCACATCCGTCAGAGTGGTACAACACAAACATTGCGGGTCCATATTACAAAAGTACACACATTATTATTATTACAATACCGGAAGTTCAAGACTTCCAAAAGATCCAACTTACAAACCAAAATATAAAGTGTTTCAGCGGAATTTAAAAGTAGCAACTCCATCTAGGAGTTGAGCTCAGCAGCTTATTCTATAGAGTTCATGCTGCTCGGCTCCATTGGTTACTACTAACTAGAAGTACTTAGTTGTACTCGTTATCATCGACACCGTAGAGGATCTCGTAATTCACTCCTTCAACACCTCTAGATAGATCAGGTTCCTCGTAGAACACATCTTCTTGACATTCGGTTGCATACATTGGCACTTCTTCGGGATCCTCAGAGTCTAAGCAAGGGATCAAAGGACACAATGAGTAACAGCGTTACCCAACAAGTTCATTTTATGCAAGGTGGTAAGTTTGATGCTCTAATTACCACCTCGGATTATAAATCCTTGGCACTATGCAGTTTTTGTAAATCTTTCTTCAAAGATTGATTTTATTCTGAAAAACTATGACAATCAGCCTTCACAGGTTGACCAGAACTTTCATGGAGTTCCTTTCCTGCCGCGTTTGTAGCTCCTTCCCGGAACAGGGACTAACAAGTTACAGTTCTTACACTCTGCAGAGGTGCGTTACTTTACCCATGAGAGATCAACTCTTTGTTGCACAACCGGGAGTACTTTCCCGTCCACAATTCCATGATGTGGGGCCCAGTAGTTGGTCCAAGCCAATCACTGCCCCCTTCGCGACCCCGCATGCCTCCTTGGTGTACACCATGCCCACATAATGAATTACGGCAATGGTTTGTACAAACCGTTAGATGCCAGAACTATCATGGGATGATGAGGGTTCCCACCCATATGCTGCATATCCTCTACGAATTACCAATCAATATGCACGCTACGAGGATAACAGCCACGACCTGCACATTCGGCTTCATGCGAGAGGAAGAAGATACAGCTGACTTCTCTGTCCCATTCCAAATCTCATGGCTAACGCGTAATGTACGGTGCTAGAATCACTGATGTCAGGGGTTATTAAGTCCCTACTTGATCATAATTGTTTGCAACTAGAACCCTAAGTTCTATTGCTCCATTATATCATCACTTAGGATGATATCTATGATTTATTTATTTGTGAAAATAATATTTTCTTTATTTTATAGCATATATGATAACACACAATTTGCAAATACTTTGATAAAGACTCTTCAAAGGACATGAGCAAGTGATGAACTTGCCTTGTGATGGCAAGATAGTGAAGTCTGATGCTTGCACTGGACCTTGAGCTTCTATGTCTGCAAAAACATCATTATTGCCCAGTAAGGACAATATTTAAAGAAGCAAAATGATTATGCAATTAATGTAATGCATTTTTTAATTCTATATGCATTTACCCTAAATAAGGTGCCCTTAAATGATGATTAAGCATTTATAAATATTACTTTTTAATATTTATAGCATATATTATTTTATTTTATTTTATTTTATTTGACTTTTATTGATTTAAAAAATCTTTTAGGAATTATCAATTATACATTAAAAATTGTTATTAACTATTTATTTAGTATTTTTCAAAAATACTATAATATTAATATATAATGAAAGTGATTTTTATTTATTTTTATCATCTTTAAATAATTTTTTAAAATTCCATAAGGAATATATAAATTACAAAATTCTTATAAAAATTTAAATGTCTAAAATTTTATATCTTATTTTATTTGGATAGAGTGGATTATTGTGAATCCAAAAATATTTTATTTATAATTTTTGGACTTTTATTTTATTTTCTAGAATTTAATTAATTCCAGGGGTATTTTGGTCTTTCCCTTTTTATTCAAACAGGCCTGGAAAGATTTCTGGGCTAGTTGTACTTATTGGGCCCTAGTGGCCCATTAGTCATAGACAAAAGAGCCACCCTGAAGGGTTTGGCCTAGCTCGGCCCACTCCTCACTGCCTCTCTCTCCCTCGAGCTTATCCTCTCCTCCTCTGACCCCGACCCTGTGGCCAGCGATGCTGCCACCGGCGATTCCCGCCGCCGTAGGCCGTTCTGGTCGCCGTCGTGGTGTAATAGGGGGTTGTCAACGACGCCCGTTCGTTCTATCCAATTGGATTCGAGCCTGGGGCTCTCCTTCCATGAATCGATGCCGTCCCGAACCCTAGGGTTTGGGGATTGGCATGGATCCAAGTGCTGCTGTGGCCGTCGTGTGTCGAGGTGATGCTCTGCACCTCGAGGCGTGATCAGGGTCGCTGTCGTGGCGCCGTGCGGGTTGCAGCGCCCCTCTGGGGTGTTCCCCGTGCTGCCATGGTCGTCGGCCCCTCTACTTCCTCTTCTAGTCTTCAGCGAGGACCTACGGTGAGTTCGTTCCTTCTCCCCTGGTGCTCTCTGTGCTTGCTGATCTGATGCTAGATTTTGGTAGTGTCCTCTCTGGCTACTGTCTGATTCTGATTAGGATGACATATCCATTTAGGGTTCTTATCTTGGGGTTGTTCATATACTGGATGAGTTGGATCATGTTTGGATGAATTTTAAACATGCTAAGTGGTTATTGGCCTGAGGCTTGTTGCTTAATATGATATATAATGTTCCTGGTGGCTTATTAGATGATTTTATGCTTGGATTTCATCTGATTCAGATGATGTAGTGGCTTGGGAAACATGCTTGGTAAAGCCAATCACTTGATAGCTTTCCACTGTTATTTGATTCATGGTCATGATTATGATAGGATGCAATCATTGTCCTAGTGCTGTTGGCTTAGAACTAGTGTGTGGTTTGAGATCATCATGATCTCAAACAGTGAAGTGTAACATAGGAATATCCTAGTTATGATTCCTGTGTTAACAGGAAAATGATTAGTAAGTTGATTGTCTGAATTTATGATGATTAAATGTCTATCCTGATTCATAATGGATTGTTCTTGTGACATCATCATGGTATGGAACACAAGTATGACTCTAATCCATTGATTGGGTTGTTTGATGCTTAATGATCAACTTGGCTTTAAAAGATAAATGAAAATGTTCTTATCTGAATTCCCTAAGACCAATGATGTTGGTCTGAGGCTTAGAGATTCAGATCTTATCTAGTTGTTTCATATAAATACTCCTGGTAGTGGTACCAGCTATTATTTCTTGAATCAAAGCTTGGAAAAATGATATTAAGCTTGATCATGATATGGATCCAAAGGATTAGTTTCTAAGGTGCTACCCTTTCTTTAGGGATGTGCCTAGAAATAGATCATAGATATATTTAGGCTTGAATTGTAATATATAGCCTAGTCTAGAGCAATGATGTTGCTCTGAGCTCTGGCTGGATCTAGGTACTTTGTTATTTGCCTTTAGAGTTTTAAAAATCCCTGTGATGGATTCACCCCACTTGGGTGCTTTCTGAGGGTTTGTTTTATAAAACAACACATGCTTCTCTCTGAATAAGATGATTAGATCATGTGAAGGTTTTATGAAACTCACCACAAAATCTGATGACTGTGTAGTAAGTTGGTGATGATGTTGATCTGGTTTTGCTAGACTCATGTGCTTGATCTTGAGCTAGACTGCTCCTCCTAGCTCCTGGATTTGTCCTTGAGCTAACGTGCTCCTCCTAGCTCCTGGACTTGTCCTTGATGTTCACCTGATCCTTTCCCCCTCCTTATGTCACCATCCTGGTGATGTTTGGTTGATCCTTGGTGGTTTGGTTTGGCTGATGTGCTTGGTAAGCTGCTGTCTAGGCTGGTTGTTCTTGTGTGCAAACAGTGGAGTGATGCACTAGTGCCTCTCCATGGCTGTGCTTGTGGTTTTGTGAGATTGGGATTGTGCTGTGAGGTCGACAACACACCACATGCATGTTGGTGTGTGTCCTGCCTGTGTGCTTGCTGTGCACTTGTGGATATGTTCAGAATTTTGAAACTTACTATTACCTGGTTACTCTCACCTGGCTGGTGGATTTGTCCCTCTTGGCTGTCATTTAACTTCTGGCTTTAAATTTATGAAAGATGGATTCTTTCATATTGGTGAAACTTGCCCCTTTTATAAATTTCTCAATGATGAATTTGTCAAGTGCATTTCACTGACATGTCTGAGAGAAAATACTACTGACTCTAACCTCTTATTTCTCTATATATTTTTGTTTGTTTTGCAGGTACAGATATAAAGATGAAGATTTAGTTTAGGTTTAGTTATAGAATAGTTAGTAAATAGTCCAATGTAATCTTCTTCATACTTTTGTAATTTTATTTTATTATTTTTGTAATCTTTATTTTATTCTTCTATAATAAAGATTATATTATTATTAATAAAGAATATTCTTATTCTTTGTATAATTGCTTTTGTGAATTGTGTGGATGATTTCAATAAGTTATAATTTTATAACCTGATTATATATTGATGATAAGAAATAAGTTTCATATTCATTATTGTTTTTCTTTCGATATAATTTAAGTTGTAATATTTATCTCTTAATTAAATTAAGATTCAAAACTTATTCCTAATTCACTTGAATTATAATTCAAATACTCAAGTTTAAAATTCAAATTCATTTAAAAACACATAATTCCTTAAAGATCATATCAAAGCTTATAACAATCATCCTTTAAGACTAAACCTAATCTTAAAGTATGAAAGAAACATTGATCACTTAAGGTTTTTATTTGGCGAAAAATTTACCCACATTTTCATAAATGGATCCATGCAACATTCCATATTCCTAAATCTACCCTTCGTTAGTTCCTAAATGCTGGGATGTTACACTGTGGCTCCACGACTTTATATGGAGGTTTAAGACGATGGGGAGATAGGTCTTGGTGTAGGGAACAAGTAAAAACAAAAGGAAGTAGATTCAGAGTTATAGATAAAAAGATATAAGAGTTTGAATAGAGATAGGTTTAGAAAACTAATGTTTGCACGCTTTTTAAAGCACCCATGGGATCGATCCTTGTTCATGGCATGGCTGGCTGGTTCGGTCTGGTAGCTGGGCCGCCGGCTGGCTTGGCCGGCCCAGTTAGTTTTTTTTTCTTTTTCTATTTTCTATTTATGTGTTTTCCTCATATATTTTTCATATAAAATCCAAATGATATGATTTTTGTTTCTAAAATTTTGTAATATTCATTGAATCTTTTTAGGCTATAATTTAGCAATAATCGTTGCCTTAGCAACATTGGGTTTTTATAAAACCAATTTAATTCTCTTTAGGAGCAAAGTGGCATATACTATTTAGGGTTTTAGTCCTTTATTTTTATTTAGGGATTTTTCTTGATGCAAATATGCAATGCAATGCTCATGAATTTCATGCAAATGCAAAAAAAATTCTAGTCCCAATTTCCAAAATCTTGGGATGTGACAGACTAACCCCCTTAAGATGAATCTCGTCCCGAGATTCGGAATGGCTAGCAAGGTTTAGGAAGTGTTCTCGAGGCTAACCCCCTTAAGAAAAATAAACTTACATCTCCAAGGCTAGTTGATAAACTATATCTTGTTCCTCCCTCTAGGATTGTGAGTGTAGTATCAAGTTATGCACCAACTATCCGAGCTTCTTATTTAACCATCCAGTCTATGCCTACTATTACTACTATGTCATGTGAATTCAATATAATCTAGATAGTGGGAAATTTTATGTGCTCCAATCTCTATGGTCTAATGGTGGCATTTGTTTTGGGTAGCATATATGAGTTTATAGATAGAAAGACTAGAGAAGTAATACTACCCATAACTATATGAAGCAAGCAATTAGCACACAAACACACAATCAACACAAACAACACTCAATCCAAAAATAGTTTTTTATGTTCCATAAGTTTTGTTTTAGTGGCATACCATCCAAAAAATAGTTTTCCATTGACTACTATTCGTTTGGGGGTGAACCTACAATCATAAAAGCAATGGAATAAATCTGTCCCAAAACTACAGCAGTGTTCACGAATTTTTATGGGCACCTTAAACTCATCAGAAATTTTAGCCAATTTTTGTACATATGGTACAGGAAGTTTCGCACAAAACCCTATTTTTGTAGATTTTTCGAAGTTACCAAAAAAACATGAAAAATCATACAGTACAGCATCTTCAGCAGAAAACTGCAGCGAAAATATCATGGATTTCTAATCAAAGCCTTCATTAATATACTATGGAATCTCACAAAAATATTCTGAAACTTTAAGATATCAAATAACACAACCTAAACATAATAAATCAACTATCAAACAAGTTCTTAAAACAATCGATTGCTATATCTAAACGAGATCATATCAAACTATATGGTGGTCATCATCTAACTATTCCTTAATCTTGCACAAGTGTTCATCTACAAGTTTGAAAAATATGAGATTAGAAAAGATAGATGAAGGATTACAAGAATCTAATAAGTACAAAATTATGAGTTCATTGCTAGATAGAGCCTTCCTTCTATATTTTAAGAGAGAAGAGTATGAGAATTGAAATGATAAGAAGATACTAGAAAGAAGTGTAAGGAGAGAATAGATAGAATCATATAGTGTTTATAATTTTCATATGACTTTCCTATTCCATTTCTAGGTCAAGATCCTAAAGTCAACACACTGCTCTGATGCCATCATGTAACACCCTCGCCTAATAAGGCTGAGTTCATGTGTATAGTGCCAATCCCTGGATCGGTTCACTGGTACACATAGTACAGATGAATACCAAAGAATTTAACAGTGCATCATAAATAACGAATTGATCCAGAATTTACATTATTACAATAATGCTTAGCTCAAGGCTATCTCAATATCAAGTAGCATACGGAAGCATAAACAATTGATAGGCTCCATCTTCAATTGTGCCACGGGCGAACAACTGTTGAGTGGAGTATCGCAACCTAGTCGATCACTCATAATCGGAAACATAACATGCAACCTAAAACATAGCAGCCCCGAAGGGTCAATACATGGAATGTATGGCAAGTAGAGCTAAGTAAGGAGACAATAAACCTAACATCTACATGCTTATTTGGCAAGTGGAGTTGTGGCTAGCTTGCATTTGCAAATATCTTTAACCTACTTTCATAAACAGTTTTTGATTTTCTTTAAAAAGATCCCAATTAAGTTAACCCATCATCATTAAAGAAATTATGAAATTAGAATGAGCGAGAAACATGTCATGAACTCAATATCAAGCAACTCAGATGTCCATAACCGGGGACACGGCTAATCGATTAGTTTATACACCCTACAGGGGTTAGTACACTTTACCCATGTGACTTGGCCAGCCCAGCTCGTACCACCACTCTCATATTGGGTGATGATAGGGAGAAGTCCAAGAAGGGACCATTCGGGAAGTAGCTCCCCAAACCCAACACGCACCGGTCCAACCTACCAAAATTCTACATCTCTGGATACGCAGGTTCGAGTTACCACAACCTGCTGAGTCCAACCAACCGCCCATTCCATTATTGGCACATGGTTATACACGTAAGCTAAAAAATAAAGAAGACAATCATTTTCTCTTGATACCTCGGTGCCTTTCCGCAATGATACCACCAAAATTTTCAATTCCATCACACCTAGGAGATTCATTGATTAAGTTGTTTTTAGTTTTCACAAACCAACACATTTAGAGACAAACTTCAGTGATGTAACCCAGCCCTCGTTCATCATATCATGGCTAAGCACATCTACCAACGGTGGCTCATCTACAGGAAAGCCCTGCCACATAATAGGACATAGCATAGCGATAGTAATTTCCTACACATGCATCTACAAAATACACGACAATGCATTAAAAATAGTAGGACAACATCATGAACAAAGTAGTATCTACTTGCCTTGATAGTTGGTGAAGTCGTTCAAGCACTCATTGCAATCACACACGTTGCACTCCTCGCAATCTATCGAGCAAACAATTGCATACAACATAAACAACCATACAATCATAAACAAATGCACAAATGCATGCATGCCAACTTAATATGCCACAATGGTTGTATTTAGTTCTCTAAACAGTGGTAGAATACATGACGCATGCAGGAGATCAATTAATGCAATGGAGTATATGTTATTTAATTACTTATCAATATAGGGGTTTTAATAGTTCTGTTGTAACGCCTGTCCTAGATGTCGAATTAAATTTTTTTCTTGGGTTAGTGGATAGAGGACGTCAATACGAACTAGTAGGCGTTGGATTCACCTTAGTCGGAGTTATAAATCTTTTCTTATGATTTAAATAGTGTTTAGCAGGTTTTAAATCATTTATATAGTTTCTGTTGCCTAAAAATCAAACTAAAATTATATCTGTAATCTCCACGGAATTGTGATTCCAGGGACATATTATTTGTAATTTTCTGAGCAATACTTTAATTACTATTATTTTAATATTCTAAATAAGCCATTAAAATATTTATTTAATTGCTGCAAAACCTTACAGTATTTGCCTGAACAATTTGCATATTGATGATCTACATGGAACCAGCTTTCCAGCTGTATATCATTTATATTTTTGTGATATGCAAATAATTTACTATGAATTTAATGATTTCTAAAGCAATTAAAACTAATTAAATCACTATGGGGTAAATAATCCTCAAAGGTTGGATCCAACCTAATATTATTAATCTACATTATAGTAGCTTCAATTTGATATATTGTTCATATTTTTTGGAGTTACAGATAATTTCCTATGAATTTATTAACCTAAAAGACCATTAAAACTAATTAAATTACTATAGTAAACGCATATTGTAAAGGTTAGATCTAATGCCATGTTAATATTCTACACGTTTGTCTGAATCCATTGATATATAATTTTCTATTTTTGGATCTACGAATCTTTTTATATGATTTTTGCAAGTTTACACAATTTTCTACAAATTAAATTCAATTCAAATCTACAGGGAAATTAAACCGTCGGGATGAGATCCAGTGGCTAGGAGAGGAGATTGACCTGATTTTGGCTCAGAATAGACAAGAAATAGATCTGTGTTAGAGAGACAAATCCGTAGGTCAAATTGAAAAACTTACAACATGAAAGTTGTGAGGAATCATTAGTCCTACCTTCTCACCAAAGGAATTTGGATTTGAAGAAACGAGCGCGAGTAGATCTTGGATTTACACCGTCATATCTAAAATATCGCGATGCAAAATTCTCCGGCTGCGGTGGATGAAAAGAGGTGAGGTTTGTCGGTATTGAAAGATTTCGACGAGATCTACAACTTTTGTGTTTTAGCCGAAGGCAAACAACGAAGTCTAGATGGGTGAATAAACGAAACAAGATTCGGGCATGTGTAGATTCGGGATTTCGAGAAGGAAAAGTCATACCGCTGTGGCTCCACGAGTTTATATGGAGGTTTAAGACGATGGGGAGATTGGTCTTGGTGTAGGGAACAAGTAGAAACAACAAAAGTCGATTCGGAGTTATAGATAAAAAGATATAAGAGTTTGAATAGAGATAGGTTTAGAAAACTGATGTTTGCACGCTTTTTAAAGCACCCATGGGATCGATCCTTGTTCATGGCATGGCTGGCTGGTTCCGTCTGGTAGCTGGGGCGCTGGCTGGCTTGGCCAGCCCAGTTAGTTTTTTTCTTTTTCTTTTTTTCTTTTTCTATTTTCTATTTATGTGTTTTCCTCATATCTTTTGCATATAAACTCCAAATGATATGATTCTTGTTTCTAAAATTTTCTAAAATCGAATAGATTATTATAGGATCATATTTGTAATATTTTTACTAGTTTTTAAGTCGTGAAATTATAAATATTTGTATATTTGATTTTATTTATATTTTTATTTGTTTGTATTTATTCCATAACTTTTTCATAATAGCTCCAAATGAGCTCAATTTTGTTTCTAATATTTTGTAATATTCATTGAATCTTTTTAGGCTATAATTTAGCAATAATCGCTGCCTTAACAATAGTGGGTTTTTTATAAAACCAATTTAATTCTCTTTAGGAGCAAAGTGGCATATACTATTTAGGGTTTTAGTCCTTTATTTTTATTTAGGGATTTTTCTTGATGCAAATATGCAATGCAATGCTCATGAATGTCATGCAAATGCAAAAAAAATTCTAGTCCCAATTTCCAAAATCTTGGGATGTGACATGGCCATCGCCTCGACCTCCCCTTCGCCTATAAGAAGCCCCCGATGCAGTAACCCTAAACACCTGATCAATATTCCACGAAACCTTTCTACAGCCGCCTCCACCGTCGTCCCTAGATCGAGGGGATCTGAAGTTCCTCCCGACACCCTACCAGAGGGGAGATCATCCCGGAGGCCTTCTCTCCGGTATGATGCGTGAGTAGTTCCACCTTGGACTGTGGGTCCATGTAGTAGCTAGATGGTTGTATCTCCTCCTTGTGCTTTCATGTATAGATCTTGTGAGCTTAGTTCATGATCAAGATCTAATCTATTTGTAATCATGCATGTTTTGTTCTTATGTTGGTTTGATTAATGGTTTTGTCTTTATGATTCTATCATGTCTGTGTTGTTTGTGATCTTGCATGCTCTCCGTTGTTAGTAGCTATCTTTTCCAAGTAGTTGCTAGTGACTCCAAGAGGGGGTATTTATGCTCGATAGTGGGTTCATGCCTCTAGTTTCCAAGGGAAGTGACAGAAATCTCTTCGGTTCTAGATGAGATGTTGCTACTAGGGAGAAAAAATGGTCTTTTGTTCATGGAACATGTGGACTGTTTACCTTACACACTTTGCTTAAAGCAGTTGTCTGTTTCTTGCAACTTAATACTGGAGGGGGTTCGGATGATAACCTGAAGGTGGACTTCTAGTCATAGATGCAGTTGGATGGCGGTCTATGTATCTTGTTGTATTGCCCAATCGAATCTCATAGGATCTTTCTGACTAGTAATTGCATTGTTATGCCTTGCTTAGTTCTTGTCAATTACCCTGCTATAATTTTTTTAGCCTTCATGCCATGTTGTTTATCTAAGGAGAGCACCTCTAGTGAACTATGGACCCTAGTCCAATCTTTACTATTGATACATCTTCCACTGTTACTTGTTTACTTGCTATAAACCACCATTACCTTTCACATAATACGTTTAATCCTTTGTTACAGCAAACCGGTGAGCTTCACAACCTCATTGATTCATTGGGGTAAAGTCTTGAGTTTGTTTTGTGCTGGTCTCCGCGTTTATTGCAACACCTGTGTGACATTTCCTTCCTCCTACTGGTTCGATAACCTCGGTTTCTTACTGAGGGAAAACTTGCTGATGTGTTGCTTCACACCTTGCTCTTGGGGTTCCCAACAAGCTCCACATCAACTGAGCCATCAAACATCATGCTGGACATAGAACCGCGCAAAAAGTTTTACAATCAGGTTTTTATTGGCCTACTCTCTTCAAGGACGCAAGGAAGTTTATTTTATCATGTGATGAATGTCAAAGAGTAGGTAACATTTCTAGATGCAATGAAATTCCTATGAATTATTCTCTTGTTATTGAACCTTTTGATTGTTGGGGATTTGAATTTATGAGTCCTTTTCCTCCTTCAAAAGGGTATATTCATATTCTTGTTGATGTTGACTATGTTACAAAGTGGGTGGAAACCATACCTACAAATAGTGCTAATGGTAAGACCTCTTTGAAAATGCTTAAAGATGTTATTTTTCCTAGGTTTGGTGTGCCCAGATATCTCATGACTGATGGAGGTTCTCATTTTATTCATGGTGGTTTTAGGAAGACTCTTGCTAAGTATGATGTTAACCATAGAATTGCTTCAGCTTATCACCCTCAAACTAGTGGGCAAGTAGACCTTTCGAATAGAGAAATTAAGTCTATCTTACAAAAGACTGTTAATAGATCTAGAAAGAATTGGGCTAAAAAGTTGAATGATGCTTTGTGGGCCTATAGAACTGCTTATAAAAAACCTATGGGAATGTCTCCTTACAAAATGGTTTATGGAAAAGCTTGTCACTTACCTTTGGAATTATAACACAAAGCTTATTGGGCAGTGAAAGAACTGAATAGAGATTTTAAACTTGCTGGTGAGAAAAGATTGCTTGACTTAAGTACCTTATATGAGTGGAGAAGTGAAGCTTATGAAAATGCTAGACTCTTTAAAGAAAAGGTAAAAAGATGGCATGATAGGAGAATTCTCAAAAGGGAGTTCCATGTTGGTGAGAAAATTCTATTATATAGGTCTCGTCTTAGATTTTTTGCAGGAAAACTACTCTCAAAATGGGAAGGACCTTTTGCTATTGAGGAGGTGTATCGTTCAGGTGCTATTAAAATTTTATCTTTGAGAGACAACACTACACAAGTGGTGAATGGTCAAAGGCTCAAACATTATATTTTGGGAGACTCTTATAATGAAGATGTTGACATTATTCAAATGGTGACTCCGGAAGAATTCATTAGAGACCAAACTCAGGATTCTGTAGAATCCGTTTCCGAATAGGTAAAAGTGCTGAAAACAGAAGGTTCGCGAAAAACTTATCCCTTTATATTTTTGCAGTTTTTATTACATATGGAAGGTTACGAGACGAAATAGGGGAGGAAACGGAGCCCGGGTGGGCCACACCCACCAGTGGCGCGGGCCCCACCTAGCCGCGCCACCAGGGGTGAGACCACCCCGGAGCCCGTCTCAGTCCCATTTTCGCACAGTACCTTCCTTATGTCGTAAAACTTCGTAATATATAATCCCTCGGATCCCCCAAGGTTCGTATATCGTGTTCTCATCGTGTTTTTGTTCGATTTGTTTCTGTCAGGCAGATTCTTAGATTTGGAGCCTCAATGTCTTCCTCTACATCACCCAAGGAGGATTCCTCCATGGACATCGTCAACCCATGCATGTATGAGTTGAGGATGCACCCCAAGGAGTTCTTTCTCAAGGATGGAGAGGTGTAGATAAAAGAAGTTCAGGGCCCTAAAGGAGAAGGCAGCCTAGAAGATAGGATGGAAGCATTGGAGTAGGAGGTCTTTAGGTACAAGAAGATGGCAGAACACGAAGTGGACGTCATTCATAAGATAAGTTTAGAACACATCGCCGAGCACAAGAGGGAGAATCCGATCTTCGAGATGAAATCCTCTCACTCCATCAGACCACCAACCAATTACAAGCACAGCTCCACGACATGCAAAATCGAAACCGTGATTATGACGCTAGGTTTAATAGCATAAGCTCTACTGCTAGTTTCAGGATATTTGAGACCAAGACATCCTTTGTGGATGGGGGACCTTTACCTTGGAAGTATGATGATGACAAGGGACCACCATCGAAGGAGTAATTCATCATCAGGTTTTGGCATCCCCTTGGTTTGTTCCAAGCTTGGGGGAGTGCTGCGGTATCACATCATTATATTTCATCTTTTTAACTTTTTAGTAGATTCATATCTTTATTAGAGAAGTTATCATATAGGATGGCTTGCATTGTGGAAGTATCTCTCCTTTAGTTGGTTATCTATGTATCCCTTGGTGTGAGTGCCTTTATGGAATATTAATGATAAGTTTCATCTTTTCCTTTTTGCACTTCTTATTTTAGTTTGAAATCTCTATTATATGATTGATCTTGTTGATTAGTATTGGTATCAGTTTGGGAGCATCAATTAAATCTAAATTGGTTTTGGAAAACCGGGATGTGGTCAGTAGCAACACTTTTTGAGGCTTGAAAGGAAAAGAGAAAAGCACTTACAGGTATTTTATATTGTTTTCCTTCTTTCTTGATTGGCTCATAAGCTTAGTATTATTTATTTAAGATCTTTTGTTTTTTCAAGGAAGATTGCATGTTTGGCTTTATCACTTGTATGCTTGCTTGTTTCCTTCAACTCTTTTGCTTGCTACCCATCCTTCCTAGCCAAAAACCTATACTGAGAGGGAATACTTCTCGTGCATACAATCCTTTAAACCAAAACCTATGCCATCTGTGCCCACCATATCTACCTATTAGCATTATTGCTATTCCAAGTAAATTCTCAAGCTTCATCTATCTTTCAAATTAAAATTCTTTTGTTATGTGAAAACTAGTTAGTAAAGCTCTCACGAACTTGATGGCACACCTTATTTTCTTGCCCTTAATAAACTTGAACCATTGTGTTATCGATGTTGTATATGCTTGCACCTATATGTTGGGATTAGTAAAACCGTGCTGTCATGGGGAACGCTTTCAACACTTGTAATATCTACCTAGTTGATATCATGCTCTTTTGTTTATGGATATCGTCGGTGTGAAATAAAAGGGGAGCTTGTAAGTACATGGAGTTATGTATATGTGTTAGAGAAACGCCTGCGCCGCTAGCCTAAGCCATGCCGAATCATGGTGGAAACTTGCAGCATAACCATAGTGAGCAATCTATGAAGCATTCTTCTTATATAAAAAAGAGAGAGACATAGAAAAGAGGAAAGAAGAGAAAAAGCACCATTTTCCCATAGTAAATAAAAAGATTGTTGAGGTGCTCATTGTCTGCTTGCCTTGTCATTTTGATACGGGATAGCTCATGTATCATGTGCAAGGGTTACCCCGTTGGCGGTTCTCTATGATACACATGTACTTACTATGACAAGAACTTACCGGTAACTAAAGTTGAGTAGCATGAGTAGCGGCACTCGTACTCAAGGGACATGAGATTGCCAACTTATATTTTTTCAAGCATATACTCCATCTTTGTTCACTTTAACCTTAATCACCTCAAGATGCTTATGATAGGGGCAATGAGAGCTCAAAGATAGTAAGTACCATAATCTTTTGGAAGCCCTTTATGAACTTGAAATCCCTGCTTCCCTCTGCGAAGGGCCTTTCTTTTACTTATAAGTTGAGTCAGTAAACCTATTCCTCTCTATCTCTGTCGTGGTGGTGGCACGGCAGATGACATGGGTAGGATAAAGTATGGGGCCAATGGATGCTAGAGGGATCCGGGGAGGGAAGATGTAGTTATCTCTACACTCAAACAACTAACATGCAGATCTTTATTTCTCTTCTTTGGGTTCACAAGTGCTCCTCGAGATGTTTGCAGGAAGAAGAGAGCTACTACACGAGCCTTACGACGTAGAATTAATCGATCCCTTCTCAGGAGCCCGCTTCCCCCCTTATAAAGGGGTGCCTTGGTTCCTCCTAGGGCTGACATGGCAAGCATATTCGAGGAATATGCTTGTCCTAATATGGTAACTCGGCGACCCTCTTTCCGTGTCCCCCTTCTAACGACGGTAATGTTCTAGAGAGCCCCACCTGCGCGCCTCGGGCTCCATGACTGTCACCTCCGTGACCTTCTTATGCCCTTCTGCTGCTCTGCTCCTTGTCCTTTGTGCTTGGCTCTGTTCAGATTCTTCCTAGCTAGCGACTTGGGTTTGACTATAGGCACCTCCTTCTCATGCAAGCTTCGTGTTACTCGGCCTTGTCTCGCATAACTCGGCTTGGCCTTCACCTGTATTCAAGTTAGTCAGACTTACTCGGCCGACTTAACTCATATGTCAGTCGAATAAGGTGTTTATCCTTCTGTAGCTGTCATGGCCTTGCTTAGCTCGGCCGACTCTTACATGACTCGGCCGATATAAACAGTAACTCGGCTCATGACAAGGGAGACTCCTTTCGTCTTTCCCCTGTCTTGACCCTATCCGGGGTCACCTCCCCAACATTAGTCCCCGAAGCTGGTGTGGTCCTGCCTATAACCTTGGTCGGGCCACATCAGTTTCCCAATATACGTCTCTCCTTATTTCCGAGTTACTTTTTCTCGTTCAAGGTATCTGCGTAGCTTCCTGAGCACGCCTCGTCCTACGTGTAACACTCATCATTATTTTTCTAGTTTTTTGTTCCTCTACAGTTCCCACTGACAAGCTATAGTGATTACTGCGCCCGTCGCGTCGGCGCAGTGACGCCTCGTACGCCGCATCGGTCAGGAGGCCCGATCCTCTTCTGCGCCGTGCAGCCTTTGGTGTGGCTCCACTCAGATGCGTGCGGTTCCGTCGCACACGTGATATACACGGTTAGCGCTCGCACGCACGATCCCACTACCGCCAGGGCTGCGCGGTTATAAGGAGGGGGTGCGGGGCTAGAGGATTCACTTTCCCCCTTCGCTCACCGTTCCTTTTCTTCCTCCTCGCGCCTGTGCGTCTGTCCGTGCGCATGCGGTTGCGCCATTGTCGATCTCCTTGACAGCGACGCCGCGGTCCTTCCGCTCCGACGACCTCATCGCCGTGCGCTAGCTCCGGCGCCACCGCCGATGAGTTTTTCTATGGTCCCGTTGCAAGGCTCCTTCCCTAGGCGCATCTTCTGTTTTTCTAGATTTCCTGCAGCGGTTCTCTTCCGTTCCACCGCCGTGCTTGCTTAGAACCACGACGGGGACCTGCGCCTCTAAGACTCTCTCCGCCGCTAGTCCTTCTTCCATTGGTTCCTCCGGCGACCCTATGTCTAGTTCTGTCAGTGGAGCGCTCGTCGAAGATGACGATGTTGCGTCCGGTCCAGAGCGGAGTTCCTGGCAGGGCTCCTCTGTCACTCGTCGTGAGATTGAGTGGCTTATTAGGACATGTCGGATTCCTTCCGAGGTAAGCTGTCGCTTGCCCGACAAAGAATCCTCTCCTGTACTCAACGAAGTCGAGTATGTTGTTTTTATGTCCCACTTTGCTCGTGGGTTTGTCCTTCCCCTTAGCGATTTCGCTCGGGAATTCCTTGATTACTTCGGCCTCTAGCCGCATCACCTTCCATCCAATGCTATCGCCTCCCTGTCTGCCTATATCTCGGCCTCGGAGGGATACTTCGGCCTCTAGCCCTCTGTGTCTATTTGGTCAAAAAATTTCTAGATCCGAACTAACGTTGTTCCGGACAAATCTCTTCAACCCTCTGAGAAATCCCTCACCCAGTGCGGAGCCGCGTCCATTACACCTCGAAGAAAATCTGAGTTCCCTCGTGTCGCTGGCCTCGAGTCTTGCAAGAAGTGGCATAGATCATTTTTCTATGTCAAAAACACTGGAAAATAAGACAATATTCGGCTCCCTGCCTTTTCTATTCACCCCCTTCCAAGAAGAACTGGAACTACAACCCCAGGAAGAGCCATGCTTTGGTCGAGGCATTCGAGATTCGGCTGAAGGAGTTGATCCGTGCCGGGCTCCGCGGTGAGGATCTGATGACCACCTTCGTCAGCAGCCGAATCTGCCCTTTCCAGCTTCGTCGCACAAGCTCTGTTACATGAGTGGTCCTCTCGATCCCAACCGAGTTTCGACAGTTGAGCTCGACGACTATCTTATTTACAAGCATGCCCGAGCTATCTTCAAGACTGATATGCCAGAGGACTGGACATGGGGGCTGAAGCCGTTCACTCGCGGGAATCCCCCTCCCGAGGTAAATTTACACATTTGTGTTTGCTTCCTAACTACGTTTGTGACTTCTTTTGCCAACTCCACTTTGTATCTTTTCTTGCAGAGGTTTGCGGAGCAAAAGATCGAGGTGCTAAGGTTGTGTCCCTTTCATGGACCGCAGATCGGAACACCCCGGACAGCGGGGAACCTGACTCGGAGGAGTTTGTTCCTAAGTCGTATGTCGCTTCGGCTCGCGCTCATGGCAAGACCTCGGCCCACGGGGAGGAAGGTGACTCGGACGATGACCAAATTCTTGAGGTAGTCGCCGCGATGCCTATCTCTTATGCATTTTCGGCTTCTACTTTCCCAGCTAATCAGGCCGGTCAGGTGCACGATGTCGAGCCTCTCGCCTCTCAAGCTCCTGCTACCTCGAGGAAGCACACTGCTCCGGCAGGTCCCTCCGAAGCTGCTCCCAAGAAACAAACGAAGAAATCAGCCCAGCACCTTCCGAAGCGTAAAACCATGCCCGGAGTTACTGGGTGAGTTTATTTTCATTTGTATTTCTTGTTTCTCTCTTTTTATCTTTTGATTCGACTTTTTGTGCTTTTGCAGAGATCCTCTCTCTGCCAAGCCAAGCAGTCCGAGTATGACGAGTCATACAACTCAGCTGCCCTCTCCTCTGCCTCCTGAAGATATTCGGGTTCCTAGTCCCTCTCGCGTTGACTCTCCTCCTGCGCCAACGCAGACATCACCTCGGCGAGATGTACCCGCACCTCCCATTGCTGACGCCGACATAACTCCGCCAGTAGATCCTCCTATTGTACCTGTCGCCCTTGTTATGACCACCGAAGTTTCCCCTGAAATTCCTTTGACCCCCACAATTCCAACTGCAACTCCAATTCCAACCGAGGATATCACCATCTCAGCCCCCTTGGAAACCATAGTTCCTCCTGCCTCCAAGGATGCCACTCCTAGTGCCGGGGTTGTTGCCCCTACCGACACCTCTCTAAGGCTAAGAAGGTTGTTGTCACCAAACCTTCAGCATCTCAGAAGGGGCCGGGTAGCTCTTCTCAACCCAACATAGCTGATGCATTCCGTAAGGGGGCTTCCTCTGCTAAGCATGTTGTCACCCCTGCAGCTGATACTCAGCTTACTCTCCACAAGAGTCCCGCGGCGGCAGTAGTTACCCAACAGGTCCGAGGTAAAGTGCTGACCCGTACTGAGAGTGGGAACAGCCTCGGCTCTCTGGTGGAATATGCCAACAACAGGAACGCCGTCGATCAGCTTGAGGGCAATCCGAGTAACCAGCCGTTTCAGCTTTCCGACATCAGTAGTCGTTTGCATATGGCTGCTAAGATTGTTCTTGAAAGTTATAAGATGAACGAGGTAAGCGCTTCTATTGATATTTTGTCTATTATTCAAATGATAGTATATATACACTAGTCCCCGAAGCTTGCAACCGAATAACTTGTTGTTCATTTGGAAGCTTTGTTAGGATTCAAATGCATTATTTGCTAAGTTTATTTCTTGTATACCTTGGATTGATCGTTGTTCATCCATATTTCGAATTAAGCGTTGCTTAATCCAGATCTATTTTGGCTTCGGTTATCCAGCCACCTAGATCCGAGTTAAGTTTTGCTTGATTCGGATCTGTCTTAGCTTTGAATATCCAGCCACCTAGATCTGAGTTTAGTTTTACTTGATTCGGATCTGTCTTAGCTTTGAATATCCAGCCACCTAGATCCGGATTAAGTTTTACTTCATTTGGATCTGTCTTAGCTTTGAATATCCAGCCACCCAGATCCGAGTTAAGTTTTACTTGATTCGGATCTGTCTTAGCTTTGAATACCTAGCTGTGTAATTCATTTTGATACTTAGGTTTCCCATGATCGGCGGACAGCCGAATTTCAAAGGTTGCTCTTTGCACACAAGAAGTTGGAGGAGAAATATGAGAAAGTTCTCCCCGTGGTGAAGAAAACTGGTAATTTAATAAACCTTTGTATTGTTCCTTAAGTTCTTAATATTTTCGACTTGGTGTGCTAATTCATTCCTTGATGGTGTGCAGCTAATATCAATAATCTTAATATCCGCCTTACCAAGAAGGTCAAAGCTTTGGAAGGTTAGTTATTCTTCTCGTCTATTGTTTTTCGCTCGAGACTGATCCTAGGTTTCTTATAACCTTCTAGCTTTGGTATAGCCAAGTTATAAACACTTGCAGCGTCGCATCAAGAATGCATATCCCTGCCTGATATGATGCTGCATTTTTTAGAACAAGCCGCCACTCATTCGACGCAGCTCAAAGAAAAGGATGATGAGATAGCCCTGTTACGTGCTGAGGTTGAGTCTCTCAAGCTCTCGCAGAAATCCGAATTGGAGAAAGTTGATCAGGAGTTCTATGAAGAAAAGAATCGACTAAGTCTGCAATTGCAGAAAGACAAAGAACTCCTCGATGCTGCCGAGCTGAAGAACCACATGATGGGCGAGGAAATCGCTCGCTTTGAAAAGAATAAGGTCGACTGGACCCAGGATCTCCAGAAAATGTTGAGTTATATTCATCGTAAGTTTCCGACCGTGGCCGAGTTATATTTTTCTCTTTCTTATTTTTAACCGATATGTTTTCCTTTCATGTAGATCATTTTTCGGAAGCTAGACCAGTGAGCTCTAAGGCAGTGATTTCTGCTCGCCAGCGCCGAGGTGTCCCCGCAGACTCGAGTCCAGAATACTCAATGGAAGACTTCCTGATTGCCGTTGGCGCTGCAGTTGGACCAATGAAGATTATGGGCCGAGATCTAGTACAAGCGGCCATTCGGGCCTACCATTTTCTTTGGCCGAACACGTCAGGGACACCTGATATTGACGAAGTCAAAATACTTGTGGAGAGATTAATGGCATCTCAGAACCAGCTAAATCTCTGGAGGGAATCTGCTGGGAGGGATGGTGCTGACATGGCACTTATGGCCGTTCTATCTTGGTACGAGGACATTTCGCTCGACACTTTGATAAACTTGCGCACTGGCTCTCGTTGGGTCGAGGATCCAGAATTCGTCGCTCGCCGCCAAGCTCGTGCCTTCTAGCTTGTTGAGTACGCTGATGTGCATAATTGGATTGAAGGGCCGAGTTTTCTTTCCAATCCAGCGGATGACGTCGAGATTGAAGACGCCTCTGATGATGATTCGGCCGACCAGGATGAGGCAGAGGGTGACTCGGACAACTCCCGTGATTCCAATGCAAGATCGGATGAGGACGACGATGCGCGATCATCTTCCAAAGGGACTGGGCACTCTCAAGCTCAAACTAATGTTTCTCAGCAGCCCAGGATTTCCCCCGAGGATACTATCACTTCTGTTGAAGGCGAAGTAACTTCGGCCGAGGCGCCGTCTACCTCGGAGCGCCCAGTTCCTGAAAATGCCCCTGCACAGGAGACCGAGGTCACGCCGCCATCATCCGAGATAGCCGTTCCTGATGCCCCTGATCATGCTGCTGCCCCTTAAGGGTGCTCTGGCCCTTTTCGCCGTTTATGTTCAAAAAACCTCTTAAGTTATTTTCAGTCCCCGGTATGCCGGGCGTATGATGTCTATGGAACAATTGTTTGGCTTTTGGTGTGGTGCGAACCTTTTTGCCTTTCGCCGCTGAGGCATGGGTGATGGTAATTATTATTACTTTGTTTAAACGAGTTTCATTGCTTTACATCTTTGCTTTGGAGAACCTTTATTTCGTAGGTTCGGATTGTATTTTCCCATGTGGTTGACCTTAGTTCGGCATTTATCTTGCCTGCCATTTATAAGCTTGATAGCGTAGCTGTTGTGTTGTCAACTTCTATCTGAAGTACAAATCCCGAAGCCCATATCTGGTAAAGTGATACAATAAGTTGCATCCCTTATCATACTTCGGTTTGCTAGGTTTTTCATTCTTTCTTGCATTATCCTTAGAAATCTTTGTTTGTTTTCGCTTTGCTATTCCTCTAATTCTTGAGACAAGTTTATATCATATCTTGTAAATTATGATCATCAATTCTGGGGAGTCCCCAAGTCTGTAGCTGAGCTAAGGAGCTTTTATGTGTCTGGAGACAAACAGTGGGTAATACAAGTTAGTCCCCGAGTTATCACTCGGGTCATCGAGTTCTTACGTGTGCGCAAAGACTTACTTCAGATCATGCGGCAGTCCCGTAGTTACAAACTAGGTTGCCGAGATATAATTCATGGCTCAATGCAGAGAATACTACGGTGTAGTGTCCGAGTCATTGCTTAAAGTGCCAAAGTTTAATGCATATTTTTAGAACAAAAAACAATCATGGGGCAGTCCCCGAGTTAATGCGCGAGGCATCGAAGTTTAATGCATAGTCCGAAATAAGGGATAATACGGTGTAGTCCCCGAGTCACTGCTCGAGGTGCACATAATTCAAATTAGTAAGTAACACAGTGTAGTCCCCGAGTTACTGTTCGGGGTGCTGAAATTTAACACATAATTCAGAATAAGAAATAACATGGTGCGGTCCCTGAGTCACTGTTCGGGGTGCCGAGGTTTACTACATAGTCTTAAGAAATAGAAACAACATTGTGTAGTCCCCGAGGCTCTGCTCGAGGTGCCGAGGTTAAATACATGCTTGATACTCCAACTTGATGCGTCACATCATGACGTTCAACATATAGCTCCTAAGTATAGAATGGGCGAAGTAAAGCTATGTTCCATGGTCTTTTTGATTCGTCACCGGCTTTGTTTGTCTTGTTCTTTTTTGGTGACTGAGCATCGATTAGGTAATATGCATCATTGTGCAATGCTTTACTCACGATGAATGGTACTTCCGATGGGGGTGAAAGTTTGTGCATGCCGGCTGTGCGCTGCACTAGCCAAAGGACCAAATCTCCTTCTTTAAAAACTCTTGGATTGACTTTCTTGCTATGATATCGTCGGAGATCTTGCTGATAAATAGCTGATCTTGATAATGCCAATTCCCTGGCCTCTTCTAGCAAATCGACATCGTCTTGCCGAGCTACCTCATTTACCTCAGCGGTTATATACTGGGTTACTATTGGCGAATCATGTATTATGAAAGCTGGAAGCACAGCTTCTGCCCCATATACCAGAAAAAACGGGGTGTACCTTGTTGACCTATTTGGGGTAGTTCTGAGGCTCCATAGTACTGCTGGTAGTTCCTCGATCCAGCATCCTGCCGACCTTTGCAGAGGTTCGACAAGCCGGGGTTTTATCCGGACAATACTAGTCCATTTGATCTTTCTACCTGCCCATTTGATGTTGGGTGAGCCACCGAGGCGACATCTAGTATTATGTGTTTTTCTTAGCAGAATCTAGCAAAGGCCCCTTCAGCAAAGTTTGTGTCATTGTCTGTAATAACACTATGTGGATAACCATATCTTAAGATAATATCTTTGAGGAATTTTACTGCTGTTGGTCCATCACATTTTTTATTGGTTTTACTTCGATCCACTTTGTGAACTTATCCACCATGACTAAAATGTGAGTCATTCCGCTTCAGGCTGGCTTGAATGGACCCACCATATCCAAGCACCATACAGAAAAATGGCCAAGTAATTGGTATTGTCTTTAACTCGGACGATGGCATATGTATCTTACTCGCGTATCTCTGGCAACCATTACATTTTTCTACCAATTCTTTCGCCTCTTTCAACGCCGTCGGCCAATAAAACCCATGCCTGAATGCTTTGGCCACTAAAGCTCTGGACGAGGCGTGATGCCCGCATTCTTCCTGATGTATATCTAGGAGTATTTCCTGGCCTTCTGCCAAGTCAACACATCTTTGCAGCACACTTGTGACGCTTCTTTTATACAGCTCATTGTTTATGATTGTATAAGCTTTTGCTCTTCTTACTGTCTGTCTAGCCAGTACCTCATTACTCGGCAAGATTGCGTCCTTAAGGAAGGAAAATATGGGTTGCGCCCATGTCGGCATGATTTTCTCTGGGATAATTTCACTATCTATTTCCATATTTTCCGCCAACATAACAGCTTCGGATTTGTCTGTATTCATTCATGTGATGGCCGGGTTCACTTTCGGAAATTTCGGGTTGCATTCTTTGTCAATTTCCATTGGCATACTACCTTCTCTTGATTCTACCGAGATATGAATGGACTCGGACTCTTGTGATGGTGTTATCGATGGTTTTCTCAGGTGCTCTAGGGCGATACCCAGGGGAATTGATTGCCTAGTTGATCCGAGTTTTGACAGCGTATCTGCAGCATCATTTTCTGCCCGAGGTATATGATGAAACTCACATCCATCAAAGTATCCACTGATTTTTTGCACATGGAATCTATATAGGGCCATATTAGCATCTAATGCGTCCCAATTGCCTGATACTTGCTGCACTACTAGATCTGAATCCCCGTAGCATAGGATCTAACATATACCAATCTCTTTTGCCACCTTTAACCTGTGGACGAGTGCTTCATACTCGGCTACATTGTTTGACGCGGCGAAATGTATTTGCAGCACATATTTCAGCTGATCTCTTTTCGGCGAAGTTAACACTATTCCTGCTCCCAAGCCATTTCTCAGCTTGGATCCGTCAAAATGCATTGTCCAATAATTTGGATCTAGTAATGGTGGCTCATATTGTACCTCGGCCCAATCCACAAAGAAGTCAGCCACCGCCTGAGATTTGATTGCATCTCGCCTATCAAATTGCGGAGCATAAGGTGATAACTTGATTGCCCATTTTGCTATTCGGCCACTTGCATCTTTGTTGCTCAATATCTCGGCTATGGGCGCTTCACAAATCACTTTTATCGGATGTTCTTCAAAGTAATGTTTAAGTCTTTTTCGCCGATATGTATACTCCATAAGCCATATTTTGGTAGTGCGGGTATTTCTGTTTTGAGGCCGATAGTACTTCGCTTAGGTAATATACCGGCCTTTGTATCGACTTATCACCTTCATTTCGTTCCACGACAACCACCACACTTACCACTTTGTTAGTGGAAGCTACATAAAGTAACATAGGTTCTTTTGACAGTGGAGAGGCCAAGATTGGTGCTGTAACTAACATCTTTTTTAATTCATGAAACACATTATCTGCTTGCGGTGTCCAAATGAACTTATCAGACTTTTTCATCAATTGATATAGAGGTAATGCCTTTTCCCCCAGTCGACATACAAATCGACTCAGCGAGGCCAGGCAGCCGGTGAATTTTTGTACATCATTTAGACACCTCGGTAATTCCATTTTCTCCACTGCTCGGATTTTAGTTGGATTTGCCTCTATACCTCGGCTGGATATAAGGAAACCGAGTAATTTTCCAGCCGGCACACCAAAGGTGCATTTTTCCGGGTTAAGCTTCATTTGGAACCTTCTCAAGTTTGCGAATGTCTGCCGAATATCATCCAGGAGCGTTTTGCTCTCTTTGGTTTTTATAACCATGTTTTCTACATATACTTGTACATTTTTTCCTATCTGGTCATGTAGACACTTTTGCATGCATCTCTGGTATGTTGCCCCTGCATTACACAGGCCGAATGGCATGGTGCGATAGCAATAAGCCCCGTACGGGGTAATAAACACAGTCTTTATTTGATCGGCCGGATTTAATGGTATCTGGTGGAAACCAGAATACGCGTCTACAAATGACAACAACTCACAACCAGCAGTCGAATCAATGACTTGATCTATCCTAGGTAAAGGAAAAGGATCTTTGGGACACGCCTTGTTTAGGTTCGTGTAATCAATACACATTCGCCATACGACGGCTACATTTGGGTCATCCTTTTTCTTCTCTACTAATACCGGATTTGATAGCCAATCCGGATGAAGCACTTCCATGATGAACCTAGCCGCGAGGAGCCGAGCTATCTCATCCCCTATTATTTTTCTCCTGTCTTCGGCGAAGCGGCGGAGAGGTTGCTTCACCGGCCTTGCTCCTGGCCTTACATGCAAAGAGTGCTCAGCCAACTCCCTCGGCACACCTTGTAGGTCTTGAGTTGACTAGGCAAAGATATCCCGATTCTCACGGAGGAAGTTGGTGAGCTCGCCTTCCTATTTGGCATCTAGGCCGTCACCAATCGTGATGGTGCTCTGGGAACTGCTCATCTATCTGGACCTTTTTTGTCTCCTTAGTCGGCTGGAAAGAAACACTTCCATGTGGGTTGGCTAATGCTGGCATATTCAGCTGTGCTGACTGAGCGAGAGCCGCTACCTCCTGAATCCTTCTTTTTTCTCTTGCAATCACCAATGACTCGGCCAGGTTTGATCCGGTCGAGGCACATTCCATCGACTTCCTATAATATCCCGCTACTGTTATCACCCCTTGTGGTCCGGGTAACTTCATTTTCAAGTAAGTGATGTGGCAGCTGCTCATGAATTTGGCCAATGCCGGCCGTCCGAGTAAAGCATGATAGCAACTTTCTAGGTCCACCACTTCAAACTCCAAATTTTCCGCTCTGCAATTCTCCCTTGTGCCGAATAATACATCTACTCGGACTTTCCCAATGGGTTCGCACGAAAGTCCCGGCACTATTCCATGGAACGTGGTTCTTGTGGATTGCAGCATATTCTGCGTTATTCCGAGTTTATGCATCGTATCTTTGTACATGATATTGATACTGCTCCCATTGTCAATGAGTACTTTTGAAAATTTCACATTAATGCTGGGCCCTACAAATGTCGGATCTAGTACGAGTGCGTATGACCCTGGATTCGGCATTATTTTCGGGTGATCCTTTATGCTCCAGGTTATTTCCTGATATGATCAAGGCACATATCTTGGTACCGCCGGCATAACCGCATTTACCTCCATATGCCGGCGTTGTACACTTTGCCTGTCTTGCTGTTCTGTTGTGAACACACAATATGATTGATGACGCTCTCTGTAATCATTACGTCCATTATTTCCGGGGTTTGCCCTTCCATCCTGACCTTGATTTATCACTTGATGCACTGCATCTCTCCGATCCGAGTTATCATACCTCGGAGGAGGTGGGGGTAACATTAACTCCTGTGCATTTGCTTCGGTTAACTGTGGCTGCTGCTGTTGATGCGCTTGATGAGGAGGTGCTTGCATGCTCGTCGGGTTCCCCATTGCGTTTTTCATCCAAGCACATTGCCGAGTTGTATGATTAGCCGGCTTGGCCAGATTTGGAGTATGGAACTTACACGGTTGATCCTACATGGACTCAAACGTGTATTTCGTCCTTTCCTGCCACTGCTTCTTCTGTTCTGGTCTCCACTGTCTCTTCCCTTCGTTCCTTGGCGTCCACTGCTGAGGACCATTTTTCTGCCGCTGACTGTTTCCGTGACTCGGCTGATCTTGCACTACTGCTGCCACCTGATTGGATGCATATTTGTACTCCGGTCTTTCCTCTCTTCTTCTACCTCTGAATTCGTTGCGCCTCGATGATCCGGCTTCATCTCTTGCATATTGATCCTGGTTCTCTCGATGTTCTGCTGACATCAGTTCTGGTTGTGTCAGATCCCCCAAAGCATATGAATCTGCTATCCTGATGGTTTCTGCCAAGGTGGTCAGCATATCTCTTTGCCACCTCTTCCACAAAACACTGGTGTATCAGCAGCCTTGAGCGAACCAAGTTATCGCTTGAGATTCTATAACTCCTTCACATGAGTTTCTAAGGTTACACCATCGAGTCAAGAATTCTCTATCTGTCTCATTCAGCCTCTACTTGCACATAGCAAGCTGTTGTGGCCTGTTTGGTCTTTTGTAAGTACCGGTGAAGTTGCTGACAAACATCTCTTCAAAATCTAGCCAACAGTTGATACTACCTGCTGGCAGATTGTTTAGCCATACTCTGGCTGGTCTTTCCAGCATCTGCCGGACATATCTTACCGCCCATTGCAAGTTTCCACTAGCTATCTTTACTGCAATAGCATAGTCAATCGACCAATCCTGTGGTTTGGTGCTCCCATTGTATGTTTTCATGCCCCTTGCCAGCTGAAAGTTCGGCATTGGTGGCTCGCCCATGATCCGAGGTCCAAAACACGCCGGACCAGGCGGACCCTGCTCCTCTAACAACTCGGACCGGTACAACCTGTCCAGTTTTAATCTTGCATCATTTGACGGCAAGTTTCTGTAAATGATTCTTTCCTGTATTCCATAATGGTTATTTCCACCATGCCCTGCATACTCCATATATGAGTAACCATCATTGTACCTCTCATTTGCCTGATTACGGTGAGCAGGTCTCACTTCTCGCTCTTGCCAAGGTTCATACCTCGGCTGAGGATTGGGCGGTGGGTCTCTCCTTCCTTCCGCCGGGTCATTGTGCTCATGATTTCCTCTTCCGAGGTCTCCATTACCTCGCTTTCCGTTTCCTTTGTTGGCATGGCCGGGGTTTCTTTCGCCACTGTTACCTCGGCTCCCATTGCCTCTGTTCTTATTGACTTTTCCGGCTACTGCCGGATCATACGGAACAATTTTCTTATTTCTTTTTCCTGAAGTTATGAAGCGATCCAACCCGTTGAGAATTGGATCCTGTGTTTACAGTGCTAGTCCCTTGGATCGATTAGCTAGCACACACAGTTTCAATGAATAAAAGAGTATCAATGCGTCACATTATTACGATTGATCCAAGAAAATAAATATTACAAAGTTGCTTAGCTCACAGCTAGCTCAAATAACATAGTTCAACAAGTAAACAATAGATAAAGGCTCCATCACGCCACAGGCAACTCGCTGAGTGGAGATTCGCAACCTAAACGATAACCTTACTTGTCGTCGAAATTACCTGCAACATGAAAAGTTGCAGCTACGAATGGTCAATACATTTGAATTGTATTGGCAAGATGTCATTGTTATGTGGACACAATTGGCAACCCGTCATATACATGCACACTTTGGCTAGTGGAGTTTAGGATATTTGCATAAAGCAGCATTTTCTCCTACGTTTTAAAATAAAGTTTTAGTTCTTCAAAATAACTAAGAACAACTCGAGTCACTCGAGAGCTCCTAAATCTATGGACACATTGAGTCACTCGAGTGCTCCTATAACCCATTAAGTTCACCCATCAAGTTTTATTAGGGAAATTGGAATGAATGAGACTTTTCAACTGCGTCAAGAGAAGTTACTCATAATTGTCCATTACCGGGGATACGGCTAAGTACTTAGTTCACAAACCATCTGCAGAGGCTAGTACACTTTACCCACAAGACCCGATCAACCCCTTTTGAGAGAAGACCAGGACGAGACCTTTGGGAAACATAATCATGAGCCTAACTCCGGACCGTACCATCCTAACAACACCTACATCTTCTAGTCATGGTAGGACATGATCCCATAACTTACTCAGTCAAGTCAGAGCCCATATGACATATGGTTGTACATGGAAGTTACTAATCAAGACCGCCTATCATCTCTTTGAAGCCTGGGTGGCAATCCCCACCAAAATCCACACTCGATGACCCAATCAATGCCATCCCACCCAGGTGATTCATTGATTAAGTGGTTTTCATTTAAGCAAAACATAATCCTTCTCATACACATATGTATCATGAAAACTACCCACGCAACTAATAGCATGGCTAAGCATCTACAATACGATGGCTATCAAGGAATCAACTGGGGTCTATGACAATTCTATTGGGTACTCACAGCATAGCATGGCATAAATAATATAAAACATTTTCTTCAATACAAGCTACTGAAAACTAAATGCATAATAAAACAATAGGAGATTTATGATAGTGACACTTTCCTCAGTTGTAGTAATTGTTCACACAGTCGTCGCAATCCCAATAATCGCACTCCGGGAAATCTATCGCGCAAAACAATAATTGCAATCAATCATATAGTATCACAACACAACAAAACAGTATGCATGCATTTTAGAAAATAAAACATGATCAAAAGCATTCCATAAACATTTTCCATTAAACAAATAGGCTTTTAATAGGCATTAAAGAATTCTGAATACTTTAAGTACAGAATAGTTTCATAAAATTATGGGAACCATTCTACTGGATATGTAATGTTTATAGCTTTCATTTGCCACTGGTTTCACCTTAAATGATTTACAGATTAAAAGTTATAGCCAAAATACCAATTTAATGGACTTAATCATAGATAATTATTTTGTAATGTAACAATTTCAACTAATGCTACAGTGACGTGTATTACAATTTTCTAAATTCATAGACACCAAATTTGCCAATTTTGGAGTTGTGGATATTTTCCTAGGAATTATTTACCATTAAAGAGATATAAATAATACAGAAAATATACATTGGTCAAATTACGAATTTTATTGCATGATAATATTCTACACATTATTATGAATCCATGGATATCTTATTTGTATTTTTCTGAGCTATAATCAATTTTCTACGAATTTTACAAGTTCTGCAAATATTCTGACTATTTTCTTAAAAGCAGATTACACAGTCAGCGGACAGGCTTGCCACGCGGCGAGCTCTGACTGGCTGGGCGCGCTGACCAGGCGCTGAGTCAGCGCGTGCTGACGCAGCAGGACAGGTGGCAGCACCTCACTGGGTGATACCCCTTCGGTGCTGAAAAGAACAGGGGCCATTGGATGGGATGGCGATCGGACGGATGAGGTCGTACCAGACGAGGCTCACCGGCGACGATGAAGGAGGCGGTGGTGGCAGCCCAGACGGTGGTGGTGGGTGGTGCTCCAGTGGTCTCCGACGTCGGAGAGGTGGTCCACGTGAAGCTAGCAAGGATGATGAGGTCCCTGGTGCTCGCGGCGTGGCAGTTTGCTTCCCTTGGAGACGGTGGCGTGCGGCTGGAGGCGTGCGGCGGCGGTAGTTCTCCGGCGACAATTTCCCGACGCTGTGGTGCTCCTATGACGAGGGGAGATGGTCAGCGAGAACCGGTGCAGAGAGGGGAGGCATTAAGGGGGGAAAGGAGGACGCGGGCGTGCGGAGGAGTTGCTCCCGACCTTGACTGGGCTCCAATGGCGGCGGCAGATCGGAGCTTCGGCTCTAGGCGCTAGGGTTTGGGGATTTCGAAAAAAAGAACAAATTGGAGGGGAGGGGTCTATATGGGGTCAATTAGGTATGATAGGGGGAAAAGGGCGGACGAAATCGGCCTGATTTCGCGGGGTTTAGATCAGGGTCGAGGCGTGTCCCGTGCGGTTGAGTTCCTGTCTAGGGAAGAAGATGAGCGGTGGGGTCCGCGCGTCAGCCGCAGAGGGGAGGGGAGCGGGCTGTGGCGGCTTGCTTGCTGGGCTGGCTCGGCTAGGTGGTCGCCGCTGCTGCTTGCGCGCACGCAGTGGGCGGCAAAGAGGGGAGAGGAGAGGCAGGCCGGGTTGGGCCGGCAGTAGGTTAGGCTAGTTAGTTCGCTTGCTTTTTTTCGTTTTATTCTTTTCCTTTCTCTAGTTTCCTTCATATCTTTTTCATAATAAGTCCAATTGACTTCAAACCAGTTTCAGAAATTTTCTAAAATTCAGAACATCATTTTAGGACTACTAGGGAACTTATTCCTGTCCATTCAGAATATTCAAATAATAGGTTTTGTTTAGAAATCCTAATAGATGCATTAGGGGTTTCAAATAGAGTTTTTCACAAATGGTTTTGAATTTGAGATTTTTTGCAATAAGCCTTGATGCAATGCACATGAATCCTATGAACTTTTCCATTCTAAAATTCTGGGATGTTACAGACTAACCCCCTTAAGATGAATCTCGTCCTCGAGATTCGAGATGGCTAGCAACAGGTTCTAGTGGTGTTCTAGGGATCCTTAATCTAGCTTCCAAAATAGTCTCACCTTACTGTGGATACATTTATCAAGCTAACCCCCTTAAGAGAAATGAACTTGGCATCTCCAAACATCTAAGGCTTAATTGTGGTATCTTGTACCAGCTATCAATTTCTTCTCCAACGAGTTCACTTTAACAGATCCTCTAAGTAACTCATATGTAACTAATCTCATCCATGAATGCCAGATATGAACGAATGCGATGCACCAGTATTAAAAAGATACGAGTGCGATGCATAAATTAGCTAGAAGCTTACCAGTCATAGAGCATGGTTTATTGAGTCCTCTCTTCATGTTCATGTGGTTCACAGTTGCCTTCTCAGTTGATTTTGACTTGGTTCCATCTTCTGGGCAACTGTAGGCATATTGTCCCAACTTCCTGCACTTGTAGCATTCCACATTACTGAGATCTTTATTTCCATTATGCTGATGGCCATTGCTACCTTTGTTGTGGCCATTACCGTTTTGGCCATTATCTCCATTGTTGTGGTCATTAGAATTTCCATTACCATCATGGAAGGTACGTTTATGATATGATCCTGAGTTGTGATTGTCATTGTGCTTCCTCTTGCGGCGTTCCACTTGCTTGTGCTTCCCTTCAAGAATTCTAGCCTTGTCCATCAGCTCTTGGAAAGTGGGGCAGTAGACCACTAACAGTTGCACCGAGAGCTCATCACTGAGACCATCCAGAAATCTCTCTCTCCTCTTGGAGTCAGTGTCAACGTCTTCAGGTGCCTAGCGTGACAGATTATTAAACTCCTCTATGTATTCTGCCACTGTACGGCTGGTTTGGCGCAAGTTGTGAAACTCCTTCCTCTTCAGACTCAGAACCCCTGAAGAGACATGGTTGGTCTTGAATCCATCTTCAAACATGGCCCAGGTAACAGTGTCCAGCGGATGGGTGATTTGGAAAGTATCCCACCAAGAAGCAGCTGGTCCCTCTAGTAGGTGAGCAACAAATCTCACCTTCTCAGCATCAGTGCATACAACAGTCACTAAGTCTTTGTTCACCGAGCGCAACCAGTCAAGAGCAATTATAGGTTCAGGTGCAGTAGAGAACTTAGCTGGCCTAAGTTTCAGAAACCTGGTGAGAGCATCCTCCTGGGGCTGGTAGTTCCCATTGTTGTTGTTGTTGTTGTTCTGGGCAGCCATGAATTGAGTCATCACCTGTGATAGCTGTGTCTGGGATGCTATCAGCTGCTCCATCTCAGTGGGTTGGCGGCGAGGCAGCATCTGTTAGGACAACATAGATGAGTTATAGATAGAAGGGACTAGAGAAAGTAGTACTACCCATAACAATATGAAGCAATCAGTGACACAAACAAGCAAACAATCATAAGAAATCAACACACAAGCAAATACTTGCATAACAACATTACAGGGTTCAAATATTAGCAGTATATAACCACAAAATAGTTTGAATAGGTTGGGGACAGTACTAGAGCAAAACAAAGCAACATATAAGCAATACACAAAATCTGTCAAAACGGTACAGCAGGTTTTACGAATTTTTCTGACAAACTTAAATACGTCAGGAATTTTAGCCAAGTTTTGTACATATAGTACAGTAAGTTTTGAACCAAACCCTATTTTTTCAGATTTTCCCCAGTTGCCAAAAATATATGAAAAATCGCGCGGTACAACAGGTTCAGCAGAAAACTGTAGCAGCAATATCACGAATTTCAATCAATTCACACCAATAAACTAATCTAAAAACCTCACGAAAATTTCAGAAACTTTGGAGTTCAAAAGTAACTGATCCTAACAAGACATCACACAAAATAACCCAATACAAACAAGCAAGCAACCTATATTGGCATACCAAATAAGTTGGTAAGATCAATATGCTAACACGATAGCGATGATCTCCTAAAGAGATAAATATGGTGGACCAAAACTAACAAAACTTAGTGAGACATTCATTCATGTCATTCTATTTCTTATTTTACTTGTAGGCAAACTCTCATACAAGTATCAAATGAATGGACAACTACAAATTTTTGAACAAGAAGAGGTTCTAGAAAAGATAGACAAGAAATATAAGAACTCTAATAAGTAGAAAATATGATAGTTCTCCTAATAGAGGTCTCCTATTTCTAATCCAGTTCTAAGGTCACGAACCTATAGTCAACGCAATGCTCTGATACCATCTGAAGCGATCCAACCCGTTGAGAATTGGATCATGTGTTTACAGTGCTAGTCCCTTGGATCGATTAGCTAGCACACACAGTTTCGATGAATAAAAGAGTATCAATGCGTCACATTATTACAACGATTGATCCAAGAAAATAAATATTACAAAGTTTCTTAGCTCACAGCTAGCTCAAATAACATAGTTCAACAAATAAACTATAGATAAAGGCTCCATCACGCCACAGGCGACTCGCTGAGTGGAGATTCGCAACCTAAACGATAACCTTACTTGTCGTCGAAATTACCTGCAACATGAAAAGTTGCAGCCACGAATGGTCAATACATTTGAATTGTATTGGCAAGATGTCACTGTTATGTGGACACAATTGGCAACCTGTCATATACATGCACACTTTGGCTAGTGGAGTTTAGGCTATTTGCATAAAGCAGCATTTTCTCCTACGTTTTAAAATAAAGTTTTAGTTCTTCAAAATAACTAAGAACAACTCGAGTCACTCAAGAGCTCCTAAATCTATGGACACATTGAGTCACTCGAGTGCTCCTATAACCCATTAAGTTCACCCATCAAGTTTTATTAGGGAAATTGGAATGAATGAGACTTTTCAACTGCGTCAAGAGAAGTTACTCATAATTGTCCATTACCGGAGACACGGCTAAGTACTTAGTTCACAAACCATCTGTAGAGGCTAGTACACTTTACCCACAAGACCCGATCAACCCCTTTTGAGAGAAGACCAGGACGAGACCTTTGGGAAACAGAATCATGAGCCTAACTCCGGACCGTACCATCCTAACAACACCTACATCTGCTAGTCAAAGTAGGACATGATCCCATAACTTACTCAGTCAAGTCAGAGCCCATATGACATGTGGTTGTACATGGAAGTTACTAATCAAGACCGCCTATCATCTCTTTGAAGCATGGGTGGCAATCCCCACCAAAATCCACACTCGATGACCCAATCAATGCCATCCCACCCAGGTGATTCATTGATTAAGTGGTTTTCATTTAAGCAAAACATAATCCTTCTCATACACATATGTATCATGAAAACCACCCACGCAACTAATAGCATGGCTAAGCATCTACAATACGATGGCTATCAAGGAATCAACTGGGGTCTATGAAAATTCTATTGGGTACTCACACCATAGCATGGCATAAATAAATAATATAAAACATTTTCTTCAATGCAAGCTACTGAAAACTAAATGCATAATAAAACAATAGGAGATTTATGATAGTGACACTCGCCTCAGTTGTAGTAATTGTTCACACAGTCGTCGCAATCTCAATAATCGCACTTCGGGAAATCTATCGCGCAAAACAATAATTGCAATCAATCATACAGTATCACAACACAATAAAACAGTATGCATGCATTTTAGAAAATAAAACATGATCAAAAGCATTCCATAAACATTTTCCATTAAACAAATAGGCTTTTAACAGGCATTAAAGAATTCTGAATACTTTAAGTACATAATAGTTTCATAAAATTATGGGAACCATTCTACTGGATAGGTAATGTTCATAACTTTCATTTGCCACTGGTTTCACCTTAAAATGATTTACAGATTAAAAGTTATAGCCAAAATACCAATTTAATGGATTTAATCATAGATAATTATTTTCTAATGTAACAGTTTCAACTAATGCTACAGTGATGTGTATTACAATTTTCTGAATTCATAGACACCAAATTTTCCAATTTTGGAGTTGTGGATATTTTCCTAGGAATTATTTACCATTAAAAAGATTTAAATAATACAGAAAATATACATTGGTCAAATTACGAATTTTATTGCATGATAATATTCTACACATTATTATGAATCCATGGATATCTTGTTTGTATTTTTCTGAGCTATAATCAATTTTCTACGAATTTTACAAGTTCTGCAAATATTCTGACTATTTTCTTAAAAGCAGATTACACAGTCAGCGGACAGGCTTGCCACGCGGCGAGCTCTGACTGGCTGGGCATGCTGACCAGGCGCTGAGTCAGCGCGTGCTGACGCAGCAGGACAGGTGGCAGCACCTCACTGGGTGATACCCCTTCGGTGCTGAAAAGAACAGGGGCCGTTGGATGGGATGGCGATCGGACGGATGAGGTCGTAGCAGACGAGGCTCACCGGCGACGATGAAGGAGGCGGTGGTGGCAGCCCAGACGGTGGTGGTGGGTGGTGCTCCAGTGGTCTCCGACGTCGGAGAGGTGGTCCACGTGAAGCTGGCGAGGATGACGAGGTCCCTGGTGCTCGCGGCGCGGCAGTTTGCTTCCCTTGGAGACGGTGGCGTGCGGCTGGAGGCGTGCGGCGGCGGTAGTTCTCCAGCGACGATTTCTCGACACTGTGGTGCTCCTGCGACGAGGGGAGATGGTCAGCGAGAACCGGTGCAGAGAGGGGAGGCGTTAAGGGGGGAAAGGAGGACGCGGGCGTGCGGAGGAGTCGCTCCCGACCTTGACTGGGCTCCAATGACGGCGGCAGATCGGAGCTTCGGCTCTAGGCGCTAGGGTTTGGGGATTTCGAAAAAAAGAACAAATTGGAGGGAAGGGGTCTATATGGGGTCGATTAGGTGTGATAGGGGGAAAAGGGCGAACGAAATTGTCCTGATTTCGCGGGGTTCAGATCAGGGTCGAGGCGTGTCCCGTGTGGTTGAGTGCCTGCCTAGGGAAGAAGATGAGCGGTGGGGTCCGTGCGTCAGCCGCAGAGGGGAGGGGAGCGGGCTGCTGCGGCTTGCTTACTGGGCTGGCTCGGCTAGGTGGTCGCCGCTGCTGCTTGCGCGCGCGCGGTGGGCGGCAGAGAGGGGAGAGGAGAGGCAGGCCGTGTTGGGCCAGCAGTAGGTTAGGCTAGTTAGTTCGCTTGCTTTTTTTTCGTTTTATTCTTTTCCTTTCACTAGTTTCCTTCATATCTTTTTCATAATAAGTCCAATTGACTTCAAACCAGTTTCAGAAATTTTCTAAAATTCAGAACATCATTTTAGGACTACTAGGGAACTTATTCCTGTCCATTTAGAATATTCAAAAAATAGGTTTTGTTTAGAAATCCTAATAGATGCATTAGGGGTTTCAAATAGAGTTTTTCACAAATGGTTTTGAATTTGAGATTTTTTGCAATAAGCCATGATGCAATGCACATGAATCCTATGAACTTTTCCATTCTAAAATTCTGGGATGTTACAAGTTACTGCTCTATCTTTTCGCGCGTTGTTTCCGAGTGAGGATGCGGCTGCCACTGATAGGGCGGGCGCTGCTCCAGCCGAATGAACCATACGTGAGGCTCCCGGTCTTGACGGGTCAGCCCTAAGCATTTCTTCATTCTGCTGGTTCGCAATGCGTACCAGCTCATTCACTCTTTCTTGCTATTTCTGCCGGGCTTCGCCGGTTAATCCTTCTAACTCCAATGTAGCGGCATTTGCTGCCCTTAGGTTCTTTGTCGGGGTGCTATACCTCGGCAAGCCTAGATCAACTGAATCTGCCTTATGAGTCTCATGCTCTTTGTTGATATCATTCATGAGGTTTTTTCCTCTCAATCGTAATTCATCTACCCGCTCGGGGGCAACATCTAGTTTATTTGCCTTGGCATACTCTCGTAGGGTCTTGTTTAAGGACTCCCGCAAGGCCGACACCTTTTTTGCCTCTACCAGTACTTTCTGCCTAGTCTCTTCTAACTCAGCCTGAGCATTAGCCGGATCAAGTATCGGCGCTACAGGTGTTGTCAGAATATCTATAGTTGCCTGGAGAATATTTTCTGGTCTTTCCAGAGGTGGACATCTTATCCTTGCTGCCTTTGGGGTTGTCTCCTGCACCTCGGCTGACTTGGCTGCTGACGGATCTATCTCGGTGGGCTGTGGAGCTGCTTGCTTTGTGGTCACCTGTCCTCCCGCCGCCGGTTCCTTGCTTGATCCGGCGTGCTGCTGCCGTCTGTGCCCCAGCTGCGACCATCACCTCGACGCTGCCGACGGGGTGTGCTCCACGCGGACCGTTCGCAACGCTGAGGGGAGGCTCTCCTGCATCAATAACTAGGTGAGGATAAACGCAGGAGGTGTCGACGCCGACATAGATCTGGTGCGTGCCCAAGTTGATGAAGACGCCATTGCGTGGTGGAGCTTTTCTCCTGAAGCTGCCTGCGTTATCGCTGACGTAGTCCCAGAGATCAAATCTCTGGACTAAGCCAAGGACAACGCGCTCGCCGGTGTGAATGAAGTTTCCCGTCCGGATCTTGACTCCAGCTAGCACCACTGCTGGCCCCACGGTGGGCGCCAACTGTCATGGTGGTGGCACGGAAGATGCCATGGGTAGGCTAAAGTATGGGGCCAATGGATGCTAGAGGGATCCGGGGAGGGAAGATGTAGTTATCTCTACACTCAAACAACTAACATGCAGATCTTTATTTCTCTTCTTTGGGTTCACAAGTGCTCCTCGAGCTGTTTGCAGGAAGAAGAGAGCTACTACACGAGCCTTACGGCGTAGAATGAATCGATCCCTTCTCAGGAGCCCGCTTCCCCTCTTATAAAGGGGTGTCTTGGTTCCTCCTAGGGCTGACGTGGCAAGCATATTCGAGGAATATGCTTGTCCTAATATGGTAACTCGGCGACCCTCTTTCCGTGTCCCCCTTCTAACGACGGCAATGTTCTAGAGAGCCCCACCTGCGCGCCTCGGGCTCCATGACTGTCACCTCCGTGACCTTCTTCTGCCCTTCTTCTCCTCTGCTCCTTGTCCTTTGCGCTTGGCTCTTTTCAGATTCTTCCAAGCTAGCGACTTGGGTTTGACTATAGGCACCTCCTTCTCATGCAAGCTTCGTGTTACTCGGCCTTGTCTCGCATAACTCGGCTCGGCCTTCACCTGTATTCAAGTTAGTCAGACTTACTCGACCGACTTAACTCATATGTCGGCCGGATAAGGTGTTTATCCTTCTGTAGCTGTCATGTCCTTGCTTAGCTCGGCCGACTCTTACATGACTCGACCGATATAAACAGTAACTCGGCTCATGACAAGGGAGACTCCTTTCGTCTTTCCCCTGTCTTGACCCTATCCGGGGTCACCTCCCCAACAACCTCCAGCAAGCATTTGAGTTGTTGTGTTTCAGTCATTCATATGATGATTTATTCAATCATGTTCCTTATCCTCCTTGTTTTGCACAAGACTCTTATCTGAATGAGTATTACTTTGAAAGCCATCATTGTGAAAAGCCTTTTATGTTTGATCAAAGAGTACTCCTGTTATAAACTTCTTTACAAAAGCTTTTCTTGAGAACTATTTGTCCATTGTTCTCTGACCAAGAACAAAGTTTTCCATTACCAATTATGATTTGTCTGTATGCATATTTATTGTGACTCCCATAATCGTTACAAGTTAAGTTATATAATGGTGAGTTGATTTCTATTATGATTTCTGTATTGGTAAGTGTGATGCTTCTTGTCCGTATTATTTTTATCGACACTTAACTCCATAAACTTGTGGACATGTTTAGTGAGCTCAGTTTTTGCTTGGGGAGAAGCGAGATCTAAGCTTGGGGGAGTTGATACGTCTATTTTGCATCACTATTCTATATCATAATTTGTTGTTATTCATTGATATATTTCATATTTTGCATCACTATTCTATATCATAATCTGTTTTGCATGTCGGATGATTCTTGGAGGATGAACTACCGGAGTCAGGATTCTAATGGAAAAAGCGGTGTCTAGATGCAATTTTCGCGAAGATCAGAAAAATACCAGAAAAACTATGGAAAATCATATTTCTCCAGAAGACGAAGGAAGCCAGAAGGGGAGGCGGAGTTGGGCCACGGGGGGCCCACACCCCCAGGTGCGGGCCACCCTGGGCCATGCCACCAGGGGGTGTGGCCACCCTGGCCCACCTCTGGCTCCGCTCCTTCGCCTATATATTCCTCTCAAAACCCTAAAGTTCGGGGACCGACCACAGAAAGATTATGCCGCCTCTACAGGGCGGAAACTACAGAGAGAGAAAGAGCTATCCGGCAGACAGATTTCTGCCGGGGAAATTCCTTCCTGGAGAGGGGAGATCGTCACCATCAACACCGTCATCAAGCTAGACTTCATCGGGATCATCATCATCCACACCACCATCTCCACCAGCACCATCATCACCACTCCATCCTGCTGTAACAATTATGTTGAATCTTGCATAGTTCTTAGGGGAAACTTCCCAATGTTAATTACTTTTGTAGTTGATGCTTGTGAGTGGAACCATTGAATTTTTGTTTATGTTCATATTGTTATCCATCATTATATCATCTCTGATCTTGATCCATATGATGTCTCGTGAGTAGTTCGTTTATTTCTTGAGGACATGGGAGAAGTCATGTTGTTAGTAGTGGAATTATGTTGAGGTATTATTCAATGGTTTAATATTTAAGTTGTGGTGATATTCTTCTAGTGGTGTCATGTGAACGCCGACTACATGATACTTCACCATTTATGGGCCTAGGGGAATGCATTGTTTATTTGGCTACTAATTGTGGGGTAGCCGGAGTGACAAACCTAAACCCCCGTTAGGAAACCTTTGCACAAGGGAGTGTAGGATCTCAGAGTTTAAGGTTGTGGTTAGGTTTTTATCTTAATTAATTTCTTGTAATTGCGGATGCTTGCAAGGGGTTTAATCACAAGTATGTATTAGTCCTAGTAAGGTTAGTACATTAGCACAGGTTCACCCACATAACACTTATCAAACCAAAGAAGATTAATCAGCTATATGAAATGAAAGCACTTGACAGTATTCCCGTGTGTCCTCGATAACGTTTGGTCCTCATAAGTATTGGGCCACTTGCTACATTTACTTGTTGTCTTTATTTACTTGCACTTTATTTCCTTTCTTTATCAAAAAACCCTAAAATCTGTTTGCTAAGTATTTACAAAGATTTCCTGCTCCAAACCACTAGTCAACACCTTCTGCTCCTCGTTGGGATCGACACTCCTATTTATCAAAAGTACTATGATACCCCCCCTATACTTGTGGGTCATTAGTTACAAGTTTAGCATAACACCTAAGATTTGAAGAATCGTTCCATGGATTTGCATTTCCCGAAACACCATGGAATGTTCGAGATATGTAATGAAACCTTGTTTGACATGGTAAGATCAAATGTGTCATTTATAAAACTGCCATTATATTTTAAAGATTAAAGCTTTAGTGACTACCAATTTTACACTAAAAAAGCTCCATCATGATCCGTTGAAATGACACCATATAAGTTATGGTTTGGGGTAAAACCCAAGTTGTCCTTTCTTAAACATTGGTATGCTAGGCATAAGTAAAATGTTTACAACCAAAGTCGGATGAGCATGTATTTGTAGGTTATTTTGAATAATCATTGGGTATTCCTTCATAACATCAAATACAAAAGTGTTTGTTGCTTAGAACGTCAAGTTTCTTAAGACGGAATTTTTTGTGAAAAGTTAAGTGGGAGGACAATAGAAATTTCATAAGGTATTGAAACTTATCGAATATGTGTTGAGTTGCACAGCACCGGGAGTGTCCCAGAGGCGGCAATAATGCTCATGGATCACGTTCCTCAAAGGTTGTGCTCACGGAGGTCTAAGTTCCTATTGAACCGAGTAGGTCGGTTAAAATAATCAAATACTAGGATTTGAGAGTAAATCATTATTGTTTCACAATGATGAACCGACTACTTGAAAAGAAGCAATGATGGGCCCTAACTCCATCAATTGGATTGAAGCCATAAAATCCGTGATATTTCCATACACGAAAAATCAAGTTTTTGAACTTGGAAGACCCTCCGGAAAGGTGTAAGACCTATCAGTCGTATTTGGATCTATAAATAGCAACCATTACATATAATTTTGTTATATGGTAGTTGAACAAAGAAAACAAGGTTCTTATAATAGAATGGTTACCTAGGATGTGTACATGACACGATCCAAAGGGTTTTGTTAATTCAAAGGATGCTAAAAGGGCATGCAAAATTCAATGGTTGAAGTAAGCATCGCGGAGTTGGAATCTTCACCGTGATGAAACTGTTAAAAGGTTTAATTTCATCAGAGACGATGAAGATACTTGCATTTGAGAGAAATTAAGTGGGAGCTCTAAAACATATTTCTAATACATTATGTGAAAGACATATTGTTGATTGGATATGATGTATCTTTTATTGACACAAGTTAAGAATTTCATTTCGATGAAAGACTTATGCAAAACCCGAATATTTGGCATCAATGTCTATATGGATAGATTGAGGTGCTAATATGGTTATGCCAAATGTACATAGATGAGATATTGAATGAGTTCAATATGGAAATAACAAGAAAGGTTCTTGCCACACAGAAAGGATTGAATTGAGATTCAAGTGTATTGACACTTAGTAAGTGAAATGAGATCCAGGTGTTTTTGGTGAAAGAAATCACAAAGAGTATTTTGATCAATCATACCGTGATATGTACACATCCAGATATGTCTTATGCTCTAAATGTTATGAGCATATACCAGAATGACTCATAAGATGGTCATTGGACGATAGTAAGGATATTTTTAAGATCTTTGGAAGAACAAAGAATATGTTATTTTTTTAGAGGTGACAAATAGATAGATAGTTCATTGTAAAGTGTTACATTGATACTAGTTTGTCACAAAATACATATTAAGTTTATCTCAATTTAAACTATGGGTGGCATAATGTAATGAAAAAAAGATCCCATAACGGATTTGGGTGAGTTCTAGAGCTAAGACATTGCGACAAATAATATAACAAAAGGCTAAGTATATGACTGTTATTGTATCTGGAAAAGAGGGCATTCCTGTCAAGTAGTTTGTTGTCAAAATAGGTGTGGTTCACAACGGGCTAGTACTATGAATATATATTATACGACAATAGTATCAACATGTTTTAACCCTAAGGAACTAAAGTTATCACCAAAGAACCAAATTTATACAATGCCATTTCATTGGAGAATTAGTGATGCGTAGAGACGAAAATACATGCAAATACACACGGACCTAAAAGTGTCGGATCCAAAGATTATGTTTACCACTAGCAATCGTGTATATACAACACCAAAAAGCCATAGGTGTTGAATGCACAAAGTTTTTCGAACTAGATTATTGACTCTAGTGCAAGTGGGAGACTATAGGAGATATGCCCAAGAGGCAATAATAAAGTGGTTATTATCATATCTTTATGTTTATGATAAATGTTTACATCCCATTCTATAATTGTATTAACCGGAAACATGAATACTTGTGTGTTTTGTCAACATAAAAGAGTCCCTAGTAAGGATCTTGTTAAACTAGCTTCTTGATTAATATATGATCATGGTTTCCTGATCATGGACATTAGATGTTACTAATAACAAGATCATATCATTAGGAGAATGATCTGATGGACACACCCATATAGTTAGCAAAGCATAAGATCGAGTCATTTAGAGTTTGTTTGCTACAAGCATTCAAGTACATAGTAACCTAATCCTTCGACCATGATATCATGTTAATCACCATCACCAGATGTATGCTTTGATGACAGCAAAGACCACTTCATAACTGGGTGGTTATAAAGGTGGCATTAGGTATTATGAAAGTATGGTTTGAAGCGCATGGATCAAGAGTGGGATTTGTCCATCCATATGGTGGATAGATATACTTTGGGCCCTCTCGGTGGAGTGTCATCCAATTGGCTTGCAAGAATGTGACAAGGTCACAAGGGATGTCACATCATAGTATGAGTAAGGAGTACTTATCGGTAACAAGGTTGAACTAGGTATAGAGATACCAACGATCAAACCTCAGATAAGTAAAGTATCGCGCGACAAAGGGAATCAGGTATCATATGTAAATGGTTCATTCGATCACGAAGTCATCGTAGAAATATGTGGGAACCATATGGATTTCCAGATCCCTCTATTGGTTATTGATCGGAGAGGTGTCTCGATCATGGCTGCATAGTTCACGAACCGTAGGGAGAAACACTTAAGGATTCGATGTTGTTTAAGTAGATATGGAATATGAGTTGGAGACCGAATGTTGTTTGGAGTCTCGGATTGGATCCAGGACATCATGAGGAGATCCGGAATGGTCCAGGGAATAAGATTCATATAAGGAAAGTCAATTTCTAGGGTTCAGAAATGTTTTCGGTGTTTTGACCGGAAGCTTCTAGAATGTTCTGTAAGGTCCACCACCCTAGGAGGGGTCACTTGGTATGCTACATGCCCTAGGGGATAGCCTCACCAAGCCCAAGGCTAACTCGGCCAAGAACTAGGAAGGTGGGGTCAAAACCTAGTTTGAAAAGTCAAATCCTACTTTGAAAAGTCAAATCCTAGTTTGGGAAGGAAAGGGAAAACTTGAAAGGCAAGTTTCCACCTCTTCTCTTCCTAGACGAGTTGGGGAGGGTCTCTCCCCTTGCTAGCCGAGTTGGGGGCAACTCGGCTAGGGCAGGGAGGCGCTTGGCCGTCATCCCCTCTCCCATATAAGGAGGGGTAGGGTGCCCCCTTGAACCCTTGTCCTTAGCGCAACCTTACCCCAAAAATCCTAGCCATCGGCGCCTCCTCTCTCTCCTCCATACACTTTTCCAGCTTAGGCGAAGCCCTGCAGTAATCTCTTCTCCTCCACCACCACCACCACACCATCGTGCTATTGGGATTCCGAGGAGATCTACAACCTCCGTTGCCTTGCTGGAACAAGGGAGAGGAAGGTCTTCATTGACTACCGTACGTGTGACTGACCACGGAAGCGCTACCGGAACGTGGCGCTAGAAGGATCATCTACACGATGTTGAGATCGGCAAGTTATCGACTATATCAACCATGAGAATATGATCTCGTTAAATGCTTTGGATCTACAAGGGTTAGTTCTCTACAATCTCGTTACACTAATCTCGTAGATTAGATCTTGGCTTGTCCATAGATTAGATCTTGGTTTTGTGTCCTCTTGTGGTAGAATTTTTTTGTTTTACATGCAACAAACCCTACACAAAGACCATGCGAAAATGAATAAAAACTAGTAATCATGCATAATAGGCATATTTGTAACTAGATGTAGCATCTAATGAGTGACAATATGAATAATTTATATACTTAAATATGATCCGATTTTTGACTCATCAATCCTCCTCACAAAATCGGCCAGATTTGCGGATTTCTTCCAAGAATCGTCCTCCCAGTCCCCTCCACCAGGTATTCTTTCTAAATCCTCTCAATTCCATCCACAAATTTCTTCCTTTTTGTCCCTTATTTCCAATTTTTGGTGAAACCTTACACTGTATGGGATAGTGAAATTAATATGAATCATTGCCATGTTTACTTGATCTTTAGGTTTAGGAATACTTGTAAGATGGATAGTGAAACCCTAGGTTCTATGGGATAGTGAAACCCTAGGTTCTATGGGATAGTTTGAAAGATTTGTTAGTGTGGAAATTATAGGTAGAGTAGAATATCATACTTCTAAAGTTAGAACTATAGGCAAAGTAGAAATTAATGGTAGAGTAGGATGTAATGTTTGTTCATGTGAGAATAATTGTAGGTAGAGTGGAGATTATTGTTTCTATTGTTTACAAGTATGACACGTGAGATTTATTGTTTCTATTGTTCTTATTTTTTCTTTGTGCCACTAGGATGGATCTTCTCAATCCTCACTACGATGTTCAACACCATTCCTACAAGTTGTCGGAGAAGAGAGAGGTACTAAAAAACTCCATGCTAGTTCATATGGTTCTGGTTTGTTGAGATGGAAATCTAACCTTGGCCATTTTATGTTTGCAGGTGCTTCTACCCCTTTGAATTAGGTACCATGGGCTCTCGTTCGACAAGATGCGTTATGATGAGCGGTACACTCCATACATTGAGCATCTAGGACTCCTCCCCTTTATCCACATGGTCACTTGGTCAACACCGAACTTCAACCCCGATGCGAACATCGTGCTTGTCGACCGGTGGAGGCCGGAGACACACAGTTTTCACCTTAGGACTGATACGTCGGAAACGTATCTATAATTTTTTATGTTCCATGCTTGTTTAGTATCTACTTTGCTTTGCTTTTTCTACACTTTGAGGTGTTTTTATATGTTTTCTGGTACTAACCTATTAACAAGATGCCACAGTGCCAATTGCCTTTTTTCTGTTTTTGGTTCCAGAAAGACAGAAAATCAATATTCTCGGAATTGGACGGGACAAAAGCCAAAGTCAATATTTTACCGTGGGGAACACAGAGCCAGAAGACAAGAAGGAGGAGGGCCTCGAAGGGGCCACACCTACTGGCCATGCAGGTGGGCCCACCCCGCACCTGGGGGGGTGCAACCGCCTTGGGCACCCCCTCGGACTCCCTCTTTGCCTATAAGAAGCCCCCGATGCCTAAACCCTAAGTACCTGATCAATATTCCACGAAACCGTCTGTAGCCGCCGCCACCATCATCCCTAGATCGGGGGGATCTGAAGCTCTTCTCGGCAACCTGTCGGAGGGGAGATCATCCTGGAGGCCTTCTTCTTCTTCATGCCAGCCTCCGGTATGAAGCGTGAGTAGTTCCACCTTGGACTACGGGTCCATGTAGTATCTAGATGGTTGTACCTCCTCCTTTGTGCTTTCATGTTTAGATCTTATGAGCTCCGTTCATGATCAAGATCTCATCTATTTTTAATCATGCATGTTATGTTTGCAGGGATCCGATGGATATTGAGATTACTATGTCAGATTGATTAATGGTTTTGTCTTATAAATTCTATCATGTCTGTGTTGTTTGTGATCTTGCATGCTCTCCATTGTTAGTAGCTATCTTGGCCAAGTAGTTGCTAGTGACTCCAAGAGGGGGTATTTATGCTCGATAGTGGGTTCATGACTCTATTTAATCTAAGGGAAGTGACAGAAATCTCTAAGGTTGTAGATGTGTTGTTGCCACTAGGGAGAAAACAACGGTCTCTTGTTCACGGAACAAGTGGATTGTTTACCTTACACACTTTGCTTAAAGAAGTTGTCTATTGCTTGCACCTTAATACTGGAGGGGGTTCGGATGATAACCCAAAGGTGGACTTCTAGTCATCGATTCAGTTGGATGGAGGTCTATGTATCTTGTTGTATTACCCAATCGAATCTCATAGGATCTTGATGTCTAGTATTGCATTGTTATGCCTTGCTCAGTCCTGTCAATTGCCCTGATGTAATTTGTTTAAACAGCATGCCATGTTTGTTTATTTAAGGAGAACACCTCTAGTGAACTATGGACCCCGGTCCAATCTTTACCATTGATACATCTTCCAATGTTACTGTTTACTTGTTGCAAACCACCATTACCTTCCACACTATACAGTTAATCCTTTGTTAAAGCAAACCGGTGAGATTACCAACCTCACTGTTTGTTGGGGCAAAGTCTTGAGTTTGTGTTGTGCAGGTCTCCAAGTTGCTAGCAACACCTTTGAGTCGTTTCCTTCCTCCTACTGGTTCGACAACCTCGGTTTCTTACTGAGGGAAAACTTGTTATTGTGCTCATCATACCTTCCTCTTGGGGTTTCCATGCACTCATCAACCCTTTTTCTGGCGCCGTTGCCGGGGAGGCTAAGGACTTCTTCACAAGGGGAGTCCTCCTCAACCTTTCTCTTTACTTTGTTTTTGTTTTGCTTAGTTTATTTTGCTTGGTTTTGTTTGCCTATTTTTATCAAAAAATCCAAAAAGAATTAGTTTAGTTTGGTTTGCTTTCCCTTATCAAGAACATAAAAAAATTAGTTCCCACTCTAGTTGTCACCTTGGTCTAGCTCACCATGTTGATCCCCAAGTTCACCCTGAAAGACCTTTCATTAGGTAGTGGCTCCATAATTGGGAAAGAAAATATTGAAGAATTCTTTAATCATGTTAGCAAACATGAGGATATTAAGGATAGATCTATAGCAGAACTTGCTCCTAATTATGAAATTGTTGCAGCTTCTTTAGTTCATATGTTTGAGGATAGGTTTGTTAACCTTAACCCCATGATGCAAATTTTGTTTCTCAAACTAAAAGAAGAGAAGGATGCTGAAAAGAGAGAATTTATCCTTGAAACTTTATTGAAAGAATTCAATGATGTTGCTAAGGAAGCCAAAAAGGTCTTTGAACATTTTAATATTCTAGGCTCATGTGTAGATGTTATGGGTACTTTAGATAAAACTAAACCTAGAGAGCAAATTAAGATACCAATACCTTTTCAACTTGTAGGAATGCATGAAGCCTTAGAAAAGAATTTTGATTGGATTGTTCCTGAAAATACTTTTGATGAAAGTAGTGAACCAAGGCAAGATGAGAAGGGATCCTCCAAAACTCATTTAGATGATATACCTTTCCTAGTTTAAAATATTGCAAGTATTGATCTTAATTCTTCATTTGAAAATATTTGATTCTTGCTTCTTGTGCCTAACTTAAAGGCGTTAAAGAAAAGTACTTGTTGGGAGATAACCCAAGAGTTTTCTTGAGTCTTGGAAGTTATTAGTTCAGTAATGAACTCTCCTTATCCTTTTTGTTTGCTTTTTGTGCCAAGAATAACCTCTAATGAGAGGGAAGTAAGATTTAGGGAGTTGCTGTTCCAAAACAGATTTTTGTGCTCCACCATTAAAATTTGTGAGGAATCTCTGTAAGTCGGATTAAGCTGATATGTTATGAATAAATCCCCCAGTATGTTAGATAACTTTGATTAGTTCAACACTTATTTATTTGATCAACATAAGGTCTTCGAAAAAATCAGTTTCTACCTACTAGTCTGTTTTGACAGATTTCTGCCATTATTTGTATTTGCTTCTTATTGATTCCTTTTTGGGTTCTTTTTGGGAAATTGAGCTTTTTGAGGGAATTGCTACAGTAGCTTGTGTTTTTAGTGAAAGTTTTGATGTTCCAAAGCTAAACCTAAAGGTCTATTATCTTTTGAATACACTAATGTTGCTAATGAAGATTGTGCGAAGTTTTGTATGAAGGAAAAAATTTCAGGTGTAGAGAGAGAATGATGTAATGAGATGAATAATGGACAAAATATCAATCTTGGGGATTCCATCCCGTGTAACCCCAATAAATATCCAATAGGTACAAGCGTCAAAGCTTGGGGATACCCAAGGCATCCCCTTCTTCATCAATAAAAAGCTCAGGTCTTTATAGACACTTCGTTTTTAATGTTTCATGCACTATTGTGTTGTTCTTGAAGTGTCTTAGTTTTTGTTTGCTTTGCTTAGTTTGCTTGAATAAAGTAGTTTGGACCCCCGTTCTCGCTGTGTTGTTTCAAATAAGTTGATTGGTGTTGGAAAGGAGTATAAAGTTCTTGCTCGTGTAGTACAAGAGGAGCTTGCTTTGACTGTGACTTAGACTTTAGCATGTCAAGCTAGGTGTTGTTTTGACCTTATGCTTAGTGATTATTGCTATAGTATGACTTGTTCCAAACAATTGGGATTGCTTAGTTTGCCTTGAAAGAATCATGCGTTGTTTTAGCATACAAAGGCATAATATTGTGGTATTCTCCTTTGATGCTTTGTTTGGGTTGACTTGGCGTATGCTCACACCATGTTATGACTATGAACAAGTCACCATAGCCTCTATGATCATTTAGTCCTTGACTTGTAGTACTACTTTATGCTTTGATTAGTAATGTTTTGTCGCTTTTCATGATTATGGCCATTACTGCTCTCCTAGTTGGTCGCTCCCAGTCTTTTGCTAGCCTCCACTTGTATGAGTAAGTTCTACTCATGCATCCAACTCCCAAGAAACCAAGTTATTCCAAAATGTCCACTATAAATTCCTATGCATTGTGTGTTACACCATTCCAATTATATTCTTGTTTTCATCTATCTTCCAATTAAAAAGTATTTTGTTATGTGAAAACTTAGTTGTTAAATCTCTAACAAACTTGATGGCACACTTTAATTTTCTTGCCCCTAATAAACTTTAACCATTGTCATCTATGTTGTATATGCTTGCACCTATACGTTGGAATTAGCAGAACTGTGCTGTCACGGGGAACGCTTTTAACATTGCACTTGTACTTTGTACTTAGTTGATATCATGCTCTTTTGTCTATGGATGTCGCCAATGTGAAATAAAAGGGGAGCTTGTAAGTCCATGGAGTTATGTATGTTTGTTAGAGAAACGCCTAGGCCACTAGCCTAAGCCATGCCTAATCATGGTGGAAAGTTGCAGCATCACCATAATGACATCTATGAAGCTTTCTTCTTATAAAAAAAGAGACATATTGAGAAAAGAGGAAAGAGAAAAAAGCACCATATTCCCATGGTAAATAAGAAGATTGCTGAGATGTTCATTGTCTGCTTGCCTTGTCATTTTGGTTATGGGATAGCTCCTGTACCATGTGCAAGGGGTACCCCGTTGGTGGTTCTCTATGATACACATGTACTTACTACGAAAAGAACTTACAGGTGACTAAAGTTAAGTAGCATGAGGAGCGGCCCTCATATTCAAGGGACATGAGATTGCCAACTTATACTTTGTCAAGCATATACTCCATAGTTTGTTCACTTTAACCTTAATCACTTCAAGATGCTTATGATAGGGGCAATGAGAGATGAAAGCTAACAAGTACCATAATTTTTGGAAGCTCTTTTTGAGACTTGAAATCCCTGCTTCCCTTTATGAAGGGCCTTTCTTCCACTATTATATTGAGTCTCCACCTTCTATCTTTAGGCACCAGTTAAGAGAGCATAGTTTCCATTCTTAGTTCTATGTGCATTGTCCCAAAACTTATTGATTGATTCATATTGTTGATATTACTTGTTCTTGTGTTATTTGTATCTAGTCACTCTTATGAACTTTGAAGGTGTCCTATGCATCTATTTGCTACTCTATGAGGGACAAGCTGATTGCCACTATGCCATGTTTTCTGTATGTGAAACGAACAAACATTTTTCAATGCATGTTATTTGTGATCTTTGTTTGTAAACTTTCATGTTGCATGCATAGTTACTTTGTCTTACTATTAGAACTCAATCTTTAATGCTCATGTTTAGAGTTCTTTGATCCCAGTTGTCAATGCTCGCAAATGGTTTGATCTTGATTTTGATGGTGCATGTCACCTCAAAAATTATTCTTTTTATCACTTAACTACTCGAGGACGAGCAGGAGTTAAGCTTGGGGATGCTTGATACGTCGGAAATGTATGTATAATTTTTGATGTTCCATGCTTGTTTAGTATCTACTTTGCTTTGATTTGTCTACACTTTGAGGTATTTTTATATGTTTTCTGGTACTAACCTATTAACAAGATGCCACGGTGCCTGTTGCCTGTATTCTTATATTTTTGGTTCCAGAGAGGCAGAAAATCAATATTCTCGGAATTGGACGGGACAAAAGCCAAAGTCAATATTTTACCGTGGGGAACACGGAGCCAGAAGACGAGACGGAGGAGGGCCTCGAGGGGGCCACACCTCCTGGCCATGTCGGTGGGCCCACCCCGTGCCTGGGAGGGTGCAGCCGCCTCGGGCACCCCCTTAGCCTCCCTCTTCGCATATAAGAAGCCCCCTATGCCTAAACCCTAAGTACCCGATCAATATTCCACGAAACTGTCTGTAGCCTCCGCCACCATCGTCCCTAGATCGGGGGGATCTGAAGCTCTTCCCGGCACCCTGCCGGAGGGGAGATCATCCCGGAGGCATTATTCTTCATCATGCCAGCCTCCGGTATGAAGCGTGAGTAGTTCCACCTTGGACTATGGGTCCATGTAGTAGCTAGATGGTTGTATCTCCTCCTTTGTTCTTTCATGTTTAGATCTTGTGAGCTCCGTTCATGATCAAGATCTCATCTATTTGTAATCATGCATGTTGTGTTTGCGGGGATCCGATGGATATTGAGATTACTATGTCAGATTGATTAATGGTTTTGTCTTATTGATTCTACCATGTCTGTGTTGTTTGTGATTTTGCATGATCTCCGTTGTTAGTAGCTATCTTGGCCAAGTAGTTGCTAGTGACTCCAAGAGGGGGTATTTATGCTTGATAGTGGGTTCATGCCTCTATTTAATCTAAGGGAAGTGACAGAAATCTCTAAGGTTGTAGATGTGTTGTTGCCACTAGGGAGAAAACAACTATCTCTTGTCCATGGAACAAGTGGATTGTTTACCTTACACACTGTAACACCCTCAGAATCGACCCTATGCAAGTTTCAGCGATTCCCGCCAAACTCGCATAGAAACGATCCAAAGGTGCCCACCAGGCACTTTCATGCGGGTGGAAAACGAAGTAATAACATTACACAACAGTCCTCGATGGGACCCACAGAACAGGTATATATACAACACGAATCCATGAGTCAAGAATACAGATATACAGAACAAAGATCCAAATCACCTTGAAAATGATACAGCGTCCGACTACGGACAAGATGCAAATGGGGCTAAGAGCCCTAAAGAATAACCAATGGCGTCCATAACCCTGCCCAGGCCAAGCCGGAAGGGTAACCCTGCTAACGACGTCGAAACCTCAAAACCTGCTTAAACAAAAGGGGTGCCGACAAAGGGCAAAGGAAAAAGAGGAGCGTCAGTACTGAGGCCAGTACACGGCGAGACTAGAATTCGGCGGTCCTCGCCTACATAGGTATGGTGGACTGAAGCGGCAGCGGCAGCATGCACTAAACAACCTATAGAGACTCGATACAACTGTCGGTTATCAGAGAGGGATAAGAAAGACCTATTCGGAACCAACCTGATACTACCACCAAACATACCCATCCTGGTATTTCCCCCTCGAGACCAAACGAGGAAGTCAACCGAGGAACTCACACCGTTGGCAGTTTTAGTTATTCAGTTATCGTTGCAGCAATTACTAGTCAGGTATAGATAATCATCCTGATAAAATAAGCAGTGGGCACTTTTAGTTAACCATTCCGTTGTAGTTGCGACACTTACTAGTCAAATACAATTAGCATGAGATATCCCAAAACCCAGCAGTTGTTGGTACTTTTATTTAGCCATTCCGTTGTAGTTGCAATACTTATTAGTCAGATACAATGGTCGCAAGCGACAACCCAAACAAGCAATTGTTGGCAGTTTTATTTAGACATTCCATTATAGTGAAGCTGATTACTAGTCATTATAAAGCCAAATTTATAGCACTACTTTAGTTATAGTTGTCTATGATCGAGATACTGTGCTCCAAGTCGTCCATAACCACGGACACGGCTTTCAGAAAGTTTTACCCGGCCGGGGTGCACCAATAGCAACACACACACGATCAACCTCGGAAAAACCAAATCAAAACCCAACGAGGCTTTCACGACAAAGCAATCACAGGATTCAGAAATATTTCAGGGGGCCACCCCATTGAGTAGACCCGCAACGAAGCTAGCTGACTCTGAGACGGATTCAAGGTTTGCGTCAATGGCTGTAAACGACTGGGAACCCAAAACTGGGCTTGTCGATACCGTGAAAACACTCCGCTTACCTAAACAGTACAGTGTGCTATCCATCGCACAATCGTAAATAAAGCAGTAAAGCATGGCATAAGTACAGGATCGTAAATAAAACCTCAAACTAGTTTGTGGCCCCAAGAAATAAGAATGAATCAAGCTCTGGCTCAGGGGGGCCCATAATTCCCCGTATGTGGATAGCGCGAATATTCAAGGAACAGGTATCAAGTACTCGGGGTCCTACGGGACACAAGTGGACGGTTAACAACCAAATAACATCTATTGCCCACCTGTGCCTCTGCTTACTTACTTCAATTTTAGTTGTTAAACAGTAATTAAAGTGAACAATAAGTAAAGCCATGATCATCTCCAACATTGAACAGGCGGCATCACTCCAACAACTGTGGTACTTGACGACACGCGACAGCACTTGAGCGAGCGACTACGACGCGCAGGTCCAACTATCTACCAAACAACAGGTTATAGGGGGGTGTCCACGGCAATATACGGCTGCAAGGGATATCACGGGTACGGAACTAAAGCATCGCAACACAGATAGCAATAGATCAACAGGAGGGAATAAATACTATAAAAGTAAGATAGGTAGAAAGGGGGGGAGATGCTCGCCTGAAAACATTGCCGAAGGTTCATCCGAAGATCGGGGCGAAGCTCACATCAACTCAACGGCCTTATCCGCGAAGAACCAAAACACTAGAATAAACACCGGATGCAATATTTAATACAACGGCAGAAGATCGGCATGATGCATGTATGATGTATGACATGGCAAAGGTGCGATGCAATTAGGTCATATTAAGTGGAACCGGGGCCCCGACATTTAATTATTAGGTTCATGTTGTTTAACTACCCCGCAAATTAAATGTTGTATTAACTAGGCAAGAGATAGTACCGGTTCGATGCACAAATTTAAATGAGGCCAATATAAGGCTAGATTTGCCCGCATATGGGCCCCATATTGATTATAAGGTGAATCGGCATAAGGCCCCCAAACCACACAAAAATGCATGCATGAACAATTAATATGCGACAAGTTGTATTATATTATGAAATAGGGTTTCGGGAAGGGGTTCACACATTAGAGGGCCTCGACGAACTTGGGGTTCCGGGGTTCGGGGTCGGTCTCAGGGTTCGACGGAAAGGCAGGGTTCGGATCTGGGGTTCGTTCTCGGCGGGATCGTTCTCGGATAACGGAGGTAGGTCTTGTCGCATCCGTGGTCTTCGGGTCATGTCGACGGCCTTGGTGTCCTCGTTGGAGAACTCGGTGTATCCGTGTAGGAGAACTCGAGGTCGATGGCGAACTTGTCCGGTACCGGGGTTTTTCGGAGTTCATGGCGCGGCACCGGGTACGGGATCGGTCTTCGGGTTCGGGGGTCTCGGCGTCCGTGACGAAGATCATGTCGTCCGTGTAGAAGACCTTGGGGTGTCGAGGTATCCGGATCGGTCTTCGGGGTTTGGCGCCGAGTGCATCGAATCCATGAAGGACATCATGGGGTTCCGGCTTCAATTGTTGGTAGCGGAAGTGGAGCCCGTGGTTTCCGAAGGGGATCTTGTTTGATGGTGAACTTGTACAAGGCCAGGTCTTCGAGAGATCAAATTCTTCACGACTCCAGACAGTATTCCAGTTGCCACTTTCTCAGACATTTTTGTCATCTTCTTAGCCCTTTTGATCCGCTTGAGCAGCTCGGGGGTGACCTCGGCTTCAGTGTCGCCGGGCTGGATCCTCTTCCTGAGGACCTCGTTCTGCCAGTGGAACCTGTTCACCGTCATCACCCCGCACCAGGGAATTCCCTTGGCCAGGTGCTCTGCGCCCGAGGCGATCGCCTTGGCCACCGAGCCGCCGTACTCCTCGACGTTCGGCGCCACGGCCGTCCAGCTACGCGGTGGGCTCCACCTCGCCACGCACCTTGCCGGCGAGCCCCTCGCTGCCGACGACGGAGTGGACGGAGAACCTGGTGCTGGCGCTGAGGATGCCGTCGAGGCGCAGGTCGGTTTGGAGAGGGTGAGGCCGTAGCGGAGCGGGTCGGGAGGCCGGGTCGTCGGGGGAGGCGGGCACGGCGAGAGCAGGGGCCGGCGGAGGACGCAGCGGAGGCGGAGAGGTCGTGGGTCGGGGACGCGTTGGGGAGGAGGCGAGCGGGGTGAGCGGGCCGGCGAGCTCCGGGGCGGCGGCCGGCGGGGGTAGAGGCGACGGGGACCCGGCGGACGGCGGAGCGGCGAGGAGGGCACGGGGCGAGCGGAGGGCGGCGGCTAGTTGGGGAGGTGGTGGCCGGAGGAGGCCGGCGCGGGCGAGGCCGACCGGAGGCGGGCGGCGGCTCGCCGGAGGCGGGGAGAGCTTGCGGGAGGGGACGGCGACGAGGAGGCGAGGCGGCGCCGCTCGGGGAGAGAGGGAGGTGAGAGCGGGGGAGGTGGGGGAGCTTGATGGAGGGGGGCGCCGGCGATGAGGGAGAAGGGCGAGGAGGCCGAGGAGAGAGGGGGTGGTGCGTCGGTGGGAGGGAGAGGGAGCGAGGCAGACGCGGGGAGAGAGAGGGAGGAGAGCGGCAGGCGCGATGGGTGGGGTCGGGGGCGGGTTCGCTCGGGGGAGGCGGACCTGGGGAGGGGTGCCAGGGGAGGTGGTTGGTTCAGGTGGGGTGGGATCCCGAGTGGGGAGGCAGCGTGTGTGGTGTGCGTGCTGTGTGGTGATGGGTGTGTTGTGAGTGTGTGGCATGAGTGGAAGAGGGAGAGAGAGGTGAGGTGGCGCGATTAGAGTGGTGGGGGGTTTGGGGAGGGGTGAGGTGGCGACATAGGATAGGTTGGGGTGAGGTGGAGGTAGGGTGGGTAGAATAGGTTTGGGTGTAAAAGGGTTTAGGGTGGACCGATTTTTGTACTGGGGGTGGACAACTGGGTCGGATCGGCCCGGTTTGGCCGCCCCCATTAAAATAATTTAATATTTTATTTGTTTAAAACAAGGCTTTTGCAAACCGATAGCAGACAAAACAAAATAATCCGGAGACCCGGGTTTTGTGTTTGAATTAAGACGGGGCGTTTAGAAAACAAATTAGGTTTTCCCGAAAATAGTTTTATGCAAGCAAATGCAAGATGATGACGATGCTCAAATGCAATGTGGCATGATGACATGAGCATGCGGTCATGACGGTGCAATGCACAAAAACAACGCGATTTTCTAGTAGTGGTTTTGCGGGATGCCACAATTCGACACCACTAACAATGGATCTCGCCCTCGAGATCCGCCTCATGGTACCGGGAAGAAGGTCGGTGATCTGCATCTTCTCGCTTCGGGTAGATCATCGCGACACCACTAACAAGAGGTCGTTGTCCGTGATCGTCGAGAGAACACTCCGGGAACAAAAGGTCGAAGGTAGAGGTATCAACAAATAAAGCCACCTCTAGCTTCCGATGGATGGAGTAAAACTGCTGGATCCACTGATTCGATGTGCAAGAGCGAATGATAAGAGTAGTCGGATGGTGATCAGTCCATCGCGCACCCAAACCATTACTCCGCACACGAATAGGCGGATTATGCAACCAACTCTCAGAATTAGACTGAAGATCTCGACAAGCGAGGTTCGGAAACTAGGAGGGATGCAGACTCTGCATCGGATCTGGCGTAGATGATGTCGTCGCCTTGGAAAACACCGGAAGGCACAAACAAGGAACAAAGAATGGTAACACAGTAGACGGATTCCTCAGACAGCATGAACACCGGATGTAGCAACACCGTTACCAAAGGAGGAAGCGAAACCCTGAAGGTGATGGAACCCAACCACGAGAAATCCTGGACTCGAAGAGAGAGAAGAGAGCGGATTCAAAACACGCAGAGGTGAGAGGAGAGCAGCAGAGGGGTAAGGAGTAAAATCAGGCCTAATCAGAACTATCCAACCGATTTTTCAAAAATAGTTTTGACACTCTACTTCGGCCGTTAGCTAGGTTATCCTACAGGCTGGACTTGTGGGGTATCGCAACTGCTGGGCTCTGATACCACTCTGTAACACCCTCAGAATCGACCCTATGCAAGTTTCAGCGATTCCCGCCAAACTCGCATAGAAACGATCCAAAGGTGCCCACCAGGCACTTTCGTGCGGGTGGAAAACGAAGTAATAACATTACACAACAGTCCTCGATGGGACCCACAGAACAGGTATATATACAACACGACTCCATGAGTCAAGAATACAGATATACAGAACAAAGATCCAAATCACCTTGAAAATGATACAGCGTCCGACTACGGACAAGATGCAAATGGGGCTAAGAGCCCTGAAGAATAACCAATGGCGTCCATAACCCTGCCCAGGCCAAGCCGGAAGGGTAACCCTGCTAACGACGTCGAAACCTCAAAACCTGCTTAAACAAAAGGGGTGCCGACAAAGGGCAAAGGAAAAAGAGGAGCGTCAGTACTGAGGCCAGTACACGGCGAGACTAGAATTCGGCGGTCCTCGCCTACATAGGTATGGTGGACTGAAGCGGCAGCGGCAGCATGCACTAAACAACCTATAGAGACTCGATACAACTGTCGGTTATCAGAGAGGGATAAGAAAGACCTATTCGGAACCAACCTGATACTACCACCAAACATACCCATCCTGGTATTTCCCCCTCGAGACCAAACGAGGAAGTCAACCGAGGAACTCACACCGTTGGCAGTTTTAGTTATTCAGTTATCGTTGCAGCAATTACTAGTCAGGTATAGATAATCATCCTGATAAAATAAGCAGTGGGCACTTTTAGTTAACCATTCCGTTGTAGTTGCGACACTTACTAGTCAAATACAATTAGCATGAGATATCCCAAAACCCAGCAGTTGTTGGTACTTTTATTTAGCCATTCCGTTGTAGTTGCAATACTTATTAGTCAGATACAATGGTCGCAAGCGACAACCCAAACAAGCAATTGTTGGCAGTTTTATTTAGACATTCCATTATAGTGAAGCTGATTACTAGTCATTATAAAGCCAAATTTATAGCACTACTTTAGTTATAGTTGTCTATGATTGAGATACTGTGCTCCAAGTCGTCCATAACCGCGGACACGGCTTTCATAAAGTTTTACCCGGCCGGGGTGCACCAATAGCAACACACACACGATCAACCTCGGAAAAACCAAATCAAAACCCAACGACGCTTTCACGACAAAGCAATCACAGGATTCAGAAATATTTCAGGGGGCCACCCCATTGAGTAGACCCGCAACGCAGCTAGCTGACTCCGAGACGGACTCAAGGTTTGCGTCAATGGCTGTAAACGACTGGGAACCCAAAACTGGGCTTGTCGATACCGCGAAAACACTCCGCTTACCTAAACAGTACAGTGTGCTATCCATCGCACAATCGTAAATAAAGCAGTAAAGCATGGCATAAGTACAGGATCGTAAATAAAACCTCAAACTAGTTTGTGGCCCCAAGAAATAAGAATGAATCAAGCTCTGGCTCAGGGGGGCCCATAATTCCCCGTATGTGGATAGCGCGAATATTCAAGGAACAGGTATCAAGTACTCGGGGTCCTACGGGACACAAGTGGACGGTTAACAACCAAATAACATCTATTGCCCACCTGTGCCTCTGCTTACTTACTTCAATTTTAGTTGTTAAACAGTAATTAAAGTGAACAATAAGTAAAGCCATGATCATCTCCAACATTGAACAGGCGGCATCACTCCAACAACTGTGGTACTTGACAACACGCGACAGCATTTGAGCGAGCGACTACGACGCGCAGGTCCTACTATCTACCAAACAACAGGTTATAGGGGGGTGTCCACGGCAATATACGGCTGCAAGGGATATCACGGGTACGGAACTAAAGCATCGCAACACAGATAGCAATAGATCAACAGGAGGGAATAAATACTATAAAAGTAAGATAGGTAGAAAGGGGGGGAGATGCTCGCCTGAAAACATTGCCGAAGGTTCATCCGAAGATCGGGGCGAAGCTCACATCAACTCAACGGCCTTATCCGCGAAGAACCAAAACACTAGAATAAACACCGGATGCAATATTTAATACAACGGCAGAAGATCGGCATGATGCATGTATGATGTATGACATGGCAAAGGTGCGATGCAATTAGGTCATATTAAGTGGAACCGGGGCCCCGACATTTAATTATTAGGTTCATGTTGTTTAACTACCCCGCAAATTAAATGTTGTATTAACTGGGCAAGAGATAGTACCGGTTCGATGCACAAATTTAAATGAGGCCAATATAAGGCTAGATTTGCCCGCATATGGGCCCCATATTGATTATAAGGTGAATCGGCATAAGGCCCCCAAACCACACAAAAATGCATGCATGAACAATTAATATGCGACAAGTTGTATTATATTATGAAATAGGGTTTCGGGAAGGGGTTCACACATTAGAGGGCCTCGACGAACTAGGGGTTCTGGGGTTCGGGGTCGGTCTCAGGGTTCGACGGAAAGGCAGGGTTCGGATCTGGGGTTCGTTCTCGGCGGGATCGTTCTCGGATAACGGAGGTAGGTCTTGTCGCATCCGTGGTCTTCGGGTCATGTCGACGGCCTTGGTGTCCTCGTTGGAGAACTCGGTGTATCCGTGTAGGAGAACTCGAGGTCGATGGCGAACTTGTCCGGTACCGGGGTTTTTCGGAGTTCATGGCGCGGCACCGGGTACGGGATCGGTCTTCGGGTTCGGGGGTCTCGGCGTCCGTGACGAAGATCATGTCGTCCGTGTAGAAGACCTTGGGGTGTCGAGGTATCCGGATCGGTCTTCGGGGTTTGGCACCGAGTGCATCGAATCCATGAAGGACATCATGGGGTTCCGGCTTCAATTGTTGGTAGCGGAAGTGGAGCCCGTGGTTTCCGAAGGGGACCTTGTTTGATGGTGAACTTGTACAAGGCCAGGTCTTCGAGAGATCAAATTCTTCACGACTCCAGACAGTATTCTAGTTGCCACTTTCTCAGACATTTTTGTCATCTTCTTAGCCCTTTTGATCCGCTTGAGCAGCTCGGGGGTGACCTCGGCTTCAGTGTCGCCGGGCTGGATCCTCTTCCTGAGGACCTCGTTCTGCCAGTGGAACCTGTTCACCGTCATCACCCCGCACCAGGGAATCCCCTTGGCCAGGTGCTCTGCGCCCGAGGCGATCGCCTTGGCCACCGAGCCGCCGTACTCCTCGACGTTCGGCGCCACGGCCGTCCAGCTACGCGGCGGGCTCCACCTCGCCACGCACCTTGCCGGCGAGCCCCTCGCTGCCGACGACGGAGTGGACGGAGAACCTGGTGCTGGCGCTGAGGATGCCGTCGAGGCGCAGGTCGGTTTGGAGAGGGTGAGGCCGTAGCAGAGCGGGTCGGGGGGCCGGGTCGTCGGGGGAGGCGGGCACGGCGAGAGCAGGGGCCGGCGGAGGACGCAGCGGAGGCGGAGAGGTCGCGGGTCGGGGACGCGTTGGGGAGGAGGCGAGCGGGGTGAGCGGGCCGGCGAGCTCCGGGGCGGCGGCCGGCGGGGGTAGAGGCGACGGGGACCCGGCGGACGGCGGAGCGGCGAGGAGGGCACGGGGCGAGCGGAGGGCGGCGGCTAGTTGGGGAGGTGGTGGCCGGAGGAGGCCGGCGCGGGCGAGGCCGACCAGAGGCGGGCGGCGGCTCGCCGGAGGCGGGGAGAGCTTGCGGGAGGGGCCGGCGACGAGGAGGCGAGGCGGCGCCGCTCGGGGAGAGAGGGAGGTGAGAGCGGGGGCGGTAGGGGAGCTTGATGGAGGGGGGCGCCGGCGATGAGGGAGAAGGGCGGGGAGGCCGAGGAGAGAGGGGGTGGTGCGTCGGTGGGAGGGAGAGGGAGCGAGGCAGACGCGGGGAGAGAGAGGGAGGAGAGCGGCAGGCGCGATGGGTGGGGTCGGGGGCGGGTTCGCTCGGGGGAGGCGGACCTGGGGAGGGGTGCCAGGGGAGGTGGTTGGTTCAGGTGGGGTGGGATCCCGAGTGGGGAGGCAGCGTGTGTGGTGTGCGTGCTGTGTGGTGATGGGTGTGTTGTGAGTGTGTGGCATGAGTGGAAGAGGGAGAGAGAGGTGAGGTGGCGCGATTAGAGTGGTGGGGGGTTTGGGGAGGGGTGAGGTGGCGACATAGGATAGGTTGGGGTGAGGTGGAGGTAGGGTGGGTAGAATAGGTTTGGGTGTAAAAGGGTTTAGGGTGGACCGATTTTTGTGCTGGGGGTGGCCAACTGGGTCGGATCGGCCCGGTTTGGCTGCCCCCATTAAAATAATTTAATATTTTATTTGTTTAAAGCAAGGCTTTTGCAAACCGATAGCAGACAAAACAAAATAATCCGGAGACCCGGGTTTTGTGTTTGAATTAAGACGGGGCGTTTAGAAAACAAATTAGGTTTTCCCGAAAATAGTTTTATGCAAGCAAATGCAAGATGATGACGATGCTCAAATGCAATGTGGCATGATGACATGAGTATGCGGTCATGACGGTGCAATGCACAAAAACAACGCGATTTTCTAGTAGTGGTTTTGCGGGATGCCACACACACTTTGCTTAAAGCAGTTGTCTGTTGCTTGCAACTTAATACTGGAGGGGGTTTAGATGATAACCCAAAGGTGGACTTTTAGTCATAGATGCAGTTGGATGGCAGTCTATGTATCTTGTTGTATTGTCCAATCGAATCTCATAGGATCTTGATGTCTAGTATTGCATTGTTATGCCTTGCTCAGTCCTGTCAATTGCCCTGCTGTAATTTGTTTACCCAACATGACATGTTTGTTTATCTAAGGAGAACACCTCTAGTGAACTATGGACCCTGGTACAATCTTTACCATTGATATATCTTCCACTATTACTATTTACTTGTTGCAAACCACCATTACCTTCCACACCATACAGTTAATCCTTTGTTACAGCAAACCGGTGAGATTGACAACCTCACTGTTCATTGGGACAAAGTCTTGAGTTTGTGTTGTGCAGGTCTCCAAGTTGCTAGCAACACCTTTGAGTCGTTTCCTTCCTCCTACTGGTTCGATAACCTCGGTTTCTTACTGAGGGAAAACTTGTTGTTGTGCTCATCATACCTTCCTCTTGGGGTCTCCCAACGAAGTGTTCACGCACTCATCAAGGACCAGTGAGACTACGGTTACTTTGGAGGACATGAGCATGATCCTGGCACTCCCTATGGGAACCCTGTGTGCATAAGCACGAATTCATACGGGTGGCATGAGCAGATGGTAAGCCTTATAGGGAAGGATCCACCCATGGCTATAAACAAGAAGGGGAAAGACCAAGGGTCGCTGTCGGGGCAAGTTTTAGTTGGATCATCCAGAATTTCAAGACTTTCCCCGAGGATGCTAATGAGGAGATGATCATGATGTACACTCGTGTGTATGTGTGGTACATCATCACGACGACTCTCTTTTCTGACAGCTGTGGGGATCGTGCTCAGTGGCATTGGCTTAAGGTGCTCACTGTTTTTGAATCTAAGTTTAGTTGGGGTTCGGCGGCGTTGGCCTGGTTGTACATCAGGTAATCACTTCTTTACAAATGTTTCCTATCTCCGCATTATCTAAAAAATATTATTATTATTACTAAACAGTCTATCACTTCATGTGCAGCTGGATGATGCTTATCTTGGGAGCATGGCCGATGGATGCATTGGTGGTTATTTGCTCCTTCTTTCGATGTGGAGCTGGGAACGCTTCCTGGTTGGAAGGCCGAGATTATTGCGTTACAACCCTTATGTTGATGACGGAAATGACCTCATTCTCCCCACATGGGATTACAAGCGGGATGTGGTCTCCGACCTGCCAAGCGACCTAGTGGTGGCGTAGAATAGGCACATCAACGTGTTTGACACGATAACCATGGATTAGGTAATTTCCTTGGGTACGGTCAATTATATGTTTTGAATTTGTAATCTTTGAACTTTACATGAGTGTGGTTGTGTTGTAGGTGACGTGGGAGCCACACGGTCCAAGGGGAAACTTTGGTGTCCCGGACGACTATCGCGTTAACCCGATGTACACGGAAGAAGCCCGTCTGTGGCTAATGCGTTGCCCCGTGGTATGCATGTGGGCTGTTGAGCATCACCAGCCACAACGTGTCATGACCCAGTTTGGGTTATTTCAAATTGTCGCTCCTGAGTGGAAGGACATGGACATAGGGCTCCATGGGTAAGATATTAACTTCCATTGTTAATGCGTTTCCCCATGGTAATATCGTTCAACAAATAACGCTCTAGGACTTGTTGTTGTGTGCAGCTTAGACAGGAAGAAGCAAAGGAAGGAGAAGGATTGGGACAAGCTTCACAGGAAGCACGTTGACAAATTCAAGAGGTGTGTGCTCGAGGCTAAGAAAGCAAAAGGAACAGAGGAAAGGGGCTTCAGTTAGGATTCTTTCAACAACTACATCACATGATTTGTTGTCAATGCGCGTGTGGAGATATACCCACGAGCATTTCGGCAAGAAATCTTGTAGGAGCCATTGTTGTTTGATGATCTTGCAGCTGAACAATACAACAAGATGGTTAGAGAAGGGCGACAAGCCGAATTTGCTCCATTGGTCAACTTCGTGGTAATGTGTGCCAAATGTTTTTTTTCTTCTTGTCCCTTTACACACCTCACACGAATGACTTACTAGTTTATTCTTGTCTATGACAGCACGCAGAGGTAAGAAAGTCCGCTGATGCATGTCAGGAAGCTTTCGAGACATACCCTCGCGGAGAGAAGGGAGAGGGTCTGTTTAGAGGGTTCGTTTATAAGCAGGCCCAACGGTTGAGGTGGCTTTCGAACTTGCTAGGTTGCCGTGACCCCGAGGTGGCAACACTGTCCATGTCATGGTCCAACACGACCCCTACCCCTTTTGGCGATAATCACTCCACATACGAGGACGAGTCGGACACATCAGAGGTAGCAAAGCATTGCATCCCCACTAACCCTTGCATTACTATATGTCCTTACCATTCTTCTTTTGTTGAGAGCCCCAAGATGAAGAAAGCATCGACGATGATATGACATTGGGAACATACACTCGATATAAGGTCCACGAGCTGTCCGACTACATGCTCAAGCCATGGTAACCCAATAAGCCTTACACACCTGACCCTTCCACGGCCAAGGCAAAGAAGGCCAAGAAGACGTACACGGAGGATGATGATGACGAGGAACTGAGGACGAGGAAGCTTCCCTCGAGAAGGGGGCAAGGAAAGAATACGACCATGGCACGTAGAGTAGATGTGGTCTTGTTAGCTTCTGAACTTGTCGCGTAATCAACTAGATGTGAACTTGTTAGCTTTCTGAACTCATCGTGTGAACTTGTAGTGAATCTGCTCTATCGTTGAACTGAAATTGTTAGTACTTGTAATGTAAATTGGCTCTATCGTTTAAAAACTCCTACTTGTTGCCTATGGTACTTGGCTGTCCAAAACTCACTAGAACTTACCATATTGAAACTGTCGAAAACTGTAACCTAGCAGGAAAAATGCTAGCACTAGAACCTAGCAGGAAAGCTAAACTGCAACATAGCAGGAAAGTGCGGCGCCACCACCCATGGCGTCGCACAATACCTAGGGACTTGGTTGTCGGTTACAGGAAGGTGTGGCACCATGAGTGATGGTGTTGCACTGTGCAACGCCAAGAGCCAGCGTGTTGCACAGTGCAACGCCATCACCCATGGCGTTGCACTTTGGAACCAAAGTAGACAGAAGATTCTTTCTATTTTGTTTCCAAAGTGCGGCGCCATGAGTGATGGAATTGCACGGTGCAACGCACCGGCTCGTGGCATTGTAGCATGCAACACCATCGCTCATGGTGCCGCACTTTGGTAAACGAATCGCCAAAACCTTCTGTCTATTTTGTTTCCAAAGTGTGGCACCACTGTGCAACGCCATCCACCATGGTGCCGCACTTTGGAAACAAAATAGACAGAAGGTTTTGGCGATTCGTTTACCAAAGTGCGGCGCCATGGGTTGTGGCTTTGCATGGTGCAACACCATCACTCATGGAGCCGCACACACATGAATCGTTCCCCCAGCCATTCTTCTGTATGTTTCATGGGAAAGTCTCGAACACAAGAACAAGCACAAAAGCCACAGTGGTTGACACATACAAAATAACACGAGGTTCATGACATATTCGTACATAAGAACCTAATACATGGTGTTTTGCCCTTAGGGCTTAAATACTCAAAGTTCGCGAAATGATCAAAGTTTGACATACTCAAAGTCTAGAACACGAGCCTCCTCCATGTCTTCCGTCTACAAGTCTAGAACACGAGACTAATTTCCCTTCTTCTTGCGCTCTTTGTCTTCCTCCATGGAGCACCACGCCGTCAACGGTTCCTTTCCATCTCCGCATCACGAGACTCCTAAGCAATGCGCTTCTCTTCCTTGTGACGCTCGTCCTCACATTGCTTGCGCTTGTTTGCCATATCCTCGTCACGCACATCTTCATGGTACCGGCTTCTAGCTATTGTATGATCGATATCCATGGTAGACTTTGTAGCGTGATCTTGCTCGAGATCTATCCAAGTGTAGTATGGGAATACTAGAGGGGGAGACTATAATAAAATAGTGCATGTTAGTAATATGATATGGAATAGAGGTGGAGAAGTGTAAATTGCTTTGTGCATACCGGTGGAGTATCGTACAGGTTGCGGGTACGCACGTGAGAGCGAGAGTAGTTTGGACACATGAAGAACTTCCTTCCGCAAGTATCAGAATTCTAGTCATTGGACTCCTTAACAATGCAATCATCTTCGTACCAACAAATTGGAACCTCCTTTCCATGGGCCTTGGATGTACGATATGCCCTCAGTGGACTTTCCGCTTGATCGGCGCAAGGTGGCCTAGCATTGTCCCTCCTCTTCATCTCTTCATCCTCCTTCTCCTTTTTCCTCTTCCTCTCTTCCGCTTCATTCTCCTTTTTCCTCTTCCTCTCTTCCTCTTCCTTCTTCCTCTTCATCTCATCCTCTTCCTCCTTCTTTTTCGCCAAGTCACGAGAAAGTTGAACTACCGAATCGAATTCACGAGCAAGTTTCTCCTTCCGCTTCCTTTCTTACTCTTCCTCAACTTCCTTCCTCTTCCTCTCTTCCTCTTCATGTCTTCCTCTTCCTCTTTCTCCTTCCTCTCTCTCACCACCTCCAAAGCGTCCGCCCATAACTTCGAGTAGTTGACACATTTCCCATCATTGTCCTTGTTGGGTTGAGTCTCCATACATATAATAAGAATGAAAGTAAAAGTTAGTAAAGTAAGCATGAATGTGAAAAATAGTGGATTGAATAAAATAAGCATGAAAGGTAGTAAAATATGCATAAATGTGAACATACCTATGATCATACGGATTTGTTCCTACCAAGTAACCTATCATACTAGCCATATTAAAACCACCACACCCTCTTCCTCTTCTAAGCCCAAGTTGTCGACCTCTTTGTTGTCTAGGAACATTGTGGCTTGGTACTTGTTGGCTAGTTCTTGGTTGTCTTGGGACTTTTTGGCTAGTTCTTGGTTGTCTTGGGACTTGTTGGATACCACTAGGTTAGCTTGGGACTTGTTGGCTACCACTAGGTTGGCTTGGGACTTGTTGGCTACCACTCGGTTGGTAGTGCTTGCTTCATTTCCTTTTGCTCTTTTCCTTTGGGAACACTTCCTTGCATTATTCCTTTTACCATTGCACATTCCACACCGGGCTCTCTCACGAGGCTCTTGGAATTGGTCGTTGCCCATTTCTCGACCACCACCACGGCCCCATCCATCCATGTCGCTCCTAAAGCGCTTTGTCTATGTCTTCCACGTCAAATAACCTTCCATTTTAGATTGGTCCATAGTTGAATTCCATGGTATTCCGACCATTGTGATTGGTCCAGGTATGGGTGAAATCTAGGATACCATGTCTTCTTAGTAGTCTCAGTAGAGAACTCGGACTCTCTCACCGTGAGTGGATGATTATAGTCCAAATGTCACATGAGAGACGCCACGAGAAAGTGCGAGCACGCAAGATGAAGCAACGATGGCATTCCACATGTGCACTCATAAGTCTTGATACAGACCTTAAAAGCTCGGCCTCCATGTTGGACACCATCAGCCGTGGTACCTCTGGGCTCCATAACTTGGTAAATTAGCTCGTCATTATCTATTTCTATGACAACTTGGGAATCTGCTTTCCCTGACTAATATTGCATCCAATCATCAACCTTAGGTGGGTACTTGTATTTATACTTGTTCTTGTAGTCCCTTGCAATCCGCCGGTCCATTTCATGTGAGTACTTGAGAAAATACCCATTCATATTGTCGAATGTGTATCTGACTATTGCCGTGATGGGCAATGCATGGACACCTTTGAGCAACTTGTTGAAGCATTCTTCCATGTTTATTGTCATTTGGCCGTACCTCCGGCCACCGTCATCGAAAGCTCATGCCCACTTTTTCCTATCTCCAATGTTCCTATTGATAAACTGTCGACCACCCGCATTGAGTTCTTTGTTCAAGATCAATTTGTTGTACAAGTTTGAGAAATGACGGTCCATGAAAGTCAGGCAACAATCTTGTAGATCATCGAGAAAGTCCTTTCTCTTGCATGCCCTATAGAAGTTTGCACAAAAGTGCCTCATACACCATTGATGCTACAACGGAGCATGGCCGGGAATGTCAATCATCATTGCCTTGAGAATTCCTTGTGTTGGAGATAAGTCCAAGAGGCAATAATAAAGTAGTTATTATAATATCTTCATGCTTGTGATAAATGGTTACATACCATGCTATAATTTTATTAACCGGAAACATTAATACTTGTGTGATTTGTAAACATATAAGAGTCCCTAGTAAAGCCTCTTATTAAACTAGCTTGTTGTTTAATATATGATCATCGTTTCCTAATCATGAACATTGAGATTTTATTAACAACAAGGTCATATCATTAGAAGAATGATGTGATGGACATACTCCTATAGTTAAGCATATCATAAGATCAAGTCATTTAAATAGTTCGCTTGCTATAAGCTTTCTATACATAGTAACCTAAATCCTTTGACCATGAGATAATTTTAATCACCATCACCGGATGGATGCTTTGATGACATCAAACACCACTTCATAATTGGGTGGTTATAAAGGTGGCATTGAGTGTTCAGAAAGTAGGTGTTGAGGCACATGGATCAAGAGTGGGATTTGTCCATCCATATGACGGATATATATACTTTGGGCCCTCTCGGTGGAATGTCGTCCAATTAGCTTCCAAGCATGTGACTGGCTCACAAGGGATCACATATCATAGGAACGAGTAAAAAGTACTTATCAGTAACGACGTTGAACTAGGTATGCAGAGATACCGACGATCAAACCTCGAATAAGTAAAGTATCACAAGACAAAGGGAAATTGGTATCATATGTAAATGGTTTGTTCGATCATCAAGTAATCGTAGAAATATGTGGGAGCCATATGAATTTCTAGATTCCCCTATTGGTTATTGATCGGATAAGAGTCTCAATCATGTCTGCATAATTCATGAACCGTACGGAGACACACTTAAGGATTCTATGTTGTGTAGTAGATATGGAAAGTGAGTAAAGAGACCGGATGTAGTTCGGAGTCTCGGATGGGATCTGGGACATCACGAGGAGATCCGGAATGGTCCGGAGAATGAGATTCATATAAGGAAAGTCCAATTCCAGAAGGTTTCGGTGTTTTCACCGAAATTTTCTAAAAAGGGTCTAGAAGGTCCACCGGTCCGGAAGAGGAAGGGTACATGGATGTGTCATTCCAAAGTGGAATGGTTGCATCATGTGCTAGCTCAATTAGCTGGACACTTGGAAGAGAGAAATCAAACTCTATTTTGAAAGACAAAAATCCAGTTTGAAAAAGTCAAACCGTACCAATGGTTTACAAATGGAGGGAGGGAAGGAATCCTAACTAAGGGAGGATTCCTCCCTCTCCCTTGCGCCGACCACATGAAGTGGAGTTGGGGAAGGACTTCCTCCCCCTTGGTGCCTCCCCACCTATAAAAGGAGGGGTAGGGCACCCCCCTTGAACTCACAAAAAACCCTAGCCCCCGGTCTTGCCCCCCCCCAAGTCGCCACCTCTATGTTGGGCCACGCGGAGATAAAACAAAAATTTCCCCTCTAACGTGGTGATCCCAAGATCTAGCTGAGGTAGAAGGCCACGAGGTTTACCACTAGATGCGCAGTTGCGGATTACTGATGAAGCGCTTCAGTTGATGCAGTGCAGTCCTTTGCGATCCGATCGTCCTGGTGCCGATCGTACAACACCTCTGCTGGTATCCACACGTACAAGGAGGAGCACCGGCGGCGAACTGCTAGGTTCGTAACGACGGTAGGACTACTGTGGAGCTAGGGTTTCCAACACATGGAATGACCTAACCGAACAACGATTAACCTTTCAGGGCTACGGTGCTCCACTATATATAGGGAGTGAACGTGGGCTCTGCTCACGCGGCCCATTCACTGAAGCCCATATAACACTAGTCACCGTGAGTCCAACTCACTAACTCAGTCCTAATCCGGTTTAGGTCCAACCCAACCAGATTACAGGTTCTGATCCAATCCGAACTTGCTCCCGCTCTTAAGTGTGTGACCCTGCAGGCTCATGGCTACTTGGACACGATTGGAGTCCAACTCTCAATCGATCAGTCGGTAGCGGCTCCTAGCAGAACGTGCTGACTCCCAAGTACCAAAGAGTCATGACGACTTGCCTTTCCAATGCGACTTACGTCCGAGTCCCTTTTTCCTCACGATATACCTTGTCAGACTATAGGCGAATATTTGTCATCCCTTAAATAGTCCGACTCTCTTCTCGATCCGAGATAAGTGATTCACCCGACTAACTCTTAGTCGATCGCCTCGGTTAACACTTAACCGAGTCGTGCATGGCCATGCTTTCCGAATCATATCTCACGAGAGGGCCTAGAGAATATCTCTCCAAGTGGAGGGGCAAAATCCCATCTTGGTTATTCACATCACACAGCTTGATTCTCAGTCGACCCGAACTCTGCCTTTATAACTGCCCAGTTACGGATCAGCGTTTGACAGAACCTAAGTCGGTGATCCTCAACTCGGACTATGCAATAACCTCAGGTCTAAGGATTACATTGATTGAGATATACAAATGACAACTTGTTTGTTGTACCTTAATATGGGTCAATCCGACTCGCTAAACTCTTTAGCCGAGTCTGTGTAAGTTGGAATAGCATCTCCATGCCCATGACAAGTGGAACCGAGTCATCAAGCCAACTTTCACATTGGTCTAATTTGTGTGTCCAGCACAACCTCAATGACCAAGGATATTTAGTACAAACAACATGAATGCATAGTTCCACAACTGAATCACATGTTCAATGATACACATCAGATGTTTATACAAGGACTACTTAATATCTTTATGAATACAATGGGAAATATCATCATACGTGATTGCCTCTAGGGCATATTCCCAACAGTCTCCCACTTGCACTAGAGTCAATCTTCCGACATCACATGTCTAAGCATCTAATGCCCATGGCTCTTAGGTGCGCATCATGCTTCGGCTGTGGTAACGGCTTTGTCAACGGATCCGCAATATTTGCATCCGTGTGTACCTTGCATAACTTGATATCACCCTGATACACGAACTGGTGAATCAGGTGGTACCGCATGAGTATGTGCTTGTTCTTCTGGTGTTTTCTAGGTTCCTTGGCTTGTGCAATAGCACCATTGTTGTCACAATACACGTCTAACGGATTGGACGAGCCCTGAACCACACCAAGATCCATGAGGAAATTCCTCATCCAAACAGCTTCCTTTGCTGCCTCCGAGGCGGCAATATACTCTGCCTCTGTTGTAGATGCAGACACAGTCTCTTGCTTGGAACTCTTCCAGCTCACAGCACCTCTGTTTATAATAAACACATATCCGGATTGTGAACGAGAATCATCAGAGTCGGTAAGATAACTCGCATCCGTGTAACCCTTTACACTGAGTTCATCTTCACCACCATAAACCAAAAACATATCCTTAGTCCTTCTCAAGTACTTTAGGATATTTTTAGCCGTTGTCCAGTGGATTTCTCCTGGATCATCCTGGTATCTTCTCATAACACTTAGAGAATATGAAACATCTGGCCTAGTACAAATCATGGCATACATGATGGATCCAACTGCAGAAGCATACGGAATCGCACTCATCCGACTTCGCTCATCAGTTGTCGAAGGACACTGAGTCTTGCTAAGTTTTACACCATGGGACATCGGTAAGAACCCCTTCTTAGACGATTCCATGTTGAACTTCTTCAACACTTTGTCCAAATAAGTACTAGGACTCAATCCAATGAGTTGTCTTGATCTATCTCTATAGATCCGGATTTCGAGAATATATGTTGCCTCACCCAAGCCTTTCATTGAGAAACTCCTTTCCAATGATTCCTTGGTTTCTTGCAACATCTGGACATCATTTCCAATCAATAATATGTCATCCACATATAAGATTAGAAAGTTTACTTTGCTCCCAAACTTCTTGTATAAACAAGAATCATGATCACGCTTGATGAAGCCAAACGATTTGACTACATCATCAATGCGAATATTCCAACTCCGAGATGCTTGCTTCAACCCATAAATGGATTTCTGAAGTTTGCATACCTTGTCAACATTAGCCGGATCGACAAAACCCTCGGGCTGTATCATATACACGTCCTCGGTTAAATTTCCGTTAAGGAAATCCGTTTTGACATCCATCTGCCATATCTCATAGTCGAAATAGGCTGTTATAGCTAACATGATCCGAACCAATTTAAGCATCGCTACAGGCGAGAAAGTCTCGTTGTAATCAACTCCTTGTATTTGTCGGAACCCCTTCGCGACAAGGCGTGCTTTATAGATGGAAACATTTCCATCCATATCAGTTTTCTTCTTAAAGACCCATTTGCACTCGATGGGTCTTGCACCGTCTGGCAGATCAACCAAGTTCCAAACTTGATTTTCATCCATGGACTTTAACTCAGATCTCATGGCTCCAAGCCATGACTCGGAATCAGATCCCACCATCGCTTCCGAATAATTTGCTAGCTCATCACTGTCTAACAGTAACACATCACGAACACTAAGTAATCTTGCCGATCTTCGTAGTACAGGTGTTGCTGCCAGCTCAGCTTCCACGACCGGCTCAACCTCAAAGGTTTTTGCTGACTCGCTACTGTAAGATCCCTCCTTTATAAAGGAAAAGGATCCCTGTGATTGCAATGCTAGTACCTGGATCAATGCTAGCATCCACAGTTTAAGATGAAGTACATAGAAACAAAGGTCATTATTACAGTCATTCCAGAGACAAACATAGTCCTTACAACTCCAAGGCCACAGGCCTAATACAAGAGTTTGAATAAGTAAATAAATAAAAGTCTTCATCTTCATGTGCCATAGGCAAACATGTTGAGTGTAGACTCATGACTCCTAATCCTCATCAGAGTAACCTGCAACATCACAAGTTACAGCCACAGTGGGTCAATACATTGGAATAGTATTGGCAAGTGATACCTTAGTATAATTTAGGTGGACTAGATACTATATGCAAATTTGGCTAAGTGTATCTTGGCTTGCTTTGCTCAAAATAGGTTTTTCCTATTAGTTGAAATCACTAAGTTTTTCTTTGTCAAAACTTTTCCCAAGGAACCACCAATAGACATTGAGGTCCTTCACCCTTGTTCACCCACAAGTTTTTTACTTAGAAATTTGGATGAGGAGATTCTTGATAGCTTCCATGTCTTGATGCTCAAGTTGTCCTTTTCCAGGGACATGGCTAAGTACTTAGATTCTTCCATCTGCAGAGGTTGTGCACTTTTCCCACCAGACTTGATTTTCACCAAGACAGGACCTTTCAGAAGTCTTCCCTTAGACCAAATGGACGCGTTCCAACCTATCATCCCACTACCACCAACTGTCCAAATGGCTAAGTTCTAGCAACCTATGTGATCCAGGCAGAGCCCATATTGCCAAGTGGCTGCACTAGAAGCTTCTTAACACTTGGCCTCTAAAATCTCTTTTTTCCTGGGTGGATTTCTACAAGTGAGATACACAAGGTAAACCATAGAAATGGGCCTTGTGTAACCACTCAACATAAACCATTCCTTCCATTCCACCCAGGTGTTTCATTTACTTAGTTGTTTTATTAGGCAAAACACAAGTCAAAAGACTTAGAAATATTTTCATCATAGCATGTGTATTTCACCAACCCTTGGTTGCTACTAGCTAGGCTAAGCATGGCATATATAAGAATCTTAACTTAGAAATTTCCTAGCAATTCTACAACTACTAGGATTTCCCAACATGGCATATAAGCAAAAATATAGCATGCAAGACTAACAAAATATTTCTAATGCTTAGTAGAAAACATAGGGATAACAATATTCATGAAGCACCACTTGCCTTGGTAGTTTGGAGAGTAGCTACACTCCTCACAATCACAATCACTAGCACCAAAATCTACACGAAGAATCATAGCCACAAATCACATACAAAACATATACAAACAAAATTATATGAATGCATGCAATATGATATGTGATGATTTTTAAAAATCAACAAAGCAAGTATACAGTACTGGTTCATAAACAAGTTAAAAACTTGCCAAACAACATTTATTTAAACCCTAAAACATTTCTTAAACAATTCATATACTCAAATTAGTCCTACACAAGTTTCTGCAAATAAAACCATTTTAACAGAAGCAAAACATTAAACACATTACATATTTAGAAAGGGCTTGCTCTCCTGATTCCATTGATATAAAATTTGTCAAATTCTAACGTGGGGATCTAAAGTTATAGCCAAAGCAAATTCAAACATCTAATAGATTTAAATCCTGTTTTTAAACCTAAACAGCTGCCACGCGTCTTAATCTGATTGGCGCGTACCGGTTCGCGTTGGATCACGCTTCTGAGCCGCTGGATGTGACTTAATCGCACGGCCCAGATCTACTCGTAACGCTTCGGTAAGTGATCTAATCTCACGCGCTGGATCCAGATCCAACGGCCCTGGATCAAACGACCATAGCTGGGCGGCGCTGGCGGTGGCTACTGGCAGCGGCGAGCTCTGCCTACGGCGGAGCGGCGCTACAGGTGGCTTTGGGGTCGTCGGAGATGCTTACCAGAAACGTGACGACGCGCTGATGCTCAACCTGGCGACGGCTTGGCAAGGGGCGCACGGACACAGTCGCTGGAGCTCGTCGGAGTTGCGGGCGGCGTCTGTTGCTTGCTGTTGAGGTCGTTGCCGAGGCTCTGCGTCAACCTAGCACAAGCCAGAGGGTTTAGGAGATGCGCAAGGGCCTGGCGAACAAGACAGTACCAAAGGGGAGGCAAGGGGCGGTCTCATCTTACCTGAATCGCACGTCGGAGTCGAGCGGCGGCTCAGGTGCTCGCGGGTGAGAACGAGGACGTCGCTCTGGGTCATGAGAAAGCAAACGGAGGGCATTAGCGGATGCGCAAGGTCATGCTGGTCACAGTGGTTTGAACTAGAGGCAGAGGGGCGGTCTGTGCTTACCGAGATTCGTCGCTGGAGTGCGTCTGTCTGCGGCGGCACAAGGGCAATTGCGGGCAACCTGGGGGTGTATTTGTCTGGCTTTGTTGGGGGAAATGGCCGCGGTGCAGAGGGGGTCTTATAGCCAGAGCGGGGGTGAGGATCGCGCGGCGTATCAATGGCAATTAAGCGCGTACTGATTGCGGCGAGGTAACGGCGGAGCGAGCGTTGCGGCCGCGCGTGATTGACGACGAAGACGACGTGGTCGCAGGGTCCACTCGTCAGCGAGTTAAACAGAGGGGAGGTGGGGTCGCATGGTCAGTGACCTGGTGGGTTCGTCCGTGAGTGAGCGAGAGAGAGAGGGAACCCGGGTGGGCTAACTAGGCTGGATTCGTAGTTGGGCCAGATAGGTAGCGCTGGCCTTTTTCTATTTCTTTTCTTCTTTTCTTTTTCTGTTTTGATTTTCTGAAATGATTTTCAAATCCAAATCATATGAGTTTGAATTCAAATCTTCTCTAGGTTTTTATTCAGCAAACCTTGCACTCAAATGTGTGTCAAACACTACTGATCAATCAAAACACTTTGATCAAATGAAAATAAAAATAAAACCAAGCCTTGATGTGATATATTCAATAGGCATAATATTGGTTTTATTTGTTTATTTTGTTTTGAAACTTTGTTTAAACTTTTGATGGTGCCTAAGTTTGAATTTCAAGCCTTACTGAATCAAAAACAAGTACTCTTCTCATTGGAAGATAGCATTAAGGCTAGAGCAAACTTACATGAAATAATAAGCATATAAGCTTCTATTTTGAAATGATTTGTTTGAAATGAAATTCATATGATCATGGATGCATGGATGATATGCATGAGTTTGAAACATGATTTTAGGGATGTTACAAATCTAACCCCCTTAAGGTGAATCTCGCCCTCGAGATTCGGATTGGCTAGCAAATAGGTGAGGGTGGTCTTTCCGAAGATCATCTTCTCTTTCCCAAGTTGCTTCCTCTTCGGAATGATGGTTCCACTGAACTTTGCAAAACTTGATAGTCTTAGTCTGTGTGACTCTTTCTGCGGTCTCAAGAATCTTGATAGGCTTCTCCTCATAAGTAAGATCACTCTCCAACTGAACCTCCTCCAAAGGTATAGTATCCTTCAAAGAAGTTTCTTCCATTTCTGGATGACATTTCTTAAGCTGACTCACATGAAAGACATTATGAACAGTTGACAAAGACTCTGGCGGCTCAATTTCATAAGCAACCTCTCCTTTACGACTCAGAATCTTGAATGTTCCAACATATCTCGGGGCCAACTTTCCTTTGACTCCGAACCTCTTCACTCCACAAAGTGGTGACACTCTAAGATAAGCTCTATCACCAACTTCGTAGGTGACTTCTCTACGCTTAGGATCTGTGTAGCTTTTCTGTCGGGACTGTGCTATTTTCAATCTGTCCTTAACAAACTTGACCTTCTCTTCGGCTTCTTTGATAAGTTCTGGTCCGAACAAACTTCTTTCTCCCACACCATTCCATAACAATGGGGTGGTACATTTTCTCCCGTAGAGAAACTCAAATGGTGCCATCTCAATGCTGGCTTGATAACTGTTGTTATAAGAAAATTCTGCGTAAGGCAGACTTTCATCCCAACAGGCTCTATAGTCTAGGGCACATGCCCTCAACATGTCTTCAAGAATCTGATTAGTCCTTTCTGTTTGTCCATCAGTTCGAGGATGAAAAGCAGTACTGAATTTCAACCTTGTTCCCAATGACTCATGTAGCTGTCTCCAAAAATGGGAAGTGAATTGAGTTCCCCTATCAGACACAATACTCTTGGGCACTCCATGTAGACATACAATTCTACTCATATAGATTTTGGCCAACTTAGCACTTGTATAAGTTGTCTTCATGGGTATGAAATGAGCCACTTTAGTTAGGCGATCCACTACTACCCAAATAGAATTGTATCCTGACCGGGTCCTTGGTAATCCGGTAATGAAATCCATACCGATCTTGTCCCACTTCCAATCAGGGATAGGTAGTGGTTGAAGCAAACCTGCTGGTTTCTGATGTTCCGCTTTCACCCTACTACACACATCACACAAAGCAATATGTTCGGCGATGTCCTTCTTGAGATTATTCCACCAAAATTTTCCTTCATGTCCATGTACATTTTGGTGTTACCCGGATGAATGGAATACGGAGAGTTGTGTGCTTGCAAAATCAGTTTCCGAAGCTCCGGATCTTGTGGAACACAGATACGTTTCCCATGCCATAAAGTACCCTGTTCGTCTTCATGGAATCCTTTGGCTTTTCCTTTGCCAATCTTTTCCTTAATTTCTTCAATTTCCTTATCAATCTTCTGGGCTTCTTTGATCTTGTCCAACAGAGTGGGTTGAATATCCAAATACATGAGATGTACTTCGGGCACAATCTCCAATCTGAGATCTCTAAATTGGGCACACAAATCATCTGGAAATTCTCCCTTAGTAAGGCCATTCACAAAGACCTTACGGCTTAAAGCATCCGCTACAACATTTGCTTTACCAGGATTGTAACACCCTCAGAATCGGCCCTATGCAAGTTTTAGCGAGACCCGCCAAACCCGCATAGAAACGATTCAAAGGTGCCCACCAGGCACTTTCGTGCGGGTGGAAAACGAAGTAATAACATTACACAACAATCCTCGATGGGACCCACAGAACAGATATATATACAACAGCGACTCAACGAGTCAAGAATACAGATATAATGTACAAAGATCCAAATCACCTTGAAAATGATAGGGCGTCCGACTACGGACAAGATGCAAATGGGGCTAAGAGCCCTGAATAATAACCAATGGCGTCCATAACCCTGCCCAGGCCAAGCCGGAAGGGTAACCCTGCTAACGACGTCGATCTCAAACCTGCTTAGACAAAAGGGGTGCCGACAAAGGGCAAAGGAAAAAGAGAGAGCGGTCGGTACTGAGGCCAGTACACGGCGAGGCTAGAATTCGCCGGTCCTCGCCTACATAGGTATGGTGGACTGAAGCGGCAGCGGCAGCATGCATTAAACACCCTATAGAGACTCGATAAAACTGGCGGCTATCAGAGAGGGGTAAGAAAGACCTATTCGGAACCAACCTGATGCTACCATCAAACAAACCCATCCTGGTGTTTCCCCCTCGAGACCAAACGAGGAAGTCAACCGAGGAACTCACACAGTTGGCAGTTTTATTTATTCAGTTATAGTGGCGGCAATTTACTAGTCAAATATAGATAGTCATCCTGGTAAAATAAGCAGTGGGCAGTTTTAGTTATCCATTCCGTTGTAGTGGCAACACTTACTAGTCAGATACAATTAGCATGAGATATCCCAAAACCCAGCAGTTGTTGGTACTTTTATTTAGCCATTCCGTTGCAGTGAAGCTGATTACTAGTCATATCGGATACAAGTCAAATTATAGCAGTAAACTTTAGTTATAGTTGTCTATGATCGAGACCTGTGCTCCAAGTCATCCATAACCGCGGACACGGCTTCTCGAAAAGATTTAACCCTGCAGGGGTGCACCAAAGTATCCACACGCACTTCGACCCTTTTTGCCAGATCAGTTAACATACACCCATCGGTATGTCGGCGGGGCCTAAGTCATGACGTTTCCCAGACCCAAAGCAAGCACGGGGGGCCACCCCACTAAGTACACCCGCAACGAAGTCGGCCGGTCTCCGAGACGGACTCAGGGTTTGGGTGGACGGCTGTAAACGAATGGGAACCCGAAAACTCGGGCTTGTCGATACCGCGAAATCGTGTCCCGATCCTAAACAGTACAGTGTGCTCCTCGCACAATCGTAAATAATACAGTAAAGCATGGCATAAGTACAGGATAGTAAATAAAACCTCAAACTAGTTTGTGGCCCCCAGTACAATACTTTGAAATCAGGTACTAAATCGATGGGGTGACCATACATCCCACATGTGGTTAGCGCGCTCGATCTCGGAACAGGTGTCAAGAACTCGGGGTCCTACGGGACACAAGTGGACGGTCAACAACCAAATAACATCTATTGCCCACCTGTGCCTCTGCTTACCTACTTCAATTTTAGTTATTAAACAATAATTAAAGTGAACGATAATTGAAGCCATGATCATCTCCAACATTAAACAAGCGGCAATGCTCCAACAACTGTGGTACTTGACGCCACGCAACAGCACTTGAGCAAGCGACTACGACGCGCAGGTCCAAGTATCTACCAAACAACAGGTAATAGGAGGTGTCCAAGGCAATATAAGGCTACAAGGGATATCACGGGTACGAAAACTAGAGCAACGCAACACAGATAGAAATAGATCAACAGGAGGGAATAAATACTATAAAAGTAAGATAGGTAGAAAAGGGGAGATGCTCGCCTGAAAACATTGCCGAAGGTTCATCCGAAGATCGGGACGAAGCTCACATCAACTCAACGGCCTTATCCGCGAAGAAGCAAAACACTAGAATAAACACCGGATGCATTATTTAATACCACGGCAGAAGATCGGCATGATGCATGTATGATGCATGACATGGCAAAGATGTGATGCAATTGGGCAATATTAAGTGGAACCGGGGTCCCGCCAATTAATTAATAGGTTCATGTTGTTTATCTACCCCGCAGATTAAAGGTTGTAATAACAGGGCAAGATAAGTTACCGGTTCGCTACACAAATTTAAATGAGGCCAATATAAGACTAGATTTGCCCGCATATGGGCCCCATATTTAATTATATGGTGAATCGGCATAATGCCCCCAAACCCCCATGATATGTGTGCAAATATGAACATTTTAATATGCAACAAGTTTAGATATTATTATAATATAGGGCTCGGGAAGGGAATCACACATTAGGGGGTCGGTGATCTTGGTTCCGGGGGGTTCGGGGTTTGTCTTAGGGTCCGGATCTGGGGTTCGGTCTCGACGGGATCGTTCTCGGATAACGGAGTAGATCTTGGCGTTCCGTGAAGAAGGACTTGGTTCGGCGTCGGGGCGCATCGGATTCGTTCTGGTCGGTGTCGATCTTGTCGGGTCATCGCCATCAAGTCGGTCTTGGCATTCGGGGTGAAGAACTTGGCATCCTCGAGGAAGTACTTGTCGTATCCGTGAAGAAGATCATGTCGGTCCACGGGGTTCGGTCTTCGGGGTTCGACGGGTGTCTTGGCGTCCCATGAAGGCATCCTCGGTGCTCCGTGTGGAAGGCATCGGGGCCTCCGGGTAGGAGAACATGGAGTTCCGAGGGGTTCGGTCCCGTGAGGAAGATCTTGGGGTTCGGTCTTTAAACACCAGGATCGGTCTTCGGACGTCGGGATCAGGCTTTGGTTTCCATGAAGGGGAGCTTCGGACTCCGAATTTGTGGTCGATGGAGAACTCGGATGGCGCCGGGGGTTCACCGGATCTGCCTATTCGATGTCGATCTTGGCGGTTACTTGTCCAAGTTGTTGTTCTCGGTATTTTACATCAACCAACACAACTAGCAAGGACAGGGAGCCAGCAGAATAGTGGCGTCAACGCCCAGATTCTCGCAACTTGACAACATCAAGAGACTACACGGGCAGGGACTCCATAGGCGCACAGGGCAGACCCACACGGAACGATGCGGGCGACTGCGCCAACGCGGTGCCGCGGTCACGCTCGAACGACGGGTACTGGCCGAAGGTGGGAGGCGGCGGGAGCGGCGATGCTAGGGCCGGCTCGCCAGGCAGCGACGACGGCGCCCTGGATGCAGACGATGGAGAGCGGCAGCGGGCGACGGGTAGGAGAGGACGGCCACCCCAGGCGGCGGAGCTCGCACCGGTGGAGGCGGCCGGAGGCGGGCAGCGGCAGAGCGGCAGGGGCGCCCTGCAGGGGCTCGGCTCGAGGAGTCGACGCGCGGACTCAGGCGAGGAGGCGCAGATGACGAGGAAACCGGCTCGGACGCGCGGGCGGCTCGACGGTCGCAGCAGGGCCGCTGCGGCGAGGTTCAGAGTTTGCGGGAGGAGGACGGGTCGACGGCAGGGCGCGGGTTCCGGCGAGGCGGAGGCGGGCGGCGAGCTCGGGGATGCACGCGGGACGGAGGAGAGGGTCGGGGCGGAGGGCGGTGGGGAGGGGACGCGACGAGGCCAGCGAGGTGCCGCGAGGAGGCCGCGAGGTCGATGGCGAGGGAAGCCTGGCGGCGCAGGAGATGAGGACGACGGGGTGGGGGTCGAGCGGGGTGGGGCTCGGGTGAGGGAGGCGTCGGTGGGGAGGTTGGTGGGGAGAGAGAGTAGCGGTTCACGGGGTGGGGCCGGGCCCAGGGGTGGTTGCTTTGCGTGTGCAGGTGGTGTCGGTGTGGCGTGCGTGCTCTGTGTGTGTGGTGTGCGTGTGGCGGGGTGGGGCCCAGAGGAGGGTGGACTCAGTCTGAGTGGGAGAGGGAGCTGTGGCCAGGTGGCGGGCTAGGATTGGTTAGGGGAGAGAGGAGAGATGAGGTGGCGAGAGGGGATTGGAGGGGGTGAGGTGGAGGGGGCTGGGTAGATTAGATCTGGGTAGCAAAAGGTTTTTGGGTAGGCTGGGTTTTTGTACTGGGGGTGGCCGACTGGGTCGGATCGGCCTGGTTTGGCTGCCCCCCAAAAATAATATAAAATTTTATGTATTGTTTAAAAAAGACTTGTGCAATTTATTTTTAGACAAACAAAATATCCGGAAGGGTCCGGGGATTATTTTGAATAGAGGGGGATCTTTGTAGAAAGCAAAAGTAGGTTTTAACAAAATAGTTTCAGTCAATGAGATGCATGATGATGTCATGATGATGCACAAAACAAAAATACCAAGCGATTTTCTAGTAGTGGTTTTTGCGGGATGCCACAATTCGACACCACTAACAATGGATCTCGCCCTCGAGATCCGCCTCATGGTACCGGGAAGAAGGCGGCGATCTGAATCTTCTCGCTGCGCGTAGATCCTCGCGACACCACTAACAAGAGGTCGTTGTCCGTGATCGTCGAGAGAACACTCCGGGAACAAAAGATCGAAGGTAGAGGTATCAACAAATAAAGCAACCTCTAACTTCGATAGAAGGTGAGAAAAGATGCGGCCTATCCCACTTCAATGTACAAGAGCGAATAGAAAGGGTAGTCGGCATGGGGGCCAATCCATCACGCACCCAAACTATTACTCTGCACAATTCAGTAGAAAAGCGTGCAACCATTCTCGGAATCAGACTGAAGATCTCGACAATCGAGGTTCGGAAACAAAGGAGTGATGCAGACTCTGCATCGGATCTAGCGTAGATGATGTCGTCGCGTCAGAAAACACTGGGAGGCACAAACAAGGAACAAAGGATGGTACCACAGATAAAGGATCACTCAGATAGCATGAAGAACGGATGTAGAAACACCGTTACCAAAGGAGGAAGCAAAACCCTGAAGGTGCGACGGAAACCCAACCACGAGAAATCCTGGACTCGAAGAAAAGATGAGAGAGGAGATTCAAAACACGCAGGGATGAGAGGAGAATAGCAGAGGGGTAAGGAGTAAAATCAGACCTAACCAGAACTATCCAACCGATTTTGCAAAAATAGTTTTGACACTCTACTTCGGCCGTTAGCTAGGTTATCCTACAGGCTGGACTTGTGGGGTATCGTAACTGCTGAGCTCTGATACCACTCTGTAACACCCTCAGAATCGGCCCTATGCAAGTTTTAGCGAGACCCGCCAAACCCGCATAGAAACGATTCAAAGGTGCCCACCAGGCACTTTCGTGCGGGTGGAAAACGAAGTAATAACATTACACAACAGTCCTCGATGGGACCCATAGAACAGATATATATACAACAGCGACTCAACGAGTCAAGAATACAGATATAATGTACAAAGATCCAAATCACCTTGAAAATGATAGGGCGTCCGACTACGGACAAGATGCAAATGGGGCTAAGAGCCCTGAAGAATAACCAATGGCGTCCATAACCCTGCCCAGGCCAAGCCGGAAGGGTAACCCTGCTAACGACGTCGATCTCAAACCTGCTTAGACAAAAGGGGTGCCGACAAAGGGCAAAGGAAAAAGAGAGAGCGGTCAGTACTGAGGCCAGTACACGGCGAGGCTAGAATTCGGCGGTCCTCGCCTACATAGGTATGGTGGACTGAAGCGGCAGCGACAGCATGGATTAAACACCCTATAGAGACTCGATAAAACTGGCGGCTATCAGATAGGGGTAAGAAAGACCTATTCGGAACCAACCTGATGCTACCATCAAACAAACCCATCCTGGTGTTTCCCCCTCGAGACCAAACGAGGAAGTCAACCGAGGAACTCACACAGTTGGCAGTTTTATTTATTCAGTTATAGTGGCGGCAATTTACTAGTCAAATATAGATAGTCATCCTGGTAAAATAAGCAGTGGGCAGTTTTAGTTATCCATTCCGTTGTAGTGACGACACTTACTAGTCAGATACAATTAGCATGAGATATCCCAAAACCCAGCAGTTGTTGGTACTTTTATTTAGCCATTCCGTTGCAGTGAAGCTGATTACTAGTCATATCGGATACAAGTCAAATTATAGCAGTAAACTTTAGTTATAGTTGTCTATTATCGTGACATGTGCTCCAAGTCATCCATAACCGCGGACACGGCTTCTCGAAAAGATTTAACCCTGCAGGGGTGCACCAAAGTATCCACACGCACTTCGACCCTTTTTGCCAGATCAGTTAACATACACCCATCGGTATGTCGGCGGGGCCTAAGTCATGACGTTTCCCAGACCCAAAGCAAGCACGGGGGGCCACCCCACTAAGTACACCCGCAACAAAGTCGGCCGGTCTCCGAGACGGACTCAGGGTTTGGGTGGACGGCTGTAAACGACTGGGAACCCGAAAACTCGGGCTTGTCGATACCGCGAAATCGTGTCCCGATCCTAAACAGTACAGTGTGCTCCTCGCACAATCGTAAATAATACAGTAAAGCATGGCATAAGTACAGGATAGTAAATAAAACCTCAAACTAGTTTGTGGCCCCCAGTACAATACTTTGAAATCAGGTACTAAATCGATGGGGTGACCATACATCCCACATGTGGTTAGCGCGCTCGATCTCGGAACAGGTGTCAAGAACTCGGGGTCCTACGGGACACAAGTGGACGGTCAACAACCAAATAACATCTATTGCCCACCTGTGCCTCTGCTTACCTACTTCAATTTTAGTTATTAAACAATAATTAAAGTGAACGATAATTGAAGCCATGATCATCTCCAACATTAAACAAGCGGCAATGCTCCAACAACTGTGGTACTTGACGCCACGCAACAGCACTTGAGCAAGCGACTACGACGCGCAGGTCCAAGTATCTACCAAACAACAGGTAATAGGAGGTGTCCAAGGCAATATAAGGCTGCAAGGGATATCACGGGTACGAAAACTAGAGCAACGCAACACAGATAGCAATAGATCAACAGGAGGGAATAAATACTATAAAAGTAAGATAGGTAGAAAAGGGGAGATGCTCGCCTGAAAACATTGCCGAAGGTTCATCCAAAGATCGGGACGAAGATCACATCAACTCAACGGCCTTATCCGCGAAGAAGCAAAATACTAGAATAAACACCGGATGCATTATTTAATACCACGGCAGAAGATCGGGCATGATGCATGTATGATGCATGACATGGCAAAGATGTGATGCAATTGGGCAATATTAAGTGGAACCGGGGTCCCGCCAATTAATTAATAGGTTCATGTTGTTTATCTACCCCGCAGATTAAAGGTTGTAATAACAGGGCAAGATAAGTTACCGGTTCGCTACACAAATTTAAATGAGGCCAATATAAGACTAGATTTGCCCGCATATGGGCCCCATATTTAATTATATGGTGAATCGGCATAATGCCCCCAAACCCCCATGATATGTGTGCAAATATGAACATTTTAATATGCAACAAGTTTAGATATTATTATAAAATAGGGCTCGGGAAGGGAATCACACATTAGGGGGTCGGTGATCTTGGTTTCGGGGGGTTCGGGGTTTGTCTAAGGGTCCGGATCTGGGGTTTGGTCTCGACGGGATCGTTCTCGGATAACGGAGTAGATCTTGGCGTTCCGTGAAGAAGGACTTGGTTCGGCATCGGGGCGCATCGGATTCGTTCTGGTCGGTGTCGATCTTGTCGTCACGAAGATCTTGTCGGGTCATCGCCATCAAGTCGGTCTTGGCATTCGGGGTGAAGAACTTGGCATCCTCGAGGAAGTACTTGTCGTATCCGTGAAGAAGATCATGTCGGTCCACGGGGTTCGGTCTTCGGGGTTCGACGGGTGTCTTGGCGTCCCATGATGGCATCCTCGGTGCTCCGTGTCGAAGGCATCGGGGCCTCCGGGTAGGAGAACATGGAGTTCCGAGGGGTTCGGTCCCGTGAGGCAGATCTTGGGGTTCGGTCTTTAAACACCGGGATCGGTCTTCGGACGTCGGGATCAGGCTTCGGTTTCCATGAAGGGGAGCTTCGGACTCCGAATTTGTGGTCGATGGAGAACTCGGATGGCGCCGGGGGTTCACCGGATCTGCCTATTCGATGTCGATCTTGGCGGTTACTTGTCCAAGTTGTTGTTCTCGGTATTTTACATCAACCAACACAACTAGCAAGGACAGGGAGCCAGCAGAATAGTGGCCTCAACGCCCAGATTCTCGCAACTTGACAACATCAAGAGACTACACGGGCAGGGACTCCATAGGCGCACAGGGCAGACCCACACGGAACGATGCGGGCGACTGCGCCAACACGGTGCCGCGGTCACGCTCGAACGACGGGTACTGGACGAAGGTGGGAGGCGGCGGGAGCGGCGACGCTAGGGCCGGCTCGCCAGGCGGCGACGACGGCGCCCTGGATGCAGACGATGGAGAGCGGCAGCGGGCGACGGGTAGGAGAGGACGGCGACGGCGATGTTGTCCACCCCGGGCGGCGGAGCTCGCACCGGTGGAGGCGGCCGGAGGCGGGCAGCGGCAGAGCGGCAGGGGCGCCCTGCAGGGGCCCGGCTCGAGGAGGCGATGCGCGGACTCGGGCGAGGAGGCGCAGATGACGAGGAAACCGGCGCGGACGCGCGGGCGGCTCGACGGTCGCAGCAGGGCCGCTGCGGCGAGGTTCGGAGTTTGCGGGAGGAGGACGGGTCGACGGCAGGGCGCGGGTTCCGGCGAGGCGGAGGCGGGCGGCGAGCTCGGGGATGCACGCGGGACGGAGGAGAGGGTCGGGGCAGAGGACGGTGGGGAGGGGACGCGACGAGGCCAGCGAGGTGCCGTGAGGAGGCCGCGAGGTCGATGGCGAGGGAAGCCTGGCGGCGCAGGAGATGAGGACGACGGGGTGGGGGTCGAGCGGGGTGGGGCTCGGGTGAGGGAGGCATCGGTGGGGAGGTTGGTGGGGAGAGAGAGGAGCGGTTCACGGGGTGGGGCCAGGCCTAGGGGTGGTTGCGTTGCGTGTGCAGGTGGTGTCGGTGTGGCGTGCGTGCTCTGTGTGTGTGGTGTGCGTGTGGCGGGGTGGGGCCCAGAGGAGGGTGGACTCAGTCTGAGTGGGAGAGGGAGCTGTGGCCAGGTGGCGGGCTAGGATTGGTTAGGGGAGAGAGGAGAGATGAGGTGGCGAGAGGGGATTGGAGGGGGTGAGGTGGAGGGGGCTGGGTAGATTAGATCTGGGTAGCAAAAGGTTATTCGGTAGGCTGGGTTTTTGTACTGGGGGTGGCCGACTGGGTCGGATCGGCCCGGTTTGGCTGCCCCCCAAAAATAATATAAAATTTTATGTATTGTTTAAAAAAGACTTGTGCAATTTATTTTTAGACAAACAAAATATCCGGAAGGGTCCGGGGATTATTTTGAATAGAGGGGGATCTTTGTAGAAAGCAAAAGTAGGTTTTAACAAAATAGTTTCAGTCAATGAGATGCATGATGATGTCATGATGATGCACAAAACAAAAATACCAAGCGATTTTCTAGTAGTGGTTTTTGTGGGATGCCACAGGGATGGTATTGCAAACTTAAGTCATAGTCCTTGATGAGTTCTAGCCATCTTCTTTGTCTCATATTAATTTCTTTCTGGGTGAAGATATACTTCAAACTCTTGTGATCTGTGAAAACTTCACAACGCTTTCCCAAAAGATAATGTCTCCATGTTTTGAGTGCATGGACAACAGAGGCTAACTCTAAATGACGAGTAGGGTAGTTCACTTCATGAGTTTTGAATTGTCTCGAGGCATAAGCCATAACTTTCCCGTCTTGCATAAGTACTGCACCCGAACCATGATGAGATGCATCACAATATACTTGGAAATATTTTTCCAAATCTGGCAAACACAAGACTGGTGCTATCACAAGTCTCTTCTTCAATTCCTGAAAGCTGAGTTCACAACCTTCAGACCAAGAAAATTTCTTGTCTTTCTTTAGCAGTTCTGTCATAGGCTTAGCTACCTTGGAGAAATTCTCAATGAACCTTCTGTAGTAACCTGCTAAGCCAAGGAAACTACGAACTTCTTTCACTGACTTGGGAGATTCCCATTCAGTTACAGCTGAAACCTTAGCAGGATCAACTGCTACACCATCTTTTGTCATAACATGTCCAAGAAATCCAACTTCATTCAACCAGAATTCACACTTGCTGAATTTGGCATAAAGTTTATGCTCTCTAAGTTTCTCAAGTATCAAACGCAAATGTCCTTCATGCTCTTCTTTGATCTTGGAGTAGATTAAAATGTCATCGATGAAAACGACAACAAACTTATCAAGGAATTCCATGAACACCTTGTTCATCATATTCATAAAGTATGCTGGAGCATTGGTCAAACCAAATGGCATCACGGTATAGTCATACAATCCATAACTTGTGGTGAAAGATGTCTTAGGTATGTCTTGTTCCCTTATTTTGAGTTGGAAATAACCCGACCGGAGATCAATCTTAGAGAACACACAAGCTCCTTCTAGCTGATCAAACAAGTCATTGATTCTTGGCAAAGGGTATTTGTTCTTGATAGTCACCTCATTGAGTGAACGGTAATATATGCATAACCTTTGACTTCTATCTTTCTTCTCCACAAACAAAACTGGGGCTCCCCAAGATGAAGAACTTGGTTGAATAAATCCTTTCTGCAACTGCTCTCCAAGTTGTTTCTTGAGTTCTTTCAGTTCATCCACTGACATCTTGTATGGTCTCTTTGCTATTGGTCCAGATCCTGGTAGCAAATCTATAAGAAACTCCACATCTCTATCTGGTGGCATTCCTGGCAATTCTTTCGGAAACACATCCGGATATTCACTCACAATAGGCACACTGTCTATGCTAACCCCCTTAAGATAATTTAGCATACTCCTTCTTGCTTCAAAGTTGGTCTTGAATCTGATCCTTTTATTTTCTGGAGTTGTGAGTGAGACAGTATGGTTGGCACAATCTATCACTCCTTTATGCTTAGTCATCCAGTCCATTCCCAAAATGACATCTAATCCTTGGGAATTTAGGATTATCAAGTTAACGGGAAACTTATACTTCCCAAACTCTATGACTAGATCATGACATCCTGAATTCACTATCATTTCTCCGCCAGGAGAACTTACTTTTATAGGACACCCAATAGTTTCTACCGGCAGTTCATTTCTTTCAACAAATGCTCTTAATATGAATGAATGAGATGCACCAGTATCAAAGAGAACAAATGCTGGAACAGAATTGTGTTTGAACTTACCAGCAACAGCATCAGGATCCTCATAAATTTCCTCCACATTGATGTGGTTAACTTGTCCCTTCTGAAAAGGGTTGGGCTTGTTGGGTCCTTCAACTTTCTTTTCTGGGCATTCATTTGCATAATGCCCCATCTTCTTGCACTTGAAGCATTCAACCTGACTAATGTCCTTCTTGACAGGTTGGCTTCCACTGCCACTTCCATTACCACTGTGGTGGCTCTTATATCCACCCTTGTGGTTCTTGTACTTGTCATTGTCATGACTGCGGTGATGCTTGTTGTCATGACGGTTGTGGTTGTGGTGCTTGTTGAATTTCCCATGCTTGTGGGATCCCGAGCTTCCACTATCATCGTAATGGGAACGTTTGTGAGACGATCCCGAGCTGTGCTTGTCGGAGTGCTTTCTCTTCCTGCTTTCAACTTGCTTCATTTTGTTCTCCAAAATAGCAGCCTTGTCACAGAGAGACTGGTATGTGGGAACATATGCCACAACCAACTGTAGGTTCAGCTCATCATTCAACCCTTCTAGGAACTTTTCTTTCCTCTTAGCATCAGTGTCAACTTCATCCGGTGCGTAACACGCCAGATTGTTGAACTCCTCAATATATTCAGCCACGCTGCGGTGTCGCTGCTTCAGGTTATGAAACTCTTTCTTTTTCAGACTCATCACTCCAAATGAGATATGAGCAGTACGAAAGCCATCCTCAAAGATAGCCCATGTCACATCTTCTATGGGAGTGGTGATCTGGAAGTTATCCCACCAAGTGGCGGCTGGTCCTTCCAGCAAATGTGCTGCAAATCTGACCTTTTCACCATCCGTACAGCCCACAGTTACCAAGTCCTTGTTCACAGAGCGTAGCCAATCATTGGCCACCATAGGATCAGTTGTTCCTGAGAACTTTGCTGGCCTCAATCTCAAGAACCTGGTAAGCATGTCAAAACCCGGTGGGTTGTTGTTGTTATTGTTATTATTGTTGTTGTTGTTGTTGTTGTTTTGGTTCTAGATGAACGTCGTCATCATTTGCATCAGCTGAGTCTATGTTGTCGTCATTTGTTGCATTTCTCGAGTGATGTTGTTGTTGTTGGGGTTGGGATTGGCGCGACGGGGAGGCATCTGTGGTTTGTTCAATAGATATAAGAATGAGATACCCATAGATGTTTTCATGCACAATACATCACATAAACAATCACAAAGCATGCAACATATTGATAAAGGTTCAACAACCATATAACAAGTTCGCAAAGTAAAACACACACAAATAACAAGCCATCCACATGTTGGATGGTCAAATAACAAGTTCCAACAATAAGTATGATAATAAATGATAAATGAGTAGTCAACTCTACTCCTCGGCATCAACCTCCTCCTCGACAAAGGTAAGACCTGCGTTCTCCATCGCGGTCTTGTATTCCTCGACACTGGTGGTCAAGGTCTCTATTTTGGCTTTGATAGCCCTCTTCTGGGAACGAAGCCTCTCAATCACCGTCTGCTGATGCTCGAGCTCGAAGTCCTTGGCCTGCAGTTCTTCAGTCATGTCCCGAATCCTCTTGTTCCTATCCTGGACTCGCTTCTCCTGACTCTTGAACTTTCTGTCCTGGCTCTCGAACTTTGCCTCCATCTCCTTGACTATCTCATCTTGCTCTGCGAAGAGCTTGTCCTTCTCGCGAAGCTGCACCTGGAGTTCGTCATTGTTGAGCATGACGTTGGTCCTATCAGAGTCCACGTGCCTAATGAGAGCCTCTAAGTCCTGGAGGTATAGGCGAATCGGCTCCGCTGTCTCCCTCGAAGTGTCCTCGAAGTCGATGGACTCTCCATCCTCATCACGTCTACCGAAGATGTGGAAGTGAGTACCTCTAACCTGTCGAGAGTGTCTCCCTAGCAGACGTCCTATCAGATCCTGCATGACTACCCCAAGGCCTCTCTCTCCTTGTCATCGTGCATGAGATTGAAGATGATAGCCTCCATGGGAGGCTCAGTCTGGCGTCCGGGCTGATTGACCTTGAAACCCCAGAGGTCTTTCCTGTCAAACTTGGTGAGGGGAAGCACCATGATGGTAGGAAGAGGGAGATTGAGCAAAGTAGTGAGCTCAACAATACGAGGACCAAAGCGAGTTCCCTGGAACTCCTCAACAGTGCTGATGGTAACATTAGGCATCTATTTATAAGATAGAAAAAGTTAGAACAACACAAATTAGGATAAAACACAAGGCAAAACATCACATACATATCCTTGGAAATCAAAACACACAAGTCATGGCATACATAGATCCATTACAACAACCAAGGTTCAACTTATTTTAAGAAACATTTCGAAAATAAGGTGATAAGTGGTGGTCCAACTAACGAAGTACGTTTACAATCCTATCTCATTGGATATGTTGGCTAACACAATATTTCTAGAAGCAATCACTCTCTCTTGAGCACATGATTCCATCACTAAGTCAATAATGTCTCCTCTTAAGGTTTGGTTGGTAGCCTCCAACTCTTGGGTATGTTTCTTCTCTTCTTTTAGGCTATTTTGGATGTTGAACATTCTGCACTTGACTCTTTCACCAAGTTCTTTGATGGTCTTCCAAGCTGCATCCCTTGCTGAGTCAAAGAATGTAGGGTGCATCACTGAATTGGTGAACATGCAGAATCCTGAGTCCTTGTGGTTGTCTTCCTTGTTTTTATACAAGTGAAGTTGCACCCACCAGTACTCAACTCCTTCATCCATCACAGGAAAGCCTTTGTACACAGTTGCACCATGTATTTCCATTGCAACCATGAGGTCCTTGAGAGCCTTGGGGAATTCTGTCTCACACTCCAAAGTCATTGTCATGAGTGGTCCCTTCCTCGCGGCTTCGTTGATGGAGTTCATCTATAAATATAGATGAGAAAGAAGATTAGATAAGTTTATGAGAAGAACAGACAAGTGTAGAAGTTGTTGAAAAATTTTCCTTAGTGGTTTCCAATCCTAGGGTCATAATCCTACAGGCAACACAGTGCTCTGATACCATCTGTAAGATCCCTCCTTTATAAAGGAAAAGGATCCCTGTGATTGCAATGCTAGTCCCTGGATCAATGCTAGCATCCACAGTTTAAGATGAAGTACACAGAAACAAAGGTCATTATTACAGTCATTCTAAAGACAAACATAGTCTTTTAAAACTCCATGGATACATGCCTAATACAAGAGTTTGAATAAGTAAATAAATAAAAGTCTTCATCTTCATGTGCCACAGGCAAACATGTTGAGTGTAGACTCATGACTCCTAAATCACATCAGAGTAACCTGCAACATCACAAGTTACAGCCACAGTGGGTCAATACATTGGAATAGTATTGGCAAGTGATACCTTAGTATAATTTAGGTGGACTAGATACTATATGCAAAATTGGCAAAGTGTATCTTGGCTTGCTTTGCTCAAAATAGGTTTTGCCTATTAGTTGAAATCACTAAGTTTTTCTTTGTCAAAAATTTTCCAAAGGAACCACCAATAGACATTGAGGTCCTTCACCCTTGTTCACCCACAAGTTTTTTACTTAGAAATTTGGATGAGGAGATTCTTGATAGCTTCCATGTCTTGATGCTCAAGTTGTCCTTTTCCAGGGACATGGCTAAGTACTTAGATTCTTCCATCTGCAGAGGTTGTGCACTTTCCCCACCTGACTTGATTTTCACCAAGACAGGACCTTTCAGAAGCCTTCCCTTAGACCAAATGGACGCGTTCCATCCTATCATCCCACTACCACCAACTGTCCAAATGGCTAAGTTCTAGCAACCTATGTGATCCAGGCAGAGCCCATATTGCCAAGTGGCTGCACTATAATATTCTTAACACTTGGCCTCTAAAATCTCTTTGTTCCTGGGTGGCTTTCCACAAGTGAGATACACAAGGTAAACCATAGAAATGGGCCTTGTGTAACCACTCAACATAAACCATTCCTTCCATTCCACCCAGGTGTTTCATTTACTTAGTTGTTTTATTAGGCAAAACACAAGTCAAAAGACTTAGAAATATTTTCATCATAGCATGTGTATTTCACCAACCCTTGGTTGCTACTAGCTAGGCTAAGCATGGCATAGATAAGCATCTTAACTTAGAAATTTCCTAGCAATTCTACAACTACTAGGATTTCCCAACATGGCATATAAGCAAAAATATAGCATGCAAGACTAACAAAATATTTCTAATGCTTAGTAGAAAACATAGGGATAACAATATTCATGAAGCACCACTTGCCTTGGTAGTTTGGAGAGTAGCTACACTCCTCACAATCACAATCACTAGCACCAAAATCTACACAAAGAATCATAGCCACAAATCACATACAAAACATATACAAACAAAATTATATGAATGCATGCAATATGATATGTGATGATTTTTAAAACTCAACAAAGCAAGTATACAGTACTGGTTCATAAACAAGTTAAAAACTTGCCAAACAACATTTATTTAAACCCTAAAACATTTCTTAAACAATTCATATACTCAAATTAGTCCTACACAAGTTTCTGCAAATAAAACCATTTTAACAGAAGCAAAACGTTAAACACATTACATATTTAGAAAGGGCTTGCTCTCCTGATTCCATTGATATAAAATTTGTCAAATTCTAACGTGGGGATCTAAAGTTATAGCCAAAGCAAATTCAAACATCTAATAGATTTAAATCCTGTTTTTAAACCTAAACAGCTGCCACGCGTCTTAATCTGATTGGCGTGTACCGGTTCGCGTTGGATCACGCTTCTGAGCCGCTGGATCTGACTTAATCGCACGGCCCAGATCTACTCGTAACGCTTCGGTAAGTGATCTAATCTCACGCGCTGGATCCAGATCCAACGGCCCTGGATCAAACGACCATAGCTGGGCGGCGCTGGCGGTGGCTACTGGCGGCGGCGAGCTCTGCCTATGGCGGCGCGGCGCTACAGGTGGCTTTGGGGTCGTCGGAGATGCTTACCAGAAACGTCACGACGCGCTGATGCTCAACCTGGCGACGGCTTGGCAAGGGGCGCACGGACACAGTCGCTGGAGCTCGTCGGAGTTGCGGGCGGCGTCTGTTGCTTGCTGTCGAAGTCGTTGCCGAGGCTCTGCGTTGACCTAGCACAAGCCAGAGGGTTTAGGAGATGCGCAAGGGCCTGGCGAACAAGACAGTACCAAAGGGGAGGCAAGGGGCGGTCTCATCTTACCTGAATCGCACGTCGGAGTCGAGCGGCGGCTCAGGTGCTCGCGGGTGAGAACGAGGACGTTGCTCTGGGTCATGAGAAAGCAAACGGAGGGCATTAGCGGATGCGCAAGGTCATGCTGGTAACAGTGGTTTGAACTAGAGGCAGAGGGGCGGTCTGTGCTTACCGAGATTCGTCGCCGGAGTGCGTCTGTCTGCGGCGGCGCAAGGGCAATTGCGGGCAACCTGGGGGCGTATCTGTCTGGCTTTGTTGGGGGAAATGGCCGCGGTGCAGAGGGGGTCTTATAGCCAGAGCGGGGGCGAGGATCGCGCGGCGTATCAATGGCAATTAAGCGCGTACTGATTGCGGCGAGGTAACGGCGGAGCGAGCGTTGCGGCCGCGCGTGATTGACGACGAAGACGACGTGGTCGCAGGGTCCACTCGTCAGCGAGTTAAACAGAGGGGAGGTGGGGTCGCATGGTCAGTGACCTGGTGGGTTCGTCCGTGAGTGAGCGAGAGAGAGGGAACCCGGGTGGGCTAACTGGGCTGGATTCGTAGTTGGGCCAGATAGGTAGCGCTGGCCTTTTTCTATTTCTTTTCTTCTTTTCTTTTTCTGTTTTGATTTTCTGAAATGATTTTCAAATCCAAATCATATGAGTTTGAATTCAAATCTTCTCTAGGTTTTTATTCAGCAAACCTTGCACTCAAATGTGTGTCAAACACTACTGATCAATCAAAACACTTTGATCAAATGAAAATAAAAATAAAACCAAGCCTTGATGTGATATATTCAATAGGCATAATATTGGTTTTATTTGTTTATTTTGTTTTGAAACTTTTTTTAAACTTTTGATGGTGCCTAAGTTTGAATTTCAAGCCTTACTGTATCAAAAACAAGTACTCTTCTCATTGGAAGATAACATTAAGGCTAGAGCAAACTTACATGAAATAATAAGCATATAAGCTTCTGTTTTGAAATGATTTGTTTGAAATGAAATTCATATGATCATGGATGCATGGATGATATGCATGAGTTTGAAACATGATTTTAGGGATGTTACAGCTACTAGACGGTTCCTCTCGAATTTCTTCGAGCTGCACCGTGCTCCCACTTACTCCCGACTGAGAAACTCTTTCTCAAGGAAGACACCGTTCTGAGCGACAAACACTTTGCCCTCTTCTCAGTTGTAAAAGTAGTAACCCATGGTTTCCCTCGGATACCCAACGAAAATACACTTATCCGACTTGGCTGTAAGCTTGTTCGACTGAAGTTGCTTGAAAAATGCTTCACGACCCCAAATCTTAAGAAAAGACAAACTCGGCCTTTTGCCTGTCCACATCTCATGCGGTGTCTTCTCTACCGATTTTGATGGTACTCTGTTTAGTGTGAACGTCGCTGTTTCTAGACAATAACCCCAAAATGATAAAGTTAGATCTGTCCGACTCATCATTGATCATACCATGTCCAACAAGGTCCGATTCCGCCTTTCCGAAACACCATTCCTTTGTGGCGTTCCTGGCGGAGTAAGTTGAGGAACTATTACACAACTTTTCAGATCGTCATCAATCTCATGTCTCATGTACTCGCCTCCTCGGTCCGACCGAAGAAACTTTATTTTCTTGCCGAGTTGATTATGTGCTTCATTCTGGAATTCTTTGAACTTTTCAAAGGCTTCCGACTTATGTTTCATCAAGTAGATATATCCATACCTACTCAAATTATAAGTGAAGGTAATGAAGTACTCATAACCACCCATGGTTGTCGTGCTCATTGGTCCACATACATCACTATGTACTAGTCCCAACAAGTCGGACGCCCTTTCGCAACTCTTTGCAAAAGGTGTCTTGGTCATTTTGCCGAGTAGGCAAGATTCGCATGTCTCGAACGACTCCAAGTCGAACGAAGTTAGGAGTCCATCATCATGGAGCTTCTTCATGCGTTTCCAACTTATATGACCAAGCCGACAGTGCCAAAAGTAAGTTATATTCAGATCATTTGGTTTCAACCTTTTAACATTTCTGTTATAAACCAACTCACCATCAAGATTCAAAATAAATAACCCGTCTTGGATGGGTGCAAAGCCGTGAAACATATCATTCAAATACAAAGAACAACCATTATTCTTGATATTCGACTCATAGCCTTGCCTCATCAAACATGAAGCAGAAATAATGTTTCGACTAAGCACTCGAACATAATAACAAATATTCAGTTCCATATTGAATCCGGAAGGTAAATGAAGTTGCATCGTGCCAACTTCCAATGCAGTAACTCTTGCTTTATTGTCGACTCGAATATCAACCTCGCCTCTTGCTACGCTCCTAGTTCTTACCAGTCCCTGCAATGAGTTGCAGATGTGAATAACTGATCCGGTATTATATACCCAAGAACTATTAGGTGCATCAGCAAGATATATGTCTATAACATTGCAAACAAGTGAACCTGAGTCGGAAGTCATACCTCCACTCTTGGCTTTGTCGGCCAAGTACTTGCTGCAGTTCCTCTTCTAGTGGCCATCTGCCTTGCAGTAGAAGCAAGTGGATCCGGCTGAAGGAGATGGCTTAGTCCCTGAGGAAGCACTTGGGACCAGGTCCTAAGCCTGCTTTCCTCCTGACTTAGCCTTCTTCTTTGTCCAAGAACTCTTCTTGAACTTAGCCTTATTCTGCACCATCAACACTTGACTGGTGCCTTTCTTGAGATCCGCCTCTGCCTGCTTGAGCATCCCATGCAATTCAGTGAGCTTCTTATCCATACCATGCATGTGGTAGTTCGTAATGAACTGCCCATATGCACTAGGAAGAGAGTTCAGAATTATATTCGTAGTGAACTCTTCGCTAATGGGGTAGCCAAGCCTCTCCAAAGACTGCACGTAACCAACCATCTTGATCACATGAGGACTCAGTGGATTACCATCCTTAAGCTTACAACTCAGCAAATCCTGAGAGACTTGATACCTCTCAGTCTTCGCCTGAGCCTAGAACATACTTTTGATGCTTTCGATCATATCGTAGGCCTCAACATGCTCGAACTGCTTTTGCAAGTCCAGTTCCATGTGTGTAACATCCCTAAAATCATGTTTTCAAAGATTTCATATCATTCATGCATCCATGATCATTTAGGGTTTCATTTCAAAATCATTTAAAAAACAGGAGCATATATGGCTCATTATTTTATGTATGAATACTCTAGCCTTTGTGCTACTTGCTAATGAGAAAGGTACTAATATTCATTCAGTATTGTTTTGAGTTCAAACTTAAGTGATTTCAAAAGCTTGAACAAAGTTTCAAAACAAAGTATGAAACAAAACCAAGTCTATGCCTATTATTATATCTCATAAAGGCTTGATTTTATTTTATTTTCCAAATGAACCAAGTATGTTTGGTAAACAAAAGTATTTGACACATATTTGAGTGCAAAGTACACTGTACAAAAAGCTAGAGAAGGTTTGACTTCAAACTGATTTGAAATGGAGTTTGAAAACCAATTCTAGAAAACCAAACATAAAAAGAAAAGGAATAAAGAGGAAAAAATAAGCAGCAAGCCAATCTGGCCCAACCCAGCCCACTCGACCCAGCTAGCCCAACAACCCCTCTCCCCCGAATCGTTTTCTTTACTCGCACCCGCACCCACTGAGTCGCTGACCGCTTGGACCCATCCCCACTCCTTACTTCCGCTGACAACCAGACCCCACCATGCCCCGTCAACGTCGTCCGCAATCAACGCGCGGCCGAGGCGCTCCGCCGTTACCTCGCCGCAGTCACTGCATGCGTTATTTCCATTGATACAGCGCGTAATCGCCGCCCCCCTCCTGGCTATTTAACCCCCTCTGCACCGCGAGCATTTCCCCTCACCTAGCTCCACCACTCCGCCACCAGGCTGCGCGTATTCAAACTCACTCCGCCGCTGCACAGACGCACTCCGGTGGGCGATTCCGGTAAGCTCCGACCGCCCCTCTGCCTCTGGTTCAAACCAGAGTGACCGCCACGTCCTTGTGCATCTGCTAACGTCCCTAGTTTTCCTGCTCGTGACCCAGGTCGCCGTTTTCGTTCACGGCCGCAACCACCAGAGCCGCCACTCAACTCCAACGAGAAATCACGGTACGAATCGAGCGCCCCTTGACCCCTCTTGCATACGACTAGGTTCACCTTGTCCTTGTGCAGCTACTGATGCCTTTGGTTTGTACTAGGAAGGTCCAGAGCGTCTTCAACAACTCCGCCTGCAACCACCCGACGCCGTGCACGACTCCGACGAGCTCCAGCGACCACCTCCGCACGCCCCTTCGCCATCAAAGCCCACCTTAAGCATCAGCAGCACACGGCGAGCACAGTAAGCCCCTTCTCCCTCTCCCGCGCGACCTAGAACGTCGGCAACGACTCTGACAGAGCCGCCGCCGCTAGTCGCCGCCGCTAGCGCCGCCAGTCTCTGGTCACAAGCTTAGCAGCCGTTGGATCTGGATCTGAGGCTCAGGATTAGATCACTTACTCGAACCGTTACGCGCAGATCTGACCATGCGCTGCCACTTAAATCAAACGGCCCTCGTTGATCGATCCACACGAATCGGTATCAACCAATAGGAACACGCCGCGTGGCTAGGATTTGAATTTAAAAAACTGGATTAGATCTATTAGATATTAAAACTTGTTTAATTCATAACTTTTGATTCCCACGTCCAAATTTGATGAATTTTATATCAATGGAATCAGGAGAGAAAGCCCTTTCCATATATGCAATGTTCTTAATGTTTTGTTTCTGTTAAAATGGTTATTTTTACAGAAACATGTGTAGGCCTATTTTGTGTATATTAATTATTTGAGAAATGTTTTAATGTTCAAATAAAGGTTGTTTGGCAAGTTTTGAACTTGTTTATGAATCAGTACTATGCACTTGTCTTGTTGAGTATAGAAAATCATCACATATCATATTGCATGCATCCATATATTTTTGCTTGTATTTATGTTGTATGTGATTTGGTGCTATCATTTTATGTGTAGATTTTGGTGCTAATAGTGATTGTGATTGTGAGGATTGTAGCTACTCTCCAAACTACCAAGGCAAGTGGTGCTTCATGATTTTATCCCTATGTTTTTCAACTATGCATTAGAAATATTTTGCTAGTCTTGCATGGATATATTTTGATTTATATGCTATGCTTGGGAAATCCTAGTAGTTGTAGAATTGCTAGAAATTTCTAAGTTAAGATGATTATTTATGCCATGCTTAGCCTAGCTAGTAGCAACCAAGGGTGGTTATATATTCATGCTATGAATAAATATTTCTATGTCTTTGGACTATGTTTTTGCTTAATAAAACAACTAAGTGAATGAAACACCTGGGTGGAATGGAAATATTGGGTTATGTTGAGTGGTTACACAAGGCCCATTTCTATGGTTTACCTTGTGTATCACACTTGTGGAAAGCCACCCAGGAACAAAGGGATTTGAGAGGCCAAATGTTAAGAAGCTTCTAGTGCAGCCACTTGGCAATATGGGCTCTGCCTGGATCATATAGGTTGCAATAACTTAGCCATTTGGACAGTTGGTGGTAGTGGGATGATAGGTTTGAGCGCGTCCATTTGGTCTAAGGGAAGGCTTCTGAAAGGTCCTGTCTTGGTGAAAATCAAGTCTTGTGAGGAAAGTGCACAACCTCTGCAGATGGAAGAATCTAAGTAATTAGCCATGTCCCTGGTATTGGACAACTTGAGCATCAAGACATGGAAGATATGAAGAATCTCCTCATCCCAATTTCTAAGTAAAAACTTATGGTTCAACAAGGGTGAAGGACCCCAATGTCTATTGGTGGTTCCTTGGGAAAGATTTTGACAAAGAAAAACTTAGTGTTTACAACTGATAGGCAAAACCTATTTTGAGCAAAGCAAGCCTAAGCTACACTTAGCCAAAAATGCATATAGTATTTAGTCCACCAATATTCTACTAAGGTATCACTTGCCAATACTATTCCAATCTATTGACCCACTGTGGTTGTAACTTGTGATGTTGCAGGATATTCTGACGATGATTAGGAGTCATGAGTCTACACTCAACATGCTTGCCTGTGGCACATGGAGATGAAGACTTATTTATCTTATTATATATTTGAACTCTTGTATTAGGCATGTATCCATGGAGTTTTAAAAGACTATGTTTGTCTCTGGAATGATATGTAATAATGACCTTTGTTTCTGTGTACTTCATCTTAAACTGTGGATGCTAGCATTGATCCAGGGACTAGCATTGCAATCACAGGGATCCTTTCCTTTACAAAGGAGGGATCTTACAGATGGTATTAGAGCACTGTGTTGCATGTAGGATTATGACCCTAGGATTGGAAACCACTAAGGAAAAAAATTCAACTACTTCCACAATTGTCTTTTCTTCTCGTAAACTTTTCTAATCTTCTTTCTCATCTCTATTTGTAGATGAACTCCATCAACGAAGCCGTGAAGAAGGGACCACTCATGACTATGACATTGGAATGTGAGATAGAGTTCCCCAAGGCTCTCAAGGACCTCATGGTTGCCATGGGAATACATGGTGTAGCTGTGTACAAAGGTTTTCCTGTGATGGATGAAGGAGTTGAGTACTGGTGGGTGCAACTTCACTTGTATAAAAACAAGGAAGAAAACCACAAGGACTCAGGATTCTGCATGGTCACCAACAGAATGATGCACACCACATTCTTTGATTCAGCAAGGGATGCATCTTGGAGGGCCATCAAAGAACTTGGTTATAGAATCAAGTGCAGAATGCTTAACACCCAGAATGACCTTAGGGAAGAAAAGAAGCATACCCAAGAGTTAAAGGCTACCAACCAAAGCCTAAGGAAGGACATCATAGACTTAGCAATGGAGTCTTGTGATCTAGACAAACAGATTGCCTCTAGGGATGCCCTGTTAGCCAACTTGGCAAGTGAGATGGGATTGTAATGTACCACATTAGTTGGACCACCACACTTATCATTTTATTTTCCAAATGTTGTTTAAAATAAGTTGAACCTTGGTTGTTTGTAATGAATCCATGTATGCTATGACTTGTGTGTTTTGATTTCCAAAGTTATGCATGTGATGCCTTGTCTTGTGATTTGTCTTAAATTGTGTTGATTATAACTTTTTCTATCTTATCAAATAGATGCCTAATGTTACTATCAGCACGGCTGAAGAGTTCAAGGGAACTCGTTTTGGCCCTCGTATTATTGAGCTCACTAGTTTTCTCAATATCCCTCTTCCTACCATCATGGTGCTTCCCCTCACCAAGTTTTAGAGGAAAGACCTTTGGGGCTTCAAGGTTAATCAGCCCGGACGCCAGACTGAGCCTACCACGGAGGCAATCATCTTCAAGCTCATGCACGATGACAAGGAGAGAGGCCTCGAGGTAGTCATGCAGGACCTGATTGGACGTCTGTTAGGGAGACACTCTCGACAGGTTAGAGGTACTCACTTCCACACCTTCGATAGACGTGATGAGGATGGTGAGGCCATTGACTTCGAGGATACTTCGAGGGAGACAACAGAGCCGATTCGTCTATACCTCCAGGACTTAGAGGTTCTTCTTAGGCACGTAGACACTGATAGGACCAACGTCATGCTCAGCAATGACGAACTCCAGGTGCAGCTTCGTGAGAAGGACAAGCTCTTCGCGGAGCAAGATGAGATAGTCAAGGAGATGGAGGCCAAGTTTGAGAGTTAGGACAGAAAGTTCAAGAGTCAAGAGAAGCGAGTACAAGATAGGAACAAGAGGATTCGAGACATGACTGGAGAACTGGAGGCCAAGGACTTCGAGCTCGAGCATCAGCAGACTGTGATTGAGAGGCTTCGTTCACAGAAGAGGGCTCTCAAGGCCAAAGTAGAGACCTTGACCACCAATGTCGAGGAATACAAGACCGCTATGGAGAATGTAGGTCTTACATTTGTTGAGGAGGAGGTTGATGCCGAGGAGTAGTGATGACTACTCATTTACCTTTATTTATGATGTCTTTGATTATTGAGTCGCAATGACCATCCAACTTGTGGATGGCTTGCTATTGGTGTGTTTACTTTGCAAACTTGTCGTTTATGTTGTTGAACTATTATTATTATGATGCATGTTTGGTGAATGTTTATGTGATGTATTGTGCATGTTAGCATCTATGGGTATCTCATTCTTTATCTCTATTGAACAAACCACAGATGCCTCCCCGACGTGCCAATCCCAACCGCAACAACAACAACATCACCCCTGAGATGCAGCAAATGATGACAGCTCAGACTCAGCTGATGCAAATGATGACTACGTTCATCCAGAATCGGAACAACAACAACAACAACAACAACAACAACAACAACAACAACAACAACAACAACAACAACAACAACAACAACAACAACAACAACAACAACAACAACAACAACAACAACAACAACAACAACAACAACAACAACAACAGCAACAGCAGCAACAGCAGCAACAGCAACAGCAACAACAACAACAACAACAACAACAACAACAACAACAACAACAACAACAACAACAACAACAACAACAACAACAACAACAACAACAACAACAACAACAACAACAACAACAACAACAACAACAATCAGAACAACCCACCGGGTTTTGACATGCATACCAGATTCTTGAGACTAAGGCCAGCAAAGTTCTCAGGAACTACTGATCCTATGGTGGCCAATGATTGGCTACACTCTGTGAACAAGGACTTGGTAACAGTTGGTTGTACTGATGAAGAGAAAGTCAGATTTGCAGCTCACTTGTTGGAAGGACCAGCAACCACTTGGTGGGATAACTTCCAAATCACCACTCCCATTGAGGATGTGACATGGGCTATCTTTGAAGATGGTTTCCGTACTGCTCACATCTCATCCGGAGTGATGAGTTTGAAGAAGAAAGAGTTCCATAACCTAAAGCAGCGCCACCGCAGCGTGGCTGAATATATTGAAGAGTTCAACAATCTGGCGCGTTATGCACCGGATGAAGTTGACACTGATGCTAAGAGGAAGGAAAAGTTCCTTGAAGGGTTGAATGATGAACTGAACTTGCAGTTATCTGTGGCCTATGTTCCCACATACCAGTCTCTTTGTGACAAGGCTGCTATTTTGGAGAACAAAATGAAACAAGTGGAAAGCAGGAAGAGAAAGCACTCTGACAAGCACAGCTCGGGATCGTCTCACAAGCGTTCCCATTATGATGACAGTGGGAGTTCTGGATCCCACAAGCATGGGAAGTTCAACAACCACCACAACCACAACCGTTATCATGACAACAAGCACAATCGTAGTCATGACAATGATAAGTACAAGAACCACGAGAGTGGATATAAGAGCCACCACAGTGGAAATGGAAGTGGCAGTGGAAGCCATCCTGTCAAGAAAGATCTTAGTCAGGTTGAGTGTTTCAAGTGCAGATGGGGCATTATGCAAATGAATGCCAAGAAAATAAAGTTGAAGGACCCAACAAGCCCAACCCTTTCCAGAAAGGGCAAGTGAACCACATCAATGTGGAGGAAATCAATGAAGAGCCAGATGCTGTTGCTGGTAAGTTCAAACTCAATTCTATTCCAGCAATTGTTCTTTTTGATACTGGAGCATCGCATTCATTCATCAAAAGCATTTGTTGATAGAAATGGGTTTTCAACTGAAAACATTGGGTGTCCCATAAAAGTAAGTTCTCCAGGTGGAGATATGATAGTAAGTCTTGGATGTCGGGATCTAGTGATAGAATTTGGAAAGCATAAGTTTCTAGTGAGTCTGATAATCCTATATTCCCAAGGACTGGATGTAATTTTTGGAATGGATTGGATGACCAAGTATGAAGGAGTACTAGATTGTGCTAATCGTACTGTTGCACTCACAACCCCGGAAAAGAAACGGATTAGATTCAAGTCTAACTTTGAATCAAAAGGGAGTAAGCTAAATTCTCTTAAGGGGGTTAGCATAGACAGTGTGCCTATTGTGAGTGAGTATCCAGATGTGTTTCCGGAAGAATTGCCGGGAATGCCACTAGATAGAGATGTGGAGTTTCTTATTGATTTGCTACCAGGATCTGGACCAATAGAAAAAATACCGTACAAGATGTCAGTTGATGAGTTGAAAGAACTCAAGAAGCAGCTTGGAGAACAGTTGCAGAAAGGTTTTATCCAACCAAGTTCCTCATCTTGGGGAGCACCAGTTTTGTTTGTGGAAAAGAAAGATAGAAGTCAAAGGTTATGCATAGATTACCGTTCTCTCAATGAGGTGACTATCAAGAACAAATACTCTTTGCCTAGAATCAATGACTTGTTTGATCAGTTAGAAGGAGCTTGTGTGTTCTCAAAGATTGATCTCCGGTCAGGTTATTTTCAGTTCAAGATAAGGGAACAAGACATACCTAAGACAGCTTTCACCACTAGGTATGGATTGTATGAGTATACCGTGATGCCATTTGGTTTAACCAATGCACCAGCATACTTCATGAATATGATGAACAAAGTGTTCATGGAGTTCCTTGACAAGTTTGTCGTCGTATTCATCGATGACATTCTAATTTACTCCAAGAGCAAGGAAGAGCATGGAGGACATTTACGATTGATACTTGAGAAGATTAGAGAGCATAAGCTGTATGCCAAATTCAGCAAGTGTGAATTTTGGTTAAATGAAGTTGGATTTCTTGGACACGTTGTGTCAGGAGATGGTGTAGCAGTTGATCCTGCTAAAGTTTTTGTAGAGGTCCCAATCTTAGATAAGATTGATCCCTCCTGTGTTTACAATGCTAGTCCCTGGATCAATAGCTAGCATCCACAGTTAAGATGTAATATCAAGAAACAAAGGTCATAATATAACTTTATAACCAGGAATAACATAATTTTATTACATCTTTCATAGCTCATATGGCTATTACATTACATTGCAGCGGAATAACTATAAGCATGGGGTCCTTCATCTTCAAAGTGCCACAGGCAGATGTTGGTTGTAGACTTTGTAATCCTAATCAATCAATCTTCACTAAAAACAATCAACCTGCAACATACAAGTTACAGCCACAAGGGTCAATACATTTGAATTGTATTGGCAAGTGATACTATGGTAGTATAGTGGAGTCTATCATCTATATGCATTTGGCTAAGTGGAGTTGAGGCTTGCATTGCTCAAAATAGATTTTTCTTATCATTTTGAAAATACTAAGTTTTTGCTTGACAAAATCATTTTTCTCAATCAAAGATTTCAAGATCCTTGTACCAAGCCATCTCTCCATCAATGATTGAAGAATTCAAACAACCCTTGTTCAATCCACAAGTTTTAATTTAGAAATTTGAATGATGAGATTCTTGATTGCTTCCATGTCTTGATGCTCAAATTGTCCTTTACCAGGGACATGGCTAAGTACTTAGGTTTTACACTCTGCAGAGGTGGTGCACTTTCCCCACAAGACTTGGTTTCCCAAGACAAGATCTTTCAGAAGCCTTCCCTTAGACCAAAATGGACGCGCTCCAACCTATCAAACACTACCACCCACTGTCCATATGGCTAAGTTCTTGCAACCTATATGATCATGGCAGAGCCCATATTGCCAAGTGGTTGCACTTGAAGCTTCTCGACATTTGACATCTCAAATCTCTTTGTTCCTGGGTGGCATACCACAAGTGAGATACACAAGACAAGTCATGGCCTTGTGTAACCACTCAACATAAACCAATCCTTCCATTCCACCCAGGTGATTAATTAACTTAGTTGTTTTATTAAACAAAAACATAAGTCCTCAGACTTAGAGATTTTTCCATAGTGTGAATATATTTTCCACCCATGTTTTCTATTAGCTAGGCTAAGCTTGATAGTAGTAGGAATCTTTAACTTAGGAAAATCCTACTAAGGATTCATCTACTAGGTTTTCTTATAGCAAGGTTTATACTTAGCAAAATCCATGCAAGTTTTACTTAGCAAAATCACTAATGCATAGAGAAAGTAATGGGACAAAAAGTATGAAGCATCACTTGCCTTTTTGGTAGGGAATGGTGGTTCACTCCTTGATCTTGCTAGTCTCACTCTTCACTACAAGTCAATCAAGAAAACACACATTCAATTCTCATTCCAAACCAAAGTCAAACAAACAATTCTTCACACACACAAAGTAATGGAATCTAAGTCATGCATGGGAGCATGCACAAGATAGTTTTATTTTGCAAGGAGGGCTTCTATTGGGTTTCTAAACTTTGTAAGTTCCAAATTGGTCATTTACCAAAGTGGCAAAGTCATTAGTTAGAGGGTTTTTGCCCAAAAACCATTTTTAAATCCATTCATCATTTTATGTGGTGAAAAATGTTTTTATTAAGGCAAAACTCTTAGGTTGTTCACCTAAATGAGTTGCTATTGCAAAGCTTTGTGTTTTTGGGTTAGTAGGTTTGGTCCAAACTATTTTCTCAAAGTTTCCTTTCCATAAACATTTCCATAATAAAATTAATAATTTTATTTGGCTAGAAAATGGCTAAGTCAAATAATTCAACCCAAATTTTACCAAAATCATTTTTAACACCAAGGGTTGGTTCCTAGGGTCAGTAAGGTCACAACAATCCAATTTGCAAAGGTTTTATCCTTTAAATTCAATTTTAGACAATTTTCATACTCTAAACAAGCATACAAATGAATCTGCAAAAATGAGCAAACAAACAGATACTATTTGCTAAACTAAGGCCACAGTTGGCTAGGGCTTGTTCTCCTGAATCCATTGATACCAAATTTGTAATTTTTGGACGTGTGGTTTGAAAGTTATAAGGGTTTCAAAATGGCTTTTAAATCTGGTTTCTAATTCTGTTTTAATCAGAACAGGGACACGCGTCGAGCCGTGATTGGCCGATACCGGTTCGTCTGGATCGCGTACTGCGGAGCGTTGGATTTAATTTAGATCGAGCGGCTCAGGATCAAACTTACCTCTTCGTCCAGATCTATTCCTAGCCAGTCAAAGCGCATCCTACGGCTACTGATTCACTAACCAAATTCCGGCGGCGCTCAACGGTGGCCGGTGGCGGCGACGGTCAGACGACGGCAGAATCGACGCTACAGAAAGCGAGGAAGGAGGAGAGGGGGCTCACTGAATTCGCCAAGGCGTGGGGGTGCTCGAGGTGCTTCCCGTTTGCTGAGGGGCGCGCTGGAGCTACGGGAATTCCTCACCGGAGTTGATGACAACGTCGGATGGCTCTGTCTGAGGTCGAAGTCGACGTTGCAGTTCATTCGGAGGCAAACAAAAGGCACGGTTAGAGGCGTATGGTCTAGGAGATGACGCGTGCGTGATTGAGGGGAAGAGGGGCGGTCTGGTCTTACCGGAGGTACTCGATAGAGAGGTTGCAGACGGCGGCGTCGTCCAGAGTTTGATGTAGCCGACGCTATGGTGCGCCCGCGGTTGAATGATTGACAAAGAAAGATGCGCCAGGGTATGGTGAGCGTGCTCGTGTGCTCAGGGAGGAAGAAGGGGGCGTGTGCTGGCCGGAATTGGCGAGAAGGGTCGTCGGAGACAGAGAGAGTGGCTGACGAAATACGGCAGCCTGGGGGCGTGCTTGGGGAAGGAGGCAGAGGGGAACGAGAGAGGACGTGCTGGCGTTTTATCGAGCTTGATCACTGCGAGTTAAGGTGGCCGCGTTAAGGAGAATTGATGCCGCGAAATTAAGTCTGCAACGGCCGGCAAGGGGGAAGAAGGGGTCGTGCGGGGTGGAGAGGAAGAACAGGAGGAGTGGGGCCGTTGCGTCAGTGGGAAAAGGGAAGAGGGGGAGGTCCACCGGTCATTGTCTGTGCGGGTCAGATAGTCGGTTCGAATCGTTTTCTGCGGGGAGGGAGGAAGCTGGGCTGGATTGGGCTGTGTTGGGCTAGTTGGGCCAGATTGGTGGGTTGTTCTATTTTTTTCTGTCTGATTTGTTTTTCCTTTTCTATTTCTATTTTTCCTGTTTTGGTTTTCCAACAAACAAACAATGTTCACATCAATTCAAATAACACTCAAACTTTGTAAGTTTGACTTGGTTCTGTTCAGTAGCCTGAACCTAAATCTAAAATCCATAATTTTTAAATAAATAAAGTCCATTATTAATTAAATAGTTGTCCATTGCTAATTAATCAAATTAGGATTTGATTTATTTCAAACTCTATTCAAATCCATATATTTTTCCAAAACCAAAATAGTGGGTTTTATTTGAAATAAGGTATATTTGGAAAGCTTGTTTTAAAATAAATAGCAATTTTGTTAAAGGTTCCTTTTATATTCAAATAAAATGGACCATGGTTTATTAAATAAATAGGGTTTGGTTTATTTAATAAAATCTTCATTTGAAATCCAAATACTTTCAAAACCAATCAGTAGTTTATTTGGAAATAAAGAATATTTGGAAAACTTGTTTAAAACAAAATAACCTTTTACTTTAGGGTCCATTAATAATTAAATAAAATGGGCCTTAGTTATTAAATCAAATAGAGTTTGAATTTATTAATAAAATCTTTATTTGAAATCTAATATATTTTCAAGACAAATCTGTAGGTTTTATTTGGGAAATATAGAATACTTGGAAATTTGTTTAAAACAATTTAATAAGTTTGATGTTTTAATTAAAATGGTAAAACCTTTTATTTAAATAAAATTTGGAGATTTAACTCCTTATTATTTTATTTTAAATAAACCTTTACTATTTTTATTCAAAACAAAATGTTTTATTTCTAAAGCTTGGCCAAGGTTTAATTTGGGCTTTATAAAATGTTCTTTATTTATAAACTTCTATTTCATTTGAAAACAAATCTTTTCATTTAATTGTTTCAAAATTAGTATTTCCAAATGTTTTTATTTTCCTTTTATTAAATGTTTAATTCATTAAATTCCTTTTTAGGATTTTATTTAATTCAAATGGGTTTGAGGTTCCATTTAAATTCCAAAAAGTTTCTTCTGGCCCTGAAAATCAACAAAGTTTTATTTTATTCATTTATTTTCACATTACAAGATTTGGAAAATCTTGGGATGTGACAGTTTTAGCTGTAACTGAATGGGAATCTCCCAAGTCAGTGAAAGAGGTTCGTAGTTTCCTTGGCTTAGCAGGTTACTACAGAAGGTTCATTGAGAATTTCTCCAAGGTAGCTAAGCCTATGACAGAATTCTAAAGAAAGACAAGAAATTTGCTTGGTCTAAGGGTTGTGAACTCAGTTTCCAAGAATTGAAGAAGAGACTAGTGACAGCACCAGTCTTATGTTTGCCCGATTTGGAGAAAGATTTCCAAGTATATTGTGATGCATATCATCATGGATTAGGTGCAGTACTTATGCAAGAAGGTAAAGTTGTGGCTTATGCCTCGAGACAACTCAAAACTCATGAGGTAAACTATCCTACTCATGATTTAGAGTTAGCCTCTGTTGTCCATGCACTCAAAACATGGAGACATTATCTTTTGGGAAAGCGATGTGAAGTGTTCACAAATCACAAGAGTTTGAAGTATATCTTCACCCAGAAGGAAATTAACATGAGACAAAGAAGATGGCTAGAACTCATCAAAGACTATGACTTGAGTTTGCAATACCACCCCGGTAAAGCAAATGTTGTAGCGGATGCTCTAAGCCGTAAGGTTTTTGTGAATGGCCTTACTAAGGGAGAATTGCCAGATGATCTGTGTGCCCAATTTAGAGATCTCAGATTGGAGATTGTGCCTGAGGGACAACTTATGTCTTTGGATGTTCAACCCACTTTGTTGGATAAGATCATAGAAGCCCAAAAGGCGGATATGGAAATTAAAGAGATTAAGGAAAATATTGGCAAGGGAAAAGCCAAAGGATTCCACGAAGACGAACAGGGTACTTTATGGCATGGAAAACGTATCTGTGTTCCACAAGATCCGGAGCTTCGGAAACTGATTTTACAAGAAGCACATAACTCACCATATTCTATTCATCCGGGTAACACCAAAATGTACATGGATATGAAGGAAAGATTTTGGTGGAATAATCTCAAGAAGGGCATCGCCGAACATATTGCTTTGTGTGATGTATGTAGTAGAGTGAAAGCGGAACATCAAAAACCAGCAAGATTGTTACAACCACTACCTATTCCTGATTGGAAGTGGGACAAGATTGGCATGGATTTCATCACCGGATTGCCGAGGACCAGGTCAGGATATGATTCTATTTGGGTAGTAGTGGATCGCCTAACTAAAGTGGCTCATTTTATACCCGTGAAGACAACTTACACAAGTGCTAAGTTAGCCAAGATCTATATGAGCAGAATTGTATGTCTACATGGAGTACCCAAGAGTATTGTGTCTGATAGGGGAACCCAATTCACTTCTCATTTTTGGAGGCAGCTACATGAGTCATTGGGAACGAGGTTGGAATTCAGCACTGCATTTCATCCTCAAACTGATGGACAGACAGAAAGGACTAATCAGATTCTTGAAGATATGTTGAGAGCATGTGCTCTAGATTATGGAGCCAGTTGGGATGAAAGTCTGCCTTACGCGGAATTTTCATACAATAACAGCTATCAAGCCAGTATTGAGATGGCACCATTTGAGTTTCTCTATGGGAGAAAGTGTACCACCCCATTGCTATGGAATGGTGTGGGAGAAAGAAGTTTGTTCGGAACAGAACTCATCAAAGAGGCTGAAGAGAAAGTCAAGCTGGTTAAGGACAGATTGAAGATAGCACAGTCCCGACAAAAGAGCTACGCAGATCCAAAGCGTAGAGAGGTCACCTATGAAGTAGGTGACATAGCTTATCTTAGAGTGTCACCACTTCGTGGAGTGAAGAGGTTTGGTGTCAAAGGTAAATTGGCCCCAAGATATGTTGGACCATTCAAGATTCTGAGTCGCAAAGGAGAAGTAGCTTATGAGATTGAATTGCCAAAGTCTTTGTCAGCTGTTCATAATGTGTTTCATGTGAGTCAGCTTAAGAAATGCCATCCGGAAATGGAAGAGACTTCTTTGAAGGATACTATACCTTTGGAAGAGGTTCAATTGGAGAGTGACCTCACTTATGAGGAGAAACCTATCAAGATTCTTGAGACTGCATAAAGAGTTACACGGACTAAGACTATCAAATTCTGCAAAGTTCAATGGAACCATCATTCCGGAGAAGAAGCAACATGGGAAAGAGAAGATGATCTTCGGAAAGACCACCCTCACCTATTTGCTAGCCAACCCAAATCTCGAGGGCGAGATTCACCTTAAGGGGGTTATATTAGTAACATCCCTAAAATCATGTTTTCAAAGATTTCATATCATTCATGCATCCATGATCATTTAGGGTTTCATTTCAAAATCATTTCAAAAACAGGAGCATATATTGCTCATTATTTTATGTATGAATACTCTAGCCTTTGTGCTACTTGCTAATGAGAAAGGTACTAATATTCATTCAGTATTGTTTTGAGCTCAAACTTAAGTGATTTCAAAAGCTTGAACAAAGTTTCAAAACAAAGTATGAAACAAAACCAAGTCTATGCCTATTATTATATCTCATAAAGGCTTGATTTTATTTTATTTTCCAAATGAACCAAGTATGTTTTTGTAAACAGAAGTGTTTGACACATATTTGAGTGCAAAGTACACTGTACAAAAAGCTAGAGAAGGTTTGAATTCAAACTGATTTGAAATGGACTTTGAAAACCAATTCTAGAAAACCAAACAGAAAAAGAAAAGGAATAAAGAGGAAAAAAACTAAGCAGCAAGCCAATCTGACCCAACCCAGCCCACTCGACCCAGCTAGCCCAACAACCCCTCTCCCGCGAATCGTTTTCTTTACTCGCACCCGCACCCACTGAGTCGCTGACCGCCTAGACCCATCCCCACTCCTTACTTCCGCTGACAACCAGACCCCACCATGCCCCGTCAGCGCCGTCCCCAATCAACGCGCGGCCGAGGCGCTCCGCCGTTACCTCACCGTAGTCACTGCCTGCGTTATTGCCATTGATACAGCGTGTAATCGCCGCCCCCCTCGTGGCTATTTAACCCCCTCTGCACCGCGAGCATTTCCCCTCACCTAGCTCCACCACTCCGCCACCAGGCTGCGCGTATTCGAAATCACTCCACCGCTGCACAGACGCACTCTGGCGGGCGAATCCGGTAAGCTCCGACCGCCCCTCTGCCTCTGGTTCAAACGAGTGTGACCGCCACATCCTTGTGCATCTGCTAACGTCCCTAGTTTGCCTGCTCGTGACCCAGGTCACTGTTTTCGTTCACGGCCGCAACCACTAGAGCCGCCACTCAACTCCGACGAGAAATCACGGTACGAATCGAGCGCCCCTTGACCCATCTTGCATACGACTAGGTTCGCCTTGTCCTTGCACAGCTACTGATGCCTTTGGTTTGTACTAGGAAGGTCCAGAGCGTCGGCAACAACTCCGTCTGCAACGACCCGACGCCGTGCACGACTCCGACGAGCTCCAGCGACCACCTCCGCACGCCCCTTCGCCATCGAAGCCCACCTTGAGCATCAGCAGCACACGGCGAGCACAGTAAGACCCTTCTCCCTCTCCCGCGTGACCTAGAACGTCGGCAACGACTCTGACAGAGCCGCCTCCGCTAGCGACGCCAGTCTCTGGTCGCAAGCTTAGCAGCCGTTGGATCTGGATCTGAGGCTCAGGATTAGATCACTTACTCTAACCGTTACGCGCAGATCTGACCGTGCGCTGCCACTTAAATCAAACGGCCCTCGTTGACCGATCCACACGAATTTGTATCAACCAATAGGAACACGCCGCGTGGCTAGGATTTGAATTTAAAAAACTGGATTAGATCTATTAGATATTAAAACTTGTTTAATTCATAACTTTTGATTCCCACGTCCAAATTTGATGAATTTTATATCAATGGAATCAGGAGAGAAAGCCCTTTCCATATATGCAATGTGTTTAATGTTTTTTTTCTGTTAAAATGGTTATTTTTAGAGAAACATGTGTAGGCCTATTTTGTGTATATTAATTATTTGAGAAATGTTTTAATGTTCAAATAAAGGTTGTTTGGCAAGTTTTGAACTTGTTTATGAATCAGTACTATGCACTTGTCTTGTTGAGTATAGAAAATCATCACATATCATATTGCATGCATCCATATACTTTTGCTTGTATTTATGTTGTATGTGATTTGGTGCTATCATTTTATGTGTAGATTTTGGTGCTAATAGTGATTGTGATTGTGAGGATTGTAGCTACTCTCCAAACTACCAAGGCAAGTGGTGCTTCATGATTTTATCCCTATGTTTTTCAACTATGCATTAGAAATATTTTGCTAGTCTTGCATGGATATATTTTGATTTATATGCTATGCTTGGGAAATCCTAGTAGTTGTAGAATTGCTAGAAATTTCTAAGTTAAGATGATTATCTATGCCATGCTTAGCCTAGCTAGTAGCAACCAAGGGTGGTTATATATTCATGCTATGAATAAATATTTCTATGTCTTTGGACTATGTTTTTGCTTAATAAAACAACTAAGTGAATGAAACACCTGGGTGGAATGGAAATATTGGGTTATGTTGAGTGGTTACACAAGGCCCATTTCTATGGTTTACCTTGTGTATCACACTTGTGGAAAGCCACCCAGGAACAAAGGGATTTGAGAGGCCAAATGTTAAGAAGCTTCTAGTGCAGCCACTTGGCAATATGGGCTCTGCCTGGATCATATAGGTTGCAATAACTTAGCCATTTGGACAGTTGGTGGTAGTGGGATGATAGGTTGGAGCACGTCCATTTGGTCTAAGGGAAGGCTTCTGAAAGGTCTGTCTTGGTGAAAATCAAGTCTTGTGGGGAAAGTGCAAAACCTCTGCAGATGGAAGAATCTAAGTACTTAGCCATGTCCCTGGTCTTGGAAAACTTGAGCATCAAGACATGGAAGCTATCAAGAATCTCCTCATCCCAATTTCTAAGTAAAAACTTATGGTTGAACAAGGGTGAAGGACCCCAATGTATATTGGTGGTTCCTTGGGAAAGATTTTGACAAAGAAAAACTTAGTGTTTACAACTGATAGACAAAACCTATTTTGAGAAAAGCAAGCCTAAGCTACCTCAGCCAAAATGCATATAGTATTTAGTCCACCAATATTCTACTAAGGTATCACTTGACAATACTATTCCAATGTATTGACCCACTGTGGCTGTAACTTGTGATGTTGCAGGATATCCTGACGATGATTAGGAGTCATGAGTCTACACTCAACATGCTTGCCTGTGGCACATGAAGATGAAGACTTATTTATCTTATTGTATATTTGAACTCTTGTATTAGGCCTGTGGCCATGGAGTTGTAAAAGACTATGTTTGTCTCTGGAATGATATGTAATAATGACCTTTGTTTCTGTGTACTTCATCTTAAACTGTGGATGCTAGCATTGATCTAGGGACTAGCATTGCAATCACAGGGATCCTTTCCTTTACAAAGGAGGGATCTTACAATGTGAGCAAGAATAAGACAGCTAATATCCGTGGACTCATCCTTAGCCTGACGGTAGGCATTGGTGGCAGCGACAGTCGCATTCTCATTCGGCTCATCTGGAAGTGGGTGGTCTAGGACATGGTCCTTCTTTTCTTGTTTGAGAACAATTCTCAGATTTCGATACCAGTTGGTAAAATTAGTGTCGTTCAGTTTATCTTTCTCAAGAATGGTTCTCAACGCAAAACCGGATATCTGAGAGTGACTGCTATTTGGTGCCATGATCTACAACAAAAAATATGCAAAACACTTAAGACATGTATTCATAAAAGAGCAAGCATATTAAATACTTTAATATTTTATGCTCCCACTAGAACCAACACCCCTCTAATGGTTACTTAGTGATTCAGGATCCTAAATAAGCAAGTCAGCTAGTGAGCTTTAGCATCACCTCTAGCTGCCAAGTGATCTAGGTAGACAACTCCTTGTCAATCGTATCTCATACGACTCCTGTTGGACGGGTGGCATCACATGCCCCGGCTCCCATCCGACTTTTCCCCGAGCCCCACAACCGTTGTGATAGACCCGTCTAGCTTAGCGAGTGTTTTCGCAGTAAGACTCCGACTCGAACCCACCTAGTCAAAAAGAATTGGCAGCACCTCAATTTTATGAGACCACTACCAAAAATGTCCGACTTTGATGGTGCAAACAGTGGCGGGAAAACCGACTAGACCTTCTTTGAGGGTTTGGATTTTACCGACTATCTAATAGAGGTAAAACAGAGACATAACAATAACACAAAAATAAAGCAATTATAATGTGAAATGGTATGGCTCTCTTCATGGCGATCTCCATCTCCACAAAGCCTGTAATCCGACTTGTGCCAACTCTTGTCACTTGCCGTCTTACTCCATGTCGCTGACATGTACAACGCCTTGCATGCCTTCCGGGTTCTCCAAACAGCTACACTAGCTTAGTAAAGTAAATTACAAGGAGAATTCGACATGCAGGTCGTTATACAATAACATGACAGCACCTAGGCTCCAGCCGGCTGACAAAAACCATGATTCGCAGATCACGTATGGATTACACACATACATCACATGCACATGAACCATACCATTCACAACTTCCTGCAAAAACAAGTTATGCATAGATACAATATCTATCGGCGTTGTGAAACTCGCAATGATATCTAAGGCGCTACGACAGGGCGATCCGAACATGGATTCCGGCCATCATTCCGATTCGATCAAACTCTTTGATCTTCGATCACCGCTTCTGGATTTACGTGTCACAGTCTACCCCGATGGCCGAAGCCGATCGGTAGGGGTATGTCGTTCCACGACCTTAGCAGTATGATCCCGGAAATCAGATTTACCATTCCCTGAGTATAGTTGATCCAATCAACCTCGTACAAAACCGATCTTTCTCATAGATTGACCACCAAAACAGCATATAGATCTCATCTACAGCCTACCGCATATCACATATGCGAGATCTCGAGCCTAAAACCAGAAGCTATCGCTCTGATACCACTTTTGGGCCACACGGAGATAAAACAAAAATTTCCCCTCTAACGTGGTGATCCCAAAATCTAGCTGAGGTAGAAGGCCACGAGGTTTACCACTAGATGCGCAGTTGTGGATTACTGATGAAGCGCGTCAGTTGATGCAGTGCAGTCCTTTGCGATCCGATCGTCCTGGTGCTGATTGTACAACACCTCTGCTGGTATCCACACGTACAAGGAGGAGCACCGGCGGCGAACTGCTAGGTTCGTAACGACGGTAGGACTGCTGTGGATCTAGGGTTTCCAACACATGGAATGACCTAACCGAACAACGATTAACCTTTCTGGGTTACGGTGCTCCAATATATATAGGGAGTGAATGTGGGCTCTGCTCGCGCGGCCCATTCACTAAAGCCCATATAACACTAGTCACCGTGAGTCCAACTCACTAACTCAGTCCTAATCCGGTTTAGGTCCAACCCAACCAGATTACGGGTTCAGATCCAATCCGAACTTGCTCCCTCTCTTAAGTGTGTGACCCCGCAGGCTCATGGCTACTTGGACACGATTGGAGTCCGACTCTCAATCGATTAGTCGGTAGCGGCTCCTAGCAGAACGTGCCGAATCCCAAGTACCAAAGAGTCATGACGACTTTCCTTTCCAATGCGACTTACGTCTGAGTCCCTTTTGCCTCACGATATACCTTGTCAGACTATAGGCGAATATTTGTCATCCCTTAAATAGTCCGACTCTTTTCTCGATCCGAGATAAGTGATTCACCCGACTAACTCTTATTCGATCGCCTCGGTTAACACTTAACCGAGTCATGCATGGCCATGCTTTCTGAATCATATCTCACGAGAGGGCCCAGAGAATATCTCTCCAAGTGGAGGGGCAAAATCCCATCTTGGTTATTCACATCACACAGCTTGATTCTCAGTCGACCCGGACTCTGCCTTTATAACTGCCCAGTTACGGATCAGCGTTTGACAGAACCTAAGTCGGTGATCCTCAACTCGGACTATGCAATAACCTCAGGTCTAAGGATTACATTGATTTAGATATACAAATGACAACTTGTTCGTTGCACCTCAATATGGGTCAATCCGACTCGCTAAACTCTTTAGTCGAGTCTGCGTAAGTTGGAATAGCATCTCCATGCCCATGACAAGTGGAACCGAGTCATCAAGCCAACATTCACATTGGTCTAAGTTGTGTGTCCATCACAACCTCAATGACCAAGGATATTTAGTACAAAGAACATGAATGCATAGTTCCACAACCGAATCACATATTCAATGATACACATCAGATATTTATACAAGGACTACTTAATATCTTTATGAATACAATGGGAAATATCATCATACATGATTGCCTCTAGGGCATATTCCCAACACTCTAGACCCTCCTCTAAACTGCTACCAATTAGCTAAACCCTAGTTGCTAGCCACCTCTAAACCTCGGCCCTCTAACAGTGATGTATTACTGTTAGACAGTGATGAGCCAGCAAATTATTCGGAAGCGATGGTGGGATATGATTCTGAGTCATGGCTTGGGGCCATGAGATCCGAGTTAAAGTCCATGGATGAAAATCAAGTTTGGAACTTGGTTGATCTGCCAGACGGTGCAAGACCCGTCGAGTGCAAATGGGTATTTAAGAAGAAAACTGATATGGATGGAAATGTTTCTGTCTATAAAGCACGTCTTGTCGCGAAGGGGTTCCGACAAGTTCAAGGAGTTGATTACGACGAGACCTTCTCGCCCGTAGCGATGCTTAAATCAGTTCGGATCATGTTAGCTATAGCAGCCTATTTCGATTATGAGATATGGCAGATGGATGTCAAAACGGCTTTACTTAACGGAAATTTAACTAAGGACATGTATATGATACAGCCCGAGGACTTTATCAATCCGGCTAATGCTGACAAAGTGTGCAAACTTCAGAAATCCATTTATGGGTTGAAGCAAGCATCTCAGAGTTGGAATATTCGCTTTGATGAGGTAGTCAAACCGTTTGGCTTCATCAAGAGTGATCATGATTCTTGTTTATACAAGAAGTTTAGTGGGAGCAAATTAAACTTTCTAATATTATATGTGGATGACATATTATTGATTGGAAATGATGTCCAGATGTTTCAAGAAACCAAGGAATCATTGGAAAGGAGTTTCTCAATGAAAGACTTGGATGAGGCAACATATATTATCGGAATCTAGATCTATAGAGATCGATCAAGATGGCTCATTGGATTGACTCAGAGTACTTATTTGGACAAAATGTTGAAGAAGTTCAGCATGGAATCGTTTAAGAAGGGGTTATTACCGATGTCCCATGGTGTAAAACTTAGCAAGACTCAGTGTCCTTCAACAACTGATGAGCGAAGTCAGATGAGTGCGATTCCGTATGCCTCGGCAGTCGAATCCATCATGTATGCCATGATTTGTACTAGGACGGATATTTCATATGCTCTAAGTGTTGTGAGCAGATACCAGGCTTATCCTGGAGAAATCCACTGGACAGCGGCTAAAAATATCCTAAAGTACTTGAGAAGGACTAAGGACATGTTCTTGGTTTATGGAGGTGAAGATGAACTCAGTGTAAAGGGTAACACGGATGCGAGTTATCTTACCGAATCTGATGATTCTCACTTCGCAATCCGGGTATGTGTTTGTTATAAATGGAGGGGCTATGAGCTGGAAGAGTTTCAAGCAAGAGACTATGCCTGCATCTACAACAGAGGATGAGTATATTGTCGCCTCAGAGGTAGCAAAGGAAGATGTTTGCATGAGGAATTTCCTCATGGATCTTGGTGTGGTTTAGGTCTCGTCCAATCCGTTAGACATGTATTGTGACAACAATGGTGCTATTACACAAGCAAAGGAACCTAGAAAACACCAGAAGAACAAGAACATACTCATGCGGTACCACCTAATTCGCCAGTTCGTGGAACAGGGTGATATCAAGTTATGCAAGGTACACATGGAAGCAAATATTGCAGATCCGTTGATAAAGCCACTACCACAGCCAAAGCATGAGGCGCACCTAAGAGCTATGGGATTTAGATGCCTAGACATGTGATGTCGGAAGATTGACTCTAGTGCAAGTGGGAGACTATTGGGAATATGACCTAGAGGCAATCATGTATGATGATATTTCCCATTGTATTCATAAAGTTATTAAGTTGTCCTTGTATAAACATCTGATGTGTATCATTGAATATGTGATTCGGTTGTGGAACTATACATTCATGTTGTTTGTACTAAATATCCTTGGTCATCGAGGTTGTGCTGGACACACAAATTAGACCAATGTGAAAGTCGGCTAATGACTCAGTTCCACTTGTCATGGGCATGGAGATGCTATTCCCACTTACACAGATTCGAATAAAGAGTTTAGCGAGTCGGATTGACCCATATTGAGGTACAACGAACAAGTTGTCATTTGTATATCTCAATAAATGTAATCCTTAGACCTGAGGTTATTGCACAATCCGAGTTGAGGATCACCGACTTAGGTTCTGTAAAACTCTGATTCGTAACTGGGCAGTTATAAAGGTAGAGTTCGGGTCGACTGAGAATCAAGCTGCGTGATGTGAATAACCAAGATGGGATTTTTCCCCTCCAGTTGGAAAGATATTCTCTGGGCCCTCTCGGATGATATGATTTGAAAAGCATGGCCATGCACGACTCGGTTAAGTGTTAACCAAGGCGATCGACTAAGATTTAGTCGGATGAATCACTTATCTCGGATCGAGAAGAGAGTCGGACTATTTAAGGGATGACAAATATTCGCCTATAGTCTGACAAGGTACATCGTGAGGCAAAAGGGACTCGGACACAAGTCGCATTGGAAAGGCATGTCGTCAAGACTCTTTGGTACTTGGGAGTTGGCACGTTCTGCTAGGAGCCGCTACCGACTGATCGATTGAGAGTCGGACTCCAATCGTGTCCAAGTAGCCATGAGCCTGCGGGGTAACACCTTTAAGAGCGGGAGCAAGTTTGGATTGGATCTGAACTGAAAATCTGGTTGGGTTGGACACCGAGCCGGATTTGGACTGAGTTAGTGAGTTGGACTCACGGTGACTAATATTATATGGGCTTTAGTGAATGGGCCACAAGTGAGTGGAGCCCATGTTCACTCCCTATATATAGTGAGGTGCAGTAACCCAGGAGGGTTGATCAGTTAGGTCATTACATGCGTTGGAAACCCTAGCTCCATAGCAGTCCAGCCATCATACTGAACCTAGCAGTTCACCATCGGTGCTCCTCCTTGTACGTGTGGATACCAGCAGCGGTGTTGTACGATCAGCACCAAGACGATCGGATCAGATCGTGAGTACTGCACTACATTCAACAGACGTGTTTCATCAATTCTGCAACTGCGTGTCTAGTGGTAATCTCCGTGGTCTTCTACCTCAGCTAGATCTTGGGATCACCGCGTAGGGCAAAAGATTTTGGTTTATCTCTACGTGGCCCAACAGTGGTACCAGAGCAATAGCTTCTAGTTTTAGGCTCGAGATCACTCATATGTGATATGCGTTTGGCTGTAGATTGGATCTATGTGTTGTTTTGATGGTCGATCTATGAGATAGATCGGTTTTGTACGATGTTGATTGGATCAATTGTACTCAGGGAATGGTAGATCTGATTTCCGTGATCACACTGCTGAGGTCGTGGAACGACATACCCCTACCGGTCGGTTTACCCCATCGGGATAGACTGTGACATGTAAATCCAAAAGCGGTGATCGAATACCGGTCGGGACCGCCGGCTTCGCCCTGTCGTAGCGCCTTAGATGTCGTTGCAAATTTCACAACGCCGGTAGATAGCGTATCTATGCATAACTTTTTTTGCAGGAAGTTGTGAATGGTATGCTTCATGTGCATGTGATGTATGTGTGTAATCCATACGTGATCTGCGAATCACGGTTTTGACAGCCGGCTGGAGCCTAGGTGTTGTCATTTTATTGTATAATGACCTGCATGTCGGATTCTCTATGTAATTTAGTTTACTAAGCTAGTATAGCTATTTGGAGAATCCGGATGATGTGCAAGTAGATGTACAAGTCGGCGACATGGTGTAAGACCGCAAGTGATAAGAGTTGGCACGAGTTGGATTACAGGCTTTATGGAGATGGAGATCGCCATGAAGAGAGCCATACCATTTCACATTATAATTGCTTTATTTTGTGTTATTGATATGCCTCTATTTTACCTCTATTAGATAGTCGGTAAATTATAATCCCTCAAAGAAGGTCTAGTCGGTTTTCCCGACAGTGTTTGCACCATCACAAGTCGGACATTTTTTGTAGTGGGCTCATAAAATTGAGGTGATGCCAATTATTTCTGACTAGGTGGATTCGAGTCGGACTCTTGCAGCGGAAACACTCGGTAAGCTAGACGGGTCTATCACAACGGTTGAGGGACTCAGGGAAAAGTTGGACGGCAGCCGGAGCATGTGATGCCACCCGTCCAATAATCGTATGAGATACGATTGCCAAGGAGTTGTCTACCTAAATCACTTGGTGTCTAGAGGTGATGCTAAAGCTCACTAGCTGACTTGCTCATCTAGGATCCTGAATCACTAAGTAACCATCGGAGGGATGTTGGTTCTAGTGGGAGCATAAATATTAAAGCGTTTAATATGCTTGCTCTTTTATGAATACATTTCTTAAGTGTTTTGCATATTTTCTGTTGTAGATCATGGAACCAAGTAACAGCCACTCTCATATATCCGGTTTTCCATTGAGAACCATTCTTGAGAAAGATAAACTGAACGACACTAATTTTACCAAGTGGTATCGAAATCTGAGAATTGTTCTTAAACAAGAAAAGAAGAACCATGTCCTAGACAACCCACTTCAAGATGAGATGAATGAGAATGCGACTGTCGCTGCCACCAATGCCTACCGTCGGGCTAAGGATGAGTCCATGGATACTAGTTGTCTTATGCTTGATCACATGGAACCGGACTTGCAAAAGCAGGTCGAGAATGTTGAGGCCTACGATATGATCAACAGCCTCAAAAGTATGTTCTAGGCTTAGGCCAAGACTGAGAGGTATCAAGTCTCTCAGGATTTGTTGAGTTGCAAGCTTAAGAATGGTGATCAACTAAGTCCGCATGTGATTAAAATGGTTGGTTACATGCAGTCTCTGGAGAGACTTGGCTACCCCATAGCAAAGAGTCGCTACGGATATAATTCTAAACTCTCTTCCTAGTGTGTATGGTCAGTTCATATCGATCTACCACATGCATGGTATGGATAAGAAGCTCACTGAATTGCATGGGATGCTTAAGCAGGCAGAGGCGGATCTCAAGAAGGGTGCCAGTAAAGTGTTGATGGTGCAGAATAAGGCTAAGTCCAAGAAGAGTTCTTAGACTAAGAAGAAGGCTAAGTCGAGAGGAAAGCAGGCTCAGGACCCGGTCCCAAGCGCTTCCTCAGGGACTAAGACATCTCCTTCAGCCGGATCCACTTGCTTCTATTGCAAGGCAGATGGCCACTGGAAGAGGAATTGCAGCAAGTATTTGGCCGACAAAGCCAAGAGTGGAGGTATGACTTCCGACTTAGGTACACTTGTTTGCAATGTTATAGACATCTATCTTGTTGATGCACCTAATAGTTCTTGGGTATATGATACCGGATCAGTTATTCACATCTACAACTCGTTTGTAACATCCCAAAATCTTCCTAATTTTGGAATGTAAAATAAATTAATAAGTTGATTGAAATGTTTGACCTTTGTTGAAACTTTTGAATGAAAAGAAACTTTTGAGGAATTGTTTAAAATTTTCCTAAGCCGCATACAAAGAGTGGATCCACATGACTACCCAATTGGTTGGGAAACTTTCGTACAAATCCAACAAAGCTTTTCTTGCATTTTATTCGTGTTCATTCGGATTTTTGGAATACTTGGATATTTTCCAAACACTTGTTTCATTTTCATAAGAGAGGAAATAATATGACAATTCAAATATAAGAAACATGTGGGGAGATATTCTAAGAGGTTTTTTGAATTTTTATTTTTATTTTGGGAAGGAAAAACAACCGAAGGGAAGATAAAATGACTTCTTCAAAACTAAAGATTTGAGATTAAATTATATAATATTCTACTTTCTATTTGGAGTCTAAAATGTTTTATGTATACTCCTTTGAATTTTGACTTGAAAATAATTTATTATGAGCATTAAAACAAATCCTAAAACTATTTTACTAAAAAATGCATAAGTAGCCATATGGGCAAAATACATAAATGTTTTGCATATTAATCGGGATGGATAAATGTACTTTCTTAGACTAACATATTTTGTTCTCTAATGTTTGTGGAACTTCAAAAGTGAATTGACATATTATAAAATCATATATTCAATTTCTATATATATATAAATAAATAAATGGGAAACATACCTACACGTGAAGCCACATGCCTGGCCACTTCCCCGCACGCATGCATGTCAAACCGGTCGACCAGCCAATCCAAACTAGGCAGTCCTCTTCCTCATGTTCTCCTATTTTTTTTCTTTCTTTCCTAAGGATGCTGGCCCACCTGTCATTCCTTCCTTTCAGCCAGAGATCAATCTCGACACGAGTTCATCGCGCGTTCGTTCCAAACAGCAAAATCCTGCAAAAATCTACACGATTCAGACGATCTCTTTGTCCCTTCGACGTGCGAATAGCCTTATAAATATCGCATCTTTTGTCTGCGTGTGATTTTCATTAAAACCTTACCTCGAACAACCCAACGACATCAGATCAATCTAACCGGAATTTCTGAACCGAAGCTTGGAGTCGACATATGGAGGTCTCCTGCCTTTGCCCATCGCCTCCATCCTCTTTGTCTATGTCCAAGCTCCTTCTGATATTTTTCCCATCCGTAGGAACTCTGGAGCGAGTCGTACGACGTTGCCGGAGTTCGCCGGAGCTGCTGCGTTCACCATCGCCACCATCGGGAGCCGCACCAGGACTTTCTCATCACGCTGACAAGATCGATGCATCGATACAGAGCTGTAACCATCTTCAAGCCGACCACCTGGAGCTTTGAAATCAGAGGTCCCCTTTGCCAAGAGAGCCTTCCCTTCCCTTCTATTCCTTCCCGTCTCTCCTAATTTTATCCCCTGCATATAGGACGACGAGGACGAGATGACAAGCTCGTCGGAGCTCTACCAGACCCTGCAGCCTCTAGCCGGGTATAGCATCTGCTCAGGACCACGAAGATCGGCGCCGTTGACATGTACGACTCCACCAAGACGAACCCTACCTCGTATAGCCATTCACCAATCCAGAGGACCAACGCGAGCGTCGCTGACCTTGCGAATGCTGTAAACGCCTCAACTTATCTAGAGAGACACGAGAACATCGTCGTCAACCATGTCCGACGAGTCGCCACCATCGTTTGCTTCATCGTTGATGTCCTGCAGCTGCTGGTATATCATCGTCACCTGTAGCAAAGTAGAACCTTTTGGCTACGGTCAAGATTGTATAGATTAGCTCAGATTTCAATTCAATGCAACCGGCCATGTGTCTCGTTGTTTTATTATAAAAAAATAATAATCACGACCGTGGTCTTAGATCAGATCAAGTTCGGATATACCACACGTTGTGTTAGATTTATAATTAAATTTTCTATTCACGGTTACTAGTTTTTTTTCATTTTTTTGAAATTTCAGATCTGTTTAAATTAAATTTCTAATTTAAACATTCTTTTGACATAACTTGTTGTATGTAAATCTTCGTTAAGTGTGTTCTTTTGGAAATTGATCCTTGTGACATCCCCAACTCACTAGAACATACTAGACTCTTGTTAAACGAAATTAATGTATATTTTAATATGTTTTTTTAATGGTTGTTTACTTGTTGTATTATTTGGTTCTTTATTTGCAATGGTTATTTATTAGTACTATTTCTTCTACACGTTAGACTTATTCGGAGTGTGAGAGCGTTCACGAAGAATTAATCTTCATGAAACTAATCTAAGGCAAGTTACACCACTTGTTTATATTTTGTCCTAGTTTTGTCTATGCATGTTTTGATCTATTAATTCTGTAGACTGCATGTGTAGGATGTTCTAGTAGAATTTCTTAGTATTATTTTGCAAGTGCGATGATTTTTATAGTATGTCATGAGTAGCTTTATACTTAGGATTTTTCCCTCCTAATAGGTTACCCCTATTTTTGCTGGGTACTTACTATGCTATATATATATAAAGTACCGTTGGGGGTTCGAAAGACAAGAAATTTTCTAAGTATAAAGCTCTCTTGAGCGATCTTTTCTTCTCAATGCCACTTCAAAATAAAACTAAGTTTTCTTCTGGGCAGAACGGTTGTCGGGTCAACGAGTGAGATTTTGGTGGAGGACGGCCGTCCAGGAATCAAACAAGTCTGCCATGTTTCAAAATTCAGAAGCTTCCAGTGCAACCACAATACATATGGGCTCTGTCTTGGCCTAGTACTTAGTGGGAAACCTCACCGAGGTACCAACATTTGGAGGTTCACGGTTGGATCCAGCTGGTAGAGGGGCTACTAAGGGAAAGCCTCGTCATGGTCTTGTCTGAAAAAGGACTTGATCGTGGATTGTGGGTAATGTGCACAAACTCTCGAGAGTATTGCAATCTGATCGATCAGTCATTTTCACGGAAATAGAAAATTTTGAGCATCTGAAGGATGGAGCCTCTGAAGGATCTCTCTCTCTCTCTCACTCTCTCTCTCTCTCTCAAAACTTAAAGTTTTCTAAAAACCCAAGGCGTGAGTCATATCGCTATTGGGTGGGTTTTGGGAACTTGGTGAGTAATATCCAAGTGTTAGGTTGTTTGGACACTTGGTGAGTAATATCCTCATGTGCCATTCGACCATATATTACTTAAACAAATGTTTAAAATGTAGGGAAATTTTCTCTCCTTTTCCATACTTAAGAAAATTAGCTTTGGGAAAATGAACTCCACGGCCTAAACTAGCCTTGCATGTAGAGTTAGACTTTATCTTTCCTTGGTGTAATTTGCCAATACATTCAAAGTATTGGCCCAACTTGTTGGCTGCACGTCTTATGTGCAGAGCCCAAAGATTGAAAGGTGCGTAGGGATCGCGAGTCTACACTCAACAAGCCTAGGGCATAGATGGACTCAAGCTGCTTTATGTTTCCGCTGTTATTTGAGCTAGCTTAATGCTAAGCGATTTTGTAATAATTTCATACTCTGGATTCCTCGTGTAATAATGACTTTGTGTTTTACATGATATTCATCGACTTTGAGTGCTAGCTATTGATCCAGGGACTAGCATGTAAATCACAGGGACTTAGGATCTTTATTGATCCAAGGTCACTACATCGTTGCAGTGACTGGTAAGAACTAGGAGCGTAGCAAGTGGAGAGGTTAATATTCGAGTCGGCAACAAAGCAAGAGTTGTTGCGTTGGAAGTCGGCACGATGCAACTTCATTTACCTTCCGGATTCATTATGGAACTGAATAATTGTTATTATGTTCCAGTGCTCAGTCGAAATATTATTTCTGCTTCATGTTTGATGAGGCAAGTCTATGAGTCGAATATCAAGAATAATGGTTGTTCTTTATATTTGAATGATATGTTTCATAGCTTTGAATCCGTCCAGGACGGGTTATTTATTTTGAATATTGATGGTGAGTCGGTTTATAACATAAATGTTAAAAGACTGAAACCAAATGATCTGAATATGACTTACTTTTGGCATTGTCGGCTTGGTCATATAAGTTGGAAACGCATGAAGAAGCTCCATGATGATGGACTCCTAACTTCGTTCGACTTGGAGTCGTTCGAGACATGCGAATCATGCCTACTCGGCAAAATGACCAAGACACCTTTTGCAAAGAGTTGCGAAAGGGCGTCCGACTTGTTGGGACTGGTACATAGTGATGTATGTGGACCAATGAGCATGATATCCAGAGGTGGTTATGAATACTTCATTACCTTCACTGATGAATTGAGTAGGTATGGATATATCTACTTGATGAAACATAAGTCGAAAGCCTTTGAAAAGTTCAAAGAACTCCAGAATGAAGTACAAAATCAACTCGGCAAGAAAATAAAGTTTCTTCGGTCGGACCGAGGAGGCGAGTACATGAGCCACGAGTTTTATGATCATCTAAAGAGTTGCAGAATAGTTCCCCAACTTACTCCGCCGGGAACACCGCATAGGAACGGTGTCTTGGAAAGGCGGAATCGGACCTTGTTGGACAAGGTAATTGATGATGAGTCGGATAGATCTGCCTTTATCATTTTGGGGTTATTGTCTAGAGACAGCAGCGTTCACACTAAATAGAGTACCATCAAAATCGGTAGAGAAGACACCGCATGAGATGTGGAAAGGCAAAAATCTGAGTCTGTCCTTTCTTAAGATTTGGGGTTGTGAAGCGTTTGTCAAGCGACTTCAGTCGGACAAGCTTACAGCTAAGTTGGATAAGTGTATTTTCGTGGGGTATCCAAGGTAAACTTTGGGATGCTACTTCTATAACCGAGAAGAGGGCAAAGTGTTTATTGCTCGGAACGGTGTCTTCCTAGAGAAAGAGTTTCTCGGTCGGGGATTCAGTGGGAGCACAGTGCAGCTCGAATAAATTCGAGAGGAACCGGCTAGTAGCGAGTTGGCAAAAACCTTGGAGGTTGAACCGGTCAAGGTAGCTGAGCCGGCAGCAGCACTTGTACTACGAAGATCGGTGAGATTACGAAGTGTTCGTGATGTATTACTGTTAGATAGTTATGAGCCAGCAAATTATTCGGAAGCGATGGTGGGATATGATTCTGAGTCATGGCTTGGAGCCATGAGATCCGAGTTAAAGTCCATGGATGAAAACAAGTTTAGAACTTGGTTGATCTGCCAGACGGTGCAAGACCCGTTGAGTGCAAATGGGTCTTTAAGAAGAAAACTCATATGGATGGAAATGTTTCTGTCTATAAAGCACGTCTTGTCACGAAGGAGTTCCGACAAGTTCAAGGAGTTGATTACAACGAGACCTTCTCGCCCGTAGCGATGCTTAAATCAGTTCGGATCATGTTAGCTATAGCAGCCTATTTTAATTATGAGATATGGCAGATGGATGTCAAAACGGCTTTCCTTAACGGAAATTTAACCGAGGACATGTATATGGTACAACCCAAGGGTTTTGTCAATCCGGCTGATGCTCACAAAGTGTGCAGACTTCAGAACTCCATTTATGGGTTGAAGCAAGCATGTCGGAGTTGGAATATTTGCTTTGATGAGGTAGTCAAATCGTTTGGCTTCATCAAGAATGATCATGATTCTTGTTTATACAAGAAGTTTAGTGGGAGAAAAGTAAACTTTCTAATCTTATATGTGGATGACATATTATTGATTGGAAATGATGTCCAGATGTTGTAAGAAACCAAGGAATCATTGGAAAGGAGTTTCTCAATGAAAGACTTGGGTGAGGCAACATATATTCTAAGAATCCAGATCTATAGAGATAGATCAAGACGGCTCATTGGATTGAGTCAGAGTACTTATTTGGACAAAGTGTTGAAGAAGTTCAACATGGAATCGTTTAAGAAGGGGTTCTTACCGATGTCCCATGGTGTAAAACTTAGCAAGACTCAGTGTCCTTAGACAACTGATGAGCGAAGTCGGATGAGTGCGATTCGTATGCCTCGGCAGTCGGATCCATCATGTATGCCATGATTTGTACTAGGCCGGATGTTTCATATGCTCTAAGTGTTGTGACCAGATACCAGGCGTATCCTGGAGAAATCCAATGGACAGCGGCTAAAAATATCCTAAAGTACTTGAGAAGGACTAAGGATATGTTCTTGGTTTATGGAGATGAAGATGAACTCAGTGTAAAGGGTAACACTAATGCGAGTTATCTTGCCGAATCTAATGATTCTCACTTTGCAATCCGGGTATGTGTTTGTTATAAATGGAGGGCTATGAGCTGGAAGAGTTTCAATCAAGAGACTGTGTCTGCATCTACAACAGAGGCTGAGTATATTGCCGCCTCAGAGGTAGCAAAGGAAGCTGTTTGCATGAGGAATTTCCTCATGGATCTTGGTGTGGTTCAGGGCTCGTCCAATTCGTTAGACATGTATTGTGACAACAATGGTGCTATTACACAAGCCAAGGAACCTAGACAACACCAGAAGAACAAGCACATAATCATGTGGTACCACCTAATTCGCCAGTTCGTGGATCAGGGTGATATCAAGTTATGCAAGGTACACACGGAAGCAAATATTGCGGATCCGTTGATAAAGCCACTACCACATCCAAAGCATGAGGCGCACCTAAGAGCTATGGGCATTAGATGCCTAGACATGCGATGTCAGAAGATTGACTCTAGTGCAAGTGGGAGACTATTGGGAATATGACCTAGAGGCAATCATGTATGATGATATTTTCCATTATATTCATAAAGTTATTAAGTTGTCCTTGTATAAACATCTGATGTGTATCATTGAATATGTGATTCGGTTGTGGAACTATACATTCATGTTGTTTGTACTAAATATCCTTGGTCATCGAGGTTGTGCTGGACACACAAATTAGACCAATGTGAAAGTCGGTTGATGACTCGGTTCCACTTGTCATGGGCATGGAGATGCTATTCCGAATTACACAGATCGGCTAAAGATTTTAGCGAGTTGGATTGACCCATATTGAGGTAAAACGAACAGGTTGTCATTTGTATATCTCAACCAATGTAATCCTTAGACCTGAGGTTATTGCACAATCTGAGTTGAGGATCACCGACTTAGGTTTTGTCAAACGTTGATCCGTAACCGGGCAGTTATAAAGGCAGAGTTCGGGTCGACTGAGAATCAAGTTGCGTGATGTGAATAACCAAGATGGGATTTTGCCCCTCCAGTTGGAGAGATATTCTCTAGGCCCTCTCGGATGATATTATTCGGAAAGCATGGCCATGCATGACTCGGTTAAGTGTTAACCAAGGCGATCGACTAAGAGTTAGTCGGATGAATCACTTATCTTGGATCGAGAAGAGAGTCGAACTATTTAAGGGATGACAAATATTCGCATATAGTCTTACAAGGTATATCGTGAGGCAAAAGGGACTCGGACGCAAGTAGCATTGGAAATACATGTCGTCAAGACTCTTTGGTACTTGGGAGTCGGCACGTTCGGCTAGGAGCCGCTACCGAGCCAGATTTGGACTGAGTCAGTGAGTCAGACTCACGGTGACTAATATTATATGGGCTTTAGTGAATGGGCCACAAGTGAGTGGAGCCCACATTCACTCCCTATATATAGTGGGGCGCAGTAACCCAGGAGGTTTGATCGGTTAGGTTATTCCATGCGTTGGAAACCCTAGCTCCACAGCAGTCCAGCCGTCGTACTGAACCTAGCAGTTCACCGCTAGCTCTCCTCCTTGTACGTGTGGATACCAGCAGCGGTGCTATACGATCAGCACCAGGACGATCAGATCAGATCTTGAGGACTGCACTGCATTCAACAGACGTGCTTCATCAATTCCGCAGCTGCGCGTCTAGTGGTAATCCTCATGGCCTTCTACCTTAGTTAGATCTTGGGATCACCGTGTAGGGAAAAAGATTTTGTTTTATCTCTGCGTGGTCCAACATTCATCGAGTACTGTATGTGTGACCGACTGTGGAAGCTCTACCGGATTGCGGCACCGGAAGGATCATCTACACGATCTTGAGATCAGCAAGTGAACGACTACATCACCCACGAGAATCCGATCTCGTTAACCGCTTTGGATCTTTGAAGGTTAGTACTCTATCGACTCATTTCTATAATCTAGTAGATAGATCTTGGCTTGTGTGTGTTCATGCGATAGAATTTATTTGTTTTCCATGCTACGAACCTTTAAAGTGGTATTAGAACCGTGTCTATATGTAGATCCGTTGCACAAGTAGAACACAATGGTCATTGTGGGCGGTGGTGCTTTTATTATCAATTGCTTCTTGTGTACTTTGCATCTTGCGGGATGGTGAGATGAAGCGGCTTGGGCTAACCTTTCAGGACATCGTTCATGAGACTTGCTCCACGCTCGACATTCAACTTGTATTGCATAAGTGGCTTTGCAGGTGTCTGTCTCTCCTATCATAGTGAAGAATCAATTTACAATGGGAACTTGATAGTTCATGCATCAACATTGTGGTTCTTGTTCATAAGTTAGAACGGTACTTATTGAAAGCCCCAAACCACGTAAAATATGCAAAGAAAATTAGAGGCGTCTAACTTTGTTTTGCAGGGGTGTGCTGTGATGTGATATGGCCATGATTGTGTTTATATATGATGTATGTGATGATCCTTATTGTAAGTTGGCAACCGACAAGAGCCTTATGGTTGTCTTTTAATTTCATTAAGACATGTGTGTCTATTATTCAAAGTAGTTGTAATAGTTGATGCTGGTGGACAACAACCATGGAGCGGCGCCATTGACCTTGACGCCACGACGGTGATGATGGAGATCATGTTCGTGCTTGAAGATGGAGATCGGAAGGACAAGAAGAAAGGACATATCATATCACATATTATGAATTGCATTTGATGTTAATCCTTTTATGCATCTTGTATTCCTTAGATCACGACGGTAGCATTATAAGATGATCCCTCTCACAAAATATCAAGTAATAAAGTGTTCGTCCTTAGTTTGCACCATTGTTAAGAATCGTTGTTTCGAAGCACCACGTGATGATCGGGTGTGTTAGATTCAACGTGTGCATACAACGTGAGCAAGCCAGATTTGTTCATGCAGAAACTAAGGTTAATCTTGATGAGCCTAGCATGTACAGACATGGTCTCGGAACACGGATCGCCGAAAGGTAAAGCATGAGTCATATAGTAGATATGATGAGCATGTTGATTGTTCTCCTTTGAAACTACATTATCTCTCGTGATGATCGGATTTGATGTAGTGGATTTGATTCGTGTGATCCCCAAAACAATGTGAGAGATATTGTTTTGAGTGGGAGTTCAACAGTAATATAATTAAAAGTTGAACACTATTTATCATAAATTAAATCAAAGTGAATTTGCATAGTTGTTGTAGTCATTGGCATCCGTTTACCACCTTGTGCTTAGTTATAATTGAGATAATAGAACTATAAAATTTTGGTTAGTTACTTTACGAACTGGTATCGTATTGTTTTGAAGTGTTAATCTAAAGTTTAAAAGTCCTATTGCAAACTTTCAGTAAGTTTTGGTTACTCCATGAATTTTAATAATTGGTATTAAATCAAGAGTAACAATTCCAATGTTAGTATATAAGTATCATGTTTGTCTCCATGATGCTTGATATTCTTAATATCAAGGTTATCGGGGAGATGAAAGAATTATTTTAGAAACCATCATGTGTGGAAGATATTGCGATATCTGAAACGATGTTTTGGTTGAAACATGAGAGAGTATAATATGGCAAAAATTTATGTTCTCATATTTGATGAGAATTTACAAAAGGTTGGAGACACTAGTTGTCCTAATCCTCCAAAAGGTTTTAGAGAGCAACATTATACTCGCGATTCACCGTTATAAGCTAAAGTAACTTGATCACAAATAGTTCCATGATAAGGATGAATATTTGATGTAGGTAAAATGTTTACTACACTAAAAGATTACTAAAGAATGGAATTTGAAAGAACACCAAGCATTTGATGATGGTGATCTACTTCAAAGTGCAAGTCCAAAGACATTGGTATTTAACTATACATGCTTTGGACTATGTGTCATGAGTATGGCACCATTGTTGATGTTGATAGATTCTTTTGAAAAGAAAAAGAAATGCTGAAAGAGAAATCTAAGAAATGTTTGGCAGAAAAGAAAAGATAGAGGATATACGTGTTATGGCTATATTAGTTACTTCTTAAAAAATGTACTTCTTGAGTATTATATACTGAATTTGTTGGTGTGAATCGTTATACGAAACAACACAATTCATGAACTACTATGGCCTAAGTAACTAGCAAAACAATATGTGATGATATTCATCGAAAACAAATAAAGAGTTATTGTGTTTCTCGTTGATATCAAAGCTTACCTTCAAGATTTGCCTTATCAGGTATTATGAGAACAAAAGGTTCTTTAAATATTTTCCGTATTCCATAAAAGATGGATGATATACAAGTCTAGTTGGAGAAATCACATCCATAAAACTAATGCTAAAAATGTCGAAAGACAAATGATTGAAAGATTACTTAGGAAGTGGCATCGTTGTTTAAATTATAGTGGAAAGAAAAAATGAAGAAACTCCATGTGGATGGAATTTTGGAGTCTTTTTATTTCGATCAAATGATGCTTGTGAAACTTTTCTAGAGATAATTAAAACTCCGTTCATAGGCCAAAAGTGAACGAATGACTAGCTTATTGGAATTTGTACATATAGATGCATAAAGCTCATTATGTGTAGTCGAGAGCGATGGATTTTAAATTCATATGTTTTCTCCAAAAATTTGAGTGAATATATGTATATTTACTTAAATAAGGATTAAGTATGAAACATTTGAAAATTTTCAAAGACTTTAAAGATGAAGTGGAAAATCATTATAACAAGAAAATAAAAAATTTATGATTCAATCATAAAGGAACATATTTTAAGTCACAAATTTTAGCAAAACAACTACGATTCTAGGAATCGTTCCATGGATTTGCATTTCCCGAAACATCATAAGAGTATGGAGTGTTCGAGATATGTAATAAAACCTTGTTCAAACATGGTAAGATCAAAGGTGTCATTTATAAAACCGCCATTATATTTTAAAGATTAAAGCTTTAGAGACTACCTCTTTTTCACTGAAAAGAGCTCCATCATGATCCGTTGAAATGACACCATATAAAGTTGTGGTTTGGGGTAAAACCCAAGTTTTCCTTTCTTAAAAATCCGTATGTTATGCATAAGTAAGATGTTTGCAACCAAAGTCGGATAAACATGTCTTTGTATGTTATTTCGAATAACTGTTGAGTATTCCTTCATAAACACCGAAAACAGAAGTGTTTGTCGCTTAGAACGTCGAGTTTCTTAAGAAGGAATTTTTCGTGAAAAGTAAAAGTGGGAGGACAATAGAACTTTTATAAAGGTTAAAAGAACCTTAGCTATAATGTGATGAGTTGCGCAGCAATGAAAAGCGTTCTGGAGGCAGCAACAATGCTCATGGCTCACGTATCTCAAAGGTTGTGGTCACAGAGGTCTAAACTTCATATTGAACCAAGAAGCTCGGGTAAACAATCAAATACTAAGATTTGAAATTAAATCATTATTATTTGACAATGATGAACCGACTGTATGCAAAGAAGCGATGATGGGCCCTGACTCCGTTCGATGGCTTGAAGCCATAGAATTCGTGAGAGTTTCATACATGAGAAACCAAGCTTTGAACTTGGAAGACCCTCTAAAAGGTGTAAAACCTTACAGTCGTGTTTGGATCTATAAAGAAATAGACATGGATGTTTCACATCTATGAAATAGTTGACATGTTAGGAAAGAGTTCACTACAATGTTCAAAGCAGTTGATTATGACAAGATTTCATCTTTCATAGCGATATTTCATCTAGACGGATTAATGTAGCAACCACTATATATAATTTAGTTATGTGGTAGTTGAATAAACAAAACAAGTTCTTCTAATAGAATTATTAACTAGGACATGTACATGACTCGGTCCAAAGGGTTTTGTTAATTCAAATTATGCTAAAAGCGTATGCAAACCTCAATGGTTGAAGTAAGCATTGGGGAGTTGGAATATACACCGTGATGAAACTGTTCAAAGAGTTTAATATCATCGGAGACAATGAAGATGCTTGCATTTGTAAGAAATTAAGTGGGAGCGCTAAGACATATTTCTAATACATTATGTGGAAAGACATATTATTGATAGGAAATGATGTTTATTTTATTGACACAGGTTAAGAATTTTATCTCAATGAAAGACTTAGGTAAAACCCGAATGTTTTGGCATCAATATCTATATAGATAGATTGATACGCTAATATGGTTGTGCCAAATGTACATAGATGAGATACTGAATGAGTTTAATATGGAAATGACAAGAAAGGTTCTTGCCACACAGAAAGGATTAAATCGAAATTTCAAGTGTATCGACACTTGATAAGTGAAACAAAGATTCGAGTATGTTTTATACTTGATGAATGAAATCACAAAGAGCATTTTTAATCATACTGTGATATGTACACATCTAGATATGTCCTATGCTCAAAATGTTATGAGTATATACCAGAATGATTCATAAGATGATTATTGGATGATAGTAAAGATACTCTTGTGATCTTTTGGAAGAACTAAGAATATATTAATTTTGTAGAAGTGACAAATAGATGGTTAGTTCATTGTAAAATTACTACATTGATACTAGTTTTGTCATAAAATACAAATTAAGTTTATCTCAATCTAAACTAAGGGTGGCACAATATAATGGAAAGAAAGTTGCATAATGTATTTGGATGAGTTACAAAGTTAAGACATTGTGACAGATACTACAACAAAAGGCTAAGTATATGACTGCTATTATAGCAGCAAGAGAGGACATTTGTGTCAAGTAGTTTGTTATCAAACTAGGTGTGGTTCACAGTAGGATAGTACTATGAAGATATATTCTACGACAATATTATCAACATGTTTTAACCCCAAGGAACTAAAGGTCTCACCAAAGGACCAAATTTATACAAATCCATCGCATTAGAGAATGAGTGATGCGTAGAGACACAAAGACATGCAATTACACACGGACCTGAAAGTGTCGGATCCAAAGATCAGTTGACCACTAGCAATCGTGTACATACAACACCGGAAAGCCATAGGTGTTAAATACATAAATATTTGAAACTATATTATTGTCTCTAGTGCAAGTGGGAGACTGTTGGATATATGCCCAAGAGGCAATAATAAAGTAGTTATTATCGCATCTTCATGTTTATGATAAATGTTTACATACAATGCTATAATTGTATTAACCGGAAACATTAATACTTTTGTGATTTGTAAACACATAAGAGTCCCTAGTAAAACCTCTTGTTAAACTAGCTTGTTGGTTAATATATGATCATCGTTTCTTGATCATGAACATTGAGATGTAACAACAAGGTCATATCATTAGAAGAATGATGTGATGGACATACTCCTATAGTTAAGCAAGCATGTTACTGTCTCACAAGGGATCACATATCACATGAACGAGTAAAGAGTACTTATCAGTAACGAGGTTGAACTAGGTATGCAAAGATACCGACGATCAAACCTCGGATAAGTAAAGTATCACGAGACAAAGGAAAATTGGTATCATATGTAAATGGTTCATTCAATCCTGAAGTAATCATATAAATATGTGGGAGCCATATGAATTTCTAGATTCCTCTATTGGTTATTGATCGGAGAAAAGTCTCGATCATGTCTGCATAATTCATGGACCATAGGGATACACACTTAAGGATTCGATGTTGTTTAGTAGATATGGAAAGTGAGGAAAGATACCAAATGTAGTTCAGAGTCTCAGATGGGATCCGGGACATAACAAGGAGATCTGGAATGGTTTGGAGAATAAGATTCATATAAGCAAAGTCCAATTCCAAAGTTCGGGAATAGTTTCGGTGTTTTCACCAAAATGTTCTAGAAAGGGTCTAGAAGGTCTACCGATCCGGAAGGGGAAGGGTACATGGATGTGTCATGACAAATTGAAATTATTGCATCATGTGCTAGGTCACATGCCTGGACACTTGGAAGAGAGAAATCAAACTCTAGTTTGAAAGACGAAAGGCCAGTTTGAAAAAGTCAAAATGGGACAATGGTTTCCAAGTGGAGGGAGGGAAGGAATCCTACCTAAGGGAAGATTCCTCCCTCTCCCTTGCGCCGACCACATGAAGTGGAGTTGGGGGAGGAATCCCTCCCCTTGGCTCCTCCCCACCTATAAAAGGAGGGGTAGCCCCCCCCCCCTTGAACACACAACAAACCCTAGCCGCCGGCCTTGGCCACCCAAGTCACCACATCTAGATCCTCCTCTAAACTGCTATCAATTAGCTAAACCCTAGTTGCTAGCCACCTCTAAACCTCAGCCCTCTAAACCCTAGATTATCGGGGCTCTCTCTACTCCACCATACTCGCACTGGCTTAGGCGAAGCCCTGCGGGATCTCCCCTCTACTTTCAACACCACGCCGTCATGCTGCCATAATCGCGAGGAGAGAGGTACAACCTCCGCTTCCTGCTGGAACAAGGGAGAGGAAGGTCTTCATCGAGTAACGTATGTGTAATCGACTACGGAAGCGCTGCCGGAACACGGAGCCGGAAGGATCGTCTACGCGATCTTGAGATCGGCAAGTGAACGACTACTGACATGGACATACCCCACGGGTACACGATGTTGGTATACCTGGTCCATCCCAAGGAAGGCCCACGTCGATACACGCAGTCCATGAAGACTTCGGGTGGCCCAAACCCATGAAGTTTTCGACTCCTTGAAGGAGAAGTCTAGATTAGATAGAATTTCAAAGGGTACCAACCCTAATCTGTAACCGACTCGACGTAATCCCGGGACCTGCCTATCTATATAAAGGCCAGGAGGGTACAGCAAGACGGATCTCTTCCACCATCGCATACACGCCTCCACGCCAGATTGCATCTGCGCAACCCTGTAACTTTCGGTTCTGCCGTAATCAAGAGCAGACAAGCAGGAGTAGGGTTTTCCCTCTGGGGGCCTGGACCTGGGTAAATCCCGTGTCCCGTGTTGCTTGTCTGTTAACCGTTCTGCGACTTCCAGCATCCCAAATTCTCCAAAACCCAAGTCCATAACAATGGTCATTGGCGAGATCGAACCTCATCAACTGGCGCCGTCTGTGGGAAGCGTGGATGCTGATCGTGCAGTCGTGACAGTTCCATCTGGATTGATCTACAACTCATCAGAAATGGAGAGTCATCTCCTCTTCGGCGCCTTTGACTTCACTGCCCACTCGCCAACCACCCTGAGGGATTTCGAGTCCGTTGGCGACGGACTCGAGATGCTGTTCAGGAGCTTCTGCTTCTAGGTGGGGTAGACCGGCACCCTCCACCTCCCACGGCGGGTGCCACCACCATCCATCAGCCCGCTTCGTGGGTCCCACCTATCGACTCGTTATATGCATTGACACTGACATACGAGTTAGATGATAGCAGCAGCTGCAACTCATATCTGTGCGGCCCTTCCTCGGATGAAGGAACCTACGGTTCTGGATCCAAAAGCTGCGGCAGTAGCGATCTAATCTGAGGGCGCTACCTATGCGCTATCGTCATCCACAACGAAACGGAACTGCCGCCAGGTTCAAGTGCGCAGCAAACACCCAACCCCCCTCGGAACCCACAAGCTGAGAATGGAGAAAACGGGGGAGACCTCCCCAAAAGGCCAAACGAAGGCGACGCTCACGCCTACAACAAGATCAAAGTCAACAAGGAAGGCTGGTGCCAAGAACGCAAAGCCATGGCAGGCAGCATCATCCTACCTGTGAATGCTTCACGGGATCTACTGATGGACTACCACCTCCTCCTCATCGACGAGCAGAACCGATAGGTGAAGCTGATGTAGGAGCTCGACAAACGCAAGAAGGCAGCTGCAGAATCCAGCGCGCGGCGAGCTGCGCTCTCCTCCGCTGGTGGCTCCAGCTCGCATGGCAACAACACCAACAAGTATCGCTCCCGCACGGAGCACATGGACCCCTCCGCGCGACGCAAGGTCACCCGGGCCCTCAATATGTCCTTCATGTCGATGGACTCGCACGACAACGTCATGCCGAAAACACCGCAGGCTACAATCATGGCAGCCACTACATATCTCGCGTCCCATCTACCTCTCGTGGGTGACCCAAAGAGTGCCATGCACAAGTCCGCTCTAGCTGGCCTCGGACTCGTTGGAGCCGTGCTCCACGACGAGGCTCCTGTGGAGCCGAAGAAAAAAACTGCGGTCAAGTTCAACCGCAGCCCTATGCCCTCATCCGAAGACGATGAGCACGACCTGTCCCAACGCCGCAAGAGCCCACGATGCCGTAGTAGCAACTATGACGCTCGCAACAAGCTCACCCAGCGCAAGATCGACAAGGCAAGCGCCAAGCGCGCGTGCTCAACTGAGTTCGACGAGGAAGATGATGGAGAGTTGTGCGGCGCTAGGTGCTTCAGCAGATCCGTTCGGCGAACGAGGATGCAGAAAAAATTTAAGCTCCCTTCGGACAACCCGAAGTTCGACGGCACGCAGGAACCAAAGGCATGGCTCGACGATCACCTGTCGTCAGTCAAGCTCCACGGCGGAAACAAGAACACCACCCTACAATGCCTTCAGCTACATCTGACAGGCGCGGCCAGAATCTGGCTCAGTATCCTATCCTCCGGATCCATCCGAAGTTGGGAAGAGCTAGCATACAGCTTCATCCGCAACTTCAAGGGCACCAGCAAGAGGCCAGCTTCGATCGAAGAGCTACGGGCCTACACCCTACGGTCCAACGAGTCTATTCGCTCGTACATACTCCATTGGTCCCACATCAAGAACTCCGCTATACACATTTCTGAGGAACGGGCAATCGACGCCTTCAAGGACGGTGCCAGATGCCCAGACTTCAAGGAGGAGCTTGGGCGCTTCAAGCCCAAGACGCTCGACCACCTCATGGACATCGCCAACCAATGGGCAGGTGGTGAGGATTCCGTCACCCGAGCACATTCGGATCACGAAGACGACTACGACCGTAGACGCGAACGCCGCAGCAAAAGAAGATCGCGTGTCTATGACGATCGCGAAGGAGTCGACATGGTCGCGCTAGATATGCTGATCGACACAACGACGGTAACCGCAGCAACGGATACCGAGGAAGCAACTACCATGACGGTGGGAGATCCACGCAAACATGGCAACGCAGCTACCGCGACGACGAGCCTTCGGCATACGACAAACTGTCTGGTACCTGCACCATCCACTTCTACATCGACAAACAAGATGGTAAGAAGAAGGCCAGCCACCTGCTCAAGGACTTTTGCGAGTTCCAGAAACTCAGCGAGGGTCTCACCGAAATGCGGCGCACCGTGAACCCTGGATTTGGGCCCGCACCCGCACCAGGTGACATCGCCCACGGAGCTCCTCCGCCACCACCCATCGGACCGTCGCAGCCAGCAATCACACCAGCAACAAATAACGGCGCAGGAGGGTACCCGCCGCCAAAAGGGTCCCTGATTATCCAGAAGGGGCGCCCAACCAATAGGGTGTAAAATAAGATCACCCGCCAAGTCAGCCTGGTCGTGACCTCTCCACCAACAATCCCTGAGTACCTCAGTGGCTCGGAATCCTACATCACGTTCAATCATTCGGATCACCCACGCCAGATCCCTCGCCCAGGTCATATTGCCCTGGTGCTCGAGGCACATATCAGAGGATTTGAGATGAGCCACGTCTTCATGGACGGCGGCAGAAGCATCAATCTGATGTTCGCTAGCACACTCGCAGCGATGCGGATCCTGCTGTGCAGCCAAGGAAGGCCATATATCCCCTAGGGAAGATATGCCTCGATGTCATCTTCGGCCATCCCGAAAACTTCAGGCGCGAGCGGCTGGAGTTCGAAGTGGTGGACTGGCCATCACAGTACCACGCCATCCTCAGGCGCGTGGCATTCGCAAAATTCTTGGCAGTACCGCATTAGACGTACTTGCTCCTGAAGATGCCAGGACCTAGGGGCGTCATCACCAGCCAAGGAAGCTTCACCCGATCCGACCACTGCGACAGAGACTTCAATAGAATATCCCAGTCGTTCGGTATGCAGGAGGAGCTCACGAGTCTCAGAGTGGTGACAGACAACGGGGCACCCTCAATCACCAGGAAAAACGCACCCGACATGTCGTTCGACTCCACGTTCAACACAAAGAAGGTGCAGGTCCACCCGACGGACGCCTCCAAGATGGCGTTGATCACCAATGACCTTAGTCTAGCATAGGAAAGCGTGCTTGTCAAATTCCTCCGTGAGCGCTAGGAAATTTTTTCCTGGTGTCTTGCATACATGCCAGGAGTTCCCAGGGAATTCGTCGAGTAGGCACTCAATGTGTTTCTGAACGCGAAGCCCGTCAAGCAGTCGATCCGACGACTGTCCGAACCAAGAGCTGAAGCCATTGGAATCAAAGTCAACAGACTGCTCGACACCAACTTCATCAGGGAAATCAAGGAGAGCGAGTGGCTGGCCAACACCGTGTTTGTCCCCAAAAAGGACACGGACATCCTGCGGATGTGCGTGGACTTCACATCGCTCAATAAGTACTATCCCAAGGACCACTTCCCTCTACCACGGATCGATCAAATCATCGATTGAACTGCAGGATGCGAGAAACTCTCCTTCCTCGACGCCTACTCAGGCTATAACCAGATTTGAATGAAGGTCGAAGATCAGGAGAAAACAACGTTCATTATGTCGCTCGGGGTGTTCTACTACAACACCATGCCCTTCGGTCTGGAGAATGCAGGCGCTACGTACCAGAGGTGCATGCAGGCGTGCCTGAAAAGCCAGATCGGTCGCAACATCCAAGTCTATGTCGACAACATAGTAATCAAGAACAGGGAGGCCAAGACGCTGATGGACGATCTCCGCGAGACATTCGATAACCTTGATCACTACAAGATGAAGCTAAATCCAGAAAAGTGCGCCTTTGGCGTCCCATCTGGCCAGTAACTCGGCTACTTCATCTCCCAGCGGGGGATTGAGGTGAATCCGAAGAATATTAGGGCCATACTGGCCATGGATAAGCCGAAGAACCTCAAAGGTGTCCAGCAGCTGGCTGGGTGGATCACGGCACTGAGAAAATTCATCAGCCGCATGGGCGAGAAGGCCCTACCCTTTTACCAGCTGCTGTGCAAGGCAGAAAAAGTTGAGTGGACACCTGAAGCAGACGACACGTTCGAGGACCTCAAGCGGCTGCTCTCCACCTCGCCTGTCCTGGTCACGCCGAAGGAACGAGAGCCTTTGCTGCTATACATTATAGCCACAAATGAGATGGTAAGCACCGTACTCGTGGTGGAACGACCCGAAGATGGAAAGACCCATGGGGTCCAACGCCCAATCTACTACCTCAGGGAGGTACTAACTCCAACAAAGCAGAGGTACCCTTACTACCAGAAGCTCGCCTATGGCGTATTCATGACGGCTCGTCGGCTGAGCCACTACTTCTAGGAGCATCAGATCATGGTCGTCAACGATGCCCTGCTATCGAACAACCTAAACAACCCCGAGGCCACGGGACGCGTAGCCTTGTGGGGCATCGAACTGACCCCTCTGGATATAATCTACGAGCGACGCACCGCCATCAAGTCTCAGGCCCTCCCTGACTTTCTCGTCCACTGGATGGAACTCCAACTGCCGGATACTCCGGACATGTCGCAGTCCTAGACGATGCACTTTGACGGCTCCAAGAGTGAGGCCGGAGCAGGAGCTGGCGTCATACTGACGTCCCCTCAGGGATATAAGATGAAATACGTCCTTCGCGGATGAAATTCCGCGCCTCCAACAACGAGGCCGAGTACGAGCCCTCATCCATGGCATGAGGATGGCAAGATCTGCGGCGCAACACGGCTCGTCATCTACGGTGACTCGGACCTTGTCGTCCAGCAGACGATGAACGAGTGTGACGCTCACAGCACCAACATGATCGTGTACCGCGCGCTCTACAACTCACTCGAAGGAGACTTTGACGGCTGCGAACTTTGGCACGTTGGCAGAGAAAGCAACAAAGAAGCTGACAGGCTCGCCAATATTGGCTCCACATGCACAAGGGTACCACCAGGCGTGTTCCTCGAACAAATCTGCGTACCCTCTATCAAGAGGAAATTCCCAAAAGGCTCAGCCGAAGAAGCAGAGCACTTGGGGGCTGCGCTACCCGAAGGACAAGAAGGACCCGAAAATCTTGACGCCAAGGCCGAGCTGGTCAGCCTCATGTAGGTCATGGCAATCGAATAAACATGAACGTAGTCGTACCTTCGGTACCTGATAAACAATGAACTTCCTGATGACCCGACAGATGCCCGACGCATATCTCACCGGTCAAAAGCTTTCACCATCCTCAGTGGCGAGCTGTATAAGCGCAGCATTTCGGGTGTGCTACAAAGGTGTGTCACCATCGGTGATGGCAAAACCATCCTCCAAGACATCCACGAGGGCATCTGCGACCATCATGCAGGCAGCCGCGCCCTAGTCGCCAAAGATCTATGAGCTTGGTTCTACTGGCCAACAACCATGAATGATGCCAAAGACATCGTCGAAAGGTGCAACGCCTGTCAGAGGTACACGGACAAGCCACATGCACTAGGATCCGAGCTGAGGCCCATACCACTGGCCTGGCCCTTCGCCCAATGGGGCCTCGACATGATCGGCAAGCTACCAAAGTCCTCGAAAGGAGGCCATGTCTTCCTCCTGGTCATAGTAGACAAGTTCACCAAGTGGATCGAGGCCATTCCCGTCACTAACCAAAGCGGAAAAACTGCCGTCATGTTTTTAGAGTCCATTGTCTACAGGTTCAGCAATGCCGCATAGCATCATCACGGACAACGGCTCGAATTTCATCTCGAAGGAATTCCAAGACTTCTACGAGAACCTCGGCATCAACATATCATATGCCTCGGTGGCGCACCCGCAGACCAACGGACGGGTCGAAAAGGCCAATGGCCTCATAGGCAACAGCATCAAGAAGCGCCTGCTATGCCCACTCGAAAGGCTTGCAGGAGCCTAGGCAGAGGAACTACCCTCTTCCCTCTGGAGCCTATGTACAACACCGAACAGTTCAACCGGCTACACACCTTTCTTCATGGTGCACGGAGCCAAAGTCGTGCTACCCGCCGAAGTACGCCACAAGGCCCCACAGGTCGTCGCTTATAGTGAAGCCGAATCATCGGCGACACTCGAAGACGTCGTGTACACACTCGATGAGGCACGCGATATCGCTGCGGCTCGCTCGGCGGTCTATCAACAGAGCCTCCGCAACTACCACAGCCGTCGGCTGCGCCCAAGGTCCTTCGTCGAAGGAGACCTCGTCCTACAACTCAAGCAAGAACGGCCGAAGAAGCTCGAGTCACCCTGGGAAGGACCCTACATCGTCACAGAAGTCATCCCAGGTGGCGCCTATCGCCTAATGTACATAGCATCAGGAGTCGAATACTCCAACCCCTGGAACATCACACGACTGCGACGCTTCTACCCCTAGTTACCCTTTACTTTTAATAAGGCTACTCAGCCAAGGCTACGCAGCCGAACAATGTACCTCCTTGTTACGCTATGAATAAAAGCTATGTTCCTTGGCTCAAATATCTTTTCACCTTACATTATTTCTCGCTAAATATGCTCGGGGGCTACGCCTCACCTCACGACCTCGTCGACTGAGAACAATGCATACAACCTGAGTAGCTGACCACGTTAGGCTAACGAAAAGGACATGCACATCACAAAGCACAACGTGCCAATACATAATAAAACTTTACAAAGGGCATTACGCGCCCACTCGGATAAATACACAATTTACATCATCCATTTTCTTTACAGGGTCTACCTATTCTAGAGCATTACATTCGCCCGCTGCTCGAACAAATCTACAATCTCCTCAGCATGCTGCACCATAGCCGTATAATGAGGGCGCATGTCCCATAGGCTACCATCTGGTCAAAGGGGCGGCCAAGTCGCCACTTCTGCAAGATTGACATCACGACAATGCAACTAAACAAGAGACAAGGCATCCTTGACCCAAGCAATCAGCTGATGCCGCACCAACTCTTTGACATGGCCCACATCCCGAAATTTACCAAGAAGACCCAGGAAGGTAGAGGGTGCAACATCCAAGGGGAACATGACGGCCTAGATGGCCGCTAATGACGACCTCGCCTGCCTCAAAACCCGAAGAACCTGGTTCACGCGATCTTTCACCGTCGCAAGAATGATGGCTCGATCACGGTCCATCCAGAAGAAGCCACCAGCCTCCAGGTCTTGTTGTGTCAAACAGTTCATCCGAACCGCGACGCGCTCCTTCTCTTCCCTCGGAATGAGATTCACATCTGCACAAAGTACGGAATAAGCCATCATACAGAGCTGCACCCAAAATAACATCAGTTCGTGATGACTCACATTGCAGTTGCTCACCCATCTGCTGCAATTCCCCAAGCAAGAACTCCCTGGCAGTGGCTCGCCCAGCCTTGGATTTCCACACATCCGCGTGGCCTCGAATGTTAAGGATGTCCTTTTCCAAGATGTAGACACGATCGCGCAAAAAAGCCAGTTGCGATGCATCATCCAAAGATGGTCGCGACTCAGGCGCAGTCGGAGTGACAACTGGAACCTCACCGAAAGGACCCTAACTGCAAACAAGCAAGCATGAACATCAGAAGCATTTTGGACAACAAGCTCAAAAGGCAAACTCATATACATAAATATGGCCACCCCATGGCACAATAGGACTTGTTCATCAACAAGATGTTACAAAAGGAAGCAAAAGAAGGAAATACACTATCTACATTACAAAGGCCTAAGCACCCGCATCCGGGGTGGCCTCGGAGCCAGACTACCTGCTCTTGACCTCCTGCTGCTGCTTCGTCGCGTAATCAGCAAGGAGATCGATGAGCTTAGGCCCATAACGCCTACAATAAAAGCAAGGAGGGCGAAAGCTACCTCAGAGCCAACTGCAGCCATCAGCATCCGGGACATGATTTGCGGAAAGTCCAGCTGCGCTCCGGACGCCATCGCCATGGCCAGCCCCATGGAAGCGCCAAGGCCCTTCTGCTTGCGCTTGTACTCCACCCGAGGCCTCCTTTGATAGAGCATCCGCAAGGGCGTCGACGTCGTCAAGGACAACGCCCTTGGGGACGACCTCCTTGTAGAAGCGCGCAAGCACTTTCCTAGCCTTCTCAAGGGAGCCAGCAGCGGTGGCGCGGCAATCTTCGACCGCAGCGGCAACATCACCCAAAGAATCTCCATGCTCTAGCGCATCACGATCAAACGTGATGCCTGAAGAATCTGAAATAAATAAGGAGAAAGACTCGAATGAGAAAGGAAAAGTCACAGTCGAAAGAATACAACACCTAGACGAGGCAAGGAAAACTCACCAGAAATAGCTTTGGCTGCAGCCATAAGCTTATCAGCCATCTCCTTCTCGCGGGCGGCTGCTGCAGCCACGAGCTGTTGCTCGTGATCGGCATCCTCCTTCTGCAGGCGCTCCTTAGCTTCAGCAGCATCAGCTGCCCTTTTCTCCGCCTGGTCGAGGCTCTTTTCGAGAGCGCTCAGCCTTTAGAGCGCATCATTGTTTTCATCTGCAACATGAAGCAACACCGGATCAATACAAGAACAACCTTGGAGCAGACGAGCAAACATAGGATGCAAAGTCACGCACCTTGAAGCTACTGCAGATCAGCCTCTAGCGCTAGGTGCTGCTAAAGAAGGAGGTTGGTGCCGTCCACAAAGGGCTATAGAAGAAACAAAAACACGTCGGTAAATAAAGGGCTCGAGGGCTCCCCCCTCAAACAGAAAAAAGAGATCAACAAATCAAAACAAAATGGGCTCGGGGGCTCCCCTCATAGAGTATGCAAGATAACACTTACGTGTTTAGGTGTGGACTCCGAAGGTTTGCGAGCTGCCTTCTGAGTCACGACTGCCCGAGCTTCTCGCTTAGAGGACTTCGGGCCATCATCCTTAGAGTCGGCCACCACCTGGGGAATAGAAGCCATTGGCTTCGACTCCGCCATAACTTCTTAAGTGTCCCTGTCAAGGGACTCCTCCGAAGAGTTGCTGCAAGCAAAAAATCAGATTAGCAACACATTGCGACTACAAATACAATCAATAGGACAAGGACCCAGATGAAGTAACTTACGACTCGATGTTCGATAAGTTGAAGACGGGAGTCGCCTTCTCCTTCTTCTTCTTGGTCGGCAGCTGCGGAGCCACTGACCGAAGGGGCACAGCAGGATAAGGTGCAGACGATGCACCATCATCCTCACCATGCTGCTCGAGGAACGATAGACCCCTTGGAGTTGGATGAGTAGACGCATCCGAAGACTCGCTCCGGGTGCGCTTTCGGGTCCGCCCTTCACTCTCTTCGGGAGCGTCCACAGTAGGAGACGGCGCCGAAGGAAGCTCGGATTCAGAATCCACAACTTCATTATCCGGCGCAATCGGAAACTTCTCAGGCAGAGGGGGCATCATTCCCGCTACCTTGAGATCCTGCAAATCAAAGACAGAAGATTAGTAATGCTACAAGTTGCAAAAAACACTTGAAAGGCGCAACGCGCAAACTACAAGTCTCCACCTGCGGAACTGCATTTGCAGCACTGAAGGGGGAGGTCAATGATTTACCCGAAAGGTCCTCATCGGCCTTGTACTTCAGCAGAGGCCGAAGGGCTCTGTCAAGATCACCCTTGATGGGGATATGCCTACCGGGGTATACCCAGCAGGACGTTTCCGACTGGCCCAGGAACTGGCGAGTGGGCCTGTAGGACGGCGACTGGATCAAGACCTGACGTGGACCCAAGCGACTGGAAGCTGAAGGCCCAGGAGAGTAGATAGGCCCAGTCGGATTAGGTTAAACGAATACCGAAACCTTAACTAATTCAGTTGAGATATGTAAACCCTAGGGGGTGAGTCTATATAAACCTCCCTACGGGGCGTGTAGAGGATACGTTCCAGCATCCACCCAAGCGACTCGCCGCCTAGCCGTCGAGCTCGCCCCTTTGTACTTCCATCATAATACAATCTAGCAGGAGTAGGTCTTTACCCTCCGGGGGGCCGAACCTGGGTAAAAACCTGTGTCTCCGCCCTCATCTCGCACCGCAGATGGCTGGCCGCCCTTGCCCTTCGTTCTACTACTCGCTGCCGATTGCAGCTTCTACCGTGGTCATTCCCACGACAGTGGCGCCCACCGTGGGGCCTGGCCGGTCTAGCCGGTGTTCTGCGGCGAGATCCAATCTACCCATCAACGAGTCGGTCGCCACCGGCCGCATGATAGCGATCGGCGAGATGCTCCAGATCTTGCCGAGTAGCTACGTCCCAGCGACGCGACCCATCACGCACAGCATGATCTTTCCAGTCGGCACGATCAGTCTCTTCGTCAGCCTCACCGACGTCATCGTCTCGGATGACTCGGCTCGCATCCGCGAGTCGCCACCACGCGACCGGCTCTCCGAGAGCCAGGTCCGCACGATCCATCGCCTCGCCTCCGAGTACAACTCGGCCCACAGCGACGTGGCCGAAAACACCGCGTCCGCGAAAGACTCGGCGACTCCGGCGTCACTTGCCGGATCCATCACCGTGGCTTCACCCGCGGGTTCCATCACCCAGGTCTCCAACGTGGGAGACTTCGAGGATCCCTCCATCCTTGGTATCTTCGACTTCGACTCCGGGTCGGAAAACTCCGCCGATCTCCGCGATGGGACCGGTCGCCACGCCGTGACCTACATGGCGACTGGCACCGATCCGCCAGAGGATCCCTTCTCCACCCCGATCCCTCCTAACGCCACGGCAACGGAGGTCGAGGAACTCCGCCTGAAGCTGGCGGAGGCAGTACGCAAGGAGCACGTCGAGCGCAAAAAATTCGCCTCGAGCAGGTGACGGCGCAGGAGCTGTCACGCTACCACCAGCAGCGAATCAGGTCGTGCCTGAACCCCACCGTCCAGGGGCGCGCCCTGAACTTCGACGATGAGAACGACCCGGCCAGCATGGCCGAGCACGCGATCTGCGAGAACGCGCCACCCGGAGGAAGCGCCCGGCCCCCGCCACGGTCAACGGCGAATGGCACCCCACCTCCACCCAACCGCGCACCCCCCAGGGACCAGCCGCGGATCGTGGTCTCCTCACGGGAGCGAGACGCGAACGGCCTACCACTGTTATCCACCCCGATGGACAACCTCGTGGCGGGCCAAGCAGCGGACAACAACATCACGGCCACCGGTGACGGCGCCCTACAGATCCAGTACGTCAAGGCCCTGCTCGCAAAGGCGATCGAGCAACAAAACGCAGGCGCCGACTCACAGGGTCGGATGTACTCGCGTTCTTCGGGCAGCAGAGCAGCCTCAAGCGGCCGTCCATTGGCGGCAAACACCCTTAACTGCCCGCCACCCGAACCACTGCAGCTCCAACACCGACCCGCGAACGCGGCACTCTCCACCAACGACCCCAGGCCAGCGACCAACTTCGTCGCCGCCAACGGTCAGCCCGTCGACGCCCGCACCCACATCATCAACAACCAAAGCTGGCGCGCACGCCAGCCCGACGACCTGCGACACACCCTAACCAATCGCCGCGACGGCGAGCCGATGGGGTCGCTAAGCCGACTCGGGCCCAGGTGCTTCGGACCGATGATCCGAGGCGAAAAATACCCGACGAATTTAAAGTGCCGAAGGAAATAGAGAAGTACGACCCTTCGTACGACCCCTCCGTGTGGCTGGACACCAACCTCATTGCGACGGGGATCGCTGGCCACACCGACCTGCTAGCCGCCCGCTACCTTCCCCTGATGATGGAGGGAACGTGCAGGCAGTGGATCAACACCCTTCCCTAGGATAGCATCGACTCCTGGGAAGAGATGCGAGATGCCTTCGTCGGGCACTTCGAGTGCTCCTACACCCGCGCCACCAGCATCGAGGACCTGGAACGATGCATCCAGGGACCCCGCGAGTCGACCCGCAGCTGGGTCCAGCGGCGGCAAGAACTATGGTACAACGCGGTCGGCATCCACCCGGACACCGCGATCCACTGCTTCAAGACCTCGTGCCGCTATGAGCCCTTGGTCGCCAAGCTCAAACAACATTCCCGCACACTCGACAACATACCGGACCTCCTTGAGATCGCCAAAAGATACGCGGAGGAAGACCCAAACCAGGAAACCGATGACGAGTCGGGAGGCCAACGCCGCACGACCGCAACGACAACGGGCGACGGCCCGACCTACGCTACAGCAACACCTGCCTCACTAGCAAGCGCCGCAGCGACAGGCGAGTCGACTTCGTCGCCAACGCTGGGCACGCGCAGCACGAGCCCAAGAGCTTTCGCCGCGACGGCGGCAACTACAAGGCAAAACCAAGGTTCGACCCCGCGGCCCTCCTTAACCAACCTTGTGCGTTTCACAGCAGGGAAGGGAAGCCCGCCACGCACACGATCGCCGACTGCCACTCTCTCAAGGAGATCGAGAAGGCACGGCGAGCGCGGGAGGACCCCGACAACAACCCGCCAAACGGCGGAATATTCGGCAGTGTGGCCGGATTGCTCCACACCTTCACAGGCTTCAACACGAAGCGCGAGAAGAAGGTCATCGCCTGCGCCGTCACTGTCAACGCGGTGGCCGAGGTGGACGTTCCCCAGTTCCTCAACTGGTCAGAACGGCCCATCACCTGGAGCCGCCAGGACCACTCGCCACGTATCGAGTACCCAGGCCGAGTCGCCCTGGTAGTCATACCCAAGGTGGGACACTACTGGCTCCCCAAGACATTGATGGACGGCGACAGCTCCATCAACATCCTGTACCTAGACACCTTCAGGCGACTGCGGCTCCCGCAGTCGATGGTCGAGACGACCTACACCACGTTCCACGGCATCGTCCCCGGTCGGAAGGCGTACCCGATCGGCAAGGTCACGCTGCCAGTCAACTTCGACACACCAGCAAACTTCCGCACCAAGCGGATCATCTTCGAGCTGGTACCCTTCGACAGCCCCTACCATTGCGTCCTGGGGCGCCAGGCGTTCTCCACATGGCAGCGCCCCACTATGCATACAACGCGATGAAGCTCCCCGAGCCGCGCGGCGTCATCACCATCCACGGCGACCCCGACATGGCCGCCGAGTGCGAGGCCAAAGGAGCCGAACTCGCCGACGCCGTCATCACGGCAGAGACCAACCACGCTGACGAGCTCGCCAAATACGCGAGCGGGGTCAACAACGACGACCCCACCATACTCAAGAAGCCCAATTCGGAGGGTGTCAACACCTCAGCTTTCGAGGCGATGACGCACACCCGCACCGTTGAGCTGGTCCCAGGCGATTCCAGCCAGACGGTGACGATTGGAACGGGCATGAGCCTAGCATAGGAAGGCGCGCTCATCGAGTTCCTCCGTGAGAACAGGGACATCTTCGCATGGAAGCCCTCTGACATGCTTGGTGTCCCTAAGGAACTCGCTGAGCACAAACTCAACGCCGACCCCAAAGTGCGACCCGTCAAGCAGTCGCTGCGGCCCTTCAATGAAGAGCGCCGCCGAGCCATCGCCGAGGAGGTGCAGCGTCTACTCGCTGCAGGCATCATCCGGCCAATCAAATACTCCAAGTGGCTGGCAAACCCAGTCCTGGTCGAAAATAAAAATGGGACCTGGAGGATGTGTATCGACTACACAAACTTAAACAGCGCCTGCCCGAAGGAGCAATTCGTCCTCCCGCGAATCGACCAAATAATCGACTCCACCGCGGGCTCGGAGTCGCTGTGTTTCCTCGACGCCTACTCTGGGTACAACCAGATCAAAATGGCTGTCGAGGACGAGGAAAAGACGGCGTTCATCACGCCATTCAGAGCCTTCTGCTACACCACCATGACCTTCGGCCTCAAGAACGCCGGGGCGACCTACCAGCGGTGCATGCAGGAATGCCTTGCGAGCCAAATTGGCCGCAATATCCACGTCTACATCGACGACGTGGTAGTGAAGTCCGCTCGCCAGGGCGATCTACTCGCCGACCTGGCGAAAACATTCGCCAACCTGCGGAAATACAAGATAAAGCTAAACCCAGGCAAATGCACCTTCGGCGTACCAGCAGGCCAACTATTGGGGTACGTCGTCTCCAAGCGCGGGATCGAGGCGAACCCCACCAAGATCGACACGATCGCTCGACTCGGCAAACCCGAGTGCCTGCGCGACGTCCAGAAGCTGGCCGGGCGAGTCGCGGCTCTCAGCCGCTTCATCCCTCAATTGGGCGAAAAGGCGATGCCCCTATACTGCCTGATGCGGAAGAACCCCACCTTCCAGTGGGACAAGGAAGCGGACGACGCACTCCGCGACCTCAAGAAGGTGCTACTCGCAGCACCGCTACTCGCCGCCCCCATCGACAAAGAACCCATGCTGGTCTACGTCGCGGCTTCCGAGCGCGTCGTCAGCGCCGGCATGGTCGTCGAGCGGCCAGAGGAAGGAAAGGAGCGCCCGGTACAACGACCGGTGTACTATATCAGTGAGGTCCTCACTGAGTCGCGCCAGCGGTACCCCCAATACCAGAAACTGGTGTACGCAGTCTTCAGAGCACAACGGCGTCTGCCGCACTACTTCCAGGAGCACCCGATCGCGGTCGTCTCCTCAGCACCGTTGCAGGACATCATCCGCAACCGTGAGGCGACCGGGCGAGTCGCCAAGTGGGCCGTCGAAATCGGCGTCCACAACATCAAGTACGAGCCACGAAAATCGATCAAGTCACAGGCTTTCGCGGACTTCATCGCCGACTGGGAAGAGGCCCAGCAGCCGGAAAAGCTGTCGTACCTCCACTACTGGAGCCTGCACTTCGACGGCTCCAAAAACGCAGACGGCGCAGGAGCAGGGATCGTGTTGACTTCCCCGAAGGGCGACAAGATCCGCTACGTCCTCTACCTCGACTTCACCCCCTTCACCAACAACATGGCCGAGTACGAGGCACTGCTCCACGGCATGCGAGCTGCCAAGGAAATGAATGTCAACCGCCTACGCTGCTACGGAGACTCTGACCTCGTCGCTGGGCAAGTCGCTGGCACCTGCGACGCCGTATCTCCCACCATGGCGGCATACCGCCAAGTAGTGGAAAAGCTGGGCGGACACTTCGCAGGCTACTCCGTCGAGTGGATTGACAGGCGGAAGAACGAGGAGGCCGACGCACTCTCTCGCATCGGGTCGGCTCGACTCGCACCACCCGCCGGCGTCTTCCTCGATACAATCACCAAGCCATCCGTCTCTCCCCAAGGGAGATCGACATCGGAGTCCCGCTGCAACCAGAGGCAGCCTTGGTTGCACTCATCGCCGAGCCAGAAGACTGGACTAGGCCGTACATCGCCTACCTGGAGGGAGGCACATTGCCGGCAGACGAAACAGACGCCCGGATGATAACGCGACGCTGCAAATCCTTCGTCATCATCGACAGCGAGCTCCACAAGCGCAGCGTGACCGGCGTGTTCCAACGCTGTGTCCAACCCGCCGAAGGACGTAAGATCCTCCACGACATCCACTTCGGCGACTGCGGCCACCACGCCGGAGCCCGCTCTCTGGTCGCAAAGGCTATGCGACACGGCTTCTACTGGCCCACCGCACACGCCGACGCCATCGACATTGTCCAACGGTGCGCCGGGTGCCAAAAGTACGCCAACCTGACACACGTGCCGAGCTCAGCGCTCAAGACAATCCCCATCACCTAGCCATTCGCCGTGTGGGGCATGGACATGGTAGGCCCTTTCAAAAAGGCCCCCTCCGGCTTCACCCACCTCCTGGTCGCGGTCGACAAATTCACAAAGTGGGTGGAGGCCAAGCCAGTCCGGAAATGCGACGGGAAGACCGCCACCAAATTCCTACGCGAGCTCATATATCGCTATGGGTTCCCAAAGAGCATCATCACGGACAACGGCACCAACTTTTCCAAAGGAGCCATGGCCGAGTTCTGCGAGGAACATCACATCCGACTCGACCTCGCATCAGTCGCCCACCCGGAGTCCAACGGCCAGGCGGAACGGGCCAACCAGAGCATCCTCCACGGCCTGAAGCCGCGGCTCCAAGTACCACTCGAGCGCACCGCCGGGTGCTGGGTCAAGGAGCTACCCTCCGTCATCTGGGGTATCCGCACCTCGGTCAACAGGTCGACAGGGTTCACCCCCTTCTTCATGGTGTATGGAGCCGAGGCAGTCATGCCCACCGACCTCGAGCACGACTCGCCAAGGGTCGTCCACTACACGAAGGCTGTGAACGAACTCGCACGTCAGGATGGAGTCGATCAACTCGACGAGGCACGCGACCTAGCTCGCTCCCGCACTGCCATCTACCAGCAAGGACTCCGCCGCTACCATAGCCGGTGGGTGAAAACTCGCACCTTCCAGGAAGGCGAACTGGTGCTACGCCTCATCCAGGACAAGAAGGGCATGCACAAGCTCTCCCCCCCCCCCATGGGAGGGACCATTCGCCATCGGGCGAGTACTCGGCAACGACGCCTACTACCTCACCGACGTCCGCGGAGACGGAAAACTCGACGTCAAGCGACCATGGAATGTAACCCTCCTACGGAAGTTCTACTCCTAGAACTCCACATATGTATCCTCCAGTCGCTATGAAATAAAACATATTGGTTACCGCAAATTGTGTCTACTCTCCGTGTCTTGTGCCACTCGCACTCGTAGTAACAGCACCAAGCTAACTGCAGGAGTCAACCTCTGGTACAGCGATCGGCACGGCCAAGTAGTGCGCTAAGAGGGCACTGGGTTACCCCAGGACTCGTAACGTCCACGAAAAATGCCTACCCGGAGCCCCATTGGAGTTGCCTAGCTCGACTGGCTTGCCTTCGCTCCTCACGGCGACCATGATCCTCCACGTCCTCGACACAGCGACTCGAACGGCCAAGTACCACGCTCGGGGACTGACGACCAGTTCAGTGCGAGCGACTAGGGAAAAATGCCAAGTACGAGAGCATGCCCAGGACTCGCCATGCGACTGACCCAACGGGCCAGGCAGGAGTGATGCGCTCACTCTGACGTGCCCAGTCCTCACCCACCCTAGAGCCGCGACTAGAACCACCAAGTACCATGCTCGGGGACTCGGCTACCCGACCTCGTTCGCGCACGGGAAAGCGGTAAAGTAAAGAGAACTCATGGGAGTTGCCCAGCGACTGGCTTTCCAAGCTCGGGCGAGTCGACCTCAATAACAAAACGCTCAAAACCACAAACACGTAAACAAACGAGGTAAACCCCATAAAAAGGGCGGACGCGCTCGGGGACTCGTTTAACCCCCAATCTCAAATGCAAGTCAAATCACAAAATAACACGATATCCCATTATAGCAGATCAAAGTTGTTACAAAATACATGTTGCGCCTAATGGCCGATCTGCTACTAACGCCCCAGGGCACAATGTTTTACTCCGCAGGCTTCGACGACGACTTGCCGCCACCCTTGCGGTTGCGAATGAAGGGAGTGTACGGGTTCGACGGGTACGTCGTCAGCTCACCCTCCATCGCCGCACGGAAGGGCTGCTCGATCTTGAAGTCGCGGTGCGGCGGCTCGGGGTCGTTGGGCGCGACGATCGTCTCCTGATAAGGAAGGAGATCGCCCATTGCCCAGACACGATCGGAGTATACCACGGCACGGTCCGTCAGCTTCAGCACCTCGGCAATCTCCACCGAGCCCGTCGACGATGGGTAGCCACTCGTCATGTCGTCCAGATCGAAATCCTCCGGGAAGTGGGCGAGCCCAAGGCTGAGCGCCGTCGCGCCCCGCGCCGGAACGCCGACCGCGTCATGAACTCGACGACCGACGGCGCCTTCTCCAAGTATCGCCACACTTTGACGAGGTCGCTGGGAATCACTTTCGTGGGCGACATCTCCTGAAGATACGCCCGAATGCAAGCCGCGGACAAAGTGGCCGAGTCGACCAGAGTGGCCACACACCGCCGCGTGTCGTACGACTGCGCCTCCTCCGAGCTGTCGATGATCCGACCTGTGGACAGAGGGTGGCAGTGAGTACAACAAAGATCACGCAATGCAAATATTACAGGCAGAGGCAGGCACACTTACCAATCAAAGGACGAGCGAGATCCGTGATGAAGCTTTGAAGAGAGGAGTAGTCGTCTTGTAGCCCAGCAACAAGGGCGTCAGAGACCTTACGCTCCTCAGCGGCGGCCGTAACAGCAGCCTTAGCCCGCCCATCCGCTGAACTCGCCTCCTCCTTCGCTTCCTTAAGCTCACGCTCAAGGTCGGCGATCCGCTTCTCAGCCGAGCTTAATGCAGATTGAGCCGCCGTTAATTCACTCGCCGGGACAAGGCCCTGGCAATCCTCCTCTGCCTTCGCAGCAATCGCCTGGAGTCCCTTGTTCGCCTCTTGGACTGCGACAAGTTCCTTCTCCGCGCGACACTTCGCAGCAAGCCGGTCGGCTGATTCACGCTGCAAACCCTGTGCAAAAGTCAAACAGTCAACAAAAATGAAATCCTAAGTGCCCACCCGCTGAAATTCAGTGACTGGACACTCGGGGACTGGAGATCAAAAATCCTAAGTGCCCACTCGCTGAAATTCAGCGACTGGACACTCGGGGACTGGAGATCAAAAATCCTAAGTGCCCACCCGCTGAAATTCAGCGACTAGACACTCGGGGACTGGGCGCGAGAAATAACAACAAAAACCAGAAGAATCTGACCACTGCAATTCAGTGGCCCGATCCTCGGGGACTGGACATACCTGGATGGCTGCGCCAAGCATGCCATGAAGCTGTAGCGCGTCCATGGATGCGAGAAGAGCTGGAGTGTGCCCGCGACGCTGTTCGACCTCCGTTTCGGCGACCCCATGTATGCGGCTCGATGGCGTGGTACCACTCGTCGTAGCCGCTTTGGCCATGAAGCGGGGGAAGGTCGCGATAGATGCGCCAGCACCAAAAGAGGCCGGCTCGGCCATCCCAGGCGAGGAACCACCCTCCTTGATCGTCAAGGCCGCCCCCGCTGCAGGATCACTCGGAACAATCGTCGTGTCGTCAGACACCGTGATGATGTCGTCGCTCTTGGCCTTCTTGGCACTGTCTGTGGGGGCAGCGACTTCATCAGCCTTCCTCTTCCGAGAAGGGTCCTCCTCAGCGATGACTGGCGGCACTTTGGCCACGGAAGGGTGGCCTATCTTTTTAACCCCAGTCCTGCAAATTGATTACATGAGCAAAGTGGTCCGAGTACAACGAAAAATAAGGCAGGTGAATAAAACTCACTTGGCGACTGGTATGAACAGCGGCCCCGTGCGGATGCTAGCCGGCTTCTCCAGTTCGGGGCCCAGTTTCCGACTGAGGCCCATCTCCAGGACATCATGCTCCCAATACACAGACGGCCTCTTTGTTGATGAGGCCGCGACAGGAGCCTCCACAACGTTTTCGGCAGGAGCTCTCCTAGGAGGCGAAGCTGCCGCGGTCGGAGCGACCCCCGACCCAGAGACTGGGGCGAATGGGGGAGGAATCGAGGCCAGAGGTACCTCATTCAGGACGACGGTGACATCCAGTGCTGCCATCTTCTGTGGCGCTTCATCCCTGGCCAGGCTGGTGGCGTCGGAACTACTCGCCGAATGAGGCGGAGATGCCCGTCTCGCTGGCTTCGTCTTCCTCTTCGGAGGGGCCTTCACCTCCTTCTTCTTCTTCTTTTTCGATGGAGTGGCCTCGCGACGCGAGGTGAGCTCGGGAAGCTCGTCGTCGTCATCATCATGACGTTTAAGACTTCTACTCGCCTCGAGTTCGCGCTGACGCTGCCCGTGAGTTTTGCGAACCAATGGGGCGGCCTCTTCCTCGGACTCGTCGTCGTCGCTCTCGGCGTCGCCCTTGGTGGGAGGCGACTCACCCCTGTCCTGGACGGACGGGCTCGAGTTCTCGTCGTCCGCGGGCGGAAGCCACCCTTCCACCACTTGAAATAACTGCAGCAAGCATGAAGTAATGTCAATATAACCGCGACAGCATCAACTGCGACTGCGAATGGTAAAAAGTGACTTACCGTCGGGGCTGGATGCTTCGCGGTGTAGGGGGCGACCCCAGCCTTCGCGTCCAGGTACACCGCCTGGGTGATCTTCTTCAACGCCGGGACATAGTCCTGGAATTTCCACTCGGCAAGGCAGGACTTCGTCGAGTCTTCCCGGCCCGTGTACTCGTACATGTAATGGTCACGGTGGGCCAGGGAACGAGTCACCGCCCAAGCCAACAGTTGTACAAATTGATGGTCTAAAGACCCTTCTTCTTCAGGCCGCGGATGGTTTGAAGCATCTCATCCACGACCATCCGCTGGTCTGTTGGGAGCTTGCCGACTTGGAGTCGGCGTGGTTCGGGCCAGTCGGCGGAATACCTTGGGATCGCCACCTCACTGTCTGGAGTCGCCTCGGTGACGTAAAACCAGGAATTATTCCACTCGCTTGCCGCCTTGGCAGGTAGCATCAGGTCGAAGGAGGAGGCTTTCGACTTGAGCTAGAACGTCAGGCCACCCGCCGCCAGCATTGGGCCGCCTGATTCTTCACGACTAATCCTCCCGTGGAACAGATCTTGCCACAGGGGGAAGTAGGGCCTGCAGCCCAGGTAGCACTCGCAGAATGCCACGAAGATGGCGAGCTGCTCGATGCTGTGCGGGCCCAGGTCCGATGGCTGAATCCCGTAGTAGGCACAGAAGCGTCAGAAGAAGAGAGATGTGGGAAACCCCAGCCCCCGCTCCAGGTGGCTGGTGAAGCAAACGAATTCTCCCTCGCGCAGGTCCGGAGTCACCTCTCTGGCTGCGGGGATGCGCCACCTGCCAGCGCGCAGGATCCCGGCTTCCTTGAAAGACGCCAGTAGCGCTCTCGTGCATTTGGACCGGCCCCATGGTTCGGCGGAGGGGGCCATTGGCGGAAAGATTCGTGGAGGTCGGAGGATTTTGGATCGGTTGGATCGCGATGCGGAGGAAATCGGAGATGCACGAAATTGGAGGAAATGACGAGACGGTGGTTCTCCGATCGCCTACCATTTCCTTTATATAGCAGTTGTTACCCGCCAAATCAGGGAGCCGTTACTACGCGGTGATTACGCCAAAAGTTACCGTTGGATTACTCCAACGGCTAGTTTGACCGTGTTTGACGGTCCATCTTCGTCCATTCGACTCGCCGACCTTATCACTACAACAGTGATTAAATATTTCGTCGACCCGTTCGCCGAGCTGCGACCAGAATGACTAGTTTTTTCCTTTATTCAGGAGCCCGCCGCCGATTCGACTGGGTGTCTGCATTGGACCCGAATGCTCCAAATGCCAGCAACCACCTGCGCCCAATCGACGACGGCCTCGGGGACTACTGATGGGGATATGCCTACCGGGGTATACCCAGTAGGACGTTTCCGACTGGCCCAGGAACTGGCGAGTGGGCCTGCAGGACGGCGAATGGATCAAGACCTGACGTGGACCCAAGCGAATGGAAGCTGAAGGCCCAGGAGAGTAGATAGGCCCAGTCGGATTAGGTTAAACGAATACCGAAACCTTAACTGATTCGGTTGAGATATGTAAACCCTAGGGGGGTGAGTCTATATAAACCTCCCTACGGGGCGTGTAGAGGATATGTTCCAGCATCCACCCAAGCGACTCGCCGCCTAGCCGTCGAGCTCGACCCTTTGTACTTCCATCATAATACAATCTAGCAGGAGTAGGTCTTTACCCTCCGGGGGGCCGAACCTGGGTAAAACCCTGTGTCTCCGCCCTCCTCTCGCACCGCAGATGGCTGGCCGCCCTTGCCCTTCGTTCTACTACTCGCTGCTGATTGCAGCATCTGCCGTGGTCATTCCCACGACAACCCTTGGACATCTCCTCTGGAGGGACCCTCGTCGGGTCGCTGCGGCCAGCATATAAAAACATGGGATGCGCCCTCTCTTGGAGCGGCTGCACCCGACGCTTGAGGAAGGTGCAGATGATGTCCACGCCATTGACCTCCTTCTCAGCCACCATCTGGAGCGCCTCCACGCGACAGTAGAGCTCCTCCACCTCCGCAGTTTCACCCTCCAAGATGTGGTTCTTCCACGACCTCTTCGGGACGATTTTCTGAGCGGAGTCAAATGGGGCGAGACCATATTCTTGTCTGTCAAACTTGGCGTTGCGGATGTAAAACCACTTCTTCCGCCAATACTAGAAGGACTCGCACATGGAAAAGGAGAAGAAAAGAATAGAAGATCGAATAGAGATGATGCAGCCGCTGAGCGGATAGACTCCGCCGGTGCCAAACTGCCTCTTCATGGAATAGAGCTTCCGGAAGAGGCCAAAGTGCGGCTCGATACCGAGCCAGCACTCGCAAAGAGTGATGAAGCAGGCGATATGGAGAAGAGACTTGGAAGACAAATGATGCAATTGAATCCCATAGAAAAAGAGGAGTCCACGAAGAAATTCGTGGATAGGGAGAGAAAGACCACGGATGACAAAGGCGTAAAACATCACCCGAAACCCTTCGGGTGGGCGCAGGATTACCTCATCACCGGGGAGGATGGCGTCCTCCTTGTTTTGGGGAATCAACCCAGAATCGCGCAGCTTGCGCAGGTCTCCATCGCGCATCTCTGTGCGCTTCCACCCGTCGTCTGTGGTGCAGACGGTAGCGGCGACCTTCTTGCCGCCGGTGGTGGCGCTCGAACCAGCTCCAGCAACGGTCTTCTTTGGCTTGCCCATCTCGTAGTAGTGACGGTGGCGGTGTGCGTGCAAGAAGGAAGAGGGAAAAGCGCGAAGAATGTCTAGAACGCAGCAAAGGGCAGCGAAGCTCGTGAAAATGGAGGCAATGGAAGATGAGAAAATGATGAAGGGTAAAAGAAAACTACTGTTTACCTACGGTATAAAAGGAAGAATACGACACACGTGAGCCGTTGATCCAGAAGCCCTAGCGCGCACCTCAAATTTAACCCTACATGTGTCAACACTACACTGAACCGTCACCAGCACGCCGTCCACTGCGCACGGAAATCGAGGAGATGCTGTAATTTTCACCACGTCTATGCATGACTAGTCAACTTCAAGTCAGGCGGTGGGACCCATGATCGTCTCGTCGCCTCACCTATGCTGCCGCAGACGGTTGAGATCACCAATTGTCAGCACTGACGTCATAAAGGCAAGGCCAAGCAACAGTTCAAAATTTTCGGATGATTAATCAAGTACTTACTCGAATCTACGATTCGAGAAACTACTCGGGGGCTACTCCTATCAGGAGCGCTGGCCGTGCACCTGGGAACTGACTAAGGTAACTACACCACGCAATTATCTTCGAGTCCTACGTCGAGTCTGCGACTCCACTACGGACTCGGGGGCTACTCCCATAGGGAGCGTCAGTTGAAGCATCCGAAAAAATTGTGTCCTTTGGACCTATGTTGAAAATGACTGAACTAAAGTCTTTGCTCGAGTCTACGACTCGAATAGACACTCGGGGGATACTCCCATAGGGAGAGTTGTCCATGCACCCTATGAATCCTTCAACTGCGATCCTTCGGATCAAAAACTACAAAATATTTTTGGCAACTTTGCCCAAACAAACGCTAAGTGAGAAGCAGTCTCCTTGGCCACCTGAAACACCTCCATGGTGATAAAACTTCGGACGCTGTGTCTATGATGCAAAGATAAGCCCTACAGATATCATCTGATGGCCTAGTAACGCACCTTACTGCGCTCTGCCAGTAAACTTCTATGTTAACAGGCATGATGTAAATCCTGATGGACGCGTTGGGTACATCAATTTAAAATCACTGGGATTCAACTCCTGTAAGTCCGCAACGGCCTGAGTCGAATCACACCAGCAATCGTTCTGAATTCGACTTTGGGGACTCGAGTTTGACGAAGATCGTGTTGTTTTGTCCTATGATAGTTAACTAGACCTGATCCGTCGGGTGAGCTAGGAACACACATAAACAATCCCTATGAACTAAACATTTCTCCTTGCAAAACAGGTTCAGCTACATAACACCCGAAAGATTGAAGAGTCTCTAGACGAATCTATGATTCGAATGAACACTCGGGGGCTACTGACATGGACATACCCCACGGGTACACGACGTTGGTATACCTGGTCTATCCCATGGAAGGCCCACGTCGAGACACGCGGCCCATGAAGACTTCGGGTGGCCCAAGCCCATGCTGTTTTCGACTCCTTGGAGGACAAGTCTAGATTAGATAGAATTTCAAAGGGTACCAACCCGAATCTGTAACCGACTCGAACTAAGCCCGGGACCTGCCTATCTATATAAAGGCCAGGAGGGTATGGCGAGAAGGATCTCTTTCACCATCGTTGATACGTCGGAAACGTATCTATAATTTTTGATGCTCCATGCTTGTTTAGTATCTACTTTGCTTTACTTTGTCTACACTTTGAGGTGTTTTTATATCTTTTCTAGAACTAACCTATTAACAAGTTGACACGGTGCCAGTTGCCTGTTTTCTTCTGTTTTTGGATCCAGAAAGGCAGAACATCAATATTCTCGGAATTGGACAGGACAAAAGCCAAAGTCAATATTTTACTGTGGGCGTCACGAAGCCAGAAGGGGAGACGGAGAGGTGCCAAAGGGACACCACACCCCCCAGTCGCGGGCTAGGGTGGACCCGCGCCTGGGCAGGGTGCCGCCTCCCAGCCTCGCCTCTTCGCCTATAAGAAGCCCCCGATGCAGAAACCCTAGACACCCGATCAAAACTCCACGAAACCTTCTGTAGTCACTGCCACTGTTGTCCCTAGATCAGGGGATCTAAAGTTCTTCCCAGCACCCTGTCGGAGGGGAAATCATCCTGGAGGCCTTCTCTCTGATATGAAGCGTGAGTAGTTCCACCTTGGACTATGGGTCCATGTAGTAGCTAGATGGTTGTATCTCCTCCTTGTGCTTTCATGTATAGATCTTGTGAGCTCCGTTCATGATCAAGATCTAATCTATTTGTAATCATGCATGTTGTGTTCATGGGGATCCGATGGATATTGAGATTACTATGTCAGATTGATTAATGGTTTTGTCTTTATGATTCTATCATGTATGTGTTGTTTGTGATCTTGCATGCTCTCCGTTGTTAGTAGCTATCTTGGCCAAGTAGTTGCTAGTGACTCCAAGAGGGGGTATTTATGCTCGATAGTGGGTTCATGCCTTTAGTTTCCAAGGGAACTGACAGAAATCTCTTCGGTTGTAGATGTGTTGTTGCCACTAGGGAGAAAACAACGGTCTCTTGTTCATGGAACAAGTGGATTGTTTACCTTACACACTTTGCTTAAAGCAGTTATCTGTTTCTTTCAACTTAATACTGGAGGGGGTTCGGATGATAACCTGAAGGTGGACTTCTAGTCATAGATGTAGTTGGATGGCGGTCTATGTATATTGTTGTATTTCCCAATCGAATCTCATAGGATCTTTTTGTCTGGTATTGCATTGTTATGCTTTGCTCAGTTCCTGTCAATTGCCCTGCTTTAATTTGTTTACCCTTCATGCCATGTTGTTTATCTAAGGATAGCACCTCTAGTGAACTATGGACCCCGGTCCAATCTTTACCATTAATACATCTTCCGTTGTTACTTGTTTACTTGCTGCAAACCATTACCTTCCACACCGTATGTTTAATCCATTGTTACAGCAACCGGTGAGATTGACAACCTCACTGTTAGTTGGGGCAAAGTCTTGAGTTTGTGTTGTGCAGGTCTCCACGTTGCTTGCAACACCTATGTGACGTTTCCTTCCTCTTACTAGTTCGATCACCTAGGTTTCTTACTGAGGGAAGACTTGCTGTTGTGCTGCTTCATACCTTGCTCTTGGGGTTCCCAACAGGCTCCACATCAACTGAGCCATCAACAAGTTTTCTAGTACTGTTGCCGGGGAGGCTAAGGACGTCTTTACAAGGGGAGTCCTTCACTTCATTTCTCTTTACTTTGTTTTTAGTTTTCTTAGTTTCTTTTGCTTGGTTTTGTTTGCCTCTTTTCAAAAACTCCAAAAAAAATAGTCTAGTTTTGTTTACTTCCTTTATTCAAAAACACAAAAAAAAAATAGTTCCTGCTCTAGCTGCTGCTGCTATTTTTGGCTTGCCCACCTTTGCCAAAATGAACTCTGCTGAGAACACCAAGTTGTGTGAATTCACCAGCACAAACAACAATGATTTCCTTAGCACACCTATTGCTCCACCTGCTCCTGATGCTACCTAATCTTGTGATGAGAGAGCAATTTTCTAGTGCTAGTTCTGATGATGATGATGCCCATCTCAATAACTTTGTTGAACTTTGTGAGATGCAAAAGTATAAGGATGTAGATGGAGATATTATTAAGCTTAAGTTGTTTCCTTTCTCCTTGAGAGGGAAAGATAAAGAATGGTTGATATCCTTGCCTAGAAATAGTATTGATTCTTGGACTAAGTGCAAAGATGCTTTATTGGAAAGTACTATCCTCCTGCTAAGATTATATCTATGAGAAGTGACATTATGAAATTTAAACAACTTGATAATGAACATGTTGCTCAAGCTTGAGAAAGAATGAAGTCTTTGGTTAAGAATTGTCCCACTCATGGACTCACTGCCTAGATGATTATCTAGACTTTTTATGCAGGTTTGAACTTCTCTTCAAGAAACCTGTTGGATTCAGCTGCTAGAAGTACTTTTATGGGCCTCACTTTGGGTGCTGCAACAAAGCTCCTTGACAATATGATGGTTAACTACTCTGAATGGCACATTGAGAGAGCTCCACATGGTAAGAAGGTAAATTCTGTTGAAGAAACCTCCTCTTTGAGTGATAAGATTGATGTTATTATGTCTATGCTTGTTAATGGGAAAGCTCCTCTATATCCTAATAGTGTTCCCTTAGCCTCTTTGGTTGCTCAAGAAGAGCAAGTTGATGTGAATTTCATTAGAAACAACAATTTCAACAATAATGCCTATAGGAATAATTTTGGTGGTAACAACAATTATAGGCCTTATCCTCCTAATAATGGCAATTCCTATGGGAGCTCCTACAACAATGCTAGAAGTGCCCCCTCTAAACTTGAAGTCATGCTCAAATACTTTATTACTAAACAAACTTCTTTCAAAAAGACTGTGGAGGAGAAAATTTTAACTGTTGAGAAGAATATTTCCTCTTTGTCTGAAGCACAGTCCTCCTTGATTAATAAAATGGCTGCTAAACCTAAAACCATGGAAAATACCTTTGCTACTACTCATGCCATACAAGTTACTATTGATGAAAATGTTAGACTGTTAGCTCAACTTCATGCTAAGTGGGAGAGGGAAGCTGAAATTGATAGAAACAATAGTGTGTGCACCATCACAAGAATGGATACCGCTAAACCACAAGAAATCCCTGTTCCTCCTCCTACTATGCCTAAGCCTATTGAGTCTACTACTAGTGATGCTAAGTTTGAATTTGATATAGATGGTTGCAATATTTCTGAAGTGATTCTTTTCTTGCAAAAGCTTGCTAGAAGTCCTGATGCTAGTGATATGCATGTTGCTTTCACTAAACATATTACAGATGCTCTTGTGAAAATTAAGGAAGGGGCGCAAAAAGCAAAGCTTATATTCCAAAGAAAGTAGAAGATAGTTGGGAACCCATTATTAATATGCAAGTGAATGACTTTGATCTCAAAGCTTCATGTGATCTTGGTTCTAGTGTCTCTATTATGCCTAGGAAGATTTATGAAATGCTTGATTTGCCACCTTTGGAAGATTGTTTTTTGGATGTCCCACTTAATGATAATGCTAAAAAGAAACTCATGGGGAGTATTAATGATGTTCTCATTATGGTTAACAATGCTTATGTCCCTGTGTATTTCTATGTTTTGGATGTTGAATACAATGATTCTTGTCCTATTACTTTGGGAAGATCTTTTCTTAGAACTGTTGGTGCCATAATTGATATGAAAGAAGGCACCATTAAATATCATTTTCCATTCAAGAAAGGTATTGAACACTTCCCTATGAGGAGAGAGAAGTTGCTTTTTGCTCCCCCTTTGAAAGCAAGGTTTGATGTTAATGCTTCTTCATTTGAAAATACTTGATTCTTCTTGCTTCCTGTGCCTAACTTAAAGGGGTTAAAGAAAAGTACTTGTTGGGACATAACCCAAGAGTTTCCTTGAGTCTTGGAAGTTATTACTTCTGTAATTACCTCTCCTTATACTTTTTGTTTTCTTTTTGTGCCAAAAATGACCTATAATGAGAGGGAAGTAAGATTTGGGGAGTTGCTCTCCCGAAACAGATTTTTGTCCTCCACCAAAAAAATCTTGAGGTGTCTCTGTAACTCGGATAGCGCTGAAAATTTACGAATAAATCACCCAGTATGTTAGATAACTTTTGTTAGTTCAACACTTTTTGATTTGAGCAACATAAGATGTTCGAAAAAATCAGTTTCTACCTGCTGGTCTGTTTTGACAGATTTCTGCCATTATTTGCATTTGCTTCCTATTGATTCTTTTTTGAGTTCTCTTTTGGGGAATTGAGATTTTTGAAGGAGTTGCTACAGTAGCTTGTGTTTTTAGTAAAAAGTCTTGCTGTTCCAAAGCTTTTCCTAAAGGTATATTATCTTTTGAATACACTAATGTTGCTAATGAAGATTGTGTGAAGTTTTGTATGAAGGAAAAATTTCAGGTGTAGAGAGAGAATGATGTAATGAGATGAAGAATGGACAAAAGCTCAAGCTTGGGGATGCCACCCCGGTGTAACCCCAATAAATATCCAAGAGGTACAAGCTTCAAAGCTTGGGGATGCCCAAGGCATCCCCTTCTTCATCAATAAAAAGCTCAAGTCTGTCTAGACACTTTATTTTTATTGTTTCATGCATAGTTGTGTTGTTCTTGGAGCGTCTTAGTTTTCGTTTGGTTTGCTTAGTTTTTTTAGTTTGCTTTAATAAAGAAGTTTGGACCCCTGTTCTCGTTGTGTTGTTTTGCAAATAAGTTGCTTGGTGTTGGAAAGGAGTAGTAAGTTCTTGCTTGAAAGTGCAAGAGGATCTTGCATTGACTGTGACTTAGACTTTAGCATGACAGGCTAGGTGTTGTTTTGACCTTATGCTTAGTGATTATTGCTGTAGCATGTCTTGTTCCAAACAATTGGGATTGCTTAGTGTGCCTTGAAAAAATTATGCGTTGTTTTAGCATGCAAAAGCATAGTATCGTGGTATTCTCCTTTGATGCTTTGTTTGGGTTGACTTGGCACATGCTCACACCATATTATGACTATGACAAGTCACCATAGCCTCTATGATCATTTATTCCTTGACTTCTAGTACCACTCTATTCCTTGATTAGTAATGCTTTGTTGCTCTGCATGATTATGGCCATTATTGCTCTCTTAGTTGGTGGCTCCAAGTATTTTGCTAGCCTCCACTTGTATGAGTAAGCTCTACTCATGCTTCCAACTCCCAAGAAGCCAAGTTATTCCAAAGTGTCCACTATAAATTCTTATGCATGGTGTGTTACACCATTCCAAGTATATTCTTATTTTCAGCTATCTTCCAATTAAAAACTATTTTGTTATGTGAAAACTTAGTGATTAAAGCTCTCATGAACTTGATGGAACACTTTATATTCTTTGCCCCTAATAAAGTTGAACCATTGTGTCATCTATATTGTATATGATTGCACTTATACGTTGGAATTAGTAGAACCGTGCTGTCACGAGGAACGTTTTCAATATTGCACTTGTACTTTGTACTCAGTTGATATCATGCTCTTTTGTCTATGGATGTCACTGGTGTGAAATAAAGAGGGAACTTGTAAGTCCATGGAGTATGTATTTTGTGTTGGAGAAACGCCTAGGCCTCTAGCCTAAGCCATGCCTAATCATGGTGGAAACTTGTAGCATCACCATAGTGAGCTATCTATGAAGCATCCTCAATAAAAAGCTATGCATATAGTAAATAAAAAGATCGATGAGATGCTCATTGTCTGCTTGCCTTGTCATTTTGGTTATGGGATAGCTCTTGTACCATGTGCAAGGGGTACCCCGTTGGCGGTTCTCTATGATATGCATGTACTTACAATGACAAGAACTTACATATGACTGAAATTGAGTAGCATGAGGTGTGGCCCTCGTATTCAAGGGACTTGAGATTGCCAACTTATACTTTGTCAAGCATATACTCCATCTTTGTTCACTTTAACCTTAATCACTTCAAGATGCTTATGATAGGGGCAATGAGTGCTGAAAGCTAACAAATACCATAATTTTTGGAAGCTCTTTTTGAAACTTGAAATCCCTGCTTCCTTTATAAAAGGCCTTTCTTACACTATTATTTGAGTCTCCACCTTCTACCTTTAGGCACCATTAAGAGAGCATAGTTGTCATTCTTTGTGCAGTGTCCCAAAACTTATTGATTGATGCATATTGTGATATTACTTGTTCTTGTGCTACTTGTTTCTTGTCACCCTTGTGAACTTTGAAGGTGTCCTATGCATCTATTTTCTACTCTATGAGGGACAAGCTGAATCTCACTATGCCATGTTTTCTGTATGTGAAACAAACAAACATTATCAATGCATGTTATTCATGATCTTTGTTTGTAGCCTTTCATGTTGCAAGCATAGTTACTATGTCCTATTGTTAGAACTCCATCTTTCATGCACATGTTAGAGTTCTTTGATCCCAGCTTTCAATGCTTGCAAATGGTTTGATCTTGGTTTTGATGGTGCATGTCACCTCAAAAATTATTCTTTTTATCACTTACATACTCGAGGACGAGCAGGAGTTAAGCTTGGGGATGCTTGATACGTCGAAAACGTATCTATAATTTTTGGTGCTCCATGCTTGTTTAGTAACTAATTTGCTTTACTTTGTCTACACTTTGAGGTGTTTTTATATATTTTCTGGAACTAACCTATTAACAAGTTGCCACAGTGCCAGTTGCCCGTTTTCTTCTATTTTTGGTTCCAGAAAGGCAGAAAATCAATATTCTCGGAATTGGACGGGACAAAAGCCAAATTAAATATTTTACCGTGGGCGTCATGAAGCCAGAAGGGGAGACAGAGAGGTTCCAGAGGGCCACCACACCCCCTAGGTGCGGGCTAGAGTGGACCCGCGCCTGGGCAGGGTGTGGCCCCTCCGGCCGCCTCCCAGCCTCGCCTCTTCGCCTATAAAAAGCCCCCGATACAGAAACCCTAGACACCCGATCAAAACTTCACGAAACCTTCTGTATTCGCCGCCACCATAGACCCTAGATCGGGTGGGGGATTTGAAGTTCTTCCCGGCACCCTGTCGGAGGGGAAATCATCCCGGAGGCCTTCTCTCCGGTATGAAGCGTGAGTAGTTCCACTTTGGACTACGGGTCCATGTAGTATCTAGATGGTTGTATCTCCTCCTTGTGCTTTCATGTATAGATCTTGTGAGCTCCGTTCACGATCAATATCTAATCTATTTGTAATAATGCATGTTGTGTTTGCGGTGATCTGATGGATATTGAGATTACTATGTCAGATTGATTTATGGTTTTGTCTTTATGATTCTATCATGTCTGTGTTGTTTGTGATCTTGCATGCTCTCCGTTGTTAGTAGCTATCTTGGCCAAGTAGTTGATAGTGACTCCAAGAGGGGGCATTTTGTGCTCGATAGTGGGTTCATGCCTCTAGTTTCCAAGGGAAGTGACAGAAATCTCTTCGGTTGTAGATGTGATGTTGCCACTAGGGAGAAAACAACGGTCTCTTGTTCATGGAACAAGTGGATTGTTTACCTTACACACTTTTCTTAAAGCAGTTGTCTGTTGCTTGCAACTTAATACTGGAGGGGGTTCGAACGATAACCTGAAAGTGGACTTCTAGTCATAGATGCAGTTGGATGGCGGTCTATGTATATTATTGTATTGCCCAATCGAATCTCATAGGATCTTTTTGTCTGTTATTGCATTGTTATGCCTTGCTCAGTTCCTGTCAATTGCCCTGCTGTAATTTGTTTACCCTTCATGCCATGTTGTTTATCTAATGAGAGCACCTCTAATGAACTATGGACCCCAGTCCAATCTTTACCATTGATACATCTTCCACTATTACTTGTTTACTTGCTGCAAACCATTACCTTCCATACCATATGTTTAATCCTTTGTTACAGCAACCGGTGAGATTGACAGCCTCACTGTTAGTTGGGGCAAAGTCTTGAATTTGTGTTGTGCAGGTTTCCGCGTTGCTTGCAACACATGTGTGATGTTTCCTTCCTCCTACTGGTTCGATAACCTCGGTTTCTCACTGAGGGAAGACTTGATGCTGTGCTGCTTCACACCTTGCTCTTGGGGTTCCCAACAGGCTCCACATCAATCGCGTACACGCCTGTAACTACCTCGGTGAATTACGCTCCTAGTTACAAGCCTGGATGAGCGGAAATGGTTGAAATAGTACGGTGGGGCCCAAATGCCACTCACAGGTAGACCTTTCGGCCGTCCCAACCATTTCCGAACATCGGGACAAGAACGGGCGGCGTAATCGGCAGGCGAAGGGATCAACTACATACACAAATGAGTATGTATGCAAGCCACCATACAACAGTACATCAGAGCCATTCCAACTAAAAAGAAAGGAAATATAGCAACGCCATACGGCAAGATTCAAATGTCCTAGATAGATATAATAGTTCAGGATATCTCCTCATACATCAAACATCAGAGTATCAGGCGGAAGCGGCAAACAAGATCCGAGTACGGATAAGAAGCAAATCGGCATAAGATGCCCCATAAATAAACACATCCTGCCCACAGATCTCACGGATCCCCATTCCCGGAATCTCTACACCGAATGATCGTTGCCCACATCGTCCGCCTCCTCCACCCAGTATCCATCTTGTGAGTGTACCTGTTCATCTGAATCAAATAATTTATCGTGTGAGACCCTAGGGGTACTCAGCAAGTCTTTATGCCTCTAAAGGGGACACAACCTGGGGTGACGCAATTGCAGCAAAAGATAAACCCTAACAATTCTATAGATACCCGCTAACCATCCGCCTAACCAAAGATAGACGGATGTCCGTGAATTAATGACAACAGTTATAACAGTAATATCAACAGATCCATCCTCCTCGTCGCTTACCAACGAGGAAGCGGACGAACAACCCCCATCCGTTGGCAGTTTTATTATCCATTCCATGAGTGTTGCACTATTTACTAGTCAGTTGCTTAGTCAAATTAAAAGCGGTACTTTAGTTATGCTTGTCTATGATCGAGAAACTGTGCTCCAACGAGGCCTTCACGACAAAGCAATCACAGGATTCAGAAATATTTCAGGGGGCCACCCCATTAAGCTACCCGCAACGAAGTTAGCTGACTTCGAGACGGACTCAAGGTTTGCGTCAGTGGCTGTAAACGACTGGGAACCCGAAAATGTGACTGGGCTTGTCGATACCGCGAAAACACTCCGCTTACCTAAACAGTACAAGTGCTCCTCGCACAAACGTAAATAAAGCAGTAAAGCATGGCATAAGTACAGGATAGTAAATAAAACCTCAAACTAGTTTGTGGCCCCAAGAAATAAGAATGAATCAAGCTCTGGCTCAGGGGGGTCCCATAAGCCTCCCGGATGTGGATAGCGCGAATATTCAAGGAACAGGAATCAAGTACTCGGGGTCCTACGGGACACAAGTGAGCAGGAAAAACCAAATAGCAGATATTGCTCACTGGTGCCACTTTCATTAGTTATCCCATTACTACTCAGGTTAAGTTGTTTAGGTACCTCGTTATCCATCAGACACTCACATACCCTACACATGTTGTTCTACGACTCGCATGGCTCAAACAACTCCTGTAGTAATGGCTCATGGGATGGAGGAACAAGCTTCGGTGGGGTTTAAAAGTAAAGGCTATGCAATACTTGGGATTCAATTTAATGCAATCGCGACTCAATGATGCAAGAATAAGATAGAGGCAATAGGTACTATATGTATGCAAGCATGTGGTAGTGCTTGCCTGGCAGCTCAGTTGAAGCGAGAGAAGGATTTGGGTAGTGCTCCAGGGTTTCTTGGTATATCCCCTGCTCAGCGTCTATTCGAAGAAGAACCAAACAAACAAGGGCCAACATAAATAAAGTGCACAAGCTTATGAATTAAATGCGGCAAGCAAACAATCATGCCATGATGAATGATGCACAATTTGCAGGGCAATAGAGTAGCATGGCATGGGTGAGGTGTAGAATACAAGAAATAAACATTTTATTGAGTTTTGGTCACATTTTATACCCAAATAAGTTGCTGTACTCTTTATATTTATATGATGCATGCTGCAAAACAGAACATGGAATGCATAAACAGAAAGGTCTCGTCGAGCTAATCAATTTAGACATATCATTTGTTAAATTTGGAGTTATAAGTCAAAAGTTATTAATTAATTAAGAAAAGGGCATTTTATTGTAATTTAATTCAACTTGAAATTTTAAGTGCCCAAAATATATTTTGGATGGCATAGTTGAAATCCTCACATTTTTCTGATTTGAAAACATATATTAATTGTATTATTTGGATTTATATTTTGAAAGTTATATTAAAACAGATTTAAATTTGAATTTAAAAATAATTTGAAAAGATTTGAATTGTAACAGGAAAACAGAAATACTTTTGTTACTCGACCCAGACTTAGCCACAGTCAGTGACAAGTGGGGCCAAGCTGACTGGGCAACGCAGCGCTCAGAAAAGCTTCTGTACCGCGGCCTTAGCTAGCTCTGGTCGCTGACCGGTGGGTCCGTCGGTGGGGCCGGGCCCACATGACAGCGAGAGGGGAGGGTCAGCCACGTGTCGCGGCGGAGGGAGCGCGGGTTGAGGCGGTGGAAACTGGGGTACCTTTTTGCAAAACGGCTGGGAGGCTGACAGGTGGGAATAGCTGGACCACGGGTTGCGAGACAAAAAGGTGGGGGGGGTATCTGCAAGAAGGCCATTGCTACTGTTTTTCTTCTTGCCGTTTCTGACGAAACTGTCGGCGGAAAGTCGCGGCGCGGTGGGGCTCGAACGCGCGACCTGGCGCTTGCGCGCGGCGGCGGCGACCGCTGCGGCTAGGTGGGATTGGTGTCAAGAGGGAGGATCGCGGCTAGATGAGGCACTACACGGCGCGGCGCGTGCAGACACAGCGAGCGGCGGCGCACTGTGAGCGTTCCACGAAACGCTCGACGAGGCAGAGGGTCTACGGCGAGGCCGAGGATGTCTAGGTGGGAGAGGGACTCACCGCGGGGTGGTTGACGACAGCGGATCGGGGCGGGACGCAGCAGATCGTCGACGGAGCTGGCGGCCGGCGAGAGCTAGGGTTTCGTCGGAGCGGCGTCGGTCTGGCGAGCCTGGGGCTTCTCCTCCTTGCCAGCGTGTACGAGGTGAAGCAGGGGAGACGCGTGATCTTCCTCGACACCCTTGATCACCACGCCACCGGCTGGTAAGGTAGGGGGAGGTGGAGGCCGACGGTGGCCGGCGTTGGGGGTAGACGGTGGTGGGGAGGAAGGAGAGGAGAGGGCGAGGCCCTGGGCGGATCTGGGAGAGGCAGAGGAGGGCCGGGAGATGGGGTATAAAGCAGAGGGAGAGGGAGGTGTCGTGGGGAGGTGGTGAAGGGTAAAAGGTGGCTCGGCCACCTTTTTCTCCTCTACCCCCATGTGCTCGAGCTGGGAGGCAGGCAGGGGCAGGTAGGCCTGGGGGAGGGGCTGCAGGTGGGACCAGAGAGAGGAGAAGGGAAGGCTCGGGTGGGGCTGTTGTAGCAGAGAGAGAAGCGAGAGGGAGGGGTGTGGCATGGAGCTAGGTTAGGAGGGGGCTCGGGCTAGGGTTTGTTTAGGGTTGGGGTAGAGGTAGCTAGGTGGGGCCTGCATGGCATAGAGGAAGGGTGAGAGGGGGAAGGCATGGTGTAGCTCGGTTAGGAGCTAGGGTTTTGGAGAGAGGGGTAAGTAGCTAGGTTAGAGAGAGGCTAGGGTTTAGGGGAGAGGATAAGTGAGAGGGGGTGGTGTAGGAGATAGGATTTGAACAAAACCAAAACAAGAGTGACAAAAGAGAGGAGTGAGGAAAGAGGTCTAGATACTTGCATGCATCTAGCTAGATCAAGCAAAAGAAGGAGAGAGAGAGGTGAGAGAATGATCCACTCAAAGAATTTCAAATAAAATCCAAAAGACTAGAATATGGTGGTTCTTGCATGGCCCATGCAGATAATAAATGCCTTGGTTAAATTCTTGTGAAAACAAAAATAATAGCATGGCATTATTCTTATGCATACCCCAGAAGTGGAATAATGGCCAAGCAAAAGAATTTATAGATTTGGATCCATCATAGGTCCCATGAGCTAGATTAAATACCAAAAGAAAATAAACTACAAGCTCATGGATAATGGGATGGTGGAATTATAAAGTGGTGAAAATAAAGGTTGGTGGAGTCAATAAAAGATATGCCCCCAACTCAACTTGGGCATTTAACAATATATCAAGAACCAAATACAATATCAAGAGGCAAATACAATTAACAATGCATATGAGAGAAGAACCAAACCAAAAAGGGTTTTAGATGATGCTTAAATGCAAGGTGGCATGATGACATGAGCATGATATAATTATGATGCAACAATTATATGTAAGAAGTAGCCATTATATTACTAGACCAAGTAGCATTACAGTTGTTAGACAAATGGGATGCTACAACTCTCCCCCACTAAACAGGAATCTCGCCCCGAGATTCTAGGAAGAAGAAGAAGACTTAAAGAGGGTAGGATAGTTGGCACGGAGCTCATCTTCACGCTCCCAAGTGGCTTCATCAACGGAATGGTGCGACCACTGCACCTTGCAGAACTTGATGACTTGTTGCGAGTCCTTCTTTCTGCGATCTCAAGGATTTTTGTGGGGTGTTCTTGATAAGACAGGTCTTCTTGGAGATTGATTAGCTCATGATCCACGGTCCTGCCGGGATCCTTGAAGCACTTCTTGAGTTGAGAGATGTGGAAAACATCATGGACCTTGAGTTTTTCCGGGAGCTCAAGAGCATAAGCAACTTCTCCTCTTCTTCCACGAATTTTGAAAGGACCGATGTATCTAGGAGCCAGCTTTCCTTTGATACCAAAACGGTGCGTGCCTTTCATGGGAGTGACACGAAGGTAAACGAGATCACCAGGGACATACACCATGTCCGTGTGCTTTCTGTCATAATTGCTCTTCTGGCGACTTTGAGCAATCTTCAGATTTTCAAGAATGATGTGCACCTTCTCCTCCGCTTGAGTTACAATGTCAGGGCCAAACCATATTCTTTCTCCTGCACCCGACCAACCAATCGGAGTTCTGCATTTGCGGCCATAGAGAGCCTCAAATGGTGCCATCTTTAGACTTTTCTGGAAGCTGTTGTTGTAAGAGAATTCAGCATAAGGAAGACATTCTTCCCACTTCATGCAAAAAGAGATGACGCAAGCACGAAGCATATCCTCCAGAATCTGATTGATCCTTTCAACTTGTCCTTGCGACTGAGGGTGGTAAGTTGTGCTGAAGTTCAATTTTGTTTCCAAAGCATTTTGGAAACTTTCCCAGAACTTGGAAGTGAAGAATCTCCCATGGTCTTAACTGATCTCAAGCGGAACCCCATACAGAGAGACAATTCTATTGATATAGAGCTCAGCCAACTGAATTCCAGAAATTGTTTCCTTGGCGGGGAAGAAATGAGCCACTTTAGAAAGCCTGTCAATGACAACAAAGATTGCATTGTTGCCCTTCTGCGACCTTGGAAAACTAGTGATGAAGTCCATCTCTACTTTCTCCCATTTCCATTCCGGGGGTTTCAATGGCTGTAGAAGACCGTAAGGTTTCTGATGGACAGCTTTCACTCTGCGGCAGACATCACACTCCAAGACATACTTGGCACAATATCGTTTCAATCCCGGCCACCAATATTGTGTTTTCAAGTCCATGTACATCTTTGTGCTGCCAGGGTGGATAGAAAGAACAGAATCATGCGCCTCCTTGAGAACTTGCTCTCTCAAACCCGGGTAGTTCGGAACAAACATCCGGTGTTCAAATAAAAGCGTGCCTTGATCATCGACGTGGAAGGACTCATACTTCAGAAGCTGAAGTTTTGAGATGATCTTTCTGGTGTGCGGATCACCAAGCTGACGAGAGCGGACCTTCTCTTCCAAGAGAGGAGTAGCCAGAAGGTTCAGGAGATACCCTTGTTCCACAATTTCAGACGGAATTCCTCGCACAAGAGAGGCTGTTGTTCTTCCATCATGAGGTTATTGACATAAGCTTTGCGGCTGAGAGCATCGGCCATGACATTAGCTTTGCCCGGAGTGTAGTTGATGGTCAAATCAAAATCATTGATTGCTTCAATCCATCTCCTCTGCCGAAGGTTGAGATCAGGCTGAGTGAAGATATACTTCAGACTCTTGTGATCAGAAAAGATTTCACAACGGTTGCCAAGCAAGTAGTGCCTCCAAAGCTTCAAAGCAAAGACAACTGCTGCGAGCTCGAGGTCATGAGTAGGATAGTTGATCTCATGCGTCTTCAACTGTCGAGAGGCATAAGCAACAACTTGTTTTTCTTGCATAAGGACCGCACCCAATCCTTGCAAAGAGGCATCACAGAATATCTGGAAAGGCTTAGATGTGTCCGGAGGAACCAAGACTGGTGTGGAAGTGAGCTTCTCTTTGAGTGTCTCAAAGCTTGTTTGACATGCAGGAGTCCAAAGGTATTTCTTGCTTTTCTTGAGGAGATCGGTAAGAGGCTTCGCTATCTTCGAAAAGTTCTGAACGAAGCGACGTCAATAACTAGCCAAACCAAGGAAACTCCGCACTTCTTTGACATTAACAGGAGGAAGCCATTCAACAATTGTCTTCACAGTTTCCGGGTTGACTGCAATGCCCTTGGCAGAGATGACGTGACCAAGATAGGTTACTTGAGGCAGCCAAAACTCACACTTGGAGAACTTTGCATACAGGCGGTTCTCATGAAGCTTGTTTAGGACACACCGAAGGTGTTCTTCATGTTCTTCCTTTGACTTAGAATAGACTAAGATGTCATCCAGATAGACCACAACAAACTTATCAAGATACTCCATGAAAACCGAGTTCATAAGCCTCGAGAAGGTAGCAGGTGCGTTGGTGAGACCGAAAGACATGACCGTGTACTCATACAGGCCATAGCGGGTGGTGAAAGCTGTTTTAGGAACATCTTCCTTGCGAATCTTGATTTGGTGATAGCCACTTCTCAAGTCAAGCTTAGAGAACACCACAGCTCCAGCTAGCTGATCGAAGAGATCATTAATCCGCGGAAGGGGATATTTATTCTTGATGGTTTTAGCATTGAGAGCCCGATAGTCAACACAAAGTCTATCAGTCCTGTCTCGCTTCTTCACAAAGATTGTTGGGCTACCCCAAGAAGAGGTACTGTGTTGAATGAAACCCAACTTCTCTTGTTCATCAAGCTGTCGTTTGAGTTCAGTCAACTCAGCAGGACCCATTTTATAAGGCCGCTTGGAGATAGGAGCCGTTCCAGGTTCAAGCTCAATTACAAACTCAACCTCACGATCTGGAGGCATACCCGGCAACTCTTCAGGAAAGACATCTGGGAACTCATAGACCACCGGAACACTCTGAATAGCTTCCATAGCATCATCATTCAGAGCCGCCAAAGAGAAAAGCTGGATCGCAGGAGTCAGACTTGGAGAAAAGACTATATGGCCTTCAGGAATCTTCAGCGAAACCGAGCGTTCAGCACAATCAATCACAGCTGCATTTGCTGTCAACCAATCCATGCCCAAGATGACATCAATGTCAGAATTGCCCAGAACAATTAAGGACGCCGAGAACGAAGAGCCACCAATCTCAACTTGATTGCCATGGCTGATTTTAGAAGCTGCCATCTTTGCTCCAGGAGAAAGGACCATTAACCGCTTGAGGAGAGGATCCAACGCTAACTCATTCTCATTTGCAAACTTGTGAGAAACGAAAGAATGCGATGCACCAGAATCAAACAAAACTCGTGCAGGGACTGAGTTAACGGATAGCATACCCATCACAACTCCAGGTGCATGCTCAGCTTGAGCGGCGTTGACACAGTTGGCACGAGCAACAGTAGACCCGGGCTTGGTGTTGATGTTGAGAGCCCGAGGTGGTGGTGCACTAAGCAAAGGAGAGCTTGCCGCAGATCTTGGAGGTGGTGGAGGAAGAGCTTTGTTTTTCATCGGACAGTTCCAGTTTAGATGTCCAGTGTCTCCACACATGTAACAAGCACCAGGTGGACGTGGAGCAACGTAGCCAGGGACTCCGCCAGGCGCTCCAGGGTAGTGGTGGTTGTAGCCCCTGGGAGCAGCAGTGAGGAAGTTTGGTGGCCTTGCCGCGTAGCTTGCAGGTCTTGGTGGAGCCGGGAGCGACGGTGGGGTGTTAGGAACCCAGACACGACGCTTAGAGGGAGCTGACATAGCTGAAGAGCTTGCTGCATCACGGTTGTGTTTCTTTGACTCCTCAAACACTTGCTTACTTGCTTCTTCCTGCAGAGCTGTATGCTGAAGTTCCAGAAAAGACGCCGGCCTTGCATGTGTGATTGCATATTTAATCGATGCATTGAGCCCTTGCCGGAACCTCTTTTGCTTCTTCTTGTCATCAGAGATCTCATCGCCACCATAACGAGAAAGGTTGATGAAGTTCCTGATGTAGGTATTGACATTGTCATTTCCCTGCTTGAGGTTGAGAAACACTTCCTTCATCCTCTCCATGACAATTTCTGACAGATACTGCTCTTTGAATGCTCCAGTGAACTGTTCCCAAGTAGGCTGAAAACCAATGCAGTTTGCCTTTAGGTAATTCTCCCACCAGAGAGCTGCATCTCCCTTCAGAAGGTGAGTAGCACATTTTACCCATTCTTGCTCAGGAACATCAGCAGTCTCCAGTAGCCTTGACATCTCACGCAACCAATCATCAGCATCAAGTGGTTGATCAGAAACATCAAATTGGCGTGGGTTGAACTTCAGGAAGCTTTTGATGTCTCCTCGCTTGGGAGGTGGAGGTAGCGGAGCAAACTCATTCCTCCGAACACTCTCTTCAAAACGCTGCTGGTTCTGCTGCATTGCTGCCAAGGCATTGGCGATGTTTGACAACGCGGACCCCAGTTCAGGTGGTATGTCCTCATCAGAACGGCGTGGTGGTGCCATCCTGTGATTGATATAAAACACAAGTCAGTACTATAATGGAGAATAATAATAATCCAAAATAGTACCAAGATGGAATTAACCAAGATTAAAGGATACAATTTACTAAGATGATATTAAAATATCAACAAAGTTCAAAGCACCTAGAAGATATTAAGCATATCGCACACGACTGAAAAGGAGTGTGGTACACAGATATATCAAAGAATTTTTTTTTTCCGCAAATTTCGGCATTAAAATACCAGTAGATGCGCAAAAACACTTAACGAATCAAGATTAGTGACTCTACCAACCCAATATACAAGAACGAATGATAAGAGTAGTGGTATGGTCGCGACTCCATCCCGCACTCAAATCATTACTCCGCACATGAATAAGTAGAACACATATCCTAACCCCTTCTTCTCACGATGAACCTAAAGATTAGTAACTACAGAAACGAACACCCCAAACAAGATAACGTCGGATAACAAAGAGTAAGACAGATCGCGGCGGTATACAACGAATCAGATAGATCGCGTCAGTTTGCAAAAGCCTGTCGGTATGGAATGTACCAACAGTTGATAACCAAAAGGCCGATAAAGATAACATGTTGGATGCAACAGATAGACAAGGAATTATACACACACACACACACACACAACCTATGGTACTACGGAAACCCAGAACACATGAATCCTAGTTTGAACTTTTAAGAAGAGGATTGAAAATGTTACACTTCCTTACCAGAAAAGGGTGGGTGGGTGGGTAAGAAGAAAAGTGGAAGCAGTCGTACTCTCACGTTTTGTTTTTCCCTAGTATACATAACTACCAAAAATATTTGCTAGACTGACAACGACCATTTGGCTGAGACCCTGAAGGGCGGGATGGCTCTGATACCAATTGTAACTACCTCGGTGAATTACGCTCCTAGTTACAAGCCTGGATGAGCGGAAATGGTTGAAATAGTACGGTGGGGCCCAAATGCCACTCACAGGTAGACCTTTCGGCCGTCCCAACCATTTCCGAACATCGGGACAAGAACGGGCGGCGTAATCGGCAGGCGAAGGGATCAACTACATACACAAATGAGTATGTATGCAAGCCACCATACAACAGTACATCAGAGCCATTCCAACTAAAAAGAAAGGAAATATAGCAACGCCATACGGCAAGATTCAAATGTCCTAGATAGATATAATAGTTCAGGATATCTCCTCATACATCAAACATCAGAGTATCAGGCGGAAGCGGCAAACAAGATCCGAGTACGGATAAGAAGCAAATCGGCATAAGATGCCCCATAAATAAACACATCCCGCCCACAGATCTCACGGATCCCCGTTCCCGAAATCTCTACACCGAATGATCGTTGCCCACATCGTCCGCCTCCTCCACCCAGTATCCATCTTGTGAGTGTACCTGTTCATCTGAATCAAATAATTTATCGTGTGAGACCCTAGGGGTACTCAGCAAGTCTTTATGCCTCTAAAGGGGACACAACCTGGGGTGACGCAATTGCAGCAAAAGATAAACCCTAACAATTCTATAGATACCCGCTAACCATCCGCCTAACCAAAGATAGACGGATGTCCGTGAATTAATGACAACAGTTATAACAGTAATATCAACAGATCCATCCTCCTCCTCGCTTACCAACGAGGAAGCGGACGAACAACCCCCATCCGTTGGCAGTTTTATTATCCATTCCATGAGTGTTGCACTATTTACTAGTCAGTTGCTTAGTCAAATTAAAAGCGGTACTTTAGTTATGCTTGTCTATGATCGAGAAACTGTGCTCCAAGTCGTCCATAACCGCGGACACGGCTCTCGGAAAGTTTTACCCTGCAGGGGTGCACAAATAGCAACACACACTCGATCAACCTCGGAAAAACCAAATCAAAACCCAACGAGGCCTTCACGACAAAGCAATCACAGGATTCAGAAATATTTCAGGGGCCACCCCATTAAGCTACCCGCAACGAAGTTAGCTGACTTCGAGACGGACTCAAGGTTTGCGTCAGTGGCTGTAAATGACTGGGAACCCGAAAATGTGACTGGGCTTGTCGATACCGCGAAAACACTCTGCTTACCTAAACAGTACAGGTGCTCCTCGCACAAACGTAAATAAAGCAGTAAAGCATGGCATAAGTACATGATAGTAAATAAAACCTCAAACTAGTTTGTGGCCCCAAGAAATAAGAATGAATCAAGCTCTGGCTCAGGGGGGTCCCATAAGCCTCCCGGATGTGGATAGCGCGAATATTCAAGGAACAGGAATCAAGTACTCGGGGTCCTACGGGACACAAGTGAGCAAGAAAAACCAAATAGCAGATATTGCTCACCGGTGGCACTTTCATTAGTTATCCCATTACTACTCAGGTTAAGTTGTTTAGGTACCTCGTTATCCATCAAACACTCACATACCCTACACATGCTGTTCTACGACTCGCATGGCTCAAACAACTCCTGTAGTAATGGCTCATGGGATGGAGGAACAAGCTTCGGTGGGGTTTAAAAGTAAAGGCTATGCAATACTTGGGATTCAATTTAATGCAATCGCGACTCAATGATGCAAGAATAAGATAGAGGCAATAGGTACTATATGTATGCAAGCATGTGGTAGTGCTTGCCTGGCAGCTCAGTTGAAGCGAGAGAAGGATCTGGGTAGTGCTCCTGGGTTTCTTGGTATATCCCCTGCTCAGCGTCTATTCGAAGAAGAACCAAACAAACAAGGGCCAACATAAATAAAGTGCACAAGCTTATGAATTAAATGCGGCAAGCAAACAATCATGCCATGATGAATGATGCACAATTTGCAGGGCAATAGAGTAGCATGGCATGGGTGAGGTGTAGAATACAAGAAATAAACATTTTATTGAGTTTTGGTCACATTTTATACCCAAATAAGTTGCTGTACTCTTTATATTTATATGATGCATGCTGCAAAACAGAACATGGAATGCATAAACAGAAAGGTCTCGTCGAGCTAATCAATTTAGACATATCATTTGTTAAATTTGGAGTTATAAGTCAAAAGTTATTAATTAATTAAGAAAAGGGCATTTTATTGTAATTTAATTCAACTTGAAGTTTTAAGTGCCCAAAATATATTTTGGATGGCATAGTTGAAATCCTCACATTTTTCTGATTTGAAAACATATATTAATTGTATTATTTGGATTTATATTTTGAAAGTTATATTAAAACAGATTTAAATTTGAATTTAAAAATAATTTGAAAAGATTTGAATTGTAACAGGAAAACAGAAATACTTTTGTTACTCGACCTAGACTTAACCACAGTCAGTGACAAGTGGGGCCAAGCTGACTGGGCAACGCAGCGCTCAGAAAAGCTTCTGTACCGCGGCCTTAGCTAGCTCTGGTCGCTGACCGGTGGGTCCGTCGGTGGGGCCGGGCCCACATGACAGCGAGAGGGGAGGGTCAGCCACGTGTCGCGGCGGAGGGAGCACGGGTTGAGGCGGTGGAAACTGGGGTACCTTTTTGCAAAACGGCTGGGAGGCTGACAGGTGGGAATAGCTGGACCACGGGTTGCGAGACAAAAAGGTGGGGGGGGGGGTATCTGCAAGAAGGCCATTGCTACTGTTTTTCTTCTCGCCGTTTCTGACGAAACTGTCGGCGGAAAGTCGCGGCGTGGTGGGGCTCGAACGCGCGACATGGCGCTTGCGCGCGGCGGCGGCGACCGCTGCGGCTAGGTGGGATTGGTGTCAAGAGGGAGGATCGCGGCTAGATGAGGCACTACACGGCGCGGCGCGTGCAGACACAGCGAGCGACGGTGCACTGTGAGCGTTCGACGAAACGCTCGACGAGGCAGAGGGTCTACGGCGAGGCCGAGGATGTCTAGGCGGGAGAGGGACTCACCGCGGGGTGGTTGACGGCAGCGGATCGGGGCGGGACGCAGCAGATCGTCGACGGAGCTGGCGGCCGGCGAGAGCTAGGGTTTCGTCGGAGCGGCGTCGGTCTGGCGAGCCTGGGGCTTCTCCTCCTTCCAGCGTGTACGAGGTGAAGCAGGGGAGACGCGTGATCTTCCTCGACACCCTTGATCACCACGCCACCGGCTGGTAAGGTAGGGGGAGGTGGAGGCCGACGGTGGCCGGCGTTGGGGGTAGACGGTGGTGGGGAGGAAGGAGAGGAGAGGGCGAGGCCCTGGGCGGATCTGGGAGAGGCAGAGGAGGGCCGGGAGATGGGGTATAAAGCAGAGGGAGAGGGAGGAATCGTGGGGAGGTGGTGAAGGGTAAAAGGTGGCTCGGCCACCTTTTTCTCCTCTACCCCCATGTGCTCGAGCTGGGAGGCAGGCAGGGGGTGGTGTAGGAGATAGGATTTGAACAAAACCAAAACAAGAGTGACAAAAGAGAGGAGTGAGGAAAGAGGTCTAGATACTTGCATGCATCTAGCTAGATCAAGCAAAAGAAGGAGAGAGAGAGAGGTGAGAGAATGATCCACTCAAAGAATTTCAAATAAAATCCAAAAGACTAGAATATGGTGGTTCTTGCATGGCCCATGCAGATAATAAATGCCTTGGTTAAATTCTTGTGAAAACAAAAATAATAGCATGGCATTATTCTTATGCATACCCCAGAAGTGGAATAATGGCCAAGCAAAAGAATTTATAGATTTGGATCCATCCTATCTCCCATGAGCTAGATTAAATACCAAAAGAAAATAAACTACAAGCTCATGGATAATGGGATGGTGGAATTATAAAGTGGTGAAAAGAAAGGTTGGTGGAGTCAATAAAAGATATGCCCCCAACTCAACTTGGGCATTTAACAATATATCAAGAACCAAATACAATATCAAGAGGCAAATACAATTAACAATGCATATGAGAGAAGAACCAAACCAAAAAGGGTTTTAGATGATGCTTAAATGCAAGGTGGCATGATGACATGAGCATGATATAATTATGATGCAACAATTATATGTAAGAAGTAGCCATTATATTACTAGACCAAGTAGCATTACAGTTGTTAGACAAATAGGATGCTACAACTCTCCCCCACTAAACAGGAATCTCGCCCCGAGATTCTAGGAAGAAGAAGAAGACTCAAAGAGGGTAGGATAGTTGGCACGGAGCTCATCTTCACGCTCCCAAGTGGCTTCATCAACGGAATGGTGCGACCACTACACCTTGCAGAACTTGATGACTTGTTGCGAGTCCTTCTTTCTGCGATCTCAAGGATTTTTGTGGGGTGTTCTTGATAAGGCATGTCTTCTTGGAGATTGATTAGCTCATGATCCACGGTCCTGCCGGGATCCTTGAAGCACTTCTTGAGTTGAGAGATGTGGAAAACATCATGGACCTTGAGTTTTTCCGGGAGCTCAAGAGCATAAGCAACTTCTCCTCTTCTTCCACGAATTTTGAAAGGACCGATGTATCTAGGAGCCAGCTTTCCTTTGATACCAAAACGGTGCGTGCCTTTCATGGGAGTGACACGAAGGTAAACGAGATCACCAGGGACATACACCATGTCCGTGTGCTTTCTGTCATAATTGCTCTTCTGGCGACTTTGAGCAATCTTCAGATTTTCAAGAATGTTGTGCACCTTCTCCTCCGCTTGAGTTACAATGTCAGGGCCAAACCAAATTCTTTCTCCTGCACCCGACCAACCAATCGGAGTTCTGCATTTGCGACCATAGAGAGCCTCAAATGGTGCCATCTTTAGACTTTTCTGGAAGCTGTTGTTGTAAGAGAATTCAGCATAAGGAAGACATTCTTCCCACTTCATGCCAAAAGAGATGACGCAAGCACGAAGCATATCCTCCAGAATCTGATTGATCCTTTCAACTTGTCCTTGCGACTGAGGGTGGTAAGCTGTGCTGAAGTTCAATTTTGTTTCCAAAGCATTTTGGAAACTTTCCCAGAACTTGGAAGTGAAGATGCTCCCACGGTCTGAACTGATCTCAAGCGGAACCCCATACAGAGAGACAATTCTGTTGATATAGAGCTCAGCCAACTGAATTCCAGAAATTGTTTCCTTGACGGGGAAGAAATGAGCCACTTTAGAAAGCCTGTCAATGACAACAAAGGTTGCATTGTTGCCCTTCTGCGACCTTGGAAAACTAGTGATGAAGTCCATCTCTACTTTCTCCCATTTCCATTCCGGAGGTTTCAATGGCTGTAGAAGACCGTAAGGTTTCTGATGGACAGCTTTCACTCTGCGGCAGACATCACACTCCGAGACATACTTGGCACAATATCGTTTCAATCCCGGCCACCAATATTGTGTTTTCAAGTCCATGTACATCTTTGTGCTGCCAGGGTGGATAGAAAGAACAGAATCATGCGCCTCCTTGAGAACTTGCTCTCTCAAACCCGGGTAGTTCGGAACAAACATCCGGTGTTCAAAGAAAAGCGTGCCTTGATCATCGACGTGGAAGGACTCATACTTCGGAAGCTGAAGTTTTGAGATGATCTTTCTGGTGTGCGGATCACCAAGCTGACGAGAGCGGACCTTCTCTTCCAAGAGAGGAGTAGCCAGAAGGTTCAGGAGATACCCTTGTTCCACAATTTCAAGGTTGAGATGACGGAATTCCTCGCACAAGAGAGGCTGTTGTTCTTCCATCATGAGGTTATTGACATAAGCTTTGCGGCTGAGAGCATCGGCCATGACATTAGCTTTGCCCGGAGTGTAGTTGATGGTCAAATCAAAATCATTGATTGCTTCAATCCATCTCCTCTGCCGAAGGTTGAGATCAGGCTGAGTGAAGATATACTTCAGACTCTTGTGATCAGAAAAGATTTCACAACGGTTGCCAAGCAAGTAGTGCCTCCAAAGCTTCAAAGCAAAGACAACTGCTGCGAGCTCGAGGTCATGAGTAGGATAGTTGATCTCATGCGTCTTCAACTGTCGAGAGGCATAAGCAACAACTTGTTTTTCTTGCATAAGGACCGCACCCAATCCTTGCAAAGAGGCGTCACAAAATATCTAGAAAGGCTTAGATGTGTCCGGAGGAACCAAGACTGGTGTGGAAGTGAGCTTCTCTTTGAGTGTCTCAAAGCTTGTTTGACATGCAGGAGTCCAAAGGTATTTCTTGCTTTTCTTGAGGAGATCGGTAAGAGGCTTCGCTATCTTCGAAAAGTTCTGAACGAAGCGACGGCAATAACTAGCCAAACCAAGGAAACTCCGCACTTCTTTGACATTAATAGGAGGAAGCCATTCAACAATTGTCTTCACAGTTTCCGGGTTGACTGCAATGCCCTTGGCAAAGATGACGTGACCAAGATAGGTTACTTGAGGCAGCCAAAACTCACACTTGGAGAACTTTGCATACAGGCGGTTCTCACGAAGCTTGTTTAGGACACACCGAAGGTGTTCTTCATGTTCTTCCTTTGACTTAGAATAGACTAAGATGTCATCCAGATAGACCACAACGAACTTATCAAGATACTCCATGAAAACCGAGTTCATAAGCCTCGAGAAGGTAGCAGGTGCGTTGGTGAGACCGAAAGACATGACCGTGTACTCATACAGGCCATAGCGGGTGGTGAAAGCTGTTTTAGGAACATCTTCCTTGCGAATCTTGATTTGGTGATAGCCACTTCTCAAGTCAAGCTTAGAGAACACCACAGCTCCAGCTAGCTGATCGAAGAGATCATTAATCCGCGGAAGGGGATATTTATTCTTGATGGTTTTAGCATTGAGAGCCCGATAGTCAACACAAAGTCTATCAGTCCTGTCTCGCTTCTTCACAAAGATTGTTGGGCTACCCCAAGAAGAGGTACTGTGTTGAATGAAACCCAACTTCTCTTGTTCATCAAGCTGTCGTTTGAGTTCAGTCAACTCAGCAGGACCCATTTTATAAGGCCGCTTGGAGATAGGAGCCGTTCCAGGTTCAAGCTCAATTACAAACTCAACCTCACGATCCGGAGGCATACCCGACAACTCTTCAGGAAAGACATCTGGGAACTCACAGACCACCGGAACACTCTGAATAGCTTCCATAGCATCATCATTCAGAGCCGCCAAAGAGAAAAGCTGGATCGCAGGAGCCAGACTTGGAGAAAAGACTATATGGCCTTCAGGAATCTTCAGCGAAACCGAGCGTTCAGCACAATCAATCACAGCTGCATTTGCTGTCAACCAATCCATGCCCAACAATCTAGTAGATAGATCTTGGATTGTGTGTGTTCATGCGATAGAAATTTTTTGTTTTCCATGCTACAAACCCCTACACCTTGGTGACGGTCAGATATGACACATATTTCCCTTTTAGGGGGTAATACATTGGTTCTCAAAAGATGGAAGAACCACTCCCAGTTATCATTGTTTTCTGCCTCCACCAAAGCAAACGCCAAAGGAATCAACCAGTTATTGGCATCGTTTGCTATTGCAATTAAGATAGTGCCCTTGAATTGTCCGGTCAAGAAGGTGCCAACAACGGAGATGACCATCCCACAATGTTCAAAAGCCCTAATACATTGCTCGAAACTCCAAAATGCATGGCCAAATACTCAAATGGTTCTTCCGTTTATTATCCTTGTCTTGTTTCCATAAGGTTCAACCATATGAACCATACTCGGGTTAGCATTGGCCATCGCTCCCAACAACCCAAGGATTCATATATAAGATTCCTCCCAATCACCATAAAACATATTGAATGCGACTTTCTTCGCCTTCCAAGCCTTCCCATACTTCACCTCGTAGTGAAAGAAGGCTTTCACAAGCTCGATGACCATCTTGATGCTCATTATTGGAAATGACACGATGACATTGGAAAACCTATAAGCGAGGAACTCGGAGGTGAGTTGGCGGCGCTCATGCTTCGTGTCCTTGCCATCCACCATCGGGCCTCGGCACATGTGAGTTGATACACAACTAGATATGGCCAATTGACCTCCCTTGAATGGTCTTGCATGCACAATCTAAGGACATCCGTCCGCCTCGCACTTAACCGTGTAACTCTTCTTCATGTCCGAGTGCACGACCGTGTAAGGTCGATGATGCTTGACTGAGAAGTCATTTATCCATTGCTTGAATTCTAACAAGGTCCTGAACCTTGATCCTTTAGAAAAGCCATTATTCTCATGATTGTCATCCCGGTAAGAATTTGTCCTTGGTCCAAGCACTACACTCTTGCCACCATCAACCGTGGCTTCATCCGCGAGACTAAGATCACGAAACAAAGGCACCAGATGGCCCCGCCCCAATACGGTATCGTGGATTTTGGCCTCTCTAGCCATGAACCCCTCCTCGTCAACTTCTTCTTCGGGACCATCATCATCCAAGTCTGATTCATAGCCTCGAGAATACGGGAGGTCACGGTCCATGTCATCTTGCGTGATATATTTGTCCACATCTCCAACATTGTTGTCGTGGAGTTCAACATCATCACCCCCACAATCATCACTGTCCTCTTCCAACACTTCGTCTTGGTCTTTTGAAATCGGGCTCAATGTTTGGGTCAAAGGAGGTTCACTCAATAGCTCTTTGTTTATGGGTGGAGGACTCCTAGAATCCAGCGGGGAAGCCATACGGTTCAAATCCAAGTGCAAAGAACTATCAACCTTCTTAGTGTCAAATATCTCAAGAGCTTTGTCAAGTGATTTGGCCACCACCTTCTTGTATGCAACTCAATGGGACTCGGAGTAGATATGCATGGTCTTCCAACATACATGCATTTCCAAGCCAACATTATGTCTTCCCTCCAACTCAACAACATCATTTTGGTCCATCCATTTCAATTTAATCCTCAATTGCTCCAAGACCTCGGTATAGTTTGGAGTACGCTCAAACACCAATTCAAGCTCGTCCGGGTCTGGTTCTATATTACCTCTCAAAAAGGCATCCTTGTCTACATGGTGAACATGAACAATTCTTGCCATTCCTAAGATAATCACAACAACAATACCATTGTCAACATACACAATAGATACCCATGCTATCATGAACACAATACCCAACCCATATGCCAATGCAACAACAATCTACCGTGCATCTTACAAAACAACCTAGAGTTTGCAAGATATGGGCCAAAACAAGAATTCAATGGGTGAAACAAAAGAAGAAGGGGAAGAATACCTCTAGGCACCTGGAGGTATCGAAATTCACGGGAGGGGCTTCCAATTTGGCCACTAGAAGGGAGGGATTTGAGAGAGGAGCCGAGCCGCCGTCGTGTTCTGGTCGATGGGGAAGAGAAGTAAGGGCTGGGTCGGGGCTAGGGCGGCTACGCGCTGTAACCCTAGTTCTAAAGTGCGGCGCCACCCGACATGGTGTTGCTCTACACAGTGTGGCGCCACCTGACATGGTGTTGCCCTACACAGTACGACGCCATGAGCTGTGGCGCCGTACTTACGGAACCAGGGCCCACGAGGCCACACCGGCAGGTGCGCGGCGCCATTACCCATGGCGTTGCGTTTTAGGATGGGGCGCCACCCGTGATGGCGTTGCAAAAAGGGTTAATTCCGTGAAATTGTTTTGACCAGAGTTTATTTCGTGAACTTATTTTAAATAGGGGTTATTGTTTTTCAAATTGCCAAGAAATGAACAAATGACAAACCACGAGCTGTCAAAATAAAATAAAATCTGAAACCACGAGTAGCAAGGCGGTAAAGCAAGCGGTTTTCGTTTGCCGGGATTTATATTTTGACTCCCCCCATTCTCGTTCCCCCATCAAGAACTCATTCCAGTCCAAATCCCACTCGATCCGACCAGCATCCCATTCCATTCGATCTCATCGGCAACAGCAGCGAAGGATGCACAAGACCTCGTCTCTGTCGGAGCTGGGCTTCGACGCCAGCGGCGCCTCGTCGGGCTTCTTCCGGCCCGTGGCCGACGACTGCCCGGCCACCCCGACCACTGCGCACCGCCGCCTCACCAAGATCTCCGTCATCGGCGCCGGCAACGTGGGGATGGCCATCGCGCAGACCATCCTCACCCAGAACCTCGCCGACGAGATCGCGCTCGTGGACGCCCTCCCCGACAAGCTCCGCGGCGAGGCGCTCGACCTGCAGCACGCCGCCGCCTTCCTCCCCCGCGTCCGCATCGTCTCCAGCACCGACGCCGCCGTCACGAGGAACTCCGATCTCGTCATCATCACGGCGGGGGCCAGGCAGATCCCGGGGGAGACGAGGCTGAATCTGTTGCAGAGGAACGTGGCACTGTACCGGAAGATCGTGCCGCCGGTGGCGGAGCACTCCCCTGAGGCTCTGTTGCTGCTGGTGTCGAATCCCGTCGACGTGCTGACATACGTGGCGTGGAAGCTGTCCGGGTTCCCGGCGAGCCGCGTCATCGGGTCCGGGACCAATCTCGACTCCTCCAGGTTCAGGTCCCTCATCGCCGAACACCTTGACGTCAACGCGCAGGACGTGCAGGTAACTGAACTGAACCCTGAATGGCTGAATCCATCCATGACTCCATCTCCATGATGGGGCTCGTCGCCGGAGTGGACAGTGGAGTCAGTATGTTTGGTGCCACGTGGCCGTGGCGCCGTGGTAGCATGTGCCTGTCGTTGACTGGTCTCATTACCCGACAAGGAGAAAATTGCACGAACCACCAACTATTTCTGCTGTAGCTGCACAAACCACCGGCTATACGTGTTTTTTACACAAACCACCAAATTGTCCACGTCTCATCGGCTAGTTTTTGTCAAACGTACATGGTTGATAAAAATTTTATCTTGTGCCTTACTTTTCTAATTAATTTTTCAAACTTTTGAAGATTACTTACATCATATTGTTTTAGTTACTAGAATATTTTCAGCTCTACCCGAGCCTTTCAAAAAGAGATAAATATGATTAATATTTTTAATGGATGATCTAAATTGTTTAAAGCTTTCCCAGAATTTTTAGTATATCGCTTAAATTATTAAAAAGGTACACATTTCTACTTGAAATATCTGAAAAAGAAGTAGCAAATAACATGTGGATGCCATGTCCATATGAACTCTAGCCGTCAGATTTGCCGTTAATCAACCTAGTACCAGATTTGGACCTCTGTGCAACGAATTACACGTATAGTTGGTGGTTTATGCAAAAAAACACGTATAGTTGGTAGTTTATGCAATTTCTTCCTTCTTCAGTGTTGTTATATATTTTTTTAATCACAACAGACAATGCGGGAAGAGAAGGTCAAGAAGACTGTTGATCCAATTTATAAGAAAAAACAGATCCAACAGCCATCAGAGCGATACCGTTTATAAGGGGAACCGGGTCATGAAAACCACAAACAATGGAGCCTGGTCGGGTAGTGACACAATCATATCTGGAGCCGCAACGCCACACGGCCTAAACGTTTTGTAGCATAAACTACACGAGACGTCCACCATAGACCACTAACGTCGCGCCAAAAGGACCTGGGGCCGCTGTCCTGACATGCCAGACAAACCGACCTTCCGGTCGCGTTGACCGGGCCAATGGACTCGCTACCCACGTAGCACTAGCACGCCACCCTTGCCTTGCCTTGCTAGGCCACGTCCACACCCCTTGAAGCCGTCGCTGCAAAGCTGTCCGGGGCCGCTGCCCCGGTGTCCGCCAAACCGCCATGCCTAACTTCACAAACCTGCCATGTTGCAAGTGTCAAGTACTCCAAAGGCTGTTCCTTCAAGAAGGTAGCGGCATTGTTGTCGTCATCGCCTGGTCTGAAGGAGTTAGGGTTTTCACCTGGAGACCACTTGACACCCGCGACGGGAGGAGACTCCGCTCAGATGGCTCCTTCAAGAAGGGGAACAGCTCCCAAGGGCAACCGCGACATGCAAAGCTATTGCCTGGCATGTCATCTTCGCCGTCGAGGCCCACCTGGAAGCGCGGGCTGCGGGGTGCAACCAGCAGATCAAGGACCTTGTCGCCGACCACTATACGCCCCCACCCGACGCAGGAGGCATGGCCCCTCCGGCCACCAGCTAACACACCCCCGAGGATCCCGTCCGCGATGACTCCGGGCCTCAGCCCCATAGAAGCCCAGATCGGGCCCGCCCTCTGCCGCGCGAAGCAAAGGCCGCAGCCCCACGTGCTGAATCCGCCGCCAGGGGCGCCAGATCCACCGCCGCCCCACCTCGCTGGCTGCCATCCCCACGGCCTGGAGCCACCACGCCCGCGCAACCGGAGAAGTCTTGCCAGCGCCGGCGGGCTTTGCCTGGCAGCACTCACCGGCGGCGGCAGGGGTGAACGGAGGAGGAGAGGACTGGGGAGGGGAAGGTTGGGGTGGCTGCCTGAGCGGGGCGACGCGGGGGAGGGGGAGGAGGCGTTTTTTTCGTCCTTAGTGTTTGTGAATATGAATATTGTCGCCATCTTCGATAGACCAGAACTGTTTTGTTTTTGGGGTGGATGATTATTTTAAGATTATGTCTTTGGTGCGATACCTACTTGGTTCATATGATTAAACATGCGATGGCTGGTAAAATGTGGTATTTACTAGATAAGAGATTAGTAAATATGAGTATATGACTTGGGTTCAGTATCAGTTGATGTTTATTTTACAAAATTTACTCAACATGCAAGAAGACTTCTGAATTGCCATCTGCATATGTTTACAGAGTTAGAACCTTAGACAGGATTTGTCACCAGTTGACTAAAATAGCAGTAGAGTGATATGAAAGTACCAAAATAACCTCTAGGTAAAATCAGTCAACAGCGTTGCATAATTGTAGTTAGAAACTTTAGAAATTGTATGAAAGGGAAAATATGATGATAGTACTTCCCCGTGCTTGGTATTTTTATTTCCGGATTCCATATGCATGTCAGTTAATACAGTACTATAATTTCTAAATTTTAGTTATGATCGGTTGTAAATGATGAGACGAAATACTCCGTACCATGTTTGGTGTTTATAGCACGGTGTTGTCTTGGACAGTCCTAGCTCCGCTGTTTATTGCTTTCTGAAAATGATGAAACAATGCTAATATACTGAAGCATTGACTAGTTTGTTTTAGTGTGGCAATTGCATTTGCAATTTCTGTATGGACACAGACAGAAAGTTGGTCTATATGCCCATGAAGGACCTAGTAGGATTATACTGCAATGAATTAAGACTAAATGCAGTTTTGCATCCACAATTTTTTGTTATAATGTACTGATATTCTATAGGTTATGTAGCAATCAAATCATCTATTTACATAAAGAATCAGTTTATAAGCTCTGTCACCGCACAATGATTCTAACCAAGCAAGCATCTCTACTACTTGGTATCTGGAAACATGCTATAGTAGAGCTCCAACCAAGCAAGGATCTCTACTGCTTGGAGTTGGATGGAGCTCTGATCACTAACTAACGAAGGAAGAAAATGTGTCCCTGTGCAGGCGTACATGGTGGGGGAGCATGGCGACAGCTCGGTGGCGATCTGGTCGAGCATAAGCGTTGGTGGGATGCCTGCACTCAAGTCCCTGCGAGACAGCCACCGTTCGTTTGACGAGGCGGCGCTGGAGGGCATTCGGCGCACGGTGGTAGGTGGCGCCTACGAGGTGATCAGCCTCAAGGGCTACACCTCGTGGGCCATTGGCTACTCCGTCGCCAGCCTTGCCGCCTCCCTTCTCCGCGACCAGCGCCGTGTGCACCCGGTCTCTGTCCTTGCTGCCGGCTTCCACGGCATCTCTGACGGCCACGAGGTGTTTCTCAGCTTGCCCGCGCGCCTTGGCCGCGGGGGCGTCCTGGGTGTCGCCGAGATGGAGCTCACCGAGGCCGAGGCTGCACAGCTGCGCCGCTCTGCCAAGACGCTGTGGGAGAACTGTCAGCTCCTCGACCTGTGAGTCAGCCACCCCAGTTTATCTACGGCTGTAACGTATCTTGTAGCATTTCCACACGAGTGGGTTTGTGACTTTGGAGTAATACTTTGTTTGGAATCGGAGTAGTACTGTAACCCCTCTTAACTTGATGAAATAAAATGTGATCTGTACCAGCATTGCTAATCTCGGATGGTGTAGAACATCGTGCTTCTATCTTTTTCTCTCTCTCGCAAAGTAAGAATTTCATATTTCTTGACAACCATGCTTCTAGAGAATCCATTTTCAGGCTGTTGGAGAGAAGCCCGACCAGGATACTCTAATTTAGACCGGGACCAGTCTGCGGAAGGGCGGATTCACGGATGTGGAGACTCACACTCCCTAGTTAGGGCATCTCCACAATGCCAACCTATCCCGAGCGCGTTTAAACTTGTCCACACGGATGCCGTGAGACGTGCACGGCATCCTGACAGCACGATCCATCTGGACGGATGTGTTCGGCTTGACCCATTCGTGCACCAACAATGGTTGTGTAGACCTGGACGTGCAGGGACAGCGCGAGTGTCCTGTCCGCGTGTCAATGGCCCACCCGTCAGCCACCGCTCACCGTGGCATTGATTTAGATACGGGTAGCTGCACTGATTCAGACGCAACCGTGTCAGACGATTCAGAGACGTTGGAGGAAGGCTGATCGATGGCAATGCGTCATCAATGGCGACGAGACGACACACTAACTGACTGGATGCCGCTTGCGTTCCTACGCCGGCATTGATGACGAAGAAGCAGGAAATTGCGCTTTTGCTTGCGAAGGGGCTATTTAACCCTGTGCCCATCGGTGCCGCACTCCTCACCTCTCACCCTTCCAACCCTAGCAGCAGCCGCTGCCGACGATGAAGACGTCGTCCTGGCTGAAGAGGAGCAAGAACGACCATAAGGCGTCCGGCTTTAGCATCAGCGCTCCCGGCTGCCGGCCTTCCTTCGCGGCACATCCTTGCCGCCTCTACCGCGGCCGGAGGAGTTCTGTGGCCGCCCCATGAGGGACTACCCGCCACCGCGGGAGCCGCAGCCGACGGTACTTTCGCGTTGCGGACTGCGAGCGCCGGTGGAGGGTGGGCCGGGGCATCAGCCACAGGAATGTCTCCCTCCTCACCGGCTAGCATCTCAACCGGGACCGTGTCCCGGTGTTGCCCGTGCCCAAGGCGGGCAAAGGGCTAGCAGAGGAGATCCGCTGTCGGATCAGCAACCTCCCGTAGTGTGAGACCCTGACGCATGGCTTAATAGGATTGACAGTATACCCATACCAACAAGTTACAACTTTTTTTTCGGAAGCTCATCTGAAAAGAACTCTTAGATTAAGCGTGCTTGACCTAGAGCAATTTCAGGATGAGTGACCGGCCGGGAAGTGGGTACCGAGTGAAGGGTTTCGCGGCATAGTAAATCATAATTTTCTACGGATGCAAACAGAGGGAAGCCAAGATCTAATCTAGGAGATGCAAACAACAAGAGAGATTGGATTAGATCTTCGTACCCTTGAAGATTCGCACAGCGGAACGTTCGTCGGAACGTGGGTGATGTAGTCGTACTCGCTTCTCCTCCTCGCGATCCGATCCGATCTAGCACCACAAGTGGCGATGCCTCCGTGAGATGCACACGTGCGGCACCTCGACGTCTCCTCTTTCCTTGGTCCAGCAAGTATGGTGGAGAGATGGGTTGGATCTACAACGCGACGGCGCGGTGCAATTGGTGGAGAATTTCTGCAGCAGGGCTTCGCCTACAAGCAGTCGGGAGGGAGAGAGGAGGGCAGCAGGGCGGCTAGGGTTGGAGGGGAAGGTGTGAGGGGTTGGTGCGCCCCCACCCCTCTTTATATAGAGGGGGGGGGGGGCGCAGCCCTAGCCCCTCCCCCAAGCCCAAACCGGTGGCCCCAAAGGATAAGGAGTGGGGGGCAAGGAAACCCCCCTTCTAGAAGGTCTACCTCGAGTTTAAACCTCTCTTGGCCGGCTGGGCCCTATGGGGCCTTGTGCCCCTGGCCCAATGCGGCCAGGGCACTCCCTCATAGGCCCATGCCCCCTCCCGGAAGGTGGGGCCACGTTGGTCCCCTTCCGGAAGGTTCTAGAAGCTTCTGGTACAATACCGATTAACCCGGAACAATTTCGAACTCCAAAAACTGCACTGCCTTATATGAATCTTATTCTCCGGACCACTCCGAAACCTCTCGTGATGTTCCGGATCCCATCCGAGACTCCGAACAAAAACTCATAAACCAATTATCCAACCTATCCTAGCGTCGAGACACGTTAAGTGTGTGACCCTGCGGGTTCGAGAATATGCAGACATGATCTTCTATCAATAATCAACAGCGGGGTCTGGTAACCCATATTGACTCCCACACATTCATCGATGATCATATCGGATGAACCACGATGCTAGGATTCAATCAATCCCATATATATATTCCCTTCGTCTCGCGATATTTTACTTGCCCGAGATTTGATCGTCGGTACCATCATACCTAGTTCAATCTCGTTCACAGCAAGTACTTTACTCGTTCCGTAATCCGATATCACTTTGTGATTAACTCCTTAACCACATGCTTGCAAGCGGTGTTGATATCGATTACCGAGTGGGCCCAAAGTATATCTCTCCGACTTGGGAGGGACAAATCCCATCTCGATACATACAACCCAATAGATACTTTCCGATCACCTGAGAGACACCTTTATGATCACCCTCTCATAGGATGACGTTTGATGACCTCAAAGCTTTCTTCCGATACCAGGGAGTTGTATTATCTCATGGTCTAAGGAATACAATATTTGACATAAGAAAAGCTTCGCAAAGACGAACACGATGACACGATCTAATTGCTTCGCTTAGTTTGGGTCTGTCCACCATATCATTCTCCCAATGATATGATCTCATTATTAATCGACAACTCATGTCCATGGTTAGGAAACCTTAACCATCATTAATCAATGAGCTAGTCCATAGAGGCGTACTAGGGACACGGTGTTGTTCATAAACCACACAAGTATTAAAGTTTCCGCTTAATACAATTCTAGCATGGAATATAAACATTATCATGAACAAGAATTATAATAATAACAGCTGTATTATTGCCTCTAGGGAATAATTCCAACAGTCTCCCACTTGCACTAGAGTCAATAATCTAGTTTACATTTGGCAACAATCTCACACCCATGGCACTGAGGTGCTGATCATGTTTTACACGTGGAAGAGGTTTAGTCAATGGATCTGCGACATTCAGATCTGTATGTACTTTGCTAATCTTCAGATCTCCATCTGCTATATAATCTCGGATTATATGAAACTTGCGGTTGATATGCTTGGTCTTTGGATGATATCTTGGTTCATTAGCGAGTGCTATGGCGCCAGTGTTGTCACACAATATCTCCAATGGGTCCAATGCACTTGGAACCACGCCAAGCTCAGTGATGAAGTTCCTGATCCAAACTCCTTCACTTGACGCTTCTGCAGCAGCCATGTATTCCGCTTCTACTGTAGATCCCGCGATCACGCTTTGCTTGCAGCTTCTCCAGCTCACAGCTCCTCCATTCAAAATATACACGTATCCTGTCTGAGATTTAGAATCATCCTTGTCGGTGTCGAAACTAGCGTCGACGTAACCTTTTACGACGAGTTGTTCATCACCCCCATAGACTAAGAACATTTCTTTAGTCCTATTTAGGTACTTTAGGATGTTCTTCACGGCTGTCCAGTGTTCCACTCCTGGATCACTTTGATATCTTCTCGTCAAACTAAGAGCATTGGACACATCCGGTCTAGTACACAGCATGGCATACATGATAGAACCTATGGCCGAGGCATAAGGCACTTTGCTCATAGCTTCCCTATCATTTACCGTAGCTGGACACTGAGCCTTGCTCAATATCTTACCTGACAACATAGGCACTGAACCTTTCTTTGCCTTATCCATTCTGAACCTTTTCAGAACTTTGTCTAGGTATGTACTCTGGCTTAAAGCTATCAGGCGTCTTTGTCTATCTCTATAGATTTTGATGCCCAATATATAAGCAACTTCACCTAGGTATTTCATTGAAAAACACTTGTTCAAATAACTCTTCACATCGTTAAGCATGTTGATGTCTTCCAATAATCAATATGTCATCCACATATAGTACCAGAAACGTCACCGAGCTCCCACTCACTTTCTTGTAGATACAAGCTTCGTAGCAATTTGGAACAAATCCAAAGCTCTTGATCACTTGATCAAAACGAAGGTTCCAACTCCGAGATGCTTGCTTCAGTCCATAAATGGAACGCTGAAGTTTGCATACTTTATCAGCATCCTTAGGATCGAAAAAACATTCGGGTTGCATCATATACAACTCTTCATCAATGTTGCCATTGAGGAAAGCAGTCTTGACATCCATCTGCCATATTTCATAATCATGAAACGCAGCAATTGCTAATAAAATCCGAATGGACTTAAACATCGCTACGGGAGAGAAATTCTCATCGTAGTCAACACCTTGAACTTGTCGAAAACCTTTTGCGACAAGTCGTGCTTTATAGACGGTAACATTACCATCCGCGTCCGTTTTCTTCTTAAAGATCCATTTGCACTCAACGGCCTTTCGGTCGCTAGGAGGGTCCACCAAAGTCCATACTTGGTTTTCGCTCATGGATCCCAATTTGGATTTCATGGCTTCTAGCCATTTCTCAGAGTCTGGGCTCATCATCGCTTCCTCATAGTTCGTAGGTTCACTGTCTTCTACCAACAAGACAGTCAAGACAGGGTTGCCGTACCACTCAGGAGGGGCACGTGACCTTGTCGACCTGCGACGTTCAGTAGCAGCATCGTCCGAAGCTTCATGATCCTTGTCATTAGCTTCCTCTATTGTTGGTGCAGGCGGCACTGGAACAATTTCAGGTGCTGCGCTACTCTCCAATTCAAGAGAAGGTTCAATAACCTCGTCTAGCTCTACTTTCCTCCCACTCACTTCTTTCGAGAGAAATTCCTTCTCAAGAAAGGAACCGTTCTTTGCGATAAACACTTTGCCTTCGGTTCTGTGATAGAAGGTATACCCAATAGTTTCCTTAGGGTATCCTATGAAGACGCATTTCTCCGCTTTGGGTTCAAGCTTGTCCGGCATCAACTTCTTGACGTAAGCTTCGCATCCCCAAACTTTAAGAAACGACAACTTAGGTTTAGCACCAAACCACAGTTCATACGGTGTCGTCTCAACGGATTTAGATGGTGCCCTATTTAAAGTGAATGCAGCGGTTTCTAATGCATAACCCCAAAATGATAACGGCAAATCAGTAATAGACATCATTGATCGGACCATATCTAATAAGGTTCGATTCCGGCGTTCAGACACACCATTGCGCTGTGGTGTTCCGGGTGGCGTGAGTTGTGAAACGATTCCACTTGCTTTAAGATGCGTGAGAAAATCATAACTCAAATATTCACCTCCACGATCGGATCGTAGAAACTTAATCTTTCTGTTACGATGGTTCTCCACTTCATTCTGTTTAGATTTATGTTTCATTAAATAGATATACCCATATCTACTTAAGTCATCGGTAAAAGTGAGAAAATAGCGATATCCACTGCGCGTCGAAACACTCATCGGTCCGCATACATCGGTATGTATGATTTCCAACAAGTCCGTTGCTCGCTCCATCATACCGGAGAACAGGGTTTTGATCATCTTGCCCATGAGGCATGGTTCGCATGTGTCAAATGATTTAAAATCAAGAGACTCCAAAAGTCCATCAGAATGGAGTTTCTTCATGCGCTTTACACCAATATGACCTAGACGACAGTGCCACAAATAAGTAGTATTATCACTATCTACTTTGCATCTCTTAGCCTCAATGTTATGGATGTGTGTTTCATCCCTTTCGAGATTTAGAAGAAATAAACCATTCACAATAGGTGCATGACCATAAAAGATGTTACTCATATAAATAGAACAACCATTATTCTCCGATTTAAATGAGTAACCGTCTTGCAATAAACACGATCCAAAAATGATGTTCATGCTCAATGTCGGCACATAATAACATTTATTAAGGTTTAAAACTAATCCCGAAGGTAAAACTAAGGAGAGCGTGCCGACGGCCATCACATCAACTCTTGATCCGTTGCCGACGCGCATCGTCACCTCATCCCTTGTAAGCCGCCGTCTGTTCCGTAGCTCCGGTTTCGAGTTACAAATATTAGCAACTGAACCGGTATCAAATACCCAGGCACTACAACGAGGGCTAGTAAGGAAAACATCAAAAACATGTATATCAAATATACCTTTGATGGTGCCAGCCTTCTTGTCCGCTAAGTACTTCGGACAGTTGTGCTTCCAGTGACCCTTGTCCTTGCAATAGAAGCACTCAGTGTTCGACTTAGGACCAGACCTGAGCTTCTTCTCAGCAGGGGCAACGCGCTTGCCACCGCCTTTCTTGAAGGGCTTCTTTGCACCCTTACCTTTCTTAAAGGTGGGCTTGTTGACCATCAACACATGATTATCCTTTTTGATGTCCACTTCCGCGGCCTTCAGCTTTGCGAAGAGCTCGGTGATCGTATTAGTGGAACCAATCTGATTATGAGTCACTACAAAACTTTTGTAGCTGGGAGGGAGTGATTGCAGAACCCTGTCAATCTTGAGCTCCTCTGGAATCGTGCATTCCAGTTGCTCAAGGCGTTGAGTGTAGCCCGTCATCTTAATGGCGTGCTCACTAACGGAACTCCCTTCCTCCATCTTGCAGTTAAAGAACTTCTCAGAGATCTCATATCTCTCAGAACGGGCCTGAGTCTGAAACATGGTTTTCAGCTCTTCGAGAATCTCAAAGGGCCCGGGATAGTCTTCAAAACGATTTTGAAGTTCCGGTTCCATAGCAAACAACATGGTGCTCTTAATCACACCATAATCATCTTTGCGCGACTGATAGACAGCTTTCTCATCAGCCGGCGCAGTTGCAGCAGGGGGGTCACCTAACGCTTTCCCAAGGACATATTCCTTTTGACCGCCAGAGAGAATGATTCTTAGATTGCGGAACCAATTGGTGAAGTTAGACCCATTGTTTCTAAGCTTTTCCTTCTCAGCAAAAACGTTGAAGTTGAAGTTGGACTTGGCCATGTGATCTACAGTATTTGCAAGTACAACTTAGACTATGTTCATGATAAATAGTTCAACTTAATCAAATTACTAGATGAACTCCCACTAAATTCAACATTCCTCAAGTTGTTTAGTGAACACGATCCAAATTCACCACACCTAATCCGATCATCATGAGAAGAGATGTGGTTTCAATGGTGGACAACAAAGTGTCGATCATATCATTCATATGACTCGTGCTTAACCTTTCGGTTCTTGTGTTCCGAGGCCATGTCTATACATGCTAGGCTCGTCAAGTTAGACCCAAGTATTTCCGCATGTGCAAAACTGGCTTGCACCCGTTGTATGTGAGCGTAGAGTCTATAGCACCCGATCATCACGTGATGCTTGGACACGACGAACTTTCGCAACGGTGCATACTCGGGGAGAACACAGTTTTTATCTTGATCTTTAAGTGAGGAATCATCTTATAATGCTACCGTCGCGATCTAAGCATAATAAGATACATAAAAGGATAAACATCACATGCATATAACTTTATGTGACATGGTATAGCCAATCTTCGCGCAATGATCTCCATCTTGTGCGTTCCGGCATGATCTCCATCACTCCACCATGATTGCCTCCACCACGAATAGCAACTACAACTATTGCTAACTACTTAGCGATAAAGAGAAACTATTACATGGCGCATAAGAAGTTGACACACATGTCATACACAATTATAAAGACAACCATATGGCTCCTGCCGGTTGTGTACTCATCGACATGCAAGTCGTGAAACATTACAAAACATGATCATCGCATACATTATACACATCACATCTTGGACCATACCATATCATAGAAAACACTCCCTGCAAAAACAAGTTAGACGCCTCTACTTTGTTGTTGCATGTTTTACGTGGCTTACGGGAGTAGATGCTAAGAACGATTCTTACCTACGGAAAGCCACAACGGTGATATTATGGTTGCCAAACTCCGGTGTTAATCCCATGACAACTATAGTGAGAGAAACTGACATCCACCAGCCGCATGTGTGGAACAAGCCACACATCAAGTGCGGAGCCGGTCTCGCGAACGACGTCGCGTAAGGTTGGCCTGGACCGCTTCAATCTCACTATCCCGCGTCATAAGAAGAACACAAACAAGAGGCTTGCAACAGAAAACATCAACGCCCGCAACAACCATGTTGCGTTCTACTCGTGAAACACATCTACGCATAGATATAACTCTGATACCACTGAAGGGTTTCGCGGCATAGTAAATCAAAATTTTCTACGGATGCGAACAGAGGGAAGCCAAGATCTAATCTAGGAGATGCAAACAACAAGAGAGGTTGGATTAGATCTTCGTACCCTTGAAGATTCGCACATCGGAACGTTCGTCGGAACGTGGGTGATGTAGTTGTATTCGCTTCTCCTCCTCGCGATCCGATCCGATCTAGCACCACAAGTGGCGATGCCTCCGTGAGATGCAGACGTGCGGCACCTCGACGTCTCCTCCTTCCTTGGTCCAGCAAGTATGGTGGAGAGATGGGTTGGATCTACAACGCGACGGTGCGGTGCAATTGGTGGAGAATTTCTGCAGCAGGGCTTCGCCTACAAGCAGTCGGGAGGGAGAGAGGAGGGCAGCAGGGCGGCTAGGGTTGGAGGGGAAGGTGTGAGGGGTTGGTGCGCCCCCACCCTCTTTATATAGAGGGGGGCGCAGCCCTAGCCCCTCCCCCAACCCCAAACCGGTGGCCCCAAAGGATAAGGAGTGGGGGGGCAAGGAAACCCCCCTTTCTAGAAGGTCTACCTCGAGTTTAAACCTCTCTTGGCCGGCTGGGCCCTATGGGGCCTTGTGCCCCTGGCCCAATGCGGCCAGGGCACTCCCTCATAGGACCATGCCCCCTCCCGGAAGGTGGGGCCACGTTGGTCCCCTTCCGGAAGGTTCTAGAAGCTTCCGGTACAATACCGATTAACCCGGAACAATTTCGAACTCCAAAAACTGCACTGCCTTATATGAATCTTATTCTCCGGACCACTCCGGAACCTCTCGTGATGTTCCGGATCCCATCCGAGACTCCGAACAAAAACTCATAAACCAATTATCCAACCTATCCTAGCGTCGAGACACGTTAAGTGTGTGACCCTGCGGGTTCGAGAATATGCAGACATGATCTTCTATCAATAATCAACAGCGGGGTCTGGTAACCCATATTGACTCCCACACATTCATCGATGATCATATCGGATGAACCACGATGCCAGGATTCAATCAATCCCATATATATTTCCTTCGTCTCGCGATATTTTACTTGCCCGAGATTTGATCGTCGGTACCGTCATACCTAGTTCAATCTCGTTCACAGCAAGTTCTTTACTCGTTCCGTAATCCGATATCACTTTGTGATTAACTCCTTAACCACATGCTTGCAAGCGGTGTTGATATCGATTACCGAGTGGGCCCGAAGTATATCTCTCCGACTTGGGAGGGACAAATCCCATCTCGATACATACAACCCAATAGATACTTTCTGATCACCTGAGAGACACCTTTATGATCACCCTCTCATAGGATGACGTTTGATGACCTCAAAGCTTTCTTCCGATACCAGGGAGTTGTATTATCTCATGGTCTAAGGAATACAATATTTGACATAAGAAAAGCTTCGCAAAGACGAACACGATGACACGATCTAATTGCTTCGCTTAGTTTGGGTCTGTCCACCATATCATTCTCCCAATGATATGATCTCATTATTAATCGACAACTCATGTTCATGGTTAGGAAACCTTAACCATCATTAATCAATGAGCTAGTCCATAGAGACGTACTAGGGACACGGTGTTGTTCATAAACCACACAAGTATTAAAATTTCCGCTTAATACAATTCTAGCATGGAATATAAACATTATCATAAACAAGAATTATAATAATAACAGCTGTATTATTGCCTCTAGGGCATAATTCCAACACCGAGTGCGCAGAAAAGACTAGTGTTGGTCTGTGGGGTTCTAGAGATCCTATTGAGCTGCCAGGAGTGATAGCCGCTGGTCCGGAGAGACCCGGGTGTTACCAGTGGTATCAGAGTCGACCCTCGCGGTTACACGGACATGTGCGGGTTAGTGGAGGATATGTGCAGCATGGCATGTGTGGCCCGGAGTGGACACGGTATGGCACATATGCCAGCACTGGACACACAAACCTATGCCAAGAGGGGAGGTTCCTGGCTTATGGTTGATCGACGAGGGCATCGATCTTCTAAGGGTGGATGTATATGAGATCCTGACACATGGTTTAATAGGATTGATAGTATATCCATACAACAAGTTCAGCTTCTTTTTTGGAACCTCGTCTAAAAGAACTCTAAGGTTAAGCGTGCTTGGCCTAGAGCAATTTGAGGATGGGTGACCGACCGGAAAGTGGATACCGGGTGCACACGAGCACGAGTGAGGAAAAAGTGCGTAGAAAAGACCAGTGTTGGTCTGTGGGGTTAGTCTAGAGATCCTATTAAACTTCCAGGAGTGATAGCCGCTGGTTCGAAGAGGCCGGAGCGTTACACGCAGTGCCAATAGTGGGAGAGGGGCTATCGCTCTGAGGACTACTAGGTAAAGTTCCTCGAGTGGGAGCACAAGGTGTGGCGCGCGACCACCATCCGTCGTGATCTCCAGCCGGGGGAGGTCTAAGATGTTCCCGATATCGACTTGGACAACGAGGGCGCCTTCAACCACTCTGACGCTGACCTCGACAACAAGGATGGCAACGACAAGGAGGACGACGACATCGTCGTCAAGAAGGAGGTGGTGGACGACATTGCCGCGACCCTGCCCCTGGAGTACCGCGAGGTGCTGGCGCGGGGCTACGACGAGGACGCCTTCACCGAACAGGACATTGCGGCCAGCGCGTGGGACGAGGACACCCTGTGGGGCGGCTACCACGAAGCCGTCCAGGTCACCGACATGGTGGCGCAGGCGAACGCCCAACTGCCTCCATCGCCGCCGCTATCGGGATGAGCGCCAGCGATCGCTCCGGAGGTGGGGACGAAGATGACGCACCTCTAGCACGGTTGGGCACCGTGGCCTAAGCAGGTGATCAATCCACCCGCGTCCGCTCTGGTCCTGCCACCGCCCAACCTCTGGACGCCGCCAGAGTACATCGACCTCGACTTGTATATGGACGAGACGTCGCCGGCGCGTAAAGATCGGTAGCTAGGGTTAGGAGTAGTTTAAATTTTGTTTTTTATATTTTGAATGTAAATTAAATATGAAATATATGAACTTTGCTAGTTTTTAGCGTGGACGGTTTACGTTTAAATTGAAAAAAAAGTTTCGCTCAGGCCAAACAAATGAATCGCGCCGATAAACACGGTCGGCCGAACAAATCAGACCACGGTCCAAAAACAAACATGGACCAACTCAAACAAACAGAAAATTGGATGACCCAACGGATCGGACATGTGAAGATGCCCTTATCCGCGAATGAATCCGCACTCTCCCTAGTAGGACGATAAGGCGATTTCATAGGTGGCCTTCTGTATCGCCTCTGCCTCGTCTCGAAGAGCACTCAGCGCGCTTGCTCTCTGGCACTAGATCCAGATATCGTATGGACGTGTGTCGATGGAAGATTGACTCTCATGTTTCTACAAGTCTGGTGGTTACAACGTCCGTCCTTTCCGAGGGCACACAGCCGCACGGACAAAATTAAAACTTGCCAGGGAAGGATCGAGTCAAAGTGTTTAGGGTTTTAGTGTGTGGGCAAAGCCTCACCACATCTCTTTTTATATATTGATCAACAGTTACAGATGTATAAAATATACGTATACAAATACACGATAGATTACTATATACACCAGACCTATTTAACATCCCCTCAATCTAAACTTCTACTCTGTACAAGATTTAGATTGGTCATAAAACGGTCTAGCATCTGTCGGGTAGCTGGTTTAGTAAAGACATCAGCCAGCTGATCATCGGAAGAGATAAACCTGACCTGTAAAGTTCCAGCAGCTACACGCTCTCGCACAAAATAAAAATCTACCTCAATGTGTTTTGTCCTAGCGTAGAAAACTGGATTGGCTGTCAGGTATGTGGCCCCTAAATTATCACACCACAGAATGGGGGTGCGCTATTGGGAGATCCCTAACTCTCTGAATAGTTTTTTTTGGAAATGAGCGCCTTTATTAACATAAAATATTTAATGTTGACATCCGGCCTCTGCATAACTAAGATGCACACAACCACACGAACAAAAGAACAAGGGAATAAAAAAGAAGACAAACATTAGGAAAAAGCACTATCAAAATAATTGTCTTCAAACTAAGGTAGATCAATCCTCAAATCACGCGGCCATCCATGTCGGGAGAAAATATTCCTCGCAGTGTCCTCCAATCGCGTACATCCCACCACAAATAAGTCGCAAAACTCCATGTGTTGAAGAGTAGTCCATGATCGGAGGATAGCCGTGGCTCGATAGATAACCTACAAAGGAGAAGACACAAAGTTATTAAAAATATTGTCATTTCTACAAAGCCACAGCGACCATATAATGTCAAGCGCTCCCACCCTAAACAAAGTTTTGTACTTATCAATAATTACATGCAGCCAATTATCAAAAACATTGGTTACTGAATATGGAGGAGATAAACCAGAAGCTATTTGGATGAATGACCATATAGAGCGAGCAAATTTGCACTGGAAGAATAAATGACGAATTGTCTCATGTTGATGACAAAAAACGCATTGTGTATTTCCATGCCAATTCCTCTTTGCAAGATTATCTTTTGTTAGAATTACACCCTTACGTAGATACCATGCAAATATCTTCATTTTAAGGGGTATTTTTATTTTCCAAAATTTACTATTATCATCGACCGGGATATCAGGTTGAACCAATGCTCTATAAAGTGAGCCAACAGAAAATTTACCACTTTCCAGTAATTTCCATTTGAACACGTCAACACCGTCCGACAATTGTATCATGGATAATCGTAATAGTAGATTATTTCAGGATACCAGTCAAGGACCAATAAGACTTCTTCTGAAAGACACATTGGGAGGATTTTCTGCCATCACTGTGGAAATTGTATCCCCTTTGTGTCTGACAATCGAATATAGAGGTGGATATTGTTCGCGAAGAGTAGTTTGGCCAAGCCACTTATCTTCCCAAAACCTAATTTGTGATCCATCCTTAATCTCGAAAGCACCAAAAAATGAAAGAAATGTCTTTTGGTGGCCATAAGACCTGCCCAAAAATATGAATCACCGGATTTCAAAAACACTTGAGACACAGCTTTGGACCCCACATATTTCCTCCATAACATGGATTGCCATACACCATCTTCCGTAAGTAGTTTAAAAAGCCATTTGTCCAGAAGTGCGGTGTTTTTGACTTGCAAATCATGTATGCCCAGTCCACCATACTCCTTCGGACGGCAAACCACATTCCATCTGGCCGGTTGGTACTTCTTTTTCTCACTATCCCCTTGCCAAAAGAATCTTGAACGGAAATAATCCACTTTCTTCAAGACACCTTTTGGTAATTGGAAAAACGAGATCATATACAGTACCATATTAGTAAGTACTAAATTTATGAGTATTAGTCTTCCACCAAGGGATAACAATTTGCCTTTCCAACTATTAAGCCGTTTTTGTAGTCTTTCCTCAACAAGTTTCCATTCGGCAACTATGAGACGCCGATAATGAATCGGTATTTCCAAATAGTTGATTGGAAAATGCCCCTGACCATAGCCAAAAAGTTCAGCATATAGATGGGCCTCGCCAAAACAATACAAATCACTCTTATGGAAGTTAATTTTAAGTCCACATAACTGCTCGAAAGCTGATAATATTAATTTCAGGTTTTTAGCCTTCTCCAGATCATGTTCCATAAAAAGGATTGTGTCATCAGCGTATTGAAGAATAGAAAGACCACCATCAATAAGATGTGGAACTAATCCTTCAATTTGCCCATCAGCTGACAAGGTTTAATCTCGTCAATGCCCATTGTTATGGACTTGGGTTTTGGAGAAGATAGGGATGCTGGAAATCATGGAACGGTTAACAGACAAGCAACCAGGGGACACGAGATTTACCCAGGTTCAGGCCCCCGGAGGGAAAACCCTACTCCTGCTTGTCTGCTCTTGATTACGACGGAACCGAAGGTTACAGGGTGCGCAAATTCGATCTAGCGTGAGGTGCGTATGTGAGAGTATGAGTCGAGAGATCTAGGACGTGCCCTCCTGGCCTTTATATAGACTTAGGCAGGTCCCGGGCATAGTCCTAGTCGGTTACAAGTTCTAGGGTTTTACCCCTTTAAATTTCCTATCTAGGCTAGTCTTGTTCTCCAAGGATCCGAAGGCGTCATGGGCCTTGGCCACCCGAAAATCTTCATGGGCCAGCGTATGTCTGCTGTGGGCCTTCCTTGGGCTGGACCAGGTATGCTGAAGTCATGTACCCGTAGGGTATAACCATGTCAGTAGCCCCCGAGTGATCAGTCGAATCGTAGATTCGGCTGAGGACTCTTTAATCCTTTCGGGTGCAACTAGGTGTTTAACAATATATGTGTGTAGGGATTGTTGATACATGTGCCTGACTCTCCTGACGGATCAGGGTCAGTTAACTGTCTTAGGACGAAACAACATGATCTTCATTAGGTTCGAGTCCCTTAACTTGAACCCGGAACATATGCTGGCGTAATTCGACTCAGGCCATGGAGGACTTACAGGAGCGGAATTCCAGTGTTATTAATTGATGTACCCAACGCGTCCGTCGGGATTTTTCATCACGCCTGTTGGCATGGATTTGTACTAGCAGAGCGCAGTCATGTACGTTGCCAGGCCGTCAGATGACATCTGCAGGTCTTATCTTTGCGTCGCAGACGTAGCATCCGAACATTTGTCACCGCAGAGGTGTTTCGGGTGGCCAAGGAGATGGTCACTCACTCAGCGTTTGTTGGGGCAGAGATGTCAAAAAGTTTTTGCTTGCTGATCCGAAAGATCACAGTCGAAGAATTCATAGGGTGCGCGACCAGCGCTCCCTATGGGAGTAGCCCCCGAGTGTCTGTTCGAGTCGTAGACTCGAGCAGAGACTTTAGTTCAAGCCTTGCTCAGTTGTAAGTCCGTAGGACTCAAAAAAATTTGTATGCTTGAATCCATCCTCCCTATGGGAGTAGCCCCCGAGTCCATAGCGGAGTCGTAGACTCGACGTAGGACTCGAAGAAATACTTTGTCTTTATTCATCTTCCGGGTGCACAGCCAGCGCTCCTGATAGGAGTAGCCCCCGAGTATTTAGTCGAAGCGAAGATTCGAGTGAGTACTCTTAGCTGTGGAGCCGAAGAATTGTAGTTGGTGCTAGTGTAGTTTTTGATGACATCAGTGCTGACGATCAAATGACCTCAAGCGTCTGCTACGCCAGAGATGACTTGACTGGACGAACGTGGGTCCCACTTGCTGACTTTGATTTGACCGGTCACGCGGGGCGTGGAGATAATTACGGCGTCTCCTCGATTTCCGTGCGTAGTGGACGGCGTGGTAGCAACGGTTCGTTGTGATGTTGACACGTGTACGGCCAGATCTGCCGTTGGCGTTAGGTCTTCTGGATGGACGGCTGCCATTCGTCGTCTTCGCTGTTATAATCATTGGGGGAAAACTGCGGTTTGTTTTCACCGCACCAGTTCTTGTGTTCACTGCCTCCTTGTGCTGGAGCGATTCTTGCTTCGCGCTGGGATTTCCTTCCACATTTCCGTCGTTCTTTCTGCGTTTTCACCGCCGGCGCCGCCGTAGCGCAATGGGCAAACCCAAGAAATCTTCATCTGCGGTTGGGACCAGCGCCGCCGGAGGAAAGAAGGGCACCGCCGCTACTCGCGTCACCGATGGTGGCTGGTGGCGATCAGAGACGCGGGAGAGCGATCTCCGCAAGCTTCGCGAGCGGGGCCTGATCCCGCAAGATAGGGAGGCCGTCAAACTCCCCGGCAATGAGGTAATCCCCCGTCCCCCATCTGGGTATCGGGTTATGTTTCTCGCCTTCGTTTTGCGTGGGTTTTCTTTTCCGGTCCACGACTTCCTCCGTGGACTGCTCTTCTTCTATGGGATTCAACTTCATCATCTGTTTCCCAATTCTCTTCTCCACATTGCTTGTTTTGTCACTTTTTGCGAGTGCTGGCTTGGCATTGAGCCGCACTTTGGCCTCTTCCAGAAGCTCTATTCCGTGAAGAGGCAATCTGGTTCGGATGGTGTGTATCCCATTGGGGGTTGCATCATCTCCCTTAGTCCCAATCTTCTCTTCTTTTCCTTCTCCATGTCCGAATTTGTCCAGTACTGGCGGAGGCGATGGTTTTATATCCGCGACTCCGTAGTGCCCGGGCAAGATTTTGGTCTTGTTCCCTTTGACCCCTCCCAAAAGATTGAGAAGAAAAGGTCTTAGAAAAACCAAATCTTGGATGGTGAGGTGGCGGAGATAGAGTCCCTTTACCGTCGGGTGGAGGATCTCCAGCTGATTCCGGAGAAGGAGGTGAACGGCGTGGACATCATCCGGACTTTTCTTGAGCGTCGGGTGCAGCCTCTCCAAGCGAGGGCGCACCCGATGTTTCTTTATTCTGGGCGCCGTGATCCGACGAGGGTTTCGGCTGAGAAAATGTCCGAGGGGGATCTTGACAGGGCCCTTCGCGCGCTGCTGAAGTTCAAAGCCGGAGAAGAAATCCCGGGGAAGTCGCTAACTCCTCCATTTTCTTCGACGTTGACCGTACCGCAGGTGTAGATTTGTGCACGTAGTGCTTTTGTCGGCTGTGTTTTTATTTCCTTTGTTTGCTAACAAAGTTCCTTCTGATTTTTGCAGAGCTTCAAAGTGCCGGGCATGGCACCGCCGTTGCCTGAAAGGTATCCGAATGCTCCGGATAATGAAGTGGTTGATTCCGTGTCCGAGCTCCCATCGGCGCGATCTCTGGCGGAGGATGCCGATGAGTCGAGTGAGGACCATACGCGCAAACGATCACGGAGCTCCAGCGAGTCTTCGGATGCCTCGACTCCTCCGACTCCCAGAAACCCTTTGGGCCTTGAGCGTCATAGTGACGGTCATGGAGGTTCTTCTTCTCCCATTCCTGCCATTCCTATGCGGGCTGTAGCGCCGCACCCGCCAGCGAAGCGGAAGAAGGAAGAGAAAAAGGAGGAGAAGAAGGAAGAAAAGAAGGAGGAGAAGAGAGCCCGAAGGACTCCTCCTGTCTTTGACCTGAGCTCACTGGGCTCGTAAGTTTCTTGCTGTACTATTGTCCTTTTTCCTTCATGATTATTGTGCTTGTGCTGATTGGTTCGTATGCAGGCATTCCTCCCACGATTCCTCCAGTGGTGGTTCGCAGGAGATGATGGGGCAGTCGAAAATTGCGTCTCCTGCTCCTCAGACGGTGGCGACTTCGGGTGGCGCGGCTCCGGATCCTCCGTTGCAGGAGGGGCAGGTGGTTGCGCCTCAGAATTTCGCAGGCGGTCCTTCGGAGTCACCATCAGAGCATGTAAGTTTTTCTGCTTCATGTCACGGGGGGAGCCCCCGAGTGTCTTTGTGGGCGAATTTTGTGTTTACTCCTTTGTATTGGGCGTAGCCCCAAGCCCTTTTCTTATTGCTATTTCTTTTTCTTCAGCCTTTTGTGCAGGAGGCCAAGCGACTGGTGCAGGAGCGGCTGGCGCTAGAGGCGAACCTTCGGCAGCTTCAAGGTATCTATCTGCCTTTTAATGCCTCTCCTATTTATCCTGGTCTTGTTCTTTGACACTTGCTTGTCTTGAATGCAGAGGAGCATAACAATTCCCTCCGTGAGGTCGACGCTCTCAAAAAGAGCCTTGGTCAATCGGAGCAAAAGGCCGAAGCCGCCGCTGGCGCGAAAGAGCGCCTCGAGCTAGAGCTGACTAAGGCAGCTGAAGCGAAGGAGCGTCTGCAGCAGGAGGCCGCAGATCGTGAGGAGCAGCTGGCCACCGTTGTGGCTGCTCGTGAAAGAGAGGTGGCGGCGAAGCTCATGGCTGCTGCCAAGGATATTTCGGGTGAGTGCTAGTTTTGTACTTGTTTCTTTTTCTTCGGGTCTTCTTCTGTGCTGTTTTTCTTCATGCTTTTCTTCTTATTTTTTGTCTCAGATGCCGCAGGCATCGAGTTCGACCGCGGTGCTCTGGAGCACTGGAGTGCTCTAGATGATGCCACTGTGGCGGTCGAAGACCGCTGCAGCACCGTCGTCAGCTCCCTTGCCAAGGCGAAAGAGGTCCTTGGTCGCTTCTATAAGGAGCTTGTCCCGAAGGGCGCGGCCCTTGATGATGTGGATGCTCTGGCGGAGGCTCTGTCAGCCGAAGCGCCTGCGGCGTACAAGCGCAAGCAGAAGGGCATCAGCGCGTCCATCGGGCTGACGATGGCCTTGGCGGCTGGAGCGGAGCTGGATCTGCCCCAGATCACCTCTCGGATGCCGACGACTGCGGATGGATCCGAGGTAGCCTTTGCTGCCTATTCTGCTCGCTGCAAGCGATATGGGCCCAAGCTCATTGATTTGCTGTCTGAGTATGCACTGCGGCAGCAGGGCGGGGCCAAAGCTAGGCAGTCTGGCTCCGAGGCGACTCAGGGTCCTGCATCCTAGGCGTAGTAGACGTAGGGTAGTTTGTAGTCTACTTTTGTTGTAAATATCTTGAAGAACACCATCCTTGTGCCACGTGGTGGCCTTATATATTTAATGAATTCCTTTGAGTTGTGTTCTATCCTTGGCTGAATGTCTGTGTTCCTTTCTTTTGCTGCTGCACTAGGTTCCTTCGGGTGCTGACCCTGTTGACGCCCCATCCGCAATGCCGTTGCGACCATCCTTGGATGATTCCTCGCAGCTCACTTTCCTTCGGGATCGTGTGCGTAGTCTGGAGAGGGAGTTGCTCGGGTTACGCGGTCATGCCGACGTTTGGAAGTCCAAGGCGGATCGTGGTGCAGCCAGAGAGGAGTACTTGATGGCGGAGCTGGTTCGGCTGTCCGAGCAGCTGCAATGTAAGTTGTTCTTGGGTTCGAGCTGTAGCTCAGTTCTTCGGATGAGCCTGCTGGCCTTACTCTTGTTTTGTGCGATTGTCGTAGGTGCGAATCTTGCTCCGAGGGAAGAGAAGGAGCGTGTCGCTGTTCGGGTCAATTGCTTGACTCAACAGGACATGGAGGCCGGCGGATTCTTCTGGATGGATCGCGATCGCGCCATGGCTCTGGCGACGGTGCAGGATCGTGTTCATCAAGTTTCGCGGGTGCTCCGTCAAGTGCAGACATCGCTTTCCTCGGTGCTGCATGTCATGTTTCCTTTGGATGCCGTACCGACGACCCTTGCGGGTCTTCTGTCGAAGTTTCGGAACGTGAGTAATGTCAAGGAGTTGGTGCGGCAACAGCTCGTCGCAGGAGTGAAGGCTGCATTGTCTCTTGTGAGGCTGCATCGGCCTGACGTGGATTTGGCTGCTGTGGCCGCTGGGCCACCTCTTCGCCCTGATGGCGGTGAGTGGGACATGCGTCCGCATTACGCAGCCGTAAGGCAGTATGCCGAACAGGTCATAGATTTGTTTAAGCAGCGTGCCCAGGTTATTCTTCAACATAGGTAGTACCTGTAAAAAAGAGAGAGATGTAAAATTTGTATATTTTGGCTGGGCGTGTTGTGCCCTTTGTTGTAAAGGTTTGTTTGTTTGTGATCACGTAGTGCTTTGATTGAGTACGTGTCCTTTTTGTTTGTCTGACGTCGTCAGCTACTCAGGTGTACACGTTTGGTCCTCAGTCGATGAAATCGTGAGGTGGGGGGAGCCCCCGAGTGCGTTTGTAGCATGTAGTAAAGTTGCGAAAGAGCGAACTGAAGTTTTGGGGCGAGACACTTAGCTTTATTTATATCGTAATGGAGGAGGTACATTGTTCGGCTGAATAGCCTTGGATGAAAGCCTTATTGAAAGTAAAAAGGGGGTAGGTTGCTACGGATAGAATCGTCGTAGGTGCGAGATATTCCATGGGTTGGAGTATGCGACTCCAGACTCCAGGTGCTTGAGGCGATAGGCGCCACCTGGGATGACTTCGGTGATGACGTAGGGTCCTTCCCATGGTGACTCGAATTTATTCGGTTGCTTTTGCTTGAGTCGCAAGACAAGGTCTCCTTCGACGAAGGACCTTGGGCGCAGCCGACGGCTGTGGTAGTTGCGGAGACTCTGCTGGTACACCGCTGATCGAGCTCCTGCTATATCCCGTGCTTCGTCGAGTGTGTCGACAGCGTCTTCAAGTGCAATCGTGGATTCGGCTTCGCTGTAAGCGACGACCCGTGGGGCCTGGTGGCGTACTTCGGCTGGTAGCACGGCTTCGGCTCCATGTACCATGAAGAACGGTGTGTAGCCGGTGGAGCTGTTTGGCGTAGTCCGTAAGCTCCACAGGACGGATGGTAGCTCTTTCGTCCAGTTTCCAGCTTTTTGTTCGAGTGAGCTCATGAGGCGCTTCTTGATGCCGGCGCCGATTAGGCCGTTAGACTTTTCCACTTGCCCGTTCGTTTGCGGGTGTGCCACTAAGGCGTACGTGATGTTGATCCCAAGGCCTTCGCAGAAGTCCTGGAATTCTTCGGAGATGAAGTTCGATCCGTTGTCGGTGATGATGCTGTGTGGTACGCCGAACCTGTAGACAATGGACTCGAAGAACTTGACGGCAGTTTTGCCTTTCTGGTTGGTGACCGGCATGGCCTCGATCCACTTGGTGAATTTGTCGACTGCAACCAGGAGGAAGACGTGTCCCCCTTTCGAGGATTTTGGCAGTTTGCCGATCATGTCAAGGCCCCATTGAGCAAAAGGCCAGGCTATGGGTATGGGTCTGAGCTCGGACCCGGGTGCGTGCGGTTTGTCGGCGAACCGTTGGCATCCGTTGCATCTTCGGACGATGTCCTTTGCGTCGCTCATGGCCGTTGGCCAGTAGAATCCTGCTCGTAGAGCTTTGGCGACAAGGGAGCGGCTGCATGCGTGGTGGCCGCAGATGCCCTCATGGATGTCACGGAGTATGGCTTTGCCGTCGTCGATGGTGACGCACCATTGTAGTACACCCGTGATGCTGCTCTTGTATAGCTCGCCGTTGATGATGGTGAAGGCTTTTGACCGACGAGATATGCGCCGGGCATCTGTCGGGCTGTCAGGCAGTTCTCCGTTTATAAAGAACTGGAGGTATGGTCGCGTCCAAGTTTCTTCGACTGCCATGACCTGCATTAGGTTGACCATGGCTACCTCTGTGTCCGGCTTTTCGGGTCCTTCGTGTCCTTCGGGTAGCGTAGCTCCCGAGTGTTCTGCTTCTTCGGGTGATCCCTTGGGGAATTTTCGCTTGATGGATGGCACGCAGATCTGCTCGAGGAACACTCCTGGCGGCACCTTTGCGCAAGTGGAGCCGATGTTGGCGAGTCTATCGGCTTCCTCGTTGCTCTCTCTTCCAACGTGCCGAAGTTCGCAGCCGTCGAATTCGCCTTCGAGTGAGTTGTAGAGCGCGCGGTACGCGATCATGTTTTCGGCGTGTGCGTCGCACTCATTCATCGTCTGCTGGACGACGAGGTTGGAGTCACCGTAGATGACAAGGCGCGTTGCGCCACATATCTTTGCCATCCTCATGCCATGGATGAGGGCTTCATATTTGGCCTCGTTGTTGGAGGCTCTGAATTTCATCCGAAGAACGTACTTCATCTTGTCGCCCTGCGGGGAGGTCAGTATGACCCCTGCCCCTGCTCCAGCTTCACGCTTGGAGCCGTCGAAGTGCATTGTCCATGACTGCGACATGTCTGGAGTGTCTGGCAGCTGCAGCTCCATCCAATGTACCAGGAAGTCCGGAAGGACTTGAGATTTGATTGTGTGTCGCTTCTCGTAGACGATGTCCAAGGGTGACAGTTCGATGCCCCACAGGGCCACCCGTCCTGTGGCCTCTGGATTATTCAGGATCCTGTTCAGGGGTGCCTCGTTGACGACCATCACTTGGTGCTCCTGGAAGTAATGGCTCAGCCGTCGAGCCGTCATGAACACGCCGTAGGCTAGCTTCTGGTAGTGAGGATACCTCTGCTTTGTTGGTGTCAGTACCTCGCTGAGGTAGTAAATTGGGCGCTGGACCCCGTGGGTCTTACCTTCTTCGGGTCGTTCGACCACGAGTACGGTGCTGACCACCTGGTGTGTGGCTGCTATGTACAGTAGCAGGGGCTCGCGCTCCTTTGGCGTGACCAAAACGAGCGAGGTGGAGAGGAGCCGCTTGAGGCTTTCGAATGCGTCGTTGGCTTCTGGTGTCCACTCGAACTTGTCTGCCTTGCGCAACGGCTGATAGAATGGTAGGGCCTTCTCGCCCATGCAGCTGATGAACCTGCTTAGCGCCGCTACTCGTCCTGCGAGCTGCTGGACGCCCTTGAGGTTTTTCGGCTTCTCCATCGTCATGATGGCTCTGATTTTCTTCGAGTTCGCCTCGATCCCTCGTTGAGAGATGAAGTATCCGAGCAGCTGGCCCGATGGGACGCCGAAGGCGCACTTTTCGGGATTGAGCTTGATCCTGTAGCGATCAAGGTTGTCGAACGTCTCGCGGAGATCGTCGATAAGTGTCCTTGCCTCCTTAGTTTTTATTACTATGTCGTCGACATAGACTTGGACGTTGCGACCGATCTGGTCCTTGAGGCAGGCCTGCATGCATCGCTGGTACGTGGCACCTGCGTTCTTTAGCCCGAAGGGCATTGTGTTGTAACAGAATACTCCGAACGGTGTGATGAACGCCGTTTTCTCCTGATCTTCGACCTTGAGCCGAATCTGGTTATAGCCTGAGTAGGCGTCGAGGAAGGAGAGTTTCTCGCAACCTGCAGTCGAATCGATGATCTGGTCGATCCGTGGAAGAGGGAAGTGGTCCTTTGGGCAATGCTTGTTTAGTGACGTGAAATCCACGCACATCCGTAGGATGTCCCTGTCCTTCTTTGGGACCATCACCGTGTTTGCAAGCCACTCGCTTTCTTTGATTTCTCTGATGAAGTCTACAGCGAGTAGTCTATTGATTTCCTTGCCGATAGCTTCGTCTCGTGGCTCCGACAGTCTTCGGATGGACTGCTTGACTGGCTTGGTGTCTGGAAAGACATTGAGTGCATGCTCGGCGAATTCCCTGGGAACTCCTGGCATGTCCGTAGGACACCAGGCGAAGATTTCCCAGCGCTCACGGAGGAATTCGACGAGCGCGCCTTCCTATGCGGTGCTGAGGTCGTTGGCGATCAAGGCCGTCTTGGAGGCATCTATCGGATGGACCTGTACTTTCTTGGTGTTGATGGTGGAGTCGAAGGACATGTCAGGTGCGTTCTGCCTTGTGACTGGGGGTACCCCATTGTCCGTTATCTCGCAGAGCCTTACAAGCTCGTCTTGCATGCCGAAAGACTGGGAGATTTTGTTGAAATCCCTTTCGCATTGGTCCGATCGGGTGAAGCTCCCGTGGACTGTGATGCCGCCCCTTGGTCCTGGCATCTTGAGTAGTAGGTATGCGTAGTGTGGGACGGCCAGGAACCTTGCGAATGCTACACGCCCCAGGATGGCGTGGTATTGCGATGACCAGTCCACCACTTCGAATTCTAGGCGCTCCTGCCGAAAGTTGTCCGGCTTCCCAAAGATGACGTCGAGCCCTATTTTGCCCAGGGGGAATATGCCCTTCCCTGGGACGATGTCGTGGAACGTTGTGTCTGATTGTTCCAGGCTGCATTGCAGGATCCGCATTGCTGCTAGAGTGCTTGCGAACATTAGGTTGATGCCGCTGCCGCCGTCCATGAAGACGCGACTCATCTCGAAGCCTCCGATCCGCGCCTCCAGCACCAGGGCAGCATGGCCTGGGCGAGGGATCTGACAAGGGTGATCCGCGCGAGTGAATGTGATGCAGGACTCCGATCCGCTGAGGTACTCAGGGATTGCAGGAGGAGTTGCCACGGCCAAGTTGATTTGTCGGGTGATTTTCTTCTGCACCCTGTTTGTGGGGCGTCCCTTCTGGATCATATTTAGTGCTCCTTTCGGTGGGGGGGTACCCGATCCCGGCGTTGTTCTGCGCTGGTGCGATTGGTTGGTTTGGGCCTCCAATAGGCGGCGGCGGAGGAGCTCCGTGTGCTACTTCACCTGGCGCAGGCGCGTTTCCGAACGCGGGGGTTGGGGCTTGTTGCCTCATCTGTACCATGCTTTCGCTGAGTTTCTAGAACTCGCGGTAGTCCTTGAGCATGTGGCTGGCTTTCTTTTTGCCATCCTGTTTGTCGATGTAGAAGTGGATGGTACATGGACCCGAAAGTTTGTCGAATGCTGAGGGTCCGTTGTCGCGGTCGCGGCGTTGCCACGACTGTGTTGGTCGTCCGCTGTCGTGGAAATTTCCTCTGCGGTATCCTCCGCTGTTGCGGCTGTTGTCGTTGCGGCGGTCAGCGTAGCCAGCCGCGACCATGTCGGGTCTGTCGCGGTCCTCGTAGACACGCTATCTCCTCTTGCTGCGGCGTTCTCGCCTTCGGCCGTAGTCGTCCTCTTCGTCTGATTGCGCTCGCTGAATGCAATCTTCGCCATCCGCCCAACTGTTGGCAATTTCCATGAGGTGGTCGAGTGTCTTGGGCTTGACGCCCCCAAGTTCCTCCTTGAAATCTTGGCGTTTGACGCCGTCTCTGAAGGCGTCGATGGCCCTCTCCTCGGAGATATGTGCTGCGGAGTTCTTGGTGGTAGACCAGCGTAATATGTACGAGCGAATAGATTCCCCCGTTCTCTGAGTGCAGGCTCGCAACTCTTCGATTGAGGCGGGCCTCTTGCTGGTGCCCTTGAAATTTCGAATGAAGCTGTAAGCTAGCTCCTCCCAACTTCGGATGGATCCTGATGATAGGCTGCTGAGCCAGACCCGCGCCGCGCCTGTCAGCTGCAGCTGGAGGCATTGCATGGCGGTTTCTTTGTTACCGCCGTGCAGCTTGACGGATGACAGATGGTCGCTGAGCCAAGATTTTGGATCTTGCATGTCGTTGAACTTCGGAGTATCCGAAGGAAGCTTGAAATTGCGTGGCATCTGTGTTCGCTGAACAGATCTGCTGAAGCATCGAGCTCCACAGAGTTCTCCTTCGTCTTCATCCATCTCGGACTCGGACGAGCATGCGCGTTTGGCTCGTGCTTTGTCGATTTTGCGCTATGTAAGCGCGTCTCTGGCGTCGTAGTCGCGTTTATGGCGATGCGAGCTCTTCTTCCTTCAAGGAAGGTCGTGCTCCTCCTCCTCTTCGGATGAAGGGGTGGGGCTCCAGTCGCGCCTGACCGGAGCTTTCTTCTTCGGCTCCGCAGGAGCGTCTTCGTGGAGCGCATCTCCGACGAGTCCGAGTCTGGTCAGTGCGGACTTATGCATGGCTCTTTTCGGGTCCCCTTCCGAAGGTTGGTGGGCCGCGAGATACTCAGTGGCTGCCATGATCGCAGCTTGCGGTGTTTTCGGGATGATGTTGCCGTCGGCATCTATATCCATGAACGATGTGTGGAGAGTTCGGGTCACATCACGACGTTCCTTGGGATCCATGTTCTCCACCCGCGAGCGGTGCTTGTTTCCCTGGTTTCCGTTCGTGCTGGAGCCGGGTGCCATGGCGGAGAGCGCAGCTCGTCGCGCGCTGGACTCAGAGGCTGCTTGCTTGCGTTTGTCGAGCGTCTCCTGCATCTTGACTTGCTTCTTGTGCTCCTCGATGAGGAGGTAGTGGTATGACATCAGTAGGTCACGTGGTGAGTCCACAGGTAGGACTATGTCGCCTGCGACGGCACGGCTTGCCTGGACCCATCCTTCTTCGCTAAGTTGGATGACGTGGTCGTTGTTTTCCCCTTCGGGTGGGGGGGACTGGCTTCTTCTGTTCCCGCCGTTTCCGCCGTTTCTGTCCTGCGGGTTGGGGTTCGTGTTGGACGGCGGGTTAGGCGTTTGCTGCTCCTGGATGACTGCGGCGCATTGGTAGTGCTCGTAGATCGGTTCGCTGCTGCCGCAGCTTTCGGATCCGGAACCGTAGGTCCCTTCATCCGAAAGCGGATCGCACAGATCGGAGTTGCAGCTGCTGCTGTCGTAGAACTCATCTGCCGATGGAGATGTGCGTAGCACGGGATGTGGAGCCCACGAGGCGGGCCTGATTGATGGCACGGGCACCCGCTCAGGAAGGCGGAGGGTGCCGGTTTGTCCCACCTGGAAGCAGAAGCTCCCGAACAAAATTTCGAGTCCGTCGCCTACGGGCTCGAAATCCTTCATGGTGGCCGGCAAGTGGGCGGTGAAGTCGAAAGTGCCGAAGAGGAGGTGATTCTCCATCGCTGCGGAGTTGTAGATCGATCGGGTCGGGACCGTCACGATCGCACAATCAGCAGCCCCGTTTCCCACAGACGGCGCCAATTGACGAGGTTTAATCTCGTCAATGCCCATTGTTATGGACTTGGGTTTTGGAGAAGATGGGGATGCTGGAAATCGTGGAACGGTTAACAGACAAGCAACCAGGGGACACGAGATTTACCCAGGTTCAGGCCCCCGGAGGGAAAACCCTACTCCTGCTTGTCTGCTCTTGATTACGGCGGAACCGAAGGTTACAGGGTGCGCAGATTCGATCTGGCGTGAGGTGCGTATGTGAGAGTATGAGTCGAGAGATCTAGGACGTGCCCTCCTGGCCTTTATATAGACTTAGGCAGGTCTCGGGCATAGTCCTAGTCGGTTACAAGTTCTAGGGTTTTACCCCTTTAAATTTCCTATCTAGGCTAGTCTTGTTCTCCAAGGATCCGAAGGCTTCATGGGCCTTGGCCACCCGAAAATCTTCATGGGCCAGCGTATGTCTGCTGTGGGCCTTCCTTGGGCTGGACCAGGTATGCTGAAGTCATGTACCCGTAGGGTATAACCATGTCATCAGCCTTTGCTCTCTTAATAAGGATAGCCAACATATCAGCCACTATATTAAATAGTAAAGACGATAATGGATCCCCTTGTCTTAGTCCTTTCTTGGTCTGGAAGTATTTGCTAGTATCTTCATTTACTTTAATGGCAACACTACCCCCAGACACAAACGACTGAATGAGAGCGTGCCACTCCTTAGAAAAACCTTTCATGCGGAGTGTTTGCTGGACGAAAGACCAATTAATCTTGTCGTATGCCTTCTCAAAGTCAATCTTGAACAGTACACCATTTAATTTTTTTGAGTGTAATTCATGGTTGTTTCATGCAGAATTACTACACCATCTAGGATATTTCTTCCTTGCATGAACGCAGTTTGAGATGGGCTAACAACATGGTCAGCAACTGAGTTTAGTCTAATCGTGGCAACTTTAGCAAAATTTTTAAAGCTAACGTTAAGCAAGAAGATTGGACGATACTGTTGTATACGTTCTGCATTGTTAACCTTAGGCAGTAAAATTATGTTGCCAAATTTTGGTCTAAAGAGATCCAACTGACCGACTTGTAAAAACCCAAACAAAAGCATCAGGTCCTCCTTAATAACGTTCTAGAATTTTTGGTAAAATTCCGCTGGGAAGCCATCGGTTCCTGGCGCTTTGTTATGTTCCATTTGGAAAACAGCTTTCTTAACCTCTTCCTCGGTATATGAGGCAGTTAGAAAGTTGTTTTCTTCAATAGAAACCTGGGGGATATCGGCCGTTTGGGACTCGTCCAGAGAGAATGAATTTTCCGCTGAGGCCCCAAACAAGGATTTATAATAAGCAGTAATATATGACTTCAGCTACTCCTGTCCCTCAATCATACCTTCATACTGGATTAGAGAGTGAATAAGTTTCTTCTTATGCTTGCCATTGGCAACAACATGGAATTACCTTGTATTCGCATCTCCTTCCAAAACGAATTTTGCTTTAGAGCATTGGTAACATTTCAGTTTCTCCTCGCGCAGAGTCGGGCTGTATCTGCATTCGATTGGACTCCCTGGCAGCTCCATTCGCCAAAGCTTTATACTCTGCCTCGGTACTGGACCTAGAGACAGTCGAATGCTTCTTGGAACTCCAAGAGATGAGGTTCAGTCCAACAAACACGGCGAAACCTCCTGTGGATCAGCGATCATCAACACAACCTGCCCAGTCGGCATCTGTAAAGATACTAATGCTAGTGGCGACAGACTTACGGAAATTCAGTCTTGTACTCAGTGTTCCCTTCACATATCACAAAATGCGCTTCATCGCTTCCCAATGAACATCAGTAGGCTGTGAGAGAAACTGGCAGACCTTATGCACATCAAATGACAGGTCTGGACGAGTAAGAGTCAAATACTGAAGTCCTCCAACAACACTGCGATACCGGAAAGAGTCATCGGCATCAAGTGGAGTACCAGACTCGCGAGACAAGCGATCTCCTATCGCCAGCGGTGTAGAGGTTGCTTTACAATTCTCCATGCTCACACGGTGCAACAAATCCAACGCATACTTCCGTTGAGTGAGTGTCATCCCCCTGAATTGTAGGACACCTCCAACCCCAAAAAGTACTCCAGAGTACCAAGATCCTTGATAGGAAACTGAGCAGACAACTGACAAACAAGCCGATCAACTACCGATGGGGTGGAGCCAACGATGACAATATCATCAACATATACCAGCATATATATGTGTATACCGTTGTGAGAGAAGGTGTCAACACCCGGATTTTTAATCCCAGATGCCTGTTGTGCCATACATCGCAATCCCAGGATTACCATTTTTGCGAGACATAACAGATTTGGATATCACAGTACATCATCCATTACAAACCATACATAAGATCTTACACAAATAAGGATCTCATGATCCAGTTCTTAATACAACTCAAGCAGCGGAAATACGTAATAATAAAGGTAGAGTAGGCGAAGCTCCATCTTCGGGGTCACATGAAATGCTGACGATGGGAGATGATCCTAGTTGTCGTATCCTTCCTGCGGTCCATCATCCTGGTACTCCTCTTCATAGTCTGGCCACGGGAATAGCCAGGGACAAAGCCATGAGTACTCTTTAAGTACTCGCAAGCTAATACTAACAGTTAAGGGGGTTGTTGTAGTAGGACACTAAGCTCTAGGGTTGTTTTGCAAAAAGCCAGATTTACCTCTACTAAGTTCAGAAGCAAGAAATCTAGTTAAAGTTTTATAACACCTAAGTGGGAACTTGAATTTCATATCGCAACTCTGTTGTGGTCAAGTCAAAGTCTCACTTCATTTCACAAGTCATTTTGAAAACATCTGACGGGGAACAGTATGGCAACTCCAACTGTCCATATCCGTGGACGCGGCTATTCGAATAGTTTGACACTCTGCGGAGATTATACACTTTCACCACAACATTCGATACATCTGTCAGGAACAAATACTGAATTCACCATACTCAGTATGCGGATAATCAATCCTAACCTTTCAATTACACGCCCTAGTATAGGCACCTCTCCTGTGAGTTTGTCCTCCCAACCATGACCAACTGCCATCTTAGATACTACACAGGTGGACAATCTTCACAAGGTAGCCTCAACTCAGACCTTGGCCGTGAGGGAACCCATACTAAGGTATATAAGTTTCCAGTCAAGCCCTACCCAATTTTCGGGTATTGTGGTTGTATGATAAAATTGGAATGGTATCGCATCCAGACAACCATCAGTTTTATAAAGGGCTAAGGCTCATGCCTCAACATTTTCATCATCAAAATCATCTGGTGTTCGGAAACACATGTCAAAACATTTCAGTAGAATGACTCATCATTCCAAGGTTTTCATAACCATTTTCACCAAGTGTTCCCATCTAAAGTTGATCAAGTTTTATGCTTAGCACTAGCCTCTACAGGTGGTGATAAGTACTAATGAGGGGTGGTAAATAAGTGGAGATTAACTAAGTTCAATCTCATGCCTTAGGATGACATCAAGATTATCTAGCTTAGGCCAAATTTAATGCTCTTTATGCAACCTTCAATTATCTTCCTAGAATCTACAAGTCACTTAAGTAAACTCTAAGAGATAGCTTTGATAAAGAAATAAAGTATAAAGCTTGCAAGTAAAACTAGGATTGGGTATCATCAAATGTGTCCAACCAAGCATGCTTAGTACATTGCATAGGTTATCTAACTTTCATAATTACAAGTGTTAGCTTGCAAGGTTTCAAGTATTGGCTTGCATAAGTATCAGTATAAGCTTTCCTTGAGCAGAGAAGTGGTTGAAGTTCTCCTCGGCTTCTTCTTCGTAGTATCCTCCTTCCTCCTCGTATCCTTGGTCGGTACTAGCGTCTATAAATAAGTACGAGGTACACAATCACCAAAAAATACTTAACTATTTTCAATCATCACACAAATGGGTACTATAGATGATCTAGTATCATCACTAACATTACAAGATTAAAGCTTTTGTCTTATTTTTTTTTATTTTTTTAGAATAGTAATTTCTACTCATTGAAAAACTACTTAAGATTTTAATATTCTCCAAACCAAACATGGGATCATGTTGACACATGTCATCACCACATATTTCAGTACATGGGAATATGATTTAAAGTGGTATCATCATTTAATAAGGTTTAACCTTTTTTATTTTAAATAAATAAAGTGACTAGAAATGCCTATGTCGCATTCTTTTATTACTTGGACATTATTTCTGTAAGTAAACCCAAATGTTTTTATATATTCTGAAAGGTATGATCAAATGTGATTTTTGAGAGTTGGAATCAACTCAAAAGCTATTATGGTTGAAATTTGAAAAATGTTTGAATGCAGAAAAGCTTCTGACTTGATATTTTTACCAAGGTTGATCTACAAAACCAAATGATTTGAATCCAACGGGCTTGGATTAAGCATTTTAGTACCTTTCTAACAAAATTGGTTTCATGCAATTTGGTTCACTGAATCGAGCTGGGTTGATTTTTGAAACTAGGTACAGAACTGAGTTTGAATGAAAATAGAAAAATCTAAATTCAAACGGTTGGGCTGCGCGGGGATGCTAATGGGCCGGCCCAGTGTCACTCCGCAGCGCGGGGCTCAACTGACAAGGGGGTTCCACCCGTCAGTGGATCATAACACGCGAAGCGGTACGGGGTTGTGTGGGTCGTTGGATTAGAAGGGTGATCGACGGCTGAGCGTCGTCGTCGATGATTAACATGTCACCGGTGAGCTCGAACCCTAGCGTCTTAGTGGGGGTTGTGGGAGGATCACCGGGGCTCAGGCGAGGGTCGGCGATGGGGGCGAACGGCGAAGTCAACGACAGCGATTCTCCTGGCACCGGCAGCTCCTCCTGGGGCGGCTACAATCGACAGCGCCTATCCTCCTCTACAGCGGCGAACTCTAGTGCAATTCTGGCCACCTGGTGCTCACCTTGCTCCGGGGAAGGGTGTGGGATGTTTCTGAGAGAGAGGGGAACGAACTGGTGTGAAGAAATCGAGCGGGGGAGGCCTCTATTTATAGTGGCGAGAGGGGACCGACGGGCGCGACCTGAGCTTGTCGTGGTCGACGACACAGAGGGCTAATGGCATGGGCGGCAGTAGGGGGCGATGCTGTGCTCCCTGGCGAAGCTCAACGGCGTGGTGGCGAGGCGTGGGGCGGTGCTGATTGGTCGAAATGCTTCGACGCTCTAAGCGGGTCCGACGGAGGTTTTGATGGCGCACAGCGCGCATGGTCGACGCGGTGGCGAACGGGCGTGTCTGCGGGGTTGCTGGGGTGGTGGTGATCACGCGTGCAGGCGGCGAGGGCGGCGCGCAGTCTGTGGGCGTGTGTCGAGGGTGGCGCTCTGGCGCGCTCTCGGCATGCTCTCAGATAAGCTTGGCATGGCTTGGGCGTGTGGTCCAGGGGCTGGCCTTGCTCAAGCGCTGGACAGGGTGTGGCGGTGGACGGTGGCGTGCGACCTAGACATGGTGTTTAGGCTTGGTGCTTGCTCTGGCTAGCTAGCCATGGTCGGCTGGCAAGGGTTCCTTCGGGTTGGCATGGCATGGTGCAATGGGTCGGGGCTAGGGGTGGTCAAGGCACTGGTTGGCACTGGGGGAGACAAGTGTGATCGATGGTGAACAATTCTTAGCCAAATTACTACTCAAACAGTGAAGTTTGGCCAATTTGATTTTTTGTCTCCAAGTGTTTGATGAAATGGCCGCAAGAAATTTATTTTTGAATTTTGAAAAGATTTTTGGTGGGTATGCTAGGCATGCGTTGAGGATTCTGTGGGTGCTTGGGTTTTGAAAATTGAGCTTGTTTGATTGGTTTTTGAAATAGTGGGATCTTCCCATATGAGCTAGATTCAATTTTAAACTGTCATTTAAACTGAGCATTTGAATGTCTTTGGATGATCACAAAGTGGCCCTTGGTACTTTATTATGAGTACTATCAAGGGGTGCAAAGATCCATATATGTTTCTGTGGAGTTTTGAAAATTAGAGATAGCCAAAGTAGGCATGGGAGTTAATTTGGCCAAAGTGACCATTCACTTAATTTATTCATTTTGAGTTGTTTGTCTTTGGGAAAAGTTTGGGGATTGTTTAGATGATGTTTATTTCACCTAAGAATCATTTTACAAGCAAAGAAACACAGAACCATGACAATTCAAAAGAATCTAAATTTTGAATACTCACACATATGAATGCTTTCATATTTTAAGTTGGGAAAGTTTTTGTTAACCCTAATTTTGTTGATTAGAGTTTGATGATCCAAGTTTAATATTTTTAGGATATTACAAACCTTCCACCCCTTAAACAAAATCTCGTCCCGAGATTTGAAAAATGACAAAAATGATTACCTAGGATTTGAAGAGATCGGGAAACTCAGTCCTGATGTGATCTTCGTGCTCCCAGGTAGATTCCTCTTATATGTGGTTGCTCCATTGAATCTTGAGAAACTTGATGCTTCGGGTCCTGGTGGTTCTGAAAGATTCTTCCAAAATACGGATGGGTACTTCGGGATAGGTCAGGTCATCGTTGATCTCTATGGTCCGATGATCAATGTTCTTGAACACTTCATTCTTCTCCGGAACTTCGAGGCACTTGCGAAGTAACAAGATATGGAACACATTGTGCACGGCTGGCATCTCTTCGGGTAGTTCCAATTGATACGACACTTCTCCTCGACGGTTCAGAATCTTGAAGGGGCCGATATATCTGGGGGCTAACTTTCCTTTTAGTTGGAAATGCTGCATTCCTTTCAATGGCGACACTTTTAGGTACACAAAATCTCCGATGTTAAAAGCGAGGTCTCGACGTCTCTTGTCGGCGTAACTCTTTTTTCTGGACTGGGCTGTCTTGAGGTGCTCACGAATCTTGTGAACCTTCTCTTATGCTTCTCGTAGGATGTCGTGTCCGAAAATCTGACTCTCTCCTACTTCTGACCATTTCAAAGGGGTGCGACACTTCCTTTCATACATGAATTCAAATGGGGCCATTTGCAAACTAGCTTGATAATTGTTGTTGTATGAAAATTCTGCAAACGGCAGACAGTCTTCCCATTTAGATCCATACTCTAACACACATGCTCTCAACATGTCTTCGAGATACTCGCTCCGTTTGTCCATCGGTCTGAGGGTGATAAGCTGTGCTGAAATCTAGTCGGGTTCCTAAACCTTCTTGGACTTTCTTCCAGAATCTCGAGGTAAACTGAGTTCCTCGATCCGATACGATGTTCTTGGGGACTCCGTGCAAACTGACGATTCTAGCGATGTATAACTCCGCTAGCTTCTAACTCTGATATGTGGTCTTGACTGGTAAGAAATGGGCTACTTTGGACAATCTGTCCACTATGACCCAGACAGAGTCATTTCCCCTACTAGAAGTAGGCAATCCGGTGATAAAGTCCATTCCAACATAATCCCATTTCCATTCCGGAATCTGCAATGGTTGCAACAATCCAGCGGGTCTTTGATGTCCCGCCTTGACTCGCTGACATATATCACACTTGGCGATATAGCTTCCGATTTCTCTCTTCATCTTATGCCACCAAAATTGTTCTTTCAAATCTTGATACATCTTCGTTCCTCCGGGGTGGATAGAATAAAGAGTATCATGAGCTTCCTTCAGAATAACTTCTTTCAACTCAGAATCTGCTGGTACACAAAGGCGTCCTTTGTACCACATAACTCCTTCTTCGTCTTCCGTGAATCCGGGTACTTTGCCTGTACCGATACGACGCTTGATTCCGTCGATACTAGCATTTCCTTTCTGCGCCTCTTTGATCTGACTGATCAAAGTGGGTTGAAGTTCTATGCTAGCCAAAAATCCTTCACTCACTAATTCTATGCGGAAATCTTCCATCTCTTTGTGCAGGCTCGGTTACTCCTTCAAAATCATGGAGTTCAAGCGACACGACAATCTGCTAAGGGCATCTGCTACCACGTTGGCTTCACCGGGGTGATAGTGAATGTCCAGATCGTAATCCTTGATTAACTCAATCCATCTTCTCTGTCTCATATTCAGCTCCTTCTGAGTGAATATATACTTCAGTCTCTTGTGATCCGAATAAATCTCGCAACGATTTCCCATAAGGTAATGCCTCCATGTCTTTAGGGCTAGAACTACGACTGTGAGTTCGAGGTCATGGGTTGGGTAGTTCTGCTCATGTTGTTTCAGTTGTCGGGATAGGTAAGATATAACTTTGCCTTCTTGCATTAGCACACATCCGCGACCGATCTTGGATGCATCACAATACACGTCAAAGGGCCTTGTGATATCCGGCATGATTAAGATTGGGGCTGAAATCAATATTCTCTTGAGTTCTTGAAAACTCGCTTCACATTTGTCCGTCCATTCAAACTTCTTGTCTTTCTTCAGCAATTGGGTCATGGGTCTGGCGATACTCGAGAATCCTTCTACGAACTTGCGGTAGTATCCCGCCAATCCGAGAAATGCACGAACTTGGGTTTGAGTGGTTGGGGCTTGCCAATCTTCGACATCTTTCACCTTTGCAGGGTCAACGGTAATTCCTCCGGCTGATACAATGTGGGCGAGGAATCCTACCTCCTGTAACCAGAATTCACATTTGCTAAACTTGGCATACAACTTATTCTCTCTAAGGGTTCCAAGAATGGTCCTTAGGTGTAGCTCATGTTCTTCTTCTGATTTGGAATAAATCAGAATGTCATCGATGAAAACAATGACAAATTTATCCAGGAAGTCCATAAAAATCTTATTCATGAGATTCATGAAATAAGCGGGGGCATTGGTTAATCCAAAAGACATGACAGTATACTCGTATAATCCATATCTGGTGGTAAAGGCAGTCTTTGGAATATCCTCTGCGCGAATCTTGAGTTGATGATAGCCTGCTCTAAGATCAATCTTAGAAAAAACTTTGGCACCGGTCAACTTATCAAACAAATCTTCTATCTTGGGCAATGGGTACTTTTTCTTTATAGTGACATCATTCAACTTCCGATAATCCGTACACAAACGGTTACCTCCGTTTTTCTTGTCCACGAACAAAACAGGTGATCTCCATGGTGACGCACTTGGTTGAATCAGTACAATTTCTAGCATGGCATCCAGTTGCTTCTTCAGTTCCGCTAGTTCAGACGGGTTCATACTATATGGTCTCTGGGCTATGGGTCCTGTTCTGGGGATTAGTTCAATGATAAACTCGATATCCCGATCTGGGGGCATACCGGGCAAAACATCTGGAAATACATCGTGGTATTCACAGACAATCCGGACTTGGTCAATGGTAGGTTGGGCTATACTTTTGTTGCACTTGAATTGACGAGGTAAGGTTTCAGATATATGCTCGACTGATATTCCGGCTGTACTGGTCATGGTTATGGCTTTCTTGGCACAGTCAATCAATCCTTTATGTTTGGACATCCAATCCATTCCTAGTACTACTTCCAAACCTTTAGTTCCGAGTACTATCAGATTAGCATAAAAATCTATGCCATGGATTCGGATAGGGACAGCTTTGCAAATTTGTCTAGCTTTGGTGGTTGAACCGGGGATTTGAACAATCATAACATGCTTCAGTTTTGTTGGTTGAATATTACTAGTGCCTGCAAATTCTTCGGTGACAAATGAGTGCGATGCACCAGAATCAAACAACACTCTAGTGTGTACTAAATTAACAGAAAACATACCCAGCACGACGTCTGGCGCTTCCTGGGCTTCTTCAGCATGCATGAGAAAAAGACGGCCATTGCGGTTGAGCGAATTCCCTAGGGCAAACCTTCTTCCGGGCTGAACACGACGCTTTTGCTGAGCTGGGGCATTTGCATTGGGGGCTGCGGCATTCTTCTTGGGGCACTCATTGGAGTAGTGACCCTTGTTTCCACAGTCATAACAAGTCACTTGCGACTTGTACTTTGCTGCAACAGGCACAACATTGCTTCCAGTCCTCGGGGCAGTGTTGGTGTTGGTGGCGGCATTGTTGTTGTTGAACTTGGGTGGTGCACGGTTGAAATTGCCAGAGTTGCCGGGGTTGTTGTGATTTCCTCCGGGCCTCGGGTTTCCACGGTTGGGATAGGTCAGAAGGTTCATCGGGGGTCTGTTGGTTCTCGTGGAAAATCCTGGAGATGGGTTGGGGCGATACTTTGGGGTATGATGGGTTCCTGGCTGATGCATCATGCGGCGCTTGCGGTTCTCATTGGCTTGGTTGATCTTTCCTTCCATCTAAATGGCAGAGTCGATAAGGGCTTCAATATCAGCAAAGGGGATATTGACCAACACAGTTTGCATCTCATCAGGCAAACCATTCATGAATCTTTCTTTCTTGTTGGCATCAGTGTCGATCTCATCCGGGGCATACCTAGCTAATGACAAGAATTTGTCATGGTATTCAACTACGGTCATCCTTCGTTGCTTCAGTTCTCTGAACTCATCTCTCATCCTCTTGATCAAACCCAGTGGCACATGGGTTCTGCTGAACTTGACCTTGAATTCCTCCCAGGTCATCATCTGTCCTTCGGTCATTGCACGAACGCTGTTTCACCATGCTCTTGCATCTCCGGCTAGATAGTGGGTGGCGAACAGAACTTTCTCGTTAGCTTCCACTCCGGCCACTTCCAGGATGTTTTCCATGGTTTGCAGCCAATCGTCTGCATCTAGGGGCTCTTCCGACTTAGTGAAAACAGGTGGGTTGGTGTTCTGGAAATTCTTGAGCTTAGATCCATGGTTGTCCTGATTTCCTTGGCCTTGATTGTTGTGGGCTAGATGAGCTATCTGCTGAAGGGTGGCTAGGTTGGCTTGACGTTTTGCTCTTTCAGCTTCGCGGTTAGAAACCAACATTTGCAGGATCTGCAACATCGGGTCCGGGGATGAACCACTTCCTCCGCGTGGCATCTGAAGATTGAGATAGATCATGAGGAAAGAGGGATATTTCTAAGGTTCAGGGACTTTGAAAAGCTTTTAAATCTTGACTCAGATTTATTTTAGCAACTTGCTTTTCATTCATTCATTCATAGCACACGACACAACACACACCACAACAAAGGGAAACAGATGGTTTTAAGAACCATTCTGGAAACTACGATACAGTGGGACCGAATGAAGATCACTAACGCTAGTGCTCAAGTGCTACTACTCCTCGGAGTCGGTGTAGTCGTCATCCTCATCATCGTCATCGATGAAGGCGAAGTCATCCTCATCGGTGAAGAAGTCCATGGCCCGATCCTCCAGAAAATCATCATCATCGCTGCGATAGGAGTAGGGTCTCCATGAAGATCTTCTCCGCCATTCTCCCTTTCCTCCAGCTGCATGTCTCTCTCGTGGATGGTCTCCTCCAAATCCGAGATACGGTGGCAAAGACGAGCAATGATGCGCTCCTTCTTGTCGAGCTGGCGGCAACGAGACTTGCGATCCTTCGATAGCATGGCGATGGTCTGATCCTTCGTCTTGATGATGGCGGACTTGTGGTTGGAGTAGTCATGGGAATTGTCCAACTCCTGCTGACGATCATACATCATGAAACTAAGGTGGTCCAACTGAGTCTTCAGCTCGTGGTGGTATCGGGCTTCCAGTTGTTGTCCCATAGCATCACGCCTTGGAAAGAACTCAAAGAGGGTACCCTATATGGTTGATACTCTGCCCACACAGACGGGCAAGAGCTTCCTGCATGGCCCTGGCAAGTCCATCGAGCCAGTTGTTTTCTCTTAAGGTGAACGGAATTCCCTCTGTAGTAAGAGGTTCAATCTTTCCTTAGAGACTTGCAACAATTAGCCACTGCAGATCTTCTCCTCCTTGATCATTGAGCTGAGCTCCGAAGAACTCGGGGTGTGGACGCTCTAGAAGTTCCGAAAGCTAGTCCAAATCCCGCTCAAAGATGAGGTCTCCTCCATTCCCCAACTGATAAAAGTTGTTGTACTTCACGTCCATCTATAAGAATATATGATGAGTAAGTTAGTAGAGTGATCAAGTGTGTCAAATTTTATGTATTTTGCAAGAGTCTTTGAGGAACATGAAGTTTTATGAAAGAAACCAAGTGATAAGAATGGGAATAATTTTTTGTAAGTATTTTGTTCCTTTGGTTTTGAAACTAAGTTTTTGATTCAAACGTCCAGTCTAACTAGGGTCTCCTATGGTTAGGATGGCTCTGATACCAACTTGTCAACACCCGGATTTTTAATCCCAGATGCCTGTTATGCCATACATCGCAATCCCAGGATTACCATTTTTGCGAGACATAACATATTTGGATATCACAGTACATCATCCATTACAAACTATACATAAGGTCTTACACAAATAAGGATCTCATGATCCAGTTCTTAATACAACTCAAGCATCGGAAATACGTAATAATAAAGGTAGCATAGGCAAAGCTCCATCTTCGGGGTCACAGGCAATGCTGACGATGGGAGATGATCCTAGTTGTCGTATCCTTCCTGCGGTCCATCATCCTGGTACTCCTCTTCATAGTCTGGCCAAGGGAATAGCCAGGGACAAAGCCATGAGTACTCTTTAAGTACTCGCAAGCTAATACTAACAGTTAAGGGGGTTTTTGTAGTAGGACACTAAGCTCTAGGGTTGTTTTGCAAAAAGCCAGATTTACCTCTACTAAGTTCAGAAGCAAGAAATCTAGTTAAAGTTTTATAACACCTAAGTGGGAACTTGAATTTCATATCACAACTCTGTTGTGGTCAAGTCAAAGTCTCACTTCATTTCACAAGTCATTTTGAAAACATCTGATGGGGGAACAGTATGGCCACTCCAACTGTCCATAACCGCGGACGCGGCTATTCGAATAGTTTGACGCTCTGCAGAGATTATACACTTTCACCACAACATTCGATACATCCGTCAGGAACAAATCCTGAATTCACCATACTCAGTATGCGGATAATCAATCCTAACATTTCAATTACACGCCCTAGTATAGGCACCTCTCCTGTGAGTTTGGCCTCCCAACCATGACCAACTGTCATCCTGGGTACTGCACAGGTGGACAATCTTCACAAGGTAGCCTGAACTCAGACCTTGGCCGCGAGGGAACCCATACTAAGGTATATAAGTTTCCAGTCAAGCCCTACCCAATTTGCGGGTATTGTGGTTGTACGGTAAAATTGGAATGGTATCGCATCCCGACATCCATCAGTTTTATAAAGGGCTAAGGCTCATGCCTCAACATTTCCATCATCAAAATCATCTGGTGTTCGGAAACACATGTCAAAACATTTCAGTAGAATGACTCATCATTCCAAGGTTTTCATAACCATTTTCACCAAGTGTTGCCATCTAAAGTTGATCAAGTTTTATGCTTAGCATTAGCCTCTACAGGTGGTGATAAGTACTAATGAGGGGTGGTAAATAAGTGGAGTTTAACTAAGTTCAATCTCATGCCTTAGGATGACATCAAGATTATCTAGCTTAGGCCAAATTTAATGCTCTTTATGCAACCTTCAATTATCTTCCTAGAATCTACAAGTCACTTAAGTAAACTCTAAGAGATAGCTTTGATAAAGAAATAAAGTATAAAGCTTGCAAGTAAAACTAGGATTGGGTATCATCAAATGTGTCCAACCAAGCATGCTTAGTGCATTGCATAGGTTATCTAACTTTCATAATTACAAGTGTTAGCTTGCAAGGTTTAAAGTATTGGCTTGAATAAGTATCAGTATAAGCTTTCCTTGAGCAGAGAAGTGGTTGAAGTTTTCCTCGGCTTCTTCTTCGTTGTATCCTCCTTCCTCCTCGTATCCTTGGTCGATACTAGCGTCTATAAATAAGTATGAGGTACACAATCACCAAACAATACTTAACTATTTTCAATCATCACACAAAGGGGTACTATAGATGATCTAGTATCATCACTAACATTAAAAGATTAAAGCTTTTGTCTTATTTTTTTTATTTTTTTAGGAAAGTAATTTCTACTCATTGAAAAACTACTTAAGATTTAGTATTCTCCAAACCAAACATGGGATCATGTTGACACATGTCATCACCACATATTTCAGTACATGGAAATGTGATTTAAAGTGGTATCATCATTTAATAAGGTTTAACCTTTTTATTTTAAATAAATAAAGTGACAAGAAATGCCTATGTGGCATTCTTTTATTACTTGGACATTATTTCTGCAAGTAAACCCAAATGTTTTTATATATTCTGAAAGGTATGATAAAATGTGATTTTTGAGAGTTGGAATCAACTCAAAAGCTATTATGGTTGAAATTTGAAAAATGTTTGAATGCAGAAAAGCTTCTGACTTGATATTTTTACCAAGGTTGATCTACAGAACTAAATGATTTGAATCCAACGGGCTTGGATTAAGCATTTTAGTACCTTTCTAACAAAATTGGTTTCATGCAATTTGGTTCACTGAATCGAGATGGGTTGATTTTTGAAACTAGGTACATAACTGAGTTTGAATGAAAATAGAAAAATCTAAATTCAAACGGTTGGGCTGCACGGGGGATGCTAATGGGCCGGCCCAGTGTCACTCCACAGCGCGGGGCTCAGCTGACAAGGGGGTTCCACCCGTCAGTGGATCATAACACGCGAAGCGGTACGGGGTTGTGTGGGTCGTTGGATTAGAAGGGTGATCGACGACTGAGGGTCGTCGTCGATGATGAACATGTCACCGGCGAGCTCGAACCCTAGCAACTCAGTGGGGATTGTGGGAGGATCACCGGGGCTCAGGCGAGGGTCGGCGATGGGGGCGAACAACGAAGTCGACGACGGCGATTCTCCTGGCACCGGCAGCTCCTCTTGGGGCGGCTCCAATCGACGGCGCCTCTCCTCCTCTGCAGCGGCGAACTCCGGTGCAATTCTGGCCACCTGGTGCTCGCCTTGCTCCGGGGAAGGGTGTGGGATGTTTCTGAGAGAGAGGGGAACGAACTGGTGTGAAGAAATCGAGCGGGGGAGGCCTCTATTTATAGTGGCGAGAGGGGACCGACGGGCGCGAAATGAGCTCGTTGTGGTCGACAACACAGAGGGCTACTGGCATGGGCGACAGTAGGGGGCGGTGCTCTGCTCCCTGGCGAAGCTCAACGGCATGGTGGCGAGGCGTGGGGCGGTGCTGATTGGTCGAAACGCTTCGATGCTCTGAGCGGGTCCGACGGAGGTTTTGATGGCGCACAGCGCGTGTGGTCCGCGCGGCGGCGAACGGGCGTGTCTGCGGGGTTGCTGGGGTGGTGGTGATCATGCGTGCACGCGGCGAGGGCGGCGCGCGGTCTGTGGGCGTGTGTCGAGGGTGGCGCTCTGGCGCGCTCTCGGCATGCTCTCAGATAAGCTTGGCATGGCTTGGGCGTGTGGTCCAGGGGCTAGCCTTGCTCAAGCGCTGGACAGGGTGTGGCGGTGGACGGTGGCGTGCGTCCTAGACATGGTGTTTAGGCTTGGTGCTTGCTCTGGCTAGCTAGCCATGGTCGGCTGGCAAGGGTTCCTTCGGGTTGGCATGGCATGGTGCAATGGGTCGGGGCTAGGGGTGGTCAAGGCACTGGTTGGCACTGGGGGAGACAAGTGTGATCGATGGTGAACAATGATTAGCCAAATTACTGCTCAAAACAGTGAAGTTTGGCCAATTTAATTTTTTGTCTCCAAGTGTTTGATGAAATGGCCGCAAGAAATTTATTTTTGAACTTTGAAAAAATTTTGGTGGGTGTGCTAGGCATGTGTTGAGGATTCTGTGGGTGCTTGGGTTTTGAAAATTGAGCTTGTTTGATTGGTTTTTGAAATAGTGGGATCTTTCCATATGATATAGATTCAATTTTAAACTGTCATTTAAACTGAGCATTTGAATGTGTTTGGATGATCACAAAGTGGCCCTTGGTACTTTATTATGAGTACTATCAAGGGGTGCAAAGATCCATACATGTTTCTGTGGAGTTTTGAAAATTAGAGATAGCCAAAGTAGGCATGGGAGTTAATTTGGCCAAAGTGACCATTCACTTAATTTATTTATTTTGAGTTGTTTGTCTTTGGGAAAAGTTTGGGGATTGTTTAGATGATGTTTATTTCACCTAAGAATCATTTTACAAGCAAAGAAACACAGAACCATGGCAATTCAAAAGAATCTAAATTTTGAATACTCACACATATGAATGCTTTCATATTTTAACTTGGGAAAGTTTTTGTTAACCCTAATTTTGATGATTAGAGTTTGATGATCTAAGTTTAATATTTTTGGGATGTTATAGAAGGTAAATAAGGAGGTGTCTACCTTGGAGGAGCGAAATCCAAGCTCAGCAAGAAGTGCACTGAGATGCGCATACCACGCGCGCGGGGAGACCATAGAGGGATCACTGCAACTTGCACACATGGGAAGGATATAGAGCATCCTCAAAGCCAGGGGGCTTCTGCATATACACATCCTTAGTGATATAACCATGAAGGAACGCATTACTAATATCAACCTGCCGAAGAGTCCATCCTCGGGAGACATCGAGCGAGAGAACCAAGCGAAGTGTAGCCAGTTTAACGACAGGACTGAAAGTGTCACCATAGTCAATGCCGTGCTGCTGAGTGAAACCGCGAGAAACGAGATGGGCCTTATACTTGTCCACTGAACTATCAGGACGATGCTTGGTCTTGAACACCCACTTGCTACCAACAATATTGAGGAGGGCGAGGAATGAGAACCCGAGTCTTGGTGTGATGAAGAGCAGCAATCTCGTCAGACATAGCTGCACGCCAAGCAGTCTCGCGAAGAGCATCGTGGTGGGACACCAGTGTGGCAAGGAAGACTCGACGTCCGGGATTATAGCGCACTATACAATCGGTGAACTGCTTCTCTGATACCAAGTCAAAGTGTTTAGGGTTTTTGTGTGTGGGCAAAGCCTCACCACGTCTCTCTTTATATATTGGTCAACAGTTACAGTTGTACAAGATATACGTGTACAAATACACGATAGACTACTATATACACTAGACCTATCTAACAGATCGCACGCAGCAGACTAGGTACGCCACAAGACGTTGCGGGTGGCAGGCAGCAGCATGGCATGACACGGCACGGTCGAACAAGTCCCCGGCAGTCCACGTCTTTGAGACTCTTTCGCTTACAGAGGGTCCATTCGAGTTTTCTTTTCTTTCATTTAGGCCCCGCTTGGTTCCCCGTAGTTTAGACAGAAACTGCCGTAAATACTACCAACCAATTAAGGTCTCGCTAAAACCTGCCTTAGTAATATTCAGATGTGACCCGTAATTAAAACGATAAAACAAGCGTGGCCTTAGTGAGAAAATTGCAAAAAACTACGACAATTAGGACTAAGGTTTTAAAAAACTATGACAATTAGAGATAGCTGCAAATAACTATAGACACCAACTACAAAGAAGTATCAACTTTTTTTAATCGGTCAAACATGAGGAACAAAGTCATAAAAAATATAAATCCAATTTAAACATGATAAAAGGTAAAAAAATAAAATTAAAAGAAAAAACGTAAAAGAAATATACCAAAGAAAAAAACAGGAAAAATGATGAAAGAGAATAAAACAGACAGAAAATACGTAAAGAAACTTATGTCAGAAAAAAATAAAGAAAATAGACATGCATTGATATGTTAAAAAGAACCCGTCTCGTATGTCTCTTATAAGTACTCCTTCGTCCGTAAATAATATACTTCTAGCTTTTCACCAAGTCAAACTTTATCAAATTTGACCAACATAGCAACATATATTACATCAAATTAATATATTTTGAAACTAAATTTGGAAACATTTCTATTGGTACCAATTTAGTGTCATAAATATTGTTACATTTTGCTAAAAAGTTAGTCAAACTTTACTAACTTTGACTTAGGACAAAACTAGAAGTACACTTATTTGCGAATGCAGGAAGTATGCCGATACCTTTTTGAGTTGATGCGGGGATCGATAGTCAGACAACACCCAAAGCAACATGCTCTAAACAGGCCCAACCTACTACCGATTTTCTTTAGCGAAACCGTACTAGGAAATGCTCGCGCGCAACTCGGAAAGCGAACGGGGCGATCGATGAATGTCTGGACTGTCCACTGGGGGTCGAGCGTTGCCTATGGGCCCAATAAAAAAAAATCCTTTTATATGTATACTAGGCTTATAATTTTTGGGCCCCTAATTTTTTGGGCCCGAGCGGCTGCCCCGCCGGTCCCCCTCCCCAAGGACCGGCCCTGTCTGGCTGATATGGCATTTACATTTTGTAGTCCTACTATTTCTATTTTCACGCACATGAGCAGCGGCTGCCTGCTATGTAAATAGAAATAGAAGGACTATAAAATATAAATGCCACATCAGCCAGACCGTGTGATTAGACGAGCTAATTGACCGATTCAAAAAAGTTGATAGCCAGACACACCCACTCGCCACGCCATGCACACGCCGTCGCCGTCCGGCTGCAGGCAGCCGCTCGCTGCCCAGCTGCAGCTGCTCGCTCAGCTATCTAGCTGCGCTTGTGTGCGTGCGATGCTGCCTGTTGTGTGCTAGCTCAGCTATGCGTGCGTGTGTGTGCACTGTTGCTCGCAGCTCTGGACTTTAATGAGCTCTACCTCAACGGCCGCAAGTTCACCTGAATAAATGAGCAGGAACAGTCCATTTTGAAGAGGCTAGACAGGGTTTTCGCTATAGTGGACTAGGAGGCACGCTATCCCGACGCTTTCCTCTCGTCTTTGTCCTCGGGCCCGTTCGATCACTGCCCCTTGCTGTTATGCCTGGCTTCGGACCTTCAACGGGGACGTCGTTTCGAATTCCAATCTTTCTGGCCCAAATTCTACGGTTTCCTAGAGGTGGTATAGGAAGCGTGGAACTCTCAATAGTGGGAGCCAAACCCCTTCAAGAGACTCGATGCAAAATTACGAGTTGTGGCTAAGAGGCTATCCTTCTGGAGCTCCAAATTCATCACGAATGTCAAGCTACAGATCCTTTTAGCCACAGAGTTGATCCTCCGCTTTGATGTGGCCATGGAGAGTAGGCAGTTTTCACCCTAGGAGCGTGAACTACGGTTCCTCCTCAAGAAGAAGCTCCTGGGTCTAGCTTTCCTTGAAAGGACGCTAGCATGGCAAAGATCGAGGATTCTCTGTCTACGTGAGGGGGATGCATGCACGCGCTTCTTTCACACGCATGCCAGCCATCGGAGGCGTAAGAACTTCATTAGTCACCTCCTAGTAGATAACGTGCGGATCTTGGACCACGTGGAGAAGGCAGAAGCCATGGACACTTTTTTCGAGAACCTGCTCGGTGTGGCAGGAGACCGACCGTTCTCTCTAGACTTGGACTTCTTGGGGGTCCAATCAATGGACCTTCAACACATTGACGGAGCCTTCTCGGAGGAGGAGGTTATGGCGGCAATCAAAGACATGCCATTGGACAAGTGCCCTGGGCATGATGGTTTCTCTGCCCGCTTCTTCGTATCTTGCTAGAGCATCATCAAGGAGGATGTTATGGATGCCTTCCACTCACTCTCTAGGCTAGACAGTCGTGGATTTGGATCAGTGAACAGTGCTCTGATTACGCTCCTGCCCAAGAAACCGGGCGCCGAGGAAGTGCGGGATTTCCCACCGATCAACCTGATTCATGGGATCGCCAAGTGGGTGGCAAAGGTGACCACCAACTGAATAGCCCCGATCCTCCCACAATTGGTGGTGGTGCATCAAAGTTCTTTTGTGCATGGACGGTGCATGCACGACAACTTCATGATGGTGCAGGAGACGACCCGTAAGCTACACACCAGCAAGACTCCAGCTGTGCTTCTCAAGCTGGACATCACCAAAGCCTTTGATACTGTGGACTAGTCTTTCCTGCTGGAAGTGCTGAAGAAGCTAGGCTTCGGAGAGCGCCTCCTTGGGTGCATTTGCGCCCTACTCTCCACGGCCTCCACACGCGTCTTAGTAAACGGCTTCCCAGGGGATAAGGTGGCCTATAGGCGTGGACTACGGCAAGGAGACCCGCTCCCCCTGCAACTTTTTATCCTTATCATGGAGGTTTTCCATCTGATGGTCATGAAGGCAGAAGAACAGGGGTTGCTCACTCAACTTGCAGCCACAAGCCTCCAGCATCGTATCAATCTACGCAGATGATGTGGTCACTTTCCTGAGGCCATTAATGGTGGATTTCCAAGTGATCTCCGGGTCATCGAGGAGTTTGGGGAGGCGTTCGGCCTTCGTACCAACTTTGATAAATGATAGACAAACCTGATTATGTGCTTAGCCGAGGACAGATACCTAGTGGAATGGGAGCTACATTTCCCCATCACGCAGTTCCCCCTTCGTTACCTAGGGTTGCCGCTCTCCCTACGGAAACCATCAGTGGCGTAACTCCAGGCGCTGGTAGATATGGTGGCCACCAAGATGCCATCATGGAAAGCCTCCATGCTCAACAGAGGAGGGCAGCTCAAACTCGTCAAGACAACTTTATCCGCCATAACTATCTTCGCCATGATGTCCCTCGACATTCCCATTGAAATCATCACCGCCATCGATAAAATTCTTCACGGCTTTCTTTGGAAGGGGAGGAAGGATGTGCATGGTGGGAACTGCCTAGTGGCATGTGATAGGGTGTGCATGCCCAAGGAGTTGGCGGTCTTGGCATCCCCAACCTGCGCCTCATGAACATTGTGCTGCTGGCCATATGGTTGTGGTTGAAGCGTGTGGAGGTGGACAAGCCATGACACGACCTTGACATCTGTGTCCCAGAGCTCTCAAGGCGTCTCTTCGACGCGGCGACTACCTCGGTGCTAGGGGATGGAGCATCTACTTTCTTTCGGACAGACAAGTGGATAACATGTGGGTGGCTCTACGACGTCGCTCCAAGCCTCTTCGCAACGGTCCCACCAAACGTAACGTTCATACATCGTGTGCGCGAAGGTCTAGCTGGGGGCTGGCTGCATGATGTCCCCCAGACCTTAATGCAGTAGCCATTAGTGAGCTCCTCGAGGTGGCGGATCGAGTCGAGGAAATCACCCTGACAGAGGGGACATAGGATGTTTTCAAGTGGAACTGGGACCCGAGCAACTGCTACACAGCTTAATCCTGCTGCCAGGCTATTTTTGCTAGGAGGACTTCGATGGCCGGGGCTCTTCAGATCTGGTGATCCCGAGCCCCTGCCAGCTATAAAGTAACGCTTTGGTTAGCTGTGAGGAACAGATGCTGGACCGCCGACAGGCTGAGCCAGCGTGGTCTTCAACATCCAGCGGCCTGTCCCTTCTGTGACCAATGTCGAGAAACCATCGACCATCTTATCATGGGTTGCGTCCTAGCCCGCTAGATTTGGGTAGCCTGCCTGGGCTGGTGTAACAAGAGGCATTGGATGCCAGAGAATGACTCCAAGTTCGTTTCGTGGCTCCAAGATAGGCGAGGTGGCAAAGGCCACGAGTGCGACATCTGGACAAGGATCTTCTTGGTTTGTTGGACACTTTGGCGCCACCAGAACGACGTAGTCTTCTAAGGAGCCTCTCCTTCTTCCGGGGAGGTCATCCGGAAGATCGCCATGGAGGCAGACCTCTGGAGAGCTGCAGGGATTTTCCACGACTGTCTAGGAAAGGTAGACAAGTGGAGATACCGCGAGTAGTTGCTTAGGTTGTGTTTGCTGTCCCTAAGAAGGCGTGGAGTTGCATATTTGACACCTATGCCATGGTGCATTGTAAAACTTGGTCTCTTGGCCCTCCTTTTATAAAAATGATACGTCACCCAGGACGTATCCTTGAAAAAGCTAGCTGCGCGTGCGTGCACTCCGCGCGCTCGTTGGCCCATAGTTCGCCGCCGCTCACCGATTTCCATGCATGAGCTCGTAGCTCATCGTGCACCATTGCTCGTCGGCCCCATGTGTGAGCCCACAGCTCGTCGTCCTCATGCGTGAGCAGGCCGCTCGCTGGCCGCGATTCTTGGGCAGCTGCTCGCCATCCCGCGCACGCCACTCCAGCAAGCTCCGGCCGCCGCTCGCCGCCCGGCCTCTGCAGCTTGCCGCCAAGCGCTCGCTGGTCACCACCCCTCATAGCTCGTCACCGCTTCTCGCCTCCCCTCCCCTTCGCACCACCTACGACAGTGGCGCTCTATAGGTTGAGGATGACGGGGATGGCGGCGCCCTGCGTCTCGGGCCCTTTCTCCACGACACGCCCTGCAGGTTGAAGACGACAGGGATGGCGGCGCCTTGCAGGTTGAGGACGACGGAGATGGCGGCGCCCTGCAGACTGTAGGTTGAGGACGTCGGGAACGGTGGCGCCCTGCACCTCGAGACCCTTCCGCCACGATGGTGGCGCCTTACGCCTCGAGCCCCTTCCCCCACGACGGCGGCGACATGCCCCTTCGCTCCTTCCCCCATGACGGCGGCGCCCTGCGCTCTCCAGGCCGAGGACGACAGAGACAGCGGCGACCTTCCCCTACCCTCTCCATGGCCGGTGGCTCGAGGTTAGGAATAACCTCAATGCCATGGTCCACTTGGCATAGAGAGGAGGAAGGGAGGGGTATGACAAGTGCGTCCCATACACTTTTGCAAAAAGACCCAAACATATGTAATTTGTGTACCTTAGGATGTTACTCCATGCCACGTCGGCCTGACAGTGGGCCATCCCTGCTAGAAATGGTGTCAAACAAGTCTAACATGGCCATTACATAGATGTGGTAGTTCTTTGTAATTGGTAGCCCGAAAGTTCATAGTTTTTGGCAGCGATCCTTAATTATCGTAGTTTTTTGAAACCCTAGCCCCAATTTTCATAGTTTTCTGCAATTTTCTCTCACGTAATAGAAGTAGGATTTCATGCAGATTTAGAAACGAAGACCAACTAAACCGCGTCGACTTCATCATCAATATATACAACAAACATGTGTTGCTACCTGCTATACTAGTCACCATAATAATTAGACAAACATCACCAAAACCCTCGGCTATGGCACAGCGCCACGTTCTCACGACGTACCAGATCATGACGATAGCGTTGTTCCTGGAAAGCACAACCCCCTTTGTCGTCGCCGTCCTACGGGAAATCGTGAAGACGATCAAACTCCATCGGGGGCCTCGACGCCGATCTTGGCGAGCTGGTCTCGCCGGTGTTCAACCTCATCTTGAGGATCGACGAGCGCACCGGGCGCAGTGACGCGTGCATCGGCCACATGGCTGCCGTGGCCGTGGATTACCGTGGCGCCTTCATCGACCGGGGCCTAGTACCGGAGTTCTGTGTGGACGAAGCAACCGGCGCCGCCCAAGCTCCCGCCTTGGCGTGGGGCACCGACGTCAAGATCCCGGTGTTCCTGCGGGGCTAGCTCCAGGAGGAGCTTCAGCGTGGGAAGGCTTTGTTCAGCGTGTCGGTGCGGGTGCCGAACGACATGACCATTGGGAATGGACCATACGTCGTGTTCTTGAGTGTCAGACCAAGGTCTCCCAGGAGTCCGCTCCATGCACCAAGACATACATCTCCGCAAGAGACTGTGATGATACTTTCTACTACCACCAGTGGAGAACGGGGCTCTTACTTGTTCGTAAGGGGCTTTAGTCCCGGTTATCAAACCGGGACGGGGCAATCAGGACTAAAGTCTTCACCCTTTAGTCTTGGCTGGACTACGAACGGGGACAAATGGGGCTCCGTGTGGCCGCTGTCTGGCGTGAGGGGGGAGGGGCATCCGTCCCGGTTCGTAACACGAATTGGGATAGATCTGTCTCCTCCACTGCAGCAATTTGGCACTTTTCTATGCCACAACAGAGAATTCATTTTGGCCCATTTTTTTGCCGCGGCAACATTTTGACCACTTTGTGTGCCGCGGTAGATAATTCATTTTGTATTTTTCCATTTACTGTTTTCCTTTTTATTTTGCGTTTTGCACTCAGCAATGAAGGAACCAATATATTACACAACATCATCATGAATATAGAGATCTAAGTGTCGCACATATTACATTCGACACATGAGTTTCATGCATATATATATACAAATAATCTCTTCATATGGTCCCTATTGACTTATATCGAACTCCATATAGTATTCTCCTTTTGGTTTTAGGACCTCTTCATCTAAGAATCCCACCAATTTCTTCTGAATTGCTCGTACGCGATCTTTTAGTAGAAGACCGTCCCGTAGCCGTTCGATCTAATTTAAAGGAGTCAACATATATAAATGAAACTAAGCACAATTGATGGTAATAAAAAACTATGAAAATTGTTTATGTACCTGAAGTTGTTCTAAATTTCTACCCTTCTTACAACACGTCTGACGAATGAACTCGCAAATATAGTATCCACATAAATTATTCCCGAATCCCTGCGTCAGGCACTTTACGAGAAAAAATTTCAATCAAAATAATAATCAAGCATGATAATGGTATCGAAACTAGAATCAAAGAGATATGCGAATCTGCTCCCCAAAAGGATTCATGCCATCCGTACTTAGACCAAACCATCAGTTTTTTGCGTCACTTGTAGAGTCCGGGAAGTCTCTCTCGATTTTTCTCCACTGTGACCCATCAGCGGGGTATCTCAACTTTCCGTCTTTCTTACGGTCTTCTTTGTGCCATCGCAACAACCTGGCATGCTCTTTGTTTCTGAACATGCGTTTCAACCGTGATATTATAGGAGCATACCACATAACCTTATCAGGAACCCTCATCCGAGGGGGGGGGGGGGGGGGGCTCGCCCTCAACATCACCAGGGCCATCTCGTCTGAGATTATACCGCAATACAGTGTATACCAGGCATTTATCTAAATACTCATACTCCTCACAGCGGTAGAGGATGCAGTCATTAATGCATGCATATATCTTCTGCACATCTAATCCTAGAGGACATAGAGTCTTCTTTGCTTCGTATGTACTCTCGAGAAATTTATTATGCTTTGGAAGCTTCGGTTTCATTATTTTCAGCAACTTTTCAAATGCGGAGTCAGCTAGACCACACTCTAACTTCCATCGTAGCAATTCTAGTGTGGTACCGAGCTTTGTGCTGCCATATTTGCAATTTGGGTACAACAATTTTTTGTGATCTTCTAACATGTCCTTCAACTTCAAATTCTCCTTTTCTGTTTCGTAGTCTCACTTTGCATCAGAAATGACCCGACCAAGATCATCAGCAGGCTCATCTTATGCCCATTCTTCACCTCCTTCCTTTTCATTTTCTTCTATTGCAGTATCACCGTATTCAGTGAACATAGGATAGTTTTTATCATCATCCTCTTCTTCATTGTCTTCCATCATAACCCCTCTTTCTCTGTGTTTGGTCCAGCAATTATAGCTGGGCATGAAACCTTTCCGAACCAGGTGGTCGCGAATGATTTTTGAGGAAGAGTACTCCTTGTCGTTTCGATGTTGAACACATGGACAACGCATAAAACCATTCTCTTTGTTTGCCATAGCCACATCGATAAATTTATCCACGCCCTTAATGTACTCGATTTCACATCGGTCACCATACATCCATTCCTGTCTGTTCATCTGCATCATATAATTAAGTTTATCAAAAACCACTACAGAACATCATAAATAGTGAAATGACCACTTCACATTGACACATGCATTGTATCAATGACAGATGAAAAGATAAGGTTGTTAACCTCGATCGAGGAGAAAAGAAAGAGGAGAAAGCTCAAGTGTGGCTCGGTCACCTCATATCATTTTTGTTTTGTGAGAAATTAAGCGACACCATTCACTCAAACATTTCATCGAACACCTTGCGTGTATAGAAAAAAATTAGCACACACATCTCACACCTTTCACCAAGAAAAAACAAGGGAGTGAGGGAGAGGGCTGGATGCGCATTTATAGGCAAGGACTATTCGTCCCGGTTTATGACACAAACCGGGACTAAAGGTATGCAGCAGGACACGTGGCCTTCCGCATATCTTTAGTCCCCGTTTGTGTTATAAACCGAAACGAATGCCCCTTACAAACCGGGACCAATGCCCCCGGCTCCCGAACGACGCTCCGGCCGCTCGAACCGGAACGAATGCAAGCATTATTTCCAGTTTGTGGTGCGACCGGGACAAATGCTCCGTGCGCGAGAGAAGGAAAGGCCGATTTTCTACAAGTGTACCGCTTTCCTATCTAGCTGATTGTGCTAAAGTGCTTCTCCTTCCCTAGAAAAAGTGCTTCTCCTTGTTTATCTCCTTTTCTTATACGCACGCTTTAGAATTTATTTTTCCTCTTAGATCAGACTAGCACACATGCTCGTACGTTGCGGCGATAAATAAAATAGTTATGTCATCGAGTCGTATAGTATAAAAGTTTAAAAATCATTACTCCCTCCGTCCACTCATGTAAGATTTTTTAGCTTTTTTGAAAATGCATGTATGTAGATATATTTTTTATTTAAGTTCATCCAATTTAGTGTGAATCTAGTCTATTTTGTAATCTTACATTAGTGAACGAAGATAGTATTAGTCTATGCCATATATTTATTTATATTTATTTATACTGAGGTGGGAAGAGAACAGAAGCTGGCTGTACGGGCTTGGATTTAGGGAGTGTGTAAGCTATGTGATGATAGAAGGTGGCATTTTTTATAATTAATTATTGTTTATTTAAGTTATATGGTCCATCCCAAATATTTTAGATAAGCCGGTTTCAAAATTTTGTGAGGCTTATAAATTAGTTTAGCCAACATTTTATCGTCGATGAGATAGATGTACACTACTCCACCTATTGCCTCCCCCATCCACTAGTTGCTCCAAAAAACAACAATGCCCGCATGAGGAAAACCGGCATTGGAAGCATATCCATCATCCCATATTTAGATTTGGGGTTCCCTCGAGAAGCACAAGTAACTAGATAATGACTATAATAATATAAAAACCTTCAACAAGGTAGCGACGCATAGACGCCCCCATCGCTCGCAATGAGTAGAGACGGAGCTTGGTTTTCATCAACAGTGGTCCCTCCCAGCTCGCCTCCAAGGCTAGATGTGGGATCAAGAGATCTGCCACAACCATCCAGGATGACCACCTTCGATGCAGGAGGCCCCCACTACCATGCATGGGTCTGTTTTTATAAACGCGACAAGCAAATAACAAAGAACAAAAAATAAACCTAAGTAGAGGACACAAGATTTTAACCTGGAAAAACTCTTCAACAAAGAGAGAGAAAATCATGGGCACTAGCCAGCCAAACTTCACTATATGAGAAGTATTTACACGACACTAGGAATTTCACGGATGCAATTCACAGTCGGCGGATTATAAGAGGTATATATAATGGTGAAAAGGTCTTCAAATATCCGTACTGCGAGAACAGGCCGAATCGTAGCAGAGTGAGAAGTTAGCCTCCTTAATGAATTTGGATCATACTTCAATATCGTTCCCACAGGCTTCCTCGTTCTACGGATCTGACCCAAGAACACCTCTGTGTTCCGTCATCGGAGTCGTCAAATTGCGGTAGGGCAGTAGTGTGTAGATCTCATTTTTTAAAACAAAGAAGCCCTAGCCTCTGCATCAATTGATGTATGAAAATCTTTATTATTTTATTATGAAAAATATCTTACAGATTATTAGAGCTCAAGGATCACTCGAAGTCTCAACATTAATTAGCCAGAAAAAGACTAAAAACTAGTGGCGCAATAGCATCTTCATGTTAATCGCCGTTCAGACCGCCAACCTCACCGGATGTAAAATTCCTGTGCTACCATTGCCAAACGGTTACACTCAATATCCATGGGCTGATTCTCCTTCGCCAGCTGAAAAAGGAACACATATGGATCCAATGTGCGGCCGGAGGAATAACCTGTAGAAATGATGGAAAACATTTTTTGTCAAAGATGAAATTATTGCGCACATATAGATAAACAAGATCACATATAGATCTCGGTTAACTTGGATCCTCTTAGGGGATGCCAACACAAAGCTTTTCCATGCCAGGGCAAACAGACAAAGAAGGAAGGTTCACATCTAGTCCCTGTCAACGGACTCGGGCATGACTTTCACTAAAGAGGACAAGGAGGAGGCGCTCCTACATCACTTCTAGAGCATCCTTGGCAGGAAGGCCCCCCGGCTGCTAAGCCTAGATTGGGAGGCCCTGGAATATGCCCCGCACGATCTATTGGACCTGGATTCATCTTTTGAGGAGCAAGAAATTAAAGAGGCCGTCTTCTCGCTCCCTTCGGTCAAAGCTTCGGGCCCTGATGGCTTCATTGGTGCCTTCTTCAAGAGCTGTTGGGACATCATCAAGGACGACATGGTGGCGGCCATCTCACACATGGATGGTCTGCAAGGGGCTTGTGAAAATTTGATTAACTCTTCAAACCTAATCCTAATCCCTAAGAATGACGATGCATCGACTGCTAGATACTATAGGCCTGTTAGCCTTATTCATAGCTTGTCCAAGATCTTATCCAAGCTACTTGAAAATCGGCTGTCGCCTATCTTGCCCGAGACATCTCCAAGTGCCAAAGTGCTTTCGTCAAGAAAAGGAGCATCCACGACAATTTACTCCAGGTGCAAAACCTCATCAAAGAGCTTCACGCCTCCAAGACTCTGAGCCTTTTCCTGAAACTTGACATATCCAAAGCTTTTGACTCAGTTGGCTGGGCATATCTTCTCGAGGTAATGATGGCCCTCGGCTTCGGACAACCCTGGCATGACTGGGTTTGCCTCTCCTTGGCCTCGACAACTTCTAGGGTGCTCCTAAACGACGATCCTAGAAAGCCGTTATATCACGCCAAGGGGCTGAGACAGGGAGTCCCGCTCTCCTCAATGCTTTTCATCCTTTCTATCGATCCCATGTAGTGCATCCTTTCCCTCGCCACTAGCCGCGGAATCATCAGTATGATCAGAACTCGAACGACACGTTGCAGAATATCACTCTATGTTGATGATGCCGGAATTTTCGTGAACCCAACTAAAGAGGAGTTGCAACCCATCTCCACCATTCTCGACTGTTTTGGGAAAGCCAGTGGTCTAGTAACAAAAACTGAAATCCCTGGCCAGGTGTGCGGACATTGACATCTCGGATGTTCTGGTAGCCTTCCCCGCGAAGATTGCTATGTTTCTTGGAAAATACCTGGGCCTACCTCTCCACTTCAGACGCCTTCGGAGGGTGGAATTGCAGCAGCTCATTGACAAGATCGTCGGGAAACTGCCAGGTTCGATGGGGAAGAATCTAGCCCGGCCTGGCAGGGTCGCCCTCGCAAAGTATATGCTCACGGAGATCGTTTTCTACCATGCCTCTGTCATCCCACTTTCAAAGTGGGTCGCGCCAAGATCCCCCGCATGGCTAGGAATTTCGTCTAGGCCGGAGATGAGGGGGAGAATGCGGCTAAAGGGAAAGCTCTAGTGAGCTGGACAACACTCTCCATACCAAAATATTTAGGTGGACCGGGGATTCCTGACCTCCATAAGACCGTTCATGCCCTTAGACAACGATGGCCTTGGCTCCAATGGACGGACCCACATCGCACTTGGGTGGGCTCCAAGAGGCCATGTAATGACGCTAACATGGCCGTCTTCCATGCCTCCACCAAGATCACTATTGCATACGGTGAGACAACTTCTTTCTAGAATGAAAACTGGTCTCCTCAGGGCCCCATCCGTATCTTTGCCCCAGATCTTTTCGAAATTTCCATGAGGAAAAATCAGAGTGTGGCTAAAGAGCTATCCAACAACAAATGGATACGATCAATCGCCCAGTTGAGCACACCTACACAACTATCTCAATACCTCCTGGCCTAGGACATGGTGGAAAGCACACATCCAGTGCATGGACAAGCCGATGCCATTGCCTGGACTCTGACTCCGGATGGAACCTATAGTGCCAGCTCAGCCTACCATGCACAATTTCATGGCAGCCACCCCAAATTCACTTCCAAGAAAATTTGGACTGCCCACACCGAGCCAAAGTGCAAGTTTTTGTCTGGCTTTCCATGCACAACAAGCTACTGACGGCTCACAATCTTGCCACAAGGGGATGGACGCATGACCCCATCTGTGCACTTTGTCTCGGAGCCCCCGAGAGGGCTGGCCACTTATGAAAATATTGTCCCTTCACGTCAGCATTATGGAACCAAAATCAACTCTAGAATGAAGCCAAAAATGGACCACCGGGGAGTGGGTTCCCCTCCATATCGGATTTGTGGGATAACCTCATTGCTAGAAGGCCCACAAACCAGCAAAGGAGAATCAACAGCCGACTGATTTACGTCCTATGGAACGCTTAGAAGAAAAGAAATAGAAGAATTTTCACTAATCAATGCCTTACCTTTGTGGTGGTTGTCGAGGTTGCTAGGGACGACATGATCCAATGTGCGTGCGCTTTCACGGCCTTTGGGACTGCTATTCCGGTAGAGCTAGACTAGGTTTTTCCTTTTTTGTGTGTCGTGGACGGTGTTTTTCATCATGTTAACACTGTATTCAAAATATGCCTGACATGTACTGATCATTTGGTTTTCCCTTCTTCCTAATTTAAAGGCAGAGCTCCTGCCGGTTGCTCAATAAAACTTATTGCGAATATTCCATATGGATCATAATAAGATCGCACTCAGCAATTCTGATTGTTGGGTTCACATCATAGAAAACAAAAAATTCTACGATGAGAATTACTAAGCACTACGATCCATCTATCTAGATACGATCAACAGGTGGATATACATCCATATAATATATACCCTTGAAGAACAACAAAGCTTTATGTGGTTGGACTCGTGGATAATGTAGTCATTCGCTTGCTGATCTCAAGATCGAGTAGAAGCCCGACAACATCGCAACTTAGCGAAGCATCCGTGATTGCACATACGTTTGGTCCTCTGACAACCTCTGCGACCTCACTCCACCAATGCAGCGGAAGTAGAAAATCCTCGCTCCAGAAAAAGCCACCGGGAACATGTATCTCGCTAAGCCGAGACCATGGGGAAATAATACTAGAGGGGGAGAGAGATCCTTCACGAGTAGGTGTGAGTGAGATGTGAGAGGAGGGGTGCCTTTTATAGGAGGAGGGGGGCATCCCCTTGCCATGGACGGCGGCCAAGGTGGGTGCCCCCACCTCTTCCTTCATTCATGTGGGTGGAGCTCCCACTCACACAAATGCCCTTCCATTTCCTCCACTCAAAATCCCACTAAAAAACCATTAATTTTCCACCAAATTTAATATAATCTCTCATTTAATAAAATTCCTTTTATTTATTTATTCATAATTTTGTTAATTACATTAATTCACAAACATTCACATAAAACCCTTACAACATTTCAATTTCACATGCAGAAATGATTTCGGCAATTTCACCCGAAACAATTCCGGTGTCTATTGAAATAATTCCAGCGCTATGATATTCTTTTCCTGGCATCTCATTTGCTCCAAATGGTGTCGGTATCCCTTAAGTGTGTCACCCTATGGTTCGTGAATAATGCAGACATGATCGAGAACCCTCTCCATTTAATAATCAGCAGCGGGACCTAGAGATCTGTACTGGCTCCCACACATTCAACGGTGACTTCTTGTGATCGTGTGAACCTTTAACAATGTAACTAAATTCTTTTGTCTCGTGATATTTTACATGTCCAAGATTCGATCATCGGTATCATCATACCTAGTTTGATCTCGTTACCGACATGTACTCTTTTCTCGTTCCCGTGATATAACATTCTAGTGATCTCCATGACTTGCTTGCAAGCTATATCAATGTGATATCACCGAGAGGGCCCAGAGTAAATCTCTTTGTCATTTGGATGGAAAAATCCCACTCTTGATCCATGAGCCTCTACATAACATTATCGGAGTATCTGAATCCATCTTTATAGTCACACTGTTACGGTGTAACATTTGATGTTATTAAGCTACTTTTCCTATGTTAGTGATTGACATGATCTCATGGTATAAGGACTAAGGTTACTTGTAATCATGTTATAGAAATTTAAACATAATTACTTTTGATCGTATTACTATACTTCGGATGAATGTTCATCACATCATTCCACCAATATTGTGACCTTGTTATTAACAACATCCAATGTCCATGATCAAGAAACCTTGATCATCTTATTAATCAATGAGCTAGTTTATATGAGAGGCATAACTAGGAACACTTTATTTGTTTATAAAATACACATGTATTAATATTTCCTTTTAATACAATTATAGCATGTAAAATAAACATCTATCATATACTTGGAATACGATAATAACAACTTTATTATTGCCTCTTGGGCATATTCCCTTCAGTCTCCCAGTTGCACTAGAGACAATAATATAGTTTAAATTGTGATAAATCTAACACCCATGGAGTTTTGGTGTTAATCATGTTTTGCTCTAGGGAGATTTTTAGTCAACAGATCTTCCACATTTAGATCCGTGTGTACTTTACAAATCTTTATATCTCCAACCTTGACATGCTCGCAGATGGAGTGAAACCGGCGCTTGATATTCTTGGAATTCTTGTGAGACCTTGGTTCCTTGGCGTTGTCTATGGATCAATTATTGTCACAATAGATCACCATTGGGTCTAATGCACTAGGAACCACACCCAGTTCTGTTATGAACTCCTTCATCCAAACTGCTTCTGCGCTGCTTCTAAAGCAACAACATATTCTGCCTCCATTGTTGATCCCGCCACCATGGGTTATTTGGAGCTCGTCCAACTAAATGCTGCTCCATTCATGAGAAACAATACCCGTATTGAGACTTAGAGTAACCCGGATCGATGTTGAAGCTAGCGTCGACATAACACTTAGCGATGATCTCTTCTTCACCTCCGTACACGAGAAACATATCCTTAGTACTTCTTAAGTACTTAAGGATATTCTTGACCACTATCCAATGTTATGAACCTGGATCAGATTGGTACCTACTAGTCAAACTAATAGCATGCGCCACATCCGGTCTTGTACATAGCATGGCATACATTATAGATCCTATGGCTGAGGCATAGGGGATCTTATCCATTATCTCTCTTTCTTCCGCCATAGCTAGACTTTGAGTCTTACACAACGTCTTACCTTGTAACATAGGTAAGAACCCTTTCTTACTTCCATCCATTTTAAACTTCTTTAAAATCTTATCAAGGTATGTACTTTGTGATAGCCCAATTAGACATCTCGATCTATCTCTATAGATCTTGATGCCCAATATGTATGATGCTTCACCAAGGCCCTTCATCGAAAATTTGCTCTTTAGATAATTTTTATCCTCATTTAAAAGATCTATATCATTTCCAATCTATAATATGTCATCCACATATAATATTAGAAATGCCATAGAGCGTCCACTCACTTTCTTGTAAATACAAGCTTCTTCGTAAGTTTGGACAAATCCAAACCCTTTGATCACTTCATCAAAGCGAAGATTCCAACTCCTGGATGCTTGCTTCAGTCCATAGATGGATTGCTGAAGTTTGCATACCTTGCTAGCATGCTTAGGATTGACAAAACCCTCTGGTTGTACCAGATACAACTCTTCTTCAATATTACCATCGAGGAACGTAGTTTTCACATCCATCTGCCAAATTTCAAAAAAAATGCAGCAATTGTGATACATCCATTTTGCATCACTATTCTATATCATAATTTACTACTATGCATTGATATATTTCATATTAATAGGTGTTACTTACGTTGTTTCATCTATTTTTGCATGTTGGATGATTCTTCGAGGATGAACTGCCGGAGTGAGGATTCTGATGGAAAAAGCGGTGTTTGGGTGAAATTTTCGCGAAGATCATAAAATACCAGAAAATACACGGAAAATTATATTTTTCCAGAAGACAAAGGAAGCCAGAAGGGGAGGCTAAGATGGGCCATAGGGGGCCCACACCCCCCTACGCGGGCCACCCTGGGCCGCGCCACCAGGGAGTGTGGCCACCCTGGCCCACCTCCTGCTCCGCCCTTTCACCTATATCTTCTCCTCGAAACCCTAATACACGGGGAGCGACCACAGAAAGATTTCGCCGCCTCTGTGGGGCGGAAACTACAAAGAGAGAAAGAGCTCTCCAGCAGACAGATTTCTGCCGGGGAAATTCCTTCCTGGAGAGGGGAGATCGTCGCCACCAACACCGTCATCAAGCTAGACTTCATCGGGATCATCATCATCATCCTCACCACCATCTCCACCATCACCATCATCACCACTCCATCCCGCTGTAACAATTGTGTTGAATCTTGCATAGTTCTTAGGGGAAACTTTCCTAGTGTTGATTACTTTTGTAGTTGATGCTTGTGAGTGGAACCATTGAATTATTGTTTATGTTCAGATTGTTATTCATCATCATATCATCTCTGATATTGATCCATATGATGTCTCGTGAGTAGTTCGTTTAGTTCTTGAGGACATGGAGAAGTCATGTTGTTAGTAGTGGAATTGTGTTGAGGTATTATTCAATAGTTTGACATTTAAGTTGTGGTGCTATTCTTCTAGTGGTGTCATGTGAACGTTGACTACATGATACTTCACCATTTATGGGCCTAGGGGAATGCATTGTGTATTTGGCTACTAATCATGGGGTTGCCGGAGTGACAGAAACCTGAACCCCCATTAGGAAACCTTTGCACAAGGGAGTGTAGGATCTCAGAGTTTAAGGCTGTGGTTAGGTTTTTTCTTAATTACTTTCTTGTAGTTGCGGATGCTTGCAAGGGGTTTAATCACAAGTATGTATTAGTCCTAGTAAGGTCGGTACATTAGCACATGTTCACCCACACAACATTTATCAAATCAAAGAAGATTAATCAACTATATGAAGCGAAAGCACTTGACAGTATTCCCATGTGTCCTCGAGAACGTTTGGTCCTCATAAGTATTACAACCGGCTTGTACTTTGCTAATAAAGGATTGGGCCACTTGCTGCAATTATTTGTTGTCTTTATTTAATTGCACTTTATTTCCTTGCATTATAAAAAAACCCTTAAAATCTGTTTGCTAAGTATTTAAAGAGAATTCTTGATCCACACCACTAATCAACACCTTCTGCTCCTCGTTGGGATCGACACTCCTATTTATCGAAAGTACTGCGATACACCCCCTATACTTGTGGGTCATCAAGACTATTTTCTGGCGTTGTTGCCGGAGAGTGAAGCGCTATTGAAGAGTGGAACTGGTAGAGGAAACTTTTACTGTGAGTATTGATTTTTATTTCTGTTTGCTACTTAGTTTACAATATGGATAACCCACTTGGTTTCCTATTTGGGAAATCTACTATCACTGCTAAGGTAGTAGATGAACCACCACCTGCTGAGATAGATCCTTTTAAGATACCTACAAGAATTGTTGATCGTGTTATGGATAATTATTATTTTGGGGATGGAACTGTCCATCCTGGTGATCACTTGCTTTTTATCCATGAATTATGCGGGTTATTTAAGTGTGTAGGTATCACAACGGAGCAATTTAAGAAGAAGTTACTCTCTATATCATTGAAAGGAAGAGCTGAAGAATGGTATAAGCTGCTGAAGAATGGACAATCTATGGAATGGGAGGAAATTGTACCTATCTTTTGTTCTAAATTTTATCCTCCCAGTGAGATTCATAAGGATAAGAATCAAATATATAACTTTTGGCCTTGTGATGGAGAGAGTACGGCCCAAGCTTGGGAGGGATTGAAGTTACTAATGCTTAAATGTCCTATTCATGAGCTCCCTAATAATATTATTATCAATAACTTTTATGCAAGGCTTCCTCTTCATGATAAATATTTATTAGATGCTTCTTGTGCTCGATCATTCACACGTATGAAGGAGAAGCTAAATGGGATCTTCTAGACCGTATTCAAGAAAACACTGAAGCATGGGAGAATGACAAAGGAAGAAAGTCAGGTATAAATTATGATTATGAATGCATTAAATCTTGTATGGGAACTAATGACTTTCATGATATTAGTACTGAATATGGTCTTGATTCTCAAAGTATTGCCAATTGTTTTAACGCCTTTTCCTCTTATATATAAATTCCCAAAAAGAAGTGGAACAAGTACCATGCACCTTATAAAGATATTGTTAATCATGTTCCTGTTAGAACCACTGAAGTTTGTATTGATCATATTTTGCCTGAACCTTATATTGAGAAAATAACTTTTCCTGCTAAGGTAAAGGAACATCCTATTATAGCTAATGTGGTTAGCAAAAGTACAAAAAAAATTGTTGAACCTGATAAACAAATAAATATTGAACCTGTAGTAGCCATTGTGAAAGACCTTGCCACTAAAAATGTAGAAGATGGGCACATTATCTTTTGTGAAGATGCTTCCAATATTGTCTCTCATCCTAGTAAAGTGTAACATCCCAAAAATATTAATCAAGGTTATCAATTACAATCACCCAAATTTAGGGTTAACAAAAACTTTTGTTAATTAAATCCATATGAATGCATGTGTGTATGTGATGAATGCATGAATGCTTGAATGGACTTGTTTGATTGTTGTGAATAGCAAGGATTGGTTTAAAGATGAAAACAACATCATCTAAATCATTTCCAAGCAGAATCAAATCAATAGAAATTCAAAAAACAAACAAAATAAGCAAATGGTCATTTTTGCCAATCTTGCTCACTAGACCACTTTGAGTGTTTCTAGTCCAAGATTTCAAACAGAAACAAATCCATTTATTTTCACCCCTTGCTAGACCAAGTGAAAGTGAACCCAAGCCCACCTTGCATACCCCCAGAAACATTTGGCAACCCTATTCAAATAACAATTCAAAATTGAATCTAGTTCATATGGGAAGATCACCATTTCTCAAACCTAACCTAACCAGTGCACCTTGACAAATCCAACCAACCAGAGACTACCTAGTATGTGACCATTGCACCCACCAAGTTTAAAACAAAAATTTGAATTCGAATTTCTTTTGGCCATTTCATCAAACACTTGGAGATAGAAAATCAATTTGGCCAAACTTCACTGTTTTAAGCAGTGATCACCCCAACCATTGTTCACCATTGATCATCCATGTCTCCCCTAGTGCCAACCACTGCCTTGAACCCACCTAGACCCTACACAATGCGCCATGCCGTGCCAACCCGGGAGCACCCTTGCCAGCCGACCATGGCTAGCTAGCCAGAGAAAGCGCCGTGCCTAGCCACCGTGTCCAGGAAGCACGCCACCATCCACCGCCACCCTTTGTCCAGCCCTCGACCACTACCAGGCACTAGACCACAGAGAACGCTCAAGGCCATTTCTCTGCGACCATGCCGAGACGGCGCCAGAGAGCCCTGCTCGACACGCTCGCACAGACCATGCCCCATCTTTGTTGCCCGTGTACGTGATCACCACCATCCCAGGAATCTCCTAGACAACCCCGTTAGCCGCCGCGCGACCCGTAGCCATTGTGCGCCATCAAAATAGTTGTCGGTGTCTCTCAGAGCGTCGACGCGTTCCGACCAAACCGCACTGCCCCTTGCCGCGCCATTACTTCCTTGAGCATCGCCAGGAGACCGCGCACCATCCCCTACCTTTAGCCATGTCGTTAGCTCACTGTAACGCAGACCCCAACGAGCTCCGCCCGCACCCTTCGGTTCCCTCGTCGCAGTATAAATAGAGGCCTTCCCCGTTTGATTTCTTCACAACATTCCACTCCCCACCTCTCACTGATCGTGCCCACTTCTTCCCGGAGCAAGGCGAGCGCAGCATCGCCAGAATTTCGCTGGAGCTTGACGCTGCTGGAGGAGAAGGGCGTCATCGATTGGAGCCACCCCAGGAGAAGCCGCCAGTACCAGGAGAACCGTCGTCATCGACTTCGCCGTTTGCCCCCATCGTCGACCATCGCCTGAGCCCTGGTGAGCCACCACAGAACCCCACTGGCCGTGCTAGGGTTCGATCCCATCGAGTTATATTCAGACAAGGACAACGACCCTTAGCCGTTGATCTTGCATCTAATCCTACGGTAGTAATCGCCCCGTACCCCTTCGCACCCCCTGTCCCACTGACATGTGGGGACAACCACTTAACTAGCCCCCGCGCGCGTTGTGCGTAGTGGGCCGGCCCAATTAGCTTTCGCGCGTGACCCAGTAGTTTGAAATTTGATTTATCTAATTAGTTTCATACTTAGTTCTCACAGTAGATTCAAAATTCATTTCACGGAGATTCACTGAAACAAATTGCATGAAACCAATTTTGTTAGAAAGGTATGGAAATTCTTCATCCAGCCCATTGGATTCAAACCATTTGGAATTATAGATCACCTATGGTAAAAATAACAAGGCCGAGACTTTTCTGCATTCAAACATTTTTCAAAATTCAACCATAAAACCTTTTGAGTTGATTCCAACTCTCAAAAATCACATTTTGATAGGACCTTTCTAAATATATAAAAATATCTAGGTTTAATTGCAGTAAATATGGACAAGTAATAAAAGAATGCCCCATAGGCATTTCTAGTCACTTTATTTAATTAACATAAAAAGGTTAAACCTTATTAAATTATGACACCACTTTAAATCACATTTCTAAGTACCGAAATATGTGGTGATGACATGTGTCAACATGATCCCATATTTTAATTGGAAAATATTAAATCTTAAGTAGTTTTTCAATGAGTAGAAATTACTTTTCTAAAATGAAATAAATAAAACTATTGCCTTAATTCTTGTGATGATTGTGATGATGCTAGATCATCTAGTGTAGACCCTTGTGTGCCAAATAGAAGTAGTTAAGTATTGTTTGGTGATTGTGTACTTCGTATTTATTTATAGATGCTAGTACCGACCAAGGATACGAAGAGGAAGGAGACTACTACGAGGAAGAAGTAGAGGATAACTTCAACCACTACACTACACAAGGCAAGCCATCTTAGCAAGCTTCACAAAACAAGTTAACTTTGCAAGATAACACTTGCATGATAACTATGAAAACTAGATGCCTTAGGCACATGTGATTATACCCCCTTTGATCACACCAAATCCCAGTTTTACTTGCAAGCTTTATTAAGTTATTTCTTTATCAAAATTCTTTGTTTACCTTTAGAAAGTGCTTGTGAAGTTTTGGAAAAGATTTAAAGGTAGCATAAAGAGCATAAAACTTGGCCTAAGTTAGGTAGATCTTGATGACATCCTGAGGCATGAGATTATATTTAGATAAGTCACACTTGATTATCACCCCTCACTAGTGTTTACCCCCAACTTTAGTTGCTAGTGCTAAGCATAAACTTGATCACTTTAGATGGGAATACTTGGTAAAAATGGTTATGATAACCTTAGAATGATGAGTCATTCTAATGAAATGTTTTGACATGTGTTAGTGAACACAAGGTGACTTTGATGATGAAAATGTTGAGGCATGAGCCTTAGCCCTTTTATAAAACTGATGGTTGTCTGGATGTGATACCATTCCAATTTTACCGTACAACCACAATACCCGAATTTGGGTAGGGCTTTACTAGAAGTTTATATACCTTAGTATGGGTTCCCTTGCGATCGAGGTTTGAGCTGAGGCTACCTCGTGATGATTGTCCACCTGTGCAGTTCCCAAGATGACAGATGGTCATGGTTGGGAGGCCAAACTCATAGGAGAAGTGCCTATACTAGGGCGTGTAATTGAAAGGTTAGGATTGATTATCCGCATACTGAGTATGGTGAATTCAGGATTGTTCCTGACGGATGTATCGAATATTGTGGTGAAAGTGTACCACCTCTCCAGAGTGTCAAACTATTCGAATAGTCACGTCCGCGATTATGGACAGTTGGAGTGGCCATACTGTTCCGTCGTTAGATGTTTTAAAAATGACTTGTGAAATGATTCATGACTTTGACTTGACGACAACAGGGTTGTGAAAGTGAAAACTAAGTTCCCACTTAGGTGTTATAAAACCTTAAACTAGTTTTATTTTCTTCTAAACTCAGTTAGAGATAAACCTGGCTTTTTGCAAAACAACCTAGAGCTTAGTACTCCTACTTGAACCACTTTACTTGTTAGTGATAGTTTGCGAGTACTTAAAGAGTACTCATGGCTTTGTTCCTGGCTATTCCCGTGGCCAGACTATGAAGAGGACTATCGGCATGATGGACCACGGGAAGGTTATGACAACTAGGACCATCTCCCATCGTCAGCATTGCCTATGACCATGAAGATGGAGCTTCGCCCATGCTACCGTTATTATATTATTCCGCTGCGTTGATTGTATTAAGAATGGATTATGAGATCCTTTATTTTTAAGACCTTTATTATGGTTTGTAATGGATGATGAACTATGGTACCAATCTGTTATGTCTCGCAAAAATGGTAATCCTGGGATTGCGATGTGTGGCATAACAGGCATCTGGGATTAAAAATCCGGGTATTCACAAGTTGGTATCAGATCCATCCTAACCATAGGAGAGCCTAGTTTAGAATGGACGCTTGAATCAAAAACTTAGTTTCAAAACAAAAGAAGTTAGTACGTACGAAAACCTATTCTCATTCTTACCACCTAGATTCTTTCATGAAAATTCATGATCCTCAAAAAATTCTTGCAAACTTACATAAAATCTGACACACTTTATCACTCTACTAACTTACTCATCCTACATTCTTATAGATGGACGTGAAGTATAGAAAGTTCTATCAGTTGGGAAATAGAGGCGATCTCATCTTTGAGCATGATTTGGACCAACTTTCGGAACTTCTGGAGCACCCGCATCCCGAGTTCTTTAGAGCTCAGCTCAACGATCAGGAAGGAGGAGAATTGCAATGGCTAATTGTTGAAAGTCTCCGAGGGAAGATTGAAGCCCCCACCTTAGAGGGAGTCCAGTTAACCTTAAGAGATAACAACTGGTTAGATGGACTTGCCAGGGCCATGCAGGAAGCTCTTGCCCGTCTGTGTGGGCAGAGTATCAATCAGATCAAGGGCACCCGCTTTGAGTTCTATCCAAGGCGTGATGTCATGGGACAGCCACTGGAGGCACCATATCACCCTGAGCTGAAGCATCAAGTGGACCATCTCAGCTTCATGATGTATGACCGGTAGAAGGAGTTGGACAATGCCAGCTCGTCGCCAAACACAACTACGCCATCGTATCCAAGAAGGACCAGACCATTGCCATGCTTGTGAAGGATCGCCAGTCTCGTCGCCGTTAGCTTGACAAGAAGGATCACATTATTGCTCTCCTTCGTCACAAGGTGACAAACTTGGAGGAGACCATCCATGAGAGAGACATGCAGCTTGAGGAGAGGGAGAATGAAGGGGAAGACATCCGTGGAGACCCCTACTCCTATCTCCGTGATGATGATGACTTCCTGGAGGATTGTAACATCCCAAAAATGTTGAAAATGATTATCAAATTCCAATCACCAAATTTAGGGTTAACAAAAAAATTTGTTAATTCAAATCATATGTTTTGTTAATTCAAATCATATGAATGCATGTGTGTATGTGATGATTGCATGAATGAATGAATGGACTTATGTGATTGATCTAAATAGCAAGGAATGGATTAAAGATGAAAACAACATCATCTAAAACATTTCCAAGCAGAAACAAATCAAGAGATAATCAAAAACAAAACAAATAAGCAAATGGTCATTTTTGCCAATCTTGCTCACTAGACCACTTAGAATGTTTCTAGTCCAAGATTTCAAACAGAAACTTTTCCATTTCTTTTCACCCCTTGCTAGACCAAGTAAAAGTGAATCAAAGCCCACCTTTCAAACTTACAGAAACATTTGGTAACTTGATTCAAATGACAATTCAAAATTGAATCTTTATCATATGTGAAGATCCCACATTTTCAAAACCCAACCAAACCAATTCCACTTGACCAATCCAGCTAACCAGAGACTCCCTAGTATGTAACCAACACACCCACCAAGTTTGAATCCAAAATTCAAATTTGAATCGCTTTTGGCCATTTCATCAAACACCTTGTAATCAGCAAACAAACAAACATCAAACACTATTAGGAGCAGTTATTTTGGCCAACATTGTTCCCTCTATAGCTCACACTACACTCTCAGTAGATGATCTAGCTCAATTAACAAGCTTTAGCACCACTGTGAGCATGCCATAGCCATCAATGCTGACCATGCCGAGCCTAACTTTCCACCCCCATGTCGACAGCAAGCTAGGAGCAGCACCAAGCCTAGCAAGCATGTCTGGGACACTCCCCACCGTTCCCCGCCACCCCCTGTCCAAGCCTCGAGCACTTCCAGCCCCTGGACCACACTGCCTGACCATGCCAAGTCTCTCTGCGACCATGTCGAGAGCGCGCCAGAGCGTCGCGCTCTACACGCTCGCACAGACCACGCGCCACCCTCACCGCTTGCGTGCATGATCGCCAGCACCCCAGCAACGCCAGACAACCCCGTTCACCGCTTCGTGGACCATGGACGTTGTGCGCCATTAAAAATGTCATCAGACCCGTCCAGAGCGCCGCGACATTCCGATTGTTCCGCACCGCCCCACGCCGCGTAGCCATGCCGTTGATCTTTGCCAGGGAGCACATCACCGCCCCTATCGTCGCCCATGCCTTTAGCTCGCTGTGCCGACGACCACGACGAGCTCAGCCCGCGCCCTTCGGTCCCCTTCAGGCACTATAAATAGAGGCCACCCCAGCACGAATTCTTCACACCATCTCACTCCCCTCTCTCTCAAAAGCACCCCACCTCACTCTCGGAGCAAGGCGAGCAGCACATGGACAGAATTTGGCCAGAGTCTACCACGGACGAGGAAGAAAGGAGTCGTTGATTGGAGCCACCCTAGGAGGAGCTGCCGGTACCAGGAGGATCGCCGTCGTCGACTTCGTCGTTCGCCCCCGTCGCCGACCATCGCCTGAGCCCCGGTGAGCCTCCCATGACCCCTACTGGCTGCGCTAGGGTTCTTTCTCGCTGGTGTTGCTCGACGTGGACGATGAACCGTAGTCGTTCGATTAGAGTTAGATCGTGCGGTCCACATCCCCCCATACCGCTTCGCACCCCTCTGTCTCACTGACGAGTGGGGACAGCCACTTAAACCAGCCCGCGGGTGCGCTGTACGTAGTGGGCCGGCCCAGTTAAACCTCCCGTGCGACCCAGTAATTCAAATTTAGGTTTATTCTTTTAGTTTCAAACTCAGTTCTGTACCCAGATTCAAAATTAACCTAGCTCGATTCACTAAACCAAAATGCATGAAACCAATTTTGTTAGAAAGGTACCCGAGTGCTTAATCCAAGCCCGTTAGATTCAAACCACATGGATTTGTAGATCACCTATAGTAAAAATAACAAGGCAGAAGCTTTTCTGCATTCAAACATTTTTTAAAATTCAACCATAAAAGCTTTTGAGTTGATTCCAACTCTCAAAAATCACATTTAACCATACCTTTCAGAATATATAAAAATATATAGGTTTACTTGCAGAAATAATGATCAAGTGATAAAAGAATGCCTCATAGGCATTTCTAGTCACTTTAATTAATTAAAATAAAAAGGTTAAACCTTATTAAATTGTGACACCACTTTAAATCACATTCCCATGTACTGAAATATGTGGTGATGACATGTGTCAACATGATCCCATGTTTTAGTTGGAGAATATTAAATCTTAAGTAATTTTTCAATGAGTAGAAATTACTTTTCTCAAATAAAGGAAATAAAACTATTTGCATTAATGATTGTAATGCTTGTGATGATCCTATATCATATAGTGAAAACCTTGGTGTGATAGATAGAAATAGTTAAGTATTGTTTGGTGATTGTGTACCTCATATTTATTTATAGACGATAGTACCAACCAAGGATACGAGGAAGAAGGAGGATACTACGAGGAAGAAGACGAGGAGAACTTTAACCACTACTCTGCACAAGGCAACCCTAATACTACCAGTTGACTTGGCAAGCTATTACCTAAGCAAGCTAACACTTGCAACTATGAAAGTTAGATAACCTATGCAATGCATTAAGCATGCTTGGTTAGATACATTTGATGATACCCAATCCTAGTTTTACTTACAAGCTTAGTATTTTATTTCTTTATCAAAGCTTTTATTTGAGTTTACTTGGTGACTTGTAGATATTAGAAGGATAATTGAAGGTAGCATAAAGATCATAAAACTTGGCCTAAGTTAGATAATCTTGATGTCATCCTGAGGCATGAGATTTAACTTAGCTAGTTCACACTTGTTTACCACCCCTCATTAGTATTTACCCCCACCTGTAGTTGCTAGTGCTAAACATAAAACTTGATCACTTTAGACGGGAATACTTGGTGAAAATGGTTATGAAAACCCTAGAATGATGAGTCATTCTACTGAAATGTTTTGCCATGTGTTCTTGAACACCAGATGATTTTGATGATGAAAATGTTAAGGCATGAGCCTTATCCCTTTATAAAACTGATGGTTGTCTGGATGCGATACCATTCCAATTTTACCGTACAACCACAATACACGAAATTTGGGTAGGGCTTGACTGGAAATTTATATACCTTAGTATGGGTTCCCTTGCGGCCAAGGTTTGAGCTGATGCTACCTTGTGAAGATTGTCCACCTGTGCAGTTCCCAAGATGACAGTTGGTCATGGTTGGGAGGCCAAACTCACAGGAGAGGTGCCTATACTAGGGCGTGTAATTGAAAGGTTATGATTGATTATCTACATACTGAGTATGGTGAATTCAGGATTGTTCCTGACGGATGTATCAAATGTTGTGGTAAAAGTGTACTACCTCTGCAGAGTGTCAAATTATTCGAATAGCCGCGTCCGCGGTTATGGACAGTTGGAGTGGCCATACTGTTCCGTCGTCAGATGTTTTCAAAATGACTTGTGGAATGATTCGTGACTTTGACTTGACCACAATAGAGTGGTGATATGAAAATTCAAGTTCCCACTTAGGTGTTATAAAACTTTCAACTAGCTTTCTTTGCTTCTGAACTTAGTTAAGGTAAACCTGGTTTTTGCAAAACAACCTAGAGCCTAGTACTGCCTATTCCAAAACCACTTCACTTGTTAGTACTAGTTTGCGAGTACTTAAATAGTACTCATGGCTTTGTCCCTGGCTATTCCCGTGGATAGACTATGAAGAGGATTATCAGGAAGACGGACAGCAGCAAGGTTACGACAACTAGGATCATCTCCCATCGTCAGCATTGCCTGTGACCATGAAGATGGAGTCTCGCCTACGCTATCGTCTTTATTATGTTATTCTGCTGCTTGAATTGTATTAAGACTAGATCATGAGATCCTTATTTGTGTAAGACCTTATGTATGGTTTGTAATCCATGATGTACTATGATATCCAATCTGTTATGTCTCGCAAAAATGGTAATCCTGGGATTGTGATGTATGGCATAACAGGCATCTGGGATTAAAAATCCGGGTGTTGACAAGTTGGTATCAGAGCTAGTCCTGACCATAGGAGACCCTATTTTAGAATGGACGCTTGAATCAAAAACTTAGTTTCAAAACCAAGGAAGTGAGTATTTATGAAAAAATTATTCTCATTCTTATCACTTAGACTCTTTCATGAAAATCCATGTTCCTCAAAAATTCTTGCAAAATTACATAAAATTTGACACACTTGATCACTCTACTAACTTACCCATCCTATATTCTTATAGATGGACGTGAAGCGAAACAAGTTTTATCAGTTGGGGAATGGAGGAGACCTCATCTTTGAGTGTGACTTGGACCAGCTGTTAGAGATGCTGGAGCGTCCGCACCCCGAGTTCTTCGGAGCTCAGCTCAACGATCAGGAAGGAGAGGATTTGCAGTGGCTAGTTGTTGCAAGCCTCTGAGGAAAGATTGAATCCCCCACCTCGGAGGGAATTCAGTTCACCTTGAGAGAGAACAACTGGCTCGATGGACTTGCCAGGGCCATGCAGGAAGCTCTTGCCCGTCTGTGTGGGCAGAGTATCAATCAAATCAAGGGTACCCACTTTGAGTTCTCCCCAAGGCATGATGTTATGGGACATCCAATGGAGGCCCCATATCACCACGAGCTGAAGAGTCAATTGGACCACCTCAGCTTCATGATGTATGACTGCCAGAAGGAGTTAGACAACGTACGCTCCTACGCCAACCATAAGTATGCCATCGCCGCCAAGAAGGATCAGACTATTGCCATGCTAGTGAAGGATCGCGAGTCTCATCGCCATCAGCTCGACAAGAAGGAGCGCATCATTGCCCGTCTTCGCCACCAGATCATGGATTTGGAGGAGACCATTCACGAGAGGGATATGCAGTTGGAGGAGAGGGAGAATGCAGGGGAAGACCTTTGTGGAGACTCATACTCTTATCTCATAGATGATGATGACTTTCTGGAGGATCATGCCATGAACTTCTTCACCGATGAGGAGGACTTCGTCTTCATCGATGATGATGATGATGATGATGATGATGATGATGAGGATGATGAGGACACTGACTCCGAGGAGTAGTAGCACATGAGCACTAGCGTTAGTGAGTTGTATTCGGTCCCACTGTATCGTAGTTTCCCAGAATGGTTCTTGAAACCATCTGTTTTCCTTTGTTGTGGTGTGTGTTGTACCGGGTGCTATGAATGAATGAAAAGCAAGTTGCTAGAAAAATCCGAGTCAAACTTCAAAAACTGTACAAAACCCCTGAACCTTAGAAATTCCCCCCTTTTCTCATGATCTATCTCAATCTTCAGATGCCTCGCGGAGGAAGCACTTCGTTCCCGGACCGGATGCTGCAAATCTTGCAAATGTTGGTATCGAATCACAAAGCCGAAAGAGCCGAACATCAAGCCAACTTAGCCACCCTTCAATAGATATCTGAGATGGAAAACAACAATCAAGGCCATGGAAATCAGGACAACCATGGATCTAAGCTCAAGAATTTCCAGAACAACAACCCACCCGTTTTCACTAAGTCTAAAGAGCCCCTAGATGTCGATGATTGGATGCAAACCATGGAAAAAACCCTAGAAATTGCAGGAGTGGAAGCCAATAAGAAGGTACTGTTTTCCACCCACTACCTGGCCGGAGATGCAAGAGCATGGTGGAACATCGTTCATGCAGTGACTGTAGGACAGATGATGACTTGGGAAGAGTTCAAAGTCAAGTTCAGCATAACCCATGTGCCACCGGGTTTGATCAAGAGGATGAGAGATGAATTCAGGGAACTGAAGCAAGGCAGGATGACTGTAGTTGAGTACCGTGACAAATTCTTGTGATTGGCTAGGTATGCACCTGATGAGATAGACACTAAAGCCAATATGGAGAGATTCCTGAATGGTCTGCATGATGATATGCAGATAGTGTTGGTCAATATCCCATTTGATGATATTGAAGCCTTAGTTGACTCTGTCATTCAGATGGAAGGCAAGATCAACCAAGCTAATGAGAACCACAAGCGTCACATGATGCATTAACTAGGAACCCACCATACCCCAAAGTATTGCCCCAACCCATCTCTAGGATTTTCCCCAAGAACCAACAGACCCCCGATGAACCGTCCTACCTATCCCAATCGTGGAAACCCAAGGCCCGGAGAAAACAACAACCCTGGAAACCCCAGCAATTTCAACCGTGCCCCGCCCAAGTTCAACAACAACAATGCCGCCACCAACACCAACACTGCCCCAAGAACTGGAAGCAATGATGTGCCTGTTGTAGCAAAGGACAAGTCTCAGGTGACTTGTTATGAATGTGGAACCAAGGGTCACTATTCCAATGAGTTCCCTAAGAAGATTGCTGCAACCCGCAATGCAAATGCCCCAGCTCAGCAGCAGTGTCATGTTCAGCCTGGAAGAAGGTTTGCCCCAGGGAATTCGCTCAACCGAAATGGTCGTCTCTTTCTCATGCATGCGGAAGAAGCCCAGGAAGCGCAAGACGTCGTGCTGGGTATGTTTTCTGTTAACTTAGTACTTCCAAGAGTGTTGTTTGATTCAGGAGCATCGCACTCATTTGTTACTGAAGAATTTGCATGCACTAGTATGATTCAACCCACCAAATTGAAGCATGTTATGATATTTCAAATACCTGGTTCAACCACCAAAGCTAGACAAATTTTCAAGTCCGTACCTATCCGAATCCATGTCATAGATTTTTATGCTAATCTAATAGTACTCGGAACTAAAGGTTTGGAAGTAGTACTAGGAATGGATTGGATGTCAAAACATAAAGGATTAATCGACTGTGCCAAGAAAGTCATAACCATGACCAGTACAGCCGGAATATTAGTAGAGCATGTATCGGAAACCTTGCCCCGTCAATTCAAATGCAACAAGAGTATAGCCCAGCCAACCATTGACCAAGTCCGGATAGTCTGTGAATACCAAGATGTATTTCCAGATGTTTTGCCCGGTATGCCCCCCAGATCGGGATATCGAGTTTATCATTGAACTAATACCTGTAACCGGACCCATAGCCCAGAGACCATATAGTATGAACCCGTCTGAACTAGTAGAGCTCAAGAAGCAACTGGATGCTATGCTGGAAATAGGATTGATCCAACCAAGTGCGTCGCCATGGAGATCACCTGTCTTGTTTATGGACAAGAAGCTTGGAGGTAACCTTTTATGTACGGATTATCGGAAGTTGAATGACGTCACCATCAATAAAAAGTACCTATTTCCAAAGATAGAAGACATGTTTGATCAGTTGACTGGTGCCAAAGTGTTTTCTAAGATTGATCTTAGAACTGGCTATCATCAACCCAAGATTCGCGCAGAGGATATTCCAAAGACTACCTTCACCACCAGATATGGATTATACTAGTATACTGTCATGTCTTTTGGATTAACCAATGCCCCCGCTTATTTCACGAACCTCATGAATAAGATTTTTATGGACTTCCAGGATAAGTTTGTCGTTGTTTTCATCGATGACATTCTGATATATTCCAAATCAGAAGAAGAACATGAGCTACAACTGAGGACCATCCTTGGAACCCTTAGGGAGCATCATTTGTATGCCAAGTTCAGCAAATGTGAATTCTGGTTACAGGAGGTAGGATTCCTCAGACATATCGTATCAGCTGGAGGAATTGCCGTTGTCCCTATAAAGGTGAAGGATGTTGAACATTGGCAAGCCCCAACCACTCAAACCCAAGTTCTTGCATTTCTCGGATTAGCAGGATACTACCGCAAGTTCGTAGAAGGATTCTCGAGTATCGCAAGACCCATGGCCCAATTGTTGAAGAAGGGCAAGAAGTTTGAATGGACGGATAAATGTGAAGCGAGTTTTCAGGAACTCAAGAGGAGATTGATTTCAGCCCCAATCTTGATCATGTCGGATATCACGAAGCCCTTTGACGTGTATTGTGATGCATCCAAGATCGGTCTCGGATGTGTGCTAATGCAAGAAGGCAAAGTCATATCATATCTATCCCGACAACTGAAGCAACATGAGCAGAATTATCCTACCCATGACCTTGAACTAGCAGCCGTAGTTTTAGCCTTGAAGACATGGCGGCATTACCTCATGGGTAACCGTTGTGAAATTTATTCGGATCACAAGAGTGTGAAGTATATATTCACTCAGAAGGAGCTGAATATGAGGCAGAGAAGATGGATTGAGCTAATCAAGGACTATGATCTGGACATTCCTATCACCCTGGTAAAGCCAATTGGTAGCAAATGCCCTTAGCAGATTGCCGTGCCATTTGAACTCCATGATTCCGAAAGAGCAACCAAGTAAGCACAAAGAGATGGAAGATTTTAGAATGGAATTAGTAAGTGAAGGATTTTTGTCTAGCATCGAACTTCAACCCACTTTGATTAGTCAGATCAAGGAGGCGCAGAAAGGAAATGCTAGTATCGACGGAATCAAACGTTGTATCGGTACATGCAAAGTACCCGAATTCACCGAGGATGAAGGAGTTCTGTGGTACAAAGGACGTCTTTGTGTACCAGCAGATTCAGAGATGAAGGAAACTATCTTGAAGGAGGCCCATGATACTCTTTTTTCTATCCATCCCGGAGGAACGAAGATGTATCAGGATCTGAAGGAGCAATTTTGGTGGCACAAGATGAAGAGAGAAATCGGAAGCTATATCGCCAAGTGTGATATTTGTCAGAGAGTCAAGGCGGGACATCAGAGACCCACAGGACTGTTGCAACCACTGTAGATTCCGGAATGGAAATGGGATTCCGTTGGAATGGACTTTATCACTAGAATGCCTACTTCTAGTAGGGGAAATGACTCTATTTGGGTCATAGTTGACAGATTGTCCAAAGTCGCTCATTTCTTACCAGTCAAGACCACCTACCAGAGTTAAAAGCTAGCGGAGTTGTACATCGCTAGAATTCTTAGTTTGGACGGAGTCCCCAAGAACATCGTATCGGATTAGAGGAACTCAGTTTACCTCGAGATTCTGGAAGAAAGTCCAGGAAGGACTGGGAACCCGACTAGATTTCAGCACATCTTATCACCCTCAGACCGATGGACAAACGGAGCGAGTAAATCAAATACTCGAAGATATGTTGAGAGCATGTGTGCTAGAGTATGGATCGAAATGGGAAGACTGTCTGCCGTTCGTAGAATTTTCTTACAACAACAGTTATCAAGCTAGTTTGCAAATGTCCCCTTTAAATTCATGTATGGAAGGAAGTGTCGTACCCCTTTGAATTGGTGGGAAGTAGGAGAGAGTCAGATCTTCGGACCCGACTGTAGGGGTTCGTAGCATGGAAAACAAAAAATTTATACCGCATGCACACAAACAAGCCAAGATCTATCTACTAGATTGTAGCAACGAGTCGATAGAAGCACTCACCCTCGAAGATTCCAAAGCAGTTAAAGAGAGCAGATTCTCGTGGGTGATGTAGTCGTACACTTGCCGATCTCAAGATCGCGTAGACGATCCTTCCGGCGCTGCGTTCCGGCAGCGCTTCCGCAGTCGGTTACACGTTCGGTACTCAATGAAGACCTTCGTCTCCCTTGTTTCAGCAGGCAGCGGAGGTTGTAGTTATCCCTTCGTGATTCGGGCAGCACGATGGCGTGCTGTCAGAAGTAGAGGGAAGATCCCGCAGGGCTTCGCCTAAGCCGGTGCGAGTTATGGTGGATTAGGGTTTCCTGGAGATCTAGGGTTTAAATGACCGGGAGGAGGAGGTGTCGGCGGCGGCTAAGGCGGCGACGACGGACCGGCGGTGGCGCAAGGCGGCGGTGGCGCGGGTGGCGGCACGGCAGCGGGTCGGCGGCGGCAGGGCTCGGGTGGAGAGGGGCTCGGGCTTGTGTGCTTTGGGGAAGCCCTCCCCCTCTACTTATGAGAGGGGGGCAGCCTTGGGAGGGGTGGGTTTTAATCCAAACCCAAACCCAAGTTGGATTGAGAAAAGGACTTGTTCCTTCTTCCACTAGGAAACCATTGTTCCAGTTTGACTTTTCAAACTCCCGTTTGACTTTCAATTTAGAGCTTTAATTCTCTCTTGCAAATGCACACACCAAGTGACCTAAGATATGATCCAATCATTCCACTTACCCATGACACATTCATGGACCATTCTCCTTCCGTACCGGTGAACCTTCTAGACCCTTCTAGAACCTCTCCGATGAAATCATCGGAAACTTTCCCGAACTCTGTGAATCGGACTTTCCTTATATGAATCTTATTTTCCGGACCATTCCGGATCTCCTCGTGATATCCTGGATCCCATCCGAGACTCCGAACAACATTCAGTATCCCTATTAGCATTCCATATCTACTAAACAACATCGAATCCTTAAGTGTGTCTCCCTACGGTTCGTGAATTATGCGGACATGACCGAGACACTTCTCCTATCAATAACCAATAGAGGAATCTAGAAATTCATATGGCTCCCACATATTTCTACGATTACTTTGCGATCGAATGAACCACTTACATACGTTACCAATTTCCCTTTGTCTCACGATAGTTTACTTATCCGAGGTTTTGATCATCGGTATCTGTGCATACCTAGTTCAACCTCGTTACCGTTAAGTACTCTTTTCTCGTTCCCGTGATATGTGATCCCTTGGGAGCCAGTCACATGCTTGCAAGCTAATTGGATGACATTCCACCGAGAGGGCCCAGAGTATATCTATCTGTCATATGGATGGACAAATCCCACTCTTGATCCATGTGCCTCAACCCATACTTTTCGAACACTCAATGCCAACTTTATAGCCACCCAGTTACGGTGTGGTGTTTGATGTCATCAAAGAATCCTTCCGGTGATGGTGATTAGCATGATCTCATGGTCGAAGGAATTAGGTTACTATGTATCAGAAAGCTTATAGCAAACAAACTATTGAAATGACTTGATATAAATGCTACGCTTATCTATCGGAGTATGTCCATCATACCATTCTCCTAATGATATGATCTTGTTGTTAACAACATCTCAATGCTCATGATTGGGAAACCACGATCATCTATTAACCAACAAGCTAGTATTACAAAGAGGCTTTACTAGGGACTCTAATTTAGTTTACAAATCACACAAGTATTAATGTTTTCATTTTAATACTGTTATAGCATGAATGTAAACATTTATCATAAACATAAAGATATAATGATAACCACTTTTATTATTGCCTCTAGGGCATATCTCCAACACCGACATCCTCTGATAAGTGGAAGAGAAAGTTCACAAGATCCGTGAGCACCTTAAGACAGCCCAGTCAAGACAGAAGAGTTACGCTGACAAGAGACGTCGAATCTCGCTTTCAATATCAGAGATTTTGTGTATCTCAAAGTGTTGCCTTTGAAAGGAATTCAGCGTTTCTAGCTCAAAGGAAAGTTAGCCCCCAGATATATCAGATCCTTCAAGATTTTGAATCATAGAGGAGAAGTATCATATCAGTTGGAACTGCCAGATGAGATGTCAGCAGTGCATAATGTGTTCCATATATCGTTACTTCGCAAATGCCTTGAAGTCCCGGAGAAGCCTGAAGTTTTCAAGAACATTGATCACAGAACCACAGAGATCAACAATGACCTGACATATCCCGAAGTACCCATCCGAATTTTGGAGGAATATTTCAGGACCACCAGAACCCGAAGCATCAAGTTTCTCAAGATTCACTGGAGTAACCACACTGAAGAAGAACCTACCTAGGAGCGAGAAGATCACATCAAGACGGAGTTTCACGATCTTTTTAAATCCTAGTTTTCTTTTTTCTTCTTTCTTCTTTCTTCTTTCTCAAATCTCGGGACGAGATTTTGTTTAAGGAGGGAAGGTTTGTAACATCCCAAAAATGTTGAACAATGATTATCAAATTCCAATCACCAAATTTAGGGTTAACAAAAGCTTTTGTTAATTCAAATCATATGAATGCATGTGTGTATGTGTCGAGGGGATGACCCCCGGTAGGGTCACAAGGGGTAAAACACAGCCCAGCTTGGCTTACGCTGAGTGAAGAAAGAACCAGGCCAAGTAAGTACGGCCGGGTAAGAGGATCGTATGCGGCCGACATAGAAACTATGTCGGACCGTATAGGACAAAGATGTTAATCTTGCAGGAACCAACGAGTCAAGTCTCCCGAGGAGAGGCCGAGTCAGATAGGACGCCTGGCACCTTTCCGAGTGAGGTTCGGGAGGGACCATGGTAAAGCATGGTCAAAAGAGAAGGGCGACGCCGGGTGACACGAAAGGAGCCGGGTGACGCCCAAAGAAAGGGCTAACGTACAAAGTTACTGCGTGACGCCAAAAGGAACAGGAGGCAACATACCAGAAGACCATTAGCTGTCTAGCTTTATGGACTGGGCCACTGGGCTTAGTGCAAGCCCATGACCCGACCCGCATAGAAGGGACCAAGATCCAAACAGTAACCCTAGAACCCAAAGGGGTGTAACCTAGCTGGCTGCGCCTATATAAGAAAGGGCATATCTGTAGTAGAGGGAGGTTGGACCAAGTAGAGAACTAGTGCATAGAACACTAGTTCATATAGCTCAAGGAGCACTTGTAACCTCGAGCATCAATAAAATTCGTAAGTGTGGAGAGTTCATCTTGTTCTTCGTGCATGTCAAGACCGTGCACTCCCTCCCTAGTGATCACAAGCACCCATTTGGCCCCCAACTTAAGCCTACCCATGGCATCTGCCGTGACACCACCACGACAGTTGGCGCCCACTGTGGGGCAGAAGCAGGTGCTTGATAGAGTCTTCATCCGGACGGGAAACGTCATCGCCAAGACCGGCGAGCGCGTCTACTCCGGCCTCATCCATAGGTTTGGAGCGCTCAACTTCGTCAGCGACAACGCAGGGTGCTTCGGGACAAAACTGTTCCCAAGGGGCGGTCGCTTCATCAAGTTCGGCGAGCACCAGGTCTACGTCGCCATGCGCATGGAGCACGCGTATCCGGAGCGCATCGTCCTGGCGCTAGATCCACCAGCGGTTCCTGTCGCTAGGAAGCTTCACCAAGTCGTCTCCGTTGAGGTAATGATGACAACTCCTAACCCGGCAGCTCCACCAGCAGCTCCAGTAGTGAATGAGAATGCTGAGGGAGGAAATCATGAGGAAACACCAAAGACTGCGAGAACAGCAAAGGCACCACTAGAAAAGCCAGAAAACATAGCTAGGAGTAAGAGGGCTAAAGAGCTACAAGATGCGATATACAAGTTGGCAGAGCCAGTAGCGCAAGCAACTGATCCGGCACGCGTGCAAGCCAAGTTAGAGGAGGCCAGGATAAAGGTTCTGGAGAAAGCAAAGGAATTAGCACAGTTACAACAAGATGTGGATATCACAATCCGAGAGATCCACTCAGCAAATCGAGTCAAGGGCGCAAAGACCTGGCTTGATGCGACCAGATTAAGAGGAAAAAAACTCAATGAGGAGCTGGCGGATGCAACGTCAAAAAAACACCAGAGAACAGCAACGAAACAGCTATGCGGCCGACATACAATACAACAGCAGCTAACATGCGAGCCGCAGAAGCAGCAATGCCAGAGCTACCCCATCTGACGGGTGAAGTGAAGAAAAGACAACAAGAGCGAGTCAATGAACTGGTAAGAGCAGCTGGCTTGCTGAATGAGGCCTATTACAGGGCAAATCCAGGTATAGTAGGGAGATCGCAGTTGGTACACTCGACAACTCCTGTCCCGGCAAGATCAACGGGTCATACGGCATCCTCACCCAGAGCGGCGCCAAGACCAAGAAAAGAAAAGAGTGTGGATTCAGGGAGGAACAAGCAAATGATCACCTATGACACGGCAATGGCTTAGGGAAACCCAGCGCATGCACAGGGAACAAGAAGGAATAATGCCCAAGGAAATGAGAACCAGGAAAATGAAGGCCAAGAGAGGCAAGCAGGGCAAAGGAATGACAATGGAGGGCAAAATTTTGCACCTCAACCTAGGCGTGGAGCTCACTCGGCAGGAGGAGGAAATCCAGCACCGAATAATGCTCCAGCTCAACCCAAAAGAAGACATCAAAACGCGGGAAAATCAGCACAACAACCTGCTGACCCGAACGCAAACAGATACAATGATGGTTACTCGGCGATGGTGAACGACGGGTATGAATTGTCGGATAACGCATATCAAGCAATGGGAGCCAGACTCGGAGGCAAGAACCTTCAGTCGGATGATGCAAGGCTACTTCAAAACTACTTTTGGGAATGACATTGGAGGACAACTTTGATGCCAGCCCCAAAGTTTCATCGAGTTCTAGTAGGATTCCTCCAATCCAAACCTACTTCAAAACTGCCTTATTTTGCCAATCCGAAATTGCCTTGGAGAACTTTCCTTATCCCTTAAGGCAAACGTGGATTCACCTATTATGGAACTTTCCGGACTACCTAAGATATCTCGGGACATCCCGAACCCTTCTGAAACCTTTCATAACCTTTCAAAATGTTACACTCCTTCCAAAACCTTCCATTTATGTCCGGAACTATTCCGGACACTCCCGGGACCATTCCGGACACTTCCGAGATTATCCGGGACCTCTCAGAACCATTACCATCCGAGACACTCTCGGAACCCTTCTCTTATCTCACTAATGCTCAAAACTTATCTCAAACACTCTCGGCAATATTCCGGACACCTTCGATATATTCTTACACACTCTGAACACCTTTGGAATTACTTCTCTACTAAATCTTCATTCACACTCATATTCTAAATGCCATTGAACTCTTAAGTGTGTGACCCTATGGGTTCGGATATTTTCGGACATGTCCAGAACTCATTCCGCAACAATGATTACTATTGGTGTCTTGATACACGTAGTAATCCTCACAAATAACACGAAGATCTTTATCGTGTGAACTATTTTATTATGTCCGATACATATCGTATTTCTCCATCGATACTTTATATTGCCCGATATGAAACACTAGGTTATTCTCGTTACCCGGCATTTCCATATTGTACCCAATTTCACATGTGTCTCGTGGTCAAACGATCTTTAGTAAAGACAATACATTATTTATGAGAAACTACTGATAACAATATTGACGATATATTTCACGGTATATCTTGTTGGGTCTATCCATCGTTGTTTTTCTCCCAACAACTCTGATCTCATATATCACCGACAACTCCACAAACACATTGTCGTTTTTCCCATAGTGAGGAAACCAGTACTATCAATGATATAAGAACTAGTCTTAGAGGCGAGACTAGGGATATCTAAATGGTGTTTATGATTCCACACATGTATTAGGGTTTTCCTCCAAATACTTATTATCCGGAACCAATACAATTATAACACAAAATAATAAACTTAATCATGAACAGGAAAATATGAAATGATACAATTTATTATTGCCTCTACGGAATTTTCCATCAATTTGTTGGGAATATATTTTAGATCTACTCCAACAGCGAGGCTTTCCTAGACTATTCTGCAATTGGATTTCCACTCTTTTGTCAACCTCTTCCTCCCGAAATATTCTAAATGGTATCGCCGGTATATACTCCCATTTTGCATGGGTGTGGCTTGTGCCAAGGGGGTTCTCTATCCCCGCTCCTTTTTGTTCTTGCCATCGACCCACTCTTCCATGATTTTCTTCACAAACTTCGGGGACGAGGATCTATATTGAGAACTTCTTTGTATGAGGATGATGTGGCATTGTTTGTTGCACCTATGAAAGATGACATCCAGAATTTGGCTTCTATTCTTTGTTGGAGATATGCCCTAGAGGCAATAATAAATGTAGTTATTATTATATCTTTGTGTTTATGATAAATGTTTACATTCATGCTATAATAGTATTAACAAGGAAACATTGATACTTGTGTGATTTGTAGACTTAATTTGAAGTCCCTAGTATAGACTCTATACTTCACTAGCTTGTTGGTTGATAAATGATTGTGGTTTCCCTATCATGAACATTGAGATGTTATCAACAATAAGATCATATCGTTAGGAGAATGATATGGTGGACATACTCCTATAGATAAGCGTAGCATAAAGATCAAGTCATTTCAATAGTTCAATTGCTATATGCTTTCTAATACATAGTAACCTAATTCCTTCGACCATGAGATCATGCATATCACCTTTACCGGATGGATGCTTTGATGACATCAAACACCACACCGTAACTGGGTGGCTGTAAAGGTGGCATTGAGTGTTCGGAAAGTATTGGTTGAAACACATGGATCAAGAGTGGGATTTGTCCATCCATATGACGGATAGATATACTCTGGGCCCTCTCGGTGGAATGTCATCCAATTAGCTTGCAAACATGTGACTGGATCACAAGGGATCACATATCACGGGAACGAGAAAAGAGTACTTATCGGTAACGAGGTTGAACTAGGTATGCAGAGATACCGACGATCATAACCTCGGATAAGTAAACTATCGTGAGACAAAGGGAAATTGGTATCGTATGTAAGTGGTTCATTCGATCGCAAAGTAATCGTAGAAATATGTGGGAGCCATATGAATTTCCAGATTCCTCTATTGGTTATTGTTCGGAGAAGTGTCTCGATCATGTCCGCATAATTCACGAACCGTAGGGAGACACACTTAAGGATTCGACGTTGTTTGAGTAGTTATGGTATTATGAGAAAGAGACCGAATGTTGTTCGGAGTCTCGGATGGGATCCGGGATATCACGAGGTGATCCGGAATGGTCCGGAGAATAAGATTCATATAAGGAAAGTCCCGTTTCGGAGTTCGGGAATGATTCCGGTGTTTTCATCGGGAATGTTCTAGAAGGTTCCGGAATGTCCGGCACTCCGGAGGGGAAGGGGTACATGAATGTGTCATTGCATATTGGAATGGTTGCGTCATGTACTAAGTGTTCTCGCTGTTCCAAATAAAGGATTAAATTGAATCTTAAATTGAAAAGTCAAATAGCAAGTTTGAAAAGTCAAACGGCTAAAATTGGAAAGAGGGAAAGAGGAAAGAGAGGGAAACCGAGTTGGGGAGGGAGACCCTCCTCCAACCGGCGCGCCTCCTCCAAGCCGAGTTGGGGAGGGACTCCCCTCCCTCCCCATGGCGTGGCCGGCCCCTCCACCTATAAAAGGAGGGGCAGGGCCCCCTCCTCTAGACACACAAGTTCCTATCCTCTAAATCTAAACCCTAGCCACAGCCTCCGGTTTAGAGCCATTTTGGTTTAGAGCTTCTAATTGCACTAGCCTTCGGATTAGAGCCTTCTAATTGGTGTGTCTAAACCCTAGACCACTAAAGCTCTCTCATACTCCACCATACTCGCTCCGGCTTAAGGCGAAGCCCTGCGGGATCTCCCCTCTACTTACGGTACCACGCCGTTGTGCTGCTGGAATCGCGAGGAGAGTGCTACAACCTCCGCTGCCTGCTGGAACAAGGGAGAGGAAGGTCTTCGTCGAGTACCGAACGTGTGACCGACTGCGGGAGCGCTGCCGGAACGCAGCGCCGGAAGGATCGTCTACACGATCTTGAGATCGGAAAGAGTACGACTACATCACCCACGAGAATCTGCTCTCGTTAACCGCTTTGGAATCTTCGAGGGTAAGTTATTTCATCGACTCGTTGCTACAATCTAGTAGATAGATCTTGGCTTGTTTGTTTTTATGCGATAGAAAATTTTTGTTTTCCATGCTACGAACCCCTACAGTGGTATCAGAGCCGTGTCTATATGTAGATATGTTGCACGAGTAGAACACAATGGTCATTGTGGGCGTTGATGCTTTTATTGTCGATTGCTTCTTGTGTACTTTGCATCTTGCGGTATGTTGGGATGAAGCGGCCCGGGCTAACCTTACATGACATCGTTCATGAGACTTGCTCCACGCTTGACATGCAACTTGTATTGCATAAGTGGCTTTGCGGGTGCCTGTTTCTCCTAGCATAGTTAAGATCCAATTTACAACGGGTGATCAACAATGCTAGTATCAATGTTGTGGTTCTTGTTCGTAAGTTAGAACGACACTTATTGAAAGCCCCAAACCACGTAAAATATGCAAAGAAAGTAGAGGCGTCTAACTTTGTTTTGCAGGGGTGTGTAGTGATGTGATATGGCCATGATTGTGATTATATTTGATGTATGCAATGTTCCTTATTGTAAGTTGGCAACCGGCAGGAGCCATATGGTTGTCTTTAATTTATGTTAAGACTCGCGTGTCTATTCAAAGTAGTTGTAATAGTTGAAGCCGGTGGACGACAACCATGGAGAAGCGTCATTGACCTTGATGCAATGCCGGTGATGATGGAGATCATGTTCGTGCTTGAAGATGGAGATCGGAAGCACAAAGAAGAAAGGCCATATCATATCACATATTATTGAATTGCATGTGATGTTAATCCTTTATGCATCTTGTATTGCTTAGTAGACGACGGTAGCATTATAAGATGATCCCTCATGCACATCAATTTCAAGTCATAAAGTGTTCACCCTTAGTTAGCACCGTTGCTAAAGCTTGTTGTTTCGAAGCACCACGTGATGATCGGGTGTGTTAGATTCTGCAAGTGTATACAATGTGAGCAAGCCAGATTTGCTCATGCGGAAACTAAGGTTTGATCTTGACGAGCCTAGCATGTACAGACATGGTCTCGGAACACGGATCACCGAAAGGTAAAGCATGAATCATATAGTAGATATGATGAACATGATGATTGTTCGCCATTGAAACTATATCAACTCTCGTGATGATCGGTGTTGATGTAGTGGATTTGGTTCGTGTGATCACTAAAACAATGTGAGGGATATTGTTTTGAGTGGGAGTTCACCTAGTTTAATTTCATTATTAATTTGAACTCAATTTGTCATAAACTTAGTCTAAACTATTGCAAATATGTTGTAGATCAATGGCAGCCCCTACCATCAATTTTAATGCGTTCCTAGAGAAAGAAAAGTTGAAAAACAATGGAAGCAACTTCGCGGATTGGTTCCGCAATTTGAGGATTGTCCTCACAGCTGGTAATTTGACCTATGTGCTGGATGCACCGCTGGGTGACCCACCTGCAGCTGATGCTCCCGATGAAGTAAAGAATGTTTACCTCGCTCGGAAGAATCAGTACTCCATAGTTCTGTGTGCTATCTTGTATGGTTTGGAATCGGAGCTTCAGAAAAGGTTTGAAGAATCAGACCCATATGACATTGTCGAGGATCTCAAATTGATTTTTGAGACTCATGCGGAAATTGAAAGCTATGAGGCTTCTGAAAAGTTCTTTAACTGCAAGATGGAAGAAGGCAGCTCCGTCAGTGAGCATGTGCTTAAGATGTCTGGGCACGCAAACAAACTTCAAAGCTTGGGTATAGTGATTCCTAATGCTTTGGGGATTTACCGTGTCCTACAATCACTACCACCAAGTTACAAGAACTTTGTGATGAACTACAACATGCAGAACATGAACAAGACGTTGCCAGAACTCTTTGCCATGTTGAAATCTGCAGAAGTGGAGATAAAGAAAGAGCACCAAGTGTTGTTGGTCAATAAGACCACCAAATTCAAGAAAGGCAAGTCTAAGCAAAAGGGACACTTCAAGAAGGGTGGTAAGAAAGTTACCACGCCGGCGAAGAAGACCAAGGCTGGACCCAAGCCTGATACTGAGTGCTTTTACTGCAAGGGAGAAGGTCACTGGAAGCGGAATTGCCCAAAGTACTTGGCGGATCTGAAGAACGGCAACATCAAGAAGAAAGGTATATCTGATATACATGTTATTGATGTGTATCTCACTAGTACTCGTAGTAGTGCCTGGGTATTTGATACTGGTTCGGTTGCTCATATTTGTAACTCGAAACAGGTGCTGCAGAATAAACGGAAGCTAGCGAAGAACGAGGTGACGATGCGCGTGGGAAACGGATCAAAGGTTGATGTGATCGCGGTCGGCACGCTACCCCTTCATCTACCATCGGGATTAGTTTTATACTTAAATAATTGTTATTTAGTGCCTGTGTTGAGCATGAACATTATATCGGGATCTTGTTTATTGCGAGACGGTTACTTGTTTAAGTCCGAGAATAATGGTTGTTCGATTTATATGAGTAATATGTTTTATGCACATGCACCTTTGATAGATGGTCTATTCTTATTGAATCTCGATAGTGGAAATACACATATCAACAACATTGAGGCTAAACGTTTGAAATCAAGCGATAATTCGACCTATATGTGGCACTGTCGTCTTGGTCACATTGGAGTGAAACGTATGAAGAAACTCCATTCCGATGGACTTCTTGAATCACTTGATTTTGAATCACTTGAAAGATGCGAAGCATGTCTGATGGGAAAAATGACTAAGACTCCATTTTCTGGTATGATGGAGCGAGCTACGGACTTATTGGAAATCATACATACCGATGTGTGTGGTCCAATGAGTGTAGCATCGCGCGGTGGTTATCGTTATGTTCTTACCTTCACGGATGACTTGAGTAGATATGGGTATATCTATTTCATGAAACATAAGTCCGAAACTTTCGAGAAGTTTAAGGAGTTTCAAAGTGAGGTAGAGAATCAACGTAACAAGAAGATTAAATTTCTACGTTCTGATCGTGGAGGTGAATATCTAAGTTACGATTTTGGCGAGCATTTGAAGAAATGCGGAATACTTTCACAGTTGACACCGCCAGGAACACCACAGCGTAATGGTGTGTCCGAACGTCGTAATCGAACTCTCTTAGATATGGTTCGTTCTATGATGTCACTTACAGATTTACCGCTATCATTTTGGGGTTATGCATTAGAAACAGCCACATTCACTTTAAATAGGGCACCGTCTAAGTCTGTTGAAATGACACCGTATGAATTATGGTTTGGGAAGAAACCTAGATTGTCGTTCCTTAAAGTTTGGGGGTGCGAAGCCTATGTAAAGAAGTTACAGTCGGACAAGCTTGAACCCAAAGCGGAAAAATGCGTCTTCATAGGATACCCGAAGGAAACTATTGGGTATACCTTCTATCATAGATCCGAAGGCAAAATCTTCGTTGCCAAGAATCGATCCTTTCTAGAGAAGGAATTTCTCTCGAAAGAAGTGACTGGAAGGAAAGTAGAACTCGACGAGGTTGTCGAACCTTCTCTCGAAATTGCGAGTAGCGCAGCACCGGAAGAAGTTCCTGTGGTGCCTGCACCAAATAGAGAGGAAGCTAATGATGGTGATCATGAAACTTCGGTTGAAGTTGCTACAGAGCCTCGGAGGTCAACGAGAACTCGTACCACTCTAGATTGGTATGATCCCGTTATGAGTGTCATGTTGGTGGACAACACCAATGACCTCGAGACATATGAGGAAGCAATGATGAGCCCAGATTCCAATAAATGGCAAGAAGCCATGAAATCCGAGATTGGATCCATGTACGAAAACCAAGTATGGACTTTGGTGGACCTACCGGATGGCCGGAAGGCTGTCGAGAACAAATGGATTTTCAAGAAGAAAACAGATGCTGATGGTAATGTTACTGTCTATAAAGCTCGACTTGTCGCAAAAGGGTTTCGACAAATTCAAGGAGTTGACTACGATGAGACTTTCTCACCGGTAGCGAAGCTAAAGTCTGTGAGGATTATGTTAGCAATCGCTGCATATTATGATTATGAGATATGGCAGATGGATGTCAAAACAGCATTCCTCAATGGAGGTATTGATGAAGAGTTGTATATGATGCAACCCAAAGGTTTTGTCGATCCTAAAGATGCTAACAAGGTATGCAAACTTCAACGGTCCATCTATGGATTGAAGCAAGCATCCCGAAGTTGGAATCAACGTTTTGATAAGGTGATCAAAAGTTTTGGTTTTATACAAACTTATGGAGAAGCTTGTATTTACAAGAAAGTGAGTGGGAGCTCTGTAGCATTCTTAATACTATATGTGGATGACATATTGTTGATTGGGAATGATGTAGACCTTCTTAATAGTGTCAAGGAATATTTGAATAATAGTTTTTCAATGAAGGATCTTGGCGAAGCAGCTTACATATTAGGCATAAAGATTTATAGAGATAGATCGAAACGCCAAATATCATTGTCACAGAGTACATATTTGGACAAAGTTCTAAAGAGGTTTGGAATGGAAGATAGCAAGAAAGGGTTCTTGCCCATGTTGCCCAATACGACCTTGAGTAAAACTCAAAGTCCGACATCGGCAGAAGATAGAGAAAGGATGAGTAAGACTTCCTATGCCTCAGCCATAGGATCTCTAATGTATGCCATGCTATGTACTAGACCCGACATTGCATATGCTGTTAGTTTAACTAGCAGATATCAAAGTGATCCAGGAGTGGATCATTGGACAGCGGTCAAAAACATCCTTAAGTACTTGAGAAGAACTAAGGATATAGTTCTTTCTTATGGAGGTGATGAACAGCTCGTTGTAAATGGTTACACCGATGCTAGTTGGAACACCGATCCGGATGATTCTAAATCACAATCTGGATACGTATTTATTTTGAATGGTGCAGCAGTTAGCTGGAGGAGTGCAAAGCAAAGCGTTGTGGCAAGATCTTCAACTGAATCGGAATACATGGCTGCTTCGGAGGCTTCACAAGAAGCGATATGGATGAAATAGTTCATTACAGAGCTGGGTGTGGTTCCTAGTGCGCTGGACCCAATGTCTATCTACTGTGATAACATGGGCGCCATAGCCAATGCGCAAGAACCAAGGTCACACAAGAAGCTGAAGCACATCAAGCTACGTTTTCACGCTATTCGAGAACATATCCAAGATGGGGATATAAAGATTTGCAAAGTACACACAGATCTGAATGTGGCGGATCCGTTGACTAAACCTCTCCCGAGGGCAAAACATGACCAACACCAAACTGCCATGGGTGTTCGGTATATTACCATGTAATCTAGATTAGATGACTCTAGTGCAAGTGGGAGACTGTTGGAGATATGCCCTAGAGGCAATAATAAATGTAGTTATTATTATATCTTTGTGTTTATGATAAATGTTTACATTCATGCTATAATAGTATTAACAAGGAAACATTGATACTTGTGTGATTTGTAGACTTAATTTGAAGTCCCTAGTATAGCCTCTATACTTCACTAGCTTGTTGGTTGATAAATGATTGTGGTTTCCCTATCATGAACATTGAGATGTTATCAACAACAAGATCATATCGTTAGGACAATGATATGGTGGACATACTCCTATAGATAAGCGTAGCATAAAGATCAAGTCATTTCAATAGTTCAATTGCTATATTCTTTCTGATACATAGTAACCTAATTCCTTCGACCATGAGATCATGCATATCACCTTTACCGGATGGATGCTTTGATGACATCAAACACCACACCGTAACTGGGTGGCTGTAAAGGTGTCATTGAGTGTTCGGAAAGTATTGGTTGAAACACATGGATCAAGAGTGGGATTTGTCCATCCATATGACGGATAGATATACTCTGGGCCCTCTCGGTGGAATGTCATCCAATTAGCTTGCAAACATGTGACTGGATCACAAGGGATCACATATCACGGGAACGAGAAAAGAGTACTTATCGGTAACGAGGTTGAACTAGGTATGCAGAGATACCGACGATCATAACCTCGGATAAGTAAACTATCGTGAGACAAAGGGAAATTGGTATCGTATGTAAGTGGTTCATTCGATCGCAAAGTAATCGTAGAAATATGTGGGAGCCATATGAATTTCCAGATTCCTCTATTGGTTATTGTTCGGAGAAGTGTCTCGATCATGTCCGCATAATTCACGAACCGTAGGGAGACACACTTAAGGATTAGACGTTGTTTGAGTAGTTATGGTATTATGAGAAAGAGACCGAATGTTGTTCGGAGTCTCGGATGGGATTCGGGATATCACGAGGTGATCCGGAATGGTCCGGAGAATAAGATTCATATAAGGAAAGTCCCGTTTCGGAGTTCGGGAATGATTCCGGTGTTTTCATCGGGAATGTTCTAGAAGGTTCCGGAATGTCCGGCACTCCGGAGGGGAAGGGGTACATGAATGTGTCATTGCATATTGGAATGATTGCATCATGTACTAAGTGTTCTCGCTGTTCCAAATAAAGAATTAAATTGAATCTTAAATTGAAAAGTCAAATAGCAAGTTTGAAAAGTCAAACGGCTCAAATTGGAAAGAGGGAAAGAGGAAAGAGAGGGAAACCGAGTTGGGGAGGGAGACCCTCCTCCAACCGGCGCGCCTCCTCCAAGCCGAGTTGGGGAGGGACTCCCCTCCCTCCCCATGGCGCGGTCGGCCCCTCCACCTATAAAAGGAGGGGCAGGGCCCCCTCCTCTAGACACACAAGTTCCTATCCTCTAAATCTAAACCCTAGCCACAGCCTCCGGTTTAGAGCCGTTTTGGTTTAGAGCTTCTAATTGCACTAGCCTTCGGATTAGAGCCTTCTAATTGGTGTGTCTAAACCCTAGACCACTAAAGCTCTCTCATACTCCACCATACTCGCTCCGGCTTAAGGCGAAGCCCTGCGGGATCTCCCCTCTACTTCCGGTACCACGCCGTTGTGCTGCCGGAATCGCGAGGAGAGTGCTACAACCTCCACTGCCTGCTGGAACAAGGGAGAGGAAGGTCTTCGTCGAGTACCGAACGTGTGACCGACTGCGGGAGCGCTGCCGGAACGCAGCGCCGGAAGGATCGTCTACACGATATTGAGATCGGAAAGAGTACGACTACATCACCCACGAGAATCTGCTCTCGTTAACCGCTTTGGAATCTTTGAGGGTAAGTTATTCCATCAACTCGTTGCTACAATCTAGTAGATAGATCTTGGCTTGTTTGTTTGTATGCGATAGAAATTTTTTGTTTTCCATGCTACGAACCCCTACATTCTTGAGATCTTTGAGGAAGTTACCGGTCTATGTACAAACTTTCAAAAGAGTTCCATGGTCCCCATCCATTGTGGGCATCTCAACCTTGAAAACATCCCTGAAGTATCCCGGCGACTCGGGCATATTCCCCATGAAGTATCTTGGATTACCACTTTTGGTTAGGCAACTAAAACGGGTTGACTTCCAACATATTGAAGACAAGTGTTGTGGTGACCCTAGCACACCACTTCATGTTGTAGTGTGCAAGTCGTCATCATAACACTAGTGGAACACTATTCCACGAATATTACACCTACTAGAGTAGTACAATAGAAACATTGCAGGTCCAAGGTATAACTATATTATTCAGATCACAAATGTTCATGTAAGATCCTCGGAACTTCCATGACACGGTGAGCTTGCCATGTAAGTTCCTATACAAACCAAGATCCAAAAGAACAAGCTTGTAGACTAGTCTAGCACTAGACCTACTTCTTGGCCTATCTCGATATCTAAAGGTTTTCTATTTGATCTATCAGCAACTTATATTGGTATGATTCCTATCCTTGGGAATTGAATCATGTCTAGGTTTAACTTGATCTCCACTATCACTACTTTGTAGTACTGACTCATTTGAATCCGTTAAACTAATGTTGGCTTCTCGTAGAAGTCTCTTAAGTCTTCTAGTACCACGTTTGCAATCCCATCATTGAATTCAATACCTAAGCAAGGGATAACAAGGATAGATTAAGTAAGAGCGTACTCAACAAGTTCTAACTATGTGGTTGTTTGATGCACTATCTATAGCAGTGGATCATACATCCTAGGCATGTGCAGGTTTTCGAAATCGGATTTTTAGATAAGGTAAGTTTTAGTTTATAAAATTATATGTCTGTCAGTTTTCACGGTTTGTGAGAACTCATGGAGTTCATTTCCATGTTGCGATCATAGTTCTTTCTTAGAGCAGGGAGTATCATGACATGTTTATACACTCTCGAGAGGTGTGCTACTTTACCCATAAACATCTTTAGTCTTATTGCACAGTTTGAGTCATGTCTCCTGTTCACACATGCATAAGTATGAGGCCTAGTCTAAACATTAGCCAAACAATTAATAGGGCAAAGGTGTCCGATTTTTTGACGAGATGATGATAGTCGATTTGGGTGGAGTTCAGGCTTGATGATATGACTACACGTGCGAGCACGAGTGCCAATGCAATCACTAGGACAATATCCTGGAGGTTACTGATCTTGCAGAAGCACGATCAACCTGACCAGAGAGGGTCTTAATTCCTACCTGAAATCGAGAATAAGTAAGAACTAGTATTGCAATCAAGATATTGAGGATAAAAATAAAAGCTTTGTTGAAAAGGTGGTATCATGTATAGGTGCGAAGTACTAGAGGCCTCTGCGACACTCGAGCCTTGGCGTAGTTGCAACGATGGCTAACTTTTAGTCTAAACAAAATCCGAGTTCTAATGACAGTTGGGAGAGGGTTTGTATGGAGGAAGAGAGGGAATTTTCTTCCAACCCTAATGGGACATCTGAAAAAACCTCTAGATGGGCCTTCCTCCATTCAAACAACCTCCAAAAACTTCCTATATTATCTAGCTCGGAAATATATGGGTCTGGCCCATCAAATTAGGTGACACAACACCAAATTAAGCCTTGGACAAATAATATGAGTAGGTATCTTGTGAAATTCATCCAAGCGTCCATTGTAGCATTATGGTGGCTTCAAGGTCCTAAAATCTCCACTCGCAGCGTCGTCGTCAATCCTCACATGTTTGTGGTCTTATTCATGCACGCCCATGCTCCAATGCTTGTTCCTTCCGTCCTTGCGAGGTCCATCATTCCTAAGTAACATAAACATGTCTGATTTAGGCATCATCATATTCTCATTTATATTAGGAAGGGTTTCTAAAAATGAAAATACCTGATAATTGAGTAGTCGTGCATGAGCTCTTGTGAGAGATCCCTGTAACGTTGTCGTAGAAGTAGAGAATGTATCAGTAGTAGAGATGTCATCATCATACTCCCCTTATTGAATTAAAGTCGTCCTCGACGCAATCTTATCTTCCTCTCCAAAGTATGTCTCTCCACATAATGCATATGTATTGTATAGCTCCATTGGTGGAGTAGTCTTCTCTTGTATCTTAACGTGTGGTTTGTATAACTCCATAATTCTGCATGTAATAACAAGATGTGTTGTATCTTTGTCTTTAATACTAAAATAATATATATAATTATTAGTACTAGAATTCACCTGAAGACCATGGCCAGAAATAATAGTTTTGGTTATATCCGGAATATTCATGTCTGCATCATCCTCCTTTCTTGAAAGGAAAGCCATCCTCGGCAATGTTTATTCTGTAAACATGGTAATAAAAGAGACAAGGTGTACACATGGTATATGTATCTATCATCTATTTTAACTCCTCTCACATTCTTCATTTTTAGTGCTCGAGAATAACAGATCACACAACCGTTCATTAGATGATTAGTCATATTCCAAAAACAAGTATTGCAACCCAATTTACAAATATAAGTGAGGCACAAAATAGTAGCATCTTGCAATTGACAATGCTCATCATTAAACCATCCCAACATTGGTAAATAAATATTCATTGTTACCAAACTACGAGTTACAACGCGCTTGAATAAGCATTCATGCAACAAGCTATCTATGTCACAACTCATACTAATGTTGGAGGTCATATCAAAATGATCAAGCATATGCACATAGTTATCTTCTTGCAAACAAGATAGTTCATCACACGTGATGCAAATCCGATGCACCAAAAAAACATCGTCTACATCATCATTTTCAACCAAATAATAAGTATAATCAGGAACGTAATCACTCTTCAAACATGTGATTTCAGCAATCCTATTTCTAGCATGTGAACAGGAAATTGGAGGTTCCATTGTAATAAACCACAAAGAAATAGCAGCATAAAATTTATCTAACACTTCATCATGTCTAACCAATAGTATACTATCTAAATCAGATATAATATCTAGGTCACTTGGTCCATCCTCACCACTTTGAACACATTTTGTATTATGAGATGGTGTATGCAACGTTTCACTATTCGTAACCAAGTTCATCTGATCACAGTCAGATTCAACTATGAATTCACAAGGTTTATGCTCAATATTTAATTCGATGGGTGCACTCAAAACCATAGAAGATCGAATTTCGACAATAGGAGTACTCAAAATAGTGGGTATCTCAATTGCACAATCCTATAAACCATGTCTATTATCATTAGCAAAAATTTCAGTAGCGATCAGTTCATTGGTTGGACCCATATCAATAGAAGAATGAACTTCAGTAGTAGGTGCACTCAAAATAGTTTATAATTCAGCTACTTGATCACATGGTAAATCTAGCTCAGCAACATATTCCTCTACCACGGACGGTGTGACCAAAATAGGTACCTCGATGGTACCTCTATTATTACCTTGGAAGTCCGTCTCAAATGATGAATGCATCGTTGGAGGTGACTTCTCAAAATCTTGAGGCACATCAACCTCACATGTCGAAGAACGAGAAAAATTCACCGTCTTCTGGCACTTGTTGGTCTCGTTCAAACATATTTTTATTTTTTGTTCAGCCATACAAGCAAGACGAAACAAATGGTCGACAGGATACCACTCTTCATGCATTATGAGATCTTGAATATTATGGTTTAAACCGTTCTAAAATCTATCTATAAATTCGTCGCCACTTTCTTCTACGAAATAATGCAGCAAGATTGTTTCCAAAACATTGTAATATTCTCTCACAGTGTCACTACCTTGATGTAAATGTTGCAATTTCCTAACCATGTCATGAGTATAATATGATGAAACAAATTTATGTCGCATAGCAAGTTTCAAATCATGCCAAGTAGTAGGTATATAATCAGGATATAATTGATAATATTTATTCCACCATATAGAAGCAAAATCAGTGAATGTACTAATTGCAGCTTGTATTCTCTTACGCTCACAAAAATTACGAGAAACTAATATATTTTTTAACTCAAGTTCTCATTCAATATATAAATCAGTTTTAGAGTGACCATTAAACTGCGGCATAGAGACGGTAATTTGGTCATGTAACCTCTCGTGGTGGTCGTCGTAGTTTGCTAGATGGTGGCACATCTTCAACTATAGACGAAGCCCAAGAACGTCTAACTTTAGAATCTGCTATGATTAGTAGAAAATAAATAAATAACAAGTATATGTTCCTATAAACTATTAGGATGTGGTGGTGTATCGCTCAGAAGATTGCTTACAAGTTCTTACCAGCGATAAGCAACCAACAATATCAACCAACTCTAAGGATTGGACAAAGCGATTACCATGTGAACAAGTATTGCACGATGTAGAATACGCTCAAAATTATCATGTGTTGGTCCTAGACTAGACCATACTCGAAACTAAGGCACAGATGAAATCACACGTGCAATAGAAATACAAAATAGATGACCAAGATTTAGGACAGAAAAGCTAACAGGGAATACGACAGGACCAGCTATCCGGGTCGTGAAACAGAGGAAAAATAACAAAGGAATTGGAGCCACCCTTCTCTCCTCCCCCGTTCCTCCTTCCTTGAGAGTCGCCTCATGGCTGCCGGCTCCCCTTCCCTTCTTCTCCGGCTCCGGATGGAGTGGTTGGAGAGGGAGAAGCTGGCCGTTGTACAGATGTAATGGTAGGGTTGTTGGCTTCATGCCAAGTCTGGGCTTCATGCCCGTGTTTGGAGTCTGGGTGTTGGATCTGAGCAACCAGATTCCATGCCTTCTAGGGTTGTTCGTCGGGCTCCTCCTCGTCCATGGTGGGTGGGAGGCGGCGGCGGTGACTCCAGTGCTCCTCAATAAAGTTGTGTTGGACGCTAGTGCTTGGCTGCAACAGCCAGATCTGGGGCCCTCTTTGGCCGGCCGTGGAGGCGGGGGGAGTTGGCCGGATCCTGGTGGGCGGCAGCGGCATGACGCGTCGCCGAGCTACTCTCTGGTGCTGTCGAGCGGCGCCGGGAGGTCGTCGAGCTTCCTCTTTCCTGGAGCTGCAGCGGTTGCAGCTGTCGGTGGGAGGATAAGCTTGGGCGGCTCGGCCATAAAGCTCGTGGACTTCTTCGTGGCGTCTACTGCGGCTGGTGCTCCGTCCAGATCTCGGCCTGCCGTGGTGGCGAGGGAAGGATGAGAGGAGAACCGGAGCCTGTGGATGCTGGCGAAGGAAGGGGCTGCCTGGTGTGTCCAGGCAGCGATGCCGTGACTTCCCCGACGATCTCCAAGCGGAAGCTTCACGCCACCCGCTATCTTTGGCCAAGACGATGGCCTCGCCGCACTCGAGAGGCCTCTGTGCCTGAGCTTGCTAACCGCCTTCGACGGCATGTTCTTCTCCCTCCTCACGGCTCCCTACGCCGTTGTCGGCCCAAGTGGTTCGTACCCGGTGCCGACTCCGGCGGCCGTGGTCGGAGGCGAGCGTGATGCGGTGTGCAGGGACTTGATTGCTTTTGACGCTTTCCTACAAGGTGCTATGTGCAAAGTTGAGGGCCCCGTTATAATTTTCTTTTCTTTTTGGTCCTGTATGTTTGATGTACCCACCGCTTTAACCAATTGCAGCATCTAGGTCCTTCGGGACCTATCTTGGTTCAAAAAAAACAGAGGAAAAATAAGCGTGCACGCCCTATGGCGATAAGCTGTCTCACCACGTATCCTCTTCCTTTCTTCTTCTTTTTCTAATTTCTCTCTTCTTTTTTTCGGACCGGTCCTAAACTTGCATAATACTGATACATTTATATTCACTTTCAGACTAGATAACTTTTCAACCATGAACGAAGTGGTTGGAGATTTTCTTGAAACGATGTGCTAGAATCTCGATCACACTAGTGCAAATGGACCCATATGTTCCGGTTGGTAAGGATCTTTAGTCTCGGTTGCCCCACGAACTGAGACAAAAAAGCATACACGTGGCCGATGCTCCGCGCAAAGGGGGAGCAACCGTCTCGGTTCGTAACATGAACCGGGACAAATAAGCCTCTGCCGCGGCAGAGATTTGGCATATTTCTCTGCCGCGGCAGAGAATTCATTTTGGCATATTTTTTTGCCGCGACAGCATTTTGGCCACTTTTTGTGCCGCGGCAGAGAATTCATTTATGTTGTTTTGTTTTTTATTTTGTGTTTTGCACTCATCAATGAAGGAACTATTATATTACATAAGATCATCATGATAATATAGATCCAAGTGTCGAACATATTACATTCGATACACGGATTTCATGCACTACATACAAAATAAGCTCTTTGTACAATTCCTATTGCCTATACACACCCACATAGTATTGTCCTTTTGGGTCTAGGACTTCTGTATCCAAGAATCTCGCCAATTCCTCCTGAATTGCTCGTACGCGATCCTTTGGCAGAAGACCGCCCCGTAGACGTTCGAGCTGATTTAAAAAAGGAGTCAACATATATGAATAAAACTAAACACAATTTGATGGTAATAAAAAACTATAAGAATTATTTACGTACGTGGAGTTGCTCTAAATTTCTGCCCTTCTCACAGCACGTATGACGGATGAACTCACAAACATAGTATCCACATAAATTGTTCTCTGGTCCCTGCGTCAGGCACTTTACGAGAACATAGTTCAATCAAAATAATAATCAAGCATGATAATAACGGTATCAAAACTAGAATCAAAGAGATGCGCAAATATAGCCAGTGGTGCTTACATATAGTGGTTAAAATGTAAGCTCCTCTTTCTAAACACTCCTATCCTTCTTGGTGAACTGTTTTCAAGCGCTGCCGGCGAAGAAAATGAATAAAAGAAGTTATTAATTACTTGATATCATAAAATTCACGAACATTGTCGATATAGTGTCGTAATGATTAGAATTACCGCTGGAGAATCATCTGCATGTCCTTCCTCGTCTCAAGGGGTTTATGTTTCAAGTCCATGACTAGTACACGCCCTTTGTCAGGTTGAATGATTAACAGAATATAGTGGAAGCTGCATATGCATAACTCATCAATTATATACTTAACGTCGAGTAAGTGAAATAGAAAGTGTACACAAGACAATAACACTCACTCGAAGTTGTAAGAAAATAGTATTTCCCTTCTGGTTTCTTGAAACCTTAACGCCTGCACGATATTATCCTCCGTATCCTGGGGGTTTGTTTTGAGATTAGCTTGATGAATCCAATATGGGTCAACGAACCCAATGTCATAGATGTGTCCTCTGCTGCATTCGAGAATCTTTATTCTGCATATTATAGTATGATTATATACATGCAATAAACGAGGTGAGATAGCTAGAGACTAAATTAATTATAGAATTAGTACTTACAGACAATAGGCACTGATGATCTATTTATACAAGGCGTCTTGATTGAATAATTGAAATAGTTCAACAAATTCAATGGCTATCATGTCATCTACTTCTTTACCATAATGCTTTTTTATAACCCTCACCATTATTCAGTTAGCCCCGGCCTTTATGGCATACATGTATCAGTTATGCAATCTTCGCATTTTTATTGGAAGATTATTTACCTCCTCAGGTTTGACGAGAGGTTTGTCGTACTGGTATTTGTATGCTACTTCACCCACGGGGAAGTACTGTAACTGGGATAAGTCGTGGGCAATACTCATACCTTGAGCAGCGGCAGCTTCTCCGTATAGTGCAACTACATCTGGATCATACTGCTCTTCGGCCGCATATTTTCTCGACCCCACATTGGTATGGGAAATCACCTTGAGAGGGGCGCAAGATTGTTTTGTTTGTTCTCCGAGCTGGGCAACAGATTTCCCGCTTGCATCAGTACTGCTCTTCGACAGTTGTTGTGCCGCATATGACTTGATAATAGAGCGTTCATAGTCTGATGACAGCTTTGGCTCGGTTTGGTGAAGGGCCTTTAGAATTTTGAACACTCGGGTTTTTTCTTCTTTGGTGTTGGGGAACTCTGGCTCTTTTGGCCACCTCAACTTAGCGAAAAATGCTGTTGTTTCCACCTCAACGATCGCCGTAGTCTCCTCTTTAGTACAGTCATAAGCTCTCTTGGGAGGAACCTTTGGTACTTTTGGAAGAGGCTCCTGTTTACGTGTCGGTGATCGCTTAGCACTCTTGTCAACACCCGGATTTTTAATCTCAGATGCCTGTTATGCCATACATCGCAATCCCAGGATTACCATTTTTGCGAGACATAACAGAATTTGGATACCACAGTACATCATCCATTATAAACCATACATAAGGTTTTACACAAATAAGGATCTCATGATCCAGTTCTTAATACAACTCAGGCAGCGGAAATACGTAATAATAACGGTAGCGTAGGCGAAGCTCCATCTTCGGGGTCACAGGCAATGCTGACGATGGGAGATGATCCTAGTTGTCGTAACCTTCCTAGGGTCCATCATTCTGGTAGTCCTCTTCATAGTCTGGCCACGAGAATAGCCAGGGACAAAGCCATGAGTACTCTTTAAGTACTCGCAAACTAATACTAACAAGTGAAGGGGGTTTTGTGATAGGATACTAAGCTCTAGGGTTGTTTTGCAAAAAGCCAGATTTACCTCTACTAAGTTTAGAAGCAAGAAAAGCTAGTTGTATTTTTATAACACCTAAGTGGGAACTTGTATTTCATATCACAACTTTGTTGTGGTCAAGTCAAATTCTCAATCCATTTCAGAAGTCATTTTGAAAACATCTGACGGGGGAAACAGTATGGCCACTCCAACTGTCCATAACCGCGGACGCAGCTATTCGAATAGTTTGACACTCTGCAGAGATTGTACACTTTCACCACAACATTCGATACATCCGTCAGGAGCAAATCCTGAATTCACCATACTCAGTATGCGGATAATCAATCCTAACCTTTCAATACACGCCCTAGTATAAGCACCTCTCCTGTGAGTTTGGCCTCCCAACCATGACCAACTGTCATCTTGGGTACGGCACAGGTGGACAATCTTCACAAGGTAGCCTCATCTCAGACCTTGGCCGTGAGGGAACCCATACTAAGGTATATAAGTTTCCAGTCAAGCCCTACCCAAATTTTCGGGTATTGTGGTTGTACGGTAAAATTGGAATGGTATCGCATCCAGACAACCATCAGTTTTATAAAGGGCTAAGGCTCATGCCTCAACATTTTCATCACCAAAATCATCTGGTGTTTGGAAACACATGTCAAAACATCTCAGTAGAATGATCCATCATTCCAAGGTTTTCATAACCATTTTTCCACCAAGTATTCCCATCTAAAGTTGATCAAGTTTTATGCTTAGCACTAGCATCTACAAGTGGGAGTGAGTACTAATGAAGGGTGGTAACAAGTGTAGTTTTAACTAAGTTTAATCTCATGCCTTAGGATGACATCAAGATTATCTAGCTTAGGCCAAATTTAATGCTCTTTATGCAACCTTCAATTATCCTCCTAGAATCTACAAATCACTTAAGTAGACTCTAAGTAACAGCTTTGATAAAGAAATAAAGTAGCAGCTTGCAAGTAAAACTAGGAGGGGGTATCAAGTGGATATGATCACATATGCTTAAGGCATCTAGTGGTCATGGTAACAAGCAAGTATTTGCTTGCATCAGTCTCAGTATAAGCTTGCTAAGTTAATAGCTTGCAAGTATTGGCTTGCATAAGTAGAGTATCTTGCAAGTGTTAACTTGCCTTGTGCAGAGCAGTGGTTGAAGTTCTCCTCGGCTTCTTCTTCGTAGTATCCTCCTTCCTCCTCGTATCATTGGTCGGTACTAGTGTCTATGAATAAATACGAGGTACACAATCACCAAACAATACTTAACTACTTTCAATCATCACACAAAAGGGTTCTATAGATGATCTAGCATCATCACTAACATTACAAGATTAAAGAATATGTCTTATTTATTTTATTTTTAGAAAAGTAATTTCTACTCATTGAAAAACTACTTAAGATTTAATATCCACCAAACCAACCATGGGATCATCTTGACACATGTCATCACCACATATTTCAGTACATGGGAATGTGATTTAAAGTGGTGTCACAATTTAATAAGGTTTAACCTTTTATTCAAATAAAATAAGTGACTAAAAATGCCTATGTGGCATTCTTTTATTACTTGAACATTATTTATGTAAGTAAACCCATATATTTTTATATATTCTTAAAGGTATGATCAAATATGATTTTTGACAGTTGGAATCAACTCAAAAGCTATTATGGTTTAAATTTGAAAAATGTTTGAATGCAGAAAAGCTTCTGCCTTGTTATTTTTAGCAAGGTTGATCTATATATCCAAATGATTTGAATCCAACGGGCTTGGATTAAGCATTTCAATACCTTTCTAACAAAATTGGTTTCATGCAATTTGGTTTACTGAATCGAGATGGGTTGATTTTTGAAACTAGGTACAGAACTGAGTTTGAATATAAATAGAAAAAGCTAAATTCAAACGAGTGGGCTGCGCGGGAAGGGGTAATGGGCCGGCCCAGTGTCACTCCGCAGCGCGGGGCGCAACTGACAGGGGGGTCTACTGGTCAGTGACTCTTTAAACGCGAAGCGGTACGGGGCGATGTGGTGCGTTGGATTAGAATGAAGATCGACGGCTGAGGGTCGTCGTCGACGATGAACAGGTCACCGGTGAGCTCGAACCCTAGCGGCTCATTGGGGGTCGTGGGAGGCTCACCAGGGCTCAGGTGAAGGTCGGCAAGGCGGGCAAACGACAAAGTCGACGACGGCGAACTCAGGGGTGGTCGCGGCAGCTCCTGCGGTGGACGAAATCAACGGCTCCTCTTCTCCTCTGCAGCGGCGAGCTCCGGCCAAATTCCGGTGATGCGCTGCTCGCCTTGCTCTGGCTAAGGGGTGGAACGATCAGTGAGGTGAGGGGAGCGAGATGGTGTGCTTCAATCGGCTGGGGGTGGCCTCCTTTTATAGGCTCTACGGCGAGACCGAGAGGGATGGGCAGGCGATGGTGGCGACATGGCTACGGGCTGCTAGAGGCATGGCCGAGGTTGGCGATCGATCGGTGGTCTCCTGGCGATGCTCTATGGTTTAAATGCGCTTGTAGGGGCGGTGGCAAATGGTCGGGAACGCGTGATGCTCTGTAAGGCAGAGGCGGCGAACTATGCGGCGAGCGGTGGCTACGAGGTACGGGCGGTGAAATGGGCATGTCTGGCGGTCTCCTGGGACGATGGGGTGCATGCTGGCGGGCTGCAAGGGCTCGAGGTGGTCGGGTTGCGTGGTAACGACGCGTGCTCTGTGGTGCGCGTCGGCATGGTCGACAGCGGCACGGGCGCGGCGTTCCTGGCGGTTCTGGTCGCTGTTCTTGAGCTAGGGTTGGTCAAGAGGGTGCGGTGAGGCATGGGCTACCTCCCATACAAGGTTGGCACGGCTAGTTCTTCTCCTAGCTTGCTGTCCACACTGGGGTGACATGGGTGCTCTCGGCCTGTTCACCATTGATGACATTGGCGAGTTTACAGTGGTGCTAGAGCTTAGTTAAGGTTGCTAGATGATCTACTGAGGCTAGTGTAACCAGAGAGGGAACAAGTTAGGCCCAAAACACTGCTCAACATAGTGTTCTGATTTTGTTTGATTTGCATCTGCAACCTGTTTGATGAAATGGCCGCATGAACTTAAGTTTTAAATTTTGAAAAGATTTTTGGTGGGTGTGCTAGGCATGTGCTGGTGATACTGTGGATGCTTGGGTTTTGAAAATTGAGCTTGTTTGAGTGGTTTTTGAAATAGTGGGATCTTCCCATATGAAATAGATTCAATTTTAAACTGTCATTTAAACTAAGCATTTGAATGTTTTTGGATGATCACAAAGTGGGCATTGGTATCTTGTTATGAGTACTATCAAGGGGTGCAAAGATCCATACATGTTTCTGTTAAGTTCTGAAAGTTAGAGATAGCCAAAGTAGGCATGGGAGTTAAATTGGCCAAAGTGACCATTCACTTAATTTGTTTGTTTTGATTTGTTTGTCTTTGGGAAAAGTTTGGGGATTGTTTAGATGGTGTTTATGTCACCTAAGAATCATTTTACAAGCAAAGAAACACATAATCATGGCAATTCAAAAGAATCCAAATTTTAATGCACACTCGTATGAATGCTTTCATATTTTAATTGGAAAAGTTTTTGTTAACCATAATTTTTATGATTAGAGTTTGATGATCCAAGTTTAGTATTTTTGGGATGTTACAAACCTTCCCCCCTTAAACAAAATCTCGTCCTGAGATTTGAAAAAGGACGAAAAAATTTACCTAGGATTTGAAGAGATCGGGAAACTCCTTCCTGATGTGATCTTCGCGCTCCCAGGTAGCTTCCTCTTATGTGTGGTTGCTCCACTGAATCTTGAGAAACTTGATATTTCGGGTTCTGGTAGTTCTGAAAGCTTCCTCCAAAATACGGATGGGTACTTCGGGATAGGTCAGGTCATCGTTGATTTCTATGGTCCGGTGATCAATATTCTTGAACACTTCGGTCTTCTCTGGAACTTCGAGACACTTGCGAAGTAATGAGATATGGAACACATTGTGCACGGCTGACATTTCTTCGGGTAGTTCCAATTGATACGACACTTCTCCTCAACGGTTCAGAATCTTGAAGGGTCCGATATATCTGGGGGCTAACTTTCCTTTCAGCTGGAAACGCTGCATTCCTTTCAATGGCGACACTTTCAGATACACAAAATATCCTATGTTGAATGCGAGATCTCGACGTCTCTTGTTGGAGTAACTCTTCTGTCTTGACTGGGCGGTCTTGAGGTGCTCACGAATCTTGTGAACCTTCTCTTCTGCTTGTCGTAGGATGTCGGGTCCGAATATCTGACTCTCTCCTACTTCCGACCAATTCAAAGGGGTGCGGCACTTTCTTCCATACATGAATTCAAATGGGGCCATTTGCAAACTGGCTTGATAACTGTTGTTGTACGAAAATTCTGCAAACGGCAGACAGTCTTCCCACTTAGATCCATATTCTAACACACATGCTCTTAGCATATCTTCGAGTATTTGGTTTACTCGCTCCGTTTGTCCATCGGTCTGAGGGTGATACGCGGTGCTGAAATCGAGTCGGGTTCCTAAACCTTCTTAGACTTTCTTCTAGAATCTCGAGGTAAACTGAGTTCCTCGATCCGATACGATGTTCTTGGGGACTCCATGCAAACTGACTATTCTAGCGATGTATAACTCCGCTAGCTTCGAACTCTGATATGTGGTCTTGACGGGTAAGAAATGGGCGACTTTGGACAGTCTGTCCACTATGACCCAAATAGAGTCATTTCCCCTACTAGAAGTAGGCAATCCGGTGATAAATTCCATTCCAACTGAATCCCATTTCCATTCCGGAATCTGCAATGGTTGCAACAATCCAGCGGGTCTTTGATGTCCTGCCTTGACTCTCTGACATATATCACACTTGGCGATATAGCTTCCGATTTCTCTCTTCATCTTATGCCACCAAAATTGCTCCTTCAAATCTTGATACATCTTCGTTCCTACGGGGTGGATAGAATAAAGAGTATCATGAGCTTCCTTCAAAATAACTTCTTTCAACTCAGAATCTGCCGGTACACAAAGGCGTCCTGTGTACCATCGTACTCCTTCTTCGTCTTCGGTGAATCCAGGTACTTTGCCTGTACCGATACGACGCTTGATTCCATCGATACTAGCATTTCCTTTCTGCGCCTCTTTGATCTGGCTGACCAAAGTGGGTTTTAGTTCTATGCTAGCCAAAAATCCTTCACTTACTAATTCCATTCGAAAATCTTCCATCTCTTTGTGCAAGCTTGGTTGCTCCTTCATAATCATGGAGTTCAAGCGGCACGGCAATCTGCTAAGGACATCTGCTACCACGTTGGCTTTACCAGGGTGATAGTGAATGTCCAGATCATAATCCTTGATTAACTCAATCCATCTTCTCTGTCTCATATTCAGCTCTTTCTGAGTTAATATATACTTCAGACTCTTGTGATCCGAATAAATCTCACAACGATTTTCCATCATGTAGTGCCTCCATGTCTTCAGGGCTAGAACTACGGCTGCGAGTTCGAGGTCATGGGTTGGGTAATTCTGATCATGTTGTTTCAGTTGTCGGGATAGATAAGATATAACTTTGCCTTCTTGCATTAGCACATATCTGAGACCTATCTTGGATGCGTCACAATACACGTCGAAGGGCTTCGTGATATCCGGCATGATTAGGATTGGGGCTGAAATCAATTCCTCTTGAGTTCCTGAAAACTCGCTTCACATTTGTCGGTCCATTCAAACTTCTTGTCCTTCTTCAGCAATTGGGTCATGGGTCTAGCGATACTCGAGAATCCTTCTACGAACTTGCGGTAGTATCCCGCCAATCCGAGAAATTCACAAACTTGGGTTTGAGTGGTTGGGGCTTGCCAATCTTCAACATCTTTCACTTTTGCAGGGTCCACGGCAATTCCTCCGGCTGATACAATGTGGCCAAGGAATCCTACCTCCTGTAACCAGAATTCACATTTTCTAAACTTGGCATACAACTGATGCTCTCTAAGGGTTCGAAGAATGGTCCTTAGGTGTAGCTCATGTTCTTCTTCTGATTTGGAATAAATCAGAATGTCATCGATAAAAACAACGACAAACTTATCCAGGAAGTCCATAAAAATCTTATTCATGAGATTCATGAAATAAGCGGGGGCATTGGTTAATCCAAAAGACATGACGGTATACTCGTATAATCCATATCTGGTGGTAAAGGCAGTCTTTGGAATATCCTCTACACGAATCTTGAGTTGATGATAGCATGTTCTAAGATCAATCTTAGAAAACACTTTGGCACCAGTCAACTGATCAAACAAATCTTCTATCTTGGGCAATGGGTATTTATTCTTGATAGTGACATCATTCAACTTCCGGTAATCTGTACACAAACGGTTACCTCCATCTTTCTTGTCCACGAACAAAACAGGTGATCTCCATGGTGACGCACTTGGCTGAATTAATCCAATTTCCATCATGGAATCCAGTTGCTTCTTCAGCTCTGCTAGTTCAGACGGGTTCATACTATAAGGTCTCTGAGCTATGGGTCCGGTTCCGGGGATTAGTTCAATGATAAACTCGATATCCCGATCTGGGGGCATACCGGGCAAAACATCTGGAAATACATCAGGGTATTCACAGACTATCTGGACTTGGTCAATGGTAGGTTGGGCTATACTCTTGTTGCACTTGAATTGGCGAGGTAAGGTTTTAGATACATGCTCGACTGATATTCCGGCTGTACTGGTCATGGTTATGGCTTTCTTGGCACAGTCAAATAATCCTTTATGTTTGGACATCCAATCCATTCCTAGTACTACTTCCAAACTTTTAGTTCCGAGTACTATCAGATTAGCATAAAAATCTATGCCATGGATTTGGATAGGGACGGCTTTGCAAATTTGCCTAGCTTTGGTGGTTGAACCGGGGATTTGAACAATCATAACATGCTTCAGTTTTGTTGGTTGAATCTTACTAGTGCATGCAAATTCTTTGGTGACAAATGAGTGCGATGCACCAGAATCAAATAACACTCGAGCAAGTACTGAATTAACAGAAAACATACCCAGCACGACATCGGGCGCTTCCTGGGCTTCTTCAGCATGCATGAGAAAAATACGGCCGTTGCGGTTGAGCGAATTCCCTGGGGCAAACCTTCTTCCAGGCTGAACACGACGCTGCTGCTGAGCTGGGGCATTTGCATTGGGGGCTGCGGCATTCTTCTTGGGACACTCGTTGGAGTAGTGACCCTTATTTCCACAGTCATAACAAGTCACTTGCGACTTGTCCTTTGCTGCAACGGGCACGGCATTGCTTCTAGTCCTCGGGGTAGTGTTGGTGTTGGTGGCAGCATTGTTGTTGTTGAACTTGGGTGGTGCATGGTTGAAATTGCTAGAGTTGCCGGGGTTGTTGTGATTTCCTCCGGGCCTCGGGTTTCCACGGTTGGGATAGGTCGGACGGTTCATTGGGGGTCTGTTGGTTCTTGGGGCAAATCCTGGAGATGGGTTAGGGTGATACTTTGGGGTCTGATGGGTCCCTGGCTGATGCATCATGCGACGCTTGTGGTTCTCATTGGCTTGGTTGATCTTTCCTTCCATCTGGATGGCAGAGTCGACAAGGGCTTCAATATCAGCAAAGGGGATATTGACCAACACAGTCTGCATCTCATCGTGCAGACCATTCAAGAATCTTTCTTTCTTCTTGGCTTCAGTGTCGATCTCATCCGGGGCATACCTAGCTAATGACAAGAATTTGTCACGGTATTCCACTACGGTCATCCGTCCTTGCTTCAGTTCTCTGAACTCATCTCTCATTCTCTTGATCAAACCTGGTGGCACATGGGTTCTGCTGAACTTGACCTTGAATTCCTCCCAGGTCATCATCTGCCCTCCGGTCATTGAACGAACGTTGTTCCACCATGCTCTTGCATCTCCGGCTAGATAGTGGGTGGCGAACAGAACTTTCTCGTTAGCTTCCACTCCGGCGACTTCTAGGTTGTTTTCCATGGTCTGCAGCCAATCGTCGGCATCTAGGGGCTCTTTCGACTTAGTGAAAACAGGTGGGTTGGTGTTCTGGAAATTCTTGAGCTTAGATCCATGGTTGTCCTGATTTCCTTGGCCTTGATTGTTGTGGGCCAGCTGAGCTATCTGCTGAAGGGTGGCTAGGTTGGCTTGACGTTCAGCTCTTTCAGCTTCGCGGTCAGAAACCAACATTTGCAGGATCTGCAACATCGGGTCCGGGGATGAACCACTTCCTCCGCGTGGCATCTGAAGATTGAGATAGATCATGAGAAAAGAGGGAAATTTCTACGGTTCAGGGACTTTGAGAAGTTTTTAAAGTTTGACTCAGGTTTTCTAGCAACTTGCTTTTCATTCATTCATAGCACACGATACAAACACACACACCACAAAACAAGAAAAACAGATGGTTTTAAGAACCATTCTGGAATCTAAGATACAGTGGGACCGAATACAACTCACTACGCTAGTGCTCAAGTGCTACTACTCCTCGGAGTCGGTGTAGTCGCCATCCTCATCATCCTCAACGTCATCGATGAAGGCGAAATCATCCTCATCGGTGAAGAAGTCCATAGCCTGATCCTCCAGAAAATCATCATCATCGCTGAGATAGGAGTAGGGGTCTCCACGAAGATCTTCTCCGGCATTCTCCCTTTCCTCCAACTGCATGTCTCTCTCGTGGATGGTCTCCTCCAAATCCAAGATACGGTGGCGATGACGGGCAATGATGCGCTCCTTCTTGTCGAGCTGACGGCGGCGAGACTTGTGATCCTTTGCTAGCATGGCGATGGACTGATCCTTCGTCTTGATAATGGCGGACTTGTGGTTGGAGTAGTCACGACAATTGTCCAATTCCTGCTGACGATCGTACATCATGAAGCTAAGGTGGTCCAATTGGGTCTTCAGCTCGTGGTGGTATGGGGCTTCCAGTGGCTTTCCATTAGCATCACGCCTTGGACAAAACTCAAAGCGGGTACCCTTGATCTGGTTGATACTCTGCCCACACAGACGGGCAAGAGCTTCCTGCATGGCCCTGGCAAGTCCATCGAGCCAGTTATTTTCTATTAAGGTGAACTGAATTCCCTCGGCAGTGGGAGGTTCAATCTTTCCTCGGAGACTTGCAACAATTAGCCACTGGAGATCTTCTCCTCCTTGATCATTGAGCTGAGCTCCGAAGAACTCGGGGTGCGGACGCTCCAGAAGTTCCGAAAGATGGTCCAAATCCTGCTCAAATATAAGGTCTCCTCCATTCCCCAACTGATAAAACTTGTTGTACTTCACGTCCATCTATAAGAATATAGGATGAGTAAGTTAGTAGAGTGATCAAGTGTGTCAAAATTTATGTATTTTGCAAAAGTTTTTGAGGAACATGAATTTTTATGAAAGAATCAAGGTGATAAGAATGGGAATAAGTTTTTGTAAATATTTCTTCCTTTGGTTTTGAAACTAATTTTTTGATTCAAACGTCCAGTCTAACTAGGGTCTCCTATGGTCAGGATGGCTCTGATACCAACTTGTCAACACCCGGATTTTTAATCCCAGATGCCTGTTATGCCATACATCGCAATCCCAGGATTATCATTTTTGCGAGACATAACAGAATTGGATACCACAGTACATCATCCATTACAAACCATACATAAGGTATTACACAAATAAGGATCTCATAATCCAGTTCTTAATACAACTCAGGCAGCAGAAATACGTAATAATAACGGTAGCGTAGGCGAAGCTCCATCTTCGGGGTCACAGGCAATGCTGACGATGGGAGATGATCCTAGTTGTCATAACCTTCCTGGGGTCCATCATCCTGGTACTCCTCTTCATAGTCTGGCCACGGGAATAGCCAGGGACAAAGCCATGAGTACTCTTTAAGTACTCGCAAACTAATACTAACAAGTGAAGGGGGTTTTTGTGATAGGATACTAAGCTCTAGGGTTGTTTTGCAAAAAGCCAGATTTACCTCTACTAAGTTTAGAAGCAAGAAAAGCTAGTTGTATTTTTATAACACCTAAGTGGGAACTTGTATTTCATATCACAACTCTGTTGTGGTCAAGTCAAATTCTCAATCCATTTCAGAAGTCATTTTGAAAACATCTGACGGGGGAAAAAGTATGGCCACTCCAACTGTCCATAACCGCGGACGCAGCTATTCGAATAGTTTGACACTCTGCAGAGATTGTACACTTTCACCACAACATTCGATACATCCGTCAGGAGCAAATCCTGAATTCACCATACTCAGTATGCGGATAATCAATCCTAACCTTTCAATACACGCCCTAGTATAAGCACCTCTCCTGTGAGTTTGGCCTCCCAACCATGACCAACTGTCATCTTGGGTACGGCACAGGTGGACAATCTTCACAAGGTAGCCTCATCTCAGACCTTGGCCGTGAGGGAACCCATACTAAGGTATATAAGTTTCCAGTCAATCCCTACCCAAATTTTCCGGTATTGTGGTTGTACGGTAAAATTGGAATGGTATCGCATCCAGAGAACTATCAGTTTTATAAAGGTCTAAGGCTCATGCCTCAACATTTTCATCACCAAAATCATATGGTGTTTGGAAACACATGTCAAAACATCTCAGTAGAATGATCCATCATTCTGAGGTTTTCATAACCATTTTTCCACCAAGTATTCCCATCTAAAGTTGATCAAGTTTTATGCTTAGCACTAGCATCTACAAGTGGGAGTGAGTACTAATGAAGGGTGGTAACAAGTGTAGTTTTAACTAAGTTCAATCTCATGCCTTAGGATGACATCAAGATTATCTATCTTAGGCCAAATTTAATGCTCTTTATGCAACCTTCAATTATCCTCCTAGAATCTACAAATCACTTAAGTAGACTCTAAGTAATAGCTTTGATAAAGAAATAAAGTAGCATCTTGCAAGTAAAACTAGGAGGGGGTATCAGGTGGATATGAGCACATATGCTTAAGGCATCTAGTGGTCATGGCAACAAGCAAGTATTTGCTTGCATCAGTCTCAGTATAAGCTTGCTAAGTTAATAGCTTGCAAGATTGGCTTGCATAAGTAGAGTATCTTGCAAGTGTTAACTTGCCTTGTGCAGAGCAGTGGTTGAAGTTCTCCTCGGCTTCTTCTTCGTAGTATCCTCCTTCCTCCTCGTATCATTGGTCGGTACTAGCGTCTATGAATAAATACGAGGTACACAATCACCAAACAATACTTAACTACTTTCAATCATCACACAAAAGGGTTCTATAGATGATCTAGCATCATCACTAACATTACAAGATTAAAGCATTTGTCTTATTTATTTTATTTTTAGAAAAGTAATTTCTACTCATTGAAAAACTACTTAAGATTTAATATTCACCAAACCAAACATGGGATCATGTTGAAACATGTCATCACCACATATTTCAGTACATGGGAATGTGATTTAAAGTGGTGTCACAATTTAATAAGGTTTAACCTTTTATTTTAAATAAAATAAGTGACTAGAAATGCCTATGTGGCATTCTTTTATTACTTGAACATTATTTCTGTAAGTAAACCCATATATTTTTATATATTCTGAAAGGTATGATCAAATATGGTTTTTGAGAGTTGGAATCAACTCAAAATCTATTATGGTTTAAATTTGAAAAATGTTTGAATGCAGAAAACCTTTTGCCTTGTTATTTTTACCAAGGTTGATCTATAGATCCAAATGATTTGAATCCAACGGGCTTGGATTAAGCATTTCAATACCTTTCTAACATAATTGGTTTCATGCAATTTGGTTTACTGAATCGAGCTGGGTTGATTTTTGAAACTAGGTACATAACTGAGTTTGAATATAAATAGAAAAAGCTAAATTCAAACGAGTGGGATGCGCGGGAAGGGGTAATGGGCCGGCCCAGTATCACTCCGAAGCGCGGGGCGCAACTGACAGGGGGCTCTACTGGTCAGTGACTCTTTAAACGCGAAGCGGTACGGGGCGATGTGGTGCATTGGATTAGAATGAAGATCGACGGCTGAGGGTCGTCGTCGACGATGAACAGGTCACCAGCGAGCTCGAACCCTAGCGGCTCAGTGGGGTCGTGGGAGGCTCACCGGGGCTCAGGCGAAGGTCGGCGAGGCGGGCAAATGACGAAGTCAACGACGGCGAACTCAAGGGTGGTCACGGCAGCTCCTGGGATGGACGAAATCAACGGCTCCTCTTTTCCTCTGCAGCGGCGAGCTCCGGCCAAATTGTGGCGATGCGCTGCTCGCCTTGCTCCGGCTAAGGGGTGGAACGATCAGTGAGGTGAGGGGAGTGAGATGGTGTTCTTCAATCGACTGGGGGTGGCCTCCTTTTATAGGCTCGACGGTGAGACTGAGAGGGATGGGCAGGCGACGGTGGAGACACGGCTACGGGCTGCTAGAGTCATGGCCGAGGGTGGTGATCGATCGGTGGTCTCCTGGCAATACTCTAAGGTTTAAATGCGCTTGTAGGGCAGTGGCAAACGGTCGGGAACGCGCGATGCTCTGCGAGGCAGAGGCGGCGAACTCTGTGGCGAGCGGTGGCTAAGGGGTACGGGCGGTGAAATGGGCATGTCTGGCGGTCTCCTGGGACGGTGGGGTGCTTGCTGGCGGGAGGCGAGTGCTCGAGGTGGTCGGGTTGCGTGGGAACAGCGCGTGCTCTACGGTGCGCGTCGGCATGGTTGACAGCGGCACGGGCGCGGCGTTCCTGGCGGTTCCGGTCACTGTTCTTGAGCTAGGGCTGGTCAAGAGGGGGCGGTGAGGCATGGGCTACCTCCCAGACAAGGTTGGCATGGCTAGTTCTTCTCCTAGCTTGATGTCCACACTAGGGTGACATGGGTGCTCTCGGCCTGTTCACCATTGATGACATTGGCGAGTCTAAAGTGGTGCTAGAGCTTAGTTAAGGTTGCTAGATGATCTACTGAGGCTAGTGTAACCAGAGAGGGAACAAGTTAGGCCCAAAACACTGCTCAACATAGTGTTTTGATTTTGTTTGATTTGCATCTGCAACCTATTTGATGAAATGGCCGCATGAACTTAAGTTTTAAATTTTGAAAAGATTTTTGGTGGGTGTGCTAGGCATGTGCTGGTGATACTGTGGATGCTTGGGTTTTGAAAATTGAGCTTGTCTGAGTGGTTTTTGAAATAGTGGGATCTTCCCATATGAAATAGATTCAATTTTAAACTTTCATTTAAACTAAGCATTTGAATGTTTTTGGATGATCACAAAGTGGGCCTTGGTACCTTGTTATGAGTACTATCAAGGGGTGCAAAGATCCATCCATGTTTCTATTAAGTTCTGAAAGTTATAGATAGCCAAAGTAGGCATGGGAGTTAAATTGGCCAAAGTGACCATTCACTTAATTTGTTTGTTTTGATTTGTTTGTCTTTGGGAAAAGTTTGGGGATTGTTTAGATGATGTTTATTTCACCTAAGAATCATTTTACAAGCAAATAAACACATAATCATGGCAATTCAAAAGAATCCAAATTTTAATGCACACTCATATGAATGCTTTCATATTTTAATTGGAAAAGTTTTTGTTAACCCTAATTTTGATGATTAGAGTTTGATGATCCAAGTTTAGTATTTTTGGGATGTTACAACTCTGTAGAGTAGCGGTGGTACGCTTACGCTTTTTTTCCTGAGGCACCGGCGATGGCTGCGCCGGGTGAGGCGACGAAGACGGCTGCTATGGCGGCAACGACCACGCTGGAGACGGGTGAGGCGGCAGCGAAGATGGCCTTGGCGTGTGATTTGGAAGAAACGATACATTCCTTTGGCCATAGAATGGTGACTTTTGTTACTTCTCCCAGTTCAGTCACATCCCCTTCACCTGCAGGGTAGTCAATCTTCAAACCTTGAAAGGTGGGCATGATTTCATCCACCCCGACAACAACGTAGCCCTGTGGAACCGGACGACAATGGTAAGTTGGTGTGGGTCCAATTGGTAAGGCATAGCCGACCGCCACCTTCATTGATATGTTCACAACTTTGACATGTAGCTCGCAGTGTGTCATCTGTGTGATATCATCCACTGGGTAGCCAACACGAGCCATCGTCGGTGCACCATCGTCATTGTCATTGTCATCACCCGGGACCTCGGTGGAAGCCACACTGCTTTTTCGATTATTCGATAGGCCGGTGCATCGAATGCAGGTTCTACCACCATGTGCTGCTGAGATGGGCCGGTAGTACCTTGCTGGCTAAGTGCGTTAATTTGATCTGGTTGTTGTTTTATTCGTTCTTCAATTATACGCATTCGCTCTTTCTGAATATCTGCTTCAACTTTCGCCTTGTCCTTTCTCCTCTTACGGCTTGTATCAGGATATTGCTTCCTCTCTTCGGGAAACCCAGTGCTCCATGGTTGGGAGCCTATTGTGCCTCGTATTCGTCCATCATGTTCCTTATTCCCAAGGGCGAGTGTGATCTCATCATTCTCTCTATCAGGAATAAAGTCCCCATCTTTAACAGCCTTTACTGCTTTTCTAATCTTCTCGATTGGCAAGGGGTCTTCTTTATGTCGTATGTTATATATACACTTCCCTTTCGAGTCCAACGTGCCCCCATGCCCGTAAAACCAATTATTTGCACGTTCGATCCAATCGTCTGTCTCTAGGATGATCTTTTTAGCACGCAGTTCATCCTCAAGTTTCTTCCACTTAGGAATGCCAGCCCTATAGCCACCTTGCCCCATAGTATGGTGATACTTCTTGTTAGCAGCATTCAGCTTATTCGTTGCAGACATTTTGTTAGCTTTTTCTGATGTCTTGTAATTCACAAACTCATCCCAGAATGGTTTTAACTTCTGATACTGAATCTTCTCGAAATCCGGATTCTTCTCTTTCATGACATAGTCAAGGTGCAATCTTTTCTTCCAGTTGGTGAAACACTGGGCCATCTTCTTCATAGCCCACTCCCTGACCTTCATCTCCATGGATTTCGCATGTTCTAAGGCATCCTCAACTGGATCCTCCGCATTTGGATCCAGCTCTACCTTCGGTAGTTTGAAATTAAGCATGAGCCTCTTCCACAGTAAATCTTTGGCCACGGTAGGGAGAAATAAAGACGTTCCCTCTTCTTCCGCATCAGCATGCCTATTCCAATTTTGAATGACGATCGGGAAGAAGTCCCTAACGATTACTCTGCATTGTGCCACAAATTTTTTGTGACAACAAGGGGAGCCGTCGGTTTGCCGTCCTCACCGATTTCTTCGATCCTAAACCTCTCATGGTCTTCCAACTTTTTGGTTGGGCCTCGTCCGCTCTTTTCAGTAGATTTGTTCGATCCGGAGGGCTAAAAGAAGAAAGACCATCGTTAATGTTTCTATATTGACAGCAGATGATTAATTAATGAATTAATTATATTACATGCACCTCGCTGGAGCGGTCGTCTTCTTGATCACACAAGGCATCGCCTTCTCCCTCGCGGAAGGCATCACCTTCAACCTCAAAGAAGTCGTCTCTTCCGGCAAAAAGAGGATCACCCTCACCGGAGTTGTTCAAAAACGTCGATACATCTAAATTTTCTTCCCCGCGGATCACACCTTGGATCAACTCTTTCTTTTCTTTGTCTCTGTCATTTGGTTCCATATTTTCTGCATAGGTGGAAAAACGGATAAGTCAAAGCGGCTAAGGGAGAATGTTAGGTAGGGTGTTGAGAGATATAAACCCTAATTCGGAGAAACCCTAATATATACATACACAATAATAAAAATGAATTTACAATATTTACAATAATAAAAATCAACTAAAATCAATATTCCGGAGTTTCGAGGGGTGTAAAACCTAGTTCAGAGAAACCTCGGATGCATATGAGAGGGGTCACTTTGGTATATTATTTATACCAAAATTTTGGTATATAATTTATATTTTTCTCATTTATGAATATTAAAATATGAATTTTCAAAGTATTAATACTTATAAAATATTTATCAAATAGTAGAAATAGTTTACATAATAATGTATGATAATAGTTTTAAGTTGTACATTTTATTTTTCTGATTTAAAATCAATTAGTTATGAATTTATCCATTTTTAATTCATTTTAAATCATTTTTAGAATATTATAAAATAATTTACATTTTTGGAATTACTTTTAACATTTTATTAAACAGAAAACATTTCTGAATATGTTTATACCACTTACAGGATGGACCCACCTATCAGCAATAATCAATTACACAATAATTACAGAAATCATTTCAGAAAACATTAAAAGAAAACAAAAAAGGGTTATGACATCATGACGATGTCACGATGACATCACCCATGGTGGTGGCGCCGCTAGCGATTGAGCGCGCGGGGGCAGCGAGAGGGGGTGCGTTGGAAAGAGCTCGTCGAGGCAAACCATATGGTGGTGGCGCCGCCCATTATTGGTCGCCGGAGCGACGAGCACAGCGGCGGAGAGAAGCGGCGGCGACGGATGGTCGTCGGGGAAGAGCTAGAGAGCGAGAGGGACTGCGTGAAGAGGTGCTAGAGCACCAGTGGCTCACCACGAACGCGATGCCGGGGTCGCGGAAGCAAGGGGAGGCCGGACAGAGGCGAATCAACGGCGGCCGGAGCTCGGGAAGATGGGTTGCAGAGCTTGATTACGGCCGAGCGGGGCCGATTCCTTTGGCGTAGAGACGCAGTCTAGCACGGCGGAGCTCCTCGGCACCTTGGCTTGGCTCGGGGAGGCTCTAAACGGCGACGACGACGAGTTAGGGTTTCTGATCAAATGGGGAAGAACGCGAGAAGGAATGAGAGGGGATGAGATTGGTACTGGGAGAGAGAGGGGAACGCGGCGATTCCTATCCTTGCATCGAACAGCGGCGGCGAGCTCGGCCGGCAGCCTGCCGGCGTCGTGGGGGGGGGTTCCTGTGTGCGCGCGTCGATGAATGAGATGGGGAAGAAGAAGAAGAAGAAGAAGAAGAAGAAGAAGAAGAAGAAGAAGAAGAAGAAGAAGAAGAAGAAGAAGAAGAGGCGCGAGCAGTTATTAAGGATGGAGTTTTTGTCCCGGTTGGTGGCTCCAACCAGGACTAAAGGGTCATACGTCCCGGTTGGAGCCACCAACCGGGACGTATGCTCCACTTTTTTCATATTTTGGGCTGAGCCCAAGCGGCGCGCGCAGGGGGCCTTTAGTCCCGGTTGGTGGCTCTAACCGGGACGTATGACCCTGTTTTCAAAATTTTTCACAAATTATCTCTCTATTCCCGCCTTATTTTTTATTTTGGGGTTTAAATTCGTAATGTTTTTTAAATGATAATTAATTTGGAATTTAGAAAAACTTTAAACATAAAAAGTGTTTGAATTTGAATAGATAATTCAAAACCATTTTCTGTTTTTAAAAATAATTACTGTAACATTTTAAACTATGAACCATATAAAATTAAAAATGAATTAACTTATATTTTTTATATATTAATTTGGAATTTAGAAAAACTTTAAACATAAAAAGTGTTTGGATTTGAATAACTAATTCAAAACCATTTTTTGTTTTTAAAAATAATTAATGTAACCATTTAAACTATGAACCATTTAAAATTAAAAATGAATTAACTTATATTTTTTGAATATTAATTTGGAATTTAGAAAAACTTTAAACATAAAAAGTGTTTGAATTTGAATAACTAATTGAAAACCATTTTGTGTTTTTAAAAATAATTAATGTAACCATTTAAAATTAAAAATGAATTAACTTATATTTTTTGAATATTAATTTGGAATTTAGAAAAACTTTAAACATAAAAAGTGTTTGAATTTGAATAACTAATTCAAAACCATTTTTAGTTTTTAAAAATAATCAATGTTACCATTTAAACTATGAACCGTTTAAAATTAAAAATGAATTAACTTATATTTTTTGAATATTAATTTGGAATTTAGAAAAACTTTAAACATAAAAAGTGTTTGAATTTGAATAACTAATTCAAAACCATTTTCTGGTTTTAAAAATAATTAATGTAACCATTTAAAATATGAACCATTTAAAATTAAAAATGAATTAACTTATATTTTTTATTATGGGCGGGAAGAAAAGGACGGGAAATAATGGGCGGGAAGAAAATTTTATTATAATAGAACTGGAATTAAAGTACATAACACAACTAACACTAAGTTACATAAAGCATGACTGAAAATTAAGATACATAGAAGAACTGAAAATTAAGATACATGGTCAGATTAAGTCACAATCGGCTGAACTTGTTTTGCAATTTTAAAGTGATTCAGTAATGCTCCTTCCTACACCTATAATACTCGCCACTGTAGTCATCGTACTCACCGCGGCCGTCGTCGCTGTTGTCGGGGTCTCCGTAGTTGAACCTTGAAGGCTGAGTACGAGTGGGCTAGACTTGAGGGTAGCGCAGGTGGGGGTTAGAGTCGGCGGCAGTGTCGTAGGCCATGACGCTCTGGAGAGTCCGGCCGCGCCACCACAGCCAACGGCCGGCCTCGTTGAAGTTCGGAGGAGGTGGGTCGTCCTCCTCATGCCTGGCGAGCGCCCTCTCACGGCGATCCCCAAAGAAGGCTTCCCAAGTCGGGAAATAGTCGGAATGCTAGTTGGGATTCCTCCGCTGCTCCGACGTGAGCTCGAAGTAGTAGTGGTTCGTGATGGCCATCCGTCGCGCCACACCTAGAGGGGCAGGAGGAACCGGCACGCCTCCGGCGCTCAGCATCCAGCCAACGGGGATGCAGTAGCCCGGCAGGCAGGGGTAGTTCGAGGCACAAAGCGCCTCCGCCTCCTTAGGGGTTAGTCGTACGGTGGAAGCCATGGAAAAGAGTGATGAGGTTACAGATATGAGTCTAGAGATGTGCAATGATAATGGAGGCCAATCATGCATATATGTAGTGAGGAATGGCGGGAAGAAAACTGCGGGAAGAAATGGCGGGAAGAGAAATGGGGGGAAGAGAAATGACGGGAAGAAAACTGTGGGAAGAAATGGCGGGAAGAAAAATGGCGGGAAGAAATGGCGGGAAAACTTGCGCTCGGAAAATGGAAAAAGGCTTTTCCTTGCGACGAAAAGGAAAACTTCCTCCTGCAACATTGTTCTCCATCCCAATGTCCACATGCATGCATAATATGGGCACAGCATCACAAACTATGCCGTGATTCAGCACATAACATTGGTCATTTGGTCCGAAAGCCATGAAACCTCGAACATGATAGGTCATTTTGTGAAGGTCTTTTTGAGAAATGATTAGTATACCAAGTCTAGTATTTTTCCTTGCAACTATATCACAAAATATGACACCACGCGAAGGATTTACATTGTTCGAACTTTTTTTGAATTTCTTATGCTCGTTTTGAATTTTTCCCTTTTCGAACTATGGTCGAACCCGGCGTGCATGAAGATAGGGGACGAGCATCGTTAGAAATTGCATTGGATCTCTGAAGAAACCGCATATTGCGAGTTTAAAAATGATTTTTTTCAAAAAATCACGGGCGTTAGATCATGTACATGTAGTACAAACCGGACCCACTTCCTGCCGATTCGGCAGACATTTGTCCTTTTTACCCGGGATGGACGGAAAGGTTTGATATGTCCTGGTTGGGATATAGTCCATGTAAGGTGGTCTAGTATTTTAGAAAAATGGGACGGTAGCATTCTGAAACAATATTTTGGTGGTTGCTTCACAAAACGACCCGTTTTTTGCGCTCGGAAAATGGAAAATGGCTTTGCGACGAAAAGGAAAACTTCCGCCTGCAACATTGTTCTCCATCCCAATGTCCACATGCATGCATAATATGGGAACAGCATCACAAACTATGTCGCGATTCAGCACATAACATCGATCATTTGGACCGAAAGCCATGAAACCTCGAACATGATAGGTCATTTTGTGATGGTTTTTTCGAGACATGATCAATTCACCAAGTCTGGTATTTTTCCTTGCAACTATGTCACATAATATGACACCACGCGAAGGATTTATATTGTTCGGACTTTTTTTGAATTTCTTATGCCCGTTTTGAATTTTTTCCTTTTCGCACTATGGTCGAACCGGCGTGCATGAAGATAAGGGACAAGCATCGTTAGAACTTGCATTGGATCTCTGAAGAAACCACATATTGCGAGTCTAAAAATGATTTTTCAAAAAATCACGGGCGTTAGATCATATACTTGTAGTACAAACCGGACCCACTTCCTACCGATTCGGCAGACATTTGTCCTTTTTACCCGGGATGAAAGGAAAGGTTTGAGATTTCCCGCTTGGGAGATAGTCCATGTAAGGTGGTCTAGTATTTTAGAAAAATGGGACGGTAGCATTCTAAAACAGCATTTTTGGTGTTTGCTTTACAAAACGACCCGTTTTTTGCGCTCAGAAAATGGAAAATGGCTTTTCCGTGCGACGAAAAGGAAAACTTCCTCCTGCAACATTGTTCTCCATCCCAATGTCCACCTGCATGCATAATATGGGCACAGCATCACAAACTATGCCGCGATTCAGCACATAACATCGGTCATTTGGACCGAAAGCCATGAAACCTCGAATATGATAGGTCATTTGGACTGAAAGCCATAAAAACTAATACATCTTGCCCAATTAAACTGGTCGACGACTCCCGAGAAAGACCTATAAATAAAGGGAAAGGGTTCATCTTTAGTCCCGGTTGGAGGGATTTTGGCAGGCTGGGCCAGGCAGCACTAAGGATAGGGGTGAGTGTCGATATTATGTCGTGTAGCTTGTACCTTGTCCCGGATGGTGTCACCAACCAGGACTAAAGATGAACCTTTAGTCCCGGTTGGAGACACCAACCGGGACAAAACACGAGTCAGCACTAATAATAGGGGTGACTGTCGACATTATGTCGTGAGTGTCGACACTATGCCGAGCTTCTTGTACTATAAATAGGCATCCTTGTGAGTCCAGTCCTCCAGCCAGATTGAGGCATCTCCAAGATGGTTTTCGAGAGCAGGGACACCACTACGACCAGTTTCAGGGAGATGCCACCGGATTCCAGTCCTCCAGCATCTCCAAGAAACTGGTCATAGAGGCACTCCCTAATATGTGAAATTAGTTAGCTCCCAAGCGTATTGATCTAGTTAGAGAAGTTACAAGCTACAAGATGGTGTGCGAGAGCAGGGACACCACTACGGCCAGTTTGAGGGAGATGCCTCCGGAGCCCAGTCCTTCGGTATCTCCAACAAACTAGTCATAGAGGCACTCCCTAATATGTGACCACGCGCGTTTGGAGATCAGATCTTAATGGTAAGTATGAATCGGGACAACTTCTTCATAGTTCGGGAAAGTCGTTCTACGAATCGGGACTAAAGGCCCCCTTTAGTCCCGGTCCAGCCACAAAACGGGACTAACACTCAAGACATTTATTAATATTAAAATTGAGACTATAAAATCGTCACTAAAGGCCTCCCTATATATAGTCCCGGTCAAGCCACAAACCGGGACTAACACTCAATACATTTATTAAACTTGGAAAATTGCAAACATCATAAAATATCCTTCACAAAACGAGCTATCATGTCTCATGGCATTTAGGTTCACAATATGCAACCGACCGGCCAGACATGAACTAGAGGTACACAATATGAGCATGAACTTCTTAGCGTATGTTCTTCCTTATGATCACTTCAGACGTAACCATGGAGCATTTTCTTTACTTAACGGAATGCTTGGGTCAGTTTTCACTGTGAAGGGCAGAAATTCATCAAACTTATTATAATCTTCTGACATGTCTGTCTTGTCCTCGATTCCCACGATGTTTCTTTTCCCTGAAAGAACTATGTGTCGCTTTGGCTCATCATATGATGTATTCATTTGCATATTTTTTCTTTTTTTGGTCTGGAGGACATGTCCTTCACATAGAAAACCTGAGACACATCATTGGCTAGGACGAATGGTTCATCTCTATAACCAAGATTGTTGAGATCCACTGTTGTCATTCCGTACAACTGGTCTATCTTTACCCCTTCCCCATTCAGGTTGACCCATTTGCAGCGAAACAAAGGGACCTTAAAAGAGACTCCATAGTCAAGTTCTCATATCTCCTCTATGTAACCATAGTATGTGTCCTTTTTCCCATTCTCGTCCATTGCATCAAAGCGGACACCACTGTTTTGGTTGGTGCTCTTTTTATCTTGGGCGATCGTGTAGAATGTATTCTCATTTATTTCATACCTTTGGAAATTCAATAGTAGAAGATGGTGACGGACCAACAAATATAGCTGATCTCCAATAGTGGTGTCATTCAAGAGATGTGTCCGCATCCAACCGCCGAAAGACTTCATGTGTTCATCTGTAATCCATGAGTCAGGCTTCCCCGAGTTTTTGGAGCATACAATATTCTTGTGTTCCTCGATATACGGACCTGCCAACGTGGAATTATGTAGAACTGTGTAGTGTGCTTTAGTGAAAGAATCCCCGTCCCTACATATCATTGCTTTTTTTCAGCGTGCCTTTTCCACTTAGTTTTCCCTCATGCCGCGAGTCAGGAACACCAATCGTCTTAAGGTCAGGAATAAAGTCAACACAAAAGTCAATGACCTCCTCTGTTCCATATCCCTTGGAGATGCTTCCTTCTGGTCTAGCACGGTTATGAACATATTTCTTTAAGACTCCCATGAACCTCTCAAAGGGGAACATATTGTGCAGAAATACAGGACCGAGAATGGCAATCTCTTCCACTAGGTGAACCAGGAGACGCGTCATAATATTGAAGAAGGATGATGGGAACACCAACTCAAAACTAACAAGACATTGTACCACATCTTTCTATAACCTTGGTAGAATATCTGGATTGATTACCTTCTGACATATTGCATTGAGGAATGCACACAGCTTCACAATGGGTACTCGGACATTTTCCGGTAGAAGCCCCCTCAATGCAATCGGAAGCAACTGCGTCATAATCACGTGATAGTCATGAGACTTCAGGTTTTGGAACTTTTTCTCTGCCATATTTATTATCCCCTTTATATTAGATGAGAAGCCAGACGGGACCTTGATACTGTAAAGAACTTTTAAAAAGATTTCCTTCTCTGCTTTGGTAAGAGCATAGCTGGCACGACTTAAGTGATGCCCTTTATCCGTCTTGTTCTGTGTATGCATGTTCTTTGGGTCTTTCATAATTTACTGGTCCTTCCGTGCTTCTGTTGTATCTTTTGTCTTCCCATACACGCCTAGGAATCCTAGCAGGTTCACACAAAGATTCTTCGTCACATGCATCACGTCGATTGAAGACCAGACACGTAGGACTTTCCAATATGGCAGCTCCCAAAATATAGATTTCTTCTTCCACATGGGTGCGTGTCCTATAACGACGTCGTTCGGAACTTATTGACCGCCGGGACCCTTTCCAAATATTACTTCTATGTCCTTGACCATACCAAATACATCATCACCAGCAGGGAGTTCAGGCTTCTTCCAGTCATCTGCCTCACCTTTGAAATGTTTGCCTTTCTTTCTTACGGGATGGTTGGTCGGAAGAAATCGTCGATTCGCCAGGTACACAACCTTCTTACATTTATGCAAATATGTACCTTCAGTCTTATCTAAACAGTGTGTGCATGCCTTATATCCCTTGTTTGTCTGTCCTGAAAGGTTACTAAGAGCAGGACAATCATTAATGGTTAAAAAAGCAACCCTCGTAGGTCAAATGGCTCATGTTTGTTCTCATCCCACACATGTACACCTGGTTTGCCCCACAGCTGTAAGAGTTCTTTAACTAATGGCCTTAGGTACACATCAATATCGTTGCCCGGTTGCTTCGGGACTTGATGAGCACTGGCATCATAATAAACTTACGCTTCATGCACAACCAAGGAGGAAGGTTGTAGATACATAGAGTCACGGGCCAGATGCTGTGACTACAGCTCTGCTCCCCAAAAGGATTAATATCATCCGTACTTAGACCAAACCATAAGTTCCTTGTGTCACCTGCAAAGTCTAGGAAGTCTCTCTCGATTTTTCTCCACCGTTACCCATCAGCAGGGTGTCTCAACTTCCCGTCTTTCTTACGGTCTTCTTTGTGCCATCGCACCAACCTGGCATGCTCTTTGTTTCTGAACATGCGTTTCAACCTTGGTATTATAGGAGCATACCACATAACCTTAGCAGGAACCCTCTTTCGGAGGGGCTCTCCCTCAACATCACCAGGGTCATCTTGTCTGATCTTATACCGCAATGCATTGCATACCAGGCATTTATCTAAATTCTCATACTCCTTACCGCGGTAGAGGATGCAGTCATTAATGCATGCATGTATCTTCTGCACATTTAATCCTAGAGGGCAGAGAGTCTTCTTTGCTTCGTACGTACTCTCGGGAAGTTCGTTATGTTTTGGAAACTTCGGCTTCATTATTTTCAGCATCTTTTTAAATGTGGAGTCAGTTAGACCACATCTGCCTTCCATCGCAGCAATTCCAGTGTGGTACTGAGTTTTATGCTGCCATCTTTGCAATTTGGGTACAACAATTTCTTGTGATCTTCTAACATGCCCTTCAACTTCAACTTCTCTTTTTCTGTTTCATAGTCTCGCTTTGCATCAGAAATGACCCTACCAAGTTTATCAGCGGGCTCATCTGATGCCTGTTCTTCACCTCCTTCTTCATTGTCTTCCATTGCAGTATCACTGTATTCAGGAAACATATGATGATAGTTGTTATCATCATCTTCTTCTTCATTATCTTCCATCATAACCCCTCTTTCCCCGTACTTGGTCCAGCAATTATAGTTGGGCATAAAACCTTTCATAACCAGATGGCCGCGAATGCTTTTCGAGAAAGAGTACTCCTTGTTGTTCCGACATTGAACACATGGACAACGGATAAAACCATTCTCTTTGTTTGTCGTAGCCACATCGATAAATTTATCCACGCCTTTAATGTACCCGGTACACACTGGTCACCGTACATCCATTCTGACCGTTCATCTGCATCATATAATTAAGTTTATCAAAAAGGGAACATCATAAATAGTGAAATGACCAATTCACATCGACACATGCACTGTATCAATGACAGAGAAAAGATAAGATTGCTAACCTCGATCAAGGGGAATAAAGAGGAGAAAGCTCAAGTGCGTCTCGGGCACCTCCTATATTTTTGTTCTATGAGAAATTAAACGGATCATTCACTCAAACATTTCATCAAACACCTTGAATGCATGCATAGGAAAAAAAATAAACTAGCACACCTCTCACACCTTCACAAACCGGGACGCATGATCCCTCATGAACCGGAACGCATGCCTCCGGCCACCGTGCCCGCTCGAACCGGGACGCGTGCCAGCATTAGTCCCGGTTCGTGGCGCAACCGGAACTAATGCTGTTAGGGGCGCGAACGGATAACTTGTTTTCTACTAGTGACACTTACCAAGCAAACACAAGCCGATCAGAATTCTTTTTTTTCTCACTTTTTTTCTTTTGGCCTTTCATCAATGGAGCTAATTTAAGAAGATAAGATCGGATCTCAACTTTTTTTTCTATGAACGATCAAAACTCTCCAAAAAAATGACCAAGTACTTTTTCTTTTCTTTTTTTGTTGCTGATCTCAGAACTGTCACAAGAGCTGTGCGGCGGAGATTCTTGGGACTTGAAACCACAAACCGCTCTAGAAAAAAGTCTTTCCAAGAAAGGATACAGTACCGATCAGATTATTTTATCAAATATTATACTCTTTCTGTTTTAAAATATAAGATGTTTTAAATTTATAAAAAAAATGCATCTAGATTTATTTTAATGTGTAGATTCATTCTAATTTTGTTTAGATGGATTCACTTTAAACCTAAGTGAACCTACATATTAAAAGAAGTCTAGATACATTTGCTTTATAAACCTAAAACATTTTATATTTTAAAACGGAGGGAGTAGTAGTGATTTGCACCTCTCCTTTTTATGTGTTTTCAGCGGATCAACACTTTCCAAAACGCCGGGTTTTCTTGAGACAAACCAGATCAATCTTGTAGAATTTTGAGATGGTGAGCGGCGGCGAATACGGATGAACGAGCGACGGCGAACAATAACTAAAATAAGATGGATGGAGCGCGGCGGATGGTTACAAAAAAAATTGGATACAAGTGAAGATTCAGCGATGCGACAGAACGTGACTAAAACTTGAAACTCTAAAAGACTAGACATAAAAACCAGCGACTCGACGAACTATACAACGAAAATTCAGCAAAATAAAACTAAGTGATCAAAGAGAAAGGCTTAGACTGATATTGGGACAAGGATTTTTTTTTGTAGGCTTTTTTTGGACTCTAGGTAAAAATAGATCTATACTATAAAAACAGTAAATCTCACCGAGCAACCTGAAATCTGATACCACTTGATAGAGAAATGGTGTTCGATTTTTTGATAAGATGATAATAGTCGATTTGGGTGGAGTTCGGGTTTGACGATCTGACTACACGTGCGAGCACGAGCGTCAATACAATCGCTAGACCAATCTTCTGGAAATTACTGATCTCGTAGAAGCACAATCAGCCTGACCAGCGCAGGTCTTAATTTTTACCTGAAATCGAGAACATGTAAGAACTAATATTGCAATCAAGATACTGCGGATAAAGATGAAAACTTTATTGAAAAGGTGGGATCCTGTATAGGTGCGAAGTATAAGAGGCCTCTACGACACTCGAGCCTTGGCGTAGTTACAACGATGGCTAACTTTTAGTCTAAACAAATTCCGAGTTCTAATAACGGCTAGGACGGGGTTTATATGGAGGAAGAGGGGGAATTTTTGTCCAAACCTAATGGGCCATCTGAAAACACCTCTAGATGGGTCTTCTTCAACTCAAACAACCTCCAGAAATTTTCTATATTATCTAGATCAAAAATACATGGTCCTGGCCCATCAAATAAGGTGATGCAACACCAAATAAATCCTTGGACGAATAATATAAGTAGGTATCTTGTGAAATTCATCCAAGCGTCCATTGCCGCATTATGGTGGCTTCAAGGTCCTGAAATCTCCACTCGCAGCGTAATCGTCAATCCTCACATGCTTGTGGTCTTCTTCATGCACGCCCATACTCCAATGCTTGTTCCTTTCGTATTTGTTAGATCCATCATTCCTAAGTAATATAAACATGTCTGATTTAGGCAGCATCATATTCTTATTTATATTAGGAAGGGTTCCTAGAAATAAAAGTACCTGATAATTGAGTACTCGTGCATGAGCTCTTGCGAGAGGTCCATGTAACGTTGTCGTAGGATTAGCGGGTGTATTAGTAGTAGAGATGTCTTTATCATCCTCTCCTTCTTGAATTAAAGTCTTCCTCGACACAATCTTATCTTCCTCTCCAAAGTATGTCTCTCCATATAATGCATGTGTATTGTATAGCTCCATCGATGGAGTAGTCTTCTCTCGCATGTTAATGTGTGGTTTGTATAACTCCATAATTCTGCATGTAATAACAAGATGTGTTGTATCTTTGTCTTTAATACTAAAATAATATATAAAAAATTTAGTACTAGAATTCACCTAAAGAACATGGCTAGAAGTAATAGTTTTGGTTATATCCGAGATATTCATGTCCGCATCAAGTAGCCTCTCCACGACCACGCTGCCCACCCTTTATAATGGGTTTCGGTCATGGGACCTATGCCCAATTATCATCTCTTCTAATATACTCAGTTGTTATCCTAAGGCACGGGATAGGGACGTCACGGGCTCTCACCTATTGCTGTTCCTCGCAAGGAAATTCTTGGATTCTCTATTATTTCTTTTACTGTTGTTAAGATATTGACTAAGAATTTAAGTTGGAGTGGTGATCTGTTCTAGCGATCACCCTTCACTGATTTTCTTTTGGTTAAGCAATCCATGGCTTGGGGTTCCTAATTTCCTACTACAAGTTTTTATTGGATTATTAGTTCATCTGAGGTTTACTATACTATGTTGGATTCTTAGTAGTTTATGCTACTAGCCTTAAGTCATATATATACTGCTACTTGTGGTTGTCAAACTCCTATTCCCAGTTTTTACTTTATGATTATTGTTATTTGTTGTTATGATTGGGTTACTTCTCCTACACACTCTATACTACCAGTTCTTCCATTTCTGTTGATACTATCTAGAGACATTGTTTTTGGGTTATTGTATTAGCTCTGGATGATAACCATGTGCTATTGTACTCCAGTTCTACCCTAAAACATGGTTCTGACTCTATGTGGCTATGTTCTACTGTCCCTATGATTTTTTTATGTTATTTGAATTTTCTAAACCCCAATTATTGGGTTTCAGGACATGTTCCTGGAACTCATCTTCTGGATTCAATATCAATGTGGTTTCACCTTAAGGTGAAACCCACATTTCAACCATAAAAATGGCTTTCTTTTTGTTGATGATGTGTGCGGGTTTGGAAGATCACATGGATGATGTGAGGAAGTTGTGCTAGAGTGGAGATAGTTTGGTCGCTTGGTAGTTTATATTAAGATTTTCATTTCCCTTTTTTGTAATTTTCTTTCTATTTAATATGTCATGTAATATTATTTGGTGGCTTTGTGTTTTATTCAAGTTCTTGATGTGATCAAGGTTTATAACATTCTAGTTTTGGTTGTAACATTGTTTTGTGAGATTAAAATTTGTATCTAGGGCTGTTAATATTCTTTCATATGAGATTTAGGGTGTTGGGGATTCATATTGTATCGTTTTCTTTGGAAATTCAATTCCCAAAATTCAAATTATATTACTTATGATCATGTATTGGTGCCTATGCATCTATTTATATATATATATTGTATATGATATGAGTTGTGTTCAAATAGTCCAAAACCAAAAAGAATGATGTCAAATTTTCAATTGCTACTCAATTGCTCAATCAACAATCTCTCCAATTGTTACATGATCTACTCGTGTGCCACACAAACAATCAAGGCTTCAAAAAAACATTCATTTCTTCAAGGAAACATAGTATACCTTCCTTTCTATAACAGAAAGTTAAAAATTCCCCTAGATATCTTAGATGCTTAAGATGCTACATTACCCAATCAACTCCCTAACATCATTTATCTTAGGTTAATAAACCTCGGGACATTACAAGTGTGCCGGAAAGTTGCCCACTTGGAATGGAAAATACATCACCGCGGACGGGCGCTCCGCCCTTGTGAAGTTGGTTATCACCTCTCAAGATACATATTACTTGACCCCTCTTGTTGTCCTTGTGGGCACTTTGAACTTTATCAACAAGCTTGAGAGGGTTTTTGTTTGGTCGGCCAAAGACTCCACAATCGGCACGAAGTGCAAAGTTAATTGGGAAGTGGTTTGCCGACCCAAAAAGCTTGGAGGCCTTGGGGTCATGCACATGGACAAGTTTGCAATGGCACTTCGCCTTCGATGGCCATGGCTTGAATGGAAGGATTCCACCAAAATTTGGGTGGATAGCGGTAACCCGTGCTCTAAGGAAGACATTGAAATGTTCTATGCATCCACCACTATCACGGTTGGCAATGGGCACAAAACATATTTTTGGGAGGCACCAGTAGGAGGGAGAAAGCCCAAGGAAATTGTTCCACTCATCTTGGCATATTCAAAAAGGAAATCTTGGAAGGTAGACCAAGCCATGCAATGCATGGATTGGGAAGATTGTGCTTGATGAAAAATTTACCCTCCAACATCTCTCCTGATTTGTGGACCTTTGGGTTCTCCTACAAAACATGCAACTAGAGGGCCAACATGGAGGATGACATTTGTTGGAAGCTAACTGACAATGGTCAATATTTAGCCAAGTCGGCGTATGAGGTGCAAATATTGGGTTCCATAACATCCATCATGCACAAGACGATATGGAAAGATTGGGCACTCCTAAAGGTTAAATACTTTGCATGGACCGCAACACATAATAGAGTTTAGACAATGGTTCGGTTGAAAAAGCGAGGTTAGACTAATTGCGGATTATGCCCTCTTTGCAAGCAAACCATTCAAATGGTCAACCATCTCCTCATCGAATGTCGCTTCGTAATTCGTATTTGGGGCTATATAAAGGAGTGGTTGGGCATTCATGGACTTCAACCAAGACAATGGACGGGCCTCACACTCAAGAATCGATGGAGCATGATGACGGATGGCACTATCCCGCAGCGTGTGAATAGGTTGGTACTTCGGTTCGCCTTTGCAAAGTTCGCCAACAAATCAGCAACCCAGGATCACCGGACACCACCTCAGTTACAAAATCCGGAAGCTAGTCAGCCATAACCCCCATTCCAATAGACCCGCCACATTTTTGCAAGAGCATGCCTTACATGGTTACATATTTACATTACTGGAAGCAGAATTAATCAAGATTGTCAGCACAAATTAGTAACTTTGTTTCCCTGAATAAATCGCCACGCCGAATGAAGATTTTGTCATCTAGCCGTAGCCGAAAGCTTTCTTACTGTGCGATTCTCTTCAAACCGCCGGCATACACTAGCAGCCCCAGAGTATTGCTCAGTGTGTGATTCAGCAGTAATATGCGCCCCAGAGTATTGCTCAGCGTGTGATTCAGCAGTAATATGAGCCGTCCAGGACAATATTGTCCGCAGCAGCATGTGTATTCTCATGGTAGCGTTTCCGATTTATTATTTTATTTTCAAAAGATGGGCCCTCCTAGAGCCCGGGCTCGAGCTCACATTTGATTTCTAATACTACGTACATACACGACCACTTGTTTTGAATTCATTCCTGGTCTCACAGGAATTGTGGTGACTTAGTCAAATTAGCATGTTTGTGTATTTTTTTTTATATATATATGGCATGTTTGTGTATTAGTATCACAGAACAGGCAAAACTGGAAGGTAAGGAAAATCCTAGATCAGGACACAGATCGTGTAGTCCAACTGATACTTTGCTTTCAATATCGAAGATTAAAATACTCCCTCCGACCCATATTAGTTGACTTGGATTTGTCTAGATTTGGTTAAATCTAGACACTATTTAGTATATAGGTTCATCTAAATTTTCAAAAATCCAAGTCAACTAATATGGGTCGGAGGGAGTAACAATATAATGTAAGTTTATTATCAAAACAAGCAAATAATACTCCGCGGTCCTGGATGGTTGTACCCACATGGGAGATACAAACCACCCCTAAATTTATGCACATGCATCAAGTCCTTTCCATGAATAGAATGCTGCAACAATAGACCAAACATGCGTGTGGTCAGGAGACACAGTGGCAGCTTCCTGGTACTGGTATAGCATTCTAACAATTTCGGCACAGCCCGCTGCACAGTGCCCCCTCCAACTTCCTTACGAACCCTAACTGTCAATCCATTCAAGTTCTTTTTTCTTCTTCTCCGAGATTCACCGGCACTGTTCATCCTGGGGGGCGGACTGCCGGCAGCTGAGAATGGCTGCGAGGAAGATGGAGATCACTACCGTTGCACTTGTTTTGGCAGTGATGATGACGATGCTGACTGCGAAGGCCGTGGCGCAGAACAATGGCTGCTCGAGCGTGATGATGACCCTCTCCCCGTGCCTCGACTTTTTAGGGAGCAAAGCTATGGAGCCTGGGTTCTCCTGCTGCACCACCCTCGGCGGCATCGTCCAGACCGACTCCCGGTGCCTCTGCATGGTCCTGGATGGCTCAGCGGCAACGTTTGGAATCACCATTAACCATACGAGGGCCCTGGAGCTCCCCGGCATCTGCAAGGTCGAAGCACCGCCAAGTAGCCAATGCACAGGTATGTCAATGTTATGATCTACTGCATGCTAAAGTTTGTAGCATGTCGCTCCTTAACCTCATCAGACTAGATTTGTCAAATTACAGCCGTCCCAGCTCCACCGACAACAGTGCCACCTTCTAGCGAGTCGCCAGAGGAACCCGGCGAACAACTTGAAGACGCACCTAAAGGTGAAGCCATGAATAAGCCTAAAGATGGAACATAAAAAGTGTGTTTATCTCATATGCTTCACTTATTTTTCCTGTACACAGGGCAAGATTAAAATTTACATCAACCGCGTCATCCATTTCTGGTTGAATTAAAATACTGCATATCATTAATACAGTAGATGAGTATTTACTACATGACCCTACACCATGCAAGTTCAGAATTACTGATGATCAGGTGCAATACATACATAAAATTTGCTTCCAGAACTACACAACGAGATCTGCAGTATTCCGGTGATCCAATTCAGTATATGCAGTAGATGGTGAAAGCTCATGCACTAATTGCTACATTATTTGATTGGATGCAGGAAGCCCGAAATGCTCATGCACTAATTGCTACATTATTTGATTGGATGCAGGAAGCCCGAAATCAAACACAACGTCAAGCTCCAGGAAATCAAAGAATGCAGCAAATTTAATGGCCGCTATGCTTATACCTGCATGTGCATTAATTTATGTCTTCTAGTATTGTGCGATTTCATGATCACCACGTCCTGTGGGAGTAGATGTTATGTAGCCGTGTATTAAATTGATGTGATTCTTCTTAAAAAAATAATAACAGTACCATTTAGTATGATATATCTTTCCAATGAGTCTCAGCAAACAATGTCGTCACAATCAGCAGACAAGATTTCATTATCCAATTTCAAGCCGAATTAACTGTACATGTTAACATGAATTAACTCATATAAAATAGCATCTGTGATGTAACAACCAAAAAAACTTTCTTTCCCCGTCCATATATCTGACTATGACAAGTATATCAAGTGTGCTGCCAAAGAAGGTCTGTTACACACAAAAGCACTTGCTACATAAGACTCTAGACCCTTCAGCAAAACACCAAAAGAATCATAAATATTAGCTTATATTCTCAGCAGTTCAGTAAATCACGATCGGGCATTTCAAATTCCATTAATAATAATTTCAGAAACTGTGGCCTTGTAATCTACCCAAGATGAGGTACCGAAACATTCTTAAACTAATACTGCCCACACCATGTCATATGTGTGGACAATACTCACTAAGGGTACTCATGTTTAACTAATTGATTGACATGGATTCAGTGATAGCAAAGTAAGCCTTCGTGCAGCAAAGCTGCATAGGAAATGATAATAGACCCTCAAAGATGATTCCCCTGACCATTTTCCAAATAATCAATGCTTTCTGGGGTTCAAAACAATTTACTTTTCTTGTGTACCAAGGTACATGACAGGGTAAACACCACCAAGGAATGGGTTTAGATAATAGGTGAGAGAGATGAACCTAGAGGGAGATTGATCTCAGATTGGTTCTTATTGCTTTAGCATACTGCATACATGATTCCCTTTTATGGGGATGATCAACTTAGCCAGGAAAGTAATCTCCAGCTTATGGTTTCAAACATTATATAACGGAAAACTAATCTTAATAAATAGTAAAGAGATAGCCAATACTCAGATATGGGTGCAGCTGCCAGGTGCTATTTTTGCTATATGTGCAGCAGGCGGAGCTCAGGTTTCGTAGTCTCTGCCCATGGCTACCTCAGAGACATTATGCAACTCAACATGATGGGGATTGTAATCATCAGGAAAACATTAACTCATGTATGCTCTTCAAAGTAGGTAGTTACTAAAGAAATGAATCACACTATCCATGGAGAATCTTTACTGTAACCATCAGGTCTGATTACACTAGAAAATAACACGAGAAAATGGAAATTAGGGATAACTGAGGAAAATAATACTAGGAAAAAGATGCATCATCAAATCTGTATCTATACTTCCAGTCACCTTACTTCAGTTCAATATGGCTTCAAAGGTTGGGAGATGCCCTGTAACGGTCTCTCTCATCACTTTGCCACTGGGGTTCTCTTGCTTGCAGTTCTCTTCTTTATAGCCGGTATCATGATGATCTGGAAGTTGAATATCCGAAAGTAGTTCATCTTTGCAGTCCAAAATTATATTGTGAAGCAGACAGCACACAAGAATGATACTCGGCAACTTATTTTTATCAGGCCTCCACATAACTTTGTGCAAGATCCTCCAGGATCCTTTCAGGCGTGCCAACGCTCTTGTTCCAAGCATCCTTGCAGCTTTTTGACGGGCATTAAAGTTGACCATTGGGGCAGATAGATTTTCACCTTCGTACGGGGTCATAAGCCATGGGAGCAGAGGATAACCCATGTCACCAACAATGAATTCCCTTATTTCTGCATCTTCCCCTGAAACTCTGACAGGACCATTCAAGCGTTTCCCAGCCTCACAGAGCTTGTGGAAGGCAGAGTATTTCAACAAGCGTGAGACTGTCAGGCTTCCTGGCCAACCAGTGACAATATCAATAAATCTCATCTCATCGTCAACTATCCCTTGCAGGAACATACTGTAGTTCTTCGCAGGGTCGCACCAGTCTTCAGATGACTCAACAGCAGGAAGCGTCATGATAACATGTGTGGCATCAATGGCACCGCAACAATTTGGCAGACCAGACACAGCCTCCAACCTAGCTTTGATGTCCTCCATCCTCTCCTGGTCCGGCCACACCAAATGGTGCCGAGCCCTCTCTTCCATCGACTCGATAAACCTCCACGTCACTTGCGAAACAGTAGACTGTCCCACGCCAAAAGCAGCTCCCACCGACACCTGTGAATCCCCAGATGCCAGCCTCCTCATGGCAATTGCTACTTGCTTCTCGACACTAAGCAGTCTTCCCTCAATGTTGATCAGCCCAGACGGCGGCCTCGATATTAAGTCATCCCGTACAATTGAGCAGATGTAGTCAAAGGTCCTCCTCGATGTCCTGAAGAAGTACCTGAATGCTTCCTCCTCATCTGAAGGCACTGGCGCATTTCCACATGTACAGAAGAATGAATGAGAACCCAATAGAGTGTTTAGAGTTCAAAGAGAAGGAAAAAAGGTCTGTTACTATCATCGCGAGCTTAGATGTTCTGAATGTTTGAGTTGTTGCACCGGTGCTATTTCTGCATTTTTTGTGCTATATCTGACATATATACAGGTAAATAGGAAGGCACAGATTCTTTTTTTGGGTGTATTTGGGAGTATCAGAGAGTAAAGTCTAATATCTACAGGATTCGTCCATCCAGCAAGAACATGGCTGTCCACCTCAAAATATGGGCAGAGTACACATACACAAACAAATCAAAAAAGATTGGCTGCCGATTGGAGTGAATTTGGTGGGGGGATGTAGCTATCAGAGATGGTCTGGTTTGGGGGAGATTGAAAGCGCGAGGGTTTGGGAGGTGTATACCTGACTCAGCGTCCTTGTGGAGTTCCGCGTGCTTGCTGAGGAAGGCGTACCACCACTCCGTGTCAGGGCCGCGGAGGTCCGCCGGGAGAGCCGCCAGCGTGGTGCCGGACTTGGCTCTCTTAACCTTACTGGGGTCCTTGGTCTTAGCCTCCCGCTCGCCGGAGTCCCTAATCTTCCGCTTGCCCTTCTTGGGCTTCTTCACCGGGGCCATCTCCTGACCCCTCTCCTCTCTCTCGCTGTCTACTCCTTCCTCCCATTCCTGCTCTTGTCCGGCGGCTTCCTCTTCGCTGCTTTCAGCACCCATGGCACTCCTACCAGCAAGACTGACGGGGCAATTTGATTATTTGCCTTCAATTACTTTGACACTTATATTTTGGTGCTTGATTTGCCCTTCTGAATTACTTTATTTTCTTTTGATGAGGATGTAATCAAATTCTGTAAACCAAATCAATTAGCCCTTTCTCCCTGTTTTCGACAGGGACGGAAAGAACCCTAGCGTAGTTGCCGCCGCTCGCCGCTGCCGCATAAATTCATCCAAAATCCGTCATCTGCATCCAAATCGAAAATGGCAGACAGTTAGAGGAGCACGGAGGAGCGACGAATCAACACAAGAGAAGTGAGCGGCGACCAGCCAGCTCGTCGCCGGCGGTCGGAGCCTCTAAATCCCAAACCTACCTCGTAGCGCGCGCGGCGGCGGGGGGGGGGGGGGGGGGGGGGGGACCGGTCGTACGTAGCGTCGCAGGAGAGATGTCGCGTGCTCGCCTGTTTTTCGTCGACTCCGTCCGCCGCCGCCTGGCTCCTGTGCTCTCGGCTGTTCTGTTCGAGCGAATGATACTATAAGAAATATTGTACTAGCTCAAGATGAAGAGCTTTGAGGTCACGTGTGGTCACTGCCGTCGGATCTGTCCCTTGAATTAATCCTAGACATGTGTTTCGCGCACACTTTCTTTTTTGCACCGGTAGCGGATCGAGTGTCAGAACCCGTATTCTACCAAGACCAGCTATCCACTGGGGTTATGTAGAATCAACGATCCTGATTGACTGGTCGATTGATGAAGCAAGAGAGCACCCAGTTTATTTAAGTAAATTGTAATAATTAATTACTGTTTATCTCCTCCAGCTTGTAAGACCGAAACTGGGCGTATAAAGCCTTCTCGGCAGGGACGACAGAGCTATCGAATAAAAATTATTGCTATGACTAAACCCTAGCTTCTTACTTTATCTAGTTGTTCTTAGTTTCCCTTAGAAAATCCCCAAAATTGATCGTTTGGGTCTTCACATCGGGAGTGTTTGTTAGGTTTCGAATAGCAGGATCTGACATCTTGGTATCAGAGCGAGGCTATCTTCGGCCGAATTTTTTTCCGTCCTTCTCTAATCGGAGGAACAAGCTTCAAGCGGGAGGCGATTCGGATCGAAGAGACGGGGGTGGTTGGGATCTCTCGTAAAATCCCACCCTCTCCCTTTTCGCGGCGACGGGGAGAACGGTCGACGGCGGCGCAGGTGGCGGTGACGTCTCTCTTTGACGGAGTCGACAGAGGCGGCTTGGCGGCGGCACCATTCGGGCGCAAATTAGGTATGTTTCTGGTTGCTCGGGAATATCTCCCTGAGTGGTAAAATCCCTGGAACATCCTTGGTTCGTGTGCTTAGGCGGCGGGATCGCAGGCGGCGGTAGAACTCCACGATCTTCTTCTACATCTGGCAGTGATGCCCAAGTCAAAGAACACCGAGAGTGCAGAGGCGGCAGAGTTAGCGGCCCTGAAGCTCGACATTGAAAGAGCATTTCCTATCCTTGTGCTTTTGATGTTTGATAACAACACACTTATCGGTTTAATCGTGCGCTAAGTGTATCACATGATTTCTCGATTATGGCACAAATATTGCCTTGCCCAATTGCCCTTGCCAAAAGTCTTTGTGCCAACCGGTAGTACCGGAAAAACGACCGGTACTACCGCTTGGCACCGGTACTACCTCCCCTAGTACCGGTTGCATCAGAGCAAGGTGGGAAGGTCTAGCCTTATCTCAGTACCACCCGGTACCGCAGAGCGACACTACCGCTCCAACCGGTAGTACCACTTGTGGCAAGCGGTACTACCGCTTGGACACGGTAGTACCGCTCGGCTGTACCGGGCAGCCCTGAGGAAGGTCCAGCCCCTCCCCTCTCGCTCAGTACCAACCGGTACTTGGGACCGGTACTACCGCCCTGACCGGTAGTACCGCGTATACTGACCGGTACTACCGCTAGGGGGTACTACCGCAAGGAAGTACCGGGCAAGTCTGGCGCTGGCTCGACCAAGTGAAGCTCTTCCGGTACCTGGTCTGGTACTTGATCGGTAGTACCGCTTGCAAGCGGTACTACCGCTTGAGCATCGGTAGTACCGGCGCATCTAATGCTCCAACGACCAGATTTCTCCAAGGGGTATAAATACCCCTCCACCTACCTTGGGACAAGCTGCTCATTTGCATTGAAGACTACTACCTCCATTAGAGCCACCAAATCTCCAAGATCTCTTCAATCCACCACCCAAAGCCTTTGATCTTTGGGGAATCGAAGGAGGAGGCCTTGATCTACTACTTCACCAAAAGAGATCTTCATTTCCCCCTCATTCACTTGAGGGCCCCTTGATCTGGTGTTTTCTTGGAAACCCTAGTTCTAGATTTGGTTCTTACAAGCTTGTCTTTGATTGTCTTGACAACTTGTTTGTATTTAGGAGCCTCCAATTAAGTTGTGGATGTGTGCCCCAAACTTGTAAAGGTGTCGGTTTCCACCTTGAAGGTTGTCGATATAGTGGAAGGTGGATCGATCCCGTTGGGGTGATATTCATCGAAGAACAAGGGAGGCCTCTCGTGGCGTTGGTGGTTTGAAACCACCCCCTCTCCAAACATAGACGTATTTCCCCTCAAAAGGAAGGAACTACGGGAAACAAATCCTTGTGTCTCCGCGTCCACTCCTTTGGTTACTTCTATCCTTTACCGCACTTTACTTACTTGTTCTTGCTTAGTATTGTGTTAGCTAGTGCTTGTTTGTCATATAGGTAAATTCACCTTAGTTGCATTATCTAGAGAATTTACCTTATTGTCAAACCCAAATTTGAAAAGGAAGAAAATTTGAAGTAGCACCTATTCACCCCCCCCCCCTCTAGGTGCCCATACGATCCTTTCAATTGGTATCAAAGCCTCAGCTCTTTATTTGGGCTTTACCGCCTAAGAGAATATGGGTAGCCGCGAAGGGGATGGTGATGGTGAGCCTACCACGGTGACCATGGAAGATCTCAAAAACTTGGAAACAAGATTGAGCTCTTCCTTGGTCAACCAAGTCAAGAAGATGCTTGAGCAACTTCTTAAAGACAAAGATGGCTCATCATTCCCCTCTCCTCAAGAGGATCCTCCATCCGTTTTACCTAAAGGGAATGCTTCGGTATCCCCCAAGGGTATGATGGTGGGGGGTAAACAAGAAAACCCTAATTCCTCCACACAAAATGATGGTGGGAAGGGTGAGCACCGTGATTCATGGTACTCTCCCGACCCTCCAATCCCTCACCCTCATGTATACAATAGAGGTGACCCACCTAATCTTGAAGAATCTGCTACTTTTTCTCAATGACAATCTCTAATGAGAACTCATATGCGCAACTCTTGCATTAAACTATGGAACATCATCGAGCATGGACTCTTTATTGGGGATCCAAACAACTTGACAAGAAGAGAAGTTGTCAATGGTCAACTCAATGCCACTGCCTTGCACATGATTCAACAAGGATTGGGTACAAAGGATTACCCACACATTGAGCACTTTATCATTGCCAAGGAAGCTTGGGATGCTCTCATGGTATTGTTTGTTGGAAATGAGAGAATGAGGAGGAACCGGTATGATGCACTAAGCAATGAAGCTGAAGGCTTCTACATGATGGAAGGTGAAATCATGAAGACATGTACCGTAGGCTCAAGACCACCGCCACCGCTTTTAGAAATGTGGGTGCCTCACATGTGGATGATGCGTGGATAAAAAGGAAATATGTGAGTGCACTCATGCCCTTTGAGCCCACCGACTTGAAGAGCCTACAAGGAAGACACAACTACCATCTCATGACCTCCAATGAAGTTATGCAAGAGATGGCCTCTTTCAAAGTTACCGCCAAGAATGCCAAAGATGCCCGTGCTCGTGCCCTTGGTATGAGCAATGTTGTCAATGTTGCTTTGAAGGCCAAAGTTGTGGACCATGGGGATGAAGATGATAGTGATGAAGGCCTCTCCATGGACCACCCCGATGAAGTCAAGATTGCTCATAGTAAATATATGGCCTTCTATGCAAAGAACTTTTGTAAGAACCCCGCCAAGGCCAAGATGGAAATGCAACGAAGAAGCAACCCAAATGGGAAAAGAGAAAATACCACTAGATTGAGAACTTGCTTCAATTGTGGTGACCGCTATCACTTTGTGGCGAGTTGCCCCTATGAGAAGAGAGAAGATCATGGGGGTAAGCTTGTGTTGAAGAAGACTCTCGAAGCACCTTACAAGAAACCCTTCATCAAGAAGAATCCCATCAACAAGAAGTCGGGAGAAATTGTCTTGATCACTCATGAAGAATACTCCTCCGACAATGAAGATGATGATGATGAGTAAGAGGAAACCTCTAATGGTGTGGCGGCTCTAGCCACTACTTCTACTCCGACATTCCCACTCTTCGATCCTCCAAATGAGAATTCCCCCATCAAGAACATCACTTGCCTTATGGCAAGAGGAACGGAGGTATCCTCATCATCCCACTCCACTCCCTTAGCTAATGATGAAATTGATGATGAGATGTCTCTTGATGTTAAAAGGGAATTAATTGCTTTCGATGAGTTTATGACTAACCTACAAGGGGATGCTAAGATACATTTTGGAAACATCTTAGATCAACTTTCCCACACACAAGAGCTCCTAGATGTAAGATGTAAACTTGGGCATGAACACATGGTTGAGCTAGAGGCTTTAAACAATGCTCTAGAAGAAGAACAAGAGACTAGGATGTCACTTGAATTAAAACTTGAAGGGCTTGATGAGGCCAATGACATTATTGTTAATAAACTCATCAAATAACGTGATCATGCTATTGCTAAATGCAAAAGGGCTAAAAGGGACAAGATTGAGTTTGGTGTGGTTCATGAAAAACTTGCCGAGGACTTTAGTTTGCTTGACAAGGCTCACAAGGCTTTGGAAAGTGAATTCTTGTCACTCACAAAGTCCCATGAAATGCTTCAAACTCAATTGGCCAATATTCCTTCACCTAGTAACTTCATTCCATCTAGTAGTACAACTATTCTTGAAGGAAATGCTATTTTGAAGGGGGATCTAGCCAAGGCCACATTTCCACAAGGCAACAAGTCCATTGATGATATTTTGAGTAATCAAAGGCCTAGTGGTGAAAAAGGGGGCATTGGTTTTGTCTCCAAAACTAAGAAGAAGAACAACAATAAGAAGAGGACCAAGCCCGCACAAGATACCAACAAGGCCATTGTGGATAGTAAGACCACAAGTGATAAAACTATGTCTCATGATGACTTTGCGGAAGTGCTAACCCTTACTATGTTCTAATGCGTGATTATTATGGGGATGTGTATGCAAAATATGTTGGCCCATATGATGGTTATATTGCTTGGTATATTTGGGTTCCCAAGACCCTTGTTGCTAACAAAAGAGGACCCATTGAAAAATGGGTACCTAAAAATTAGCTTGATCTTTTGTAGACATATGCTTCCGGAGGGTCAAAGCGGGTGTTTGATAGTGGTTGCATGAGTCATATGACCGGAAGCTTGTCTATTGTCAAGGACTTAAAGCCAAATGATGATCAAATCACCGTGCCATATGCCGACAAGTCAAAGTCTAAGGTCATGGGTTTCGGCAAGGTAGTGGTTGCTCACGACATTACAATCGTGAATGTCATGCTTGTTGAGACCCTTGGATACAATTTACTTTAAGTCCGAGTTCTTGGAAAGAGGGGCTTTGCCATATTTATTGATGTTGATATTGTGGTCCTCTTGTGTAGCAAGTCTCTCAAGGTCGCTTTCGTTGGGTACGTTGAGCATGACCTGTACGTGGTGGACTTTTCGGGGCAAGCCACTACAATTGCGATGTGCTTATTCGGGAAGGCCAATGTTGGTTGGTTATGGCATCGCCGACTAGCCCATGTCAATATGAGAACTTTGCAAAGTCTCCACAAGGAGGGCCATATTGTTGAACTAAAAGAAAATGTTTCCTCTGCCAAAGATCGTGTTTGCAGGGCATGTGTTCTAGGGAAGATGTATGATGCTCCTCACAAGCCTAAGAACCGCATCAAGTCAACCAAGATCTCGGAGCTCCTCCATGTGGACCTCTTTGGTCCTCCATCTCATGCAAGTCTTGGTGGGAAGAAATATTGTTTGGTGATTGTTGATGAATTTTCAAGATACTCGTGGGTATATTTCTTCAAGTTGAAGAGTGAGACCCAAAAGACCTTCATCGACTTCATCAACATGGTTCAACGTCAATACAATCTTCCCGTGTTGATTATAAGAAGTGACAACGGCACCGAGTTCAAGAACTACACCTTGAATGATTTCCTTAGTGATGAGGGGATAAAACATCAATATTCCGCTGCATACACCCCTCAACAAAATGGTGTGGCCAAAAGAAAGAACCGAACTCTTATTGAGATGGCTAGGACCATGTTGGCGGAGTTTAAATCTCCATACAACTTTTGGGCCGAAGCCATCTCCACCGCTTGCCATGCTTCAAACCGGCTCTACCTCCGCAAAGAAATCAACAAGACTCCATATGAAATACTTACCGGTAACAAGCCCAACATATCTTACTTCCGGGTGTTCAGTTGTAAGTGTTTCTATCTCATAAAAGGTGTTCATTTGTCCAAAGTCAAGTCTAAAGCATTAGAGGGTATTTTTGTTGGCTATGGTCTCGAATCTCACACTTATAGAATCTATGATAAGTTCTCCAGAGCCGTCATAGAATCTTGTAGTGTGACCTTCGAAGAATATGATGGTCCCCAAGGGGGGCATGTTGATGCTTGTGATGCAGATGATGAAATGCCTCAGGATGCCATAGGAAGAATGGGTGTGGGATATATCCGCCCCGTTGAGGAACCCCTTATGGCGGATCGAGAAGAACTATGCTCCACTCAAGTGGAGCCCTCATCTTCACAACCTCAACATGCTCCATCCACCGAGGAGGGAAATGACACAAGCCAAAGACAAGATGTGGACCCTCAACATGTTGATCATAGTGATGACTCTAGTCAAGAGGAGCTTGATTCATTCTCCAGGATGTCAAGTGGTGCCAAGTCAATTGTTCAAGGAAGATCCGTACAAACTGCCTTGAGACAAGCTCAAATTGATGCTAAAAGAGCGCTTGATCAAGACCAAGGTCAATCTTTGCCTCTCAATGAAGAGAATGATTCCGGTGATGATCAAGGTCAAGTTGATGGTCAAGACGAGGACCAAAATGATGAAGAGGGTCCCCCAAGAAACAACACGGAGATCCACGCTCGTCGCAAATCTAGAAAGGAGAGAATGTTGGAATTAAGATACCACTCTCTACAAAATGTGGTTGGTGACCTAAGGAAAGGCATTTCCACAAGAGCACAATTGAAGAGGTTCAGTGAACACCAAGCACACATCTCCATGATTGAACCAAAGAAAGTGTGGGAAGTTCTTGATGATTCGGATTGGTTGGAAGCTATGCACAAAGAGCTCAACAACTTTGAGAGAAACAAAGTATGGAAGTTAGTGGAGAAGCCAAAGGATTGCCGCAATGTTATTGGAAGTGGATATTCAAGAACAAGCAAGATGAGCATGGAATTATAGTAAGGAACAATGCTAGATTGCTTGCACAAGGGTTCTCTCAAATTGAAGGCATTGACTATGGAGAGACTTATCTACCCGTGGCTTGCCTTGAGTCCATCCGTATCCTTCTTGCTTATGAGGCACATCATAACTTCAAGTTGCAACAAATGGATGTAGAAAGTGCATTTCTTTATGGTCCATTAAATGAGTTGGTATATGTTAAGCAACCCCCGGGATTTGAGGACCCAACTTCCCAAACCATGTCTACAAACTTGATAAGGCGCTCTATGGGCTCAAGCAAGCCCCACGCACGTGGTATGAGCACCTTAGAGAGTTATTGTTTGACCGTGGATTTGAGGTTGGGAAAATCGATCCCACTCTTTTTACTAAGAAAGTCAATGGGGAGCTTTTTGTATGCCAAATATATGTTGATGATATTATCTTTGGCTCATCTAACAAAGCTTTTAATGATGAATTATCAAAGATTATGACTAGTAGGTTCCAAATGTCTTTGATGGGGGAGTTGAGAGTATTTCTTGGCTTTGGGATCAAGAAAGTTAGAGGAGGGACATTCTTCAATCAATCCAAGTATACTCAAGATATGTTTAAGAGATTCAAAATGCAAGATTTAAATGGAGCTCCTACTCCCATGGCTACAAATACTCATCTAGAACAAAATCCAAATGGTAAAGATGTGGATCAAAAGGTATACCGGTCTATGATTGGTTCTTTGATTTACCTTTGTGCATCTAGGCCCGATATTGTGTTGAGTGTAGGTGTGTGTGCAAGATATCAAGCGGATCCTAAAGAAAGCTATTTAATGGCGTTCAAGAGAATCTTTCGATATTTAGTTCATACCCCATTTTATGGTCTTTGGTATCCTCGAGGCTCAACATTTGTTCTTTGTGGATACACGGATTCGGATTGGTCGGGTGATAAGGATGATAGAAAATCAACATCCGGGGTTTGCCAATTCCTTGGTAGGTCCTTGGTATGTTGGTCTTCTAAGAAGCAAAATTGTATATCTCTCTCCACCGCCGAAGACGAGTATGTGGCAGCTGCTAGTGCTTGCACCCAATTGCTATGGATGAGGCAAACTTTAAAGGAATACGGTGTCCATTGTGACAAAGTGCCTCTTCTATGTGACAATGAAAGTGCCATCAAGATTGCCTACAACCCGGTGGATCACACAAGGACAAAGCATATTGAGATTCGCCATCACTTCATTAGAGATCATGTTGCTCGAGGTGATATTGATCTATCATATGTGTCAACCAAAGATCAACTTGCCGATATCTTCACGAAGCCACTTGATGAAGCAAGGTTTTGCTATTTGAGGAATGAACTAAATATCATAGATTCAAGGAGCTTGACTTGATTATCTTGCATTCTCACCTATGATTCGACCCATATTTGGTTTAGGTGTAGGCATGGATATAGGGGGAGTGAGGTCCTAATTGATTGGAATATCCCTCCCCCATTATGCCCAAAGCAATCAAAATCATTCCTCTTAATATCATTTTGTGATATGTGAGCTTAAATGATGAGTTTCTTTAATGGACCCAAGATATATCTTCGTGGTGCCAAGTAGAGTATACTCAAATATGGTGGCCTAGGCCACCGCCCTCTCTCACTCGAGAGGTTGGTGCTTACTCATGTTTGTCATTCTTAAGTTGTCGTTGGTTCTAAAGTCGTGCACTCTCGGTTGGCTCTTCATATGTTTTTTTGTATTTTAGAGTGCAAGTGCTTCACACAGTTTGACTATCTCAACCCAAGCCTATCTACTCCCTCGAAAAAACCCTCATCCATTCCGCACAAGAATCCCTCATTTTCCCTGGCTATGGAATCTGGTGGGACCGGTACTACCGGTTTATGTGCGGTACTACCGGACCTGGGTGGTTCCTAGGTTGTTTCCTGGAAACTGCTCCAGGTTTGGTACTACTGCCCCTATGACTGGTACTACCGGTCACCGGTCCTACCGGTTGCTGAACCGGTACTACCGCTTTAGTAACCGGTACTACCGGTCGGCATTTTCTGGTATATATTGGTCGCGCGTGGGGAGGCACCCCTCAGTGCCCTATTCTTCCCCACGCCCTCCACACATACCTCCGCCGCCGCCGCCGGAGCCCGTGATGCCGCTGGAGCCTTCCCGCGCCCTCCTCTCCCCAGATCCTCCTTGGATTCGGACTCCTTGCGGGCTCCCACTCCTTCTCCACCGCCATGGATCCTGGTACAATCGCCCCTTCTCTCTCACTTTTAATTTCCTCATTGGATCTAGGTTTTGCTTATATTTGTGAACAAATTGACGTGTTGTGAGGTTTTACTGCCATACTTTCCTTGGTACTTAGTAGAATCGATGGTTTATAGATTGTTGAGGCCAAATTTGGATCGTTCTCTACCAGATTTGATGAGCCTGTATCGTTCGACCGGTAGTACCGAAATATTTTCCGGTACTACCGCTCGCAAGCGGTACTACCGGTTGTGAGGTCCGGTAGTACCGGTCCCAACTGTCCTCAACATTTCTACTAAATCTTGGATTCTTCTTTGTTATTTTGTGGTTCTTGTGCCCTTACCCCCTTGCTGTTCTCCCTATTGCTATCACAGATGCAGGTGGTTCTAGGGGTGCGCGTAAGCGCTCCAAAGCAATCTGTGAGATTGTTAAGGAAGAGACGGAGTCCGAGGATGAAGTTATGCCTCAGCCGAGACGTCGTTTGAAGTTTCCTGCTACTCGAGGTGGCCGTGGGGGTCGTGAGGGGGTCACCAAGCGCTCTACTGGGCGTGGCAGCGCTCCCCCTTCTCTCCCCCTTCCTCAGGGTGCAACAAGAGTTGCAGCTCAGGGCCATCAGGGCCAAGGAAACTGTCTGACATTTCTGAGTCTGAGTTCCAGTCTCTGAGGATTGACAATGCATATGCCCGCAACCGTGATGAGAGCAAGGAAGACAGTCTATTTTAAAATGATTTCCAAGAGAGAGTCTATCATGAGGTCCTTATGACAAATATCCAGATGGTTGTGCCTCAGCTATGGATTGATATGGATCACATCAACAAGAACCTTGATTATTTTGCTGAAGCTAAGGAAATCTTCTCTAACCTTGGAATGTTTCCTATCATGGAGTTCCAGTATGACTACGAGCCTCTCCTCATTGCTAAATTTTATGCCACTGCTCACTTCCACAATGGCCGCACTCAGAAGATCACGTGGATGACTCAAGGTGCAATCAAGGAGGCCACTCTTGTTGAGTTTGCTACAATACTGGGGTATGAAGATCGTGGCCGTGACACTCCTTGTGGTTTCCGCTGCCACTTGCGCGAGAACCCCTCCAAGAAGGATGTCCTTACACCTCTCTATATCCAGGGCCGCGGGGTTGATGGCAAGATCAATGATCTTCTCCCCACATATGATATTCTCCATCGCATTTTTCGTGAGACTGTTGCTCCTCGTGCAGGCAACAAAGATGAGATTCATGGTTTTTCTGTTGATTTGCTGTTCAACACCTTCCTCAACCGTGACTCAGGCACCGCTCTTGATGTGATGGATTATATATGGAATGAGATGGTTGCTACTGCTCACTCTCGGAGGGTTCCGCCATTTTCTCCCTACATCATGGATCTTATTGTTTCCAAGAGCCCTCCCATTGCTAGGACCCTATCCACTCGTCCTCTCATCGTGCACCGGCCCAAGGCACTCAAGATCAAGAAGCATGCTAAGCCCCGCATTGTGGATGAGGAGCATGAATAGGATGACTCTGAGGATGATGACAGTGGTCGTGACACAGATTATGTTGTCTCCCATTGCAAGAATGTCAAGCCCTCTTGGGCCAAGAGGATGGAGGCCAAGCTTAAGAAGATTTTCTGCTTCCAAGTTGACAACCAAAAGCGCATGTATGAGGCTCATGTGTATGCCAAGAAAGCTAGTGCTCGGCAGAAGGACATGATGGCAACTCAAGGTTTGACCGTCTCTGTAACATCCCAGCATTAGAGCTTAGAAATAAGCTGAACCCAGATGTGTGCATTGCATTCATGCATAGAAAATCCGAATAATTTTCGCGCTTTTAAATAAAAAAAACTGTCAAAGTGTTTGAAGCTTCTCTCAACTTGATGGAATTGAAGTAGATCATCAAGTTGACTGCGATAAGTTTCAATATGACCTTTGCTAAAACCTTATTTTGGGTAAGGGAGATTTGATCTAAGGGTAGATCAAATGTAATAAAAGTTAAACCCTAATTCATTACTTAATGGAGTATATTTGATCCTTAGGTGATCATATTATAGTATTCATTACAACAACTCATGAATACCAAGTTAAGGATATAACACAAAGAATAAGAATGTAACAACTATATCTTAATCTCATCTGCTTATACCATGAGTATCATGGTAATACCTAACCGTACTTCTTTAGTGAGATTAAGTAGGAAGGAAAGCAATTCAAGACCATTCACCACATATCCTTCTTTCCATATCAATCCTTATGGAATCCTATCTCAATATCTGTTGTTCATCAATATTGAGTAATCAATTATTGATTCACAAATTCTTAATCTATCAACTCTTGATCATATCATAGCATACATTTAAGTGCCTATGAAGAAACAACTAAGAAGAGGTGAATAGTAATGCTAGCCTTAGATACCATATATATGATAATTGATGGAGTTAACTCACTCCTGAATGGATAGAAGGGTTATTTGAAATAAAGATATATGTGGTAACAAAGAGGATTCCCAGGATGAATACTGAAGATAGTTACCAGGAGTAGTCCTATTGGATCAAGTAGGTATAGTCAATGAATTATATCTCTTAATCCAATGGAGCTAAACAGAAGATATTATAATACAACTGTAATGTTGTATGGATGGAAGCCTTGAATAGCCAACTGGAAACCTAAACCATAAAGGAACAAAGGATTATAATGATCATGCCTTACTTATCAAGATTGAATGCTTATATCCTGTATAAGTGACATTGGTGGGTAGAACATGATTAAACCCTAGTCTAGATATATTATCCTAGGTTAGCCATGACAAGTCACATTAATATAATGTGAGGTTGGAGTATGAGATACTGGACTTAAGTAGAGACAAGATAGTATGATAAAGATGATGCTAGAGCAACTTGGGATTATAGAAGTGGTAGTTTCCTCTTGGGAAATACTAGCACTTAAGGTGAAGTAGGATTTGATGTATACAGCTATTGAAATGATATTAGTGAAGGATGATAAGGGAAGAGTATGAATGGAAGTAACTATAAAACAATTGTTAGATTGGAGGTTATCAGCAGTAGAGTAGTTGTTATAACCAAGTATGGATATAAGAAGAATATGAAAAGCTTTAGTGTCAAGCTCACTAGATTACAAATGAATTTAGGAGGAGAAATTATTGATAAGAATATTCTAGTGAAGTAAAGCTCATCATGTTAACACATGATGATGGATATGAAGGAGTAGTATATCTAGGAATGGAATTCCTTAATTAGAAGTCCAGGATTGTGAATTATGGAAGATAGGAATCCTGGGTAAACATTAAACCCTAAATCTATAATCAAGCTTAACATCCATCCCATCTGTTGGATATATCATTTTGTTTTCACAATGGTTTATAGGAATATTTTCCTATACCAACTCACTTAAGCACATCTTTGTCATTTTCAACCATCATGATCACATGTGCTTAGGAAATATCTTAATTAATTCTTCATCATAAGTCATTCTGGAAAATAACCTTATTATTTTCAAAAGGTGATATCCATAATGACCACAAACATAAATACAATATGTTTAGCCATTCATCTTTATTCACATCAACAAAAGAATATAAGTATATTAAGAACCCTAAACCCTAGGGTAAGCATTTACAATTCAAACCTAACTCTTTTGTTAGTCATAATGAAATATATATATAACTTGTTATTCCCTAGGTTCATGGGAGTAATATTAACCATATTAAATCCTTAGGATATTATGCATCAAATAATAATAAAGGATCACCATATAAAAATTTCCTTAATATTATGAGTTAATGAGAATCAAATCTCATGAGTTAATAGTAATGCATTCTATAATAAATTTATGGATATTAGCTCAATTAAATGCATATCAAAATCCCTTACAAATAATGATAGGAAAATTACTTGTTTAAAGAAAATAAAGAAACTCTAAACAATATATAATAAAGCTCACAAAATGAATTTATAATAACTTTGTTGTTGCTGCAAGTATTCAACAAATAACTTCCTTAAAGAAAAGTTCAAATCAAATTTTAAAATACAAATCTAGAAACAAAACCGTAAAACCCTAATTCTTATTTATTCCATTCAATAATTTTTTTTGATATAATTGTGAGCATTGAAAAATATCAACATGATTAGAGTAATCAATCAGTATTGTTATCTTTCGAATATTTAAAATATTACACAACAATTATGGTATTTAAAACCTTGAAGAAATTTGAATTGAAAACAAATTATTAAAAACAGAAAATAGAAAAGATAAGGAAAAGGAGTATCAGTCAATTCTGGCCCACAACCCGCTTCTCCTCCACCTATATAACGCTTACGAGTAGCAGAGAAAACAACCTGCTCACTTCACCACGGCCCAACAGAAGCCCGGCCCAGATACCCTTTTGTCAATCAATCCGTCGTCTTCCTTCTCGCGTCAAGCAGCTCGCTAGAGGGGCCGACGACCGCCCGATGCTACCCCGTCATCGCGATGCCGCCAACGGGGTCTCTGCGAGGATAAGAACGCCACGCCGTTGTACCTGATCGTCCTCATCCTCGCCATCTCTCTCTTTCTTCCTCTCCCGCATGAACGCAAACCCTAGCTCCAGTCATTAGAAGCCGACCCGGAGTCCGTGGAGTGGTCGAGGAGATGCGCCAGAGTGCGTAGATCATCTGTGAGGAACGTAGCATCAAGGGGAGCACGAGGGCGATCGAATTTTGCCGTTCACTTTCATCGGCCTTCATCGGAATTCTCGTTGGAGATGCCACATCCGACCACACCAGGCCTCAATGATCATCGTACGAGAATCAGGGTGAGCTCACCGTACTCCTGCACCCTTTAAATCTTTCTATCTTGCCATCGTTTGCCATTCCGTCGTGAACCTCTGACCGCCGCCGTGTTTGCTCGCCATGGAGCAAGTTCCGGCGACCAAAAAGGGGCGGCGCCGCCACTATTCGGCTTCCCACGTCCCACTGATTCGAGCAAGACCACCCCCGCGTGCCCGCATGCTCCTAATCCGAGGATCAAACCATGATCTGAGGATCATTCCTTGGATGATGTCAGCGTGACATCACGCTAATGTCATATATCATTTTATCATTTCATAAATTGAGTTATTCATTTCTATAATAAATAAAACCTGAGATATGACATGGCAAAGGTCCCACCAGTCAGTGACTAGGGTAGTATTGGCTCTGGTGAGAAAAACCCTTCACTTCATGCTGACATCAGCATTACCTAATAAACACATTTAGTTATTTAATTAAAAATTCATAAAATGATTCAATCTTATAAAATCAATAACTTTTGTTTTGTAATCCAGAAAAATATGTTTAATATATGAAACTTTTCAGAAAATAAAATCTACAACTTAAAACTATTATCAAATATTATTATGATGATTATTTAAATAAACATTATTTAATAAAAGTTTTATAAGTAATAAAACTTTGATAATTCATATTTTAATAATGGTAAATGTTAAAAATATAAATAAAATACAAAGAATAATTTGTAATAATATAAAACCTATTCCTTTACTTTAACCACAAGTTTATAAACAAATCAAAACCCTATAGTGAACCATAAGTAGTTAAATAATGTCATTTCCCTAATTACCAATTATAACCATTGATTTACAAAAACGTAAATTATTCTATTCCATTATAAAATCAAGAAACCACTACACCAAATAAAAGTACAACCATTCTTAAGTAACTTCAAGGAAACATTATAAAGTACACAAGGTACAGATAACATAAGCAATATACTATAAAGTCCATCTATGTTTTAAAGTTAACTTTAGTCTACAAGACTTTAAGTATAATGCTAAAAACTTTATTATATACTTTATAGTTAACTTTGGTCTGTTATAATTAAGTTATAAAGTATCTTAATACCAAACTAACCAAGTTAAAAACCAAGATAGATAAGTCTCAAATACTAATGATGTCATTATTCTAAATGGAGTAATTCTTTCTTACTTAAAGACTATAACTAGAAAGAACACCTCATAAGGTTAACTTAAAAGTTTAAATACTTCTGCTTAGTTAAGTATGATTTTCTTCAAATGTTATTCTTTTTGCCACTTCAAACAACAAATGGCAATTAATAATAATCACATTACATTATGCTTTACTTCTATATTTAGGATTAATAACACTTAGGTTATTTATAAGTGACATTACTTGTAAAATAAAATTTGGAGTTAAACAAGTATTGTATAAGCAATCTTGAGTAGCACTTCACATTTGTGTGTATCTCATTGTTTTATGGTATTATAATTACATGTTGTTTCACACACACACTCACAAGCCTTAATAAGACGCACAAGTATGAAACTTATTTTAAAGGACAACACATCCTAAAGTAACCATTTCCAGTATTCAAACCCGAGAACAACGTTATCCCCGGGATTCAAGTTTACGAAATTGCATTACATTACTTATGCATAATAGCATCTTGCTTCTTTAAACATTAGTCCTTACCAGACCAATGATGCCGATTTCAGATATTGGATCTTATATTGTCTTGAAGACCGTGAGTGCATAATCTTGCAATCGCAAAAGGCAAGTTCACACTTGCTCATGTCCTTTAATTATTTTCTGTAAAGTATTTTACAAATCCAGTGTTGTCATCACCTGCATTTGAAAAAGGACAGAAAATACTATTTTCATAATAATGTGATTATAGGTTATTTACCATGAGGTAATAACCTACTATAAGAGTTCCGGTAGTAAAGGAACATATTATCTAGGACTTAATAACCAATGTCGCCAGTGGTTCTTGCACCGTATATTACGGGTTGACCATGATATTTGGAATGGGACGAAGAAGTCAGCTGTATCTTTTCCCTCTCGCATGGAGCCGGATGTGCAGGTCGTGGCTGTTATCACTCGTAGCATGCATATTATATGGTAATTTATAGCGGATATGCAGCATATGGGTGGGAGCCCTCAATGTCCCACGATAGTTCCGGCATCTGAACGGTCTGTACTGCCAATTGTCGTAATTCAATAGGTGGGATGGCGTACACCAAGGAGACATGTGGGGTCACGAAGAAGGCAGTGATTGGCTTGGGTCTTAGTCTGAGCCTCACACCAAGGAAGTGTGAATGGGTTCGCGACCCGGATGTGCAACAAAGCTAAGATCTCTCATGGGTAAAGTAACGCACCTCTGCAGAGTGTAAGAACTGTAACTTGTTACTCCCTATTCGGGAAGGAGCGGCGGGAAAGGAACTCCATGAAAGTTCTGGTAAATCCCCGTGAAGGCTGATGGACATAGCTTTTCAGAATAAAAGCAACCTTTGAAGAAATTTTTATGAAAACTTGCATTGCCTACGACCTATGGTCTGTGGCTGTAGATATAGTGCATCAAACACTCCTTTTCTAGTGAACTTGCTAAGTACGCTCGTACTCAAAGTATCCTCTTAACCCTTGCTAGATTTTGAAGCCATTAAGATGACGTATACATCAAGTCATACTCTAGGAATCATCATCAAAGGCTAAAGCTCTTGAATAAAGTCAAGAAAGTCAACATATACATCAACTCAAGTGAAGACGAAGTTACTGATTAGATAGGAATATAATCTCTAGCCATAGATCCTATTTATATAGTGTATTACAATAGCAGCAATGTCAGACCATTAGTTAAGATACTAGTCTTAATAGTATGATAGTTTTTGAGTTGTTTATTTCTGATTCTTCTTTGTAAGAAGTTTCTTTCTCTCCCTTTAACCTAGAGTGTTCTCTGGATCTTGTGTAAGGAGTTGAGTTGTAACCTATAGTCATGTCTTGGACCTGCTGTGTTTCTGTTGTACCACTCTGAGGGATGTAATACTAGTGAACGGTGTTTCATTGGTGTTATGTCAACGACTATAGTGTACTACACCATGCAGTGGTATGCTGGGTCACCGCAGTCTCCGAGGGGTCCGAGACCAACATCACCCCTTAAGACCAATGGATCTCCTAGCACAACCATTGGGATGATGATGTCTCTTCCTCGCACCACGCTCCACCCCCTATGAGGAGGACTTTGATGATGAGGAGGAGGATTGACTGCCACGATGTTAGTCTTGCACTTGTCCCTTTTTGGCGTCTTGATGCCAAAGGGGGAGAAGTTGCACCTTAGGCACTGGTGTTGCATGGAAAGTCACAAGCTCGTTCTTACTTTGATCTTTTTATTGCTTGTGAACTTTGATTTCCTCCTATTTATGTGTGAACTTCTATTTTATGTGTGAACTCTATGTACTAACTATTTGGGAACCACTTGTGCTACGTTTGTTGAGACTATGTGGGTTATGTCATGGATACATCTTGTGATGATATGCGTTATTCATTGTCCATATTTTGCTCATCACAAGTTATTGTGCAAAGGTATGGTTTCAAATGCTAGTATCTATATTTGTGCACTTGTGTTGGGTTTGTAAAATAGAGGGGTAGGTTTGATTCTACTCATCCAGGGGGAGCCCCGTCTCTATTTTACAAATGCCATGAGTATCTTCATAAAATCATCTTGCAAAGGTGTGTTGTCATCAAACACCAAAAAGGGGGAGATTGAAAGAGCATTTCCTATCCTTGTGATTTTGATGTTTGATAACAACACACTTATCGGTTTAATCGTGCGCTAAGTGTATCACAGGATTTCTTGATTATGGCACAAATATTGCCTTGCCCAATTGCCCTTGCCAAAAGTCTCTGTGCCAACCGGTAGTACCGGAAAAACGACCGGTACTACCGCTTGGCACCGGTACTACCTCCCCTAGTACCGGTTGCATCAAAGCAAGGTGTGAAGGTCTAGCCTTATCTCAGTACCACCCGGTACCGCAGAGCGGCACTACCGCTCCAACCAGTAGTAACGCTTGTGGCAAGTGGTACTACCGCTTGGACACGGTAGTTGACATGGTTATACCCCACGGGTACATGATCTCAGCATACCTGGTCCAGCCCAAGGAAGGCCCACGACAATTATACGCCGGCCCATGAAGATTTTCGGGTGGCCAAGGCCCATGACGCTTTTGGATCCTTGGAGAGCAAGACTAGAGTAGATAGGAAATTCAAATGGGTAAAACCCTAGAACCTGTAACCGACTAGGTCTATGCCCGGGACCTGCCTGAGTCTATATAAAGGCTAGGAGGGCACGACCTAGATCTCTCTCTCATACTTTCGCATACACACCTCCATGCCAGATTGCATCTGCGCACCCCTGTAACCTTCGGTTCTGCCGTAATCAAGAGCAGACAAGCAGGAGTAGGGTTTTCCCTCCGAGGGCCTGAGCCTGGGTAAACCTTTGTGTCCCCGTGTTGCTTGTTTGCTAACCGTTCCACGATCTCCAGCATCCCCATCTTCTCCGAAACCCAAGTCCATAACAATGGGCATTGATGAGATCCAACCTCGTCAGTAGTACCGCTCGGCTGTATCGGGCAGCCCTGAGGAAGGTCTAGCCCCTCCCCTCTCGCTCAGTACCAACAGGTACTTGGGACCGGTACTACCGCCCAGACCGGTAGTACCGCGTCTACTGACCGGTACTAACGCAAGGCAGTACCGGGCAAGTCTGGCGCTGGCTCGACCAAGTGAAGCTCCTCCGGTACCTGGTCCGGTACTTGACCGGTACTATCGCTTGCAAGCGGTACTACCGCTTGAGCACCGGTAGTACCGGCGTGTTTAATGCTCCAACAGCCAGATTTCTCCAAGGGGTATAAATACCCCTCCACCTACCTTGGGACAAGCTGCTCATTTGCATTGAAGACTACTACCTCCATTAGAGCCACCAAATCTCCAAGATCTCTTCAATCCACCACCCAAAGCCTTTGATCTTTGGGGAATCGAAGGAGGAGGCCTTGATCTACTACTTCACCAAAAGATATCTTCATTTCCCCCTCATTCACTTGAGGGACCCTTGCTCTAGTGTTTTCTTGGAAACCCTAGTTCTAGATTTGGTTCTTACAAGCTTGTGTTTGATTGTCTTGACAGCTTGCTTGTATTTGGGAGCCTCCAATTAAGTTGTGGATGTGTGCCCCAAACTTGTAAAGGTGCCGGCTTCCTCCTTGAAGGTTGCCGATATAGTGGAAGGTGGATCGATCCCATTGGGGTGAGATTCATCGGAGAACAAGGGAGGCCTCTCGTGGCGTTGGTGGTTTGGAACCACCCCCTCTCCAAACGTAAACGTACTTCCCCTCAAAAGGAAGGAACTACGGGAAACAAATCCTTGTGTCTTCGCGTCCACTCCTTTGGTTACTTATATCCTTTACCGCACTTTACTAACTTGTTCTTGCTTAGTATTGTGTTAGCTAGTGCTTGTTTGTCATATAGGTAAATTCACCTTAGTTGAATTATCTAGAGAATTTACCTTATTTTCAAACCCTAATTTGAAAAAGAAGAAAATTTGAAGTAGCACCTATTCAGCCCCCACTAGGTGCCCATACGATCCTTTCAGACATGGAACACGTTAACACTCGCACAAAGGAAATTGGGCAGAAATTTGATGGGGTGGAAGCAAAAATCTCTGCCTTGGGGGACCAAATGTCTAGACTTGAATCCCTCCTCTCTGCAAATAGGAGCGCCCCGGTGACTCTGGAGCAGGTCCAAGCATCAATAGCCGTGGTTCCAGGAGCAAAACCAACTGAAGCAAGCGAACCCGTGTGAGGACACTCCCAACCTCCCCACTGGCGTCGTCGCAACGATGCTACTACCCAAGGTTTGATAACTCCTTCGCTGAGGAGCAAATGCAGCAGCCGGAGTATGCTGGCATGAATCACTACCAAGAGGGAAAGCACTTTCAATAATCATACCCAAGACAAAATCCCTACCCTCCACCCTACCCACCACCATACCCACCACACCCCCAACACCCTTCCAATCCACCATACATGCAACACCAAGAACAATACCCACAATGGCAACACTATCCACACCAGCACAACAACCCCACCTTCGTATACCCAATTCACCCTGATCCATACAACCCACCTAAACCACACTACTATCCCCATTCCATTCCAGACGGGCCACAATTCTACCACACTAACCACAATTACCCACCACCAGCCATTCCTCCACAATACCCACACAACCAAAACATCCCCAATCATCCCCAACAGGACCAATACCACACTGATAGACACAATAATGAACATGAGAGAGGGAACTTCCATAGGGGAAATAGATATCCCGACATGGACAAAGATACCCAGTTTTACAAGTCCATAGCCAAAGCACCCAAGATGGACTTTCCAAAATTTGATGGCACTAATCCCGAAGAATGGATAAGAATGACCAAGAAATACTTCAGCATGGTACATGTTCCTGAAGATGCCAAGTTTGATTATGCACACATGTACATCACTGGAAGAGCAGACACTTGGTTGAGAAACTCGGGAGTGCTAGAGGAAAATGTGAACTGGCAGCAATTCTGTGATATTATTTTGCAACGATTTCACTCTAGCAGTTCCTATGATGCTGTAGAGGAATTCAATGCAATCAAGCAAGGCATTACCTCTGTATCTGAATACACTGATAAGTTCAAGGATAAAATGAGCAATTATAAGAAGGAGAACCCACTGAGAAGGAGCCATATTACATCAAGTGCTATATCAATGGACTTAGAGGAGAAATCAAACATTATATGAAACCTCTGAAGCCATTAACCTTATATGAAGCAGTGGAATATGCCAGAGACATGGAAAAGGGCATGCAAGCTACAACACAAAGTATGTAGGGTTCGCAGCATAGAAAACAAAAATTTCCTACGATGGGAACAACTATGTACCAAGATCTATCTACTAGATACAAGCAACAAGCGGATATACATCCATAGAGAATATACCCTTGAAGACCGATAAAGCTTAACGAGGTTGTACTCGTGGATGATGTAGACGAGCGCTTGTCGATCTCAAGATCGAGAGGAAGTCCTAGCGCCGAAAATCAGCGGCGCATCCATGCTCGCACACACGTCCGAGCCACCGAGCAACCTCCGCCTCCTCGCTCCAGCGATGTAGCAGAAGCAACAACTCTTTCTTGCCGAAAAGCCACCGGAAACATGTATCTCGCTAGTCCGAGACCATAAGGGATAAACTAGAGGGGGAGAGAGATCCTTCACGAGGAGGTGTGAGTGTGAGAGAGGTAGAGGGGCTCCTTTTATAGGAGGAGGGGGGCACCCCAAGGGGTGTGGCCGGCGGCCATGGTGGCTGCCCCCACCCCTTCCTCCATTATGTGGGTGGAGCTCCCACTCAAAAATAGCCCCTTCATTTCTCCACTCAAAATCCCACTCAAGAATCCCATTAAATTTCCACCAAATTTAATGCAATCTCTCTTTAAATAGAACTCCTTGTATTTATTCAGAATTTTGTCAATTACCTTAATGGAAAAACATTCACATATAACCCCTTGCTAGTATTTCATTTCACATGCAGAAACACTTTCAGCAATTTCACCCGAAACGATTCCGGTGTCTAGTGAAATAAATTCCTGCGCTTTGTTAATCTTTTCAGCATGAAACTATTTGTTCCAAATGGTGTTGGTGTATATTAAGTGTGCCACCCTACGGTTCGCGAATAATGCGGACATGATCGAGACCCTTCTCGGATCAATAATCAGAAGCGGGACCTGTAGATCCATACTGACTCCCACGCATTCAACGATGACTTTCTTGTGATCGTGAGAACATTTTATGCTAGAATCTTAATCCCTTTGTCTCATGATATATTACATGTCCGAGATTCGGTCATCAGTATCTTCATACCTAGTTTGATATCGTTACTGACATGTACTCTTTTCTCATTCCCGTGATATAACATTCTAGTGATCAAATCACTTGCTTGGAAGCTAACCAATGTGATATCACCGAGAGGGCCCAGAGTATATCTATCCATTATCGGGAGGAACAAATTCCACTCTTGATCCATGGGCCTCAACATAACACTTTAGTAGTACAGAACCCATCTTTATAATCACCCTGTTACGGTGTGACGTTTGATGTTATCAAGATACTCTTCCAGTGTTAGTTCTTGACATGATCTCATGGTCTAAGGATTAGCAGGATTACTTCGTATTAACAACAATGACTTTGATCGTAATGCTATACTTCGGATGAATGTTCATCACACCATTCTAATAATGTTGTAATCTCGTTATTAACAACATCCAATGTCCATGATCAGGAAACCTTGGTCATCTTGTTAATCAACGAGCTAGTTTATGAGAGAGGCTTAACTAGGAACTTTCTGTTTGTTTATTAAACACACATGTATTAACGTTTCCGTATTAACATAATTATAGCATGCAAAATAAACATCTATCATATACTTGGAATATACATAATAACCACTTTAATATTGCCTCTCCGGGCATACTCCCTTCAATCTTCCACTTGCACTAGAGACAATAATCTAGTTACATAGTGATAAATCTAACACCCATGGAGTTCTGGTGTTGATTATGTTTTGCTCTAGGGAGATTTTTAGTCAACGGATCCGCTACATTGAGATCCGTGTGTACTTTACAAATCTTTATATCTCCATCCTTGACATGCTCGCGGATGGAGTGAAACCGGCGCTTAATATGCTTGAAATTCTTGTGAGACCTTGGTTCTTTGGCATTGGCTATGGCTCCATTGTTGTCACAATAGATCACCATTGGGTCCAACGCTCTTGCAACCACACCTAGTTCGGTTATGAATTCCTTCATCCAAACTGCTTTCTGAGCTGCTTTCGAAGCAGCAACATATTCGGCCTCCGTTGTTGATCCCGCCACCATGGGTTGTTTGGAAATCCTCCAACTAACCACTCCACCATTCATGAGAAATATGTATCCGGATTGATACTTAGAGTCATCTAGAGCAGTGTCGAAGCTAGCATCGACATAACACTTAGCGACGACCTCTTCTTCACCTCCATACACGAGAAACATATCCTTAGTTCTTCTCAAGTACTTAAGGATATTCTTGACCGCTATCCAGTGTTCCGATCCTGGATGAGATTGGTATGTACTAGTTAAACTAATAGCATGTGCCACATCCGGTCTTGTACATAGCATGGCGTACATTATAGAGCCTATGGCTGAAGCATAGGGGACTTTGCCCATTATATCTCTTTCTTCCATCGTAGCCAGACTTTGAGTCTTACTCAGTGTATTGCCTTGCAACATAGGTAAGAACCCTTTCTTACTTCCGTTTATTTTAAATTTATTTAAAATCTTATCAAGGTATGTACTTTCCGATAGCCCTATTAGGCGCCTAGATCTATCCTTATAGATATTTATGCCTAATATGTATGACGCTTCACCTAGGTCCTTCATTGAAAATTTGCTGTTTAGATAACTTTTAACACTATTTAAAAGATCTATATCATTTTCGATCAATAATATATCATCCACATATAATATCAGAAATGCCACATCGCTCCCACTCACTTTCTTGTAAATACAAGCCTCTCCATAAGTTTGGATAAATCCAAACTCTTTGATCACATCATCAAAGCGGAGATTCCAACTCCGGGATGCTTGCTTTAGTCCATAGATGGATCGCTGAAGCTTGCATACCTTGTCAGCATCCTTAGGATCGACAAAAACCTTTGGTTGTACCATATACAACTCTTCCTCAATGTTGCCATTGAGGAATGCAGTTTTGACATCCATCTTCCATATCTCATAGTCGAAATATGCAGCAATTGATAACATAATCCTAACTGAATTTAGCATCACTACGGGAGAAAATGTCTCATCGTAGTCAACTCCTTGAATTTTTCGAAACCCTTTTGCGACAAGTCGAGCTTTATAGATGGTTATATTACCATTAGCATCAGTTTTCCTTTTGAAAATCCATTTATTTCGTGAGGTAAGTCCACCAAGGTCCAAACCTGGTTTTCGAACATGGATTCCATCTCGGATTTCATGGCTTCTAGCCATTTGTTGGAATCCGGGCTCATCATTGCTTCTTGATACGTCGCAGGGTCATCAATTTCATCCACCATGAAATTCATAACATGATTTCTGTATAGCCCGGGAGCTGCACGCGTCCTGCTAGACCTGCGAGGTTTGGTAGTATTCTCTTTTGAAGCTTCATGATCGTTATCATTAGTTCCCTCTTCATTTGGTGAAGTCAACTCCGGAACGGCTTCCGGCACTGTGCTCCTCGCCATATTATGAAGAGAAGGTTCTATAACCTCTTTGAGTTCTACCTTCCGACTACACACACCTTTCGCGAGAAACTCTTTCTCTAGAAAGGATCCATTCTTGGCAAAACCTTGCCCTCGGATTTGTGATAGAAGGAATACCCAATAGTTTCCTTAGGGTATCCTATGATGTCGTGGTGGTGGCACGGTAGATGCCATGGGTAGGCTTAAGTTGGGGGCCGAATTGGTGCTTGTGGTCACCGGGGAGGGAGTGCACGGTCGAGCCATGCACGAAGAACAAGAAGAAATCTCCACACTTGACAATTTGATCGATACCCCAAAGATTACAAGTGCTCCTTGAGCTGTATTGGCTTGAGTACGCAGCACATGTTCTCTACTGCGTCCAACCTCCCTCTACTACTGCTATGCCCTCCCTTATATAGGAAGTGCTAGCTAGCTAATACCCCTTTGGGTTCTAGGGTTTATTGTTTGGATCTTGGTCCCTACAATATGGGCCAGGTTATGGGCTTGCCCTAAGCCCATAGGCCCGTTCCATAAAGCTTGACAGCTAACGGTCTTCTGGTATGCTGTTTCTTGTTCTTTTTGGCATCACGTTGTTACTTTGTACATCAGCGCTTGATTTGGGCGTCATCCGGCTCCTTCTGTGTCACCCGGCGTCGCCCTTCTCTTTTGACCATGCTTTACCATGGTCCTTCTTGAACCTTACTCGGAAAGGTGCCACGTGTCCTTCTTTACGCGGCCCTTCCTCGGTTGACTCGGCTCGTTGGTACCTGCAAGGGTTACAACTTTGTCCTATACGGGCCGAGATAGTTTGTATCTCGGCTCTCATGCTTCTCTTTCCCGGCCGTTCTTACCCGGCCTGGTTCATTTTTTACTCGGAGCCAACCCAGCTGTGCTATGTTTCCCCTCTCGTGACCCTACCGGGGGTTATCCCCCCGACATTAGTCCCCGAAGCAGGTGAGGTCTAGCAGTTCAAGCTGTTAGGCATCTCTAGGTTCCTTTTATGTGAATGGAACTTAGTTTTTGTCTTTTATCTATCTCAGTTTCGCACCTTGCCGGGTTAGTCTGACAATTTGGGGTCAATTCTTTGACTTCTTGGCTCATTCTTGCCTCGAGCCGAGTTATTTTGGCCAATTCCGGGTCATTTTCGGCGCGCTTCAGTCACTGACAACTAGTAATCATGATTACTTGCCTCAATTTTTATTCCAAATTCTGGTGGCACAGTGACGGCTGCGCAGTTATTCCCCGTCACTGTGGCAGTCCCATCGGTCTGCGCCTCTTGTCCTTCCAGCCGTGACGTGGCACTGGATTTTTCGTGTATCTTTGGCTACGTGGCGCTCGCTGACTGGCTCAACCGGCCTAGTACACGGCCACACGCTGGCCGCACGGCATAGTTAGATCCCACTACAGGGGTTTTTACTGCCCTTAAGTAGGGGTTGGTGGTTTCCACTTCCCCCACGCCCGTTCAGTTTCCTTAGCCTTTCTTCCTCCTCGCGCCTGCAAGATCGAACTACCCCCTTTGCGGTTCCTTCTCCCTCTTGCTCCTGTGCTGCGATTGCCCCTGTCCTCTTTCGATTCCAACACGGGTCCTCGCTGTTCCCAGCCTCTCCTTACCGAGGAGGAGGCAGACTTCGACGACCTTATGGACGCTCGCGACGGTGCTGATGGTGCCGAGGAGCAGGAGGTCCCCGCCGGCGAGTGCGGTGGCTGGGAAGGCTCGGAGGTCTCCACCGAAGAAGTGGAGTGGCTCCGGTCCATCAGACGCATTCCTCTGCAAGTGGATTGCCGCCTCCCCGCCGGTGAGATCTCCCCTAAACCTCAAGCTGGCGAGCGGGTGGTTTTCCTTTCCTACTTTGAACGGGGTTTTGCTCTTCCCGTGAGAACTTTCTTTTCCTTGTTTCTTTCTACCTTCCGTCTACAGACCCACCATCTTCTTGCCAACGCAATTGGCTCTCTCTCTTGTTTCATCTCTGCCTGCGAGGCCTATCTTGGAATTTGGCCTAAAGTTCTTCTGTGGGCCAAGTATTTTCGCTTCAAATTTCAGGTTGTCCCCCAGCCTGAAGTTCCCCATGTGTTGGGGAGGTGACCCCGGATAGGGTCAAGACAGGGGAAAGACGAAAGGAGTCTCCCTTGTCATGAGCTGAGTTACTGTTTGTGTCGGCCGGGTCATGTAAGAGTCGGCCGAGATAAGCAAGGCTATGACAGCTACAGAATGAGTAACGCCTTATCCGACCGACATATGAGTTAAGTCGGCAAAATGAGTCTGGCTAACTTGAATGCAGGTGAAGGCCGCACCGAGTTATGCGAGACAAGGCCGAGTAACATGAAGCTTGCAGGAGAAGGAGGTGCCTATAGTCAAACCCTAGTCACTGGCTAGGAGGAATCTGAACAGAGCCAAGCACAAAGGACAAGGAGTAGAGCAGCAGAAGGGCAGAAGAAGGTCATGGAGGTGACAGTCAGGGAGCCCGAGGCACGCATGTGAAGCTCTCTGGAACATTGCCGCCGATAGAAGGGGGACACGGAAAGGGGGCCGCCGAGTTACCATATTGGGACAAGAATATTCCAAGAATATGCTTGCCACATCAACCCTAGAAGGAACCAATGCACCTCTTTATAAGGGGGACGCTGGCTCCTGAGAGGGGGATCGATTCATTCTACACCGTAAGGCTCGTGTAGTAGCTCTCTTCTTCCTGCAAACAGCTCAAGGAGCATTTGTAGTTCTTGTGAGGAGAAATAAAGATCTATGTGTTAGTCATTTGAGTGTAGAAATCACTACATCTTCCCTCCCCGGATCCCTCTAGCATCCATTGGCCCCATACTTTAGCCTACCCATGGCATCTGCCGTGCCACCACCACGAAAGTTGGCGCCCACCATGGGGCCAGCAGCGGTGCTAGATGGAGTCAAGATCCGGACGGGAAACTTCATCCACACCGGCGAGCGCGTTGTCTCTGGCTTAGTCCAGAGATTCGATCTCTGGGACTATGTCAGCGATAACGCAGGCAGCTTCAGGAGGAAAGCGCCTCCGCGCAACGGCGTCTTCATCAACTTGGGCACGCACAAGGTCTACATCGGCGTCGACACCTCCTGCGTTTATACTCATCATGTTGTTGATGCAGGAGAGCCTCCCCTCAGTGCCGCTAACGGTTCGTGTGGAGCACGCCCCGCCGGCAGCGTCGAGGTGATGGTCGCAGCCGCGGTACATGCGGCAGGAGCAGGCGCCGGATCAAGCAAGGACCCAGCGACAGGAGGACAGGTGACCACGAAACAAGCAGCTCCACAGCCCACCGAGGTAGATCCGTCGGCGGCCAAGTCAGCCGAGGTGCAGGAGACAACCCCAAAGGCAACAAGGGTAAGATGGCCACCTCTGGAAAGACCAAAGAATATTCTCCAGGCAACTATAGATAATCTAACCACGCTTGTGGCACCGATACTTGATCCGGCTAATGCTCAGGCAGAGTTAGAAGAGACTAGGCAAAAAGTGCTGGTAGAGGCAAAAAAGGTGTCGGCCTTGCGGGAGTCCTTGAACAGGACCCTGCGAGAGTATGCTAAGGCAAATAAACTAGATGTTGCCCCCGAGCAGGTAGATGAATTAAGATTGAGAGGAAAAAACCTCATGAATGATATCAACAAAGAGCATGAGACTCATAAGGCAGATCCATTTGATCTAGGCTTGCCGAGGTATAGCACCCCGGCAAAGAACCTAAGGGTGGCAAATGCCACTGTATTGGAGTTAGAAGGATTAACCGGCGAAGCCCGGCAGAAATAACAAGAAAGAGTGAATGAGCTGGTACGCATTGCGAACCAGCAGAATGAAGAAATTCTTAGGCTGACCCGACAAGACCGGGAGCCTCGCGTATGGTTCATTCGGCTGGAGCAGCACCCGCACTATCAGTGGCAGCAGCATCCTCACCCGGAAACAACGCGCGAAAAGATAGAGCAGTAACTTCAGGAAAAAGAAATAAGCAAATTGTTCCGTATGATCCGGCAGTAGCCGGAAAGGTCAATGAGAACAGAGGCAATGGAAGCCGAGGTAACAGTGGCGAAAGAAACCCCGGCCATGCCAACAAAGGCAACGGAAGCCGAGGTAACGGAGACCTCAGAAGAGTAAATCATGAGAACAATAACCCGGCAGAGGGAAGGAGAGACCCACCGCCCGATCCTCAGCGGAGGTATGAGCCTCGGCAAGAGCGAGAAGTGAGACCAGCTCACCATAATCAGGAAAACGAGAGGTACAATGATGGTTACTCAGACATGGAGTATGCAGGACATGGTGGAAATAACCATTATGGAATGCAGGAGAGAATCATTTACAGAAACTTGCCATCAAATGATGCAAGATTAAAACTAGACAGGCTGTATCGGTCCGAGTTGTTAGAGGAACAGGGTCCGCCTGGTCCGGCGTGTTTCGGACCTCGGATCATGGGCGAGCCACCAGTGCCAAACTTTCAACTGGCAAGGGGCACGAAAACATACAATGGGAGCACAAAACCACAGGATTGATTGATTGACTATGCCACTGCAGTGAAAATAGCTAGTGGAAACTTGCGATGGGCAGTGAGATATGACCCGCAAATGCGGAAGGACCAGCAAGAGTATGGCTGAACAATCTGCCAGCATGCAGTATCAACTGTTGGCTAGATTTTGAAGAGATGTTTGTCAGCAACTTCACCAATACCTATAAAAGGCCAAACAGGCCATAGCAGCTCACTATGTCCAAGCAGAGGCCGAATGAAACAGATAGAGAATTCTTGACTCGGTGGTGTAACCTTAGAAACTCATGTGAAGGGGTTATAGAATCTCAAGCGATAGCTTGGTTTGCTCAAGGCTGCCGATACGCTAGTGTATTGTGGCAGAGGTTGCAAACAGATATGCCGACCACCTTGGCAGAAACCATCAGGATAGCAGATTCGTATGCATTGGGGGATCCGACACAACCAGAACTAATGTCGGCAGAGCATCGGGAGCATCAAGATCAATATGCAAGAGATGCAGCCGGATCATCGAGGCGCAACGAGTTCAGAGGTAGAAGAAGATAGGAAAGACCGGATTACAAATATGCTTCCAATCAGGTGGCAGCGGTAGTGCAAGATCATCCGAGTCACGGAAACAGTCAGCGGCAGAAAATGGTCCTTAGCAGTGGACACCGAGGAATGAAGGGAAGAGACAGTGGACACCAGAACAGAAGAAGCAGTGGCAGGAAAGGCCGAAATACACATTTGAGTCCATGTTGGATCAACCGTGTAAGTTTCACACTCCAAACCTGGCCAAGCCGGCTAATCATACAACTCGGCAATGCGCCTGGATGAAAAATGCAATGGGGAACCCGGCGGGCATGCAAGCGTCTCCTCATCAAGCGCATCAGCAGCAGCAGCCGCAATTAACTGGGGCAAATGCACAGCAGTTAATGTTACCCCCACCTCCTCCGAGGTATGATAACTCGGACTGGAGAGATGCAGTGCATCAAGTGATAAATCAAGGTCGGGATGGAAGGACAAACCCCGGAAATAATGGACGTAATGATTACAGGGAGCATCATCAATCATATTGTGTGTTCACAACAGAACAGCAAGACAGGCAAAGTGTACAATGTCGGCATATGGAAGTGAATGCAGTTATGCCGGCGGTACCAAGATATGTGCCTTGGTCAGATCAGGAAATAACCTGGAACATAAAGGATCACCCAAAAATAATGCCAAATCCAGGGTGGTACGCACTCGTACTAGATCCGACATTTGTCGGGCCCAACATTAATGTGAAATTTTCAAAAGTACTCATTGACAATAGGAGCAGTATCAATATCATGTACAAAGATACGATGCATAAACTCGGAATAACGTAGAATATGCTGCAATCCACAAGAACCACATTCCATGGAATAGTGCCAGGACTTTCATGCGAACCCATTGGGAAAGTCCGAGTAGATGTATTATTCGGCACAAGGGAGAATTGCAGAGCGGAAAATTTGGAGTTTGAAGTGGTGGACCTAGAAAGTTGCTATCATGCTTTACTCGGACGGCCAGCATTGGCCAAATTCATGAGCAGCTGCCACATTACTTACTTGAAAATGAAGTTACCCAGACCACAAGGGGTGATAACAGTAGCTGGAGATTACAGGAAGTCGATGGAATGTGCTTCGGCTAGATCAAACCTGGCCGAGTCATTGGTGATTGCAAGAGAAAAAAGAAGGATTTAGGAGGTAGCGGCTCTCGCTCAGTCGGCACAGCTGAATATGCCGGCATTAGCCAACCCACATGGAAGTGTTTCTTTCCAGCCGACTAAAGAGACAAAAAAGGTCCAGATAGATGAGCAGTTCCCAGAGCGCACCATTACGATTGGTGCCGGCCTAGATGCCAAATAGGAAGGCCAGCTCACCAACTTCCTCCGTGAGAATCGGGATATCTTTGCGTGGTCAACTCAAGACCTGCAAGGTGTGCCGAGGGAGTTGGCTGAGCACTCTTTGCATGTAAGGCCAGGAGCAAGGCCGGTGAAGCAACCTCCGCCGCTTCGCCGAAGACAGGAGAAAAATAATAGGGATGAGATAGCTCGGCTCCTTGCGGCCGGGTTCATCATGGAAGTGCTTCATCCGGATTGGCTATCAAATCCGGTGTTAGTAGAAAAGAAAAAGGATGACCCAAATGTAGCCGTCGTATGGCGAATGTGTATCGATTACACGAACCTAAACAAGGCGTGTCCCAAAGATCCTTTTCCTTTACCTAGGATAGACCAAGTCATTGATTCGACCGCTGGTTGTGAGCTGTTGTCATTTGTAGACGCGTATTCTGGTTTCCACCAGATACCGTTAAATCCGGCCGATCAAATAAAGACTGCGTTTATTACCCCGTACATGGCTTATTGTTATCGCACCATGCCATTCGGCCTGCGTAATGCAGGAGCAACATACCAAAGATGCATGCAAAAGTGTCTACATGACCAGATAGGAAAAAATGTACAAGTATATGTAGACGATGTGGTCATAAAGACCAAAGAGAGCAAAACGCTCCTTGACGATATTCGGCAGACATTCGCAAACTTAAGAAGATTCAGAATGAAGCTTAACCCGGAGAAATGCACCTTTGGTGTGCCGGCTGGAAAATTGCTCGGTTTCCTCGTGTCCAGCCGAGGTATAGAGTCAAATCCAACTAAAATCCGAGCAGTTGAAAAAATGGAGCTGCCAAGGTGTCTGAATGATGTACAAAAATTCATGGGCTGCCTGGCCTCACTGAGTCGATTTGTATGTCGGCTGGGGGAAAAGGCATTACCTCTATATCAACTGATGAAAAAGTCTGATAAATTCATCTGGACACCATAGGCAGATAATGCGTTCCATGAGTTAAAAAAGATGTTGGTCAGAATGCCAGTCTTGGCTTCTGCATTGTCAAAAGAACCTATGTTACTTTATGTAGCTGCCACTAACAGAGTGGTAAGCGCGGTGGTTGTCGTGGAACGGAACGAAGAGGATAAGTCGATACAAAGGATGGTATATTACCTGAGCGAGGTATTATCGGCCTCAAAACAGAACTACTCACACTACCAGAAGATGGCTTATGGAGTATACATGTCGGCGAAAAAACTTAAACATTACTTCGAAGAGCATCCGATAAAAGTGATTTGTGAAGCGCCCATAGCTGAGATATTGTGCAATAAAGATGCAAGTGGCCGAATAGCAAAATGGGCAATCGAGTTATCACCTTATGCTCTGCAGTTCGATAGGCAGGACGCAATCAAGTCTCAGGCAGTGGCCGACTTCTTTGTGGATTGGGCCGAGGTACAATATGAACCACCATTACCAGATCCGAATTATTGGATAATGCATTTCGACGGATCCAAGCTGAGAAATGGCTTGGGGGCAGGGATAGTGTTGACTTCACCGAAAAAAGATCAGCTGAAGTATGTGCTGCAAATACATTTCGCCGCATCAAACAATGTAGCGGATTATGAAGCACTCGTCCATGGGTTAAAGGTGGCAAAGGAGATTGGTATACATCGGATCCTATGATACGGGGATTCAGATCTAGTAGTACAGCAAGTATCAGGCAATTGGGACGCATTAGATGCGAATATGGCCCTATATAGATTCCATGTGCAAAAAATCAGTGGATACTTCGATGGATGCGAGTTTCATCATATACCTCGGGCGGAAAATGACGCTGCAGACACACTGTCAAAACTCGGATCAACTAGGCAGTCAATTCCCCCAGGTATCGCCCTAGAGCACCTGAGAAAACCATCGATTACACCATCACCAGAGTCCGAGTCAATTCATATCTTGGCAGAATTGAAAGAAGGAAGTGTGCCGATGGAAATCGACAAAGAATGCAACCCGGGCTCTTTGAATGTGAACCCGACCACCGCACGAATGAATACAGAACAATCCGAAGCTGTTATGTCGACAGAAAACATGGAAATCGACAGTGAGATTATCCCATAGAAAATCACTCCGACATGGGCGCGACCCATATTCTCCTTCCTTAAGGACGCAACCTTGCCGAGTAATGAGGTACTGGCTAGACAGACAATAAGAAGAGCAAAAGCTTATACAATCATAAACAATGATCTGTATAAGAGAAGCGTCACAAGCGTGCTGCAAAGATGTGTTGACTCGGCGGAAGTCCAGGAAATACTCCTGGATATACATCAGCGAGAATGCGGGCATCACGCCTAGTCCAGAGCTTTAGTGGCCAAAGCATTCAGGCATGGATTTTATTGGCCGACAGTGTTGAAGGAGGCAAAAGAATTGGTATAAAAATGTAACGGTTGCCAGAGATACGCCAGCAAGATACATATGCCATCGTCCAAATTAAAGACAATACCAATTACTTGGCCATTTTATGTATGGTGCTTGGATATGGTAGGCCCGTTCAAGCCAGCCCGGGGTGGAATGACTCACATTCTAGTCATGGTGGATAAATTCACAAAGTGGATCGAGGTAAAACCTATAAGAAAATGTGATGGACAAACAACAGTAAAATTTCTCAAAGATATTATCTTGAGATATGGTTATCCACACAGTGTTATTACAGACAATGGCACAAATTTTGCTGAAGGAGCCTTTGCTAGGTTCTGCCAAGAGAAGCACATAAGACTAGATGTTGCCTCGGTGGCTCACCCAGCATCAAACGGGCAAGTAGAGAGATCAAATGGGCTGGTATTGTCTGGAATAAAACCCCGGCTTGTCGAACCTCTGCAAAGGTCGGCAGGATGTTGGATCGAGGAACTACCAGCAGTACTGTGGAGCCTCAGAACTACACCAAACAGGTCAACATGGTATACCCCATTTTTTCTGGTATATGGGGCAGAAACTGTGCTTCTAGCCGACATAATGCAGATTCGCCAAGAGTGACCCAGTACACAACTACTGAGGTAAATGAGGTAGCTCGGCAAGACAATGTCGATTTGCTAGAAGAGGCCAGTGAATTGGCATTATCAAGATCAACTAGTTATCAGCAAGACCTCCGACGATATCACAGCAAGAAAGTCAATCCAAGAGTTTTTAAAGAAGGAGATTTGGTTCTTCGGCTAGTGCAGCGCACAGCCGGCATGCACAAACTATCACCCCCATGGGAAGGACCATTCATCGTGAGTAAAGCATTGCACAATGATGCATATTACCTAATCGATGCTCAGTCACCAGAAAAGAACAAGGCAAACAAAGCCGGCGACGAATCAAAAAGACCGTGCAACATAGCTTTACTTCGCCCATTCTACACTTAGGAGCCATATGATGTACGTCGTAGTGTGACGCATCAAGTTGGAGTATCAAGAGTGTATTGAACCTCGGCACCTCGAGCAGCGACTCGAGGACTACACAATGTTGTTTCTATTTTTTAAGACTATGTAGTAAACCTCGGCACCTTGAGCAGTGACTCGGGGACTGCACCGTGTGATTTCTTATTTCTGAATTATGTGTTAAGTTTCAGCACCTCGAGCAGCGACTCGGGGACTGCACCATATTATCCCTTATTTCGGATTATGCATTAAAACCTGGATACCTCGAGCATTGACTCGGGGACTGCCCCATGATTGTTTCTTGTTCTAAAAATGTGTATTAAACTTCGGCACCTTGAGCGATGACTCGGGGACTACCCCATAGTATTCTCTGCATTGACCCAAGAATTATATTTCGGCAACCCTGTTCGTAACTCAGGGATTGCCGCATGACCCAAGATAATTCTTTGAGCACACGCAAGAATTCGATAACCCGAGTGATAACTCGGGGACTAATTTGTATTACCCACTGTTTGTCGCCAGACACATAAAAGCTCCATAGCTCAGCTACAGACTCGGTGACTCCCCAAAATTGATGATCATAACTTGCAAGATATGATATAAACTTGTCTCAGTAATCAGAGGAATAGCAAAGCGAAAACAAACAAAGATTTCTAAGGATAATGCAAAAAAGAATAACAAACCCAGCAAATCGAAGTATGATAAGGGATGCAACTTATTGTATCACTTTACGAGATATGGGCTTCGGGCTTTGTACTTTAGATAGAAGTTGAAAACACAACAGCTACACTGTCGAGTTTATAAAGGGCAGGCAAGATAAATGCCGATCTAAGGTCAGCCACATGGAAAAATACAATCTGAACCTACAAAATCAACATTCGCCAAAGCAAAGATATAAAGCAATGAGACTTGTTTAAATAGAGTAATAATAATTACCATCACCCATGCCTCAGGCGAAAGGCAAAAAGGTTCACACCACACCAAAAGCCAGACAATTGTTCCACAGACATCATACGCCTGGCATACCGGGGACTGAAAATAACTTAAGAGTTTTTTGAACCTAAACAGCGAAAAGGGCTAGAGCACCCTTAAGGGGCAGCAGCATGATCAGGAGCATCGGGAATGGCTATCTCGGATGATGGCGGGGCGACCTCGGTCTCCTGGACAGGGGTATTTTCAGGAACTGGGCGCTCCGAGGTAGCCGACGCCTCAGCCGAAGTTACTTCGCCTTCAACAGAAGCAATAGTAGCCCCGGGGGAAAGCCTCGGCTGCTAAGAAACACTAGCTTGAGCTCGAGAATGCTCTGTCCCTTTAGAATATGATCGCGCGTCGCCATCCTCATCCGAGCTTGCATTGGAGTCACGAGAGTTGTCCGATTCACCCTCTGCTTCATCCTGATCGGCCGAATCATCATCAGAGGCATCTTCAACTTCAACATCATCCGCTGGATTGGTAAGAAAACTCGGCCCTTCAATCCAATTATGCACGTCATCATACTCAACAAGCTGGAAGGCACGAGTTTGGCGGCGAGCGACAAACTCTGGATCCTCAACCCAACGAGAGCCAGTGCGCAAATTCATCAGTGTGTCGAGTGAGATGTCCTCGTACAATACAAAACGGCTGTAAGTGCCATATCAGCACCAGCCCTCCTAGCAGATTCCCTCAAGAGATTTAACTGGGTCTGAGATGCCATTAATCTCTCCACAAGTATTTTGACTTCGTCAATATCAGGAGTTCCAGAGGTATTCGGACAAAGAACATGGTAGGCCCAAATGGCTTCTTGCACTAGATCTCTGCCCATAATCTTCATTGGTCCAATAGTAGTGCCGACGACAATCAAGAAGTCTTCCATTGAGTATTCTAGACTCGAATCTGCGGGGACACCTCGGCGCCGACGAGCAGAAATCACTGCCTTAGAGCTCACTGGTCTAGCTTCCAGAAAATGATCTACACGAAAGGAAAACATATCAGTTAAAAATAATAAAGAGAAGAAAATAACTCAGTCACGGTCGGAAACTTACGATGAATATAACTCAACATTTTCTGGAGATCCTGGGTCCAGTCGACCTTATTCTTCTCAAAGCGAGTGATTTCCTCGCCCATCATCCGGTTCTTCAGCTCGGCAGCATCGAGGAGTTCCTTGTCTTTCTGCAATTGTAGGCTCAGTCGATTCTTTTCTTCAAAGAACTCCTGATCAACTTTTTCCAATTCAGATTTCTGCGAAAGCTTGAGAGACTCAACCTCGGCACGTAACCGGGTTATCTCATCATCCTTTTCATTAAGCTGCGTCGAATGAGTGGCGGATTGCTCTAAAAAATGCAGCATCATATCAGGCATGGATATGCATTCTTGATGCGACGCTGCAAGTGTTTGTAACTCGGCTATACCAAAGCCGTAAGGTTATAAGAAACCCAGAATTTGTCTCGAACAAAAATCGATAGACGAGAAGAATAACTAACCTTCCAGAGCGTTAACTTTCTTGGTAAGGCGGTATATTAAGATTATTGATATTAGCTTCATACCAGCAAAGAATGAATTAGCACATCAAGCCTAAAATGTTAAAAACTTAAGGAACAATACAAAGATTTTTTAAATTACCATTTTTCTTCACCACGGGGAGAACTTTCTCATATTTCTCTTGCAATTTCTTGTGTGCAAAGAGCAACCTTTGAAATTCGGCTGCCCGCCGATCATGGGCAACCTAAGTACCAAAGTGAATTACACAACTAGATATTCAGAGCTAAACAAATCCGAGTCAAATAAAACTTAACTCGGATCTAGGTGGCTGGATATTCAAAGTTAAAATAGATCCGAGTCAAGTAAAACTTAACTCGGATCTAGGTGACTGGAGATTTAGAGCTAAAACGGATCCAAGTCAAATAAAACTTAACTCGGATCTAGGTGGCTGGATATTCAGAGCTAAACAGATCCGAGTCAAATAAAACTTAACCCGGATCTAGGTGGCTGGATATTCAAAGCCGAAATAGATCCGGATTAAGCAAAACTTAATTCGGAATATAAATGGACCACGGTCAATCCAAGTCATGGAGGAAATTGATTTAGCAAATAAGGCATTTGAAGCCTAACAAAGCTTCCAAACGAACAACAAATTATTCAGTTGCAAGCTTCGGGGACTATTGTATATATACTATCATTTGAGTAACAAACAAAGTATCAACAGAAGCGCTTACCTCGTTCATCTTATCACTGTCAAGAACAATCTTAGCAGCCATATGCAAACGACTGCTGATGTCGGAAAGCTGAAATGGCTGGCTACTTGGATTGCCCTCAAGATGATCGGCGGCATTCTAGTTATTGGTGTACTCCACCAAAGATCCGAGGCTGTTCCCACTCTTAGTACGGGTCAGCACTTTACCTCGGACCCGTTGGGTAACTACCGCCGCCGCAGGACTCTTGTGAAGAGTAAGCTGAGTATCAGCGGCCGGGGTGACAACAGGCTTAGCAGAGGAAGCCCCCTTGCGGAGTGCATCAGTTATGTTGGGTTGAGAAGAGCTAGCCGGCCCCTTCTGAGATGCTGAAGGTTTGGTGACAACAACCTTCCTAGTCATAGAAGAGGTTTCGGCAGGGGCAACAACCTCGGCACTAGGAGTGGCATCCTTGGATGCAGGAGGAACTATAGTTTCCAAGGGGGCCGAGATGGTGATATCCTCGGCTGGAGTTGGAGTAGCAGCTGGAATTGTGGTGGTCAAAGGAATATCGGGGGAAACCTTAGTGGTCATAGCAGGGGCAACAGGTTCAACATGATGATCTACTGACGGAATTATGTCGGCGTTAACGGTGGGAGCTGTGGGTACATCTCGCCGAGGCGATGTATGAGTCGGCACAGGAGGAGAGTCAACACGAGAGGGACTAGGAGCCCGAGTATCCTCCGGGGGCGGAGGAGAAGGCTGCCGAGTTGTATGGCTTGTCATACTCGGACCGCTTGGCTTGGCAGAGAGAGGAGCTCTGCAAAGGACAAAGAGTCGAATCAAAAGACAGAAAGAGAGAAACAAGAAGTAAGGATGAAAATAAACTCACCCAGTAACCCCAGGCATGGTCTTACGCCTCGGAATATGCTGGGCAGACTTCTTCACTCGCTTCTTGGGAGCAGCCTCGGAGGGACCTGCCGGAGCGGTGCGCTTCTTCGAGGCAACAGGAGCTCGAGAAGCAAGAGGCTCGGTGTCGTGCACCTGACCGGCTGGATTAGCTGGGAAAGTAGGAGCCGGAAGTGCGTAAGAGATAGGCATCGTGGCAAATACCTCAAGAATTTGGACGTCGTCCGAGTCACCTTCATTCCCGTGGGCCGAGGTCTTGCCACGGGCGCGAGTCGGAGCAATATTCGACTTAGGGACAAACTCTTCCGAGTCAGGTTCCCCGCTGTCCGGGCTATTCCGATCTGCAGTCCACGAAAGATCCAGAACCTCGGCATCCTCGATCTTTTGCTCCGCAAACCTCTGCGAGAGAAGAGACAAAGTAAAGTTAGCAAAAGAACAGTCACAAACGCAACTCGTAAACAAACACCAATGCGTAAATTTACCTCACGAGGGGGATTCCCGCGAGTGAACGTCTTCAATCCCCATGCCCAATCCTCCGGCATATCGGTCTTGAAGATAGCTCAGACACGCTTATAAATGAGATAGTCGTCGAGCTCAACCGTCGAGACTCGGTTGGGATCAAGAGGACCACTCATGTAACAAAGCTTGTGAGTGCGAAGCTGAAAAGGGCAGATCCAACTGCTGATGAATGTGGTCATCAAATCCTCACCACGGAGCCCGGTGCGGATCAACTCCTTGAGCCGAATCTCGAATGCCTCGACCAAAGCATGGCTCTTCCTAGGATTGTAGTTCCAATTCTTATTGGAAGGGGTGCCAATGGAAAAGGCGGGGAGCCGAATCTTATCCTCTTTTCTAGTGTTTTTGACATAGAAAAATGATCTATGCCATTTCTTGCAAGACTCGAGGCCAGCGACACGAGGGAACTCAGAATTTCTCCGAGGTGTAATGGACGCGGCCCCACACTGAGTAAGAGACTTCTCGGAAGGGTGAAGAGATTTGTCCCGTACAACATTAGAACGAATCTGGAAGAATTTAGACCAAACGGGTACGGAGGGCCAGAGGCCGAAGTACCCCTCCGAGGTCGAGATGTAAGCAGACAAGGAGGCGATAGCATTGGCCGGTAGGTGATGCGGCTGGAGGCCAAAGTAATCAAGGAACTCTCTGGCGAAATCGCTAAGGGGGAGGCCGAACCCGCGAGCGAAATGGGACATGAAGACTACGTATTATCCCTCGTTGAGCACGGGAGAGGATTCATTGCCGGGCAAGAGACAGCTTACCTCGGTAGGGATTCGGCGCGCCCTGATTAGCCACTCTACGTCACGGCGAGTGACGGTGGAACCCTGCCAAGAACCCCGTTCCGTACCAGATGCAAAATCATCCTCCTCGACAAGGGCTCCGCTGGCAGAACTAGACATGGGATCACCGGAGGAATCGACGGAGGAAAAGCTAGCGGTGGAGAGGGGCTTAGAGGTGCAGGGACCCGTCGTGATTCTAAGCAAGCATGGCGGCAGAACAAAAATGAACCGCCGCAAGGAATCTAGAAAAGCAGAAGAGGCGCCTAGGGAGGAAACCTAACGGCGGGACCGTAGAAAAACTCACCGGCGAAGGCGCCAGAGCAAGCGCATGACGGTGAGGTCGTCGGAGCAGAAGAACTACAGTGTCACCGTCGAGGATATCGACAATGGCGCAGCTGCCGGCACACGAACAGAGGCACGTGCGCGAGAAGGAAGAAGGGCAGACGAAGGGGGAAAGTAAAACCATATGGCCCTTCTCCCCTCCTTATAACCGCGCAGTCCTGGCGATAGTGGGATCGTGGGTGCGCACGGTAACCGTGTGGGTCACGCATGCGGTGAAACCGTTTGCTCCTAAGTGGAGCCACACCGAAGACCACACGACACAGGAGGGGATCGGGTCTCCTGACCGGTGCGGTACTCGAGGCGTCACTGCGCCGACGCAACAGGCGCAGTAATTACTGTAGCTTGTCAGTGGGCACTGTAGAGGAACAAAAAACTAGAAGAATAATGATGAGTGGTACACGTAGGACGAGGCATGCTCAGGAAGCTGCACGGATACCTCGAACAGAAAGAAGTAACTCGGAAGTAAGGAGAGGCATATGATGGGAAACTGATGTGGCCCGGCCGAGGTTACAGGCAGGACCACACCAGCTTCGGGGACTAATGTTGGGGAGGTGACCCCGGATAGGGTCAAGACAGGGGAAAGACGAAAGGAGTCTCCCTTGTCATGAGCCGAGTTACTGTTTGTGTCGGCCGGGTCATGTAAGAGTCGGCCGAGATAAGCAAGGCCATGACAGCTACAGAATGAGTAACGCCTTATCCGGACGACATATGAGTTAAGTCGGCCAAATGAGTCTGGATAACTTGAATGCAGGTGAAGGCCGAGCCGAGTTATGCGAGACAAGGCCGAGTAACACGAAGCTTGCAGAAGAAGGAGGTGCCTATAGTCAAACCCTAGTCACTGGCTAGGAGGAATCTGAACAGAGCCAAGCACAAAGGACAAGGAGCAGAGCAGCAGATGGGCAGAAGAAGGTCACGGAGGTGACAGTCAGGGAGCCCGAGGCGCGCATGTGAAGCTCTCTGGAACATTGCCGCTGATAGAAGGGGGACACGAAAAGGGGGTCGCCGAGTTACCATATTGGGACAAGCATATTCCAAGAATATGCTTGCCACGTCAGCCCTAGAAGGAACCAATGCACCTCTTTATAAGGGGGGACGCTGGCTCCTGAGAGGGGGATCGATTCATTCTACACCGTAAGGCTCGTGTAGTAGCTCTCTTCTTCCTGCAAACAGCTCAAGGAGCATTTGTAGTTCTTGTGAGGAGAAATAAAGATCTATGTGTTAGTCATTTGAGTGTAGAAATCACTACATCTTCCCTCCCCGGATCCCTCTAGCATCCATTGGCCCCATACTTTAGCCTACCCATGGAATCTGCCGTGCCACCACCACGACACCATGCCGAGAAGAAGCCTACTCGGTGCGGTGCTGCCAGCATCACGCCCAGGAGGGATTCCATCTTTCCTCGGGTTGCTGGTATTGACTCTTGCAATAAGTGGCATAGAACCTTTTTCTATGTCAAAAACAGCGGGTCCACCGATAACATCCGGCTTCCCCCTTTCTCGGACGAGGTCCCCCACAAGAAGCACTGGCAGCTTGACCCGCGCGACCAAGACGATGCGGTGAACGAAGCCAATGCAATTCTGGAAAGGTTACTGTCGCCGGATGAGAACTTTCATCTCGCCGACTTCGACCTCATGTGCACCTTCATCTCACGCCGGGTAAGCCCCATCCAAGCCAGGAGCCACAAGATGTGCTTCATGAGCGGGTCCCATGATCCCACTCGGCATTCCACTAAGGAGCTCACCCATGACTCCATCGCTCGCCGAGTAAGCTCAATATTTAAACTGAACTTGGTGGATGATTGGGCCTGGAGTTGCCCTCCGTTTAGCCGGGTCAGGCCTGTCCCCTGGGTAAGTTTCCGGATTACTTTCTCGCCGAGTAGGATTTAGCTCTTTTGCCACTCTTAGCTTAGTTTTTAGTCTCTCATTATGTTTGTCTTTCGCAGAATCTCCTTCACCAGGCTGATGACAGTACTGTCCCTCCTGCTGGTTATCATAGGGACCGCTCTGACTCGGATGAGGTCGAGTATGACCTGGAGTGCTTCATGCCGATCCCGCACACTGCAGCCACTTCTGCTTCGGGTAAGAGTCAATCTCGCAATCCCTTACAAGACTGGTCTGACGATGATGAGGATGATGATTTTACACTTTTGAAGGTATATGCCTTGTGAGCTCAATCTCTTTGCTTATCCGAGTAAGCCCGTTATTTACTTTTGCAGCTGGCCAGGTACATGACATTCCTCCTCTCGCCGTGGGCGGAGTCGGCAAGATTCCCGTCGCTAAGCCGAAGCGACGCGGAACCTCCTCCAGCACTCAGCCGGCTAAGAAGAACAATCCCAGTCCGACAGCTCCTGCTGCCAGCCTGGGTGAGACTCGTCAAGCTGCTGGGCACCGAGTCACGCGCCGAGTAGCCCGCGACCCGGTCGTCACCGGGTAAGTTTCACACTTTGCCTTCTCTGTTCTTTCCTTTCTCATCATCGCTGTTCTCTTATATATGTCTTGTTATTTTCAGTGTCGCACCTTTGACGGCGAATCAAGCTGCTTCTAGCATTGCCTCGCCTCTTAGGCCTGCACCTCCTCCAGCTGACTCGGCGGCGCCGAGTCCCGTCCGGGTTGAGGCTAGCACTGTTGAGGCTCACGCTTCTCAGTGTCAGTCAGACCCGGTGGGTCATTCGGCTAGCGCTCCTGACGTCGGCCAGGAAAAACTTCCTGATCTTGGTGCCCACAAGTCTGTCGCCGAGAAACCCTCTGCCACCAGTTCCTCTGGCATTAGCCCTCAAGCTAATGTGAATGAACAACTTCCTGATCTTGGAGCCAGCAAAACTGCTAAACCCAGTCAGGGGGCTCCAAGATCTTCTCCAAATCCTCCTGCTCGCTCTCAAATTCTGTCAAAGGTCCAGACCCAGCCCAAGGCTTCTGGTTCTACTCGCCCCTCTTTTGGAAAATCCACCTCTTCCAAGCAAACAACTCTAGTTTGCGCTCCGGGTTCTGCTCCTCAGATCCTGCCTCCGACGTCGGCATCAAAGCTCGCTTCAACGGGTAAGGGGGACGAATCTACGGCTGTCGGGTCAGGTGATGACTCCAGGGCTGTTACCCTACATACTTCTGCCGCTGCAACCCGTGCCACTGTGGGAACCGCCCTGAAAACGGGTCGAGTTCTCACTCGGACGATCAGTGGCAAGAGCCTTGGTTCGGCTGAACCTTACGCTGTGGCATGGAATGCAGCAGGCGAGCAGGAGGTCAGCACTCGTGCCGAGAAGAAGATGAAGCTGAGCCCCAAGGCCGTCTCCGACATGACCCAGCAGGCCATTGCTCTGATGGCCCGCGCCGACGAAGTGAACAAGGTAAATTAACTTCTTACTCTTTTGTATCATTGAGTATTTCCTTTATACATATCACCTAGTCCCCGAGGTTACAGTCGAGTAAGAAACTTACTCGGCTGTAAGCTCTTCAATAGTCACTTACCCTTCAAATCCTTTACCCCAAGCCTGTATGTTAGAAATTCGATCCCTAGCCCCCGAGGTTACTGCCGAGTAAGGAACTTACTCGGCTATAAGCTCTTAAGCCCTTTGATTCCTTTGTGCCAAACTCATGTTAGAGCTTCAATCCCTAGCCCTCGAGGTTACTACCGAGTAACGAACTTACTCGGCTGTAAACTCTTAAGCTTTTTTATTCGGCACGTCGCCTGACTTGACTCTTTCTTATTTGTCTGTCTTCTTTGATTAGCTTACGCATAACGATCACACCAAGGTGCATCAAGCTCTCGTCCTGGCGCATCGCAAGCTCGAACTTGTGTATGAGAAGCTACAGACTGACACCTATGGACAAGGTAAAATCTTTGCTCTTCCTCTTTTTCATTTGGTGTAATTTTTCTTAGTCCATCTTCTCATTTTTACTCTCATTCTTGTTTCACAGTCACTGCTCAGTACACCATCAATGAACTTCACTCGCAAATCAGCGAGGCCGAGAGTAAATTTCTTACTTCCCTAAGCCAATTGCTGAAATTTTTCTGTTGGTACTGACAAATATTTGTTCTGAATAAGCAGAGAAGCACCAAGCCGAACTCCAGAAGGAGCGAGATGAGGTGACTCAGCTGAAGGAATTAATGGCCGAGACGGAGCAGAAGCACTTGGCCGAGGTGAAAGGGCTGAAGGAGGAGCTTGCCGAGAAGAACGAGCAGCAGGCTGCCAGCGTCGAGAAGACTAAGAAGCTGCTCGACGAGGCCGAGTCATTGGTCGAGTCGACAAATATGAACCTCGACGCCCTTCAAGCCAAGACCAAGACTTGGCATAGCAAGCTCGCTGCCATCAAGTTCTTTCTCGGTAGTGAGTTCTTACTCATTACGCATTGTCCAAGTCCTGCTGGATTTCTTCCATCTGCCCTTGCTATTTGCTAACTTTCTCTTTTTTCTTGCAGAGAACTTTCCTGAGGCCAACATGTTTGCCATCCGAGCCATGAAGAAAGTGAGAGCCGAAGCTGGTGCTGCTGCTGACGGCAAGGTGTCCATGGAGGAGCTCCTTGCAGCGGTGTCTGAACGGGTCAAGACCCTCAGATCATGTGGTGTGGACTTGCTCAAAGAGGCTATCCATGCGTTTCGCATGCTCTGGCCGGATGAATACCCACCCGAACTCATCGAGCCACTCGCTGACAGATTGCTCCTTACTGAAGACTGGATGGATCAATGGCGTGAGTCGGCCGGCCGGGCTGCAGCGGACAAGGCTCTCTCCTTTGTGCTTTCATGGTACGAGGACATCAACTTTGATGTTCTTGCTCGCATAAGGGGAGATGGAAAATGGTTGAACGACCCGGAGCTGATCAAGAAGCGCCAGGAGCAAGCTTATGCCATGATCGAGTACACCATGGTGCACGCTTGGTGTGAAGGGCCCAGCTTCCTCGACCTTGGCGACCCGCTCGTCGAAGTTCCTGCTGAAGAAGGTGGCGACAGCGAGGCGACTGAGTTAGATGATCCAGATGACCCGGCCGCAGATGCCCCTCACCCGACCGATGCTCCAAGCACTCCTGGCTCCGAGAATGCTCCTCCGAGTTCTCCTGCTCCTTAGGCCAACAAATACTCTAACTTTTATTAGATCCCCGGTATGCCAGGTACAAATGTAACGTACATTGCACTTGAAGTTTGACTATGTGCCATGTGATAGGCTTTATATATTTTTGTTATGCTTTGAGTGCGAATTACTCAAGGACAAGTCCCCGAGTTTCATTTTCTCGTGTCACCTTTCCTTGCCTTTGGCCCTTGTCTACCATTTTTCGGCGTTCGACATTAGGATCTCAAAGTATGAATGGTTTAGTTAGCAGATATGAAACTCGGATAACTTGGCCGAGATTACTCGACACATAGTATAACACAACCTGCAGAGAGTTAGGCAAAAACTAAAGCCGACTCGCGATTCTCCCTTGTACTTATCCGACGTTCGTGTTTACCCGTCTTAGATATTTTTCTCTTGCTTGCCATGAAGCCGTGTTTTTGGACAACAGCATAGTCGAAGAGTTGATTTCTTCCAAGTAAACACTACTTGTTCCGAGATAAATTTCGGGTATCACGCCAGCCGACGTAAAATAATTTAAATGGAAAGCCTAAGGGTTAGTCCCCGAGTCAGTTTTTTTGAATCATACCATTTTATTATTAGCACATAGCCAGCAAACACATTCGACATATGAGAGTTCGAGTGATACATGCACTGCTTCTCCTAAGTATAGAAGGGACAAAGCAGTGCCACATTCCATGGCCTTTTGGTTTCATCTCCTGACCTGTCCGCCTTGTTCTTTTGCGCTTCACGAGCGTCTATGAGATAGTAGGAATCATTGTGCAATGCTTTGCTTACAATGAATGGACCTTCCCAAGGAGGCGATAATTTATGCATTCCGGCTGTGCGCTGCACCAGCCTTAGCACCATATCTCCTTCTCGGAAAACACGAGGTTGCACTTTCCGGCTATGGTAGCGTCGGAGATTTTGTTGATATATAGCAGATCTAGAGAATGTCAGTTCCCTTGCTTCTTCGAGTAAATCTACTCCATCTTCTCGGGCCTCTTTTACCTCGGCTTCCGAGTATTGCCTTATCCTTGGCGAGTCATATTCTATCTTGGCAGGCAAAACTGCTTCATCCCCATATACAAGGAAAAATGGCGTATAACCAGTTGGTCGATTCGGAGTCGTTCTTAACCTCCACAGTACTGAGGGTAGTTCCTCTATCCAACAACCAGGTGATCTCTGGAGTGGTTCCATTAAGCGGGGTTTTATCCCAGACAGAACTAAGCCATTAGCCTGTTCAACTTGTCCATTTGATTCTGGATGGGCGACTGATGCTACGTCGAGTCTTATTCGGTGTTTCCCACAGAAGCGAGCAAAAGCTCCTTCAACAAAGTTTGTTCCATTGTCTGTGATCACACTGAGCGGGTAACCGTATCTAAGGATTATATCCCTTAGGAATGTGATAGCTATTTTACCGTCCAATTTCTTGATTGGCTTCACTTCTATCCACTTGGTGAACTTATCGATCATGACCAAGATATGAGTCATGCCTCCCCTTGCTGGTTTGAATGGTCCTACCATATCCAGGCACCATACTGCAAAAGGCCAAGTGATTGGTATAGTATTCAATTCAGATGCTGGTAAATGTGACTTGGACGCATAGTGTTGACAACCACTGCATTTCCCGACCAACTCTTGCGCTTGTGCCAATGCGCTTGGCCAGTAGAATCCATGTCGGAATGCCTTGGCTACCAACGCTCTTGATGACGCATGGTGTCCGCAATCTCCCTGATGGATATCCAATAAGATCTCCTGGCCTTGCTCTGAGCTGATGCAACGCTGTAGTACACTTGTCACACTTTGCTTATAGAGTTCCTTGTTGATTATGGTGTATGCTTTTGCCCTTCGTGCCGTTTTCCTTGCCAGTGTTTCATCACTCGGCAAGGTTCCATCTTTCAAATAACTGAATATTGGATGTGCCCACGTTGGTATTAGTGGTTCCAGGTCTGCTTCAACATCAATGTCCATTGGTTCCACCGAGATATGTTCTGCCAAAATAACCTGAGGAGTGCCCGAGTGTGATTCGGCGACCCCTGAATTGAACGGATCAGTCCCCGAGTGACTCGAACCTACCCCTGAGTCGATGTCCATTGGCACTGCCTCTGATTCCCGACTCGCCGGGGTGATCCTGATTGATTCGGACTCTGGTGACGGCTTGATCGATGGCTTCCTGAGATGCTCCAATGCTACCCCTGGTGGTATTGCTTGCCTAGATGACCCTAGTTTGGATAATACATCTGCTGCCTCATTTTCTGCTCTAGGAATGTGATGAAATTCACAGCCATCAAAATATCCCGAAATTTATTGTACGTGGAAGCGATATAATGCCATGTTTGCATCCAGTGCATCTCAATGTCCAGACACTTGCTGAATCACCAAATCCGAATCGCCAAAACACATGATCCTTTTGATACCAATTTCCTTGGCTACTTTAATGCCATGGACAAGTGCTTCATACTCGGCAACGTTGTTAGAAGCAGCAAAATAAATCTGTAACACATACCTCAGTTGATCCCTCTTTGGAGATGTGAGCACTATCCCGGCGCCCAGACACATTCTCGTCTTGGACCCGTCAAAATGCATTTTCCAATAATTTGGATCTGGCAGTGGTGGTTTGTACTGCATCTCCATCCATTCTACAAAGAAATCTGCAATGGCTTGAGATTTTATTGCATCCAGCCTATCATATTGTAGAGTGTATGGTGCCAGTTCAATGGCCCATTTGGCTACTCGGCCGTTGGCATCTTTGCTGCCAAATATATCCGAGATAGGTGCCTCGCATATTACCCGGATTGGGTGTTCTTGAAAATAATGTTTCAGCTTCTTTGCTGCCATATATACCCCATATGTCATCTTCTGATAATGCGGGTAATTCTGTTTCGAGACAGAGAGCACTTCGCTCAAGTAATATACTGGTCTTTGGACTGATTTTCCCCCTTCTTCACGTTCAACCACTATTACTACACTTACAACTCTGTTGGTTGCGGCGACATAGAGCAGCATTGGCTCCTTGGATAGTGGTGACGCTAATATTGGTGTTGTTGCCAACATTTTCTTTAATTCATGGAAAGCGCTATCAGCCTGCTGTGTCCATGTGAATTTGTCTGATTTTTTCATCAGCTGATATAGTGGTAGGGCTTTTTCGCCTAGCCGACTAACAAACCTGCTCAATGAAGCCAGGCATCCAGTAAACTTCTGGACATCATTAAGGGTTTTTGGCAATTCCATTCTTTCGATGGACCTGATCTTTGTCGGGTTAGCTTCAATTCCTCGGCTAGATATCAGGAATCCGAGTAACTTGCCAGCCGGGACACCAAATGTACATTTTTCCGGGTTAAGTTTCATCCGAAATCTTCTCAAGTTTGCGAATGTTTGACGCAAGTCCTCAATTAGAGTATGACTTTGTTTGGTTTTCATTACCACGTCATCGACGTATACTTGAACATTTTTGTCCATTTGATCTTGTAAGCATTTTTGCATGCATCTTTGGTATGTTGCGCCTGCGTTTCTCAATCCGAATGGCATGGTGTGATAGCAATAAGCCACGTACGGGGTGATAAAAGCTGTCTTTATTTGATCATTTGGATTCAGCGGAATCTGATGGAATCCTGAATATGCATCCACAAATGACAACAACTCACACCCAGCAGTAGAATCTATGACTTGATCGATCCGAGGCAGGGGAAATGGATCTTTCGGACACGCCTTATTGAGGTTCGTGTAATCAATACACATGCGCCATACCACTGCCACGTTCGGGTCATCTTTCTTCTTCTCGACTAGGACTGGATTTGACAACCAGTCCGGGTGCAACACTTCCATGATGAATTCAGCAGCTAAAAGTCTTGCAATCTCGGCCGCTATTACTTTCCTCCTATCTTCGGCGAAGCGGCGGAGGGGTTGCTTCACCGGCCTTGCATCTGGTCTTACATGAAGAGAGTGCTCAGCCAGCTCCCTCGGAACTCCTTGCAGATCTTGAGTGGACCATGCAAAGATGTCCCGATTCTCACGGAGGAAGCTGGTGAGCTCGCTTTCCTATTTATCTGTAAGGCCAGCCCCAATGGTCACTGTGCGCTCTAGGAAAGTTTCATCCACCTGCCTCTTCTTGGTTTCCTTGGTAGCTTGAAATGACGCATTGCCATGCGGGTTGGTGAGTGCCGACATGGACATTTGTGCTGCTTTGGTCAATGCTGCCACCTCCAACATCTGACTTTTCTCTTGTGCTATAACGAGTGACTCAGCTAGTGAAGATCCGGCTGAAGAACAAGCAATAGATCTCTTGTAATCTCCTTCCACTGTGATCACCCCACATGGGTCTGGCAGCTTCATCTTTAAGTATGCCATATGGGTAGTAGCCATGAATCTTACCATAGCCGGCCTACTGAGTAAGGCATGATATGATCTGACCAGATCTACCACCTCGAACTCTATAGCTTCAGTGCGACAATTTTTCCTGTTGCCGAATAAGACGTCGACCCAGATCTTGCCAATTGGCTCACAGGACAATCCCGGCACAATCCCGTGGAAAGTGGTCTTAGTCGGCTCCAGCATGTTCATATAGGTTGAACTCATGTATCTATGTGGTTCGATGAATCAAATGAATTTCGAGAACTATATGTGTCAAATTAACCAGATATACAGAGATAGAACCCACACAAAATCTATCCATTTCTAGAGCATGAAATGAGCTAAAACAAGCAATGAGAGATGAAATGATGAAGTTGCTAACCTCTTAGGACCCTTGATAGATGTGGAGCCAAAAAATCTTCACAAATCTTGAGAAAAATGGGGAATAACTCGAGATTGAGGGAAGAAATTTGAGAGGGATGATTGTGTGAGCTTGAAATGGCTCGGGCTGGAAAGGGGAAGAAGATATAGTCGGGGAATTTAGTCCCGGTTTGAGAAACAAACCGGGGCTAAAGGTCCACGCGTCTGCTCTTTTCCAGCGCCAGACCCTTTAGCTCCGGTTTGTTAAATGAACCGGGGCTAAAGTTCACATACGAACCGGGGCTAATGTCTTCTGGTTCCTGTGGCCGTTTCTAGCCGTTGGGACCAGGGCATTAGTCCCGGTTTGTACCAGAACCAGGACTAATGCTCTCGACCAAAGGTCCGTTTTCTACTAGTGTGCATTACTATTCTGTACACAAAAGAGGCCCATGGCTACGACAAAATTGGGCTGTACTAGTACTTGATTGCAATCTACCAGGCCTCACGAAATGTTTAGTCATCTATGCCCTGAATTCTGAAGCTTCACCGCAGCTTGTCCATGTCCTGGAATTTGCTTCATGTCTCTTAAGTTGGTATGTGACAATTGATGGTACGGTGACTTGCATTATGTTTTACTGACAAATATAAACTACAAGATATATGAAGTTAGCTGGTTGCTCGAGGTGAAGTCCTTGGATGTGCATATCCATCATGCTGTGGCAGTATGATTGTTCCATGTCATGGCAATGTGTTGTGCAACCTTGACAGCATCTAAGGAGACACCAGAGAGGCCTCTCCTTGTGAAGCCAACAGAGTAGAGGCCTGACTGTCCCTTCCAACCATCTGGGAATGGCAACCTTGGGTACCCTTCTTGGGTGAAGAAGTCACATCCCTAACCGTGGGAAACAATAATTAAGTCAGCAGCTTTCAGAGTATACTTTTAGTAAGTAGGTAGCTACTATCATCTTTTTAACTGTCAAATTAGCATTGGAAAGCTCTGCTTTGTTAGGCATCACTAGCCAAACCTTTTTAGAATCGTTTTTCGGTAGAGTACACCTTTCTTTGTCCTCTGTTAAAGTCAGCATAAAAGAAAGCTTTAGAAATTACCTATTGATCTTTTCTTTTCTAACTTTCAGTTCAAATCGTGAATGATATATATATATATATATATATATATATATATATATATATATATATATATATATATATATATATATATATATATATATATATATAGTAAATGTGTCAACCACTTTAACGAAAGGAAGAAAGACACCTACTATTTATTTATTTTCGAGGGAAAAAGGAACCGACTATACTATTTATTGTAAGAAGTACAATAAATTAAGTTGTATGCAGACCTTGAGCCATTGTGGGACGTTGCTGTGGTAGCCGGTAGCCATTATGACAGCGTCAGCCGTGACGCGGCGTCCATCAACGAGCTCGGCGCCATCACAGAAAAACCTCCTGATCCCCGGCACAACCTGAATATCACCGGACCGGATCCTGGCAAGCGCGCCGATATCTAGCACTGGAGTCCTGCCCCTGGTGTTCTTGAGAGCCAGTGGTCCCCCAGACGGCCTGCTAATCCCGAGCTTGTCGAGGTTGCCGAGGAAGAGCCATGCGAGGAGAAGGAGGATTCTATCCACCATCCACAGCGGCAGGAACCGCAGGAGGAAGACAGCCACCGAGAAGGTGGCGACGCCGAGCATCTCCCGCGGTAGGACGTGGACCTTCTTGTCCACAAAACATCATCAGATCAGATGAGAGAAATTAAAGTACGTCGTCCTTGTGTTTTTCTATAGAGGTTTGCATGCATGTACGTGTACATGTTTGGCTTTTTTTTAGAGAGAACATGTTCAGCTAATTAGGTAGAGTGCATGCTCACCGAGTCCCTGACGACCATGGCGGGGAGGGCATTGTGGTCGCAAAGGTCGAGGCAGACCTCCATGCCGGAGTTACCGCAGCCGACGACGAGCACTTGCTTGCCGCGATACAGGGCTCCGGACTTGTACTCCGAAACGTGCGACACCGGGCCGCAGAAGTCCTTGATGCCGTCGATCTTGGGCAGGACGCGCTCCGCGTTCTCGCCCGTGGCCACGACAAGCCACCGGCCAATGTACTGAGTGACAACCCCGCCGGCGGCGTTCTCCGCGTGCACCCGCCACAACCCGCCGGCGTCGTCGTACCGCGCCGACGTGACAGACGTGTTGAACCTCGGGCGGACGTGGAAGCGCGCGGCGTAGGCCTCGAGATAGCAGACGAATTGGCTCTTGGTAGGGTACTCCGGGTAGCTATCAGGGAAAGGCATCCCCGGGAGCTCGCAGAAGTGCTTGGGGAGGTGGAGGCGGAGGCGGTCGTAGGTGCGGTGTCGCCACAGCGACGCCACACAGTCTGCGCGGTCGAGGACTACCGACGGCACGCCTCGCTCCCGCAGGCACGCCGCCACCGACAGCCCCGCCGGCCCTGCACCCACCACGATCGGCCCGTTCACCCACACCACCGGGCTGGCCGCCATCGGTACGTGTACGTGCCGTGCGTGCTCACTCGATCGATTCGCTCGCTAGTCTAAATGCGTCTGATTCGAGAGAGGTGAGGGACCGAAGGAGGAAGTTTGTGTAGGAGTGAAGGGGCCAGTACCACTGCAGGGTATATATAGAGGAGCTAGCTAGCTAGCTAGGGAGCGGAAGGTTGTTGATGTTGAACGGCAGGAGACACGTAGTCTGAGAGCAATTAGACCTCGATCGCGGATAGGAATAATTAAGGGAAGATCTATTCGTTCATTTTTTGAGTTGAGTCAAAATTCCCCTTTCTGTCTTTTGGAATCGGAAGAGATCATGGTTGATCGATCGAAACATATTGCATCCAAACAAGCGGCGCCAATGATCATTAAGACGCCGTTAATGTGATGTGATGTCTAGACGAAGTTGCTGAGTGCCAATCTATTTGCAGCGTGGTATGAAGTGGAGCAGGACTCACTCGAGTGCAAACTAAACTAAGCATGGTTGCATGCATGGGCGAGTGCAGCGGTGGGGAAGAAGCAAGCTACGGCTATGCATGGGTTGCGTATAGTACTTTTGACTTTTCGTACTATTAGCGGGGGGAAATTGGTAGGAAAGCCACTCGCTCTCCAATTGTTAAGTCATATTCCTCATCATTTGGACACCACGCGCAAGCTGTAGTACTAGCATCTATGGCTATGCAACTCCATTTATTTCATGAATGAATATCCGCATGGGTCGATCTTGCTTTTTGCTCGGTTCTGCCTTCTCGCCATGCATATGCATGCTTCTCATCTCATCTAACCATTCAAGACGACTCCCTCTCTGTCGGTGATATATCAATGTCTTCACTCCCGTACGTACGTGCTTGCTTGCAATAGTTTACAAACACAAGTGCATGTCAATATGCCATGCCTTGCAAAACAAACGCAAGTGTATGTTATAACACCTTAACAGCCGACAGACGTCGACTAAGTTTTATGTCCCCGCTCGATAGGTTAATACTCCTACATTTGCTATAAATATCATATGTAGGATCCAAACCTCCTCCTCCTCCAGCTTGCATTGTTTTCCTCTCCACATCTCCACCTCTCGGTTAGAGGTGTAAACGGATCGGATTGAATAATGTTCTTATCATATTTTTTATTTTTTATTGGATTTGAAGCGGAACGGATAATGATCAGATGCTGATTTAAATACGGATAATATCAGATTACGGATTTGAATCGGAAATGGAATGGAGGAGTCGGACCGAAAACTAACAAATATTATCGGATAAACATAAGCAACGAGAACTAATTTCACCACTGCAAAAATTATGAAAAGTAGTAACACTAGTAGCATTACTCCAAGACTAAGGCCATACTAAATAAATAAGACTAAATAAAAGGTTCTCTTGCAATTTCTTAATAGAAAATGAAAGCAAGCAAGGGAACTTGCAAGTACGAACTTGAAACTAAGAATGAGAAAACACGGGAGAGAGAAATAGATAAATAAAATATGGGCCCCACATGTTAGTGACTAATTGGGTACTTGGATTGGTCTACTGCACTAATCGGATTATCCTAATCGTAAAGGTTAGATAATCCGCAAAACAGATAATCTGTATGCTCCGCATATTGGCACTATCATATCCTCTATCATATCCATCGGATATCCGCATGACAAATATTCATATCCGCGTCTGTATTCGTCGGATTTCTAAAATTGCATATTATATCCTTAGAAACGGATGCAGACGTGGATTTGGAGCGGAAATTATCCGTACCTTTACACCCCTACTCTCTGTACGGCCACCGCGTAAACCAGTTCACCTCGGTCTCTTCCTTCTTCTCCTCCACATCACCATCCACCATTACAACATGTTCGACTGGCCGAGTCCAATCCAACTACGGTGATCCAGCATACCACTGCATGATGTAGTACACTATATTCATTGATATAACACCAATGAAACACCGATTCCACCAGTATTATATCCCTCAGAGTGGTATAATAGAAATATAGCAGGTCTAAGACATTACTATAGGTTACAACTCAACTATTTATAAAATATCTAAAAAAATTCTAGGTTATAGAGAGAAAGCAACTTCTTACAAAGAAGAACCAGAAATAATAACTCATAAGTATCATACTAATAGACTAGTATCTAAACTATTTTGCTTGCAATTGCTGCTATTGCAATGCTCTGCAGAAGTAGGTTCTAGGGCTAGAGATTATACTCCTATCGAATCAGGAACTTTGTCTTTACTTCAGTTGATGCATATGTTGACTCCATTGACTTCACAAAAGAACTTGAGGTTCCGATGACGATTCCGTTGAGCATAAGTTGATGTAGACGTTATCTTTATTGTCTTCCGAATCTAGCAAGGGTTAAGAAGGTACGGTTGAGTACGAGCGTACTCGACAAGTTCACTAAAAAGGAGTGTTTGATGCGCTATCTATAGCCACAGACCAAAGGTCATAGGCTATGCAGGTTTTTGTAAACATTTATCTAAAGGTTGCTTTTATTCTGAAAATCTATGTCCGCCAGCCTTCACGGGTTTACCAGAACTTCATGGAGTTTCTTTCCTGCCACGTTCAAAGCTACTTCCCGGTATAGGGAGTAACATGTCACAATTTTGTACGCTATGCAGAGGTGTGTTACTTTATCCATGAGAGATCTTAAGCCTTGTTGCACATCCGGGTCGCGAATCCCGTTTAAACTTCCTTGGTATGAGGCCCAGTCTAAGATACAAGACAATCACTTCCCTTCTCCGCGACCCCACATGCCAACACGACCTCCCAAGTAGAACAACCTCTGTTAACCCGCATGTATGCGGATATAACTATGGTTCACTCCTTGAGGACTCTAGTGAGTACACGGTATCCTTGTCGCCCCTACAAGTTGGTGGACCTACCAAGGATCGTCTCTCCAGATAATCTAGATACCAATATCACGGGGAACTAATGGGTCCCACCCATGTACTGGCCCTCGAAAGGTAATACCAGCGCCACAATATGGTCATCCGTTGTTAACACCCGGATTTTTAATCCCAGATGCATGTTATGCCATACATCGCAATCCCAGGATTACCATTTTTGCGAGACATAATAGATTTGGATATCACAGTATATCATCCATTGCAAACCATACATAAGGTCTTACACAAATAAGGATCTCATGATCCAGTTCTTAATATAACTCAAGCATCGGGATAATGTAATAGTAATGATAGCGTAGGCGAAGCTCCATCTTCGGGGTCACAGGCAATGCTGACGATGGGAGATGATCCTAGTTGCCGTAACCTTCCTGCGGTCCATCATCCTGATACTCCTCTTCATAGTCTGGCCACGGGAATAGCCAGGGACAAAGCCATGAGTACTCTTTAAGTACTCGCAAACTAATACTAATAAGTTAAGGGGGTTTTGTAGTAGGATACTAAGCTCTAGGGTTGTTTTACAAAAAGCCAGATTTACCTCTACTAAGTTCAGAAGCAAGAAAAACTAGTTGAAATTTTTATAACACCTAAGTGGGAATTTGAGTTTCATATCACAACTCTGTTGTGGTCAAGTCAAAGTCACAATCATTTCACAATTCATTTTGAAAATATCTGACGGGGAACAGTATGGCCACTCCAACTGTCCATAACCGCGAACGCGGCTATTCGAATAGTTTGACACTCTGCAGAGATTGTACACTTTCACCACAACATTCGATACATCTGTCAGGAACAAATCCTGATTTCACCATACTTTGTATGCGGATAATCAATCCTAACCTTTCAGTTACATGTCCTAGTATAGGCACCTCTCCTGTGATTTTGGCCTCCCAACCATGACCAACTATCATCTTGGGTATTGCACAGGTGGACAATCTTCACAAGGTAGCCTCAGCTCAGACCTTGGCCTCGAGGGAACCCATACTAAGGTATATAAATTTCCAGTCAAGCCCTACCCAAATTTCGGGTATTGTGGTTGTACGATGAAATTGTAATGGTATCGCATCCAGACAACCATCAGTTTTATAAACGGCTAAGGCTCATGCCTCAATATTTTCATCATCAAAATCATCTGGTGTTCGGAAACACATGTCAAAACATTTCAGTAGAATGACTCCTCATTCTAAGGTTTTCATAACCATTTTTACCAAGTATTCCCATCTAAAGTTGATCAAGTTTTATGCTTAGCACTAGCATCTACAAGTGGTGGTAAATACAAATGAGGGGTGGTAAACAAGTGGGGATTTGCTAAGTTCAATCTCATGCCTTAGGATGACATCAAGATTATCTAACTTAGGCCAAATTTTATGCTCTTTATGCTACCTTCCAATATCCTTCAAGTATCTACAATTCACTATGTAAACTCTAAGAGAAAGCTTTGATAAATAAATAAAGTATAAATCTTGCAAGTAAAACTAGGATTGGGTTATTAAGTGGATATGATCACATATGCTTAAGGCATATATTGGTCATGGTAACAAGCAAGTATTAGCTTGCATAGGTCAACTTGTGTAGTAATGCTTGCATAAGTAGGGTATCTTGCAAGTGTTAGCTTGCCTTGTGCAGAGCTATGGTTGAAGTTCTCCTCGGCTTCTTCCTCGTAGTATCCTCCTTCCTCGTCGTATCCTTGGCCGTACTAGCGTCTATAAATAAATACGAGGTACACAATCACCAAACAATACTTAACTATTTTAAATCATCACACAAAGGTGTACTATAGATGATCTAGCATCATCACTAACATTACAAGGATTAAAGCATTTGTCTTATTTATTTTAATTTGAGAAAAGTAATTTCTACTAATTGAAAAACTACTTAACATTTAATATTCTCCAACTCAAACATGGGATCATGTTGACACATGTAATCACCACATATTTCAGTACATGGGAATGTGATTTAAAGTGGTGTCACAATTTAATAAGGTTTAACCTTTTTTATTTTAACTAAATAAAGTGACTAGAAATGCCTATGTGGCATTCTTTTATTACTTGAATATTATTTCTGCAAGTAAACCCATATGTTTTATATATTCTGAAAGGTATGATCAAATGTGATTTTTGAGAGTTGGAATCAACTAAAAAGCTTTTATCGTTGAATTTTGAAAAATATTTGAATGCAGAAAAGCTTTTGCCTTGTTATTTTTACCATTCTTGATCAACAAATCCAAATGATTTGAATCCAACGGGTTTGGATTAAGCATTTCAGTACCTTTCTAGAAAAATTGGTTTCATGCATTTTGGTTCAGTGAATCGAGTTGGGCTGATTTTTGAATATAGGTATAAAACTGTGTTTGAAATTAAAAGAATAAAGCTTAATTTGAATTGTTGGGTCGCGCTGGATGTTTTATTGGGCCGGCCCATTACACACAGCGCGTACGCGGGCTGGTTAAATGACTGTCCCTACGCGTCAGTGAGACGGTGAGGGGCGAAGCGGTACGGGGTGATCTAGGCCGCACGATCTAAATCTAATCGAACGGCTACGGCTCATCGTCCACGTCGGGCAGCGTCGGCGAGACAGAACCCTAACACGGCAGGTGGGGGTCGTGGGAGGCTCACCGGGGCTCAGGTAAGGGTCGGCGACAGGGGCGGACGATGAAGTCGATGACAACGGTTCTCCTGGTGCCGGCAGCTTCTCCTGGGATGGCTCCAATCGATGGCTCCCTTCTTCTCCAGCAGCGTCGGGCTCCGGCCAAATTCCGGCGATGCGCTGCTCGCCTTGCTCCAGGAGTGAGGTGAGGTGGTTCTGGGTGAGAGGGGAGTGAACTGGTGTGGCGAATACGAGAGGTGGAGGCCTCTATTTATAGTGGCGAGAGGGGACCGACGGGCGCGGGCTGAGCTCGTCGTGGTCGACGGCACAGGCAGGTATCTGCATGGGCGATGGTAGGGGGTGGTGCTATGTTCCCTGGCAAAGCTCAACGGCGCGGTGGCGAGGCGTGGGGTGGTGCTGATCGATCGGAATGCTTCGACGCTCTGGACGGGTCCGACGGAGGTTTTGATGGTGCACAGCGCGCGTGGTCCGCGCGGCGGCAAACGGGCATGTCTGGCGGGGTGCTGGGGTGCTGGCGATCATCCCTGCAAGCGGCAAGGGCGGCGCGTGGTCTGTGGGTGCTGGTCGAGCGTGGCGCATGGGCGCGCTCTCGGCATGGTCGCAGAAAGGTTTGGCATGGGCGTGGCATGTGGTCCAGGGGCTGGCATTGCTCGGGGCTGGGACAGAGAGTGGCGGTGGACGGTGCTGCATGTCCCAGACAAGGTTGGCGAGGCTAGTGCGGCCGCTAGCTCGCTGGCGACAATGGGGTGGCAAGTTTGCTCTCAGCATGCTCACCATTGATGGCTAGGCTTGCTTATAGTGGTTCTAAAGATAGTTAAAGGGGATAGATGATCTAGTAAGGGCTAGTTGCAACCAGAGAGGGAACAAGTTAGGCCAATTTTACTGCACACTATAGTGTTGTTTCTTTGATTTGAATCTGCAAGGTGTTTGATGAAATGGCCACAAGAACTTTAAATTTGAATTTTGAATTCAAACTTTGTGGGTTTGCTAGGCACATGCTAGGGAGTGTCTGGTTAGTTGGATTAGTCAAGGGGCACTAATTTGGTTGGGTTTTGAAAATGGATTATCTTCACATATGAATAACATTAAATTTTGAATTGTGATTTAAATTGGGTTGCCAAATGGTTCTGCAAGTTTTAAAGGTGGGCCTTGATTCACTTTTACTAGTTCTATCAAGGGGTGAAAAGAATTGGGAAAGTTTATGTTTGAAATCTTGGACTAGAAAGACTCAAAGTGACCTAGTGAGCAAGATTGGCAAAAATGACCATTTGCTTTATTTGGTTTGTTTTTGATTTTGTCTTTATTTGTTTCTGTTTGAAAATGTGCTAGATGATGTTATAATTGTCTTTAAACCATTGCTTGCTAATTAGATTAATCGCACAAGTCCATTCATGCAATTGTCAAATCATTTCATTCACACATGCATTCATATGATTTTAATTAATAAAAGTTTTTGTTAACCCTAATTTTAGTGATTAGAGTTTGATGATACTTGTTTTATATTTTTTGGATGTTACATCCGTCGACATGTGGAAGGAAGAAGATCCAGCTGACTTCTTTGTCCCATTCCAGATCTCATGGTTAACACGCATTATACGTCGCAAGAATCACTAGCGACATTGGTTGTTTAAGTCCTAGATATTATGTTCCTTTACCACTGTTACTATAATAGTAGGTTATTACCATTTGGTTAATAACCCATAATCATATAATTATGAAAATGGACTTTTCTGATCTTTTCGAAATGCAGGTGATGACAATAGTGAAATTACAAATACTTGATAGAAAATAACCAAAGGACATGAGTAAGTGTGAACTTGCCTTTGTGATTACAAGATTATGCAATCACGATCTTTGATACGATATAAGATCTCATATCTGAAAACAAGAGCATTGGTCCGGTAAATACTAATGTTTAAAGAAGCAATATGTTATTATGCATAAGTAATGCTATACATTTTATAAAACTCCCGAAATGAATCCCCAATAGTATAAGTGAGCTGAACTTAAGTGATTTCTTTAAGATTTGGTTTATCTTTAATTTTACTTCATAATCAAATATATATATATATATATGAGGAACTTAAGTCTTAACATACAAGATAAAAGTAGAGTACAATACAATCTAAAATTGAGGTTGATTACCATCTGGTAACTAGGATAAAAGTCCATGTGTTGGTTTGTTAATAATTGAAGGAACTATTATAGAGTTGTTGTTTGAACTGGCAAAAATAATAACCTTCAAAGAAAGGTAGTTTATGTTAAGTTTATCAATCAGAAGGGTTGTTAAGATTAAACTATGGTCTTTGATAGAGTACAATTAATGTTTAGTTATTATATTTTAGTGGATTGTATAATAGACCAAAGTTTAACTATAAAATCATGAATAAACTTAAGATATAATGTTTATGAGATTTTAGACCAAAGTTAACTATAAAAGTGAATTTTAAAGCATGATGTTTTATGGTATCACTAAGGTTAAGTTTTTCTTAAGCGTAATCATATTAAAAGATCATTTGTCTTTAGTATGAGGGGTGCTCGATTTTATCTTCTAAGTGAATACCTTTTATGCATAATTGTGTGAACTATCTTATAAGCAAGTTTAATAACTTAGATATTAAACTGATATAGCCATATATTGCTTGAGTTTATATTTGTAATTTACTTATTATGGATCTTTCGGTATAATACTTTTTTAATTTTTATTATAAACAAATAAATATCTAAAGTTGATTTTTTAAACATAACAATTATTACTATGGCTTTATGTGACTACAATGGATACTTTAGTTTTATTTGCATGTTTTATCCAAGTTATAAAGGTAAAGTAATTTTTAAAGTATTAAAATTTTCATCTCTATAATTACTAATGAAAGAGTATTAATTATTCTAGGCAATAAATTCTAAAGACCTGAATAAAGTTAAAAGGAATTTATTTGAATTTATAGGCGATAAAATAAAATATATTTAATATTTTTATTAATTTTAATGAGGCAATTAAAGCTACTATTGATTTATAAATGATAATAGAAAATATATCTCTTATATTTTAATAAAAGAAAACGTTTATAACGTCAATTTTAACACTTATTCTGATAAGTACTAAAATGACTTGGAATTTTATAATTAGAATTTTGTAAAATAATAGATTTATTTTTGTCCACAAAATTGATTTTTATTGGTTTTTAGGACATTTCATAACTTTTTTTTTATATTTCATTAAGAATTTAGTGGTTTTAATATTTATTTGTATTTTATTTAGCTCAAACAAGTAATGTTATATTTTTTCTAAGGAGGGATTATTTTTGTGAGCATTGTGACATATTATTTATAATTTTAGAATTTTCTATGGCTTATATACTCATAGGGGTAATATGGTAATCTCATTTATTTTCTAATCTTTTTCTGTTACTTTTATTTTTGGAACTAGGCCTGGCCTAAGAGTCGGCCCAGCCCACCAACTAATTCGGCCCATAAAGTCCCAACCGGTTGGGCTAACCCCATCCCAACCCACATTTTCTTCCTCTCGCCCCACACGCACACGCGACGCACACAGGCGACACATGCATGCACACCTCCTTTTACCCTCTGCCTCTGCTTGATGTTACCGCCACCCGCTCGATCCTGGCGAGTTCTAGCCATCGCGGCCGCCTCCATCAGCCGTCACAGTACCGCCACACTCCAACCTACCACTCTATCCAACTCGATTTTACTAACCCTAATTCCCCTTCTGCTCACATACCGGCGGGACGGCGGTGCTCGACCGCAACCCCTATGATTCCCGTAGTGGTGTTGGTTCTCGGGTGCTGGCACCGTGCTGGTAGTGTGGCTCGATGTAGTGTAGTGAAGTTGTACCCATTGTGCCACCATCGTTGTGCTTGCCATGGTCATGGTGATGGTGGATGGTGAAGACTTCCCTATGGTATGCCGCCATGGTCGGGCGATCCCTGCCTTGCCACGTTGTTGCCGTTGCGGCATGGGCGCCATTTACATGCCCAGATTCTTTTCTCTCCCCTCTTCTCTGCCTCTTCCACTCACCGCGACTAATCTACTTAGGGTTTTCCCCTTTCGGTTCATATGTAGCTCACAGTAGATTTGCTACTGATCTTAATGATTAGTGAGTTTAACTAAAAGATTTACTTGAGTGGTGAATTGACACTTGACCTGAACATTAGTTCTAAACACTGATTTATGTGGCACACAATTTAGACGTATATGAAATCTAGCTGGCTATTACTATGAATACCAACAGATTCAAACAATAGTTTTGAAGTTAGACACAGTCAGATTGGATTTTGGACCATGTTGATGATTCGGGCTTGTGCTCCACTGAATCTTGTACTCAGTGTTTCCTGCTACTTGATATAGTTTACATGATAGTGTGCATAATGGTAATTTATTTAGCATGATCTATTGTGTCGAGTGGATTGGATAAAAATTATCCAATTCTGGATGTTCACGTGCAAATCTGTTTTTGGGAAATTGGCTCTGACTAGTGATAGAAAGACCGAGGCTTTGTCTTGGGCAAGGATAGATGCTACTAGTGGTTTCCTCTTCTTTGTTCATGTTAATGTGATGATTTTATGACCAATTATGATGTAAAACATCTACTAAGTAGTTTGTTACTAAACATAGATGATTCATACCACTATCTTATGAAGATGATTTATATTCCTATTAGAATTGTTGGTAACTATGGTTTTGGGGATAGTGGCTTTTGTTTCCTTTGGTATCCACTACTACGATGTTTTCCTTGACAGTATGTACTTTATTACAACAAGATTTGGTGTTGCTACTAGCTAACTATGCTAAATTCATGTATACAAGATATTTGGTGAACTGAACCTATGGTTCTATGATGATCCTTATCCCTTCTTGGAAGTGTTTGTATTTCATAAAATGATTTCTAGCAATTGATAGCTAGGAAAATTTTAAAATAAATTTCTATGGCTATAACAATTATCTTAGCATGGAAATTTGATATTGATCTTGTCTAGTGACTACAGTGGCTTCTGCTATTGGAAATTGTCACCGTGGTGCCTCCATCTGGAGTGTGCATAGTGGTGTTTCTTAGTAACATGACTTGTTGCTGGATTAGCTAGATATAGATGAGGATTTAACTACCAATAATGCACAGTCTGAGGCTTTCATTATGAATAAGAATATACACTAGTGATGCCTAAGAGTTCTATGATGAGATGAGCATAGCCTTACTATGACAATTTGATAATACTCCCCCACAAAAAGTCAATCTTACTTTCTACATGATAGGAACAGGTATTAGAATAACACGCTGTTGTAGAGGAGGTAAGTGTGATGAGATGATTTGCTTGTATCTCTTGTGGTTGATCTTGATCAGATATTGTTGGCTATTATTTTCCTCCCGATACTCTGCATGTACCTCTAATGCATGTAAAATGCATACATGAAATTTATAGTTTGTTAACATGTTTTCCCACATATTTGCATCATATATAATGTTATATCCATGTTTTATATTGACTTTTGGGGATTTACCAATGATCCCCTTTATTTTGGTTATAAAACAACGGGGCAAAAAAAACCTGTTTTCAATGTTTTTGATATTTTAGGACCTATACAAAGTCAAATGTACCTAAACTTTTGGGAATGACAATATTTATCCACGAGATGCATCTGGAGCACAAGAATCCCACCTGGAGGGCCAGGAGGCCCAAATGAGCATGGGTGGCACGCCCAGCCCAGGTGGGTGCCCCACCTACCCTTATTTGCTCATCGGTCGTCCGATCGCCTTGATTCTTTCGCCCACAGAGTTATCTTGACCTAAAAACCCCTATATAAGGATCTCTCGGGGAGTCCTCAAGACATAGCACACCAGAAATGTAATGAAAACACCACCAAATAGAGTCAGATCTAGCAAATATTGGAGGGGAACTCCGCCGGAGCCACCTCTGGGGGGATCTCCACCCTCTCCAACATCTCTGTCATCACCACCATGATGAAGAGGGAGTAGTCCACCTCCGAGCTATGGGTTTGTGGCAGTAGCTTGATCTATTTGTCTCTTGTTCTTCATAGATCTAGTACCATATGAGCTGCCCTACAAGATTATGGTCATATTTGTAATTCCTATGAGGTGGAACTTTATTCTATGATTTGATATTTGAGATTGGAATCTATTTTGTGTAAAATGTATTGATTGATGCATGTCATGTACCCCATTCTTCATTGCTTGTTTTGATCTAACTTGTATGCAAGAACTTGTATGGGCAGAAGTGTGTATTAGATGGAGTAGCATGGTGGTAGTGATTGAATTGTGACAAACAATATTCAAGATCTAATTTGGTTTTTACCTTTCCTTTGTCGCCTCACTAGGGATAAAGTGAAAGCATGTACTATAGTTATCATGTGACAACGTGATAATCTTGTTAGATCAAGGTAGCATATTTGTATTTCAAACATCATGTTATATCACCTAAAGCTATACTCTTATTTTTTTCTTAATTCAAGATTGCATGGAGATTCCCTTTCTTGAGGAGTATAAGAGAGATGTATTTCATCTCTATGTTAGTACAATATTCCCATATTGATTTCTTATCAAACACATATAGAAGTTCCATGAATATTTATTATTGATGAATTGTTTGTGATCACTACAACTTAAAAATAGAGTAGACAAGTGATCCTATGAACCCCAGTCTTATTTTAATCATAAGAAACACCTTTCCATTGCATCAATTACCTTTTATATTTTCTTCAATTTATTATTTCGAAAACACAAAAATACTTTCCTACTTCCAATCACTCATAAAAACCCAAAAACAACTCTACTATCTTCCATATCATCTAGTTTGCAGTACTTTACTTTATTTACTTCAGTTTATATTTTATTTCATATTACTAATACTAAACCTTGTGCTTGACAACCACTTGGTGGAGTTGGGGACACAAGACGAATTACTTTACTTTGCAGGTTGCTTGAAGAGAAGAAGACAAATACACTTCCATAACCAATTCCCTGAGAGTTCGATATAAACCCTCGAGTCACCCTTGTCGGGAAAATAAGCTTACTATAATACTCTGCACTTGGAGTCCCAACAAAAAGTGTCCACGATTTTTGCCATCAAGACTATTTTCTAGCGCTGTTACCGGGGAATTGGAGAAGTTACACCACAACTCCATACTCATCAAGTGTGAAGAACAAGGTATTTCTCGTGGCACTTGCACGTATTTTATGGCGTTGTCATCTTCATCAACTTGTGCAACAACCCAAGCTTGGGGAGTTTGCACCACTGTGAGATTTTTTCTTCTCCTTTTATATTTTTAAAGTATTTTACTTTTCTTGTTCTTAGTCTTTTAAGTTTTCCTTAAAACATAAAAACACATAAAATTTAGTATAACCTTTAAATATGCATGCTAAACTATGGAGAAACTTGGAATCCACATATCTAAAGGTCATGTTAAAATGATGGAAGCCTATTTTGAGTATAGATCAACTACAAAAGGAAAACAGAATGGAGGACATGATTAAATATCTTAATCAAATCTCTATAGACTTTTGTGAACTACATGATGTAACTTGTTGCACCAGAGAATTCTATAAACACTCTCACTATCAATGTAAGCATAATAGTGATCCTATAATTTCTAGTTATCAAGAGTGTAGACCTAAATTCCATGATATAGAACAAGTTGAGAAATATATTGCTTATATTGCAGCCCATTAAATAGACTCTCTTATTAATGAAAAACTTGAAAATAGTCAAATAGTTGTTATGTTAAAATTGCACTTGGTTGTTATCCTTCAAATTTGCAATGAAGAATTTAGTGATAATGCTTATGTTATTAAATATAAAGAAAGAACTCTTGCTGCCATGGAAAGTACTAATATATTGCAAGAAAAAGATGATAAAAACATAAGCTTGGAAGAACAAGTGTGTGACAAAGAAAATGAAGTAGAGATAATCCAACCTAAGCTTGGGTAAGAGTGGGATCTTCCACCTTCACCATCAACAAATGATAGTAACACTCAAACTCAAAACTCATTTGTCATCTATGATAACCCATGCTATGATAATTGTCCAACTAAAAATCCATGCATTTCTTGTGAGGGAATTGAAAGTAAAATGGTTATTTATGAGAACCCTTCCTATTATGATGAAACTAATGATGCACCTTTGACTCTAATAACGCTACTACTAAAATTATTGATGATAATGAGAAATTTTGTTTAGATATGCTATATGAAAATGCTTTAGATGATGGTCCTATGCTTATTGATAACCATCCATGTATAACAAATGAAGATATAAATGATAAACTTGATTCCTATGATGATACCCTTATGACTAAGAGTCCTATATCATTCTTGAACTCTCCTACGTTAACCATAGAGGAGAAATATTCACTTGCTAGAAACTATATATGTGGTTTGCATTTACCTTATGTTTAAAATCCTCATTGCAACCATGATATTAAAAATGAAAATAGTACTAGCAACTATTTTGAAAGAGGAAAACATGCAAATGAATGGCATGATAGTTATAATGATCCTCTTCACATGAAAAATTCTATGAACTTGCTTGCTTTGGATGCTTACAATGCTAGAATTACTTCTAGTGAATGCAACTATTATGAAAGAGGAGGTGATAAGTTCCCTAATTATACTTCTATTTATTATATGTTGTGTCCACCTACTTATGATATGCAAAATTATGTTACTTTCTATTATTTAGTCATATATAAAATATCAATGCATAGGAAAAAGGCGAGACTTCGTTTTTATTGTTTCCATATCTTGTGTTGCTTCTTACCATGTTTTAACTTGAAAATTATTTTTATTGGAATGAGTACACAATGGGACCATGGTATAATGTATGTAATACTTTACAAGGAAGAAGGAGGTAGCAAAGAAGCACAAGCTATCCCATGAGTTCCATATGACTTAAAACCAAGTAAGTAAAGCCTAGCTATATGGCTATAAAGAAAGCGCTTTGCAGGAGGCAACCCGGTTATTTTATTTTGGATTTTTGCTTTAAACTCTTACTATATCAAGAGAGTTTTGTTGTGGTTTTACTTCTTTCATTTTTAATAAAGTTCCAAGTGGAACCCATTTTGGATGTTTTAAAAGTTGTTAAACATATGGACTAGCAAATTTCAGCAAAACAGTGTTTAGTGCAAGAATTTTATAATTATTTAGGTAACTCCGATTGTGCTAAAATATATACAGAATTTTCAACTTTTCATCCTATGTATTCACAAAAATTTTCTAAAATTCTTGACATGTCTAAGTGGGCAAAAAAAATCGTTTTGCTGCTGTTGAAAATCTAGACAGATTCTGCCATGTTTTGGTTTAACCATTCCCAAGTTTCCTAAAATGATTGTTATGAGTCATATTATATGCTAGGGATATGTAGAAACATGATATGCTTTCTGGAACATTTATAAAGAGTTTTGTCTTTGATATATATGCAGTAACTATTATACTTTTGAGCCACTAATGTGACCACTCAAAAAAAAGATGGGACAAAAAGTTTTGTGTTGAAGTTTTTTGACAGGGAATAGAGGAACATCTGAAAGGATCGTATGGGCACCTAGAGGTGGGGTGAATAGTTGCTACTTCAAATTTTCTTATTTTTCAAATTAGGGTTTGACAAGAAAGGTAAATTCTCTACATTATGCAACTAAGGTGAATTTATCTATATGTCAAACTAGCACCAACTAGCACAATACTAAGCACGAACAAGTAAAGTAAAGTGCGTTAAAGGATAGAAGTAACCAAAGTGGTGAACGCGGAGGCATAAGGATTTGTTTCCCGTAGTTCCTTCCTTTTGAGGGGAAGTACGTCTACGTTTGGAGAGGGGGTGGTTCCAAACCACCAATTCCACGAGAGGCCTCCCTTGTTCTCCGATGAAACTCACCCCAAAGGGTTCGATTCACCTCTTCCACTATATCGGCCACCTTCGAGGTGGAAGCCGACACCTTTACAACAACTTCGGGGAACACATCCACAACCTAATTAGAGGCTCCCAAATACAAGCAAGCTATCAAACAATCAAAGACAAGCTTGTAAGAACCAAATCAAAAGCTAGGGTTTCCAAAGAAACACTAGATCAAGGGGCCCTCAAGTGAATGAGGGGGAATTGAGGATCTCTCTTGGTGAAGATATAGATCTAGGCCTCCTCCTTCGATTCTCCAAAGATCAATGAATTTGGATGGGTGAGTGAAGAGATCTTGTGGATTTGGTGGCTCAAAATGTGTTGTTGTTCTTGAACTGGACGAGCAGGTGATGACTCCTTGGTGGCGCCAGAGAACCTGGTCCTTGATGTGGAGTCTTGTTGGGAACCCCAAGAGAAAGGTGTGAAGCAGCACAGCAGCAAGTTTGCCCTCAGTAGAGAACGAGGTTATCGAACCAGTAGGAGGAAGGAAACGTCACACAGGTGTTGCAAGCAATGCGGAGACCTGCACAAAACAAACTCAAGACTTTGCCCCAACGAATCAGTGAGGTTGTCAAGCTCACCGGTTTGCTCTAACAAACGATTAAACGTATGGTGTGGAAGGTAATGGTGGTTTGCAACAAGTAAACAAGTAACAGTGGAAGATGTATCAATGGTAAAGATTGGACCGGAGTCCATAGTTCACTAGAGGTGCTCTCCTTAGATAAACAACATGGCATGAAGGGTAAACAAATTACAGCAGGGCAATTAATAGGAACTGAGCAAGGCATAAGAATGCAATTACTAGTCAAAAATATCCTATGAGATTCGATTGGGCAATACAACGTGATACATAGACTGCCATCCAACTACATCTATGACTAGAAGTCCACCTTTAGGTTATCATCCGAGCCCCCTCCAGTATTAAGTTGCAAGCAACAGACAACTGCTTTAAGCAAAGTGTGTAAGGTAAACAGTCCACATGTTCCATGAACAAGAGACCGTTATTTTATCCCTAGTAGCAACAACACATCTACAACCGAAGATATTATTGTCACTTCCCTTGCAAACTAGAGGCATGAACCCACTATCGCGCATAAATACCCCCTCTTGGAGTCACTAGCAACAACTTGTCCAAGATAGCTACTAACAACGGAGAGCATGCAAGATCACAAACAACACAAACATGATAGAATCATAAAGACAAAACCATTAATCAAACCAACATAATAATCTCAATATCCATTGGATCCCCGCAAACACAACATGCATGATTACAAATAGATTAGATCTTGATCATGAACGGAGCTCACAAGATCTATACATGAAAGCACAAAGGAGGAGATACAACCATCTAGCTACTACATGGACCCATAGTCCAAGGTGGAACTACTCACGCATCATACCGGAGAGAAGGCCTCCGGTATGATCTCCCCTCCGGCAGGGTGCTGGGAAGAACTTCAGATCCCCCCCCCCCCGATCTAGGGACGATGGTGGTGGCGGCTACAGAAGGTTTCGTGGAATATTGATTGGATACTTAGGGTTTCTGCATCGGGGGCTTATTATAGGCGAAGGGGGAGGCCGAGGCGGTGGCCAGGGGCCCCACACCCTGCCTAGGCACGGGGCAGGGCCCACACGCGCCTAGGGGGGTCTGGGCGCCCTGGCCCGCCTCTCCGGCTCCCCTCTGGACTTCTTGTTTCCCATGGAAAGTTAGTACCAGAAAACATGTAAAAACACCTCAAAGTGTAGACAAAGCAAAGCAAAGTAGATACTAAACAAGCATGGAGCATCAAAAATTATAGATACGTTTCCGACGTATCAAGCATCCCCAAGCTTAACTCCTGCTCTTCCTCGAGTAGGTAAGTGATAAAAAGAATAATTTTTGAGGTGACATGCACCCTCACAATAAATATCCAACCATTTGCAAGCATTGAAAGCTGGGATCAAAGAACTCTAAACATGTGCATGAAAGATGGAGTTCTAACAATAGGACATAGTAACTATGCATGCAACATGAAAGGCTACAAACAAAGATCATGAATAACATGCATTGAAAAAGTTTGTTTGTTTCACATACAGAAAATATAGTATAGTGTTATTCATCTTGTCCCTCATAGAGTAGCAAATAGATGCATAGGACACCTTCAAAGTTCACAAGGGTGACTAGAAAAAAATAGCACAAGAACAAGTAATATCACAATATGCATCAATCAATAAGCTTTGGAACACTGCACAAAGAATGACAACTATGCTCTCTTAATGGTGCCTAAAAGTAGAAGGTGGAGACTCAATAGTGGTGGAAGAAAAGCCTTTTATAAAGGAAGCAGGGATTTCAAGTTTCAAAAAGAGCTTAAAAAATTATTGTACTTGTTAGCTTTCAGCCCTCATTGCCCCTATCATAAGCATCTTGAAGTGATTAAGGTTAAAGTGAACAAAGATGGAGTATATGCTTGACGAAGTATAAGTTGGCAATCTCAAGTCCCTTGAATACGAGGGACACGCCTCATGCTACTCAACTTTAGTCACTTGTAAGTTCTTGTCATTGTAAATATTTGCATATCATTGAGAACCGCCAATGGGGTACCCCTTGCACATGGTACAGGAGCTTTCCCATAACCAAAATGACAGGGCAAGCAGGCAGCGAGTATCTCAACAATCTTTTTATTTACCATATGCATAGCTTTTATTGAGGGTGCTTCATAGATAGCTCACTATGGTGATGCTGCAAGTTTCCACCATGATTAGGCATGGCTTAGGCTAGCGGCCTAGGCGTTTCTCTAACATAGGATACAAACTCCATGGACTTACAAGTTCCCTTTTTATTTCACACTGGTGACATCCATAGACAAAAGAGCATGATATCAACTGAGTACAAAGTACAAGTGCAATGTTGAAAACATTCCCCGTGACAGCACGGTTCTGCTAATTCCAACGTATAAGTGCAAGCATATACAACATAGATAACACAATGGTTCAAGTTTATTAGGGGCAACGAATATAAAGTGTGCCATCAAGTTCGTGAGGGCTTTAATCGCTAAGTTTTTACATAACAAAATAGTTTTTAATTGGAAGATAGTTGAAAACAAGAATATACTTGGAATGGTGTAACACACCATGCATAGGAATTTATAGTGGACACTTTGGAATAACTTGGCTTCTTGGGATTTGGAAGCATGAGTAGAACTTACTCACACAAGTGGAGGCTAGCAAAAGACTGGGAGCAACCAACTAAGAGAGCAATAATGGTCAAAATCATGTAGTGCAACAAAGCATTACTAATCAAAGCATAGAGTGGTACTACAAGTCAAGGACTAAATGATCATAGAGGCTATGGTGACTTGTTCATAGTCATAACATGGTGTGAGCATGTGCCAAGTCAACTCAAGCAAAGCATCAAAGGAGAATACCACAATACTATGCTTTTGCATGCTAAAACAACACATAATTTCTTCAAGGCACACTAAGCAATCCCAATTGTTTGGAACAAGACATGCTACAACAATAATCACTAAGCATAAGGTCAAAACAAAACCTAGCACGTCATGCTAAAGTCTAAGTCACATTCAATGCAAGCTCCTCTTGCACTTACAAGCAAGAACTTACTACTCCTTTCCAATCAGCAAGCAACTTATTTGCAAAACAACACAGCGAGAACCGGAGTCCAAACTAATTTATTCAAGCAAACTAAACAAACTAAGCAAAGGAAACGAAAACTAAGATGTTCCAAAAACAACACAACTTGTGCATGAAACAGTAAAAATGAAGTGTCTAGACAGACCTGAGCTTTTTATTGATGAAGAAAGGGATGCCTTGGGCATCCCCAAGCTTTGACGCTTGTACCTCTTGGATATTTCTTGGGGTGACACCATGGTGGCGTCCCCCATCTTGAGCTTTTGTGCATTCCTCATCTTATTGCATCATTCTCTCTCTACACCTGAAATTTTTCCTTCATACAAAACTTCACACAATCTTCATTAGCAACATTAGTGTATTCAAAAGATATTAGACCTCTGGCAAAGCTTTGGAACAACAAGGATTTTCACTAAAAACACAAGCTACTATAGAAACTCCTTCAAGAAGCTCAATTCCCCAAAAGAGAACTCAAGAAGGAATCAATGAGAAGCAAATGGAAATAATGGTACAAATCTGTCAAAACAGACCAGGAGGTAGAAACCGATTTTTTCGAAAATCTTTTGTTGCTCAAATCAAAAAGTGTTGAACTAACGAAAGTTATCTAACATACTGGGGGATTTATTCGTAAATGTTGAGCTTAATCCGAGTTACAGAGACTCCTCACGATTTTCTATGGTGGAGGACAGAAATCTGTTTCGGGACAGCAACTCCCCAAATCTTACTTCCCTCTGATTAGAGGTCATTCTTGGCACAAAAAGCAAACAAAAAGGATAAGGAGAGGTCATTACAGAAGTCAAACTTCCAAGACTCAAGGAAACTCTTGGGTTATCTCCTAACAAGTACTTTTCTTTAACGCCTTTAAGTTAGGCACAAGAAGTAAGAAGAATCAAGTATTTTCAAATGAGGAAGCAACCTTCTTGTTCTTTCCTTTCTTACCTTTATTTTTTTCTTTAGGGAAAATATGGTTGCTCACTCGAGGATAAAAATGCATAATTCCTTTTCCCACATCTATTACTACTCCAAGGAGTTTTAGTAGGGATCTTCCAAGTGTAATATGTCCTTTGCCTGCACATTCAATAAAAAGATAATCAGTAGAAACCATTTTCCCTAAGATTTTTGTAAACACACCTTAAACTATTCCAATGGGTAATAAAGTGGCATTGTTGGTAAGAGAGATTTCCTCTCCTCCTTCAGTGAGCCCCCAAAGATTCAAGGAATCATAAATATCTTTAGGCATGAGGCAAAATTTAGACATGATGTCACAGCGAGCATCAAAAAGTGTAGTGTTTATAGAGATTTTAATTGTGGGAAACCACTTTGAAGGCTCAGAGTTTATGGGAACATAATCATGGTAATCCCTAAGCGTGTGATATCAACTATTCAGCAGCAATACTAGTCTCAAGAGTGTTCAACCTAGCAAAAATATTTGTGAATGAGGAATCAGACTTGCCAGGTGTACCATAAATCATAATCAATTTCTTTATGGCATCAAAACCTTCGTCCTTAGTACATAGCAAAATATCTTTCTCAGCCACAACATCCAAAGCATATTTATAACGAAGAGCAATACCACGATAGAAACTATCAATAACCAAGCCAAGACTCATCTTAGGCTAGGTTTCTCTCTGTAAAGCGGAGATTCTAGACCAAGCTTCTTTGAAACTCTCTTCACTTTTTTTGCTTAAAAGTGGTGATCTCTTCCATAGGTGAAATAAAGATTGGTCCAAAACCAGACATGGTGGCAACTAGAGTAGGAACTAATTTTTTTTGTTTTTTTTTGTTTTTGAAAAGAGGCAAACAAAACCAAGCAAAATAAACAAAGCAAACTAAAAACAAAGTAAAGATAAAGTAAGTGTAGGACTCCCCTATTGAAGACGTCCTTAGCCTCCCCGACAACGGCGCCGGAAAACTCGTTGATGAATCCTTGGTGGCGCTAGAGAACTTGGTGCTTGATGTGGAGTCTTGTTGGGAACTGCAAGAGCAAGGTGTGAAGCAGCACAGCAGCAAGTTTTCCCTCAGTAGAGACCGAGGTTATCGAACCAGTAGGAGGAAGGAAACGTCACATAGGTGTTGCAAGCAACGCGGAGACCTGCACAACACAAACTCAAGACTTTGCCCCAACGAATCAGTGAGGTTGTGAAGCTCACCGGTTTGCTGTAACAAAGAATTAAACGTATGGTGTGTAAGATAATGGTGGTTTGCAACAAGTAACAGTGGAAGATGTATCAATGGTAAAGATTGGACCGAGGTCCATAGTTCACTAGAGGTGCTCTCCTTAGATAAACAACATGGCATGAAGGGTAAACAAATTACAGCAGGGCAATTGACAGGAACTGAGCAAGGCATAACAATGCAATTACTAGTCAGAAAGATCCTATGAGATTCGATTGGGCAATACAACAAGATACATAGACCGCCATCCAACTGCATCTATGACTAGAAGTGCACCTTCAGGTTATCATCCGAACCCCCTCTAGTATTAAGTTGCAAGCAACAGAGAACTGTTTTAAGCAAATTGTGTAAGGTAAACAGTCCACATGTTCCATGAACAAGAGACCGTTGTTTTCTCCCTAGTAGCAATAGCACATCTACAACCGAAGAGATTATTGTCACTTCCCTTGGAAACTAGAGTCATGAACCCACTATCGAGCATAAATACCCCCTCTTGGAGTCACTAGCAACTACTTGTCCAAGATAGCTACTAACAACGCAGAGCATGCAAGATCACAAACAACACAGACATGATAGAATCATAAAGACAAAACTATTAATCAAACCAACATAATAATCTCAATATCCATCGGATCCCCGCAAACACAACATGCATGATTACAAATAGATTAGATCTTGATCATGAACGGAGCTCACAAGATCTATACATGAAATCACAAAGGAGGAGATACAACCATCTAGCTACTACATGGACCCATAGTCCAAGGTAGAACTACTCACGTATCATACCGGAGAGAAGGCCTCCGGGATGATCTCCCCTCCGGCAGGGTGCCGGGAAGAACTTCAGATCCCCCCGAAATAGGGACGATGTTGGAGGAGGCTACAGAAGGTTTCGTGGAATATTGATCGGGTACTTAGGGTTTCTGCATTGGGGGCTTCTTATAGGCGAAGGGGGAGGACGCGGCGGTGTCCAGGAGCCCCACACCCTGCCTAGGCGCAGGGCAGGGCCCACCCGCGGCTAGGGGGTCTGGGCGCCCTGGCCGCCTCTCTGGTTCCCCTCTGGACTTCGTGTTCCCCACGGAAAGTTATTGACTTTGGCTTTTGTCCCATCCAATTCCAAGAATATTTCCTTACTAGCTTTTATGGAACCAAAAACAGCTGAAAACAGGCAACTGCCACTGTGGCAACTTGTTAATAGGTTAGTACCAGAAAACATGTAAAAAGCACATCAAAGTGTAGACAAAGCAAAACAAAGTAGATACTAAACAAGCATGGAGCATCAAAAATTATAGATACGTTTCCAACATATCAGTAGGTTCCAAGGTAGAATAAGGGGTCCTTTTATAGGGCCCCAGAAATTAGAGCCGTTGGAGTCACTTAACCCGGACAGTCCGGCCTGTATGAGCTGGATAGTCCGGTCCTGCCGGACATTCCACTGTGCGTCAACCGGACACTCCGGCCTGGCCAAGTTTCTGGCCAGAGTCCGGCCAATGTCTGGGTAGTGTCCGAAGTGCCTCAGAACGTCCACACGTGGGGAGAAAAACTGGCTAAATTCCACGGCCAGACACTCCGGCTGCTTCGGGCCAGAAACTCCGGATGGGCCGGACAGCCCGTCGCACATCAACTGGACAGTCCAGCCAGATATTGATTCTGCCCTCTTTTTGTCCCTGTCAAGCCCTTTTTCCCATGTGTATAAATTTCCCAATAATGAATCTGATATCTCCTAAAACATTGAGCAATGCATTAAACCTATCCAAGTGTTGTCAACAAACATCAAAATAATATGAAAGGCATAAATGCCTTTTCAATCTCCCCTTTTTGGTGTTTGATGACAACCCAAGGATTTGCATATGGGATAGATAAAAATTTCACAATAGATGATTTTACACAACATAGTAAGGCTCCCCCTAGATGTGTGACCAATTTAGTTTTGCATTTGAATACAAGATCACATATCCTAGGATCTCATCCTCACTAGATTGGTAAAGCAAGTTATGAAAAATTATAATAAAGACTAGGTAGATAAGCTAGATATAACATAGTCTTAAACATAACCGGGTACACATGTCATAACATAACACACATAACACATAAAACGAAATTCAACACAACCTAGTTCTCAAACCAATAAGATAAAGACACGGAGCTTCAAAGAGGCAAATCGAAATAATGTGAAGCCCGTGTGTGCCCATGAAAATCCCGGTAGCAACCTAATATGGGGCTACTTCTCCCCCTTTGGAATAGAGATGCCAAAAAGGGAAAAGATCACTACTAAAACGTCCCAAGACAGACTCTAGCCACTGAAGTCCTCATCGGCATCCTCATCCTCATCCTCATCCTCATCCTCGTCACCATCGTTATCATCATAGTCATCCTGACTCGAGCTCTGGCCGTGAGTGCGAGAAGAAGAGGACACATCCTCAAACATGGACCAGTCCACACGTCCCTGACTCCGGTGTCCATAGGAGAGAGTGCCATCAGATGCCTGCTGCTGAGAAGGATCAACATCCATGGGCTGGTTGATCCGCTTGAGCTCCTTCATGACATTCCTGTTTGCCTTATATGCATCATACTATCCATGGAGAATGTGAATGTTCTGGCATAGTAGAAGCTTCTTCCACCATGAAGCCTTCTTCACCTTCTTGTGCACTTCCTCCTTAGAGGTGTTGAAGTGATATGCATTGCTAGCATGCTTCATCCTAGGGCCACGAGACACCGGTGCCTGCACCTCCTCAGAACCATCACTGTCAGAGTCATCAGCATCTATCTCATTATCCTCAAAAATGTCCTGAGCTGGAGGGTAACCTCGAGGAGCCTTGGTGGTAGGGGCGCCCTTCCTCTGTAGCTTGGCAGCAGTGTGAGGAACAAGATCCTGATAGAGCAGGGGAGTGACAGGAGTGTGAGCAGCAATGAGCTACATCACATGAGGGGCATATAGAGGGAACTTCTTGTCAGTGATGCACTTGTACAGATCCTGATAGATGAAGTCCATAACATCAATAGCACCACCTAGATGAGCTGGACCATTAATGTACATAGTGTGAGCATGAGCCATCAGGTTGATCTCAGCGCCTCTCATCTCATCCTTGTTGCCTGCCTTGGGAGTGAGAGTGTGGCAGAAAATGCGAAGCAAAATGTTGTAGACGAGCTTGATATTGGTGGTTTGGCCAACCACAACATTCTAAGAGTAAATTGGGACCAATCGATTCTTGTCATACGCCTGTCCATGTACATGCATTCGGACACCACTGGGACCATTGGGAATGAAAGGCAATCCAAGTATCTGAGCAAACTGAACCATGTTGGAGCGAACCCTGGTAGTACCAGACATCCACTCAAGAGGAATGTCAGTAGTATCCCCAAAGACCAAAGCGGCATAGAACTGCTGGACCAACTCAACATTGAAGTCTTCTTTTGCCAGAAAGATGGTGTGCAGCCCCATCTTCTCAGTCACCCAAAGAGCATCCTCAAAGTAATTGTGAGAACGAAGCTTCTCAAGATCCAACTATTGCATGGGACAAGTAGGAGTCTTGAAGCCACCATATAGCTTAGAAAATAGAAGGTCTTGCTCAGTCCTCCAGAAGTGCTCATCAGTCGAGGTGCGAGGCAGTGACTAGAATTGTTGGAGTCTCATCTCCACAAACTCCTCGGTACCCAAATCAGCCAGAGTAGTCAATGTTTCAAACTTCATCCGCTTGGCTTCATCTCCTTTTAGCTGCCTGATCTTCTCATGATTTGTTGCGGCATGATCTCGAGCAGCCTATCTGACCACAGAGGGATCAACATGAATGTCGCGCTCTTCATCATACCAGAACATGCGACCAAGCACCTTCTTAGCAGCCCGAGGATGACGAGGATGAGAACCACCTATGAAATCAGAATAGAGGGATAGCATATGGGTAAGCACATTTGTCCTGGAGATTTAAACAAAACGTAGTAGTCAAAGAAATCTGGAGTTTACTGATTGAAAACCCCGGCAGTCCGGAAAATCTGCCCCGGACAGTCCAGTGTGTATCGACCGGACATTCCGGCTGGAACGGAGTGTCTGGCCCATACATGCCGGATAGTCCTGCTGAGTCCTGGACGATTTTCGGGCTACACGGGTGAGTTCAATTGGGATAGATCGGGATTGCTAAGACTACTACAAGGATGAAGGTTGCACACAGGAGTGATGTATCCATGGATCTAGGTAAGACACTGCCCCAAAAAAATTCATCTAGGATAACCCTAGAGATGGAGAAGAATGGGGGAATCATACCAGCATCCATGGGGACCTTCACCCGAGGGGAACAGATCCCAGCGGCAAGGGGAGGCAAATGGCCGGTGGCAACGACAAGATCCGGGGTGGAGGAGCCCTCCCGGTGAAGCTCTTGGTCGGGGGCAGCGGTCTGAGAGGAAGAGAGAGTTGGGGAGAAGAAGGAGGACTGAAGCGTCCACTTCCCCCTGACCCCTGATATCATAATGAAACCGCTGGGGGCAGACAATCCAGGCCATATGCGCCAGATAGTCTAGCCCTGCCGGAATGTCCGGTCTGTATAAAGCGGAGAGTCCGGCTAGGCCGGACACTCCGGTTGGTACAGAGCAGACACTCTGGCCTCCTTCGATCAGAAACCCCAGTTTCAAGTGTTGGACAAATGTGTGGCAAGAGAAGCATGTTTATAGGTGAAAGTAGGCCTGGGATTCAGAGGATGTACTGTGAAAAACCAATGAGTCGAAAAAGAGATCTCAAAATATGGCAAAGTTAAATTCCAATCAAAACAATCCAAGAACAAACTCTTCACTTAAAAAGAGGGCGGTGGCCGAGGCCACCATATAAGAGTTTGTGGCATGACACCGCGAAGAATTATCCTTGGGTTCAGAGCCACTACTCATCAATAAAGCTCACATATCACAAAATGATATTAAGAGAATTGAATTTCATTAATGTTGGCATTATGGGGGAGGGATAGTCCAATGTATTAGGACCGCACTCCCCCTATCTCCATGCCTACACCTCAACCAAGTAAGGGTCAAGACATAGGTGAGTATGCAAGGTGATCAAGTCAAGCTCCTTGAATCTATGATATTTAGTTCATTCCTCAAATAACAAAACCTTGCTTCATCAAGTGGCTTCATGAAGATGTCGGCAAGTTGGTCTTTGGTTGACACATATGATAGCTCAATATCACCTCGAGCAACATGATCCCTAATGAAGTGATGACGAATCTCAGTATGCTTTGTCCTAGTGTGATCCACCAGGTTGTAGGCAATCTTGATAGCACTTTCATTGTCACATAGAAGAGGCATTTTTTCACAATGGACACTGTATTCCTTTAAAGTTCGCCTCATCCATAGAAATTGAGTGCAAGCACTAGCAACTGCCACATACTCGGCATCGGCAGTGCAGAGAGATATACAATTTTGCTTCTTAGAAGACCAACATACCAAGGACCTACCAAGGAATTGGCAAGCCCCGAATGTTGATTTTCTATCATCCTTATCACTAGCCCAATCCGAGTCCGTGTGCCCACAAAGAGCAAATGTTGACCCTCGAGGATACCAAAGACCATTGTGGGGTATGAACCAAATATCGAAAGATTCTCTTAACCGCCATCAAATGGATTTCTTTAGGATCCGCTTGATATCATGCACATACTCCTACACTCAACACAATATTGGGTCTAGATGCACAAAGGTAAAGCAAAGAACCAATCATAGACCGGTATACCTTTTGATCCACATCTTTACCATTTGTATTTAGTTCAAGATGAGTCTTTGTAGACATGGAGGTAGGAGCACCATTTAAATCTTTCATGTTGAATATTTTGAGCATATCTTGAGTGTACTTGGCTAGGTTGAAGAATGTTCCTCCTCTTACTTGCTTGATCTCAAAACCAAGAAATACTCTCAACTCCCCCATCATAGACATCCGGAACCTATTAGTCATAAGCTTTGAGAATTCATCATTAAAAGCTTTGTTAGATGAGCCAAAGATAATATCATCAACATATATCTGGCATACAAAAAGCTCCCCATTGACCTTCTTAGTAAAATGAGTGGGATCAATTTTCCCAACCTCAAACCCATGTTCAAACAAAAACTCTCTAAGGTGCTCATACCACGTGCGTGGGGCTTGTCTGATCCCATAGAGCACCTTGTCAAGTTTGTAGACATGTTTGGGAAGTTGGGATCCTCAAATCCAAAGGGCTGCTTTACATATACCAACTCATTCAATGGACCATTAAGAAATGCACTTTCTACATCCATTTGTTGCAACTTAAAGTTATTATTTGCCGCATAAGCAAGAAGGATACGGATGGACTCAAGGCGAGCCACGTGTGCATATGTCTCTCCATAATCAATGCCTTCGATTTGAGAGAACCCTTGTGCAACCAATCTTGCCTTGTTCCTTACTATAATTCCATGCTCATCTTGTTTGTTCTTGAATATCCACTTGGTGCCTATAACATTGCATCAATCCTTTGGCTTCTCAACTAACTTCCATACTTTATTTCTTTCAAAGTTGTTGAGCTCTTTGTGCATTGCTTCCAACCAATCCGAATCTTCAAGAGCTTCCCACACTTTCTTTGGTTCAATCATGGAGATGTGTGCTTGGTGTTTACTAAACCTCTTCAATTGTGCTCTTGTGGATATTCCACTCCTTAGATCTCCAACCACATTCTCAAGAGAGTGTTCTCTTAATTCCAACAACCTATCCATTATAGCTTTGCGACGTGTATGGATCTCCTTGTTTTTTCTTGGGGGACCTCTACATCATTTGTTCCTCGTATTGACCATCAACTTGACCTTGATCATCATCGGAATCATTCTATTCATTGAGAGGCAAAGGTTGACCTTAGTCCTGATCAGGTACATTACTAGATTGGAGTTGAGCTGCTCTCAAGGCAGATTGTATAGATCTTCCTTGTGTAATAGACCGAGTAGCACTTGACATTCTGGAGAATGGTGACTCAAGCTCCTCCTCACTAGAGATATCACCTTGATCAACATGTTTAGGGTCCACATCTTGTCTTAGGCTTGGGTCATTGTCCTCCTCGATAGATGGAGCATGTTGTTGCTGTGAAGATGAGGGCTCCACTTGAGTAGAGCATAGTTCTTCTCGATCTTCCATAAGGGTTCCTCAACGGGGTGGATATATCCCACACCCATTCTTCCTATGGCATCCTGAGGCATTTCATCATCTACATCACAAGCATCAACACGCCCCCCTTGGGGACCATCATATTCTTCGAAGGTCACACTACAAGATTCTATGATGGCTCCGGAGAGCTTATCATAGATTCTATAAGTGTGAGATTCGAGACCATAGCCAACAAAAATACCCTCTAATGCTTTAGACTTGAATTTGGACAAACAAACACCCTTTATGTGATAGAAACACTTACAACCGAACACCCGGAAGTAAGATACGTTGGGCTTGTTACCGCTAAGTATTTCATATGGAGACTTGATCAATTGTTTGTGGAGGTAGAGCCGGTTTGATGCATGGCAAGCGGTGGAGATGGCTTCGGCCCAAAAGTTGTATGGAGATTTAAACTCTGCCAACATGGTCCTTGCCATATCAATAAGATTCCGGTTCTTCCTATCTGTTACACCATTTTGTTGAGGGGTATATGCAGCGGAATATTGGTGTTTTATCCCCTCATCACTAAGAAATCCATTCAAGGTGTAGTTCTTGAACTCGGTGCCATTGTCGATTCTTATTATCAACACAGGGACATTGTATTGATGTTGCACCATGTTGATGAAGTCGATGAAGGTCTTTTGGGTCTCACTTTTCAACTTGAAGAAATATACCCATGAGTATCTTGAATAGTCATCAACAATCACCAAAAAATATTTCTTCCCACCAAGACTTGCATGAGATGGAGGACCAAAGAGATCCACATGAAGGAGCTCCAAGATCCTCGTTGACTTGATGCGGTTCTTAGGCTTGTGGGGATCATCATGCATCTTTCCTTGAACACAAGCCTTGCAAACACGAACTTTGGCAAAGGAAACATTTTCTTTTAGTCCAACAATGTGGCCATCCTTGTGAAGACTTTGAAAAGTTCTCATATTTTCATGGGCTAGGCAGCGATGCCATAACTAACCCACATCGGCCTTTCCGAATAAGCACATCACACTTGTAGTGGTTTGCCCCGAAAAGTCCACCACATACAAGTCATTTTCAACGTACCCAACGAAAGCGACCGTGAAAAACTTGCTCCACATGAGGACCACAATATCATCATCAATAAAGATGGCAAAGCCCATCTTTCCAAGAGCACGAACTGAAAGTAAATTGTAACCAAGGGTCTCAACAAGCATGAGGTCCACGAGTGTAATATCGTGGGCAACCACTACCTTGCCAAAACCCATTACCTTAGACTTTGACTTGTCGGCATATGTCACGGATATTTGATCATCATTTGTCCTTAATTCCTTGACAATAGAAGAGCTTCTGGTCATATGACTTGTGCAACCACTATCAAGCACCCACTTTGACCCTCCGGAAGCATATGTCTCCGTTCCTCTTGCCATAAGGCAAGTGGCGTTCTTGTTGGAGAGATTCTCATTTGGAGAGTCGAAGAGGGAGAATGTGGGAGTAGAAGTAGTGGCAAGATCAGCCACACCACTTGATGTTTCTTCTTCATCATCTTCATTGTCGGAGGAGAATTCTTCATGAGTGATCAACACAATTTCACCCGACTTCTTGTTGATGGGATTCTTCTTGATGAAGGGTTTCTTATAAGGAGCTTTGGAAGTTTTCTTCAACACAAGTTTACCCCCATGATCTTCTCTCTTCTCATAGGGACAACCCGCCACAAAGTGATAGAGGTCACCACAATTGAAGCAAGTTCTCAATTTAGTGACATTTTCTCTTCTTCCATTTGGGTTGCTTCTTCGTTGCATTTCCATCTTGGCCTTGGCGGGATTTTTCCAAAAGTTCTTTGCATAGAAGGCCATATATTGACCATGAGCAATCTTGACATCATCGGGGTGGCTCAAGGATAGACCTTCATCACTATCATCTTCATCCACATGCTCCACAACTTTGGCCTTTAATGCAAGGTTGACAACATTGCTCATTCCAAGTGCACGAGAACGGGCATCTTTAGCATTCTTGGCGGCAAACTTGAAAGAGGCCATCTCTTGCATAACTTCATTGGAGGTCATGAGGTGGTAGTTGTGTCTTCCTTGTAGGCTCTTAAAGTCGGTGGGATCAAAGGGCATGAGTTCACTCACATATTTCCTTTTTATCCAAGCATCATCCACATGTGAGGAACCCACATTCCTACAAGAGGTAGCGGTGGTCTTGAGCCTACGATACATGTCTTCATGATCTTCACCTTCCTTCATATAGAAGCCTTCAGCTTCATTGCTTAGTGCATCATACCGGTTCCTTCTCATGCTCTCATTTCCAACATACAACTCCGTGAGAGCATCCCAAGCTTCCTTTGCGGTGTTGAGGTGCTCAATGTGAGGATAATCTTTTATACCCAATCCTTGTTGTATCATGTGCAAAGCGGTGGCATTGAGTTGGCTATTGACAACTTCTCTTCTAGTCAAGTTGGATGGATCCCCAATATAGAGTCCTTCTTCAATGATGTTCAATAACTCAATACAAGATCTGCGCACATGAGATTTCATTAGAGGTTGCCATTGAGCAAAAGTAGATGCAACTAGCTTTGGTGGGTCTCCTCTATTTTTTATATGAGGGTGAGGAATTGGAGGGTCAGGAGTGTACCATTCTTGAGATTCATGGTGCTCTCCCTTCCCACCATCCCTTTTTGTGGTGTAATTAGTGTTGTCTTGGTTACCCCCCACCACCATACCCGTGGGTGATACCAGGGAATTCACCTTAGGTAATGATGGAGGTTCCTCTTGAGGAGAAGGGGATGATGAGCCACCTTTATCTTTCACAAGTTGCTCAGGTAGCTTATGCAATTGTTTGATCTCGTTGCCCAAGGTGGATCTCAATCTTGTTTCCAAGTTATTGAGATCCTCCATGGTCACCTAGGTGGTAGGCTCACCATCACCTTCCCCATCGTGGCTACCCATATACTCTTAGGCGGTGAAGCCCGAATAAAGAGTCGAGGCTCTGATACCAATTGAAAGGATCGTATGGGCACCTAGAGGGGGGGTGAATAGGTGCTACTTCAAATTTTCTTCTTTTTCAAATTAGGGTTTGACAAGAAAGGTAAATTCTCTAGATTATGCAACTAAGGTGAATTTACCTATATGTCAAACTGGCACCAACTAGCACAATACTAAGCACAAACAAGTAAAGTAAAGTGTGGTAAATGATAGAAGTAACCAAAGTAGTGGACACGGAGACACAAGGATTTGTTTCCCGTAGTTCATTCCTTTTGAGGGGAAGTATGTCTACTGAAAGGATACAGATGTCTCCTAGAGGGGGGGTGAATAGGCGATTAAAACTTTTCCAAGAGTGGCTCAACAAAGGCGGAATAAAACTAACGTTTACTTTGTTAAGCACAAAACCTAGAACAATCTAGAGTTCACCTATGTGCACCAACAACTTATGCTAAGCAAGGCAAACAACTATGTGATAGCAAGATATATACTTCAAGCACGAAGGCTATCACAAAGTAAAGTGCATAAGTAAGAGCTCGGGTATAGAGATAACCGAGGCACGCGGGGACGACGATATTTTACCGACTTCCTCCCAACATGGAGTATGTCTCGTTTGGAGATGGGTGGTATCTAACCACTTATGCCACAAAAGTCCTCCCTTATTCTACGGTGAATCTCACCCCAACAGGATCGATCCACACGCTTCCACTATCGGTGCTCTTGTATGTGGCAACCGAAACCTCTCACAAGGTTGGGGCACTTCACCACAACTTAATTGGAGGCTCCCAACAAACGCCACCAAGGCCACAAGGTTGGGGCACTTCTCCACAACTTAATTGGAGGCTCCCAACAAATGCCACCAAGGCCTCAACCCGCAACACAACAAACGATCTAGGGATCCAAGAACCCAAGAGTAAAAAGCTTCTCACCTTTCACTCAAACGAATCCTCACCGAGAACTCAAACCGATGCACCAAATGCAATGGCAAGAACACAAGGAGTCCTCAAATACTTCTCTCGCAAATTCCACCAAAGCTACAAAAGCTTGTGGGGGAATAAGAGAGGAAGAACAATGGAGGAAATCCACAAAAGACTCCAAGATCTAGATCACAAGATGTTCCCCTCACTTAGAGGAGAGATGGATTGGTGGGATTGTAGATCTAGATCTCCTCTTTCAAATCCCTAAAGTATATGCAAGAATCAAGGGAGGGATTGAAGGGGAAGCAAGCTCAAGAGGGTCAAGAATGGAGGAGAAAGCCTGTAAAACTCGAGCAGTTTCATTGGGGAAGAAGGGCCCCTTTTTATAGGCCCACAGATTTCTGACCGTTTTCTGCCCGTTGGGAAAAAGTAAAACCGGAGACTCGGGTCTACACCGGAGATTCCGGCCCAACCTCCGGACTAGCCTCCGGACCACCTATCAGACTATCCCAGCTCCTCAGGGAACCAAGTGGACTGGAGACTCTGGTCCAGCCACACCGGAGACTCCGGTCTGAGGCATGGACCGGAGACTCCGGACAGTCTCCGGACCTTCCTCCGGACCACCCATCAGACTATCCCATGCTGAATTCTGGAGCCCCCTCCGGGGACTCCAGGGGACACTTTGGACCACACCGGAGACTCCGGTCCACGCAGATCGGAGACTCCGGTCTAGACTAAATAAGAGGCAAACTTCAAATGGCGATATCTAGAGTTTGGAAACTCCGTTTGACCCGAAACCAATTTTGTTGGAAAGAGGACAACAAGAGTTACCCAACAAAAATATTGGATACCACCAAGAGAGAACATTTCATGTATTATAATGTGAGATACCTATCTTGGTGAGAAACCGGAAAAACCTCAAGGATCAAAAATGCAATATGATATAAAAGGGAAATCTGTTTTTGATGAACTAGATCTTGTTATGGATATTACCACAAGCTCTAGAACCTCACATGGATAAGATCCAAATAACAACAAAGAAAGGATGATGCAAAGTATGCAAAGGTTTGAGCTCTCTCTGAAAGATATGATCGAGTTACTCACTTGAGAGACCCTCTTGATAGTACGGTTGTCTATCCTATAAACCGGTCTCCCCAACTAACACCACGAGACCGGTAAGAAGGAAACCCTATCAAGATCATACCTTTGCCTTGCGCATATTCCACTTGATTATGATGTAGACGGTCTTGTCCTTCTCAAGATGGAACACCTTTCTTGATTGCCCTTGTACGCACTTGCTTGATGAAGACTTGCAAGTTACTCCCCCATTCAACATGGGGAAACCTTTACTTTGACCTTGTATTCATCGATCCATGATCACCGAGGATGGCAAGATTCAACCATGAGATCTTCTAGATATTGCACATCTTTAGCTTGCACATCATTTCTTCTTTTCTTCATTATGTTGATGCCTTGAAGGTGCACCAGAGATATTACTCCATCTTATTCTTCAAGACATACTTGCCATAGGTTTAACTCGCACATGACCAATCCGTGGATCACTCTTTGAACACCTTGGTCACCACTTGATCCTCTTCACTTTCTTCTTCTCCAAACCTTGAAGCCAACATATGGTTTAAGCATTGCCTATAAACAATTCCTACAAGTACAACTTGATACAAGAATTAGTCCAGAGAGATTGTCATTAATTACCAAAACCACACATGGGGCCCACATGTTCTTTCATCTACATTTGGAGAGGGGGTGGTTTCAAACCACCAACGCCACGAGAGGCCTCCCTTGTTCTCCGATGAACCTCACCCCAAATGGTTCGATTCACCTCTTCCACTATATCGGCAACCTTCGAGGTGGAAGCCGACACCTTTACAACAACTTCGGGGCACACATCCACAACCTAATTGGAGGATCCCAAATACAAGCAAGCTATCAAAAAATCAAAGACAAGCTTGTAAGAACCAAATCAAAAGCTAGGGTTTCCAAAGAAACACTAGAGCAATGGGCCCTCAAGTGAATGAGGGGAAAATGAGGATCTCTCTTGGTGAAGCTATAGATTAAGGCCTCCTCCTTCGATTCTGCAAAAATCAATGACTTTGGATGTGTGAGTGAAGAGATCTTGTGGATTTGGTGGCTCAAAATGTGTGCTGTTCTTGAACTGGACAAGCAGGTTCCAAGGTAGAAGAAGGGGTACTTTTATAGGGCCCCAGAAATTAAAGCCGTTGGAGTCACTTAACCCGAACAATCCAGCCTATATGAGCCGGACAGTCTGGTCCTGTCGGACATTCCACTGTGTGTCATTCGGACACTCCGGCCTGGACAAGTTTCCGGCCAGAGTTCGGCCAGTGTCTAGGTAGTGTCTGAAGTGTCTCACAGAACATCCACACCTGGGGATAAAAACTGGCGAAATTCCACGGCCGGACACTCCGGCTGCTTCGGGCCGGAAACTCCGGATGGGCCGGACAGTCCGGCGCACATCAGCCGGACAGTCCGGCCAAATATTGATTCTGCCCTCTTTTTGTCCCTATCAAGCCCTTTTTCCCATGTGTATAAATTACCCAATAATGAATCTGATATCTCCTGAAACATTGAGCAATGCATTAAACCTATCCAAGTGTCCTTTCAACATCACACCAAGAGCAATCCAAGGATGTTGAAAACCATAAGATTGGGGATTCCCAAGGCACACCACCGGACCTATTAAACTCTAGGTTTGCAAACCTCTGAACTTTGTTTTTTTAGCAACATAAAACTATCGTAAAAACTTGGAGCGTCTGTTTTGTTTATTTTACTTTTGTTTGCATTAAAAGGACCACCACCACTATTATTATGAATGTTTATGATCAAGCTACTGAAAAGAAACTTTGACATGATGATATTAAAAATGAACAAGAATGCCTTGAAATAAAATAAAAGGAGAGATAAAAGCAAAAGGCTGAAATTCATGTTGTGTCTAGTTCTTAAGCTCAAGTACTTTATATGAAGTATGATTTGTTTTGTGCCTATTAATTTATATCCATTGCTTTTGTATAGTTATGTTCAACGTTAAGGAGCAAGGTGAGAAAATAAATTTTGGCATTATGAACTAGATGGCACACTGTTTAGATCTCTTTTTGCTAAGCCTTCACAATACAAGCTAAGACTTGTTCCAAACCCCATAAACTAGACTAGGCATATCCACCTATTTGTGGCAAAAGCTAATTTTAAGTATAGTATGTATGTTAATCCTCCAAACATTCTTAAAAACACCTTTTTCATGTATTTTAAAGCTCATAATAAGTTAAGGTTTGGTGTGATACCACTATGGAATTTTTTGTGCTTTACATCTTATTAGTTGTTGTTGGCCAAACCATGCATTCATGGCACAAGCTTTCAATGTTTAATGTTGATAATTAATCATGTTAAAGTTTTGCCTATGGATTGTGTTGATGTGAAATAAAGTGTGCATACTATAGTAGGCATGTTGAGAGAAAACGCTCCTGAACAGCTAGTCAAATCCATGCGCAGTGCGGCTCTCATGGAGGAAACTTATAGCATGATGATCCTTGTTGATATGATTCATATGTCTGTTTTTATGTTCTTCTAGAGATACTGCCCCCTCCCACCATGAACATGACCAAGGAATTATATTAACTCTTATGCTAAATAAATATAAAAGGGGGCATATAGCTACACAGGGAGCAAGGGGTACTTCACTGATGCGGTTTCAACGACCAACATGTACATATAATGACAAGCCTAAGTTGAGTAGCATGAGGAGTGGTCATGTGTACGATGCATGAAACAATCAACTTGTAAGATGTTTACACATAAACCATATGAAGCTTTGAAATAAAATATACTTGAAACCCCATCCTTATTAGTATTGTTGACATGAACTACATAGCTCAAAACTTTATTTTACATTCTTTATGGAGGATTAACATATGTATTCAATGCTTAATTTTGGTACAAGATGCAAAACTTCTCAATGGAAGACATAAAACTGAGAATTAAGTCTTCTAGTTGGGCATGAAAATAAGAATTAGCCAAAAAATAAAGGCATAAAACACCAAAGCCAATCATGAAAAGAGTCTATTATTCTATAGGTTCTTCGCATCATGCTTGAAGGTTTGTTTTCTTCATCATTTGTTTTATCACACCATTAATTATTGTTTAACATGTTTATAGATGTGTAAAAGACACAACTTGATAGTACACTTGCATATTATGTTTCATTGAAAGGAATTGAGCCTATGAACTTTAAATGATAATGAAGGAAGCAAAGGCAACAAACTCCAAAGTCCATGTTTAGTTTCTATCACCTTCATGCTCGAGGACGAGCATATGTTAAGCTTGGGGATGTCGATGCATGTAAAATGCATGCATGAACTTTGTAGTTTGTTAACATGTTTTCCCACATATTTTCATCATATATAATGTTATATCCATATTTTATATTGATTTTTGGGGATTTACCAATGATCCCCTTTATTTTGGCTATAACCCGGCAGGGCAAAAAAAACTTGTTTTCAATGTTTTTGATGTTTTAGGGCCTATACAAAGTCAAATGGACCTGAACTTTTGGGAATGCCAATATTTATCCACGAGAAGAATCTGGAGCACAAGAATCCCACCTGGAGGGTCAGGAGGCTCAAATGATCATGGGTGGCATGCCCAGCCCAGGTGGGCACGCCACCTACCCTCATTTGCTCCATGGCCGTCCGATCGCCTTGATTCTTTCGCCTACAGAGTTCTATTGACCTAAAAATCCTATATAAGGGCCCCCGGGGAGTCCTTAAGACGGAGCACAGAAGAAACGAAAACACCACCAAACAGAGTCAGATCTAACAAAGATTGGAGGGGGAAACTCCGTCGGAGCCACCTCCGGGGGTATCTCCACCCTCTCCAACATCTCCGGCATCACCACCATGATAAAGAGGGAGTAGTCCACCTATGGGCTATGGGTTTGTGGCAGTATCTTGATCAATTTCTCTCTTATTCTTCATAGATCTAGTACCATATGAGCTTCCATGCATGATTATGGTCATATTTGTAATTCCTATGTGGTGGATCTTTGTTCTGTGATTTGATATTTGAGATTGGAATCTATTTTGCGTAAGATGTATTGATAGATGCATATTAAGTACCCTGTTCTTCATTGCTTGTTTTGATCCAACTTGTATGCAAGAACTTGTATCAGTAGAAGTGTGTATTAGATGGAGTAGCATGGTGGTAGTGATTGAATTATGACAAACAATATTCAATATTTACTTTGTTTTTTGCCTTTCTTTTGTAGCCTTAGTAGGGATAAAATGAAATCATGTGCTATACTTATCATGTGACAGTGTGATAATCTTGTTAGATCAAGGTAGCATATTTGTATTTCAAATATCATGTTATATTACTTAAAGCTATACTCTGATTTTTCTTAATTCAAGATTGCATGGATATTCTTTTTCTCGAGGAGTATAAGAGAGATGTATTTCATATCTATGTTAGAACATGATGCCCATATTGATTTCGTATAAAACACATATAGAAGTTCCATGAATATTTATCAATGATGAATTGTTTGTGATCACTACAACTTAAAAAGAGAGTAGACAAGTGAACCCATGAACCCCGGTCCGATTTTAATCATAAGAAACACCATTACATTGCATCTATTACCTTTTATATTTTCTGTAGTTTATTATTTTGAATATAAAAAATACTTTCCCTACTTTCAATCACTCATAAAAACCCAAAAACAATTCTACTATCTTGGATATTATCTAGTTTACTTTTTTAATTTACTTTATATTATATTATATTTCATATTACTAATACGAAACCTTATGCTTGACAACCACTTGGTGGAGTTGGGGACATAAGACAAATTACTTTACTTTACAAGTTGCTTGAAGAGGAGAAGAAAAATACACTTCCATAACCAATTCCCCGAGAGTTCGATATAAACCCTCGAGTCACACTTGTGGGGAAAAGAATCTTACTATAACACTCCGCACTTGGAGTCCCAATGAAAAGTGACCACGATTATTTCCATCAACCTCTCCTCCTGGTACTGGCTTGCTCTGCTCCTCCTGGTGCTAGCTTGGCATTGCTTGATCTGCTTTACTAGCATGTTTCTTCTATTGGATCATGGTGGCTGTGGTGTTACTGATGTGGATGTGGGAATGAACTAGATTATGTGTTATTTTATATTCTAGAATAATTGCTCCTGATAATGTTTTACTACTGAGGGAATTGTGGTTTTGGCTAGAATGAATGGATATGTGAGAAAAGTTCCTAGAATTACTCTACTGCTACTTTTATACTAGTGTATCGGTTGTTGTGGTGGTGACAACACATGTCATGCATGTGTTGTTTAACCTACTTGGCTGCTTCCTCCAAGCGTGTAGATAAGATCAAGTGAAACTAGATCTTTTACCTTTTACTACATTAGTGAAATTTGCCCCTTAGCCTGTGATGTTGTACTGAGGCAATTTCTATGATAAGAATAAATTACTACTTTCCTATTTTCTTATTACAACTCAATGATGACGCAAAGCAATGCATTTACATTGCTAAAACCTAAGAGTATCCTAATCAAAACCTCTCCTCCTTTTGTATTTGCTTTATTTTCTTCTTGTTATTTTTGGCAGAAATCAAAGTGAAGAATGAAGACACAAGATAAAGGAATAGCTTAGAAAGTATTTAGGATTTCTTTTTTTCTTTTGTAATTGTTCTCTTTAATTCTTGGACTTGTAAAGACGATTTATTACTGTACCTTTCTTAATAAAGTTAAACTTTCTTCCTTGTGTAATTTGAGGCTTGTAGTTTCTTGAATTCATATTTATGTAATATTTATTATTTTAATAAAAGTAACCCTTCATTCATTTATTGTAATACATTACAATATTATCTATATAAATGAAATATCCCTTTATTGTTTTATTCTTTACAACACTGTCATTTATTGTAACATCACATTTGTTTATACTTCGAGACATAAGGACTACTTCTTAAGTATGATGATTAATTTATTTATTTTCTTGTATTTTTTTGCAATATTCTTTTCTATTTGAATAAGTGTAAGAACATTGTAATATTTTTATTAATGTAATAAAGTATTGCCTTATTCTTTAATTTATTTATTCTAATTACTTTATTATTATTTATCTATTGTCATATCATATTGCTTTATTCAATAATTTCCATTCCATTTCTCCTGGGTATTTAAATATTTCATAATTCTATTTGTGAATTTTATAAATTCATTTGAACTCAAATTTCAAATACATGTTTGGATAACTTTCCCCCTAGAAACAAAGAATTCTACAAAAGTCATGTCAAAATCTATCATACTTATCCTGATGTTTCCACGAGAACAAGAGACATCTCGATCCCTCTATAGCTCTTTTAGTTTTGCGCAAAATTTCCTTAAATTTTCTTATGCATGAATGCAATGCACACATATGTGTCCTCACTATTTCTAGGTGCTAATCCTAGGATGTTACAATATCTCCCCTTAAAACTCAACTTCGTCCCTGAAGTTCGTACTCTCTTACATTTCGGAAGGTAGGACTATCCTCTTTAGACCATGGTGGCTCTCCAAATCCATGATGAAGATAGTTGGTGTATCTTCTTTCAAACTTTTCCGTGAATCCTCTTTTGAATTAAAAATGAGCCAACTGACAATCACATTTGATATAGTGATTACATTGAATTCAACGTTCCTGCTCTGATCAGGTACTTTTGATCGAGTGCCTTCGAATTAGGACATCTATTTGAGAGGTGTCTAGGTTTTTAGAAAGTCTCACTAAGGTAAGATTTTGGTTTAGACTTTGTCCAACTATAACCTTGGCTCTAATATTAACCTATTTATGATATACTTAGTCCTTATGGCCTACTTACTAAGAATATTTTGGACTCATTTAGTGCGAACCACTCATAGTTTCCTATTCCTCACTATAGGTGTGTTTTGGTACTCTATATTCAAACTAACTGTAATTCGAATTTTTATTACCTTCTATTTGGATTTTCGAGGATAAACTACCTTATCTCTTTTGAGCCTTTTAACCTTATTAAGATTCAATAGGTTTCTTAACAACTTCTTCATTACTTCTCCAACTTCGTTTTATTGCTAAGTTGAAGGTCTTACTCTTACTATCTTGAGATATAAACCTCGATTTCCACATTGTCATACTTCCGAGAGTCCTACTAACCTTATGAAAATTAGGTCTATTTGGATCATAATTTAGTATTTCTCTTTTACTTTACTCCAGGTATCCAATCTCGATACCTCTTCATTGTTCACTCTCCCCCTTTGGGTTTTATTACACTCTCCAAGTCCAAATGTACCACCATTTGATCATAAACCATGGTGTTCTACTTGGCATTATTATAACACATTACAAGAATGTCCCACCTATTCATGAGTGATGATACCGATCTAGCTTCTCCACTTCTGTTTACATTATAGCGCTGATGGATTTGTTCCCAGATGTTTCAAATGCTTGGTGCACTCCACACATTTTGTACAATGCCTCATCAACATGCCCTTAATGATGCCACACATATTATAAGTTATTATCCTCACCATTGTTCATTTACCTTCTCTCTTTGTCACGCAACTGCTATTCTCAAACAAAGTCGAACAAACAACATATTGGTATGTGCTTTTCTACCTCATTCATAAAAGGAAAGTGAGGGAAAATTACCTTGTTGTGCCAAACTACGACGGAAGCAGGATGATGAGAAGCGGAGGACGTCGTTATCGCCAGCTCCTACTCTCTGATAACGGCCATGGCTTGCGTGGAAACCAGTTCAGCCTCCTCTGTCTCTAGTAGTAAGGCTCCACCAGTTCCTATGCAGACGACGCTAACCCTAGGCCGTGTAGCATGTTCGATGAGCAAGGGGTGGTGCCACATCTACGATGACCATGGGACCGTGTATGATATGGCCGAAAGTCGATGGCGGCAATGTGGCCTGATTCTGAGATGGAAATGATCTGTCGGTGACGGTGGTGATATGTCCTGATTCCGGCGAAAGCGAGTCAAGGTGGGGGCATTCGGAAGGAGGAGGCTACGAGGTTGCCCTAGAGGCGGCTGGGGGTCACCGTCATCAGGGATCTGTCGGTGGAGGCTGTTGGGGATCTAGGGTGGAGGGGATACTTTTTACTCCTCTAACTCTCGGTCGAGTAAATATAGGAGAGCGAGTGGCCGAAGAGTCAGGTTTACTCCTCTATATACCGGATAAGAGTTTGTCTAGGTATGGTTTAGAGGAAAAATATCAGAAAATATAGTCCTTTAATCAATTTTAAGAAAGTCGGCTAGAGATGCTCTAAGTTTACCATATTAAGAAGAGGCTAGAACAACCATCACGATGAAGACGACCAAACACCTGAACTTTGCATCACGGAAACTTATGCATACAAAAAAATCAAATTTATGTTTGTGCCCTAATGTAAGACAACACTATGCGGACAAAGACAACCAAACAATACGTAGAACATAGTCGGTGACTGCATTTGGCGAAACAGTTCACCACTAGGGCATGTAATCGGCAATTAGCTAAATTGGCATGAGCCTAGGCTTCATTTATGTTTTTCGTATTTGCAACTGTATTAGATATCAGAGGGGATTATTCTAATTCTCGTAAATTCTATATAGTCTATTTACTAAGTCAGAATAATCCCGGGATTTTCTCATAAACTCTCTTGCTTTTGTATAGATTAAAACTTTCCTCCATATTAGTGTAATTTTTAGGAAGGGTATCTAAGAGATTGAAGAACATTGGGTGAATACCAAATTATCTCTCATCTTAATCCTCTAGGATATGAAAATATGAGAAAAATAAACAAAGCCTTAGCTAGCTATATTTCTCTTTGCGTTCCGGTTCACTGGCCGCGGCAAGATGAGTGGTATGCCTTGATTCCCATCTACACACACGGACTTGATTTACCACTAGTCCAAGTATTCCAACTGGTTTGTCCTCTGATTAATTTATGAAGCCCGGGTTCTTCTCCGTAACAGGATCACATCCTAACTCCTAATATTTTTAGGAAAAATATTTTTTTCTAGAATACACCGTAAAACATGTATCAACCACATAGGAGTGTCAAGCGACAAGTACCACGCCGAGAGTATGGTATACCATACTATCAACAAGTGGTGATAGCTTCCCGGGAAAAAGTCAACTACTCTCTATCGTCAACCCTAAAGACAACGACTCTGGTAAGCCAAACTCCTCGCTACATAATAACCTAGCTAAATGTCATTTCTCGTAGTCCGCATTGATCTTACATTTAATGTTATCCACGGAAGGAAGCTCCATTGAAGCCACATCATTCCAGTTTAACCAGATGCACCAGAAGACCAAGATGATGGATGTCCACAAATCATGCTGGGTTTCGGATGGTGTCGCCGGTGAGACCACCAGGAAAGAATCTACAAAGCCGGCATCGACATCTATAAGGGTTTTGCCCAATGTTGAAGCATCCATGCCCACACCTTCCTGACTACCACAAAGCCTAACAACAAGTGATAGATAAATTCTTGTTCTTGGTCAGACAACGTGGCAGGCTGTTGGGTAGGGCAAACCACACCGTTGTAGGTGATTGCTTCTCAAGCAGTGGTCCCTCGAGACCACCCGCGCAAAAAACTTGCATCTATAGGGGGCGCAATCTCTAGATCTGCGTAGAGCCTTGCACTCTTGTTGTCCCAGCAAAGAAGGCTTTATAAGCTGACTTGGACGAGTAGTCCATCCTTCGTCCACGTCGTTTTCCACCCCTCCCCTGCCGTCCCTACATGGTTCGTCTCCAGACGGATGACCAACAAGGTCAACCGTCAAGCAGGTACATGGCGTGAACTGGACGCCACCGCTACTGGCAAGGTAGAAGTGTTAGAGTATTAGGCATATACGGTTGTTATGGTAGTTTAGATAGAGTTAGAATCTGTTTACGTACAATCCTAACTTGACTTGTACTCGAAGATGATCTCATGTACGCCTATATATACTCGTCCATGGGGCTCAATAATACATTCATCATATTCCGCCAAACTCATACTCTTTCATGGTATCAGCCTAACCGGTCCAAACCCTAGCCACCGATGCGCTTCCGCCGCGCCGCCCCTGGCAGATCGATCTCCATGATCTCCATCGGGGGTCGTGCGATCTGTCGTAGGGTTCGCCCGCCGATCTATGATCGGCTGCCCTGGTGAGTCTTTTCCAATCTCTAGACCGTTCTTTCTCTCCACCGATCGGTTGGCCGGTCTTTTTTTGGTTTACCAATCATACATCGGATTGAGTCACCCACCGTCGTATTCATCGCCGCACCTCTAATCCGACCATCGACGATCTATCTCGGATGGCTACTATGCCTTCTTTGGAAGGCTGCCGCGGTCACCCCCCTTAGATCGTCTTCGTCGTCATCATCCAGGACTTCACCCACAATACTTCCATCGACTATGATCTACGCGTCATCCACGCCATGGCTGATCTACGCGTCGTCCACGCCATGGCGCATACGGCGCACCATCGGTCTGATCAACCGACCCCATGCCTGTCTATGCCAAAAACGTCCCCGAGCATGCGCCTACCACCGATTGAGCTACGGGTTGCCGTTGCGTCTCTCCTTCGGGCCATAGTGCCACCACCTTTGGTCCAAGCTACCGGCTTCCAACGCGCCTTCCTTGGTGTGTAAGTCGCTGGTGGTCTCCCAGCCGCTGCACCGACTTTCGCCCTACAGCTATGTCGCCCCCTCGGGTCGTAGCTTCGCTGCATGTAGTCTACTTCGCCGTCCCCGTGCACCGATGTCCTCGGTTTTCCACCACGCCATCTCCTACGGCGCGGATCACCTATGCATGGTCTTTGTCAGGACGGATTCTTCTTCGCCAACTTTGAGTACCACCGCCGTACCAATCTAGGCGTCCAACATGACCACTCCAGGTCGCCGTTGGTTTCACCGCCTTCTACGTCTTCGTCCCTGCCCTTGCGAGCCCGGTATTGGCAACACCGGTGCGTGCCTTTATCCTCGACGCATCCCCGAGCCTGGCAATCTCGGATCGGCACTTCGTATTCCTCGGCCTCGACAAAGTCTTCTTAGGCATTGACACCTTCCTCTATGACTGCCTCGACCGCGTCACCGGCAATTTCTGCATACTTGGTTCTGGCAAAACCGAAATGTGCGTTCGTCCCTGACGTGCGCCTAGTTCTGGCAAAACTATGGATGCACCTCGTCCTCGACGGCTCGAACTGCATCGACCCTCGGCAAGCCTCCGCGGACCCTCGACGCATCTATGTCATCCTCCTCGCATGCTATGCGCATGCGGCTTCACGTGCGGTACCTCTACACCGGCATCCCCGACCACGACATCGACCACGGCGACTCCTCGCAACGGCTACCCCGACCTCGGCACCACCTCACGCTCTCGGTGTGGCATCCCGCAAAACCACTACTAGAAAATCGCGTTGGATTTGTGCATTGCATCGTCATCATCATGTGTTGTTTGTCTAAAACTATTTTCGCAAAGCCCGTTTTGTTTTCTAAAACGCCCCTTCTTGTTTTCAAATTCAAACCCGGGTCTCCGGAATATTTTGTTTTGTCTAATCACAGATTGCAAACGCCCCGTTTTAATTAAATAAAATGTTAATTATTTTTAGTGGGGCAGTCGAACGGGCCGGATAGACCCGAACGACCGCCCCAGGATTTAAATCGGACCACCTGAACCGCCCCTCTAAATCCTAAAGCTACCCACCTATCTACCCACACCCCCCCAGCCACATCACCCCCACCAATCATCTCTCGCCACCTCACCCTCTCCCTATCCCCAACCAACCCGAAGCTGCCACCTCACCCCTCCTCTCTCACCCCTCCCTCTCTCCTCTCTCAACCTGCCACCAACCCACCACACGCACACACCCAACACACAGCCAGCCCCACCGCCCCCGTCTGACCCGCCTGCCCCTGCCTATCCTGGGTCCCACCGCCCCTGGCCGACCCCACCACGCGCCCACCCCGTTCGTCCTCTCTCCCCACCCCGCGTCCGTCGCCTTCTTCTTCCTCCTCTCCTCCCCACGCGCCTCCACCTCCTGCAACCGCTCGCCCCTCTCCCCCCCCCCCCGTCCGGCCATCTCTCCCTCGGCCCCCGCTGCGAGCGCCGCCCTCCGCCCGAGCTCGCCTCACCGCCCCCGCAAGCCTCCTCTCCCCCCCGCTCACCGCACGCGCTCGCCTTCCCCACTCTCCTTCCTCCTCTGCCTCTCTCTCCTTCCCCTCCTCCGGCAGCGTCTACGCCGCCCCTCGCCGGCGACCCGACGCCGTCCCTCACATCACCGCCGCCCGTCGCCGCTCCTCTCCTCGCCGCTCAGACGCCGACCCCGTCCTCGCCTCCCTCCTCGCCGGAGCTCCCCGCGACCGCTCCCACGCCGGCGCGCCCGGCCGCGTCCCCGTCGACCCTCGCCGGCCCCGCGCCCCGCCACCGGAGCCCTCCCGACGCCCACCTCCGGCCGCACGCCCCTTCCCGACGCGCTGCTTCCACGCCACCGCTCCGCCGTCCGCCTCCCTGTTCCCCGCCGCCGACGCCCCAGAGCCGCCGTCCTCCTCCGCGACCACGCCAGCAAGCTCCGCCCGAGCACGCCCCGCCATCGTGGGCGTCCCCTCCATCAGCTCCGGCCCGCGCCTCCCCTCCTCCCGCTGTCGGCCTCCTCCTGGGCGTGCTCTGCCGCCGGCCTCTGCCCGGGCCCGCACAAGCCGCCGCCACCTCCTGCCGTTCTCGGTCGCCCCTGCATCCACCTTGATGTTGTTTTGATGTTGGACCTGCCTGCGCCAAGTGCTACCGCGAGTTGCCTACATCCTGCCGGCAGTACCACGTCAACTCCTTCCGCTCAGGAAACCGGAGATGGAAATGAAGTGCCCGGATCCTAAGAACCGGCGACACCAAGACCTACCGACATCGAGGACCGAGCCCAACACCGACAATCAAGCCCCGAAGCCCCAAGTTCCCCATCGACGACCAAGCCGGAACCTCAAGTGTGTCGATAGGGAGCCGAAGATACCCGGACACTGGACGTCAAGACCCCGACCTCGAAGACCAAACCCGGACGCCAAGATCGCCACCGGAACGACGAGTACTTCGCCGCAGAACGTCAAGATCTGCATCCCGAACGCCAAGACCGACCCGATACACGGACCCGAAGACCACGGCGACGACAAGATCGACATCGACCCCGGAAGAACCCGACGCGCCCCGACACGACCCAAGTCCCGCACCCGGACGCGACAAGAACTACCCCCGATATCCGAGAACGATCCCGGAGCCCGAGAACGTTCCGTCGAACCCTGGACCCTGAGACTAACCCCGAACCCCGGAACCCCAAGATCTGCCGAACCCTAATGTGTGAACCCCTTATCCGAGAACCCTATTTTATAATATAATAACAACTTGTTGCATATTAAATTGTCATGCTCGCATCATATCATGTGGTTTGGGGGCCTTACGCCGATTCACCTAATAATTAAATATGGGGCCCATATGCGGGCAAATCTAGTCTCATATTGGCCTCATTTAAATTTGTGTAGCGAACCGATGATATCTTTTGCCATGTTAAAACAACATTTAATTGCGGGGTATCTAAACAACTGGAACCATTTAATTAAATGTCGGGACCCCGGTTCCACTTAATATTGCCTAATCGCATTGCACCTTTGCCATGCCATGCATCATACATGCATCATGCCGATCTTCTGCCGTTGTATTAAATATTGCATCCGGTGTTTATTCTAGTGTTTTGCTTCTTCGCGGATAAGGCCGTTGAGTTGATGCGAGTGACGACCCGATCTTCGGATGAACCTTCGACAATGTTTTTCAGGCGAGCATCTCCCCCCTTTCTACCTATCTTACTTTTATAGTCTTTATTCCCTCCTGTTGATCTATTGCTATCTGTGTTGCGATGCTTTAGTTTCCGTACCTGTGATATACCGTGCAGCCCTATATCGCCTTGGACACATCCTATTACCTGTTGTTTGGTAGATAGTTGGACTTGCGCGTCGTAGTCGCTTGCTCAAGTGCTGTTGCGTGTTGACAAGTGCCACAGTTGTTGGTGTATTGCCGCATGTTGTTGTTAGAGATGATCATGGTTTTACTTATCGTACACTTTAATTCCTGTTTAACAACTAAAATTGAAGTAAGCAGAGGCATCGGTGGGTGATAGATAATATTTGGTTTCCGAACGCCCACTTGTGTCCCGTAGGACCCCGAGTACTTGATACCTGTTCCTTGATTTATCGCGCTATCCACATCCGGGAGGTATATGGGACCCCCCTTAGCCAGAGCTTGATTCAGTCTTATTTCTTGGGGCCACAAACTAGTTTGAGGTTTTATTTACGATCCTGTACTTATGCCATGCTTTACTGCTTTATTTACGATTGTGCGATGTATAGCACACTGTACTGTTTAGGAGCGGGACACGATTCCGCGGTGTCGACAAGCCCAGTTTTGGGTTCCCAGTCGTTCACAGCCGTCTACCCAAACCTTGTGTCCGTCTCGGAGCTTGCTTACTTCGTTGCGGGTCTACTCAATGGGGTGGCCCCCTGAAATATTTCTGAATCCTGTGATTGCTTTGTCGTGAAGGCCTCGTTGGGTTTTGATTTGGTTTTTCCGAGGTTGATCGAGTGTGTGTTGCTATTGGTGCACCCCGGCCGGGTAAAACTTTCTGAAAGCCGTGTCCGCGGTTATGGACGACTTGGAGCACAGTATCTCGACCATAGACAAGCATAACTAAAGTTTATTGCTATAAATTTGACTTCATAATGACTAGTAATCAGCTTCACTATAATGGAATGGCTAATTAATACTGCCCACAATTGCTTGTTTGGAGTGTCGCTTGCGACCATTGTACCTGACTAGTAAGTATTGCAACTACAACGGAATGGCTGAATAAAAGTATCAACAACTGCTGGGTTTTGGGTTATCTCATGCTAATTGTATCTGACTAGTAAGTGTTGCAACTATCACGGGATGGTTAACTAAAAGTGCCCACTGCTTATTTTATCAGGACGATTATCTAAACCTGACTAGTAAAGTGCCGCAACTATAACTGAATAAGTAAAACTGCCAACTGTGTGAGTTCCTCGATTGACTTCCTCGTTTGGTCTCGAGGGGGAAACCCCAGGATGGGTTTGTTTGGTGTTAGCTTCAGGTGGGATCCGGATAGGTCATTCTTATCTCTCTCTGATACCCGCCAGTTGTATCGAGTCTCTATAGGTTGTTTAGTGCATGCTGCCGCTGCCGCTCAGTCCACCATACCTATGTAGGCGAGGACCGCCGAATTCTAGCCTCGTCGTGTACTGGCCTCAGTACTGACGCTCCTCTTTTTCCTTTGCCCTTTGTCGGCACCCCTTTTGTTTAAGCAGGTTTTGAGATCGACGTCGTTAGCAGGGTTACCCTTCCGGCTTGGCCTGGGCAGGGTTATGGACGCCATTGGTTATTCTTCAGGGCTCTTAGCCCCATTTGCATCTTGTCCGTAGCTGGACGCTCTATCGTTTTCAAGGTGATTTGGATCTTTGTATATTATATCTGTATTCTTGACTCATTGAGTCGCTGTTGTATATATCTGTTTTGTGGGTCCCATCGAGGACTGTTGTGTAATGTTATTACTTCGTTTTCCACCCGCACGAAAGTGCCTGGTGGGCACCTTTGAATCGTTTCTATGCGGGTTTGGCGGGTTTCGCTAAAACTTGCATAGGTCCGATTCTGAGGGTGTTACAGAGTGGTATCAGAGCTCAGCAGTTGCGATACCCCACAAGTCCAGCCTGTAGGATAACCTAGCTAACGGCCACAGTAGAGTGTCAAAACTATTTTGAAAAATCGGTTGGATAGTTCTGATTAGGTCTGATTTTACTCCTTACCCCTCTGCTATTCTCCTCTTATCTCTACGTGTTTTGAATCCGCTCTCTTCTCTTTCTTCGAGTCTAGGAATTCTCGTGGTTGGGTTCCCGTCGTACCTTCAGGGTTTCGCTTCCTCCTCTGATAACGGTGCTCTATCATCCGATGTTCAAGCTGCCTGAGGAATCTGTCTACTGCGGTACCATTCTTTGTTCTTTGTCTGTGCCTTCCGGTGTTTTCCGACGCGACGACATCCTCTACGCCAGATCCGATGCAAAGTCTGCATCACTCCGTTGTTCCGAACCTCGCTTGTCGAGATCTTCAGTCTAATTCCGAGAGTTGGTTGCATAAACCGCCTATTCGTGTGCAGAGTAATGGTTTGGGTGCGCGATGGACTGATCACCATCCGACTACTCTTATCATTCGCTCTTGTACATCGAATCAGTGGATCCAGCGATTTTACTCCGTCCACGGAAGCTAGAGGTGGCTTTATTTGTTGATACCTCTACCTTCGACCTTTTGTTTCCGGAGTGTTCTTTCGACGATCAGGATCAACGACCCTTTGTTGGTGGTGTCGCCGATTTCCAGATGAAGAAGGAACCCTCGTTAGTGGTGTCGCGAGGATCTACACGAAGCGAGAAGATTCAGATCGCCGACCTTTTCTTCCGGTACCATGAGGCGGATCTCGAGGGCGAGATCCCTTGTTAGTGGTGTCGAATTGTGGCATCCCGCAAAACCACTACTAGAAAATCGCGTTGGATTTGTGCATTGCATCGTCATCATCATGTGTTGTTTGTCTAAAACTATTTTCGCAAAGCCCGTTTTGTTTTCTAAAACGCCCCGTCTTGTTTTTAAATTCAAACCCGGGTCTCCGGAATATTTTGTTTTGTCTAATCACAGATTGCAAACGCCCCGTTTTAATTAAATAAAATGTTAATTATTTTTAGTGGGGCAGTCGAACGGGCCGGATAGACCCGAACGACCGCCCCAGGATTTAAATCGGACCACCTAAACCGCCCCTCTAAATCCTAAAGCTACCCACCTATCTACCCACACCCCCCCAGCCACATCACCCCCACCAATCATCTCTCGCCACCTCACCCTCTCCCTATCCCCAACCAACCCGAAGCTGCCACCGCACCCCTCCTCTCTCACCCCTCCCTCTCTCCTCTCTCAACCTGCCACCAACCCACCACACGCACACACCCAACACACAGCCAGCCCCACCGCCCCCGTCTGACCCGCCTGCCCCTGCCTACCCTGGGTCCCACCGCCCCTGGCCGACCCCACCACGCGCCCACCCCGTTCGTCCTCTCTCCCCACCCCGCGTCCGTCGCCTTCTTCTTCCTCCTCTCCTCCCCACGCGCCTCCACCTCCTGCAACCGCTCGCCCCTCTCCCCCCCCGTCCGGCCATCTCTCCCTCGGCCCCCGCTGTGAGCGCCGCCCTCCGCCCGAGCTCGCCTCACCGCCCCCGCAAGCCTCCTCTCCCCCCCGCTCACCGCACGCGCTCGCCTTCCCCACTCTCCTTCCTCCTCTGCCTCTCTCTCCTTCCCCTCCTCCGGCAGCGTCTACGCCGCCCCTCGCCGATGACCCGACGCCGTCCCTCACCTCACCGCCGCCCGTCGCCGCTCCTCTCCTCGCCGCTCAGACGCCGACCCCGTCCTCGCCTCCCTCCTCGCCGGAGCTCCCCGCGACCGCTCCCGCGCCGGCGCGCCCGGTCGCATCCCCGTCGACCCTCGCCGGCCCCGCGCCCCGCCACCGGAGCCCTCCCGACGCCCACCTCCGGCCGCACGCCCCTTCCCGACGCGCTGCTTCCACGCCACCGCTCCGCCGTCCGCCTCCCTGTTCCCCGCCGCCGACGCCCCAGAGCCGCCGTCCTCCTCCGCGACCACGCGAGCAAGCTCCGCCCGAGCATGCCCCGCCATCGCGGCCGTCCCCTCCATCAGCTCCGGCCCGCGCCTCCCCTCCTCCCGCTGTCGGCCTCCTCCTGGGCGTGCTCTGCCGCCGGCCTCTGCCCGGGCCCGCACAAGCCGCCGCCACCTCCTGCCGTTCGCGGTCGCCCCTGCATCCACCTTGATGTTGTTTTGATGTTGGACCTGCCTGCGCCAAGTGCTACCGCGAGTTGCCTACATCCTGCCGGCAGTACCACGTCAACTCCTTCCGCTCAGGAAATCGGAGATGGAAATGAAGTGCCCGGATCCTAAGAACCGGCGACACCAAGACCTAACGACGTCGAGGACCGAGCCCAACACCGACAATCAAGCCCCGAAGCCCCAAGTTCCCCATCGACGACCAAGCCGGAACCTCAAGTGTGTCGATAGGGAGCCGAAGATACCCGGACACTGGACGTCAAGACCCCGACCTCGAAGACCGAACCCGGACGCCAAGATCGCCACCGGAACGACGAGTACTTCGCCGCAGAACGTCAAGATCTGCATCCCGAACGCCAAGACCAACCCGATACACGGACCCGAAGACCACGGCGACGACAAGATCGACATCGACCCCGGAAGAACCCGACGCGCCCCGACACGACCCAAGTCCCGCACCCGGACGCGACAAGAACTACCCCCGATATCCGAGAACGATCCCGGAGCCCGAGAACGTTCCGTCGAACCCTGGACCCTGAGACCAACCCCGAACCCCGGAACCCCAAGATCTGCCGAACCCTAATGTGTGAACCCCTTATCCGAGAACCCTATTTTATAATATAATAACAACTTGTTGCATATTAAATTGTCATGCTCGCATCATATCATGTGGTTTGGGAGCCTTACGCCGATTCACCTAATAATTAAATATGGGGCCCATATGCGGGCAAATCTAGTCTCATATTGGCCTCATTTAAATTTATGTAGCGAACCGATGATATCTTTTGCCATGTTAAAACAACATTTAATTGCGGGGTATCTAAACAACTGGAACCATTTAATTAAATGTCGGGACCCTGGTTCCACTTAATATTGCCTAATCGCATTGCACCTTTGCCATGCCATGCATCATACATGCATCATGCCGATCTTCTGCCATTGTATTAAATATTGCATCCGGTGTTTATTCTAGTGTTTTGCTTCTTCGCGGATAAGGCCGTTGAGTTGATGCGAGTGACGACCCGATCTTCGGATGAACCTTCGACAATGTTTTTCAGGCGAGCATCTCCCCCCTTTCTACCTATCTTACTTTTATAGTCTTTATTCCCTCCTGTTGATCTATTGCTATCTGTGTTGCGATGCTTTAGTTTTCGTACCTGTGATATACTGTGCAGCCCTATATCGCCTTGGACACATCCTATTACCTGTTGTTTGGTAGATAGTTGGACTTGCGCGTCGTAGTCGCTTGCTCAAGTGCTGTTGCGTGTTGACAAGTGCCACAGTTGTTGGTGTATTGCCGCATGTTGTTGTTGGAGATGATCATGGTTTTACTTATCGTACACTTTAATTCCTGTTTAACAACTAAAATTGAAGTAAGCAGAGGCATCGGTGGGTGATAGATAATATTTGGTTTCCGAACGCCCACTTGTGTCCCGTAGGACCCCGAGTACTTGATACCTGTTCCTTGATTTATCGCGCTATCCACATCCGGGAGGTATATGGGACCCCCCTTAGCCAGAGCTTGATTCAGTCTTATTTCTTGGGGCCACAAACTAGTTTGAGGTTTTATTTACGATCCTGTACTTATGCCATGCTTTACTGCTTTATTTACGATTGTGCGATGTATAGCACACTGTACTGTTTAGGAGCGGGACACGATTCCGCGGTGTCGACAAGCCCAGTTTTGGGTTCCCAGTCGTTCACAGCCGTCTACCCAAACCTTGAGTCCGTCTCGGAGCTTGCTTACTTCGTTGCGGGTCTACTCAATGGGGTGGCCCCCTGAAATATTTCTGAATCCTGTGATTGCTTTGTCGTGAAGGCCTCGTTGGGTTTTGATTTGGTTTTTCCGAGGTTGATCGAGTGTGTGTTGCTATTGGTGCACCCCGGCCGGGTAAAACTTTCTGAAAGCCGTGTCCGCGGTTATGGACGACTTGGAGCACAGTATCTCGACCATAGACAAGCATAACTAAAGTTTATTGCTATAAATTTGACTTCATAATGACTAGTAATCAGCTTCACTATAATGGAATGGCTAATTAATACTGTCCACAATTGCTTGTTTGGAGTGTCGCTTGCGACCATTGTACCTGACTAGTAAGTATTGCAACTACAACGGAATGGCTGAATAAAAGTATCAACAACTGCTGGGTTTTGGGTTATCTCATGCTAATTGTATCTGACTAGTAAGTGTTGCAACTATCACGGGATGGTTAACTAAAAGTGCCCACTGCTTATTTTATCAGGACGATTATCTAAACCTGACTAGTAAAGTGCCGCAACTATAACTGAATAAGTAAAACTGCCAACTGTGTGAGTTTCTCGATTGACTTCCTCGTTTGGTCTCGAGGGGAAAACCCCAGGATGGGTTTGTTTGGTGTTAGCTTCAGGTGGGATCCGGATAGGTCATTCTTATCCCTCTCTGATAACCGCCAGTTGTATCGAGTCTCTATAGGTTGTTTAGTGCATGCTGCCGCTGCCGCTCAGTCCATCATACCTATGTAGGCGAGGACCGCCGAATTCTAGCCTCGCCGTGTACTGGCCTCAGTACTGACGCTCCTCTTTTTCCTTTGCCCTTTGTCGGCACCCCTTTTGTTTAAGCAGGTTTTGAGATCGACGTCGTTAGCAGGGTTACCCTTCCGGCTTGGCCTGGGCAGGGTTATGGACGCCATTGATTATTCTTCAGGGCTCTTAGCCCCATTTGCATCTTGTCCGTAGCTGGACGCTCTATCGTTTTCAAGGTGATTTGGATCTTTGTATATTATATCTGTATTCTTGACTCATTGAGTCGCTGTTGTATATATCTGTTCTGTGGGTCCCATCGAGGACTGTTGTGTAATGTTATTACTTTGTTTTCCACCCGCACGAAAGTGCCTGGTGGGCACCTTTGAATCGTTTCTATGCGGGTTTGGCGGGTTTCGCTAAAACTTGCATAGGTCCGATTCTGAGGGTGTTACACTCGGCTCCCTCGACATTGGCACAAGGGCTATGACCTCGTTTGAGCATCATCACCTTCATCTACAGTCCAAGCATTCGCGTTGCGACACGCCGTCTACGACACTCCTGCTGCTACTGTGGGGGGATATCAGCCTACTGGATTCTACTTTGGTTTCTCTCCAGTCTAACCGTCCACGACGTTCTTGTTGTTCACGACGCTACCGCTACGACTGCGGGGCAGTGTTAGATTATTAGACATATACGGTTGTTATGGTAGTTTAGATAGAGTTAGGATCTGTTTACATACAATCTTAACTTGTACTCCAAGATGACCCCCTGTACGCCTATAAATACTCGCTCATGAGACACAATAATACATCCATCATATTCTGTCAAACTCATACTCTTTCAAGAAGGAACCACGTGCAGTGACAGGCTAGGGCTGCCGTCGCGAACCACGTCGGAGTACGGGCACAAGGAGGAGGAGGTCTCCTCTGCCGCCTCATCCTCCTCCACCATATGTAACCACTGCCTAGATCTCGGCGTGTCGGACGAAGATTCCATAGGGGGTGGAGTGGAATGGGAGAGCGTCGCCAAGGTAGCGACTTCCCTTCCCTCGGAGCTACCGACGAGGGGTTGGACGGCGTAAAGGCAGAGGGTAGCTGACCATCGGCAAGGCTAGAGGGTCGGAGGGGTCATGGGAGCGAGAGCCATGTTCGTTGGGTTCTTCATCTCTAGTCTAATTTCCATGTCTGCAATGCTATCGTCGCCCGGTCGTCATAGAGGAAGACAAACTAAAAGCAAAAATGAGATGTATGTATGGACAAATCTTCAGAGATACAAGGCAAACATCAAGTTTAAGTTATTTTTGTTCAAGGTTCGCATGGACAGCTTAGATAACATGTATTTAACATAACACGACTTTTTAGGGGACCATAACACGTGTTGTAGACAGGATTTTGCACAACCTTTAGGCACTTTATCCCATGTCAAACTCACCATTGTTCAGGTTTATTTAAGCGAGTTTTTCACTATTCATACTGAGTCACGTACGCATAAAGGATTGTGCATAAGTACGGAAGCCCGAAAACGTTTACACTCATATGTGGCAAGTTAACGGATATATGCTGCCGGTTGGTATAGACGTATGGTTTCCGCACAACTGAGGTTTTGATATTATGCCCCCTCAATTCGGCCAGCTCACTGGGCGCTGGTTTGATCGAGTGACGATATTAGCAACACTACAAATTTGTTCAAGTCAAGAACAATCTGATTTCTTATCGTTATATATAAATTGATTCAGTTCAAACCAGCTCTTTGGATACTGGTTTGACCGAGTGACAATATATTCGCATCCCATTTGTACATGGATATGGAAGAAAGGAACATATGTGATGCTTCTAGAAGCTACTTAAACAGTTGATAAATTTATTACTCCCTCAATTCCAGAATAGACGTCTTAGGTTACTAAATAGTGTCTAGATTTACCTAAATTTTGACAAATGCGAGACATCTATTTTGAGACGGAGGGAGTATTAGATAATCAAGGTTCGCTAGTTTCACTAGTGTGGAAAAGTAAATCATAGGTCGGCTATACTTCAAATGTTTGTAAGAGCAAGTGCGTAAACGAATGCACTAAGCTTGAGGAGAGACGACGAGAATACCCAAAGCGAGCACGTACGGGTCCTCAGTAACCTCTTTACATAATAACAATTCCACCCAAGTGATAGCTTTCTTACCTAATCATATGTATAGTACTGGTATAATGCATAAAAGTGAGCACAAACAAAAAAACTGATACTACAAAATAAACTTATCCCTGAGAGCGCTATTTTACTTTTGGCTCTATTTTCACCATCTATTTTTCTTTTTACAGAAAAACTGCATATTTTAGCACAATTTTTGCTAGTGCCGATACAGTTATACAAATTCCAGAATTTCATTTGTTTTGCTGTTGGGCTCATATGATCCGCGTTATTCCATATTTACTGGGTGTCACTTTTTCTTGTTTTACCCAAGTTATTGAGTAACAAGTGTATAGGAAGAAGCTAGTATTAGCTACTAGTACTTGTTTAAGTGCTGTGAATGTCAAGTTACTGCTTAATTAGCACCATGGTGCCTTTCGGAAAGACGAGAGCACTGACGATATATATACAATGCTACCGGCGGGCGGCGCCGGCGCGTTTTCTTCTCGGCGAAGTGATTGCGAAATTAAAAATTAAAAAGCTTAGCTTCTCAGATACGTAGCTATAGAAAATTGAGCTACGCGTTCTCGGTAAGAGCTAGCAGAAAGGACACATCCAGAATCAACTTTTACCAACTTTGGACCTTTCTTTCAATTTTAGGAACTTCAAAAATTCAGCGTTTTTTTTGTGAATTTTATTACCTCCAAATCCCTTTTCACGGTTGAAGAATACAAGGAGAAATAGGTGGGCTGAGAGATCGCTTCAGAAAAATAATGCAATTTCGGGCCTAAGACTCTAGTGCTTATGGGTTGAAGACTACGAGGTCGGGTCCTGTGAAACACCTCAGTGTTCTTGACGAAAATCCTAACCTAAAAACCTCAATCCAAGGGAATTCGGCAAACTGAGTTAGGCAAAACACAAACGAAGGTGGACTAAGTCCTAAAGTTTTCCATGGATCAAAACCACTCGAAACACACTAAATCAGGAGATCGATCTAAGGTCAACTTTGGGCTATTTTGGGGAAAATTTTCAAATTTGCAGGGAAAATACCAAATCGAAGAGAAATTCATGGCAACCAAAGGCCGTTGATATCTATATATTGGGGTTAACCCAGGAGGGTGGCCCGATCACGGTTCTTAGTGTAGAAGTCATTGGGGATAGCATGGGAAAAGGGGGGAGATTGCGGGAGTGAACACACACCACACAAAGAACATGATAAACTCTATAAACACACAACACAAAACATGACTAATTTCTTTCGTCGATAGCCACCGGTCCAATAGAATCTCCGCAAGGAAAGATTGGACAACATGCTCCCTAGAATCCCAATCGGAGAGGGAAGAAACACGGTGGGAAGGGCCTTAAACACCAACTCACTATCAAGCAATATTGGGACTTGTACAACTGAAAGATAGAAATCTACTGAGGTCTTGCAGATAAAGTCTCCCTTTGGAGGGAGGTGAGACACAACTAAAAGATCCAATCTTATCTATGGTTTATTATAAAGGGTGAGGGCATATATATAGTTAGACACTTAAATAGGGGCAGTTTGGGCATAAAAACATAGATGGGGCATTACATGGGCAAAGGCCCAAAAGGCTTCAGACATGCATGATTCATTTAGGTCAGAGACTATGGTGTCATGAGGCAAAAACTAGTGTTGGATCGGTGGAGACGTCGATAAGGGTTGTAGAAGTCAAACTTTCTTGGTTGTCTCCGGGGGCGTCTTTGATATGATGGTTTCATGTTTTCACCACTGGCTTCGTGAACTATAAAAATCTGAACGGTTTATAACCTTTTTTACGACACACCCAAAAACGTCATAGATTCTTGACGTTCTTAGTCATTTCATCGCGAAGAGATCAAGGCCCTCTGGCCCGGTTATCCATGACGTTCCATGTTTTCGTCTAGCAAAATTCGTCGCAGATTTCGCCCCTGTCCCTGAAACCCAGTTAGGATTTTCTTTCCATACGAAATCGTCAGGGAATTCGTCAAAGGGCCAATGGTTGAATCTTTTTTTGGATGACCGGGCCATCCGTTCTTGTACCCCCACATGTCAGGTAGGTTTGCACGACACTGTCTAATGGCTATTACCTTGTTGTCAACTGGCACTATCACCCATGATTAGGAAACCTTGATCATTTGATGACCAACAAACTAGTATTAAAAGAGGCTACTAGGGACTTCTGTTTCATATCACACATGTAGCAATATTTTCACTTGATACCGTTATAGCACAATATGAAACTATTACAAACTTATTGAAATATGACAATAATAACCATTTATTTTTTGCCTCTAGGGCATATTTCCTTCACTCCAATACCTGGCAGTTTCTTTGGGGATCTCACCCAAGCTATGCTCCTATGATGGTTCCTTCTCTTCGGGTGTTCACCGCCCGCGGCTCAGGACCCGGGAGTCGACGTCCAGTTTGATTGAGCGAGATGTATTAGTGATATTATCTGATATTATTGTTGCATTAACTGGATTATTCGAGATGTATTATTATTTTATTAGTACTTTGTTGTTGTGATATGGTATATTGTTAATTTTATTACTCATATGCGCATTATTTCATAGCAGTTATTCTATGGACTTCAATGATAGAGAAGGTGAAGAGGACTGTTCCACATAATACGGCATCCCATTGGTGGAGCATATCAGGGTGGAGCAGAAGACGGTGGAGCAGAAGATGGCTCACAATTTCTGAATGAGTCCGGTGAGGGAATATAGATAGAACAAATGGACAAAGCGCAAACGAGTATTGATTGCGATGACGGCTTGCAAAATGATGGACCGGCCTTAACAAAGTATGGCGAGGTATACTAAGCCTCTTGTGATCACTAGATAGATGCATTAATTGATTTGTGTATATATATATATATATATATATTAATGGATGTTTCTTACTTTAGACCTCTGCATCGACCCAATTTGGTAAAAGTAAACGAGGCTCGGCGAAAGGGATGGTCGCCGATGCACATCTCACAATTGAGGACGTCTCTCTAGATGGCAAACCATTGCTTCCCATAAATAATGCAAATACAATTTTGCATCAATGCGGAGTTATTGTTAGGGACAATGTACCGATCAGCATTCCCTATTGGAATAAGCCAGCAAATCAAGACGGAAACCCTATTAGTTTTGTCGAGGACAGACAAAAAGACCTACTTTGGGAGAAGCTCATTTCACATTTCACCCTACCGGTATTGGAGTATGATGATCTCACAAAATACATGAGGTCCAAATTCAGGAATTTATCTCTTAAGAAAATGTACGAAAAATTCAATAACTACAAGAAAAGATTGTACAATGAATATCTCAAGGAAGACAAAGTTCTAGAATTCATTGGCACACTAGAGAAGCAGCGACATCACTAGGACAGATTTCTGGAGTACAAGAAATCAGAAGTAGCTAAAGAAAGGTCGGAAAAGAATAAGGATAATGATGCGAAAAAGAAATATCACCATAAAATGGGGGCAGGTGACTACAAGACTTCTGTGCCTAAGTGAGAGCAAGATGAGGCCGCCTTGCGTGCTGAAGGGATCACTCCAGCTACACATGACTGGCCCAAGAGGGCAAGAAATTGGTTACCTGCGCATGGGGCGAAGTATGACATGCAAACAGGAGAGTTAATAATGGATGAAAAGAAAAAATTGTTACACCCCATGAAGCAATTGTTAAAACAATCAAGGAGGTTCGAGAGGGAAAGTTCAAACCCAACGGAGAGAACGACGAGCTGACAAAGGCCCTCAGGAATCCTGAAAAACCAGGACGAACACGAGGCTTTTGATCTTCTGTGTCGTGGAAGACTGGGTTTCCCGAGGACAATGAATCTTATAGAAGCCGAGCGGGAGCAAGGAAGCGGAAGGAGCATGAGGAGGCAAACCAGTTGCGTAGCCTAGAAAGAAAGAACGACGAAATATATGGCATCTTAAAGCAGCAACAGAAGCAACTGGACGAAATACGCCAGCAAGGGGCAACTTATCAGCTGCAGTAAGATCGTGCTGGCGACTCATCTTAGTGGATAAGCAGCACGGCTTTCATGGAGGCCCATCCGATGGATCACTACCCGGTGGATAATATCAATGAGAAGACAAGTTGTGAGCTACATGTGGGAGTGATCAACTTATCCTTCAAGGTGGCGGTCGGCTATGCTTTATCCTATGAACCTGGAGCACGCTAGCATGGCAATGAGATTCTAGATGGATATGCTCGTGTCGGGGTGGATGAAGTTGTACCAGAATATGAATCACTAGATCTTGACATACCTGGAGCTGAAGATGAGAGGACACTAGGAGAAGTCGGGGTGGTATCATTCTATGGCGAAGAAAATACATCGTGTTTCCAGGCTCGGCGCCCAAGCCACCACCATGTCCTCCGAGTCGCAGTTCACCACCTCCAAGTCCACACAATGAGGAGAATGATCTCCATATAATCGAATAGACAGGCTCTAGTCCCGGTTGTGATCTCCATGTAACCAAATGGTATATTATATATGCATCAACATGTAATATATTCGCACAAGCACGAAGAAAGAGGTCACTTCAATCTATATAATCATGACGATGTTGTGTGTAATGGGTTCCTTCATTGCACATCACTTACGCCAAACCTCTCCTCCTCTATCGATCCTCCTACCGCGGCAGAAATTTGCCCCAAAACTTTGCCGCGGCAGCCGAATCGCTAAAATGTTGCGGCAGAGCTCATGTAGTCTCGGTTCCTGCTATGAACCGGGACTAAATGCCCCCCCCCCCCCCCCTCGCCCGCTCTGTGGAGTGACTTTAGTCCTAGTTCGTAATAGAACCAGAACTAAAGGGGAGGGACCTCTAGTCCCGATTGCGCAACCGGGACTAAAGGCCGTTACGAACCGAGACTATAGCCTTGTTTTCCACTAGTGTCATGGGTTCACTTGAGGGACTCGGCGGTGTAGATATAGACTTGTCTGTAGAATGGGTTGCATAAAAAATAATATGGTCAATCAAATGAGATGACAAAGCTGGCCTAAGACACATCTCTCTACATGCAGCATCCAGCAAAAAGGGGAAAACAAAGGCATGAGTAACACGTCGCCCGAAGTTGCATGGTGTGGTCAACCGTATGCCTACCTGGCTACCTCTGGTGAGAGGCAATGGTCGAGCACGGAACAATTGCTTATGTCACATGGCGCTCGAGAGGTAGGACATGCACGAAAAACGGGAAATGGAGAAATAAGACATTTTGTGTATAAACGCCGAGTCGCCGGCGCGTCCGAAGTGGAGGTTGTTTTACACCATGATAGTGTTGGGTGCTACACAACCCTACTAGTCTGCAGTGAACTTCGACGATAGCTACAACGGATATGTGGTGGAAATAAAAACAACGATCACATACACAATACACAAGTGACATAAGGATTTATTGTAAAAATAACCTTCACAACTTGAGGAAGAAATAACCACGTTGACACTGCCATCTCTCTTCATGCGGTCTTATACGATCACAACATTGCATCTTAGGGCAACTCCAATGATCTTCCACATACCGGACACCAAAAATATCTGAATCGGTCCGTCCATGGGTCAGGAAAGACAGGCCCGAGGCCTTTGTCCGCCCAACAGTTGTCAATGTACCCAACGGACCGACCCATCTGCAGGATCACAGTCCGCCATGTACTGTGCTAGCACCCCATTAATGACGGTCGACACGCTTCCCATCGCCCACGGCACTGTTTCCCGCCAGCCTGCCTTTTCCCACACGGTGACGAGCCTTTCGGCCTCGTTTCCCGCCTAAGAGCATCTCCAGCAGGCGCGCTATTTTAGAGCGCTGGAAAAGTGGGATAGCGCGAGCGCTATCCTGTTTGCGCGTTGCATTTTAGCGCGACCTCCGCCGGAGGCTCTAAAATGCAGCGTGCCGCTCGTCCGCGCCCCCACCAGGCGCTGCATTTTAGCGCGCGCAGACACAAATCCAACACTTGCACATATTCAACAAGATCAAACGAACACCAAAAAATAAACAATAAAATGTCTACATAATTTATTACAACAGTTTTGATAGATATAAAGTTTGATAGGACAACACACTACATCAAGACATAGTTTTACAACAATACAACAATGTAGACAAATACAACAATGGCACTAGTGGCCTCCATACCATTTCCACCACTCCTCCATGAGATCATTTTGGAGTTCATCGTGTGCGTCATTGGACCGGATTGCATGATAAGAGGCCATGAACCGTGCAATCCTATGTTGTGATCGTTGAACTTGTACGCGCACACCCATCAAGTCGTAGTTGGCGGTTTGTTCTACATCTTTCCCACGGTCATCCTCTATAATCATGTTATGCATGATGACACAAGCATTCATGATATACCAAAGGCACTCTTGGTCCCAAAATCTAGCCGGTCCTCTCACAATAGCAAATTGGGCTTGCAAAATCCCAAATGCTCTCTCCACATCTTTCCTAGCTGCCGCTTGCGCTGCGTGAAAGTTGGTTTCTTTCTTACCTTTGGGCTTGTGGACCGGCTTCACAAATGTTTGCCACCTTGGGTAGATGCCATCGGCAAGATAGTAGCCATAGTTGTACTTACGGCCATTTGCTTCAAACTCCACTTGTGGACCTTCACGCAACGCGATCCTTGTCATGAGAGGAGACCGTTGGATGACATTGATGTCATTGCAAGAGCCAGGCATACCAAAAAATGCATGCCAAATCCAAGTCTCCTGGTCAGCCACCGCTTCAAGGATTATAGTGGCATCCTTTTTGTGCCCTTTGAATTGTCCATGCCATGCTGCAGGACAATTCTTCCAACTCCAATGCATGCAATCAATGGACCCAAGCATTCCGGGAAATCCTCGAGCCGCATTCGCCTCCAAGAGCCTAGCCGTGTCCTGGGCATTGGGGGCTCTCAAATATTTGGCGCCATACACTTGCACAATGGCCACAACAAACCTCTTGACGCACATGATAGCGGTGCTCTCACCCATGGCCAAGTGGTCATCAACAAGATCCGCCGGTATACCATATGCCAACATCCTCAAAGCGGCGGTCACCTTCTGATAGGTGCTATGCCCGAGCTCTCCAGCGGCATTCCTCCTCTGCACAAAGTATGTATCATACTTGGCCACCTCCTCGGCGATTTTCTTGAACAAATCCCTGCTCATTCGGAAACGACGACGAAAATAGCTCTCGAGAAATCTTGCATCGTCATTGAAATACATCCGCATCAATTTGTTGTGGCCTTCAATCCGTTCTCTCCATAATTTCTGCCTACCAAAAACCGAGTCACCTATCTTCGGCTTCTTGGTGGCTCGCCAAGCCAATACCATGGAAATGGCCTCATCTTCATCCATATCGAACTCCTCATCATCGGAGTCATCATAGGATGAACTCATCTACACATATGCAAAATAATTGAAGCAACTACCAACTAAAAATTCACAAAAATTTGAGCGCGGGCGCGGCGGAACGAACCTTGCGCGTGCGCCAAGTAGCCTCTCGGCTCGAGGAAGACATGGGCGCCGACGAGCTTGAGCGCCGCGGAAATCTGGTCGCGCCGCGCGGAAATCCGGTCGCTCCGCGCCGCGGCCGCAGCGCTGCTCGGCGGGGGAGGGGTAGGTGGAGCGCGGGCAGGCGAGGGGGCGACGCTGGGAGGCGAGCGAAGCGCGTGCTCGGAGTTGGCGGCGGCGGCGGGGTTGGTGAGCGCGAGCTTGGGAAGACGAGAGAGTGATGAGCGCGGGAGTGAAATGAGCGGTTGGTGCTCTTCCCGCGCGTCGCAGCGGATGGCGTGCACTGTAGCCGGAGCTGCAAATTTGAGGCTCGGGATAGCGCAAAGTCCAGCGCCGCGCTAAATTTTGGGCGCGCGCTCTATTTTAGAGCTCCTGCTGGGGGGTTTACAGCGCGCGCTGTGCAAAAAAGCAGTTATTTTAGCGCTGCGCTATTATAGCGCGCCCGCCGGAGATGCTCTAAGGCCACCACACCTATAAAGACCGAGCCGCACAGAGCTAGATGGCAGCACAACCACCATGCCTCGACATCTTCCCACTACCTAGGCGCAAATCATCCAGCATACTGCCCTGGAGGAGTGGAATGAAAAAGTGGACACGGAGGAGAGGGATGAAAAAGTGGAGGAGGATCCCCTCTGGGCACCAACAACCGAGGAGCATAATGCCCTCCTCTAGTCCTTACACACTACGCGCCAGCAGAATCTGGCCTTCGATGCACCCATCGAGCACAACGTCATCAAGATGTCCCACGCGACAGCCGAGAGGGAAAAGCGCAACAGCCGTTTCATGGCAGACAAGTGGCAAGTCTGGGCAGAAAAGGAGGCGCGGCGGCACAAGATGCGTGCCACTAGCACGGTGTCCTCTTTGCAGCGCTAGATGTTGAAGAGGCACGCTGCCAAAAGATTATCCTCGTTGTTGCATAGATGGCAACTAGTTAGGTGAGGGCGGACACAGAAAAGGAGGCGCGGCGGCACAAGATGCGTGCCACCAGCACGGTGTCCTCTTTGCCGCGCTAGATGTTGAAGAGGCACGCTGCCAAAAAATTGTCCTCATTGTTGCGTAGATGGCAACTAGTTAGGTGAGGGCGGACACGGCTACGATGGTGCGGATGCAACATTTGCTGAGAAATCTGCATCCACTGCCCAAGTGAAAGAGGCGAGGGATTGAAGAGGCAGTCGGGCGCTAAGTGACTGGCCGCCAAGAGGCACCGTCGAGTCAAGGAGGCCACAATGATGTAGCAAGCCAGGGGCGATAACACGATAGCAAAGGACCAAGGAAGTTGCGGCGACACTGCGGGCGGCAAATCCGGCGATGGCCAAGGAAGCTCCGGTGATGCGGCCAGCAAGGGCCAAGGTAGCTACACCGATGCTGCCGGTGCTAGCTATGCCAATGCGGGCGGCCTGGGGACGATTTAGTTTAGCTACTTATATTTATTTTATTTTTTTAGTTGTAAAAACTCTATCCTATATAATTGAATAAAAAATTGCTACCACTGACTAGCGATTGATGGGAGTACAGTCCGCAGGGCACGGTCCGTTTGCAGATGGGCCTTACCACATGTCCGACCTCACATATTCGGATTGCCCCGGTACATTTGTAGGGCCATTAGGACACGTACAATACATTAGCTCTTCACATTATTTAGAGAAGACACAATATATAACTTGTACAATACATTATCTCTTATTGCTATCTCTAGCAATTAATAGAATTAACTATTTTTAGTAAAAAATTGGTTGACTAAGAGAAGGCATATGATACAATGAAGAAAAATAGTCTTCTCTTATTGCTAAGAGATCATCCCTTAGCTAAGGGAAGACAACCCTCTCTCTCTTGTTTCTCTCTCCTCCAACTAAGCAAAAATCCAACGTGACGAGCATAAGGGAAGGCTGACGTCACCGCATTGTACGTGCCCTTAGTCGCCCTTAATCTCCTAGAGAAGATTTGTGTAACTACTTGTCCATTCAGCACATGTTTATTTTTTATTTCTTGTTTTTTTTTGAAATTGCAAAATAATTCAAGAATGTAACTGATACTATATCATGTAGTAGTATGACCATTTGCGACCTAGAAAAAAAAGATAAGATACACAAAATAGTGCACGTGCTAAATAGCATGCACATGATATAAAAATGATCCAGTATGTTCATTTGAATTGCTAAGTTGAATGAGTCGCAATTTCAAGATGGAAGTTAAAATCCTAACAGGCCAGAAGATCGTCTACATTCCAAAAGTCTGTCCAATTTGAAACGTAAAAACAAATAAGCAGAAATTGTAAAAACAATAATATGATCGAGTTCAATTTTAAAGACCAGCAGGGAGTAATCATCTAGCCACTGAGAAATTTAAATCTAACCGCTATGAGCCATCATAGTTCTCAGCTCTTCAAGACCAAAACTGTTTACCATTTATGCATATCACATTTCTGTCATGTCAGAGTAAACTTCGCTTTGCCAGGGGTGTGATAATCAGTCATCTTTCTTTGGCTTACGGTATGTTTCCTCAAGGTGCTTTGCCAGGAAAACGTACGTGTTGAACAGCTTCTTGACATTCGGAACGTTGTAGTTCTGAGCTACATAGACACCACATCCCATTCCCAGTAAAAATTTGAAGCTGCCAGTGAATAACCCCATTGGAAGAAAACCTGAAGACCATGATAAAGGGGTTATATATATGCAAATAAATCCATCTCAACACAGGATGTTAATGAACGCGAGAAAGCGAAACTTTATAGAAAATGGTCGTCATGTGGCATGAAACTCACATTTGCAAAATGTTATCGAGATATCGCGATATTGCTGCCTAAACATACTTTGTCTTTTATGGCATCTAATAAAACAATGTACTAATAAAAATTAGGTATATGCATCGTTGATGCAGAGGCTAATCAAGGTAAGTATGCAAGTATGTAAGCTAACAAGAAACTGTCTTCACAAACAAACACACTACTCTATCCAAACATAAAGCTAAATAACACATTCAGTTTTGAAGTAATTGCAGAAAAAAAAAAGAGGACCTATGTTCATTTTGGAATAATGCTTCGTGTCTTAAGTTTCTACCAACCACACATGTTCACTGGCATTTTGGGATGTAATTCCCAAGGTAAGGATGCCTCAGTTGTGTCATAAATTAGAGGCTGCTCAAAAGAGGCCAAAGGCCTCTGGTAACAAGTAGTCACGGTGATCGACACAGTGTTCTTGGAAGGCAGCATATTAGAAAAATTCCAAGGGTTGAGGGAACAGAGATTTTCTCACTATCCGATTGTGACTATCCAGGCCTGGTACGATCCATAGTCTACGTGCAACCACTGTACTAGTCCCAAGTATTTGCTAGTACGCGCATTGACAAGACCAATATTACTATTACAATGTTTCAAATGTTGAATACATAGACTTTATTACATCAGCTGCTAGTAGACCAAATAACGAAACAAATAAAGGTGGTGGCTCCAGCAATTATGCCATAAGCAATCGACTAGAGTATCGTGAACCTAGGCATTACTCTCCAACGCAAGTATTATCCTCTGCAAATGACAAGTAGCATATCAGTATATTAAATGTACTCGGAAGTTACACAAATGATTAACGGACCTGCAATATTATGCTTAGGCGGTGACAAAAGAGTAGGCTTATTTATCTTTTAGCGTAAAGCAAGTTTTAGTTCTCACATTTGGTAAATGGTATAGGGCTAGCGAGTCACACAAGTCCAAATTAGATTTAGCTGAAGGCAACTAGAGCGACAAACGAACTTATTCCTGCCTTGAACATTGGCTCGTAGATTCTCGTTAAACGTCGAATAACTTCACAAGCAGCACCTCGACGTTGAAGTCGTCACGCTGGATGGGTGCTTCGTAGACTCATAGTGGATCTGCGTCCGCTAGTGTTGAGTAGATGTGCAACTCTTTGTTCAACAACTCTTTCCTTGCCTCTAGGAAGCGGTGCCCGTGACACACCAGGTGTGTCTTCCCACATGACGACTCCAACAACAGGGTCAAGGATGCTATCGAAGCAATTCGCTATCCAATGAGACTCTACGAGCAATGTTCAAGGGAAGAAACATGCCGTGTGTCGCTCATAGGTGTTTTCAGCTAGGCTAGTTCAGAATGTGTGACCTGATAGCCCTGTGTCATTGACCAAATGTTTCTAACAAAACTTAGGTTTGAGGTAAATTTTGGATAGATTTTGACAAGTAAATTTGCTTTGCGCTAAAAACTAAAGCATAATATTGCATGTCCGTTAATCATATTACTGTTGCTACCTGTCATGTGCACAGGATAATACTTGCGGTGGAGAGTGATATCTATGGTTTAGGATACTCCAGTCAATTGCCTGTGGCATAATTGCTAGAGACACCACCATTAATTATTTCCGTTGTTATTTGGCCTATGGGCAATTGATGTACTAATAATGACCAGTATTTCAACATTTGAAACATTGTAATAATGATATAGATAAGATTTCTTTTCTTGTGAATGTGCACACTAGCAAATCCTTGGGACTATTACAGTGATTGCACATAGACTCGGGATCTTACTAGGTCTAGGTCGTCACAAGGGGTATGATACTCGCGGTCACATGGGCGTGCACGGGTCAAGGGCTTATGGATGCATGCGAACAGGGAGCATTCTTGGCTGGATATTTTGACGGAGGAGGATGTCGGTCTTATAATGGGGCGTGCATGGCTGGGAAATTTGAGGATGAGTGACCTCCTGCAGTGACGGAGTGAGGACAAATTGCGCTGGAAAGACTTGTGTTGATCTATGAAGCCAGTCTAGAACCTTGTGAGCTACCAGCCTGGGAGTGTGGCTGGGGTGTTACATTGATATATATGCAGCTGGGATTAAAACCCACAATTAGGGAGTCTGGCTCAGTGGACTGTACTATGACGCGAAAGCCTAGTGGATTAGGACCATTCAGCCGGCAGTCATCTCTTAATCTCTGTACTCTCCTCCAACACTTCTAAACTGACTCGTTTTTTCTCTGCTTATTCTTCATCAACAGGCACCTCTCTTGGCGCACATGTTCTATTATTACATGGAAGAGTCCTACTGAACCTGTACCGCACCTCTGGGCTTTGGCTGCCACCTCAGATGATGTTGCCCCCAATGAGATCCTAAATATAGGATGGGCAAATGAAACGGAAGAACCTTTCAGATCTGCTACTAGCCGCCCTCTTCCAAGGTTATCAAAACAGGATTCTTGATGCAGCAATTTTGAAAAGTTAAAGAGCCAGTTATTGTATCAGAACCAAAATTACAGATAGCTCAGGAAACCATCCAATATTGCATATAGAAATGGTAAAATATTAATTAATCATGCATGCTTCACATTTCTAGCAATGACGACACTGGAGGTGGAGGCTCGAAATGCCCATTCGTCAAGTCACCTGAGAGGCTGAGATTCAAAACTTAGAAACACTACTCTTTTTATTAGGACAAACTAAATCTATTACATTAGGTGCGGTTAACGGCATGTCTGCGTCTTTAAAATACTGGACATTCTTTCATGCCAGCTCCTAAACTGCGATAAGAATTACCCTTCCCCCAATAACATCAGAAAGATAATATTTAAGTTATTGTTGTCAAGCATACAAATGTTAAGAGTTATATGCGACTGTTTTTAAGGATGGTCAATTCACCTTAAAAATAAAATGAGATAAAAGGTGAAGGTAGGGTCCCCGCACTATTGTTGTACCAGAAGTTTTGACCAAATCAAATGACAAGAGAAAATATATAGTCAACAGAAGCATATATAATCCTCAACCACATGATGTATATAAAACCAAAATAATTAATAGACACGAATAGATTTTGTCTTGTGGGGGGGCATTGAGAACAAAGAAATTCTTGGAGCTATTTTTTTCTAGCATTAATAAAATTCATTGGTACTAAATATCAAGCAGGGCATAAAACAGCAACTTGTATCAGCTTGGTAATGAAAACTAAGACTAGGGAATACATGAAATTTCAGCATTTAAGCACTACTCCCTCTGTTCCATAATATAGTATGTTTTGGCAAACAAAAATACATTTTGAAACAGAGGATGTACCTCCGTTCAAAAATAGCCTATCAAAACATCTTATATTTTGAAACAGAGGTAGTAGAATTTAAACAGGCAGCATATTGGAAAAGTGGAACTTCCTATTTACCAAACCGACTAACTTTATCTAGCTTCATAGTTCAAAGTAATACTAAAATCATTCTGATCACTAAGTAATCTGATCCCTAATTGTTTAAAAGTTCATGCTGTTGTGCAGACAAATGTGAGTACAAGTCTGGTCACTATTTTCAAATGCTATTGGTTACACAGGACTCCTCGAATGCAACTTAAACACTGCAATAAAACTCCAAACTTATCCTAAACTGGTAAATATGAATTACCCACAAAAATGCATCTTAAACTAGTAAACTTGTTAACATGTCAACTGATGAAACATGGTGAAAGCTAGAATGCTAGAACAACACAGCAAAGAGTCTGCTTCAAGGACCGGTTTAGAGGAAAATAAGAAACTACAAACCTGGCGCGCAAGATGCTTAGTGAAAAGTACAGGAAATTCAATTATCAAAGAATAAAGCTATATCAATAGCAAAAGTAAAAAAGAATGTGGGACATCCCCTCTATTTTAATCCCTAGAGTGTAGCAATGTTCCAAGAGTAGGCAGCGCGTGATGGCATGTTCCTCCAAAAAACATGACATGACGCACCTGTGTGTACATATTTTGTGTATTATGTATCCTCCTTAATGAAAAGGCAGGCTCTTGACAGTTGCAAGAAGGTTAATGGACCTGCTGCACTTACGATAGAAGTGCAGAATGAGGAAAAGGATTGCATTCAATAGTTTGGTGCAATTTCGGTGCCACTGGCAAAGCAGAGCTCCATGTCCTCCTCATAGCCTAGAATATTTCTTACTGAAGTACATTATCTTAGGATCATGCAATCCAAACTCTGAAGCTAACTAGTTTTGATTAATAAAGGGTATCTATCTATACTATTAAATTTCTTAAGGTCATGATGGTTATTACGCTTTGGTACGTCGGGCTTTATGTTTTCCTGGTCGAAGGAAAAACATCTGATCGATCGGATATAGGTTTGGTTCGTGTCCTAGCCGTCCCCTCTAGCACCCCACGAATCGTATCCGGATTGGATACGTGGATTTTGTGCAAAAACTGCCTAGTTTTGAGTCGTATGTGCGACCTAGCCGAAAAAAAGCCTGAGATCGATACAACTACTCAGCTTGATCTACGGGTCTTCTTCAACTGATCCAAGAAACCACAACTCAAGCAACACACGGGCATTCAGCTAGTAATAAATTGATCAATGAGTTCCATTCATCATAATCGCATATCTTCATAGAAACAGGGGGTCATGCCATGCCAAGAAAATTGTGGAATACCTCCACGGTAGACCAATGAATACAAGGACTACGCTCACCAGATCAAGCACTTCCTAACCAAGTAGGAAGAAGTTCCCTTGCTGCCACTCCAGGCTAAGAAATACAACCATTGACCAAGTTTGGCTCAAAATTTGGGGAAACTGACGGGAATAATTTGGGTATTAAAGGTCGGATCCTACACAATTAAGACAGCTATATGAAGTATCACGAACCTGCTACATGAGCACGACATCTATTACTGCTGCTATTGCTTCCCCTACTCAGTCAAACTTATCACAAAAGCTAGTACATGGAAATCCGTGAAACGCGCAGCGCAATGGGATACCTGTTTCTTCTTCCGCTGACCTAAAGGATGCGCCGCCGAGGCTTCCGCTGATCCCGCTGAGCCTCCTGCTTCGCCGCAGCAGCCCACGACGCTCGCCCGCCGCGTGCGTGTCAAACCCTAGAATCGGATGATCGAGGGATTAGATGTAGAACGGAATTCTTCGGAGGAGGGGGGAGACGGTATTCATTGGCAGGGCTGTTACCGGAGCGGGAGAGGAGAGGGCCTTGGCCAGAGGCGGGTTGCCGCGAGAGCAAGAGGAGGGGTGGGAAGATTTCCCAGGCGAGGGAGGGTAAAGGGAAAGAAGGTTGGTCTATATCGTAGTAGTGTATTGAATCAACTCCAACCTGGGAACGAGGTGCACTGGCTACTTCGTTCCCCTGTCTTCCTTCTACAGTACTAGAGGAGGTGACTCCTCTTCGCCAAGGGCCTCTGGCCGAAGAGGGATCAATGGATACGGCGCCCGTCTTACAGCATCTACGCTCGCGGATGCTGTTCCGGACGTTTAAATTTGGTCAGCACGCCGAAAATCGGTCCAGTCGCGTAGATAGGAACCTGTTTTCGTTCGGATTTAAACGAACTTTGATTCGGGCTTATCAGGCCGAACCAAGGTTACCGGGTACGTCCTGGAAACACCGGACGCAGCGAAAATGGGTGTGGGTCAGCTCTGTCGGCGAGACAGTCCCATACCCACTCACTTCACTCGTCCAGACTATAGCGAAAAGCTCTCAGCGCCTCTGTCGCCATGACTTCGCCGGCGGAGCTCCTCCATGCCGAGAAATGTCCACGCCTCTAGATATGCTCGCCGTAGTTGTCGTCCACTTCGCCGCCCGTCCCACCGCCGCTTTCGCCGACCGAACTTCGCCGTAGCTCTGCTTCGCTGCGTGCTCCCACCACCGCGTCCGCCAAGTGTTCGGCATTTGGCTGGTTCGGCCATGGACTCCGACGACGACGAGAGACTTGCCATGGACTCCGACAACGAGGAGATGTTCGCCGTACTGCTAGAGGAGGAGAGCGTCGCGGTCGTCGAAGGTGAAGAGCACTTGGAGACCCTCGCCTCGCTCGCCCAGCTGTACATGCAGATGGCAAAGCCAAAGCACGGTGGTTTGGCGCCAGGTCGCCGGAAGTGCAAGGCAAGGCAAAGGATAGAGGGCTACTGCTTGTTGTACGCCGACTACTTCGCCGACCAGCCACTCCATGGAGAGGATGTGTTTTGCCGCCGTTTCAGGATGAGCCGGAAGCTCTTCCTCAAGATCGTGCATGCCATCCGGGAGTTCGACCCCTATTTCGTTTGCAAAAGGACTGCACCGGCTTGGTTGGGTTTTCCTCACTGCAGAAGTGCACTGTGGCGATGAGGTTGCTTGCATATGGAGCGCCGGCTGACAGTGTCGATGACTATCTCTGCATCGCCGAGTCCACCGCCATTGATTGCTTGTATAGGTTTTGCAGGGCAGTGATTGCAGTGTTTGGGAACAGTACTTGAGATCACCCACTGCTGAAGACATTGCTCGGATCCTCGGCCTGGATTCGCCCAACGAGTGGAGATGTCCGGGGAACAGTGCTTGTCCGGATTTTGGCCTGGGTTCACCCAACGAGTGGAGATGCTCTTAGGGCATCACCACCGGGCCGATCCAAACGGTCACCCTAAACTATCCGTTTCTGTTTGTTTGGGTCGGGCCGCGGTCAGTATGGGTAGGGGCCTGGCCTGTATGGCCAGGCGCGCACGTGGCCCGGCCCATTTGTCTGTCTCCCTCCTGCTGTCACCGGTTGACGCCCTCCCGATGGGACGTTAATGGCGACGCGACGTCGGCTGTCAGCGCCGACGGCTTCCTGCGCGGCCGGCGTTTCCCGTCATTGTTTCCCGCGCGCGCCTCGCTTCCCGTGGTGAGAAAACTTCCCGCGGCAAGAAAAATTCCCGTGCATCCCAGTCCATTTCCCGCATCCTCCGCGGTCTATAAAAGATGGTCGCTGGCGCGGGGGAGACAACAAGCCCCAAACCAAGAGAAAACCAGCTGCCGAAAAAGCTCCAGCACAATGCCTCGCCGCAAGATCGCCACATGGTACAAGATCCGGGAGATGTGCCACGCCCGCTACCCGGACGTGGAGGTCGACGAGGTGCACCTCGAGGCCACAGTGCTGGCCCGGCGCATGGGCGATGCGTAGGTGCTGGCCTTCGAGAAGGAAGGCGAGGTCGCCGAGGGTGCGCTGCAGCAGGTGGTGGAGGCGGCGGCAATGGTGGCTGCCCAATGGGTGGTGACCGACGTGCATCACGTCTCCGCCAAGGAGGCGGTGAAGGCGGTGGCCATGGAGGCTACAACAGCGTCTTTTCGCGAGATCCGCCACAAGGCGGCCATGACCACGTTGGAGGAGGTGGCCAAGGAGACGCCAAGTCTTCCATCCGCGAGCTCCGACAAGCCGTCAAAGCGCGCAGTGACATGGAAGAGGCGCGGCGCGAGCACGTCGCCGACTCGGCGGAGGAGGAGGAGGAGCGCGTGGCTCTGGCCGCTGAGGCGGCGGCCACGTGGGGTCTCCGAGCGCCTAGGTGGGAATGTTCCGACTAGGTGCTCCAAGCAGACTAAACAACGGTTTAACTTTTTGCTTTTTTCCACAGAACGAGAATGCTCGGAGGGGCATGGCCAACGAAAAGTACCAGAAGATGCGCGCAGATCTTGAAGCCGAAAAGGGTAAAACTGCCATCTTGAAGGAACAGATCATCAAAAACAAGAGTCTGTTTTCTTTTTGCGCATTCCGTCTTGTTTTTGTGCCCACTTTCTCCGAGTACTCACTGTGTACTTTGTTTTCTCCGATTTGCAGAACATGTCGCCAAGGCCAAGGATATTGTCGAGCAGTCCAAGCACATTCAGCAGCTGGACAGCGAAAACAAAATCCTTAAGAAGGAGAGGGAAGAGATGCTGAATATGCATGAGGATTCCATGAAGGCCCTGCAGGATTCCGCCTCCGCGGAAATCAATCGCTTGAAGGAGGAGCTTGCGATCTTAAAAGATCAAAAGCAAGCTGCTTATGAGCAAAACCAACGCCATGGCGAGGCGTTTAAGCTCCTCCAACAAGAGAAAGAATCCCTGGCGGACACCCTCTGGCAGGCTAAGGCCAGCATCTTTAGTAAGTTTCCTCCGCCTTTTATTTCTGTAGTCTAGATACTTAGAGTTTATTGAACTCATGCGCTCCTTGTCGGAATTTGCAGCTCCTATGGGTTTAACCCGCTCGCCTCCTTCGGACAAGGAATGCATGGTTCTTGCCAACAACTTCATCAACACCGCCATCACCTAGGCCAAAGAGATTGCCAAGCCCCTCCAGATATACATCAAGGCCTCGGACTCCGTGACGAAGTACTCGGAGATTCTGCGTCGAGCCCCCGAGCGTGTCACAAGTTGGAAAGCTTCATGTGCACGGGCTGGCGCAAGGATGGCGCTTTCAATGGTGAGGGCACACTACGAAGGTGCCGACATTGACACGGTGACCTCTGGTATCCCCGACATTGACGATGATGGCAAAGAGATTGATCACAAAGCCATCTTGTCATCACTCGCGGGTTACGACACCAGAGTTGCCGAGTTGGTGGACATCGATGTCTTCGTGCCCATGAACACCATCGACAGGGTCAACCAAGATTCCTCCGAGTCTCATCATAGTGCCGACGTTGAGGGTGATTCTCCGGCTGGTGACGATGCTGCTTCCAAGTCTCCTGCGCCCAAGGAATGAAAAATACTATGTAATATTTGTTTCACCTTTGGTGTATGCGCGAAAAACGTGGCGATGTAACTTAAGGCGGAAAACAATGGTTGTTATGTCCTGCTACTTAAGAACTAATTTCCAGCATGTATATATTTTTTAAGCAAGTGCTGGCTTATTCATTACTTTGGTTCTTATGCTTGACTTTTCGTGAGTCGGAAGAATCATTGTCGGAACCATGCGCTTAGGTGATGATGCCCAATGGCACCGTCAATAACCCGAGCACAAAATCACCGACAACAAGTGCCGAAAGTCACTACTCCAGAATCCACATAAAAACGACAAAGAACGTGTAGACCAGAAAACTTAAGCTAATGCCCGTAGGCGGAATTTTCACAAGTGCAAACGCAAGACTTGTTCATAAGGGTTTTACATGATCCAAAAATGAACACTAAAGGAGGTAAAAGACTCAGGAATATGAGTGAACCAAAGAGCTTTATTTCATTGATCATATAAGAGGTACACAATTAAATAAAAAGTGCTAAGTGTAAAAAGGACGTAGCTGTGCTATGTTCCATGGCCGATCAAGCTCCGGGTAGTCATCATCCGGGTCACGTCGCTTACGCTTATGATCCTCGTTGGGTCTATCCTTTAGTTCACGATTGTCAACAAGGTAGTAAGACCCATTGAGCAGCGTCTTGCTTATGATGAACGGTCCTTCCCATGGCGGGGATAATTTGTGCGACTTCTTCTGCTTAAGTCGGAGCACCAAACCCCCCTCTTTAAACGAGTGATTCCGAATGCGGCGACTATGGTAGCTGCATAGCTTCTGCTGGTAGATGGCGGATCTTTGGCATGCCAAAACGTGATCCTCCTCGAGAAGGTCCACATCTAGGCGTCTGGATTCTTCAGCGTCATCCTCGTCGTAGGCGGCAACTCTTGGTGCATCGTGGAGGATGTCGGAAGGCAAGATGGCTTATGCTCCATATACCATGAAGTAAGGGGTGTAGCCGGTGGATCTGTTGGGTGTAGTTCGTAAACTCCACAGCACAGATGGCAATTCTTCCGCCCAGGCTCCAGCTGCTCTATGTAGCGGTGCCTCAAGACGTGGCTTGATTCCCTGCAGAATTAATACATTGGCTCGCTCGACCTGACCATTGGATTATGGGTGTGCCACAGATGCAAGGTCAAGTCGGATGCCTTTATCCCAGAAATAAGCCTCTTTGTTGTAGTCGAGGACGACGAGCGGTGCGTCTTGGTAGGCGAGCACGCGTCCAGACTAGGCCTGGCGCTTGCCTGCTCCTGCTGGCGCTAGACGTGGAGGCGCTCTGTTTCCTCCCAGTCCACCATGGACCAGGTGAGAATGTCCGGTGATGAAGGCTCTAGCGGCGGGGGCGCGGCGTTGCGGAGGGACTGCTCCATCGCCAGCTTCATGGTGAAGGCGTCCTCGTCGACGGGCACCGCCCATTCGGTCAGCTACGGCTTTGGCTGGCGAAGCCGGAAACGCCCAGTGGGCGGCGAGGGCGCGCGCGGCTCGTTGATGACGATGTCGCTTTGCCCTTGTCCTCAGTGGTGAACGAACCGGCGTCTCTGGCTCGCGGTTGATCGGCCGGAGTGGCGGCGATGTTGCCTACATGGACCCAAAGGAGCTGGACGCCGAGGCTGTGGAGGAGGAGGAGAGGCTGGCCATCCTCCTCGGCAACCAGTTGGCCGGAGAATGGTGCCTCGCCCTTAACACCGGCGTTGGGTTGTGGGGGAAGCCGAGGCGGGGATTGTTTCCGGCATGGATGTGCTCCAGCACGGCAGTGAGCGTTCGTCTGGGAGCGCTCCACTAGCGGCAGCGCGACGACGCATTGTTGCGCTTTGGCGGCGACCCCGGCGGCCCCTCGCGGGCGAGCTCCTAGAGCCGGCGGCGGCGAAGATCTGCTCCCAAAAGAGCTGATTGCCCGAATCCTCGGCGAGATTCGGGTCTTCCATGTCGATGATGGCCGCCTGGATATCTTCGACGATCTCTCGTCCTTCGGCACCGATAGAATCAAGATCCCGTCGATGCTGAGCTTCCAGCTAGGGGGGCAAACGTCAGGCGGCGCCATGTAGCCAGCGTCGTGCAGCATGCGGGCCTCCTGCGGCTGGAGCGTGTGGCGTCTGAAGCCGTTCACCGCCGCGGGATCAACAGGAAACCTCTCGACCATGGGAAAATGGGGGAAGTGTGGTCAGTTCACCGGAGTTGGGAGAGCCGGGGAGCTGTGAGAGAGTGTGAAGAGTTCCGGCGAGGGGTACGGATTTTATAGGCCGAGGAGGGCGGCAAGGGCGGGAGGGGTGTAACAGCGAGGGAGGGAAAAGGGGGAACAACGGGAAGTTATTGCCCGCCGGTCTGTCACGGGAGCCGAGGAGGTAGCAGTGACGCAGCATTACGGTGACGCGTGGCCGAAGCGACGGGCAGTTAATGTCCTGCGGTCCTCCGCGGAGTTCCGAGGCTGAAGTATGACAACGACTCGGCTTCCTTCGCTGACTAGGTGGGTCCACTCATCGTCTGCTTTTTTCACTGAATTCGCTTCACCCAGCGTTTACGGGATGCTGGGAATGGCCTGGGAAGTCCGGACCAAAGTTGGCCCAATCCGGACGAAACTGGGTCCTGGGAACGTGACTGAGCCAATTTTTGGCTTCCGGACCAAAAAACTCCCTGGGATCGGTGTCCTGGGTAGCCAAGTGGAGATGCTTTTAGGTCTAGGTTTAGTCTGCGGAGCTAGGTCGGCTGGAGCGCGGCGCCGTCAAATAAATTTCCTTTAGTTTCGGGTCCTGTGAGGCTTTTCCTGTTGTCGCCAGTCACAGATCTTGAGGTCGTCTGGCTGGGTTTGGCCGGCAAGACGGTGTTATCGTCCAAACCCTGGTATTTTGTTCTTTGGATCCAAAGCCATCACGGCAGAGTTCCCTCTGACTCTGTGTTGGGGGTATGCTATATGGGTATCACCATAGCATGTCTCTAATTCGTATAACCCGGGTGGCCCACAGTTGGTAGCAAGGCCTATGGCCTGCTGGACGGCCTAGTTAGATGGATTTAGAAGGGAGGCCCATGCCAGATAAAGGAAGGCTATGGAGGAGTCACCGACATACCCGGAGCCTTGGAGTGCAAGACACGTTAGACTAGTTGTATACGTTAGACTAGTTTGGTTTGGCTGCTGTGCTTGATGTGTATGAACAAGGAAATGGTGTTGGGGTTGCTTGCCCACGGCTGTGCTGAGCAGTTTTATTTGTATGAGCTGTTGTTGTTGTGCTGACAGCACACACCATGAATTTAGGTGTGTGTGCTGCTTGTGTGCCTGCTGCACCTTGTGGATATGCTCAGGGAATGGAAGTTACCTTTTATCTGATTACTTTTACCTGTCTAGTGAAACTTGCCCCTCTCTCTGATTAAAATTATTTGACTTATGGCTTCAAAAATTATGAAAGATTTAGTTCTTTCATATTGGTGAAACTTGCCCCTAAATATTACTCAGTGATGTAAAGTTGAACAGTGCAACTCACTGTCACTACTGAGAGTAAGATATCCTAATCTTTTATTTTCTTTCTTTTAGTTTGTGTTTTATTTTGTAGGTACAAGACTTGAAGATTCAAGATTTAGATTAGGTTTTCTTTTTCTTTATAGAATAGTCCCTTGTAATATTCATTTTATTCTTTTGTAATCTTTATTTTATCCTTTTGTAATAAATATTGTAATATTACTCAATATATAAATTCCTTTTTTATTTGATTTACTATTGTAAAGATTCTTGATTATTTTCATAAGTTACATTTTGTAACTTATTTATTGAATATAGATATGGAATGAATATACTTTTGATTAATTGTGTTATTTAATTAAGGTTTGAGTTACTAATTGGTAACTCTTGATTAAATCAAATTACTCAAACATAATTCTAATTCCTTTTAAATTATAAATCCAACACTCAAGTTTGAATTCAAATTTCATTTCCCAAAACACATTAATCCACAAAGATCATATCAAAGTTTATAACGATCATTCTCCAAGGCTATTCCTAATCTTAAAGAGTGAAAGAAACTTTGATCACTTTAGGTTTTTATTTGGCAAAAAATTTACCCACATTTTTTTACAGATGAATGCATGCAATTGCACAGATTCCTAAATCTACCCTTCGTTGGTTCCTAAATGCTGGGATGTTACAGACTTCCCCCCTTAAATTAAACTTCGTCCCAAAGTTTGTTGAAGTGTACCTAAATAGTTCTGGATAGGCTTTTCTTAAATCCTCTTCTTTCTCCCAAGTGGATTCCCTTTCGGGGTGATGTTCCCACTGTACCTTGCAGTATTTGATTGCCTGTTCCTCAACCTTTTCTAGTTTTCTTCCAAAATTTTGCAGGGTTTTTCAACATAGGTCAAGTCTGCTTGTAATGCTATCTCTTGGTGTGTGATTGCATCATACGGAACTTTCAAACATTTACGGAGTTGTGACACATGGAAAACATTATGAACTTGAGCTAATCTTGAGGGTAACTCTAAAGCATAAGCTAGAGTCCTATTTTGACTCAGTATCTTGAATGGCCCGATATATCTTGGACTCAGTTTTCCTTTAACTCCGAACCTTTTAACTCCCTTCATTGGGCTTACCTTCAAATATACCATGTCTCCCACTTCAGGATGCCATGATCTTCGACTTTGATCAGAATAACTTTTCTGCCTACTTTGAGCTATTTTCAATCTGTCTTTGATTTTATCAATGATATCTTGTTTTTCCTTGATATAGTCTGGTGCAAACTCCTTGCTACTTCCAGGATCATACCAACATATTGGTGATCTAAATTTCCTTCCATACAGAACCTAATATGGAGCTGCCTTCAGACTACTCTGATAGTTATTATTGTAGGAAAATTCTGCTAATGGTATATGATCTTCCCATGTACCTCCAAAATCTAATGCACAAGCCCTTAACATGTCCTCCAGTATCTGATTGGTTCGTTCCGTTTGACCCCCTATCTCTGGATGATAAGCTGTCCTAAAATCTAACTTTGAACCAAGTGCTTTTCATGTAATTGCTTCCAAAATGCTGAAGTAAACACTGATCCCCTATCAGTTATAATCTTTTTGGGCACTCCGTGCTTACTTACAATTTCTTTGATGTAAACTTCTACTAAGTTCTCGGCATTATCCTTCTGATTTACCGGAATAAAATGTGCACTATTAGTGAGTCTATCCACAATTACCCATATCATATCCTTTCGTTTAGGTGTCATGGGCAATCCTGTGATGAAGTCCATACCAACTTCCTCCCATTTCCATTCAGGAATTTCCAAAGGTTGCAATGGTCCTGCTGGACTTTGATGTTCAGCCTTCACCCTTTGGCAAATATGGCATTCTGATACATATTTAGCAATGTCCCTTTTTATGTTATTCCACCAGAATAGTTCTTTCAAATCCATATACATCTTAGTACTTCCTGGATGTATAGAATATGGTGTTTCATGTGCTTCTCTGAGTATGACATCACGAATCTCAGTCAAATCTGGAACACAAATACGGTCTTGAAACCACAAAGACTCATAATCTCCAAGGCGAAAAATGATGTTTGCCCTTGAGATATCCTCCGAATTTCCTCAGCAATGAAAGGATCTTCTGCTTGATGTCTACAAAATTCGTGCTTAAGATCACTGTCCTGCTCTGCAACTACCTGCATAGTAGCTAATCCTCCAAGAACCTTTGTTCTAATGAATTGAAGATCTAATATTTCCAAGTCCATTTGTAACTCTTTTGTTAGCTCCCGATTGCTAGGTTGAATATCTGCACTTTTACGACTTAAAGCATCTGCTACAACATTTGCTTTTCCTGGAGTACAGTTGATTATTAAATCATAATCTTTGATTAGTTCCAACCAATGCTTCTGTCTCATATTCAATTCCTTTTGGGTGAAGAAATATTTAAGACTTTTATGGTCAGTGTATAACTCACATCTGGCTCCATAAAGAAAGTGCCTCCATCCTTTCAGCGCAAAGACTACTGCTGCTAACTCTAAATCATGAGTTGGATAGTTGACCTCATGTGGTTTCAGTTGTCTTGAACCATAAGCAATCACTTTCCAATCTTGCATTAATACACAACCCAAACCTTCTTTAGATGCATCAAAGTATACTGTAAAGTCTTTCCCTGTTTCTGGAGCTGCGAAGATTGGAGTTGTGGTTAACCTAGTCTTTAACTCCTAAAAACTTGCTTCACACTTCTCATCCCAATTGAATGGTGTATTATTTGTCAACAATTTGGTCATTGGTCCAGCTATTTTGGAGAAACCTTCAATGAATCTTCGATAATAACTAGCCATCCCCAATAAACCTCGAATTTGTTTCACATTGGTTGGTGCAGTCCACTCTAGTACTGATTGAACTTTGGATGGATTTACAGCAATTCCATCTTTACTGATCACATGGTCGAGGAACTCTACCTCATCTAGCCAAAATTCACACTTACTGAACTTAGCATAAAGTTTATGTTCTCTTAGAGACTGCAATGCTATTCTCAAATGATCAGCATGCTCTTCCTTATCCTTTGAATATATCAGAATATCATTAGTGAAGACTATGACGAACTTATCCAAATATGGCATGAAGATTTTGTTCATCAGATTCATGAATATTGCTGGTGCATTGGTCAAACCAAATGGTACTACCAGATACTCATGGTGTCCATATCTTGAGACAAATGTTGTTTTGGGAACATCCTCAGGTTTAATTTTTATCTGATGGTATCCAGATCTTAGATCGATCTTAGAAAATACTCCAACTCCTTTCACTTGATCAAACAGATCTTGAATTATCGGTAAAGGATAATTATTCTTTATGGTAACATTGTTCAGATTTCTGTAGTCTCCACACATCCTTCTTCCACCATCCCTTTTATCCACAAAGATTACTGGTGTTCCCCATGGGGATACACTTTCCTGGATAAACCCTTTTCTGGCTAACTCATCAATTTTCTCTTTGAGTTCTTTTAATTCTTTTGGACCCATCTTATAGGGTGCTTGAGCTATTGGTGCTGTACCTGTAATTAGGTCAATAGTGAACTCTATTTCCCGATCTGGTGGCATTCCAGGTAGCTCTGCTGGAAAAACATCTTGAAATTCATTTACTATAGGAATATCTTCCAACTTGACTTCCTTCATTGAGTTCAACTGAAGATCCACCATGATATCACTGTGCCTATCTGCTTTATACACTATTCTTGCTCCACTTGGAGTTTTGATTGAGACAGTTTTCTCCTCACAATTTATCTGAGCCCCATGTTCCATCATCCAGTCCATCCCTAGCACTACTGCAATTCCCTTTAAAGGAATCACGTAAAGGTCTGCAAAGTATGTACAACCATAGATCGAGATAACCTGATCTTGTTTAATGTGGCGTACAACCACATTTCCCCCCGCCGTAACTACGGTCATAGGGTTTTCTAACATTGCTCTTCTAATCCCGAACTTATCACAGAATTCTTAAGAAATGAATAAAGTAGTTGCACCAGTATCAAATAGAACTTTGCCGAGATTGGTAAGGATATTGAGCGTACATATCACTGCATGCTTCGAATTATCCACCTCCTCTAGGGTTGCGCAATTCAGCTTCCTGGTAGGTTTGTTCCTCTTGCCATTGTTGTTCTTGACATTATTTCCTCCTCGATTGGTTGTCCATTTCCTCCATTGGCTTGTCCTCCTCCCTTGGTAGGCCAACCACCTGGTGGTTTGCTCGAACAATCAGGCTTGATATGCCCCTTCTGACCACAACCGTAACAGATCACTATAGGCGTTTTGCATTCCCTCTGGAAATGCCCTGGAATTCCACAGTTGTTACAGATAACATTCCTCCTAGGATTGGATTGATTTCCACCACTGCCCTCATTATTGTTATTATTACCATAGGCCTTGTTCCGAGGTTTGAACTCCAGATTGGGTTTAGGTTTACTTGCCTGAATTCTCTTGGTTTCCTTCTTGGCTCTCTTCCTCCTATCCTCTTGGACATTCTTGTAGTCATCTTCAAAAGTGATGGCTGCATCCAGCAACTGCTGATAAGTTTGCTTATTAGCCAACCTTAATTGCATCCTCACAAATGGATTTAACCCACACAGGAAACGCTTCTTCCGCTTCTCTTCTGTGTTAACATCTTCCTCAGCATAACGAGACAGTTAACTAAACTTCTGGATATACTTCATGACATTAGTATATCCCTACTGAAGCTCCTCAAACTCTCTTCGCTTCAACTCCATAACACTTTCCGAAACATGATATTCACGAAATCTCTGTTTGAACTCCTCCCAGGTGTACTCCCTTCCTGGATGTTGCATGGCTAACTTATTTTCCCACCATGATGCTGCAGGTCCTGTCAGAAGATGAGTTGCATACCTCAATTTCTCCTCATCATTGCAACCTACAGTCTTCAAGTTTCTTTCTATATCTGCTAGCCAATCTTCTGCATCCATTGGTTCAGGGGTTGATGCAAAAGGTAACGGCCTTGCATTCTGCAAGTCAGAAAGATTCACTCCTCCACCTTCAGGTGCCCTCTTATTTCCACCTCGTCCCATCAGCTCTTCCATGAACTTGTTCTGGGTCTCTTGCATCATCCGCATACATTGCATAAAGTTCTGCTCCATTAACGGCCTCATTGGTGGTGGTGGTGGTAGCGTTCCCTGATTTGCTGCATCTGCATCGGCCTTCTCCTTGGCCTCACGTTCCATCTGCTTCTGTTCAGCTTTGGTCTCTACACCTGTGGCATCCCGCAAAACCACTACTAGAAAATCGCGTTGTTTTTGTGCATTGCATCATCCTAACCGCATGCTCATGTCATCATGCCACATTGCATTTGAGCATCGTCATCATCTTGCATTGCTTGCATCAAACGAATTTCGGAAAAACCTAATTTGTTTTCTAAACGCCCCGTCTTTATTCAAACGCGAAACCCGGGTCTCCGGATTATTTTGTTTTGTCCGCTATCGGTTTGCAGAGGCTTTGTTCTAAACAAATAAAATATTAAATTATTTTTAGTGGGGGCAGTCGAACGGGCCGTTTCGACCCGAACGACCACCCCCAAAATAAAAATCGGTCCGCCTAAAAATCCTATTCCTACCAGTCCTAATCTACCCACACCCACCGGCCACCTCACCCCAACCAGTAGCAGCTCGCCACCTCAGCTTCCCTCTCTCCCCAACCAACCAGAATCTGCCACATCACCCCCCAACCCATGCACTCAACACCACACAGCAAACCCACCCACTCCCCGGCCCCACCCCGCAGCCACTCCTCTCTCTCTCCCCACTCACCCCAGAAAACCACTCACGCACACACCGACCCACACGCCTGCCACCGTCCCTGGCCCACCCCGGCCCCACCACGCGCCCACCCCGACCCGTCTGTCTCTTCCTCCCCACCTTCTTCCTCCTCTAGCCCACCCTGACGCGTGCGCCCCGCCTCCTCTCTCCCCCCGTCGCATCCTCCTCCCCCTCTCTGCGGCGCCGACGCGAGCCTGCTCCGCGCCCCGCCGCCACGCTCGCTCCGCCGGCGCCCCCGCCCTCTACGCCATCACCGCCGGCTCGCCAAGGCCCCCTCGCCTGCAACCGCCTCCCCCTCCGGCCGACGAGCTCCCCGTCGCCCGCCTCCAGCAGCAGTCGCGGCCGCATCCTCCCCATCGCTGCCCCGCCGCCGGCCTCTCTTCCCCGAGCCGCTCCCCGCGCCCCCGAGCCCGCCGTCGGACCGCCTCAGAGCACCGCCGCCCGCCTCTCCCCGCGTCTCCCCGACGCGCGCGACCGCCTGCAACCTCCTCGCCTCCGCTCCTCCAAGCTCTGCCCGACGCCGCCGGTCCTCTCCTCCTGCAGAGCCCCGGCCGCGCCGCCGCAGGACCCTGCCCGCCGTCGCCGTCGCCGTCCCCACCTCGCCGGCTTCCGCGAGCGCCGCCCCGCGCGGCCCTGTCGACCGCAGCAACCGCCGCCGGCGACCCCTCGACGCCCTGGCGCCCGCCTCCACCCTGCAAGCCCGACCCGGCCCCGTGCCCGCCGACCTTCCCCGCTGCTCGACCTCGCCGCGTCTCCTCCGTCCAGCAAGCCGCGCCGCCCTGTGGCCTCGCACCCCGCCGCCCTCGCCAGGAGCTGTGCCGTCGTCGCCTCCTCGGCCGCCAGCGACCCCACGCGCAGTAGTGGCCCCACATCCTCGACCCGTCCCCGTTCTGCGGTGCTGCTCACCGGTTCCGCCGACCTCTGCCCGCGTGTGCGCACGTCTGTTGGCCAGCTGCCCCAAGATCCGAAGTGAGCCCGTGGCGATGCATGTACTCCGATATTCTCGTCGACCGCTGCCATGTACGCAATGCCAGGATCTACCATCGACATGAACTTCTTCATGGAACGCGTAGCTCTTCCTCCTCGGACCCGAAGACCACCGACAAGATCTCCGTCCTGGACTCCAAGGACTGCCTCACGGACATCGAGCGCCAAGATCGCCTCCCGGATTCCGAAGCGGTTCCCGGACCCCAAAGACGTCGAGACCCCGGACGCCGAGACCCCTGAACCCGGAGACCCGAACCTGAGATCATCGCCACCGATCGACAAGGATTCCACGTGGGGCGATAAGTACTCCGACATGGACCCGAGTGAAGCAAACCCGAAGACGGTAGATGCGACAAGTACTTCCCCCAGATCCGAAGACCCGGTACCCGACCCACTCAAGTTCGACATCGACGACAAGATCGGCACCGACCAGGGCGAGTCCGATCCGCCCCGGCGCCGAACCAAGACCTGCTTCCCGGATGCCGAGGTCACCGACACAGAACAACAAGATCTACCCCGTAATCCGTCGAACCCTGAACCCTGAGACCGGACCCCGAACCCCGGAACCCCAAGATCGCCGAACCCCAATGTGCGACCCCTTTTTCCGAGCCCCTATTTTATAAATTGTCAACTAGATAACTTGTTGCATATTAAATTGTCATACTCGCATGCATATTTGTGTGGTTTGGGGGCCTTATGCCGATTCACCTGATAATAAAATATGGGGCCCATATGCGGGCAAATCCAGTCTCATATTGGCCTCATTTAAATTGCGTAGCGAACCGGTGCTATCTTTTGCCTTGCTAAAACAACATTTAAATTGCGGGGGTTTTCTAAATAACTTGAACCGTTTAATAAATTGTCGGGACCCCGGTTCCGCTTAATACTGACCTACTTGCATCGCATCTTTGCCATGCCATACATCATACATGCATCATGCCGATCTTTTGCCGTAGTATTAATATTGCATCCGGTGTTTCTGCTAGTGATTTGCTTCTTCGCGGATAAGGCCGTTGAGTTGATGTGAGCTTCGCCCCGATCTTCGGATGAACCTTCGACAATGTTTTTAGGCGAGCATCTCCCCCTTTCTACCTATCTTACTTTTATAGTATTTATTTCCCTCCTGTTGATCTATTGCTATCTGTGTTGCGTTGCTCTAGTTTTTCGTACCCGTAATATCCCTTGCAGCCCTATATTGCCTTGGACACATCCTATTACCTGTTGTTTGGTAGATAGTTGGACTTGCGCGTCGTAGTCGCTTGCTCAAGTGCTGTTGCGTGTTGACAAGTGCCACGGCTGTTGGAGAATTACCGCATGTTGATGTTGGAGATGATCATGGCTTTACTTTTTGTTCACTTTAATTCCTGTTTAATAACTAAAATTGAATTAAGCAGAGGCATCGGTGGGTGATAGGTAAGATTTGGTTTCCGACCGCCCACTTGTGTCCCGTAGGACCCGAGTTCTTGACACCTGTTCCGAGATCGAGCGCGCTAACCACAGGTGGGGAGATATGGGCCCCCCATTGATTATTACCTGATTTCAAAGTATTGTACTGGGGGCCACAAACTAGTTTGAGGTTTTATTTACGATCCCGTACTTATGCCATGCTTTACTGCTTTATTTACGTTTGTGCGAGGAGCACACTGTACTGTTTAGGAAGCGGAGTGTTTTCGCTATATCGACAGTCCCCGTTTGGGGATTTGCTGTCGTTTACAGCCACTGACGCAAACCCTAAGTCCGTCTCGGAGACCGGCCGACTTCCTTGCGGGTGTCGACTTGGTGGGGTGGCCCCCATGTACTTGCTTTGGGTCTGGGAACGTCGTGACTTAGGCCCCGCCGACATACCGATGGGTGTATGTTAACTGATCTGGCAAAAAGGGTCGAAGTGCCTGTGGATACTTTGGTGCATCCCTGCAGGGTTAAATCTTTTCGAGAAGCCGTGTCCGCGGTTATGGACGACTTGGAGCACAGTGCTTGATCATAGACAACTATAACTAAAGTTTATTGTTATAAATTGACTTGTATCCGATATGACTAGTAATCAGCTTCACTACAACAGAATGGCTAAGTAAAAGTACCAACCACTGCTGGGTTTTGGGGTCATCTCATGCTAATTGTATCTGACTAGTAAGTGATGCCACTATAACGGAATGATTAACTAAAAGTGCCCACTGCTTACTTTATCAGGATGATTATCTAAACCTGACTAGTAAAGTGCCGCAACTATAACTGAATAAGTAAAACTGCCAACGGTGTGAGTTCCTCGGTTGACTTCCTCGTTTGGTCTCGAGGGGGAAACGCCAGGATGGGTTTGTTTGATGGTAGTATCAGGTTGGTTCCGAATAGGTCTTTCTCACCCCTCTCCGATAGCCGCTAGTTGTATCGAGTCTCTATAGGTTGTTTAGTGCATGCTGCCGCTGCCGCTTCAGTCCACCACACCTTTGTAGGCGAGGACCGCCGAATTCTAGTCTCGCCGTGTACTGGCCTCAGTACTGACGCTCCTCTTTTTCCTTTGCCCTTTGTCGGCACCCCTTTTGTTTGAGCAGGTTTTGAGATCGACGTCGTTAGCAGGGTTACCCTTCCGGCTTGGCCTGGGCAGGGTTATGGACGCCATTGGTTATTCTTCAGGGCTCTTAGCCCCATTTGCATCTTGTCCGTAGTCGGACGCTGTGTCATTATTCAAGGTGATTTGGATCTTTGTACATTATATCTGTATTCTTGACTCATTGAGTCGCTGCTGTATATATATCTGTTCTGTGGGTCCCATCGAGGACTGTTGTGTAATGTTATTACTTTGTTTTTCCACCCGCACGCAAGTGCCTGGTGGGCACCTTCGAATCGTTTCTATGCGGGTTTGGCGGGTTTCGCTAAAACTTGCATAGGGCCGATTCTGAGGGTGTTACAACACCCGTATCCATGACCCCCTAGTCCTGCATATAAAGCGAATACTCATAATTACATCATGTACATGTGTTCTGAGCTCGACTTTACGCACAGAACTAGTCACACAATGAAAATCCAAATAAAATCCAAATATGCATTTCACATATTATACATTACAATATCTTAATAATACAAAGTCATTACAACATATACCATATAGGTATAATCACAACACTACCTCATTTATCTAACTACCTTATTTTCTCGGATTACAATACACGGTACCCGATACTTCTAAATAGTCGCCTGCTTCTAGTAGTAACTACGCTCATCATACATGCCTGATGTCCAACCGTGATGACATGACATTCGTCGCACATTTTTTGGAACAAATGGCCTTCCAGAAGGAACATACTCAGTATCTGAAGTGTCAGGACTTGAGTCATTACTCAACATGAGCGCATTGACTCCCTCCAGCTCAGCTGAAAAGTCTTCAAAAACATATTCAACATTATCTCCCACTTGCATCTCCTGAGCTTCATTCCTTGAGTTGTTAACAGAATACGCAGATCCTGCTGCTCCCCAGGTGCTCCTTTGGGCAATATAGTTAAACACCGTATAATGTATATTCCCTGGGTTTTGAGAAGATGTTGATGATTCAAACACTCTCTCCCTAGGATCTTCTTCTTCATCCTGATTATCTATGAACATGGAATTTTTACTACTGTTACTAGGGTTAATTCTTGCACCCATCCAGCTAGATTGTCCAACATTTCTGTCAGAACCATCTATGGACATCTGGTGTTCATGAGATCCTTCATATGATCCCATTATCCAACCATCATAATTCTCAATAGGAAGTTCTGAATCAGAACCATCCTCTGAACCCTGTGGTACTGCATACCTCATATCCAGAGTAGGATCATATATAGGTTCAGGTCTTGGTGAATAAGGATATGGTGTAAAAGATTCAGGATCTATAGGTATATCCTTAAAGTTGGGTTTTATACTACTACTCGCTTCCTTCTCCAACTGGAATGCTAACTGCTTCCTCCTTTCTGGATCAGTTAGATCCTCTAACATGTCATTTTTGTCTTCGACAATCACTTGATGTGTCCTATAAAAAGACGCAACGAGTGTTCGGTATCTATCCATAAACTTGGAAGCTAACTTAGGATGCTTCTTAACCAAAGTAAGATGATCCGGTACAGGCTCCGAGTCTATAGAATCATGAGGAATTACAGAAAATGTGCTACCTTCTAACTCCTTGGCTTTATGCTCCCGGATATTAGCTATCGCCTCCACAACAGCAACATGATATGCTGCTAAGTGACTCCTACCTTCACCTATAGGTAAATCGTGATATAATCCAAGCTCGTCTGGAAGTTGGATACTCACACGATACTTGGATAACATATGACCATCATAATAGGTTATAGTATTCACTGGAATTCTAGTTGGACAACTAAAAATCTTTAAAGGTTGACGAAGTTGGTTTGTGAATGATCCTTGATAATCATCAAGAGTCTCCTCTTTCCTTACCAAAGTCTGTTTTGGAAACTTTGGTGCCATAGCTCTGTATATAAGAAAAATATTTTATTAGTAACCAATAATATATTTCATCATAACAAAGAATTATCGCACTAAAACATATAACGGAATATTCTCATTTGAATACCCATTATATTTCTTTTAGAGAATTCTTTATCGTTGCTACACACTCCTACAGGTAATACCCTTTACTAGGTTTCCAACCTAAGGTCAAAGCATTTTGCTCTGATACCAACTGCGGTGACCCAGCATACCACTGCATGTGTAGTACACTATAGTCATTGACATTACATCCACAGAACATTGTTCCGTAAATATCATATCCCTCAGAGTGGTACAACAGAAACATTGCGGGTCCATATTACAAACATACACACCTTATTATTATTACAATATCGGAAGTTTACGACTTCTAAAAGATTCAACTTACAAACCAAAATATAAGTGTTTCATCAGAAGTTTCAAATTTAAACTTAAACTCCAAATTGAGCTCAAAAATTTATTGCTATATATTGTTCATATTTCTCGGCTCAAGTGGCTCCTAGAACTATAGTAATTATTCGGACTCTTGGAACTCTCCTCCGTAGACGATATCGTAGTCCTCCCCTTCTACGGCTCCATACAGGTTGGGCTCTTCATAGAAAACCTCCTCCTGGATCTCAGTTGCATACATTGGCGTATCTTCAGGATCCTCGGAGTCTAAGCAAGGGATCAAAGGAAAGAATGAGTAACAGTGTTACCCAGCAAGTTCATTATATGCAAGGTAGGAAATTTGATGCTCTAACTACCAGCTCAGACTATAAGTCCTTGGCACTATGTAGTTTTTGTAAATCTTTCTTCAAAGGTTGATTTTATTATGAAAATCTATGACCATCAGCCCTCACAGGTTGACCAGAACTTTCATGGAGTTCCTTTCCTGTCGCGTTCGTAGCTCCTTCCCGGATCAGGGAGTAACAAGTTACAATTCTTACACTCTGCAGAGGTGCGTTACTTTACCCATGAGAGATCAACTCCTTGTTGCACAACCGGGTGTACTTTCCCGTCCACAATTCCTTGATGTGGGGTCTAGTAGGTGATCCAAGCCAATCACTACCCCCTTCGCGACCTTGCATGCCTCCTTGGTGTACATCATGCCCACATATTGAATTATGGCAATGGTTTGTACAGACCGTTAGATGCCAGAACTATCATGGGACGTTGAGGGTTCCCACCCATATGCTGCATATCCTCTACGAATTACCAATTAATATGCATGCTACGAGTGATAACAGCCACGACCTTCACATCCGGCTACATGTGAGAGGAAGAATATACAGCTGACTTCTCTGTCCCATTCCAAATCTCATGGCTAACGCGTGATATATGGCGCTAGAATCACTGATGTCATGGTTATTAAATCCCTAATTGATCATTGTTGTTGCAAATGGAACTCTAAGTTATTTTGCTCCATTATATCATCACTTAGAATGATATCTAAGTTTTCTTTATTTGAGAAAATAATATTTTCTTTCTTTGTAGTATATACGATAACACACAATTTGCAAATTACTTTGATAATGACTCTTCAAAGGACATGACCAAGTGATGAACTTGCCTTGTGATTGCAAGGTAGTGAAGTCGGATGCTTACACTGGACCTTGAGCTTCTATGTCTACAAAACATCATTATTGCTCGGTAAGGACAATATTTAAAGAAGCAAAATGATTATGCAAAGTAATGTCATGCATTATTTATTTTGGTGTGTATTCTCCCCCATTATTTTAAATTATAAAAACTCTTTTCATAAGTAAAGAATTTATAAATATTAATTAGAAATATTTATTGAATGTTGTATTCCTTATTTTCTTTCATTTTATTTGAATTTTACTTATTTAATAATTCTTTTAAGAATTATCATTAATACAATATATAAATTATTTGTTTAGTATTTTTCTAAAATACTACAATATTGGTATATAATAAAAGTGATTTTTATTTATTTTTATCATCTTTCTTTAATTTTATAAAATTCCATAAGGAATATATATTATAAAATTCTTGATAAAAATTATATGCCTAAAATTTTATTTCTTAACTGATTTAGATAGCTTGGATTATTGTGAGTCCAAAAAATATTTTATTTATAATTTTTGGATTTTTATTTGATTTTATAGAATTTATTTAAATTCAGGGGCATTTTGGTCTTTTCTTAATTATTAAAACTTGCCTTAAGTGATTGGGCTGGCTATGTTGGTTTTATTGGGACGTTTTGGCCCAATTGGGAAGAACCAAAATGACTCCCCGAAGGGGTCCTGGCCCAACCGGCCCACACTCTCTCTGTCACTCTCTCGTTCTCATCTCTCTTCTTCTCCTCCCTCGACCCCGTGGTCGGCGATGCCACCGCCGGCGATTCACGCCGTCATGGATATCCTCGGCCATCGCCGTGTTGTATGGGGTGGTTGCTGACCCTGCTCCATGTTCCTGTCCAACTCGATTTGGACCTGGGGCCCCCTAGTGGCCAGACCGGCTCCGTCCCGAACCCTAGGGTTTGGGGTGGTGCTGGTGCTGCCGCCGCCGCTGCTCTCGTGTGCTGTGGTGGTGTTCCTCGCCTTCATGTGTGGTTGTGGTTGCCGCCTCGGCATGGTGCGGGTCGTAGCGCTCCTTGGGGTGCTCCCCGTGCTGCCGTGCTTGTCGACACCCTCTACTTCCTCTTCTCGCCCACAGCAACATCCTTCAGTAAGTTGGCCTTTCTTCCCCTCGTGTCCTCTATGCTATGACACCCTATGCTATGTGTTTGTAGTGGCTACTCCTGACTAGTGGTCATGTCCTGATTAGGGTTCATATCCTAATTAGGTTTTTTTGTTCTGATTAGGGTTCATATCCCCCTGTTGATTAAATATCTGATGATTTGGATCTAGTAATGATGATCCCTAAGCATGATGAGTGGTTGTTTGATGTAGCTTACTGTTTATAGTGGGCTTTGGTGATGCTAGTGGCTTACCAGATGGATTCCATTTGTTAATTTGATATGGTTCAGATGATAATGTTATTGTAGAATCATTACTTGGAGATTCTAGTGGTTTGAGAGCTCACCACTGTCATTACTTAGTTATTGACAGTGATTTTTGAGTGATGAAGTCACTGTATCTGTAGTTGTTGGCTTATGGATTCATATACAGTTTGAGATTAATTGGTCTCTTACAGTGATATATGTATATGTATATTCCTGGAAATGATTCATGTGATTAGTATCAGGAAAATGATTTCTGGTTGTCTGTGAGTTTATCTGTGAAAGCTAGATGCTTAACCTGACATGGTTATACCCTACAGGTACACGACCTTAGCATACCTGGTCCAGCCTAAGGAAGGCCCACGAGAATATGTGCCAGCCAATGAAGACTTTTGGGTGGCCAGGGCCCATGACGCCTTCGGATCCTTGGAGAACAAGACTAGAGTAGATAGAATATTCAAAGGGGCAAACCCTAAAACCTATAACCGACTCGATCTGTGCCTGGGACCTGCCTATCTCTATATAAAGTCTAGGAGGGCACAACGAGGAGGGCACTTCATACCACCGCATACACACCTCCACGCCAAATTGCATCTGCGCACCCTTGTACTTTTCGGTTCCGCCGTAATCAAGAGCAGACAAGCAGGAGTAGGGTTTTCCCTCCGGGGGCCTGAACCTGGGTAAACCTCGTGTCCCCGTGTTGCTTGTTTGCTAACCGTTCCGTGATCTCCAGCATCCCCATCTTCTCCAAAACCCAAGCTCATAACAATGGGCATTGACGAGATTAAACCTCATCAATTGGTGCCGTCTGTGGGAACTGGGGACGCTGATTGTGCGATCATGACGGTCCCAACCAAAGCGATCTACAACTCTGCAGCGAGGGAGAGTCATCTCCTCTTTGGCGCTTTCGACTTCATCGCCCACTCGCTAGCCACCCTGAAGGACTTCGAGCCCGTTGGCGACGGGCTCGAGATCCTATTCGGGAGCTTCTGCTTCCAGGTGGGGCAGACCGGCACTCTCCTTCTCCCAGAGCGGGTGCCCCTGCCATCGATCAGGCCCGCTTCATGGGCTCCACACCACGTGCTACGCACATCGCCATCAACAGATGAGTCCTATGACAGCAGCAGCTGCAACTCAGATCTGTGTGATCCGCCATCGGTGGAAGGGACCTACGGTTCTAGATCCGAAAGCTGCGGCAGCAGCGATCCAATCTACGAGCGCTAGCAATGTGCCACAGTCATCCAGAGCGATGTGGATCAGGAGCACAACCCGCCACCCAACCCGCAGGTTAGAAACGGCGAGAACAGGAGAAACCAGTCCCCCCCGCCCAACGAGGGTGACACCGATCCCAATCGGATCATCCACCTCAGCGATGAAGGATGGGCTCAAGCACGCGAAGCCGTGGCAGGCAACAAAATCCTGCCCGTGGGTGCCTCACGGGACCTACTGATGGCATACCACCTGCTCCTAGTCGAAGAGCACAAGAAGAAGGTGAAGATGCAAGAAGTGATTGACAAGCGCAAGCAAGCAGCCTCGGAGTCCAGTGCGCGGCGAGCTGCGCTCTCCGCCATGGGCGGCTCCAGCTCGCACGACAACCATGGCAACAAGCACCATTCTTGCTCGGAGAACATGGACCCCAAGGCACGTCGCGAGGTGACTCGGACCCTCAACACGTCCTTCATGGAGATGGATCCCGACGACAACGTCATCCCGAAGACACCGCAAGCCGCGATCATGGCAGCCACCACATACCTCGCGTCCCATCCACCTCTGGTGGGGGACCCGAAAAGGGCCATGCACAAGTCCGCACTTACCGGACTCGGACTCATTGGAGCTGCGCTCCATGGAGAAGCTCCTGCGGAGCCAAAGAAGAAGGCTGCGGTTAGGTTCAACCGCAGCCCCACGCCTTCATCCGACGAGGAAGAGCACGACCTACCTCGAAGGCACAAGAGCTCGCGTCATCGCAGCCGCGATTACGACACTCAAAGAAATCTCACCCAACGCAAGATTGACAAAGCGCGTGCCAAGCACGTATGCTCATCTGAATCCGAGGAGGAGGACGACGAAGGAGAACTCTGCGGAGCCCGATGCTTCAGAAGATCCGTCCGGCGGAAACAGATCCGCGGAACTTCAAGCTTCCTTCGGACACTCCGAAGTTTGACGGTACACAGGACCCCAAGGCGTGCCTCAGCGACCACCTGTCGTCCGTCAAGATACACGGTGGAAACAAAGACACCGCCCTGCAATGCCTCCAGCTGCAGCTGACAGGCGCAACCCGGATCTGGCTCAGCAGCCTATCCCCGGGATCCATCCGAAGCTGGGAAGAACTGGCGTACAGTTTCATCTGAAAGTTCAAAGGCACCAGCAAGAGGCCAGCCTCGATCGAGGAGCTACGGGCCTGCACCCAACGAATGGGCGAATCCATTCGCTCGTACATACTACGCTGGTCCAACACCAAGAACTCCGCGGCGCAAATCCCTGAGGAGAGAGCGATCGACGCCTTCAAAGATGGCGTCAAGCGCCAGGACTTCAAGGAAGAACTTGGCGCGTCAAGCCCAAGACACTTGACCACCTCATGGACATCGCCAACAGGTGGGAAGATGGCGAGGACTCCGTCCACCGGGTGCACTCGGAGGAGGAAGATGACTATGGTCGTCGACATGAACGTCGTAGCAAGAGAAGATCGCGCGTCTATGACGATCGCGACGGACCCGACATGGTCGTGGCTGGCTATGCCGACCGCCGCAGTGACGGCAACTGCAACAGCGGCGGATATAGCGGAAACAACTTCCGCGACGGAGGACGCCCAGCGCAGTCATGTCAACATCGCCCAGCGCATACGACACACTGTCTGGTCCATGCACCATCCACTTATACATCGACAAGCAGGATGGTAAAAATAAACCAAGCCACATGCTCAAGGATTGCCGCGAGTTCCAGAAACTCAGCGAGAGCATGTCCCAGATGAGGCAACAAGCCCCGAACCCCGGGTACGGGAACGCGCCCGCACCAGGCGACATCGCCCATGGAGCTCCTCCACCACCACCCGTGGGACCTTCGAATCATCCAATCACACCCGCGCAGAACAACGGCGGAAACGGGTACCCCGTGCCAAAAGGATCACTGATGATCCAAAAGGGGCGTCCAACGAATAGGGTGTAGAAGAAAATCACCCGTCAGATCAACCTGGCTGTGACCGCTCCACCCGCCATCCCTGAGTACCTCAGCAGATCGGAGTCCTACATCACGTCCAGCCGTTCAGATCACCCTTGCCAGGTCCCTCGCCCAGGTCATGCTACCCTGGTGCTTGAGGTGCAGATCAAAGGATTCGATATGAGCCGCGTCTTCATGGACGGCGGCAGCGGCATCAATCTGATGTTCGCCAGCACCTTAGCAGCAATGCGTATCCCGCTGTGCAGCCTGGAACAATCCGATACAACATTCCATGGCATCGTCTCAGGGAAGGGTATATTCTCCCTGGGAAAGATATGGCTCGACGTCATCTTCGTCAAGCCCGACAACTTTTGGTGCGAGTGACTCGAGTTTGAAGTTGTGGACTGGCCATCACAATACCACGCCGTCCTCGGGCGTGTGGCATTCGCACGGTTCCTGGCAGTACCGCACTACGCATACCTGCTACTCAAGATGCCAGGACCGAAGGGCGTCATCACGGTCCACAGGAGCTTCACCCGATCAGACCACTGCGACAGGGACTTCAACAGAATCTCCTAGTCATTTGACATGCAGGAGGAGCTCATAATGCTCTGAGAGGTGACGGACAACAAGGCACTCCCAGTTGCAAGATAGAACACACCCGACATGTCTTCTGACTCCACCGTTAACACAAAGAAGGTGCAGGTCCACCCGACGGATGCCTCCAAGACGACGCTGATCGCTAACGACCTCAGCCCCGCATAGGAAAGCGCACTCGTCGAATTCCTCCGTGAGCGTTGGGAAATCTTCGCCTGGTGTCCTGCGGACATGCCAGGAGTTCCCATGGAATTCGCCGAGCACGCACTCAACGTCTTTCCAGACGCCAAGCCCGTCAAACAGTCCATCCAACGACTGTCCGAACCACGGGCCAAAGCCATCGGAGTCGAAGTTAACAGACTACTCGATGCAAACTTCATCAGGGAGATCAAGGAAAGCGAGTGGCTCGCCAACACCGTGATGGTCGCCAAAAAGGACAAGGACATCCTACGGATGTGCGTGGACTTCACATCGCTAAACAAGCACTGCCCAAAGGATCACTTCCCTCTCCCTCGGATCGATCAGATCATAGATTCGACTACAGGATGCGAGAAGCTCTCCTTCCTCGATGCCTACTCAGGTTACAATCAGATTCGACTAAAGGTCGAAGATCAGGAGAAAACGGCGTTCATCACGCTGTTCGGAGTATTCTGCTACAACACAATGCCCTTCGGGCTGAAGAACGCAGGCGCCATGCACCAACGGTGCATGCAGGCATGCCTAAAGGACCAGATCGGCCGCAACATCCAAGTCTATGTCGACGACATAGTAATCAAAACAAGGGAGGCCAAGACACTGATCGACGATCTCCGCGAGACATTCTACAACCTTGATCGATACAATATCAAGCTAAACCCAGAAAAGTGCGCCTTCGGCGTCCCATCTGGTCAGCTGCTAGGCTACTTCACCTCCCAGCGAGGGATCAAAGCAAACCCGAAGAAAATCCGGGCCATAATGGCCATGGAGAAGCCGAAGAACCTCAAGGGCATCCAGCAGCTTGCTGAGCGAATCACGGCGTTGAGCAGGTTCATCAGCCGCATGGGCGAAAAAGCCCTTCCTTTCTATCAGCTGCAACGCAAGGCAGACAAATTCGAGTGGACGCCCGAAGCGAACATCACATTCGAAGATCTAAAGCGGCTGCTCTCTACCTCGCTCGTCTTGGTCACGCCAAAAGAGCGCGATCCTCTACTACTATACATAGCAGCTACACACTAGGTGGTAAGCACCATTCTTGTGGTCGAAAGACCCGAAGATGGCAAGAACCATGGGGTCCAATGCCCAATCTACTACCTCAGCGAGGTATTGACACCGACAAAGCAGAGGTACCCTCACTACCAGAAACTCGCCTACGGCGTATTCATGATGGCTCGTCGGCTGAGCCACTACTTCCAGGAGCATCAGGTGATGGTCGTCAACGAAGCACCCCTGAACAGCCCGGAGGCCACAGGACATGTGGCCCTGTGGGGCATCGAGTTGTCATATCTAGACATCGTCTATGAGAAGCGCCACGCGATCAAGTCTCAGGTCCTTCCGGACTTCCTCGTCCACTGGATGGAACTGCACCTGCCAGACACACCGGACATGACACAGTCATGGACGATGCACTTCGACGGCTCCAAGCGCGAGGCCGGAGCAGGAGCCGGGGTCATACTGACCTCCCCGCAGGGCGACAAGATGAAGTACGTCCTCCGGATGAAATTTCGAGCTTCCAACAACGAGGCCGAGTATGAGGCCCTCATCCACGGCATGAGGATGGCCAAGATCTGCGGCGCGACGCGCCTGGTCATCTACGGCGACTCTAACCTCGTCGTCCAGAAGACAATGAATGAGTGTGACGTACACGCGGCCAACATGATTGCGTACCGCGCACTCTACAACGCACTCGAAGGAGACTTGGACGGCTACGACCTTCGACACGTTGGAAGAGAAAGCAACGAAGAGGCCGACAGACTCGCCAACATCGGCTCCACCTGTGCATGGGTGCCACCAGGTGTGTTCCTCGAACAGATCTTCGTGCCATCCATCAAAAGGAAATTCCCAAAGGGATCACCAGAAGAAGCAGAGCACTCGGGGTCTGCGCTACCCGAAGGATAGGAAGGACCAGAAAAACTCGACATAGAGGTCGCAGTGGTAAACCTGATGCAGGTCATGGCAGTCGAAGAAACATGGGCACAACCATACCTCTGATATCTGATAGACGGGGAGCTACCTGACAGCCCGACAGATGCCCGACGCATATCTCGCCGGTCCAAGGCCTTTACCATCATGAATGGCGAGCTGTACAAGCACAGCATTTCAGGTGTACTCCAAAGGTGCGTCACCATCTGTGACGGCAAAACCATCCTCCAAGACATCCACGAGGGTATCTGCGGCCATCACGCGGGCAGCCGCGCCCTTGTCGCTAAAGCTCTACGAGCTGGGTTCTAGTGGCCAACGGCCATGAACGACGCCAAGGACATCGTCCGAAGGTGCAACGGGTGCCAAAGGTTCACAGATAAACCACACGCACCAAGATCGGAGCTCAGGCCCATACCCCTGGCCTAGCCCTTCGCCCAATGGGGCCTCGACATGATAAGCAAATTGCCCAAGTCCTCGAAAGGAGGCCACGTCTACCTCCTGGTCGCTGTCGACAAATTCGCCAAGTGGTTCGAGGCCATGCCCGTTACTAACCAAAAGGGCAAAACGGCCGTCAAGTTCTTCGAATCCATTGTTTACAGGTTCGGCGTGCCGCACAGCATCATCACCAACAATGGATCAAACTTCATCTCCAAGGAATTCCAGGACTTCTGCGAAGACCTCGGAATCAACATCACATACGCCTCCATGGCGCACCCGCAAACAAACGGGCAGATCGAAAAGGCCAACGACCTCGTCGTCGGCGGCATCAAGAAGTGCTTAATCAGCCCACTCCAGCGACTCGTAGGAGCCTGGACACAAGAGCTACCCTCCTTCCTCTGGAGCTTGCGCACGATGCCAAATAGCTCAACTGGCTACACGCCCTTCTTCATGGTGCATGGAGACGAAGCCGTGCTGCCTGCAGAGGTACGCCACAAGGCCCCACGGGTCGTCGCCTACAGCGAAGCAGAATCGATGGCCGCACTCGAAGACGCCGTCGACACACGCGACATTGCCGCGGCTTGATCAGCGGTCTATCAACAGAGCCTCCGCAACTACCATAGCCGTCGGCTGCGCCCAAGGTCCTTCGTCGAAGGAGACCTAGTCTTACGACTCAAGCAAGAGCGACCGAAGAAGCTTGAGTCGCCCTGGGAAGGACCCTACGTCGTCACTGAAGTCATCCCAGGTGGCGCCTATCGCCTCAAGCACGTGGAGTCTGGAGTAGCATACTCCAACCCATGGAACGTCGCACAACTGCGACGCTTCTACCCCTAGCTACCCCCCTCCTTTTACTTTCAATAAGGCTATTCAGCCAAGGCTACTCAGCCGAACAATGTACCTCCTCCTTACGATATGAATAAAGCTAAGTGTCTCGCCCCAAAAAAAATTCTATTATTCGCATTTTCTTCATGTTACAACACACTCGGGGGCTCCCCTCACCTCACGACTTCGTCGACTGATGATAAGCGTGTACACCTGAGTAGCTGACCACGTCAGGGTAACAAAAAGGGCACACATACAAACAAAGCACCACATGCTAACAACAATCAACCTTTACAGCAAAGGGCATAATACGCCCAGTCGAATACATACAAATTTTACATCTATCTTTTTACAGGTCCTACCTATTCTTAAGAATCACCTGCGCACGCTGCTCAAAAAGATCTACAATTTGTTCGGCATACTGCCTTACAGCCGCATAATGTGGACGCATGTCCCACATGCCACCATCCGGCCGAAGAGGTAGCCCAGCCGCCACATCAGCAAGATCTACATCAGGGCGATGCAACCGCACGAGGGAAAGCGCAGCCTTCACCCCTGCAACCAGCTAATGCCGCACCAGCTCCCTGACATGATGCACATCCCGAAACTTCGCCAGCAGACCCCATAGAGTTGATGGTGCCTCATCCAGGGGAAACATCACATGCAGAATTGACGCCAAGGAAGTTTTCGCTTGCCGCATCACCCGCGACACTTGGTGAACACGATCCTGCACAGTCACAAGGACCATAGAACGATCATGATCCATCTAGAAAAAGCCGCCGGCCTCCATGTTCTGCTGGGTCAAGCAATTAATCCGAATAGCAACACGCTCTTTTTCCTCCCTGGGAACAAGGTTAGCACCTGCAACAACTGCAAAGTAAGATGACAAGCCAACAGGCGCATCTGAAAAATGAGCAGTAGCTCGAAGAAACTCACATTGAAGTTGTTCGGCCAAACGCCACAACTCCCCCATCAGATACTCCTCCCTGGCGGCGCCCCGCTCCGCCTTCGACTTCCAAACATCCGCGTGGCCTTGAACGCCAAGCAACTCTTTCTCAAGACTAAGGATGCGGTCACGAAGAAACACAAGATGCGACGCATCATCCAAGGATGGTCGCAGCTGCGGCGCAGGCGAAGTATCAACGGGATCATCACCCGAAGGTCCCTAGAGGAAAAGAAGTCAAGGATATGAACAAACACACGAATAAGCAAACATCTTGGAGATTCATTATATACAGCAAAAGCCACCGCGTGGCACAAGGAGTGTTCATAGATACATTACAACAAAAGAAACAAAAGCTATCCTACAACTACAAGGCCTAAGAAGCTGCATCCTGAGTAGCCTTGGAGCCGGACTGCCTGCTCTTGCCTTCTCCCTGCTGCCTCACCGCGTACTCCGCCAGCAAGTCAATTAGCTTCGGCCCATAGCGTTTACAACGGGCAACGTAGAGTGCGAAGGCTACCTCGGATCAGTCGGCAGCTGTCGGCATCTAGGAGGTGACCTGATGAAGATCCAGCTCCGCTCCAGACGCCATGGCCATCGCCAGCCCCATGGACGCGCCGATACCCTTCTGCTTGCGCTTGTACGCCGCGGGAGCCTCGGCTGACAGTGCATCCGCCAACAATTCGACATCCTCGAGGGCGACACCCTTGGGGATGAGCTCCTTGTAGAAGCGCTCGAGAACCACCTTGGCCTTGGAAAGAGAGCCGACCACGGTACTGCAGCGGTCTTCGACCGCCGCAGTGGCATCATCCAGAGAACTTCCGTGCTCCAGGGCACCACGGTCAAACTCGATGCCCGCGGCATCTAGAAAAACGGAAGAGGCAACGTGAAAACCAAGCAAAACAAGAGAAACAAGGAAGCCAAAAAGAAACAGACAAAACTACTCACCCGAAATATCCTTGGCAGCAGCCATCAACTTGCCGACTACATCCTTCTCGCGCGAGGCCGCAGTGGTGGCGAGTTGCTCCTCGCGATCCATGGCCTCCTGCTGCAGGCGCTCCTTGGCCGAAGCCGCATCGGCTAACTCCTGCTCAAGGCGCTCCTTAGCGCCAACGACATCTTCAGCTTTTTTCTCCGCTCGCCCGAGGCTCTTTTTGAGAGCATCAAGCTCACGGAGGGCAGTGTTGTTCTCCTCTACAATAAAGAACAAGCATGATATTCGTGAATAAGCAAGCAGCCAAAGAAGGAGAAGATTGATAAAAACACACGAACCTTGGAGCCGCTGAAGGCTAGCCTCCAATGCCAGATGCTGCTTCACCAGCTGGTTGGCACCTTGAACAAAAGGCTGCGAGAAGACGCAACTTTTCAGGAAAAAGGCTCAGGGGCTGCGCCCAAGAAAACGAGCAAAGCAAATCACGCATACGAAAACGCTCGGGGGATCCCCCCAAGATACGTACAAAAAAATGGCATGATCAGCAGATCATCCGACAGATGCTTGGGGGCTCCCCTCGAGACACAAAACAAAAATGATTAGTAGATCATCCGAAAAATGCTCGGGGGCTCCCACGCGGCAAGAACGAAAACACTTACGTGGTCAGACGGCGACACCGAAGGTCCTGCTGCAGTCTTCTGGGGGACAACCACCCAAACCTCCTGCGGAGAAGGGTTCGGAGCAGCGCCCTCAGAGGTGGCCACCGTCTGAGGAGGAGGAGCAACCTTTGACTCCCCCACCATCTCCCGAGCGCCATCGCTGAAGGAGCCATCGAAGGAGTGGCTACAAAAGAAAAAATCAGACAAGTACAAGCAAGAAGATGAGAGAGAGCAAAAGCAATGGCAGATACTTATGAGTCGAAATTGCTCAAGTCGAAGACAGACGGGGCCCTCCTACCTTTCTTCTCTTCCTTCTTATCTTCCTTCTTCCGCTTCGCCGGCGGCTGCGGCGCCACAGCCCGCACGGGGACAGCTGGAATAGTAGAGGAAGAGCCACCATGACCCCCACTGTGACGCTCAAGGCATGACGGGTTCCTAGGGGTCGGCGGATTCGAAGTATCCAACGCTTCGCTCGAGCTCCGTGTCCGCTTTCGAGTCTGCTCCTCGCTAGACTCAAAAGTTTCTTCCGCTGGTCGCCGAAGGAAGCTCAGACATGGAATCCACTACCTCATTGTCCGGTGCATCCGGAAACAGTTCGGGTAGTGGAGGCGACATGCCCAGTACCTTGAACTCCTGCGCAAAAGAAACAAACTTTCAGAACACAAGCAAGTGCAAGAAAAACACAGTCGAAAAAAGCGCTACGCGCACTCCCTAGATCTACACCTGTGGAACCAGACGAGAGGCGGCGAACGAAGGAGTCAGCGACTTCCCCGGGATATCTTCTTCAGCTTTATACTTCAGCAGCGGCCGAAGAATCCTGTCGAGATCCCCCTTGGAGAGCTCCTCAGTCAAAACCCTAGTCAGATCATGGCGACCAGAATAAAGGAACATCGGGTGCGCCCTAGCCTAGAGAGGCTGCACCCGACGTTTGAGGAAGGTGCGGATGATATCCACAGTGTTCACCTCTTTATCCGGAATCAACTGGATATCCTTCACCCGACGGTAGAGCCCCTCTATCTCCGCCACTTCACCATCCAAGATGTGGTTCTTCTAGGAGGGGTCGAAAGGAGCAAGGCCAAAGTTCTGCCCAGCCACTGTGGAATCGCGGATGTAAAACCATCACCTCCGCCAGTACTGGACAGATTCAGACATAGAAAAGGAAAAGAAGAGAAAGTTGGATTTAAGGGAAATGATGCAGCCACCGATGGGATAAACGCCATTGGAGCCAGATTGCCTCTTCACGGAATAGAGCTTCCGGAAGAGGCCAAAGTGCGGCTCGACACCGAGCCAGCACTCGTAGAGGGTGATGAAGCAGGCGATATGAAGAAGAGAGTTCAGTGAAAGATGATGGAGCTGGATGCCATAAAAGAAAAGCAATCCATGGAGAAAATCGTGGATCGGGAAACAAAGGCCCCGAAGGACAAAAGCGATGAACATGACCCGAAACCCAGTGGGAGGACGGGGAATTACCTCGTCACCAGGAATCCTGACAGCCTCCCTATCCCGCGGGATCAGACCCCGCTCACGGAGCTTGCGGAGATCGCCTTCGCGCGTCTCCGATCGTCGCCAGCCACCATCGGTGACGCGAGTAGCGGCGGAACCCTTTTTGCCGCTGGCGGCAGCACTAGTACCAACTGCGGTGGAGGCCTTCTTGGACTTCCCCATCACAGTGCGGCGATGACGATGACGTGAACGCAGAAACAATGATGGAAAGGTTCAAAGAAATTCCAGCGCGCAGCGATAAAAGCTCAAAGAAGATGGGAGCAGTGAAATGAGAATGGCTGCGGTGAAAAACAAACTAAATTTTCCCTAGTGATTATAAGGACGAGGACGATGCACGATGACCGTTCATCAGGAAGACTTAAAGCCAACATCCAAATCCAACCATCCACCTGTCGGCACAACAGCGAACCGTCGCTCACACGCCGTCCACTACGCATGGAAATCGAGGCGACGCCGTAATTATCTGCACGCCGCGCGTGACCAGTCAACTCAAAGTCAGAAGGTGGGACCCATGTTCGTCCAGTCACGTCATCTCTAGCACCGCAGACGCTTGAGATCATCGATCGTCAGCACTGACATCACCAAAGCTATACTGGCAACGGCTACAAATCTTCGGCTACAAAGCTAAAGTATTCACCCAAATCTACGATTAGAGTAATTACTCGGGGGCTACTCCTATCAGGAGCGCTAGCCGCGCACCCGAAAAACGATCAAAGTACTACACGATTAAACTATTATTCGAGTCCTACGTCGAGTCTACGACTCCACTACGGACTCGGTGGCTACTCCCATAGGGAGGATGGATTCAAGCATCCAAAAAATTTGTGTCCTACGGACCTAAAAGTCAACAAAGACTTAATTAAAGTCTCTGCTCGAGTCTACGACTCAAACAGACACTCGGGGGCTACTCCCATAGGGAGCGCTGGTCGCGCACCCTATGAATTCTTCGACTGCGATCCTTCGGATCGGGATTAAACCTCGTCATAACCTGCTTAGATTAGAAGTTGTTCTTGTGACACCATCCTAATATGGAACACAAGACTAGGTTCTATTACTTGGCTTGATTTTGTTTGAGCTTAATATTAGCTTGATATCAGAGATAAGTGGAAACTTCTTTCCTTGAACCTTGAAGCCTATGATGTTGGTCTGAGGTTTAGGGACTAGGTCCTTATCTTGTTGTTCCTCATGGATCTGTTCTGGTAGTGATACCAGCTACTGAATCCTGAGTCAAAGTTGGGAAAAATGATTTGTAGGCTTAATAAGTTATATAGATCCATAAGATGTAGAAATTCTAAGGTGCTACTCCTGTTTAAGAGGTGTGCCTAGAAGTCCATATCTTAGCTATATTTATTCTTAGAATTTAAGATATAGCCTGATAGCTAGGATCAATGAGGTTGTTCTGAGATCCTAGTTGGATCTATATAGTTTTCTAATGGCTTTAATGTTTAAAATCTTCTATGATGGACTCACCCCACTTGGGTGTTTTTATGAGAAGTTGAGTACATGACAACACATTAATTCTTGTCTAATTTAGATAGATAAATCATGTGATGGTCTTTTACTACTCACCACAACAGTGGAGTTGTTGGGGTTTTAAGTTGTTTATCTTGTGGCTTGATCTTGCTGGTGGTGTGGCTAGCCTGATCTGGTGCTTCTCCTGATACTTCCAACTCCTGGAACTTGTCCTTGATCTTGCTGTCCACCTCCTGGTCATGTTGGCTTGACCTTGTTCTTGCTATCGACCTGATCCACCCCCTCCTTATGTCACCATCTTGATGAGATAATCAAGTGTGTGGTTGGTGTGATCTGTTTTGGTTTGGCTGTTGTGCTTGATGTGTATGAACAAGGAAATGGTGTTAGAGTTGCTTGCCCACGGCTGTGCTGAGCAGTTTTGTTTGTATGAGCTGTTGTTGCTGTGCTGACAGCACACACCATGCATTTAGGTGTGTGTGCTGCTTGTGTGCCTACTGCACCTTGTGGATATGCTCAGGGAATGAAAGTTACCTTTTATCTGATTACTTTTACCTATCTGGTGAAACTTGGCCCTCTCTCTGATCAAAATTATTTGACTTATGGCTTCAAAAATTATGAAAGATTTAGTTCTTTCATATTGGTGAAACTTGCCCCTAAAGATTACTTAGTGATGTAAATTTGAACAATGCAACTCACTGTCACTACTGAGAGTAAGATATCCTAATCTTTTATTTTCTTTCTTTTAGTTTGTGTTTTATTTTGTAGGTACAAGACTTGAAGATTCAAGATTTAGATTAGGTTTTCTTTTTCTTTATAGAATAGTCCCTTGTAATATTCATTTTATTCTTTTGTAATCTTTATTTTATCCTTTTGTAATAAAGATTGTAATATTACTCAATATATAAATTTATTTTTTATTTCATTTACCATTGTCAAGATTCTTGATTATTTTCATAAGTTACATTTTGTAACTTATTTATTGAATATAAATATGGAATGAATATACTTTTTCTTAATTATGTTATTTATTTAAGGTTTGAGTTACTAATTGGTAACTCTTGATTAAATCAAATTACTCAAACATAATTCTAATTCCTTTTAAATTATAAATCCAGCACTCAAGTTTGAATTCAAATTTCATTTCCCAAAACACACTAATCCACACAGATCATATCAAAGTTTATAACAATCATTCTCCAAGGCTATTCCTAATCTTAAAGAGTGAAAGAAACTTTGATCACTTTAGGTTTTTATTTGGCGAAAAATTTACCCACATTTTTTACAGATGAATGCATGCAATTGCACAGATTCTTAAATTTACCCTTCGTTGGTTCCTAAATGCTGGGATGTTACAATCACGGAGTCCACCGCCTTAATGTTGATGTTCAGGGGCTTGGCAATCTCTTTGGCTCTCTTGACGGCGGTGCTGATGATGTTGCCGGCAAGAACCATGCATTCCTTTGGCGGAGGAGGCGAAATGGTCAAACTAATAGGAGCTGCATTTCTGACAAACAAAGGAGTACACGAGTTCAATAACACAAAAAGTTCAGAGTACCTGGCTTACAGAAGTACAAGACGGAGATCGCGTACCAAATATGCTCGCCGCCGCTTGCTGGAGTGTCTCCACCATGGAGTCCCGCTCTTTTTGGAGAACCTTGTAAGCCTCAAGGTCGCGCTGATTCTGCTCATCGGCATCCTTCTTCTGCTCCTTGAAGATTGCAATTTACTCCTTTAGACGATTCATCTTCGTGTTGGCGGACTCCTGCAAGGCCTTCATGTATTCCTCGTGCATCTTCAGAGTGTCAGCCCTCTCCTGCTTGAGGATATTGTTCTCGCTATTCAGCTGCTCAATGTGCTTGGATTGCTCGACAATGTCCTTGGCCTTGGAGATAGCTTCTGCAAGTCGGAGAAAAGACAACACACAATGAGTATTCGGAGAGTGATGGCACAAGACCAAGTTTGAGTATGGAATCGAAAGGAAAAACAGACTCTTGCTCTTGGTGATTTGTTCCTTCAAGAAGGCAGTTTTACCCTTTTCGGCTTCTAGCTCAGTGCGCATCTTGTGGAACTTCTCGTTGACGACGCCTCTTCGAGCATTCTCATTTTGTGGAAAGAAGATCAAAATTACTTAGTCTCTTGGAGCATATAGCCGGATAAATATCCACCTAGAGGCTTGGGGGCTATAGTGAGAGTTTTTAACTCGGAAATATGCTTAGTCTTTCTTAAGCATCTAGTCGGAACTAATTCAGTTTCAACTTGAGGATTGGGGGCTACAGTATTGAAGTTTACAAACACTGCGTATGCTACTCGAAAAATATCTAGTCGAAATAATTCATTCAAACTAAATACTTGGGGGCTATAGTGAGATGTTTTCTAGCTTAGTCACTCTTAGAGCATTCAGATGCAAAGACCTATGGTTTTCCATCTAAATCCTCGGGGGCTATAGTGGGATACTACTTATGAAAAGCAAAAGGCAAGCAAAACTTACAAGTGCGATGATCTTGAGGTTGGTGGCGCTCTCGACAAATATCTTGCTGAAGGAAAGGCTATTTCCTCGCAGGATATCTGCTTGCTTGAGAAGCTCCTCAAGGCCGCAAGTCGGAGAAGTTGGCGCTGCACCAGGAGCCAGAGTTGAGCTACTCGGCGTGAGCGCCAGGTAGACAATCTTCGGGAGCTCTGTTGATGTCCTGGGTGTAGTGGCGCCGCCTCCAGCAGACGTTCCGCCTTCCACTATCTCCTTACCGCTACCGATGGCATCCTTAGCCGGAGCTTCAGCCATTTTGGTCGTGGTGCTTTCTTGTGTTTCCTGCTCGCCGGCAATGACAAGATCCGCGGTAACACCTGGATCCACTTCCATGGCGGAAGGGCCAGATGCTACCCTAGCTGGAGAGCTTGTCAGTGCGACAGCAGGCTGGACGCTGGGAGTAGTAGGGGCAATGGAGGGAGACGCTTGGTGCAACATATCCTTGATGTTTTTAGAAGCCCCCGATGTTTGGAGGTCTTCTTCAAACTTAAACTGGCCTTCTTTCTAAAACGTGCAAAAATAGAAGTACATGAATAAGACGAGCAATGGACAATGTCAGAAGATATGAAGCTTACACAACGGTGGGTGCTTTGGTGAAAGGGATGCCAGTAATTCTTCTTTTCTCCGCCTCCAAGGAGGCAATGGACTTCTTTGAGGCTCCACCCTCCGTCTTCTTCTTCTTGCCTCCGTCGGTAGCATCAGAGGTGGAGCTCTTCCACTTACGCGCCAACGACACATCATCATCGGACACGACGGTGACTTCCTTCATCTTGGGGTCATAGATTTGGGCAACCATGCTATCCTCCTCTAGACTTTTGAGTTGTTAAGTGAAATCCCAAAGTATTATATGAGATGGTAAAAGCTAGATAGAAAAACTAGAGTATACGTCATACACGGAAGATAAATACATACCTCTGGTCACGTGCCGTCAACGAACATGTCGTAGGTGATGGTGAATCCAGGCTTCCTATCGTTCACCTTGACGATGTACTTGAGGCGGAGCTTGATGGAGTCACTCGAGAAGTTATCCTCGGAGATGTGGAGGCTATCCTTCCGATCCTTGGTGTACTGGTGCATCAGCTTCGTGTGGTGCTGCAGAGGTTGGATCCGCCTGACGAACCAGCACATGGCTAGGACCCGGTTAGACCCGTCTCTATGAACCACTCAATTCGCCTTATGGCGCGGAAAGCGTCATTGTCGGAGGGAAGGGTGGCCTAGGATCTCCATGTCGGGGCTTCAGCAGCGGCCCCGTCGACGAAGTCCGGGTACGTTGCTTCTCGGCCAGCCAGAGGGATATCTGGGCCATAGAAGTACGTCCACTGCCAATTCTTGCAAGACTTGTGGGCTACGATGTCGGGGAACCGCCGGCCAGGACGGATCTTGAAGCTAATTGTTCCGCAATTTCTAAGCTCATCCTTGCTCGCTCTGGCTTCCCTCTTGACAGTGAATAAATAGATGAACATATCTAGCCTAGGCCTAATTTCTAGGTAGGCCTCGCAAAGCGCTAGGATGCTATTCGGAGAAAGGTTCTGAGGTTGAACCCGGTAATGGTTGAGGACAACAAGGAATAAATCGAAGATCGGGAGGGAAACGTCGCGTACCATTTGTGCTTTGAGGTACACCTTCTCTCCGGCTTGGGGAGAAGGAATGACCTCGCCTACCGGCGCCACCTGCTAGACAAGCCCCTTCGTCACAGGGAGGTATCCTTCAGCGAGCAGCTCTTTGAGATCGTTGTTGGCGATATCAGAGCCGCGCCATTCTCCCTTATGGGAGTCACCCTCCTCTTCCAGCGTTTCCATCCCTGCTGGAATATGGTCGTCGCCGGTGGCTTCCACCACCGCGGACCGTGCCAGAACCACGCCCTCTGGAGGCACATGGATGGAGCCTGCCGGCTTGGCCGCGATCTCGTTCGTTGCCGCTATGGACGGGGTGGAGCTGCTGCTCACCATTGGTGTGGGAGAGAGGTGACTGGGAGATTGGGGAGAAACTAGGGTTTCTCGCGTGTGCGCGGAGAGCTCGAGGAGGTGTTCGCAGGAGGAAGATGATGACTCGAGGGAGAATGAGGTGAAAATATAAAATCTACCACGATTGTAATTTATAACCCCCAGTGTCAAGATTCGTGCAAGTCGATCGAATGGTTGCTGCATGGACATCGCGTGTGTGTACGTGCGCAGAAATTTCACCATATTCCCAACCGCCGCAGCCAACGGTTTGTATCCTTCGCGCGGGAAAAACAGACATGATTGTGTTCTCTGCATGTGTGAGTTATGAAGCGTCGTTGATCTATGGTCTACATTGCTCTAGATGACACGGGCAGGTGAACCATCCCGTCAGAAGATTCCGACATGGAAGGATCCAGTACGACTACGAGAAGAGTACGATGGAAGATTCAACAGTTCTCCAACTTACAAGTTGAAGACGGAGAGCATTGCAGGGTTCTTGGAAGGACTACAAGATATTGCTTGACGATTTGCCGACATTCATCTAGACGGAGCATTCAACCTGAAGAGGCAAGACAACGCAAGATCTCGGAGTTCTCCGGGGGCAACTGTTGGGGGTATGCTATATGAGTATCACCATATCATGTCTCTAATCTGATAACCCGGGTGGCCCATAGTTGGTAGCAAGGCCTATGGCCTGCTGGGCGGCCCAGTTAGATGGATCCAGAAGGGAGGCCCATGCCGGATAAAGGAAGGCTACGGAGGAGTCACCGACGTACCCTGAGCCTTGAAGTGCAAGACACGTTAGACTAGTTGTATACTGTGTAGGACTCTGTAACCTGTCCGGCAAGGACTTTGCATGTAACCCCAGGATATGACGACTATATAATTCGGACCTATGGGAGCCTTTAGGGCATAACACAACTCATATCTCACACATTGAACCGATCCCTGTAACTCGGCGTATTGCCATTATAGTGATTTATAGCAGGAGTAGGACTCCACCACCGTTGTGGGATCTGAACCTGGGTAAGCTGTGTTACCTCGTACCCGCCAAACTTCCCCCTTACTGTAACACCCTCAGAATCGGCCCTATGCAAGTTTCAGCGCTTCCCGCCAAACCCGCATAGAAACGATTCAAAGGTGCCCACCAGGCACTTGCGTGCGGGTGGAAAATGAAGTAATATCATTACACAATAGTCCTCGATGGAACCCACAAAATATATATATACAACATCGACTCAAAGAGTCAAGAATACAGATATACAATACAAAGATCCAAATCACCTTTAAAACGATATAGCGTCCGGGTACGGACAAGATGCAAATTGAGCTAAGAGCCCTGAAGAATAACCAATGGCGTCCATAACCCTGCCCAGGCCAAGCCGGAAGGGTAACCCTGCTAACGACGTCGATCTCAAAACCTGCTTAAACAAAAGGGGTGCCGACAAAGGGCAAAGGAAAAAGAGAGAGCGGTCAGTACTGAGGCCAGTACACGGCGAGACTAGAATTCGGCGGTCCTCGCCTACATAGGTATGGTGGACTGAAGCGGCAGCACGACAGCATGCACTAAACAACCTATAGAGACTCGATACAACTGTCGGCTATCAGAGAGAGATAAGAAAGACCTATTCGAAACCATCCTGATTCTACCACCAAGCCTACCCATCCTGGTATGTCCCCCTCGAGACCAAACGAGGAAGTCAACCGAGGAACTCACACAGTTGGCAGTTTTATTTATTCAGTTATCGTTGCAGCAATTACTAGTCAGGTATAGATAGCATGAGTCGTCCTGAGAAATTAAGCAGTGGGCAGTTTTAGTTAACCATTCCATTGTAGTTGCACTCTTACTAGTCAGATACAATTAGCATGAGATATCCCAAAACCCAGCAGATGTTGGCACTTTTATTTAGCCATTCCATTGTAGTGGAGCTGATTACTAGTCATATCGGATACAAGTCAAATTATAGCCGTAAACTTTAGTTATAGTTGTCTATGATCAAGAACTGTGCTCCAAGTCGTCCATAGCCGCGGACACGGCTTCTCGAAAAGATTTAACCCTGCAGGGGTGCACCAAAGTATCCACACGCACTTCGACCCTTTTTGCCAAATCAGTTAACATACACCCATCGGTATGTCGGCGGGGCCTAAGTCATGACGTTTCCCAGACCCAAAGCAAGTACATGGGGGCCACCCCACTAAGCTACCCGCAACGAAGTTGGCCGGCTCCGGAACGGACCCAGGGTTTGCGTCAGTGGCTGTAAACGACTGGGAACCCGAAAGTGTGACTGGGCTTGTCGATACCGCGAAAACACTCCGCTTACCTAAACAGTACAGGTGCTCCTCGCACAATCTTAAATAAAGCAATAAAGCATGGCATAAGTACAGAATAGTAATAAAGCCCCAAACTACTTGTGGCCCCTGGTACAATACTTTGAAATCAGGTACTAATCGATGGGGGTGCCCATACACCCCACCTGTGGTTAGCGCGCTCGATCTCGGAACAGGTGTCAAGAACTCGGGGTCCTACGGGACACCAGTGAGCGGTTAAAATCCAAATATTGTCTATTACCCACCGGTGCCTCTGCATTTACCTACTTTCAATTTTAGTTATTAAACAATAATTAAAGCCATGATCATCTCCAACATTAAACATGCGGCAATACTCCAACAACTGTGGTACTTGACGACACGCAACAGCACTTGAGCAAGCGACTACGACGCGCAAGTCCAACTATCTACCAAACAACAGGTAATAGGATGTGTCCAAGGCAATATAAGGCTGCAAGGGATATCACGGGCACGAAAACTAGAGCATCGCAACACAGATAGCAATAGATCAACATGAGGGAATAAATACTATAAAAGTAAGATAGGTAGAAAGGGGGAGAATGCTCGCCTGAAAACATTGCCGAAGGTTCATCCGAAGATCGGGTCGACACTCGCATCATCTCATCGGCCTAATCCGCGAAGAAGCAAAACACTAAAAGAAACACCGGATGGACTATTTAATACTACGGTAGAAAATCGGGCATGATGCATGTATGATGTATGACATGGCAAAGGTGCGATGCATTTAGGCCATATTAATGGAACCGGGGCCCCGACAATTAGTTAGGTGGTTTATGTTTTCTAGATACCCCGCAAGTTAAATGTTGTCTTAACAAGTCAAATAGTGGCACCGGTTCGCTACACAAATTTAAATGAGACCAATATTAGGCTAGAAAAGCCCGCATATGGATCCCATATTTAATTTAGGTGAATCGTCGAAACACCGCCAAACACCCATAATATGTACGCAAGCATGACAATTTAATATGCACAAATTAAACATCATGTCATAAAAATATAGAGGCTTAGGGTCACACATTGGATCGAAGATCTTGGGGTTCCAGGGTTCGGTCGACGGGTTCGGGGTCTTTGGTTCTATTGCCTTTGGGTCCCGACGTCCGTGTAGAAGAGCATGGCGTTCCGAGGGAACGGGTCCGTGTGGGCGATCTTGGTGTCCGGGAATTCTCTGGGTCCCGAAGACGATCTGTTCGGTTCTAGATTTATTTGTCGGTGTGAAGATCGGATGCTTCGAGGTCCAAACAGGGATCTGGCTCAGAGTGAAGTTAGACTTGCTGGTTATGTTCCTGGGAGCAACAACAACACCACATATGTACATCATCAGTACCGATCTAGGAGAAAATGTGCCATCGTCAAAAATAGCTCACGGGTAGCAACCTAGACGGCAGATCCTGGCCAATAACTCACTGCAGGGGCATGTCCCAAGCGGATATTTGCCAAAACCTTGCGGGACCGGCGTGGACTGCAGGAAGCGGTGGTTGGCGAGCTTCGATGGCGACATGGCGGCTCCTGTTCACGGGGATCCGGCGACTGACGGTGGAACACAGAGGCGGGCCTGTCCATCATGATCCCGGCGGTGGCGCTCGCGGAAGCAGACGACGGCGGGGGGGGGGGGGGGGGGGGTGAGGAGGGGTCTCGGCGAGGCGGCGCTTGACGGCAGAGAGAAGCGGAGCGGCGGTGGCGAGGTCCGGCTCCAGAGAGGAGGGTGCACGGTGCAGGCAGACGGCGCAGGGGTCTCCTCTGCAGCTCGAGCGGGCGGCCGCGAAGGGGAGGAGGGCGGCAGCCGGCGAGGATCTTCATGGAGGAAGGAGGCCGACCGGCGAGGAGGCACGACGCGCGCACCTGCGAGCTTGCGGAGCTTGCAGACGGCCGCCGGAGGTCGCGCTGGCTGCGCGGCCTGCAGGGGGGAGGTGAGGCGGGCGCCAGGCGAGGGAGGAGAGCGCATCGAGGGGAGGTGGTGGATGGCGAGAGGAAGGAGACAGGACGGGGGATCGAGGGAGCGTCGGGATGGTTCCAGGGATGGTTGACCGCGCGAGTGGGGTGGACTCGCTCGCTGCGGGTGGGGCCAGGGGAGGGGCATCAGGGGTGTGGCGTGCGTGTGTTGTGTGTGTGTGTTGGGTACCAGGTGGGTGGGGTTGTCCGGCGGCTGGATGGATACAGGGGTGGTGGCGGCGGGGTGAGGGAGTAGTGGCTGGTTTGCTGGGGATTGGGGTTAGGGTTTCTAGGGCTAGGGTTAGGGTTAGATAGTCTAGGGTTTAGTTGGGTAGTAGGTGGTCTAGCCGGTTGGGCCTTTGGGCCGGCCGGCTGGACTGCCTCCCCGATAAAATATTTATTATTTTTATAAAACAAAACATTTTAAAAATATAGTTTTAGATAAATACAAGATCCAGAAAAGACCGAGGTTTCGCATTTGAAGAAAGAGAGGGGCATTCGTAGAAAATGAAATAGGGCTTTTAGTAAAATAGTTTTAGACTAATGTATGCATGCTGATGTCATGATGATGCATGAAGGTAAACACTAGCGATTTACTAGTAACGGTTTTACCGGGGTGCTACACTTACCCCACGTATCTAAACATGCTCTATGAGGACCCCTCCATGGCGTAATCGTCAGCAATACTACCATGACACTCTGGTCGTGGATCCACAAGCATCTGCAGGAGCTTGGTGGCTGGCATTGAGTTCTCCTGCGCCGGCACTTGGGAGTTTTGGTGCTTTGGCACAAGGTTTGTGGCTCGAGGCGGCGGATCCGGTGTTGCTTCGTCAATGACTTCAATAGGAGGCACCGGTTTCGGAGCCGAGAGAGCACAGGGAAAGTCCTGGTCGACGCACCCCAACGGATGTGCCTCACCAGTCACGACAAGGTCCTCCTTCTACTCACAAAGCCAGGTTTGGTGATGGTGCGATCTCGGCCTTTTGGGAAGATGGTGGCTCGTGCCCTCCTCCAACATCCTGTGGCAGCGGCGGTTGGTCGCGGGCATGGTTTTGGTGGCAGAGAGGCCTTGTAGGGACCTAGTTGTAATTTATATTTATTTTGGGGCTTTTCTACCTTTTTTCTGGGGCACTTTTTTCTTCTCGAGCTCTCTCGAGATTTATGCCTTTGTATCGCGTATGTACGAGTAACCTAATGATGTAGTAATCTTCTAAAAACAATATGCTTCCTCGCAAGGGCCCCACAGTCAGCGGTGTTGCCCTTATCTTTTCTTGCAATCATGTTTCTTAGAAAAGACCTATCGCCATCGCCTTCGAGCATCCGGACTTAGGGCATCTTCAACTAGCCACGCAAAGCCACGGACGTATCTTAAATTTAGGTTAGAACTAGCAGAAGTGCCAGTTCTTTGCAATGAGAGACCCACGACGAAATGGTAATGCATGCAGGAGCGTCATCACCATGACAATGAGCTTGTACCCTGTGTACATACTCTTCACTCCCACTCCTGGTAACCTTTGTATCACCATGATTGCAATTTCATGGTCGTTTTAGAGAAAGACATGTTCCCCACATTAGGTTGTTTCGGTCATCAGTGGATAGCTCTACACATGACCGAACACTGGCCAAACCCAAACGTCCACGACAAAGGAACGTGTGTGCTTGTGTAGCCTTCATCACGGAGCATATCAGCCTCCATCATCGATGCCTTCAATGGAGTGGTGAAGCTCATCGGCCACAATTTGTCATCACGTCCATGCCCTCTGTAACACCCTCGCCTGATAAGGCTGAGTTCATGTGTATAGTGCCAATCCCTGGATCGGTTCACTGGCACACACAGTACAAAATGATACCAAATTTAACTGTGCATCATAAATACAACGAATATGATCCAGAATTTACATTATTTATTCAGGTACACAGCGGAAAACGAATACAAGATAGATCTCCATCCTTCAAATGTGCCACAGGCGAACAATTGTTGAGTGGAGTCTCGCGACCTATGAACGATCACTTAGATACGATATAACCTGCAACATGAAACGTTGCAGCCACGAATGGTCAATACATTGAATGTATGGCAAGTAGGCTAAAGTGGTTAACAACAGATCTATCAACTACATGCTTATTTGGCCAAGTGGAGTTCAGGCTTATTTGCATAAAGCAATACAACTTTTCCCTACTTTCAAAATACTTTTCTTTCTTCAAAAACAATCTTCTAAGGACATACCAGCATAAACCCATGTGGATACAAGACAGTTCAGCTTTCGTATGCTCCTAAACCCATGTTCATCCATCAAGTTTTAGTAATTAAGAAATTGGGATGAGTGACAAATATCATAGCATCAGTATCAGGTCGCTCAAATTGTCCATAACCGGGGACACGGCTAATCGATTAGTTTATACACCCTGCAGGGGTTAGTATACTTTACCCATGTGACTTGGACAGCCCAGCTCGTTGTTGGAGATATGCTCTAGAGGCAATAATAAATGTAGTTATTATTATATCTTTGTGTTTATGATAAATGTTTACATTCATGCTATAATAGTATTAACAAGGAAACATTGATACTTGTGTGATTTGTAAACTTAATTTGAAGTCCCTAGTATAGCCTCTATACTTCACTAGCTTGTTGGTTGATTAATGATTGTGGTTTCCCAATCATGAACATTGAGATGTTATCAACAACAAGATCATATCGTTAGGAGAATGATATGGTGGACATACTCCTATAGATAAGCGTAGCATAAAGATCAAGTCATTTCAATAGTTCAATTGCTATATGCTTTCTGATACATAGTAACCTAATTCCTTCGACCATGAGATCATGCCTATCACCATTACCGGATGGATGCTTTGATGACATCAAACACCACACCGTAACTGGGTGGCTATAAAGGTGGCATTGAGTATTCAGAAAGTATTGGTTGAGACACATGGATCAAGAGTGGGATTTGTCCATCCATATGACGGATAGATATTCTCTGGGCCCTCTCGGTGAAATGTCATCCAATTAGCTTGCAAGCATGTGACTGGCTCACAAGGGATCACATATCACGGGAACGAGAAAAGAGTACTTATCAGTAACGAGGTTGAACTAGGTATGCAGAGATACCGACGATCATAACCTCGGATAAGTAAACTATCGTGAGACAAAGGGAAATTGGTATCGTATGTAATTGGTTCATTCGATCGCAAAGTAATCGTAGAAATATGTGGGAGCCATATGAATTTCCAGATTCCTCTATTGGTTATTGTTCGGAGAAGTATCTCGATCATGTCCGCATAATTCACGAACCGTAGGGAGACACACTTAAGGATTCGACGTTGTTTTGAGTAGTTATGGTATTATGAGAAAGAGACCGAATGTTGTTCGGAGTCTCGGATGGGATCCGGGATATCACGAGGTGATCCGGAATGGTCCGGAGAATAAGATTCATATAAGGAAAGTCCCGTTTCGGAGTTCGGAAATGATTCCGGTGTTTTCATCGAGAATGTTCTAGAAGGTTCCGGAATGTCCGGCACTCCGGGAAAGGGGAGGGGTACATGAATGTGTCATTACATATTGGAATGATTGCATCATGTACTAAGTGTTCTTGCTGTTCCAAATAAAGGATTAAATTGAATCCTAAAACAGAAAAGTCAAATGGCCAGTTTGAAAGTCAAACGGCTAAAACAGGAAACTGTGGGAAACAAGCAAGAGGTGGTTGAAACCGACTTTGGGGAGGAGTCTCCTCTCCAAGCCGGCGCGCCACCCAAGGCCGACTTGGGGAGGGACTCCCCTCCCCTTGTCCGCACCTCCCACCTATAAGAGGAGGGGCAGGGCCTCCTCCTCTAGACACACAAGTTCCTATCCTCTAATCTCCGGTTTAGAGCCGTTTTGGTTTAGAGCTTCTAATTGCCCTAGCCTTCGGTTTAGAGCCTTCTAATTGGTGTGTCTAAACCCTAGACCACTAATAGTTCTCTCTCATACTCCACCATACTCGCTCCGGCTTAAGGCGAAGCCCTGCGGGATCTCCCCTCTACTTCCGGTACCACGCCGTTGTGCTGCCAGAATCGCGAGGAGAGTGCTACAACCTCCGCTGCCTGCTGGAACAAGGGAGAGGAAGGTCTTCGTCGAGTACCGAATGTGTGACCAACTGTGGGAGCGCTGCCGGAACGCAGCGCCAGAAGGATCGTCTACACGATCTTGAGATCGGGAAGAGTACGACTACATCACCCACGAGAATCCGCTCTCGTTAAACGCTTTGGAATCTTCGAGGGTAAGTTATTCCATCGACTCGTTGCTACAATCTAGTAGATAGATCTTGGCTTGTTTGTTTGTATGCGATAGAAAAAATTTGTTTTCCATGCTACGAAACCCTACAGTGGTATCAGAGCCGTGTCTATATGTAGATCTGTTGCACGAGTAGAACACAATGGTCATTGTGGGCGTTGATGCTTTTATTGTCGATTGCTTCTTGTGTACTTTGCATCTTGCGGTATGTTGGGATGAAGCGGCCCGGGCTAACCTTACATGACATCTTTCATGAGACTTGCTCCACGCTTGACATGCAACTTGTATTGCATAAGTGGCTTTGCGGGTGCCTGTTTCTCCTAGCATAGTTAAGATCCAATTTACAACGGGTGATTAACAATACTAGTATCAATGTTGTGGTTCATGTTCGTAAGTTAGAACGACACTTATTGAAAGCCCCAAACCACGTAAAATATGCAAAGAAAGTAGAGGCGTCTAACTTTGTTTTGCAGGGGTGTGCAGTGATGTGATATGGCCATGATTGTGATTATATTTGATGTATGCAATGTTCCTTATTGTAAGTTGGCAACCGGCAGGAGCCATATGGTTGTCTTTAATTTATGTTAAGACCCGCGTGTCTATTCAAAGTAGTTGTAATAGTTGAAGCCGGTGGATGACAACCATGGAGAAGCGTCATTGACCTTGATGCTATGCCGGTGATGATGGAGATCATGTTCGTGGTTGAAGATAGAGATCGGAAGCACGAAGAAGAAAATGCCATATCATATCACATATATATTGAATTGCATGTGATGTTAATCCTTTATGCATCTTGTATTGCTTAGTAGACAACGGTAGCATTATAAGATGATCCCTCATGCACATGAATTTCAAATCATAAAGTGTTCACCCTTGGTTAGCACTGTTGCTAAAGCTTGTTGTTTCGAAGCACCACGTGATGATCGAGTGTGTTAGATTCTGCAAGTGTATACAACGTGAGCAAGCCAGATTTGCTCATGCAGAAACTAAGGTTTGATCTTGACGAGCCTAGCATGTACAGACATGGTCTCGGAACACGGATCACCGAAAGGTAAAGCATGAATCATATAGTAGATATGATGAACATGTCGATTGTTCGCCATTGAAACTATATCAACTCTCGTGATGATCGGTGTTGATATGGTGGATTTGGTTCGTGTGATCACTAAAACAATGTGAGGGATGTTGTTTTGAGTGGGAGTTCACCTAGTTTAATTACATTAATTAATTTGAACTCAATTTGTCATAAACTTAGTCTAAACTATTGCAAATATGTTGTAGATCAATGGCAGCCCCTACCATCAATTTTAATGCGTTCCTAGAGAAAGAAAAGTTGAAAAACAATGGAAGCAACTTCGCGGATTGGTTCCGCAATTTGAGGATTGTCCTCACAGCTGGTAATTTGACCTATGTGCTGGATGCACCGCTGGGTGACCCACCTGCAGATGATGCTCCCGATGAAGTAAAGAATGTTTACCTCGCTCGGAAGAATCAGTACTCCATAGTTCAGTGTGCTATCTTGTATGGTTTGGAATCGGAGCTTCAGAAAAGGTTTGAGGATTCAGACCCATATGATATTGTCGAGGATCTCAAATTGATTTTTGAGACTCATGCGACAATTGAAAGCTATGAGGCTTCTGAAAAGTTCTTTAACTGCAAGATGGAAGAGGGCAGCTCCGTTAGTGAGCATGTGCTTAAGATGTCTGGGCACGCAAACAAACTTCAAAGCTTGGGTATAGTGATTCCTAATGCTTTGGGTATTTACCGTGTCCTCCAATCACTACCACCAAGTTACAAGAACTTTGTGATGAACTACAACATGCAGAACATGAACAAGACGTTACCAGAACTCTTTGCCATGTTGAAATCTGCAGAAGTGGAGATCAAGAAAGAGCACCAAGTGTTGTTGGTTAATAAGACCACCAAATTCAAGAAAGGCAAGTCTAAGCAAAAGGGACACTTCAAGAAGGGTGGTAAGAAAGTTACCACGCCGGCGAAGAAGACCAAGGCTGGACCCAAGCCTGATACTGAGTGCTTTTACTGCAAGGGAGAAGGTCACTGGAAGCGGAATTGCCCAAAGTACTTGGCGGATCTGAAGAATGGCAACATCAAGAAGAAAGGTATATCTGATATACATGTTATTGATGTGAATCTCACTAGTACTCGTAGTAGTGCCTGGGTATTTGATACTGGTTCGGTTGCTCATATTTGTAACTCGAAACAGGTGTTGCAGAATAAACGGAAGCTAGCGAAGAACGAGGTGACGATGCGCGTGGGAAACGGATCAAAGGTTGATGTGATCGCGGTCGGCACGCTACCCCTTCATCTACCATCGGGATTAGTTTTATACTTAAATAATTGTTATTTGGTGCCTGCGTTGAGCATGAACATTATATCGGGATCTTGTTTATTGCGAGACTGTTACTTGTTTAAGTCCGAGAATAATGGTTGTTCGATTTATATGAGTAATACGTTTTACGCACATGCACCTTTGATAGATGGTCTATTCTTATTGAATCTCGATAGTGGAAATACACATATCAACAACATTGAGGCTAAACGTTTGAAATCAAGCGATAATTCGACCTATATGTGGCACTGTCGTCTTGGTCACATTGGAGTGAAGCGTATGAAGAAACTCCATTCCGATGGACTTCTTGAATCACTTGATTTTGAATCACTTGAAAGATGCGAAGCATGTCTGATGGGAAAAATGACTAAGACTCCATTTTCTGGTATGATGGAGCGAGCTACGGACTTATTGGAAATCATACATACCGATGTGTGTGGTCCAATGAGTGTAGCATCGCGCGGTGGTTATCGTTATGTTCTTACCTTCACGGATGACTTGAGTAGATATGGGTATATCTATTTCATGAAACATAAGTCCGAAACTTTCGAGAAGTTTAAGGAGTTTTAAAGTGAGGTAGAGAATCAACGTAACAAGAAGATTAAATTTGTACGTTCTGATCGTGGAGGTGAATATCTAAGTTACGAGTTTGGCGAGCATTTGAAGAAATGCGGAATACTTTCACAATTGACACCGCCGGGAACACCACAGCGTAATGGTGTGTCCGAACGTCATAATCGAACTCTCTTAGATATGGTTCGTTCTATGATGTCACTTACAGATTTACCGCTATCATTTTGGGGTTATGCATTAGAAACAGCCGCATTCACTTTAAATAGGGCACCATCTAAATCCGTTGAAACGACACCGTATGAATTATGGTTTGGGAAGAAACCTAAATTGTCGTTCCTTAAAGTTTGGGGATGCGAAGCCTATGTAAAGAAGTTACAGCCGGACAAGCTTGAACCCAAAGCGGAAAAATGCGTCTTCATAGGATACCCGAAGGAAACTATTGGGTATACCTTCTATCATAGATCCGAAGGCAAAATCTTCGTTGCCAAGAATGGATCCTTTCTAGAGAAGGAATTTCTCTCGAAAGAAGTGACTGGAAGGAAAGTAGAACTCGACGAGGTTGTCGAACCTTCTCTCGAAATTGCGAGTAGCGCAGCACCGGAAGAAGTTCCTGTGGTGCCTGCACCAATAAGAGAGGAAGCTAATGATGATGATCATGAAACTTCGGTTGAAGTTGCTACAGAGCCTCGGAGGTCAACGAGAACTCGTACCACTCCAGATTGGTATGATCCCGTTATGAGTGTCATGTTGGTGGATAACACCGATGACCCTGAGACATATGAGGAAGCAATGATGAGCCCAGATTCCAATAAATGGCAAGAAGCCATGAAATCCGAGATTGGATCCATGTACGAAAACCAAGTATGGACTTTGGTGGACTTACCGGATGGCCGGAAGGCTGTCGAGAACAAATGGATTTTCAAGAAGAAAACAGATGCTGATGGTAATGTTACTGTCTATAAAGCTCGACTTGTCGCACAAGGGTTTCGACAAATTCAAGGAGTTGACTACGATGAGACTTTCTCACCGGTAGCGAAGCTAAAGTCTGTGAGGATTATGTTAGCAATCGCTGCATATTATGATTATGAGATATGGCAGATGGATGTCAAAACAGCATTCCTCAATGGAGATATTGATGAAGAGTTGTATATGATGCAACCCAAAGGTTTTGTCGATCCTAAAGATGCTAACAAGGTATGCAAACTTCAACGGTCCATCTATGGATTGAAGCAAGCATCCCGAAGTTGGAATCAACGTTTTGATAAGGTGATCAAAAGTTTTGGTTTTATACAAACTTATGGAGAAGCTTGTATTTACAAGAAAGTGAGTGGGAGCTCTGTAGCATTCTTAATACTATATGTGGATGACATATTGTTGATTGGGAATGATGTAGACCTTCTTAATAGTGTCAAAGAATATTTGAATAATAGTTTTTCAATGAAGGATCTTGGCGAAGCAGCTTACATATTAGGCATAAAGATTTATAGAGATAGATCGAAACGCCAAATATCATTGTCACAGAGTACATATTTGGACAAAGTTCTAAAGAGGTTTGGAATGGAAGAAAGCAAGAAAGGGTTCTTGCCCATGTTGCCCAATACGATCTTGAGTAAAACTCAAAGTCCGACATCGGCAGGAGATAGAGAAAGGATGAGTAAGACTCCCTATGCCTCAGCCATAGGATCTCTAATGTATGCCATGCTATGTACTAGACCCGACATTGCATATGCTGTTAGTTTAACTAGCAGATATCAAAGTGATCCAGGAGTGGATCATTGGACAGCGGTCAAAAACATCCTTAAGTACTTGAGAAGAACTAAGGATATGGTTCTTTCTTATGGAGGTGATGAACAGCTCGTTGTTAATGGTTACACCGATGCTAGTTGGAACACCGATCCGGATGATTCTAAATCACAATATGGATACGTATTTATTTTGAATGGTGCAACAGTTAGCTGGAGGAGTGCAAAGCAAAGCGTTGTGGCGAGATCTTCAACTGAATCGGAATACATGGCTGCTTCGGAGGCTTCACAAGAAGCGATATGGATGAAAGAGTTCATTACAGAGCTGGGTGTGGTTCCTAGTGCGTTGGACCCAATGTCTATCTACTGTGATAACATGGGCGCCATAGCCAATGCGCAAGAACCAAGGTCACACAAGAAGCTGAAGCACATCAAGCTACGTTTTCACGCTATTCGAGAACATATCCAGGATGGGGATATAAAGATTTGCAAAGTACACACAGATCTGAATGTGGCGGATCCGTTGACTAAACCTCTCCCGAGGGCAAAACATGACCAACACCAAACTGCCATGGGTGTTCGGTATATTACCATGTAATCTAGATTAGATGACTCTAGTGCAAGTGGGAGACTGTTGGAGATATGCTCTAGAGGCAATAATAAATGTAGTTATTATTATATCTTTTTGTTTATGATAAATGTTTACATTCATCCTATAATAGTATTAACAAGGAAACATTGATACTTGTGTGATTTGTAAACTTAATTTGAAGTCCCTAGTATAGCCTCTATACTTCACTAGCTTGTTGGTTGATTAATGATTGTGGTTTCCCAATCATGAACATTGAGATGTTATCAACAACAAGATCATATCGTTAGGAGAATGATATGGTGGACATACTCCTATAGATAAGCGTAGCATAAAGATCAAGTCATTTCAATAGTTCAATTGCTATATGCTTTCTGATACATAGTAACCTAATTCCTTCGACCATGAGATCATGCCTATCACCATTACCGGATGGATGCTTTGATGACATCAAACACCACACCGTAACTGGGTGGCTATAAAGGTGGCATTGAGTATTCAGAAAGTATTGGTTGAGACACATGGATCAAGAGTGGGATTTGTCCATCCATATGACGGATAGATATTCTCTGGGCCCTCTCGGTGAAATGTCATCCAATTAGCTTGCAAGCATGTGACTGGCTCACAAGGGATCACATATCACGGGAACGAGAAAAGAGTATGAAAGGATACGGATGTCGCCTAGAGGGGGGGGGGGGGTGAATAGGCGATTAAAACTTTTCCTAGAGAGGCTCAACAAAGGCGGAATAAACTAGTGTTTACTTTGTAAAGCACAACCTAGAAACAACTAAGGTTTACCTATGTGCACCAACAACTTATGCTAAGAAATACAAGCAACAAAGTGATAGCAAGATATATATTACTTCAAGCACGAAGGCTATCACAATGTAAAGTGCATAAGTAAAGAGCTCGGGTATAGAGATAACCGAGGCACGCGGGGACACCGATATTTTACCGAGTTCCTCCCAACATGGAGTACGTCTCGTTTGGAGAGGGGGTGGTATCAAACCACCAACGCCACAAAAGGCCTCCCTTATTCTCCGGTGAATCTCACCCCAATGGGATCAATCCACGCTTCCACTATCGGTGCACTTGTCGGTGGCAACCGGAACCTCTCACAAGGTTGGGGCACAACTCCACAACTTAATTGGAGGCTCCCAACAAATGCCACAAAAGGCATCAACAAATGCCACCAAGGCCACAAAACCGTCTAGAGTTCCAAGAACCCAAGAGGGACAAGCTCCAATGAGCAACTCAAACCAAATCCTCCGAGGAGAACTCAAACCGATGCACCAAATGCAAATGGCAAGAAAACCACAAAGGTGTTCAAATCCTTCTCTCCCAAATTCCACCAAAGCTACAAAAGCTTATGGGGGAATAAGAGAGGAAGAACAATGGAGGAAATCCACAAAAGACTCCAAGATCTAGATCCCAATATGTTCCCCTCACTTAGAGGAAAGATTGATTGGTGGGATTGTAGATCTAGATCTCCTCTTTCAAATCCCTCAAGAATATGCAAGAATCATTGGAGGGATTGAGAGAAAGCAAGCTCAAGAAGGTCAACAATGGAGGGGAAAACTTGCAAGAATAGTTAAGGAACATTTGGGGAAGAAGGCCCCTTATATAGGTCCCTCCAAAATCCAACCGTTGCAGTCCAAAAACGCGATTCCCGATACTACCGGACTTTTTCCCGGTACTACCGGACTTTACCGGCACTACCGGACATTTCCTGGGGTTCCTGGGACTCAAAACGCATTTTCTCTCTGCGCTCCCCGGTACCAAAAAGCGGTACTACCGGACCCCGGTACTACCGGTTCCTGGTCCAGTACTACCGGTCATCACAGAACGAAAACAGCCATAACTTTTGCATCCGGACTCCGATTTCGATGATCTTGGGCTCGTTTCGAAGAGGACAACAACCTCTATAATATCATGCAAAGAAACATCATAGTCCAGCAAGGGAGGATAGATCCAAATGACGAAGTAAAAAACCTTCTACCGCGCTAGGTACTAAAATGCGGTACTACCGCTTTTTGGTACCTAGCCCGGCAGTGGATCTTGGCAACTTTCCAAAACCTTCTGCCTTGCTAGGTACTAAAATGCGGTACTACCGCATTTTGGTACCTAGGAAAATTCAAACCTCTATAACTTTTGATTGGTAACTCCGATCAACCCGATTCCAATTGCGTTGGAAAAAGGACGACATGGGCTACCCTATGAAAGGTGAAAATATTGTCTATCACCAAGTGAGAATGTATCATGTATAATAATGTGAGATACCTCACTTGGTGAGAAACCGAAAAGCTGCCAAGATCAAAATCGCAACAAGATACAAACGGAAGATCCGATTTTGATGAACAAGAGCTTGTTATGGATATTACCACAAGCTCTATATCCTCACATGGATAAGACCAAATAACAACCAAATATGATGATGGAAATATGCAAAGGTTTGATCTCTCTCCGAATGATGTGACCGAATTACTCATACGAGAGCCCCTCTTAATAGTACGGTTATCTATCCTAAACCCGGTCTCACACACACAACGTGAGACCGGCAAAAGGGAAAACCTATCAATATTATACCTTTGCCTTGAGCATTCCACTTGAGCTTGATGTAGACAATCTTTCCCTTCTCAAGATGGAACGCCTTTCTTGATTCTTCATCATCGATCCATGATCACCGAGGATGGCAAGCCTCAAACATGAGATATTCTATAGATGGCGCATTTTGAGCTTGCTCATCACATCTTCTTCTCATTTCATCGACCTTGAATCCAACACATGCTCCAAGCGATGCTAATGGACAAATCCTACAAGTATAACTTAATACACACATTAGTCCACGAAGATTGTCATTAATTACCAAAACCACACATGGGGGCCCAACATGTTCTTTCAATCTCCCCCATTTTGGTAATTGATGACAATCCCTTTAAGAGGGTTTAGATAAGGAATATTAATGAATAAAATGGTAATACCAATATCAAATACTACAAAAGTATGTGATATTGGTACCACCACCATATATAGAGCAAACTCGCCCACAATCTATGCATGTGTGATGAACTTGAATTTCATTGCATATATTGCCAATCATTATCATTGGTGGAGTTTCCTCTATATATACCACATGCTAAGCAACAACAAAGATGCAAGCGCATGAGAGGCAAATGCACAAGAACAAACTCAATGCATAAACCAACTTCCCTTAAACCCTCTAAAACTTCTCCCCCATTGGCATCGATTGCCGAAATGGATGACAAGTTCTAGAAGGCAAATATAGTAATAATTCCTCCAAAGGTGTGCCTTCGCACATATCCAATGATGAATACTTGGGAGGGAGTAGAACTATATCGAGGATCCGAAGATTGCCAAAATAAAGTCAAATGATGCAAGAGATTTACAAGATCCGACAAACCAAATGAAAACAATGAATGAGTCCAAATGGAAACAACAAGATGTTATGATATGAGCAAAAGAGTGCTTCAAATAACAAATATAGAAGCTCCCCAAGATTTGGGCACAATTGTAAAATAAATGCATTGGAATACATAATGCACAAATATGGAATCCTTGCTCCCCCATAAGCATTTAAAGCACAACAAATGAGAAAGAAGACAAATGAGCATTATTAAATGAATTAGATGAGCTCCCCAAAAATAATGCACCAATTATGATAATTATATTTGGTAACAAGGTGCATAATCATGGAATCCTCACTCATACAAATTCATTTAACAATACAAGGCATGAGAGAACAAGTATGAGTGCCCGAAGATGCAAACAAGTGGAACAAGCACTCATAGGCAAATAAATTTGGAAGCCACCAAAAAATCAAAATGAATAAAAGGTGGTATCCAAGGAATAAGATTCAACTAAAATTATATTCTCATATTGCATATGTCTCTAAGTGGAAAACATCACAAAGACATATGCACCCATAAATAAGATATACAAGAAATCACATGAAATAAAAAATTAAGTCTTAACATATACCAATAAGATTTTAGCTTCAAAGCATGGAAAAGGCTCACATATATCTTATTGTACATTAATGAGCTTCAAACACCAACACACTACATATATTTCAACTATCACCAAGGGAAAAGGAGAAAGTTGGAATATATGGAGAAAGGCAACAAGTATCATAAGATAGAATATACTGGCAAAAATCTCACTATTGCATACGAGAGAAGTTGATGAAATGATAGGCAATAAAATTGCTAGATTGACATATTTGGGATTGGAGGATCATATGCATGATTTTGTATAGTCCCAATTATATGCACTCATCTCAACTTAAACACATATACAATAGAGAGTCCTCTTAAAACCATGGCTAGAACTACAACAATTACAAATACATTAATTCATGCTAGAAGGCAACCGACAAACGGTTGGAATCAAGATATGTGAGCATGAGAAAGAGATACTTGTTACCGAGATATAATTGGTAGGATGTAGAGAATATGAATTCGTTGATCATCCTATAGCTTGCCTCAAATTTTCTTCTAAGCATCACTTCTTCAAAATTGAGAGACAAGCGTCCAATATATCTCCAATGTACCTAAAACACATTTAAGTACAAAATGGTCCCCAAACTTATTGGGTCCTAAGTAGTTAGAGAAACTACAATACATAGGAGAGACTCCACATAATTATGTGCACATTGATATGAAATTGAATTTCATGCACAACTTAGCCGATGGGATTTGGTGGAGTTTCCCCTATATATTGGATCAAAGAAAACAAGCATGCCACATTATAAACATATAGTAAATATGCATGCATAAAGCTTTCAAGAACCAAAAGGAGATACAATTTGAACAAAAACACCAAGTAACTCAAGATTGCACACACAAGAGTGTGACATGACAAATGATGTCCAAATTATATCAAAGAACCAATCCAACACATGAAAGATCACATGTTCAACAAATGAACTAGGCTAAGATCAAAAGAGCAAAAGATAGATAAAAATAAAAATGCTCAAGGGTTTATCTCATTCTAAAAAGGTCAAATCAAGAAACAAGGAATGAGAAAAAACCAACTCCCAACAAAAAGCAAGGTTCCAACAAGAAACCAAACTCCCCAAACTTCTCATGATGGCACAAAATACCAAAACGAAAGGATTGGGCTTCCAAGCACATAAAACCCGATATGGATCAAACAATGAAGCATAAATATGAGTGTTCTAAATAATATAGGAGAGCTCCCCCATAGATAGTGCATTATGTAGGATTTTCCTTTTAAATTCAAAATGCACACAAATGGGATCATCACTTGCACCTACAGTAAGTAAAACACAAGAGGATATCAATAAAATAAGAAGATCCACAAGAAGCAAGGAAGGCTTGGGAGACAACACAAAACATTTTCTTGGCCAAAGATAGAATAAAAATAAGCAAGGCCAAAGTGAATATGATCAATAAATTCTACCTTAAATTGAGTACTCATTGTCCAAGGACAAGAAATATTGGGAATAATTTGCCCTAGGTAGTTCATACGGATATCCAAGATCATATACACACAACAAGAAGCATATAACTAAATATAGGAATTGAGCATGATACTTCAAACAAGACTCTTGGTAGCTTCCAATAGTCACACAATCACTAGTGATTAGAGTAACTTGAAGCAAATGGTTTCCATCCGAATATAAATATCTAAATATGAGGAAACACATACCAAGAACCACTCTCATATACAAGATCCAAAATAAGATCAATAAAGCCATTTAATCAAATTGGAACTTGTATGAGCAAATGTGTCACATAGGTGCTAGATAATTATCAATATCAATTCTAAGTGACACAACCTCAAATATTCACATTTTCTAGGATTGTAGTATGCACTAAGCATATGACTCCCCCATAATGTGATACTACCATAAAACCAACACGAGGCAAAATGATACAAATAGAGACAATTAATGGACATTATAAAATTAAATTTCTCATGAGAAACATACCAAAAAGAGACTATATAATCTTCCAATATAAATACTAGGTGGTATTCCTCATGTACACACATTTTTAGGTTTGTGGAATGCCTAAGCATAACACTCCCCCAAAATGGGATAGTCCATTAATCTCTCACAAGATCCACATAAGATACCAAATATAACCAAGTAAGGCTCCAATACAAGAAACACACATACATGGTGTGCCACCTAATCATACACAAATATGCTTGATACCTCAAGATAATTAAGTGGAAAGCATAATATGTAGAAAAGCATGGAAGGTACAAAACAAACACATGCACAAGGGGGCGAGTAACTTTCAATGTAAAGAGTTTAGCATATGTTACCGCAAGGAGGAACATTGGAAATATAATATAATCATGATAATCCAAATGGCTTGGCTTGACAATAATAATTAATGAAGATCCCTCAATTATTCATAATGTAGCCAAGACTCCAATGCCCTCCAATAATACCTATTGATCAAGTTTTGGCTTGTTGGTCCCCAACCAAGTTGGGTCCTGAGAGGTTAGTCACAATAGGCTTGGCAACCCAAATGGTTCTTTTCTTGAATCCACGTTGAGCACCAACAAATTTGGCAAACACATTGCCAACCTCATCCTTACAAAGAGAATAAGCATCATCAATAATGATAGGGTTGGATGAGGAGATACCGATAGTGCATGAGGAAGAAATATGCCCCTTCTCACGGCATATGTAGCAAGTTCTACTCTTGCCATCTTTCTTCTTAGGTGAAGCCACAACTCGAGGGATAGCTTGAGTAGTCCTCTTAGGAAGGGGCCCATTAGTGACTTGAGGTGGAGCTTGAGGCCGCTTCCCTTGTTGCTTCACACTAAAAGACCTTTTCTTCAATGGGCAAGATCTAACGTGGTGCCCTTCTTCCTTGCACTTGAAGCAAACAATGTTGGCCGGATTCTTGACTTGATCTTGGCCATTCTTCTTGTTGTCTTTGTGCTTCAACTTGATAGTGGACTTGTTCTTGACATTGGAGTTGAATCCAAGCCCACTCTTGTCATTGGGGGATTTTTGCACACTCAAAATTTTGTTGAGTGTGACTTTCCCTTGTTGACCCCTTTTCAAGTCATTCTTCAAAGAAGTGACTTGAGCCTTGAGCTCTTTGATTTCCTCTACATGGTTAGTTTCAATACAAGTACTAGAGGAAGTAGATGCTACATTGTTAGAGCAACAAGGCATGGAATGTAATTCATCACGAGATATAGCATGGTTGTGAGAGGATGAATTACAAGGACTAGCACATGGCAATATAACATTTGGAGTATATATAGTGCTAATGTCCACATGAGGCCCACTAGATGTTACCTTTGACATGATGGCCTCATGAGCCAACTTTAGCCTACCATGGGAGACTAGGAGATCCTCATGCGAGCTTGAGAGCTTATCATGGCTTTCTTCTAATTTCCCATAGTTGCTAGTTAGCAAAGCAAGTTGAGCCTTTAGCTCAACATTCTCCTTCAAAATAGATGCTTCACAAGAAATAGAGTTAGTAGCACAAGCATCATTACTATTAGCAAGAGGTGAGGGCAACTTGTCAAGCTCTTTTGAATATGAGGCTTTAAGTTGCTCATGTGACTCGGTGAGTTTGATGAGCTCACCCTTTATGACCCTAGAGCCATTTTTGAGGTGCTCAAAATCCTCAACAAGTTTAGCATAAGCAACTTCAAGTTCATCATTTTTAATCTTGAAGGAGTTAGCCACCGCAAGTTCTCTATCATGGTATTCCTTTACTCTAGATAATTCTAGAGTAAAAGTCTCCTCAAGAGATTCTTTGGTGGTTTGTTCTTCTTCAAGGGAGTCCTTTACTTGAGCAAGTTCATTAGCATATTCATGCTCAAGTGCAAACTTTTCATCAATTATGTTTTCTTGCTCCTCAATAAGATCATTGCCTTCTATAGCATAATTCAAGATTTCAAGAAGGTTGGAGGAAGCAAGTTTATTTTTGTAGAGAGCACTATAGACAACCTCTCCCATTTTCTTAATAGAGGTAATATCATACTTACCTCTATAATCATCATTATCATTCTCAACCTCATCATCATCATCATGAGATACAATGGGATCCAAAGAGGTTACCTTTGTTCCCTTAGCCATAAGGCACATGTGAGAACCGGAAGAAGGTGATGATGAGATTGCACTTGTAGCTCTCTTCAAGACCTTGTCTTGGCCCATAGAATCTTCATTTTCCTCTACATGGTTAGCAACACAAGCACTAGAGGAAATAGAAGCATTTTTATCATGGCAACAAGACAACATGAGCATATCATCATGAGATTTATTTAAGTCATTTCTACATGACATGCAAGGACTATTAACACAAGCATGTGAGGAATTTTGAGTGCTAGAAGTGTTAAGGTCCAAAGATAGATCATTGCAACTAGATAGATATGAGGGATTACAAATAGTGAACACACTATCCATATTGCAATTTCTATCACCACTCACCATATCATTACCTTGTGAAAAGTCACATGTTGGTGAAGTGGTAGAGGATGAGAACTCATCTCGACCGGAAGTGGAAGCAACACAATCATCCTTAATAATGTTGGAATTGCTATATTTATCTTGAAGCTTGGTCCATATCTCACGAGCGCTTGAATAAGGCATGATAGACGAAAGAACTATATTGCTCACAACATGCAAAAGAATTTTAGTATCTAGAGCATCTATATGAGAGTTCAACTTCTCCTCTAAAGATTCGTTTTGGGTATCCATAGGAGAAGAGAAACCCACATATAGATAGCCCTCGATAATTGGGTGAATTTCCCGAAATAAATTAAGCATGCGAATTTTCCAAACATCATAATTTGTGCCATCGAATGTGAGCGTGTCCTTGTGCACTAATCCCCTAGCCGACATCTTTACTCTCAAGGCGGTGAAGCCTAAAATGAGAGACCGGGCTCTGATACCAATTGAAAGGATACGGATGTCGCCTAGAGGGGGGGGTGAATAGGCGATTAAAACTTTTCCTAGAGAGGCTCAACAAAGGCGGAATAAACTAGTGTTTACTTTGTAAAGCACAACCTAGAAACAACTAAGGTTTACCTATGTGCACCAACAACTTATGCTAAGAAATACAAGCAACAAAGTGATAGAAAGATATATATTACTTCAAGCACGAAGGCTATCACAATGTAAAGTGCATAAGTAAAGAGCTCGGGTATAGAGATAACCGAGGCACGCGGGGACACCGATATTTTACCGAGTTCCTCCCAACATGGAGTACGTCTCGTTTGGAGAGGGGGTGGTATCAAACCACCAACGCCACAAAAGGCCTCCCTTATTCTCCGGTGAATCTCACCCCAATGGGATCAATCCACGCTTCCACTATCGGTGCACTTGTCGGTGGCAACCGGAACCTCTCACAAGGTTGGGGCACAACTCCACAACTTAATTGGAGGCTCCCAACAAATGCCACAAAAGGCATCAACAAATGCCACCAAGGCCACAATTCCACCAAGGCCACAAAACCGTCTAGAGTTCCAAGAACCCAAGAGGGGACAAGCTCCAATGAGCAACTCAAACCAAATCCTCCGAGGAGAACTCAAACCGATGCACCAAATGCAAATGGCAAGAAAACCACAAAGGTGTTCAAATCCTTCTCTCCCAAATTCCACCAAAGCTACAAAAGCTTATGGGGGAATAAGAGAGGAAGAACAATGGAGGAAATCCACAAAAGACTCCAAGATCTAGATCCCAATATGTTCCCCTCACTTAGAGGAAAGATTGATTGGTGGGATTGTAGATCTAGATCTCCTCTTTCAAATCCCTCAAGAATATGCAAGAATCATTGGAGGGATTGAGAGAAAGCAAGCTCAAGAAGGTCAACAATGGAGGGGAAAACTTGCAAGAATAGTTAAGGAACATTTGGGGAAGAAGGCCCCTTATATAGGTCCCTCCAAAATCCAACCGTTGCAGTCCAAAAACGCGATTCCCGATACTACCGGACTTTTTCCCGGTACTACCGGACTTTACCGGCACTACCGGACATTTCCTGGGGTTCCTGGGACTCAAAACGCATTTTCTCTCTGCGCTCCCCGGTACCAAAAAGCGGTACTACCGGACCCCGGTACTACCGGTTCCTGGTCCGGTACTACCGGTCATCACAGAACGAAAACAGCCATAACTTTTGCATCCGGACTCCGATTTCGATGATCTTGGGCTCGTTTCGAAGAGGACAACAACCTCTATAATATCATGCAAAGAAACATCATAGTCCAGCAAGGGAGGATAGATCCAAATGACGAAGTAAAAAACCTTCTACCGCGCTAGGTACTAAAATGCGGTACTACCGCTTTTTGGTACCTAGCCCGGCAGTGGATCTTGGCAACTTTCCAAAACCTTCTGCCTTGCTAGGTACTAAAATGCGGTACTACCGCATTTTGGTACCTAGGAAAATTCAAACCTCTATAACTTTTGATTGGTAACTCCGATCAACCCGATTCCAATTGCGTTGGAAAAAGGACGACATGGGCTACCCTATGAAAGGTGAAAATATTGTCTATCACCAAGTGAGAATGTATCATGTATAATAATGTGAGATACCTCACTTGGTGAGAAACCGAAAAGCTGCCAAGATCAAAATCGCAACAAGATACAAACGGAAGATCCGATTTTGATGAACAAGAGCTTGTTATGGATATTACCACAAGCTCTATATCCTCACATGGATAAGACCAAATAACAACCAAATATGATGATGGAAATATGCAAAGGTTTGATCTCTCTCCGAATGATGTGACCGAATTACTCATACGAGAGCCCCTCTTAATAGTACGGTTATCTATCCTAAACCCGGTCTCACACACACAACGTGAGACCGGCAAAAGGGAAAACCTATCAATATTATACCTTTTCCTTGAGCATTCCACTTGAGCTTGATGTAGACAATCTTTCCCTTCTCAAGATGGAACGCCTTTCTTGATTCTTCATCATCGATCCATGATCACCGAGGATGGCAAGCCTCAAACATGAGATATTCTATAGATGGCGCATTTTGAGCTTGCTCATCACATCTTCTTATCATTTCATCGACCTTGAATCCAACACATGCTCCAAGCGATGCTAATGGACAAATCCTACAAGTATAACTTAATACACACATTAGTCCACGAAGATTGTCATTAATTACCAAAACCACACATGGGGGCCCAACATGTTCTTTCAGAGTACTTATCAGTAACGAGGTTGAACTAGGTATGTAGAGATACCGATGATCATAACCTCGGATAAGTAAACTATCGTGAGACAAAGGGAAATTGGTATCGTATGTAAGTGGTTCATTCGATCGCAAAGTAATCGTAGAAATATGTGGGAGCCATATGAATTTCCAGATTCCTCTATTGGTTATTGTTCGGAGAAGTGTCTCGATCATGTCCGCATAATTCACGAACCGTAGGGAGACACACTTAAGGATTCGACGTTGTTTTGAGTAGTTATGGTATTATGAGAAAGAGACCGAATGTTGTTCGGAGTCTCGGATGGGATCCGGGATATCACGAGGTGATCCGGAATGGTCCGGAGAATAAGATTCATATAAGGAAAGTCCCGTTTCGGAGTTCGGAAATGATTCCGGTGTTTTCATCGGGAATGTTCTAGAAGGTTCCGGAATGTCCGGCACTCCGGGAAAGGGGAGGGGTACATGAATGTGTCATTACATATTGGAATGATTGCATCATGTACTAAGTGTTCTTGCTGTTCCAAATAAAGGATTAAATTGAATCCTAAAACAGAAAAGTCAAATGGCCAGTTTGAAAGTCAAACGGCTAAAACAGGAAACTGTGGGAAACAAGCAAGAGGTGGTTGAAACCGACTTGGGGGAGGAGTCTCCTCTCCAAGCCGGCGCGCCACCCAAGGCCGACTTGGGGAGGGACTCCCCTTCCCTTGGCCGCACCTCCCACCTATAAGAGGAGGGGCAGGGCCTCCTCCTCTAGACACACAAGTTCCTATCCTCTAATCTCCGGTTTAGAGCCGTTTTGGTTTAGAGCTTCTAATTGCCCTAGCCTTCGGTTTAGAGCCTTCTAATTGGTGTGTCTAAACCCTAGACCACTAATAGTTCTCTCTCATACTCCACCATACTCGCTCCGGCTTAAGGCGAAGCCCTGCGGGATCTCCCCTCTACTTCCGGTACCACGCCGTTGTGCTGCCGGAATCGCGAGGAGAGTGCTACAACCTCCGCTACCTGCTGGAACAAGGGAGAGGAAGGTCTTCGTCGAGTACCGAACGTGTGACCGACTGCGGGAGCGCTGCCGGAACGCAGCGCCGGAAGGATCGTCCACACGATCTTGAGATCGGGAAGAGTACGACTACATCACCCACGAGAATCCGCTCTCGTTAAACGCTTTGGAATCTTCGAGGGTAAGTTATTCCATCGACTCGTTGCTACAATCTAGTAGATAGATCTTGGCTTGTTTGTTTGTATGCGATAGAAAATTTTTGTTTTCCATGCTACGAAACCCTACACTCGTATCACCACTCTCATATTGGGTGATGATAGGGAGAAGTCCAAGAAGGAACCGTTCGGGAAGTAGCTCCCCAATCCCGACACGCACCGGTCCAACCTACACTATCTACATCTCTGGATACGCGGGTTCGAGTTACCACAACCTACTGAGTTCAACCAACCGCCCATTTCATTATTGGCACATGGTTGCACACGAAAGCTTCCAAACAAAGAAACCAATCATTTCTCAGTGTCCTGGGCGGCATTCCCCACCAAAATCCACACTCGATGACCCAATCAATGCCATTCCGCCCAGGTGGCTCATTAAAACATGTTGGTTTGTCATTTAGCAAAACATAATCCTTTCAAAACATATAACTTTTCATGATGTGATTCCCTTCCTCGTCTAAATAGCATAGCTAAGCAATCTACCAATACGATGGCTCATAAACAAGGAATACTAGGGAATAATATGGGACATAGCATAGCATATACACATCAATTCCTACATATGCAATTCTACAAAAAACATCTACAATGCATAGGAAAACAGTAGGACATTTATGACCAAGATAGCACCACTTGCCTTTGTTGTAGATGTAGTCGATTATATATAATCCTCACAATACTCATAGATATAATGGTGGCACTCGTCATAACCACAATACTTGCAATCATAGTAGTTTCAATCACAGTAGTTGCACTCCTCACAATCTAACGTTTGAAGCAAACACAACAAACACCATTCAAAACATTGCAAACATGCAACAGTGCAACATTACAAGAAAATAATGATGAACAGATGCATGCATGACGATTTAATGAGTCACAATAGTTGCATTTAGTGTTCTGAACATAGTTAGATTACATGATGCATGTGGAAAGTCATTTAATACACTAAAGCTTTTATTACTAAAGTTGTATCGATTTAATATGGCGTATACCACTTTAATTGAACTAAACATGTTTATGTCGTATTAAATTGTGAACTAGGTGCTACTGGATAGGTAATGCAATTTAGAGACAGTGGCAATTTGAATCACCTAAAAAGGAGTTATAGATATTTTCCTATGATTAAAACACTATTTCAATGGGTTTAAATATTTCTGTATGAGTTTCTGTTTTAACAGTACCAAATAATTTGTCATGCAATTTCTCTGTATAGCTAATGTCAATACAAAACCTTAGCACTTGGATTCTCCCTAATCGGAGTTATAGATCTTATTGTATGATTTAAATAGTGTTTAATGGTTTTAAATGATTCATATAAATGATGGTTTATAGATAGGCCTTGGAGTAGAGAACAAGTAGAAACAAACGGAAGTCGATTCGGAGTTGTAGATAAAAAGTTATAGGAGTTTGAGTAGAGATAGGTATAGAAAATCAGTTTTCGCACGTTTTTTGGAGCAAACCGATCGACTCTGTACGCGCGCATGTGGCCTGGTCCGGTTCGGTCGGCCCGGCTGGGCCGGCCCGTTGAGGTTTTTTTTTGTTACTTGTTTCCTTCTTATCTTTTGCATACGAACTCCAAATGACATGATTCTTGTTTCTAAATTTTTCTAAAATCGAATAGATTATTATAGGATCAAATTTGTAATCTTTTTACTAGTTTGGAAGTAGTGGGTTTATAAATCCTTGTATATTTCATTTTATTTATATCTTTATGTGTTTGTATTTGTTTCATAACTTTTTCATACTAGCTCCAAATGAGCTCAATTTTGTTTCTAAAATTTTGTAGTATTAATTGGATCGTTTTAGGCTATAATTTAGCAATAATCGCTGTCTTAGCAATAGTGGGTTTTATAAAGTCAATTTAATTCCTTTAGGAACATTTGGGCAAATCAACTATAGGATTTAGATACCAGGATTTGGATTCAGTTTGTGAGATCTTTGCATGGATGTAATGAAATGATTATGAATGCTTCATGATTTTCATTTTGAAATCTTGTACACCAATTCTACAATCCATAATCAATCCATGCCCTTTTGCCTATATGGCTACTTAGGTCATAACAAAAGAATGTAAGATTTTGAATTCAAGGTTAAGAGGATTTTCTATTCAAAAAGTTTCTTTTCTTTGAGAATTTTCAACATAGTCAAACAATCAATCAAACTTATTTATTTATTTCACATTCCAAAATTAGGAGAATTTTGGGATGTGACAGACTACCACCCTTAAAAGAAATCTCGTCCCAAGATTTGGGAAGGCTAGAAAGAAAGAAAGGTTCGGGATCCATTAGGATGCTACCACCCTTAAAACAAATCTGACTAGGTCACTTCTCAAGGATTCACTTAGCTTCAAATTGATTCTCCTTTAGACATTTATTGGCACAATGTCTCTAGCACATTCTAAACATCATGATTGATAGTTTTCAAGAAAGCACTTCTTAAACTAGCAAAACTCTCATGGTGGGCAAATAGGGAACGTTTACTTCACGGTACCCATTAATCATGGTTGGGATTCATCCTTACCGTACATTCCTATGCTTAGCAATGGATGCTTTTAGAAGGGTGTAACAATATACCGTTCTAGGGTTTAGGCTCAACGTCGACTCTTTGCTAAGGTTGAAATGGGCACTCAAGATTCGCAAAGCCAACAGTACAAGAGCGAATAATAAGAGTAGTAGGAATGGTGATCAATCCATCCTGCACCCAAATCATTACCCTGTATGAGGATAGGTGAATCACGTTTTTCTATCACTTGGGCATTCTCACTTGCCTTGAAGAATGTTTCCATGGGCACGAACTAATGCTCTATGTATACTCCCATGTATTCAATCAACAAAGCTACTACTAAAACTAAACTATCGATACTTCAACTTTCAGGTTGCGTAATCTACTACATAACATCATTTCAACACTTCATACTTCCACATCTCTTTTAGGTGAAGCATTCTCCTTACTAAATGCATTGTGTTGTCAAACCTTCCACTTAACACATCATTATATCTCCAAGGGTTCAAGATAGGGAAGGATAGATTCTATAGGAAAGAAACGACTAAGAAAATAATCCTACCCATAACTATATGAAGCAATCAATGTCACAATCAAGAAAACAATCATAAGAAATCAACACACAAGCAAGCACTTGCATAACAATAATACAGAGATCTAAATTTAGTAGTATATAACCACAAAATAGTTTGAAAGCATTGGGAACAATACTAGAGTAAAATAGAGCAACCTATAAGCAATAAACAAAATCTGTCAAAACGGTACAGCAGACTTCACGAATATTTCTCACCGACCTAAACTCGTCAGGAATTTTAGCCAATTTTTGTGCATGTACTACAGGTAATTACGCTCCAGATCCAATTTTTTTAGATTTTTCTGTGTTACCAATAAAATATGAAAAATCGTGCGGTACTGTAGGTCCGGCAGAAAACTGCAGCAGTAATCCCACGAATTTCAATCAATTCACACCATTAAAATAATTTAAAAATCTCGTCACAATTTCAGAAACATTAGAGTTTAAAACTAACTGATCCTAAACAAATCATCACACAAAATAGCTCAATACAACCAAGCAAACAACCTATATTGTCATACCACATAGGTTGGTAAGAACAATATGCTAACACGATAGCGATGATCTCCTAAAGAGATAAAATATGGTGGTCCAGACCTAAACAAACTTGATGAGATGTTCATTTATTTCATGTTATTTGTTCTTTACGTGTAGGCCAACTCTAATATAGGTATCATAAGAATGGACAACTACAAATTTTGAACAAGAAGAGGTTATAGAAAAGATAGACAAGGAATATAAGAACTCTAATAAGTACAAAATATGATAGTTCTCCTAATAGAGGTCTTCTATTGCTAATCCATTTCTAAGGTCACGATCCTACAGCCAACACACAGCTCTGATACCATCTTGTAACACCCTCGCCTGATAAGGCTGAGTTCATGTGTATAGTGCCAATCCCTGGATCGGTTCACTGGCACACAAAGTACAAAATGATACCAAATTTAACTGTGCATCATAAATACAACGAATATGATCCAGAATTTACATTATTTATTCAGGTACACAGCGGAAAACGAATACAAGGTTGATCTCCATCCTTCAAATGTGCCACAGGCGAACAATTGTTGAGTGGAGTCTCGCGACCTATGAACGATCACTTAGATACGATATAACCTGCAACATGTGATACCATCTTGTAACACCCTCGCCTGATAAGGCTGAGTTCATGTGTATAGTGCCAATCCCTGGATCGGTTCACTGGCACACACAGTACAAAATGATACCAAATTTAATTGTGCATCATAAATACAACGAATATGATCCAGAATTTACATTATTTATTCAGGTACACAGCGGAAAACGAATACAAGGTAGATCTCCATCCTTCAAATGTGCCACAGGAGAACAATTGTTGAGTGGAGTCTCGCGACCTATGAACGATCACTTAGATACGATATAACCTGCAACATGAAACGTTGCAGCCACGAATGGTCAATACATTGAATGTATGGCAAGTAGGCTAAAGTGGTTAACAACAGATCTATCAACTACATGATTATTTGGCCAAGTGGAGTTCAGGCTTATTTGCATAAAGCAATACAACTTTTCCCTACTTTCAAAATACTTTTCTTTCTTCAAAAACAATCTTCTAAGGACATACCAGCATAAACCCATGTGGATACAAGACAGTTCAGCTTTCGTATGCTCCTAAACCCATGTTCATCCATCAAGTTTTAGTAATTAAGAAATTGGGATGAGTGACAAATATCATAGCATCAGTATCAGGTCGCTCAAATTGTCCATAACCGGGGACACGGCTAATCGATTAGTTTATACACCCTGCAGGGGTTAGTATACTTTACCCATGTGACTTGGCCAGCCCAGCTCGTATCACCACTCTCATATTGGGTGATGATAGGGAGAAGTCCAAGAAGGAACCGTTCGGGAAGTAGCTCCCCAATCCCGACGCGCATCGGTCGAACCTACACTATCTACATCTCTGGATACGCGGGTTCGAGTTACCACAACCTACTGAGTTCAACCAACCGCCCATTCCATTATTGGCACATGGTTGCACACGAAAGCTTCCAAACAAAGAAACCAATCATTTCTCAGTGTCCTGCGCGGCATTCCCCACCAAAATCCACACTCGATGACCCAATCAATGCCATTCCGCCCAGGTGGTTCATTAAAACATGTTGGTTTGTCATTTAGCAAAACATAATCCTTTCAAAACATATAACTTTTCATGATGTGATTCCCTTCCTCGTCTAAATAGCATAGCTAAGCAATCTACCAATACGATGGCTCATAAACAAGGAATACTAGGGAATAATATGGGACATAGCATAACATATACACATCAATTCCTACATATGCAATTCTACAAAAAACATCTACAATGCATAGGAAAACAGTAGGACATTTATGACCAAGATAGCACCACTTGCCTTTGTTGTAGATGTAGTCGATTATATATAATCCTCACAATACTCATAGATATAATGGTGGCACTCGTCATAACCACAATACTTGCAATCATAGTAGTTGCAATCACAGTAGTTGCACTCCTCGCAATCTAACGTTTGAAGCAAACACAACAAACACCATTCAAAACATTGCAAACATGCAACAGTGCAACATTACAAGAAAACAATGATGAACAGATGCATGCATGACGATTTAATGAGTCACAATAGTTGCATGTAGTGTTCTGAACATAGTTAGATTACATGATGCATGTGGAAAGTCATTTAATACACTAAAGCTTTTATTACTAAAGTTTTATCGATTTAATATGGCATATACCACTTTAATTAAACTAAACATGTTTATGTCGTATTAAATTGTGAACTAGGTGCTACTGGATAGGTAATGCAATTTAGAGATAGTGGCAATTTGAATCACCTAAAAAGGAGTTATAGATATTTTCCTATGATTAAAACACTATTTCAATGGGTTTAAATATTTCTGTATGAGTTTCTGTTTTAACAGTACCAAATAATTTGTCATGCAATTTCTCTGTATAGCTAATGTCAATACAAAACCTTAGCACTTGGATTCTCCCTAATCGGAGTTATAGATCTTATTGTATGATTTAAATAGTGTTTAATGGTTTTAAATGATTCATATAGTTTCTGTTGTCTAAAAATCAAACTAAAATTATATCTGTAATATCCACGGAATTGTGATTTCAGGGACATATTATTTGTAATTTTCTGAATAGTATTTATTTTCTTATGAATTTATTACTCTAAATAAGCCATTAAAACATTTAAATATTCACGGAAAAACCTTACAGTAAAATGCTGAACTAATTGCATATTGATGATCTACATGGAACCAGCTTTCCAACGGTATATCATTTGTATTTTTGTGACAAGCAATTAATTTACTATGAATTTAATGATTTATAAGGCCATTAAAACTAATTAAATTTCTACGGGTTAAATAATCTGCAAAGGCTAGATCCAACCAGATATTATTAAAGTACATTACAGTAGCTTCAATTTGATATATTATTCATATTTTTTGGAGTTACAGATAATTTCTTATGAATTTATTAACCTAAAAGACCATTAAAACTAATTAAATTACTGCAGTAACCACGTACAGTAAAAGTTGGATCTATTCTGATAAGATGATTCTACGTAAAATTATCTTCAATTCGATATATTATACGTAATTTTTGGACATGGTATGAATTTCTAATGAATTTTACAAGTTAGATCTATAATATGCAATTTTAAATTCGAACGGAATATTCCAGGGAATATTCCGCTGACTGGACAGGTTGACTTTGCATGCTGACTGGGACTAGATGTTGACCTTACATTGACGTGACGTTGATGAGGAAGATGACCGGGATGACGACATGGCATGCACCGGTTTGATTGGATCTCGACCGTCTGGATAGGATCCGGTGGCTAGAAGAAGAGATTGACCCGATTTTGACTCAGAATAGACAAGAAACAGATCTGTGTTAGAGAGACAAATCCGTAGGTCAAATTGAAAAACTCAGAACATGAAAGTTGTGGGGAATCATTATTCCAACCTTCTCACCAAAGGAATTTGGATTTGAAGAAACGAGCGCGAGTACATCTTGGATTTATACCGTAAGATCTGAAATATTGCGATACGAAATTCTCCGGCTGTGGTGGATGAAAAGAGGTGAGGTTTGTCGGGATTGAAAGATTTCGACGATCCCTACAACTTTCGTTTTTTGACCGAAGGCAAACGACGAAGTCTAGATGGGTTAAAAAGCGAAACAAGATTCGGGCATATGTAGATTCGGGATTTCGAGAGGAAAAACTCATACAGCTGTGACTCCACGAGTTTATATGAAGGTTTGAGATGGTTTATAGATAGGCCTTGGAGTAGAGAACAAGTAGAAACAAACGGAAGTCGATTCGAAGTTGTAGATAAAAAGTTATAGGAGTTTGAGTAGAGATAGGTATAAAAAATCCGTTTTCGCACGTTTTTTTGGAGCAAACCGATCGACTCTGTACGCGCGCGTGTGGCCTGGTCCGGTTCGGTCGGCCCGGCTGGGCCGGCCTGTTGAGTTTTGTTTTACTTGTTTCCTTCTTATCTTTTGCATACGAACTCTAAATGACATGATTCTTGTTTCTAAATTTTTCTAAAATCGAATAGATTATTATAGGATCAAATTTGTAATATTTTTACTAATTTGGAAGTAGTGGGTTTATAAATCCTTGTATATTTCATTTTATTTATATCTTTATGTGTTTGTATTTGTTTCATAACTTTTTCATACTAGCTCCAAATGAGCTCAATTTTGTTTCTAAAATTTTGTAGTATTAATTGGATCGTTTTAGGCTATAATTTAGCAATAATCGCTGTCTTAGCAATAGTGGGTTTTATAAAGTCAATTTAATTCCTTTAGGAACATTTGGGCAAATCAACTATAGGATTTAGATACCAGGATTTGGATTCAGTTTGTGAGATCTTTGCATGGATGTAATGAAATGCTTATGAATGCTTCATGATTTTCATTTTGAAATCTTGCACACTAATTCTACAATCTATAATCAATCCATGCCCTTTTGCCTATATGGCTACTTAGGTCATAACAAAAGAATGTAAGATTTTGAATTCAAGGTTAAGAGGATTTTCTATTCAAAAAGTTTCTTTTCTTTGAGAATTTTCAACATAGTCAAACAATCAATCAAACTTATTTATTTATTTCACATTCCAAAATTAGGAGAATTTTGGGATGTGACACCCTCGTCTTGGTATCTTCATGGCTGTTGCCGCTTGCCATTGTATCCAGATTCATGCCCTTGAAAATACGTACATTCGGTGGTTTTTGGATGATCGTATGCGCGATGGCTCGCTCTAAAATGTTTTGATTCAGATCGGTATCTGATCTCTCCTTACGTGTGTGTCAAACTAGGCAATTAGGACAAATCGAACAGTTATTTTACTTACCAGTGGCATTGGTGGTAATATGTGGTTTGGTGGGAGGATAGAACGGTCTAATAGTATTGGAGGGAGGAGAAACACTCTGTCCTTTACCGGTGGCATTGTTGGTAATATTTTCTTTGGTGGGAGGGAACGGTCCAAAAAATGTAGGAAGGAGGAGAAATAATCCGTGCGTTCATTGTCAATGAGGACCGAAGGTGGATTGTCAATGTGACCTCTCGTGTTCGTCTAATACTAATGCTTTGGTGCCCTACTGTCCTCTTTCCCACCCCTCCTAGTCATTTTAAAAGGATAATGATCATCCCCATCCTCATCCCCACTCCCTACTACCCAACTGCCAGACCAAACCCCTAGCTAGACCTCCATCCCTTTTGTCGACAATGATGAATGGCTTGTGGAAGAAGAGGGCCGCCACGACCATGAGGCTGGGTCATCCTCTAGTCGTTGTTGTGAGTCATGACATATGGTACCACATGACGTCTTGACGGAGGTCGTCCAGATGTCGGAGTTGGGAGAGCCACTACCGTGGCCTGACGTCCACCTCTCGACAGGCTTGTAACTCATTCAAGATTGCATCCTGGTGCTGTCCATTCCTGTCTCGAGGCCGACACACCATTGGGGATACACGTGATGGTTTCGTTGCATGAAAAAAAATTACTATAAAAGAAACTCACCAAGATCCGGTCTACGAGATGCTAGTTACAAGAAATTATATCTTATCTACTTACGCTCGAAGTCACACGAGTGTTTGGCGATCGAGGGATCGTGCATGATGTAGGCGTACACGTGCGTCAGATCAATCTGATGAATTCATGCATTCTGAAAGCACCTCTGCGGTATCCACACGTTCCGTCTTGGAATCATCTTCTCCTCCTTGATCTTGTAATCGAGAGAGAAAAGCTCCACGAGACTTCAATAGCACGACGACATGGCATGTTATGTTGTATAAGTGCAGCAAAGCTTCGCTAAGCATGCTACGGAGAGAGAGAGAGAGAGAGAGAGAGAGAGAGAGAGAGAGAGAGAGAGAGAGAGAGAGAGAGAGAGAGAGAGAGAGAGAGAGAGAGAGAGAGAGAGAGAGAGAGAGAGAGAGCAGGGTAGAGGCCAGGACTTGTGGTGGATGGCACCTCCATCCCTCCCCATTTATATAGGCCCAGGGGAGGGCTGGCTAGCCCTTCCTCTAAGGGAGGGGTGGCAGCCAAGAGGGGGAATCCCTCCCCTTCCGCTAGGATTTTGGGGCGGCTAGGGTTTAGGAGGAGGAGGGGAGAATGGGCTTGGGGAGCTGGGGTCCCTAGACCATGTAGGCCAATCAACCCTTCCACAAGGTCCATGTACCCCCCGGATAGGTCATACCCTTCTAGAACCTTCCCGATGTTTCTAGAACCTTCTCGGAACAAATTCCGATAATATCGAATATTACCCCAAAACCCAAAACCAACACCCATATACTTTTTCTCTATCTCCAGACCATTCTAGAACTCCTTGTGGTATCAAGGATCCCATTTGAGACTTTGAATCACCTTTCTTTTACACCATTTATTATCTCGATGAATCACCAGGCTAGCTAGCAACACTGGAGCATTAAGTGTGTGACCCTACGGGTTCGATAACATGCAGACATGGTCAGGACACCTCTCCTATCAATAACCAATAGCGGGATCAGGGATGTCCATAGTGGTTCCTACATATTCAACGAAGTTCTTTATCGGTTGAACCACAATGTTGAGGATTCAATTAATCTGGTATCTGATTCCCTTTGTCTCACAATACATTACTTTCCCGAGATTTTCTCATAAGCATCGGTATACCTAGTTCAATCTTGTTACCGAAAGTTCTCTTTACTCGTTCTGTGCTATAGGATCTCCATGACTAAACACATTTGTCACATGCTTGCAAGCTTTAGGATGCTACACTTCCCTCCATCAATGGAGGGACAATCCTAGTCTTGATTCAAGCAACTCAACAATCACCATCGAGATACATGAAAGACATATTTTTAATCACCTAGTTACAAAGTGATGTTTGATGTCCACAAAGCAATCATCTAGTGCCAACGAGTAACACAATCTCATGGTCTAAGGAAATGATACTTGATAATTACAAAAGCAATAGCAATCAGACTAAGTGACACAATCAAAAGTTATGCTTATTATTGGGTCTTTTCGTTATCAAGTGACATAGCGGGTCCATGGTCAGTAAACCTTAACCAACACTTGAGTAACGAACTAGTAGAAGAGGCTCACTAGGGACACTATGTTGTTTATATATCCACACATGTATTTAGTTTCCGGTTCATATAATTATAGCATGGAGAATAAAGACTTATCATGAACATTGAATATAATAACAACTTTATTATTGCCTCTCGGACATATTCCTAACAGTCTCTCACTTGCACTAGAGTCAATAATCTAGTTTATATTGGTAACAATCTAACACCCATGGAGTCCTTGTATTGATCATGTTTTGCTCATGGCAGATGTTTAGTCAATGGGTCTACGGCATTAATATTTGTATGTAATCCATCCATCCCAAAATGTAAGGCGTCTAAGCTTTAGTCAAAATTCAACATCTTCTAAGGTTGACCAATTTTACATAAAAAAATACGAATATTTGAAATATCAAATGGACATATTGGGAAACTATACTTTATGGTGAATCTATCGATATTGATTCGATATTGTAGATGTTTATATTTTTACATATAAATTTGGTCAAACATAGAATATGTTGAATTTTGACTAAAGCTTAGGCGCCTTACATTTTGGGACGGAGTGAGTACTTTGCAAATCTCTATGTCTCCTTCTCTGACATGCTCACATATGATGTAAAGTGGTGCTTGATATGCTTGGTATTCTTGTGTACTTGTGGCTCCTGGGAAAGGGCAATTGCACATGTGTTGTCACACTACAAAGCTAGTGGACGCTATGCACTAGGAATCACACCTATCTCGGAGAGTAACTCTTTCATACAAACTACTTCCCGTGATGCTTCTGAAGCAGCTACATATTCCTCTTTAGTTGAAGATGCCGCCACCATGCTTTTCTTGGAACTCTTCCAGCTTACTACACCTCCATTCAAAATAAATACGTACATGGACTGAGACTTAGAGTCATCCGGATCTATGTCCCAACTATCATCGAGATAATCCTTTACAACAAGCTCTTGGTCACCTCCATAAACGAGAAACATTTCCTTACCCTCTTTAGGTACTTAATGATATTTTTAGCCATCATTTAGTGTTTCACTTCTAGATCACTTTGGTACCTGCTGGTTAAACTAACAGCATGGCACATGCCTGGTCTAGTACACAACATGGCATATATGATAGAGCCTATGTCTAAGGCATACACGATGTTGTTCATTTTTTCCCTACTTTCTACCGTTGCCGAACTCTGAGTCTTATTCAAAGTCTTACCTTGCAACATTGTAATAACCCTTTCTTCAAATTATCCATTATTTACTTCTTCAGAACTTTTTCAAGGTATGTACTTTATGAAATTTCTATTAAGTACCTTGACCTATCTCTATAGATCTTCATAACTAATATATACGCTGCTTCTCCAAGGTATTTCATTGAAAAACTATGATTCAAATAAAACTTCGGACTTTGTAGTAGTTCTATATCATTTCTGACTAGTAATATGCATCTACATATAGTATCGTAAATGCTACATAACTCCCAATCACTTTCTCATAAATACAAGACTCTTCATTAGTTTGGAAAAATCCAAACCCTTTGATCACCTCATCCAAAGAAGATTCCAACTTCAGGATGCTTGCTTCAGTATATAAATGGACCTTTGAAGTCATCCTTAGGATAAAAAACCTTCGAGTTGTACAACACTTCCTTAATGTGACCATTGAGGAACACAATTTTGACATCCATCTGCTAGATTTCATAATCATAAAAGGTATAAATTGCTAAAAAAATCCGTACATACTTTGGCATCTCTACAGGTGAGAAAGTCTCATTTTAGTCAACTCCTTAAATTTGTTGAAACCCCTTCATGAGAATTTGTGCTTTATAGACAATGACATTATCATCAGTGTTTTTTTTTTTTGAAAATCCATTTGTTCTGAACGACCTTGTGGTCTTTCGATAAGTCCAGCAAAGTCCATACTTTTTTCATATATGGATTCCATTTTGGATTTCATGGCTTCTATCCATCTACGAGAGTTTGGGCTCATCATTGCTTCTCCATAGTTCACAGGCTCACTGTTATCTAACAACATGACAAGATTAACGTACTATTTAGGAGCAGTACGTGTCCTAGTCGACCTGCAAATTTTTGTAGGAGCTTCATCCAAAGCTCCATGATCATTATCATTGGCTTTCTCTTTAGGAGGCGAAGGCTTCACTAAAACATCTTCCAGAGCTATGCTACTCGCAAACTCAAGAGGAGGTTCGATAACCTCATCAAGCTCTACCTTCCTCACACTCACATCTTTCGAGAGAAACTCATTCTCTAGAAAGGAACCATTATTGAAAACAAAAATCTTGCATTATTTATTGCGATAGAAGGTATACCCAATTATTTCTTTAGGGTATCCTATGAATACTATTTTTTCTTCTTTTAGTTCAAGCTTATTAGGTTGTAGCATTTTGACATAAGCATCGCATCTCTAAACTTTAAGAAATGATAGCTTTAGCTTCTTGCCAATCCACGACTCATATGGTGTCGTCTTAATGGATTTCGATGGTGCTCTATTTAAAGTGAAGGTTGTCTCTAATGCATAACTCCAAAACGATAGTGGGAAATCGGTAAGAGACATCATATATCACACCATATCTAATAAAGTTTGACTATGATGTTCGGACACACCATTGAGCTATGGTGTTCTAGGTGGCGTGAGTTTTGAAACAATTCCATATGTATTTAAATGCATACCAAACTCGTAACTCAAATACTCACCCCCATGATCGGATCGTAGAAATTTAACTTTCTTGTTACGATGATTTTCTACTTCAACTCTGAAATTCTTTGAACTTTTCGAATGTTTTAGACTTGTGTTTCATCAAGTCTGTGTTGCTTCTTCTTGATAGGGAACAACTCCAACCATAGTGGCAGAGAAGGAGGGCATCCGATATAGACTTGGCATGCAAAGTTGTAGGGCGATACTTGAAGAATGGAGTTTGGGAGAGATCGTAGAGCCAAAGCCAGTAATACGTGAGCAGGTTGCGCAAGAAATTTTCTCCTCGAGGTTTGAATCCACATTCTACATGCGGCACAAACACGATGAATTCGGCCTTGGCGGGAGTCGAAACTTTCTCCCCCGTCGGCACTACCCGCCAGCTGCTAATGGTCTTGTTCAGCAACATGTTAATTTTCTAAAGCTCTCCTTTGGTGATCGAAGTCCCCATCTAGTTGCAAGATACCTTTCGCTTCTCCTTCTCATTCATCTCTATGGCTGGCATGGAGGCGGAGATGGAAGAGGCGACACTCTTATTCTTCAGCGGAATCGCGTCGGAGGAGGAAGATATAAATCTCGTGGCGCTCTTGTTGGGGTTTAGTGCATAATTTTTTTTCCTACAACGGATCGCCCTAATGCCCAAGATCTATATATTAGTAATACATTAACGGCCAAGAGGTTTCGGATACATACCCTTGTAGTCCGAAAGCGGTTAACGTTCCGAGGGGAACGTGGTTGAAGTAGTCGTGCTCGTAGCGACCTCAAGGTCGCGAAGCTCCTCGCAAGTCACCCCTTGCTCCATCACCGTGCAGCAGTCCGGCTCATGACATCCAAAGTGCCCCAACTGTTGCACCTCGTGGATTCATACACATACGGTGTACAATGAGACCTCCATCTCCCCGATCCCGCTCGAAGTGCGTAAGTAGATCTCCGGCTTGGAATCCCCACAGTGCAAAAACGTGCTGCAGGTGCGTCATCTCTTGCGCGAATAGTCCTAGACCGTGCCATCGCGTGGAGACAGCTAGAGAGAGAGATTAGAGAGGAGGCGCATAGAGGAGGAGGAGGATAGCTCCCAACTCATGGTATTCCGTTGTGTTGTGTGTCCTCTCCTCCAGGAGGGGGGCCTTTATATAGGGATGGAGGGGGCAGGCTTTCCCATCTCCCAAGGCATCTAGCAAGCGGCCAAGGGAGGGAGGGGGCTTCCCTAGGGTGACCCAAACCATAACCCTAGCCGGCGGCCAAGGGGGGCAACCCTAGGCGCATGGGCCCTTCCCCTCTCTTGTTTTTTCCCTCATGGGCCCTTTTCCCTAGGAAGTTTGGCCCATCAGTGGAATACCATTTCAAATTAGATTTTAATATTATATTTAATATACATATATTAATATGTAAATACATATTAAAAAATCCGATTTGACCTGAAATACCTTTCGGTTCCCCTTCTATATCCTCCGAACAACTTTGCAACTTCCCGGAACAATTCCTGTCCCCTCATGGAACTTTTCCGTTTTCCTTTCTTTCTCTGAACAACTTCGGATCTCTCTCCGTGGAACAATTCCCTCTTTCTCTTTCTCTACTATGATTCCAACTTATGGATAATCTCCAGCTCATCGTACCCTTAAGTGGACCCCCTCATGGCCCGGGAATGACACAGACATGATCTCTATCAATGATCCTTGTACATTACAAGATGACGATGTTGTTTGCACTGTAAACATGAGTCTAGTTCCATTTGTTTCTTTGATATGACTTGTCCGAGATCTGATCGTTTGGTATCACATACCATGTTCAATCTCGTTACAGACAAGTACGGTTTCACTTGTTACCTCGATATTACATCCCCGTGACCTAGTCACATGTTGTAACATTATGGATGTAATCTCACCAAGTCGGCCTAATGTATCTTACCGGTCACTAGGTGAACAAATCCTGGTATTAATGCATAGGCCTTAATCTGTTCCTCCGGATACCCAACATACACCTTTATAATCACTGTTTCACCGAGTGATGTTTGATGCAGCCTAAGTAGCCTCGGAAAATAGTGATTAATATGATCTCACAGTCTAAGGAGAAGGAGACTATGTTGCTGAGTATTGCAACAATGAACTTTGTGACTTTATCGTGTCGTAATCTTTGAGGAATGTCCATCACATCATTCACCAATGATATGACTTTGTTGTCAGCTGTACTATCACCCATGATGAGGAAACCTTGATCATCTACTGCCCAACAAACTAGTATGCATAGAGGCTACTAGGGATTTCTGTTTTATATCACACCTGTATAAATGTTTCCACTTGATACAGTTATAGCACAATATAAAACTATTACAAACTTATTGGGATATTACAATAATAAACCCTTTTATTATTTGCCTCTAGGGCATATTCCCTTTAGCTCTCTATGGGAAGGAGATGATGCAACATGAGGAAGAAGATGAAGTAGGGATGAGGGGGAGAATGTTTGTGGTCAAACCCTCTCTACACTTCAAATAGACAAGAATTGCAACAATTTAAGACGATATCAGTATGAAAATCATGGGGTACATGTAGACATGGGTTAAACTGAAGGGTTTCGCAGCATAGTAAATCAAAAAATTCTGCGGATGCGAACGGGAAAGCCAAGATCTAATCTAGGAGATGCAATCAACAAGAGGGATAGATGAGATCTTCATACCCTTGAAGAAATCGCACAGCAGAAACGTTCAACAGAACGTGGGTGATGTAGTCGAACTAGCCTTCTCCTCCTCGCGATCCGATCTGATCCAACGCCGCAAGTGGCGACGCCTCTGAGAGATGCACACGTACGGCACCGCGACGTCTCCTCCTTTCTCGGTCTATCAAGTGGGGTGGAGAGATAGATTGGATCTACAACACGACGGCGTAGTGCAAAGGTGGAGAGTTTCTGCGGCAGGGCTTCGCCTACGCGCAGTCGGGAGAGAGAGACAGGTGGAGGGCAGCAGCTGGCGGCTAGGGGTTTTTTGGGGTCAGGGGAGGGTGCGCCCCCTGCCCACCTTATATAGGGGGCTGGCCGGCCTCCTTGCCCCCTCCTCCAAGCCCTAGGGCGGCGGCCCCAAGGGTGGAGTGGGGGGCAAGTCTCCCCCCTTCTAGAAGGTCCCCTAGGGTTTTGTCCGGCTGGGCCTATGGGGCCTTGTGCCCCTGGACCAATGCGGCCAGGGCACTCCCTCGTAGGCCCACACACCCCTCCGACAAGTGGGGCCACGTTGGTCCCACTCCAAGCTTCTAGAACCTTCCAGTACAATACCGAATACTCCGAAACTATTCCAAATCCAAAAACTGCTTTCCTTTATATGAATCTTATTATCCGGACCATTCCGGAACCTCTCGTGACGTCCTGGATCTCATCCGAGACTCCGAACAAAAACTCATAAACCAATTATCCATTCTATCCTAGCGTCGAGGCACGTTAAGTGTGTGACCCTACGGGTTCGAGAATATGCAGACATGATCTTTTATCAATAATCAACAGCGGGATCTGGAAACCCATATTGACTCCCACATATTCATCGATGATCATATCGGATGAACCACGATGCTAGGATTCACTTAATCCCATATATATATTCCCTTCGTCACGCGATATTTTACTTGCCCGAGATTCGATCGTTGGTATCGGCATACCTAGTTCAATCTCATTCACAACAAGTACTTTACTCATTCCGTAATCCGATATCACTTTGTGATTAACTACTTAACCACGTGCTTGCAAGCGGTGTTGGTATCGATTACCGAGTTGGCCCGAAGTATATCTCTCCGACTCAAGAGGGACAAATCCCATCTCGATACATACAACCCAACAAGTACTTTCCGATCACCTGAGAGACACCTTTATGATCACCCTCACATAGGATGACGTTTGATGACCTCAAAGCTTTCTTACGATTCCAGGGAGTTGCATTATCTCATGGTCTAAGGAATACAATATTTGACATAGGAAAAAGCTTCGCAAAGATGAACAAGATGACATGATCTAATTGCTCTGCTTGATTTGGGTCTGTCCATCATATCATTCTCCTAATGACATGATCTCATTATTAATCAACAACTCATGTCTATGGTTAGGAAACCTTAACCATCATTAATCAATGAGCTAGTCCATAGAGGCGTACTAGGGACACTGTGTTGTTCATAAACCACACAAGTATCAAAGTTTCTGCTTAATACAATTCTAGCATGGAATATAAAATTTATCATGAACAAGAATTATAACAATAACATCTTGATTATTGCCTCTAGGGCATAATTCCAATAGTCTTCCACTTGCACTAGAGTCAATAATCTAGTTTACATCTGGCAACAATCTAACACCCATGGCATTAAGGTGTTGATCATGTTTTGCTCCTGGAAGAGGTTTAGTCAACGGATCTGCAACATTCAGATTCGTATGTACTTTGCTAATCTTCAGATCTTCATCTTCTATATAATCTCGAATTATATGAAAACGGCGGTTGATGTGCTTGGTCTTTGGATGATATCTTGGTTCTTTAGCCAGTGCTATGGCGCCAGTGTTGTCGCACAATCTCTCCAGTGGGTCCAAGGCACTTGGAACCACACTAAGCTCAGTGATGAAGTTCCTGATCCAAACTCCTTCACTTGACGCTTCTGAAGCAGCCATGTATTCCGCTTCTGTTGTAGATACCGCGATCATGCTTTTCTTGCAGCTTCTCCAGCTCACGGCTCCACCATTCAAAATATAAACATATCCTGTCTGAGATTTAGAATCATCCGGGTCGGTGTCGAAACTAGCGTCGACGTAACCTTTTATGACGAGCTGCTCATCACCTCCATAGACCAAGAACATTTCTTTAGTCCTATTTAAATACTTTAGGATGTTCTTTACGGTTGTCCAGTGTTCCACTCCTGGATCACTTTGGTATCTGCTCGTCAAACTAAGAGCATTGGACACATCCGGTCTAGTACATAGCATGGCATACATAATAGAACCTATGGCCGAGGCATATGGCACTTTTCTCATAGTATCTCTATCTGTTACCGTAGCTAGACACTGAGCCTTGCTCAATATCTTACCTGACAACATGGGAAATGAACCTTTCTTTGCCTTATCCATTCTGAACCTTTTCAGATCTTTGTCTAGATATGTACTTTGGCTTAAAGCTATTAGGCGTCTTTGTCTATCTCTATAGATTTTGATGCCTAATATATAAGCAGCTTCTCCTAGGTCTTTCATTGAAAAACATTTATTCAAATAACTCTTCACATCGTTAAGCATACCAATGTCATTTCCAATAATCAATATGTCATCCACATATAGTACTAAAAATGTCACCGAGCTCCCACCTACTTTATTGTAGATACAAGCTTCGTAGCAATTTGGAACAAATCCAAAGCTCTTGATCACTTAATCAAAATGAAGGTTCCAACTCTGAGATGCTTGCTTCCGTCCATAAATGGAACGCTGAAGTTTGCACACCTTATCAGCATCCTTAGGATCGACAAATCCTTCGGGATGCATCATATACAACTCTTCATCAATGTTGCCATTGAGGAACGCAGTCTTGACATCCATCTGCCATATTTCATAATCATGAAATGCAACAATTGCTAATAAAATCCGAATGGACTTGAACATTGCTACCGGAGAGAAAGTATCATCGTAGTCAACACCTTGAACTTGTCGAAAACCTTTCGCGACAAGTCGAGCTTTATAGACAGTAACATTACCATCTGCGTCCGATTTCTTCTTGAAAATCCATTTGCACTCAACGGCCTTTCGGTCGCTAGGAGGGTCCACCAAAGTCCATACTTGGTTTTCACTCATGGATCCCAATTCGGATTTCATGGCCTCTAGCCATTTCTCAGAGTCTGGGCTCATCATCGCTTCCTCATAGTTCGCAGGTTCATTGTTGTCTACCAACAAGACGGTTAAGACAGGGTTGCCGTACCATTCAGGAGTGGCACGTGACCTTGTCGACCTGCGACGTTCAGTAGCAGCATCGTTCGAAGCTTCATGATACTCGTCATTAGCTTCATCTATTGTTGGTGCAGACGACACTGGAACAATTTCAGGTGTTGCGCTACTCTCCAACTCGAGAGAAGGTTCAATAACCTCGTCTAGCTCTACCTTCCTCCCACTCACTTCTTTCAAGAGAAACTCCTTCTCAAGAAAGGATCCGTTCTTTGCAACAAACACTTTGCCTTCGGATCTGTGGTAGAAGGTATACCCAATCATTTCCTTAGGGTATCCTATGAAGACGCATTTCTCCGCTTTGGGTTCGAGCTTGGCCGCCATCAACTTATTGACGTAAGCTTCGCATCCCCAAACTTTAAGAAACGACAACTTAGGTTTATCACCAAACCATAGTTCATACGGTGTCGTCTCAACGGATTTAGATGGTGCCCTATTTAAAGTGAATGCAGCGGTTTCTAATGCATAACCCCAAAATGATAACGGCAAATCTGTAAGAGACATCATTGATCGCACCATATCTAATAGAGTTCGATTCCGGCGTTCAGACACACCATTGCGCTGTGGTGTTCCGGGTGGCGTGAGTTGCGAAACGATTCCGCTTGCTTTAAGATGCGTGAGAAAATCATAACTCAAATATTCACCTCCACGATCGGATTGTAGAAATTTAATTTTCCTGTTATGATGGTTTTCCACTTCGTTCTGAAATTCTTTGAACTTTTCAAACGTTTCAGATTGTTTCATTAAATAGATATACCCATATCTACTTAAGTCATCAGTAAAAGTGAGAAAATAGTGATATCCACCGCGCGTCGAAACACTCATTGGTCCGCATACATCGGTATGTATGATTTCCAACAAGTCTGTTGCTCGCTCCATTATTCCGGAGAATGGGGTTTTGATCATCTTGCCCATGAGGCACGGCTCGCACGTGTCAAATGATTCAAAATCAAGAGACTCCAAAAGTCCATCAGAATGGAGTTTCTTCATGCGTTTTACACCAATATGACCTAGACGGCAGTGCCACAAATAAGTTGAATTATCACTATCTACTTTGCATCTCTTAGCCTCAATGTTATGGACGTGTGTTTCATTGCTTTCGAGATTCAGAAGAAATAAACCATTCATAGCAGGTGCATGACCATAAAAGATGTTATTCATATAAATAGAACAACCATTATTCTCAGATTTAAATGAATAACCATCTTGCAATAAACACGATTCAGATATAATGTTCATGCTCAACGCAGGCACATAATAACATTTATTAAGGTTTAAAACTAATCCCGAAGGTAAAACTAAGGAGAGCATGCCGACGGCCATCACATCAACTCTTGATCCGTTGCCAACGCGCATCGTCACCTCATCCCTTGCTAGCCGCCGTCTATTCCGTAGCTCCTGTTTCGAGTTACAAATATTAGCAACTGAAGCAGTATCAAATACCCAGGCACTACAACGAGCGCTAGTAAGGTAAACATCAATAACATGTATATCAAATATACCTTTAATGGTGCCAGCCTTCTTGTCCGCTAAGTACTTCGGACAGTTGCGCTTCCAGTGACCCTTGTCCTTGCAATAGAAGCACTCAGTGTCCAGCTTAGGTCCAGACTTGAGCTTCTTCTTAGCAAGGGCAACGCGCTTGCCGCTGCCTTTCTTGAAGGACTTCTTTGCACCCTTACCTTTCTTAAAGCTAGGGGGCTTGTTGACCATCAACACATGATTATCTTTCTCGATATCCACCTCTGTAGCTTTCAGCTTAGCGAAGAGCTCAGTGATCGTATCAGTGGAACTAATCTGATTGTGAGTAACTACAAAACCTTTGTAGCTAGGAGGGAGTGATTGCAGAACTCTGTCAATCTTGAGCTCTTCTGGAATCTTGCAGTCCAGTTGCTCAAGACGTTGAGTGTAGCCCGACATCTTAATGGCGTGCTCACTAAAGGAACTCCCTTCCTCCGTCTTGCAGTTAAAGAATTTCTCAGAGATCTCATATCTCTCAGAACGGGCCTGAGTCTGAAACATGGCTTTCAGTTCCTCAAGTATCTCAAAGGGCCCGGCGAACTCCTCAAAACGATTTTGAAGGTCCGGTTCCATAGCAAACAACATGGTACTCTTAATCACTCCATAATCATCTTTGCGCGACTGATAAACAGCGTTTTCATCAGCCGGCGCATCTATAGCAGGGGCGTCACCTAACGCTTTCTCAAGGACATAGTCCTTTTGTTCGCCAGCGAGAATGATTCTCAGATTGCAGAACCAGTTGGTGAAGTTAAACCCATTGTTCTTAAGCTTTTCTTTCTCAGCAAAAACGTTGAAGTTGAAGTTGGACTTAGCCATTTGATCTACAAAATTTGCAAGTACACTTTAGACTATGTTCATGATAACTAGTTCAACTTAATCAAATTACTAGATGAACTCCCACTAAATTCAACATCCCTCAAGTTGTTTAGTGAACATGATCCAAATTCACCACACCTAATCCGATCTTCACGAGAAGAGATATGGTTTCAATGGTGGACAACAAAGTGTCGATCATATCATTCATATGACTCATGCTTAACCTTTCGGTTTGTGTGTTCCGAGGCCATGTCTGTACATGCTAGGTTCGTCAAGTCAAACCCAAGTATTTCCACTTGTGCGTTGTATGTGAACATAGAGTTTATAGCACCCGATCATCACGTGGTGCTTGAACACGACGAACTTTCGCAACGGTGCATACATGGGGAGAACACAATTTTATCTTGATCTTTAAGTGAGGAATCATCTTATAATGCTACTGTCGCGATCTAAGCATAATAAGATACATAAAAGGATAAACATCACATGCATATAATTTTATGTGACATGGTATAGCCAATCTCCGCGCAATGATCTCCATCTTGTGCGTGCCAGCATGATCTCCATCACTCCACCATGATTGCCTCCACCATGAATAGCAGCTACAACTATTGCTAACTACTTAGCGATAAAGTAAAGCTATTACATGGCGTATAAGAAGTTGACACACAGGTCATACACAATTATAAAGACAACCATATGCCTCCTGCCAGTTGTGTACTCATCGACATGAAAGTCGTGAAATATTACAAAACATGATCATTGCATACAACATACACATCATATCTTGGGCCATACCATATCACAGAAACACTCCCTGCATGTAACATACCACCCTTTTGTGTAATATAAATAAGGACATGTTTGAGCATTTCATGCATGCATTACACTGCACTTTGGTTTAATCAAGAAAGAACAAATTAAACCCTAAAAACCCTAATAGTTTTTCCTCTCTCTTTGAATCAATTCAAATGGTTCCCATATTTTGAAAATTCTCAAATGCATGGTGCTCAAATAATTACAAGTTCTCCTTATTATTTCCATATGTTATGCAAAAGTTTCTGTAAAATGTAAATCTTCCAAAACAGATTTGAATTCAAAATACAAAGAGGAAATAGAAAAACAGAATTAGAAAAGGTTTTTCTAGAAAAAATCTAGTCCTAAACCTCTCTGGGCCGAGCCCATCTCTCCTTCTCTCTCCCTGGCGCCAGCAGGAAGCCCACCCGGGGCCCAAGAGCAGCCCAGCCAGGACCGTACCCCTTCGGCCTTTCCCCCCTCTTCTCTCCTGACGCCGGCAAGCAGCTGCGTGGAGAAGCCGCCGACGCTCATCTGCGCCACGATTCTCGCCAGCGCCGCGATGCACGCCGCCGCCACGAGCGTCTACAAGTATCCCCGGCCGCCGTCGACGAAACCTAGTCCCCTTTTTCCCCTTCTTCCCCTCCTCGCCAGAACCCTAGCTCTCTGGAGTTCGCCGACGTTGCCGTTCCCGACCACCCCGCGGTGCGCTGAGGCCACTGCTGGAAGCGCCTCGCCGCCCTCATCCTCCTCACCGAAGCACACAAGCAGGGAAGGCTCCACCTCGCCGGAATCGTCCCCGAACCGTCGCTAGTTGCCGAGGTTGTTGCCGTCGATTCGACACCGTCCGACCGTCCCTGGCCTCGCCGTCATCACCATCGCACTCAGGGTGAGCTTGTGGTGCTCAAGCACCCCTCTGTTTGCCCCCTCTCCCTCTGAATCCCTCTCCCCGCGTGAGCCCGACGGCGCCGCCGCTCGCCGTCGTTGCACCGCCGTATCCGGTGACCAAAAATAGGCGGCTCCACCACCATTCGACTCCCCATCGTCGTCTGCGTCTAACGTCCCCAACCTCGCATCCAGGCGCGCTCGGAATCGCTGGATTCGAGCTCGACCTGGGAGCAGCTCCATTGATGACATCAGCATGATGCCATGCTAATGTCATTTCTCCTTTTTCTTTTGTGTAATTGTTTTATTTAAATTAAAAATGTATGACATGAGGGCCATATCTGTCAGGGTTTTAATCATTTCCATAAATATTTTCTGAAAATAATAAAAGTCTGACATGTGGGCCCGAGTTTGGGAATTAATTTAAATATTCCAAAAATGTTTAAAATGAATTAAAATTTGGGAAATTCATAACTAATTCATTTTAAATCAAAAAAATACAAATAATATACCAAAATGTTCAGAAAAATGAAACCTACCCAACTAAACTATAATCATACATTGTATGTCAACTTTGACATCAAGTTTAATTAGAAGAACCAATTGAACCCCACAGGTGATTCCGATGATCTCCCTGTTTTAGGGTTTGGATCTTCGAAACCCCCTTTAAAGTGATAAAGCATGCCTTAGGGTTCAATCCAACACTATTTAACTTGTCATATCATCCATATTGTATGAGCATTGCACATGCCATGTTTTGAGTGTTGCTTTCTCTTTTCGGTGATTGGTTCTCACGAATAGGAACCGAACCTGAAGCTGAAGTCAACGCCACCTAAGAGCAGTACCAGACCAACAAAGGGCAAGGCAAGCGAAGCCCCACTCATACATATGAATCCTATGATTACAAAGTATTTCATTCTCGTCATATGCATTTGGTTCAAATAGTCTTTTGTTAATAGGCAGAGTAACCCTATCTGATGCATGTTATCCTTTGTGAACTATATTACCTGGTCCACCGCTCTTAGCATAACTAGGGTTTGTCTTATGAGCGTCGCTAGTGCCACAAGTTCGGTCAAGCTTAGCCATGCTTAGTGTTTCAATGCTGATCATTCAAGTGATGCACTGGAGATGCGAATGAATCTGGTATGGTAGGTTGTGGTGATGTGATTAGAGATGAATGATAAACATGCTAAGGCTTGTATGGGAGGCCATGTGGGTTGTGGTTTTTGTAGTCCCATACTTGCCACCCCTAGGACCCGATGTTCTTGCCTCTTGAACCAAGACGGGCGTACAACCACACGGGGGCCTGGAAACCCCCTCGACCAACTAACTTGCCTAGTAGATTCCATGAATCACATAGTTCGAGCTTTCCATTCGACATACGCATATTGGTTTTTCTTGAGTGGAGGTGAAGGAGGTGCATTCATACAGGTAGGTAAGCGTGGCAGGGAATGGGAGATGCCCGGCATCCGTCATCTCAAACCCTGTTCACATCGCTAGGGACCGACTTCGGGACTCAACCAGTTACGGCGGCATCTCCTTAGTGCGTGACTCATGGTCTCGGCGAAAGCAGGGTAAAGGTCATGGTCAACCACTCTCTGCCGGCCTTCCAGGGAAGAGGGCTAATAATTTGGCATTAAGAATCGGTTGGTACATGTGGATAAAGTTGTGCACCCCTGCAGGGTTATTAATCTTTTCGAAAAGCCGCATCCACGGTTATAGACGACTTGGGAACGGATGTGAAGATCATAGAGAACTATAACCGAATGTTAAAACTTGTCAACTAAAGTGAGATCCGGAATACTTCCTCGGGGTTGTTGAGGGGGTAGTCCGAGAAGAGTTGTTCAGTTGATGATGATGCTTGGTGGATATCAAAGATGAATTTAAGGGCTAGAGTTGAAGTCTTGTTTTCCCTTTTGAAAATGATCTGACTAGACGAGTTTCTTCTCCCTCTGGTTTTGAAAACAAAAGATGGTTTTATGCAAAATAACTCCACTAGCCATAAGTCTTGCGGAGTACACCCTGTACTCAGCCTTGCTTCGTTGATGTTTTACACAGATGATGCTACTCCAACTGAAGGTGGGTTCTATGTTGAAGTCGACGAGTAGTCGGGGTTCCCGGGCAGCAGCCTAGGATCTATGAAAGGGTTGTTACTTTTGTTTAAGGCCTCTTAGCCCCTTTGCTAAGTTTGTTGTTTAGAACAACTTGTTTGCTTCCGTTGTTTGATGTAATGATGGGCCTGTGACCCCTGTCTTGTATGACTGGTTTGTAACTCTCTTAAGAGTTTACCTTATTAATGTATGGTTTTTATGTTCTGTAATGTTACCGATCTTTCCCTGTGCGTTTCAGAATTTAGGTTAGGCTTATATCAGATGAGGGTCTGGTATTTGTCTAGCCCTGATCCCGGGTCGTGGCAGATTTTGGTATCAGAGCAGGACTGCCTATAGGAAACCCTTCTAGTTGGTCGATGTTGAGTCTAGAGGTTGAGAAAACTATTTGAAAGCTAAAAACTATTTGCAAAACTCTGAATAGGACTCTTTTTACTTGTTATCCAAGGTTGTTCTATTGCTGAGTTATCTTACCTCATTTGCTTTGCAAGGTTTTCACTTCTTGTCTATCATTTCAAAATCTTAGGATATACGGGTTTGGGTTGTTTTCCCTAGTACTCCGTACTTGGTTGCAAGGCTCAGAGTCTCCATAATATATCTGTGCAACTGAAGCATTGTTTTTCAACTTTGCTAAGGATGCCTTCACTCCCACTCTCAATTATTTTGTGACTTGTTGGTATCATATCATGCTTGCATTCCATTGTTATGGTTTGTGTCTAAGTTGGTAGCGTATATGTTTCGTATGCTTGCTCTACCGCCATACTTAATGCATTGATATAGTTATCATCCACATATTCACCTCTACCATGATCCTTTGATATGGTTTTGTCCTTCTTTGTTGTACCCTTTTTGGTGAATCCATTTTTATGGTTTCTGTTTTCTCCTCAGGATGCCGGCTGGTACTCGTGGTTCTATTGGCCGTCGAGGACACAACGATGCTGATCAGGAACTTCCGCCACCTCCCACAATGGCCGAGGTTCTCAACAACATTGAGACCAACCGTCAGCGGAATGAACGCCTTTTGGAGCGTGTGGCTCAGAACACTGAACGTCGTCCTGACGACTGTGTCACACTTGGAGATTTCATCGGCTCTTTTCCTCCAATCTTCACCCACTCCAAGGAGCCCCTTGAAGCTGATGATTGGCTCCGCACCATAGAGCGCAAGTTTAGTGCTCTTCGTGTCCGTCCTGCTAACCATGTCAACTTCACCACCTATCAACTGGAGGGTGAGGTTGGTGTTTGGTGGGAAGGTTTTCAGAATCTGCAAGCTCAGGGACATGTTGTTACCTGGGAGGAGTTTGTTGCAGAATTTCGTGCCTCTTATATCCCTAAGCCCATCATGGATCTCAAAAGGAGGGAGTTTCTGGATCTGACTTAGGGGCGCAAGGATATTGAAGCCTATGGGCGTGAGTTTACTCGCCTGGCTCGTTATGCAACCAGGGATGTGACCAATGATGAAGATAAGCAAGAGTTGTTCCGTAAGGGACTTAACCCTGCACTTCGCTACGAGTTGCTGCCCTTCAAGTTCCAGTCTTTACAGGACTTGCACAATCAGGCTCTTACTCTGGAGCATGGAAGGAAGGATATGGAAGTATCTCAGAAGCGTGAAGAAGGAAATTCTCGTGATTCTTCCTCTGGTAACAAGAAGCGCTGTGTATTTGTTCCATACAGTGCGGTGCCTCGTGCTCCTTATGCAACCAAGTCTTCTGGCAATAATTCTCGTCAGGGACAGTCAAATACTGGTGGATCAAACTATCATCCTCCTGCTGGTTCTCACACTGGGGTTACATGTTACTCCTGTGGTCATCCTGGTCACTACTCAAGGGAGTGTTCTCAAAGGGCTGCTAGACGTAATGATCAGCAGGCAAACAAGAATGATAAATCGCAAGGTGCCGGACATGGTCGTCTGACCCATGTCACTATTGAGGAAGCTCAGGAAGATCCACGCGTCATTCTAGGTACGCTCCGTGTCAATTCAATTCTCGCAACAGTCTTGTTTGATTCTGGAGCATCACATACATTCATGTCAAATTTGTTCGCTCAAGAGCATGGGATAAATTTTGAACCTTTGTCCACCCCTTTAACCATCCATTCCCCAGGTTCTAGCTGGTTCACCACTATGGTTAGTCATGGGAATGAGATTGACATAGCATACCAGAAGTTCCCCCACTTCTTTCGTTGCACTCAAGTCATGTGACATTGATGTCATTCTGGGCATGGACTGGTTAACCAAGTATCAAGCCGTCATTGAATGTGCACTCAGAACAGTTTTTGTGACCTCTCCTGCTAGCATAACTGTCAAGTATTGGACTAATGGTTCAAAGTCTCCGTCAGCAGTTCTTAAACCTTTCTCGGAGTTGTATGCCATGGATGTTCTACCTACTCTCGAGGTCCAATATGTCCATGTAGTCTGTGATTTCCTGGATGTCTTCCCGGAAGAATTGCTTGGCATGCCACCTGATCGAAGTGTGGAGTTTGTCATAGAGCTAGTTCCTAGAACTGCTCCTATCTCTAAAAGACCTTATCACATGCCTCCTCATGAGTTGGTTGAGTTGAAGAATCAACTTGAAGAGTTAGAGGGTCTAGGATACATTCAACCTAGCACATCCTCTTGGGGTTGTCCTACTATCTTTGTCAAGAAGCGGGATATAAATATTCCAAGATTGGTGGTTGATTACCGTCCACTCAACGCGGTGACAATTAAGAATAAGTACCCACTTCCTCGGATAAATGACCTCTTTGATAAATTAAGTGGTGCCACTGTCTTCTCCAAAATGGACTTAAGATCAGGGTATCATCAAATCAAGATCAGAAAGGAAGATATCCCAAAGACAGCATTCACGACTCGTTATGGTCTTTACGAGTATACAGTGATGTCCTTCGTGTTAACCAATGCCCCTGCCACATTTATGAGGCTCATGAACTCCGTATTCATGGAGTATCTCGACAAGTTCGTCGTGGTATACATTGATGACATCCTAATCTACCCCAAGACCGAAGAAGAGCATGCCGAACATCTACGTTTGGTATTGACTAAAATTCGTGAACATCGCCTCTACGCCAAGTTTTCCAAATGTGAGTTCTGGTTACAAGAGCTCGTCTTCCTTGGTAATGTTGTGTCTGCAAGTGGTGTTGCTGTCATACCGGATAAGGTTCAGACCATTCTGGAATGGAAGTCACCTACTTCAGTCAAGGAAGTCCGAAGTTTTCTCGGAATGGCAGGATATTACCGCCGATTCATCAAGAACTTCTCCAAGATAGCCAAGCCTATGACCGATCTTCTTAAGAAAGATAAGAAGTTTGAATGGTCAGAAAAGGCAGAAGAAAGTTTCCAAGCTTTGAAAACCAAGCTAACCACCGCTCCTGTGCTTGTTCTCCCGGATACAAGCAAGGACTTCGTCATCTATTGTGATGCTTCTCTTCAAGGGCTAGGCTGTGCGTTGATGCAAGATGGTCATGTAGTGGCCTATGCTTCTCGGCAGTTGAAGCCACATGAGAACAATTATCCAACCCATGATCTCGAGCTCGCTGTTGTCATTCATGCTCTTAAGCAATGGAGACATTACCTCATCGGTAACCGTTGTGAACTTTACTCGGATCATCAAAGCCTAAAGTATCTCTTTACCCAGTGTAACACCCTCAGAATCGACCCTATGCAAGTTTCAGCGATTCCCGCCAACCCGCATAGAAACGATTCAAAGGTGCCCACCAGGCACTTTCGTGCGGGTGGAAAACGAAGTAATAACATTACACAACAGTCCTCGATGGGACCCACAGAACAGATATATATACAACAGCGACTCAATGAGTCAAGAATACAGATACAATATACAAAGATCCAATCACCTTGAAAATGATAGAGCGCCCGACTACGGACAAGATGCAAATGGGGCTAAGAGCCCTGAAGAATAACCAATGGTGTCCATAACCCTGCCCAGGCCAAGCCGGAAGGGTAACCCTGCTAACGACGTCGATCTCAAAACCTGCTTAAACCAAAGGGGTGCCGACAAAGGGCAAAGGAAAAGAAAGAGAGCGGTCAGTACTGAGGCCAGTACACGGCGAGGCTAGAATTCGGCGGTCCTCGCCTACATAGGTATGGTGGACTGAAGCGGCAGCGCAGCATGCACTAAACAACCTATAGAGACTCGAGATAACTGTCGGCTATCAGAGAGGGATAAGAAAGGCCTATTCGGAATCAACCTGATTCTACCACCAAACATACCCATCCTGGTGTTTCCCCCTCGAGACCAAATGAGGAAGTCAACCAAGGAACTCACACAGTTGGCAGTTTTATTTATTCAGTTGTCGTTGCAGCAATTACTAGTCAGGTGTAGATAATCATCCTGATAAAATAAGCAGTGGGCCGTTTTAGTTAACCATTCCGTTGTAGTTGCAACACTTACTAGTCCGATACAATTAGCATGAGATATCCCAAAACCCAGCAGTTGTTGGTACTTTTATTTAGCCATTCCGTTGTAGTTGCAATACTTACTAGTCAGATACCATGGTAGCAAGCGACAACCCAAACAAGCAATTGTTGGCAGTTTTATTTAGCCATTCCATTATAGTGAAGCTGGTTACTAGTCATTATAAAGTCAAATTTATAGCACTACTTTAGTTATAGTTGTCTATGATCGAGATACCGTGCTCCAAGTCGTCCATAACCGCGGACACGGCTTTCAGAAAGTTTTACCCTGCAGGGGTGCACAAATAGCAACACACACTCGATCAACCTCAGAAAAACCAAATCAAAACCCAACGAGGCTTTCACGACAAAGCAATCACAGGATTCAGAAATATTTCAGGGGGCCACCCCATTAAGCTACCCGCAACGAAGTTAGCTGACTCCGAAACGGACTCAAGGTTTGGGTGGACGGCTGTAAACGACTGGGAACCCGAAAGTGTGACTGGGCTTGTCGATACCGCGAAAACACTCCGCTTCCCTAAACAGTACAGGTGCAGTACCTCGCACAATTTAAATAAAACAGTAAATCATGGCATAAGTACAGGATAGTAAATAAAACCTCAAACTAGTTTGTGGCCCCAAGAAATAAGAATGAATCAAGCTCTGGCTCAGGGGGGTCCCATAAGCCTCCCGGATGTGGATAGCGCGAATATTCAATGAACAGGTATCAAGTACTCGGGGTCCTACGGGACACAAGTGGACGGTTAAAAACCAAATAACATCTATTGCCCACCTGTGCCTCTGCATTTACCTACTTCAATTTTAGTTATTAAACAATAATTAAAGTTATGATCATCTCCAACAATAAACATGCGGCAATACTCCAACAACTGTGGTACTTGACGACACGCAACAGCACTTGAGCAAGCGACTTCGACGCGCAGGTTCAACTATCTACCAAACGACAGGTAATAGGATGTGTCCAAGGCAATATAAGGCTGCAAGGGATATCACGGGTACGAAAACTAGAGCATCGCAACACAGATAGCAATAGATCAATAGGAGGGAGTAAATAGTATAAAAGTAAGATAGGTAGAAAGGGGGAGATGCTCGCCTGAAAACATTGCCGAAGATTCAACCGACGATCGGGTCGACACTCGCATCAACTCAACGGCCTTATCCGCGAAGAACCAAAACACTAGGATAAACACCAGATGCAATATTTAATACTACGGCAAAAGATCGGGCATGATGCATGTATGATGTATGACATGGCAAAGCTGCGATGCAATTAGGTCATATTAAGCGGAACCGGGGTCCCGACAACTAATTGATAGGTTCATGTTGTTTAGATACCCTGCAATTTAAATGCTGTTTTAACAAGGCAAAACAATGACACCGGTTCACTACACAAATTTAAATGGGGCCAATATAAGACTAGATTTGTCCGCATATGGAGCCCATATTTAATTTAGGTGAATCGGCATAACGCCCCCAAACCCACATGAATATGCATGCAAGCATGAACAAATTAATATGCAACAATTTGATATTACATTTATAAAATAGGGCTCGAGAAAAGGGGTCACACATTAGGGTTCGGCGATCTTGGGGTTCGATGTGGTTCAGGGTTCGGTCTTAGGGTCCGGATCTGGGGTTCGGAAGGAGGTCTTGACGTTCAGATGGATCGGTCTCCGGGGTCGAAGAACTTGGCGTCCGAGAGACGATCTTGCCGCATCCGTGGTCCTCGGGTCGTGTCGTTTGTCTTGTCGTTTCACGGTGGAGACCTTGGCGTCCCGGATCTCGGCGTCTTCGGGTTCGAGAGGAAGAACTTGGCGTGCCGGGGACGAAGAACTTGACGTCATCCGGCTCCATGTCGACGGTCTTGGTGTCCTTGCTGGAGAACTCGGTGTATCCGTGTCAGCGGCCTTGGCGGTTATCGGGTTCGGTCTCGGGTTTTTCCAAGGCGAAGATCTTGTCGGATATTGGAGCCGATTGGCCAATCTTGAGTGCTAGTATGTTACACACAAGTCAGCTTGGCCCGCTTGAGCATCCTTCTCGGCAAGGACAGCACGAGCAGGGGACGACCTTGGGGAAACGGGGAGGCGAGCTCGGCCATGGCTCCGCGGGGCGCGCGAGCTTGCAGGGAGGGTCCTGGCCAACAGAGGCGGAGGAGGACGCGGCCGACGGCGCGGTGGGCTCGCGGAAGAGCAGAGGCGGCGGGGAGGGCGCGCGCGGGGCGCAGACTGGGGAAGACCTTGGGACGCTGAGGCGGGCGGGGCCATGGCGTCCTGCTGCTCTGGTGGATGGGCTGACCCAGACGGCGGGGCTAGGAGGACTCGCTAGCAGCAGAGCGCCGAGAGGAAGCACGCGGGGCAGGGGCGCTCGCGGGGTCGCTGCCGAGGACGCGCAGGACCTGGCGGATGGGAGGAGCAGAGGAAGGATGGGGCGGCGCCATGCGGCTAGAAGGGAGCCACGGCGAACGGGGACAGGGAGAAGAGAGGCCGGGGCGAGGAAGTATGGCCCGTGGAGGAGAGAGCCGAGGAAGGTGAGGGAGGGACCGAGCGGTGGCGGTGGCTTGAGGGGCGAAGGACGAGGCGATGCAGCCGGCTGCAGAGGCGACGGCGCACCAAGCAGGGACGGGTGAGGTGAGGGTTGCGTGGAGGAGGCGCGGGGCGAGGTAGGAGGTGGGGCCGCTCGCGACAGAGAGAGGAAGCGGGACAGGGGCGCGTGCGTGGTGTGCGTGTGTGGCAACGGGGTCAGGGGAGAGTGGCGGCGGGGCCGGGTCCAGGGGGTGAGGTGGCGCGCAATGGTTGGAGGGAGGATAGGGCCAGGGTGAGGTGGCGACTGGTGATTGGCTGGGTGAGGTGGAGGGAGGCTGGGTAGATAGGATTGGGGTAGGAAAAGATTTAGGTAGTCCGGTTTTATACTGGGGGTGGCCGACTGGGTCGGATCGGCCCGGTACGGCTGCCCCTAAAAATAAAAATAAATATTTTATTATTTAAAACGGGGCATTTGAAATCCATTAGTAGACGAAACAAAATAATCCGGAGACCCGGGTTTGGATTTGAAATAAAGACGGGAATATTGGAAAACAAAACTAGGCGTTTTCAAAATAGTTTTAGACAAACAAATGCACAATGACATGACGATGCTCAAATGCAAGGGGGCATGATGACATGAGCATGCGGTCATGATGATGCAATGCACAAAAATAACGCGATTTTCTAGTAGTGGTTTTGGCGGGGCGCCACAATTCGACACCACTAACAATGGATCTCGCCCTCGAGATCCGCCTCATGGTACCGGAAAGAAGGTCGGTGATCTGCGTCTTCTCGCCTCGTGTAGATCCTTGCGACACCACTAACAAGAGGTCGTTGATCTTGTTCGTCAAGAGAACACTCCGGATAACAACAGACGAAGGTAAAGGTAAGGCCACCTCTAACTTCCATGGAAGGAGTAAGAATTGCATCGATCCACCATTCAATATACGAAAGCGAATGATAAGAGTAGTGGTATGGTCGCGACTCCATCCCGCACTCAAAGCATTACTCTGTACATGAATAGGAGAATTATGCAACCAACTCTCAGAATTCAGATTGTAGATCTCGACAAGCGAGGTTCGGAAACAAAGAAGGGATGGAGATTCTCATCAGATCTGCTGTAGATGACTTCGTCGTATCGGAAAACACCGGAGGGCACGAGAAGGAACAAATAGAATTCCACCAGACGAAGGGTTCCTCGGATAGCATGAAGACCAGATGTAGCAACACCGTTACCAAGGGAGGAAGCGAAACCCTGAAGGTACGATGGAACCCAACCACGAGAAATCCTGGACTCGAAGAGAGAGAAGAGAGCGGATTCAAAACACGCAGAGGTGAGAGGAGAGCAGCAGAGGGGTAAGGAGTAAAATCAGACCTAATCAGAACTATCCAACCGATTTTGAAAAATAGTTTTGACACTCTACTTCGGCCGTTAGCTAGGTTATCCTACAGGCTGGACTTGTGGGGTATCATAACTGCTGAGCTCTGATACCACTCTGTAACACCCTCAGAATCGACCCTATGCAAGTTTCAGCGATTCCCGCCAACCCGCATAGAAATGATTCAATGGTGCCCACCAGGCACTTTCGTGCTGGTGGAAAACAAAGTAATAACATTACACAACAGTCCTCGATGGGACCCACGGAACAGATATATATACAACAGCGACTCAATGAGTCAAGAATACAGATACAATATACAAAGATCCAATCACCTTGAAAATGATAGAGCGCCCGACTACGGACAAGATGCAAATGGGGCTAAGAGCCCTGAAGAATAACCAATGGCGTCCATAACCCTGCCCAGGCCAAGCCGGAAGGGTAACCCTGCTAACGACGTCGATCTCAAAACCTGCTTAAACCAAAGGGGTGCCGACAAAGGGCAAAGGAAAAGAAAGAGAGCGGTCAGTACTAAGGCCAGTACACGGCGAGGCTAGAATTCGGCGGTCCTCGCCTACATAGGTATGGTGGACTGAAGCGGCAGCGCAGCATGCACTAAACAACCTATAGAGACTCGAGATAACTGTCGGCTATCAGAGAGGGATAAGAAAGGCCTATTCGGAATCAACCTGATTCTACCACCAAACATACCCATCCTGGTGTTTCCCCCTCGAGACCAAACGAGGAAGTCAACCGAGGAACTCACACAGTTGGCAGTTTTATTTATTCAGTTGTCGTTGCAGCAATTACTAGTCAGGTGTAGATAATCATCCTGATAAAATAAGCAGTGGGCCGTTTTAGTTAACCATTCCGTTGTAGTTGCAACACTTACTAGTCCGATACAATTAGCATGAGATATCCCAAAACCCAGCAGTTGTTGGTACTTTTATTTAGCCATTCCGTTGTAGTTGCAATACTTACTAGTCAGATACCATGGTAGCAAGCGACAACCCAAACAAGCAATTGTTGGCAGTTTTATTTAGCCATTCCATTATAGTGAAGCTGGTTACTAGTCATTATAAAGTCAAATTTATAGCACTACTTTAGTTATAGTTGTCTATGATCGAGATACCATGCTCCAAGTCGTCCATAACCGCGGACACGGCTTTCAGAAAGTTTTACCCTGCAGGGGTGCACAAATAGCAACACACACTCGATCAACCTCGGAAAAACCAAATCAAAACCCAACGAGGCTTTCACGACAAAGCAATCACAGGATTCAGAAATATTTCAGGGGGCCACCCCATTAAGCTACCCGCAACGAAGTTAGCTGACTCCAAAACGGACTCAAGGTTTGAGTGGACGGCTGTAAACGACTGGGAACCCGAAAGTGTGACTGGGCTTATCGATACCGCGAAAACACTCCGCTTCCCTAAACAGTACAGGTGCAGTACCTCACACAATTTAAATAAAACAGTAAAGCATGGCATAAGTACAGGATAGTAAATAAAACCTCAAACTAGTTTGTGGCCCCAAGAAATAAGAATGAATCAAGCTCTGGCTCAGGGGGGTCCCATAAGCCTCCCGGATGTGGATAGCGCGAATATTCAAGGAACGGGTATCAAGTACTCGGGGTCCTACGGGACACAAGTGGATGGTTAAAAACCAAATAACATCTATTGCCCACCTGTGCCTCTGCATTTACCTACTTCAATTTTAGTTATTAAACAATAATTAAAGTTATGATCATCTCCAACAATAAACATGCGGCAATACTCCAACAACTGTGGTACTTGACGACATGCAACAGCACTTGAGCAAGCGACTTCGACGCGCAGGTTCAACTATCTACCAAACGACAGGTAATAGGATGTGTCCAAGGCAATATAAGGCTGCAAGGGATATCACGGGTACGAAAACTAGAGCATCGCAACACAGATAGCAATAGATCAACAGGAGGGAGTAAATACTATAAAAGTAAGATAGGTAGAAAGGGGGAGATGCTCGCCTGAAAACATTGCCGAAGATTCAACCGACGATCGGGTCGACACTCGCATCAACTCAACGGCCTTATCCGCGAAGAACCAAAACACTAGGATAAACACCGGATGCAATATTTAATACTACGACAAAAGATCGGGCATGATGCATGTATGATGTATGACATGGCAAAGCTGCGATGCAATTAGGTCATATTAAGCGGAACCGGGGTCCCGACAACTAATTGATAGGTTCATGTTGTTTAGATACCCTGCAATTTAAATGTTGTTTTAACAAGGCAAAACAATGACACCGGTTCACTACACAAATTTAAATGGGGCCAATATAAGACTAGATTTGTCCGCATATGGAGCCCATATTTAATTTAGGTGAATCGGCATAACGCCCCCAAACCCACATGAATATGCATGCAAGCATGAACAAATTAATATGCAACAATTTGATATTACATTTATAAAATAGGGCTCGAGAAAAGGGGTCACACATTTGGGTTCGGCGATGTTGGGGTTCGATGTGGTTCAGGGTTCGGTCTCAGGGTCTGGATCTGGGGTTCGGAAGGAGGTCTTGACGTTCAGATGGATCGGCCTCCGGGGTCGAAGAACTTGGCGTCCGAGAGGCGATCTTGCCGCATCCGCGGTCCTCCGGTCGTGTCGTTGGTCTTGTCGTTTCACGGCGGAGACCTTGGCGTCCCGGATCTCGGCGTCTTCGGGTTCGAGAGGAAGAACTTGGCGTGCCGGGGACGAAGAACTTGACGTCATCCGGCTCCATGTCGACGGTCTTGGTGTCCTTGCTGGAGAACTCGGTGTATCCGTGTCAGCGGCCTTGGCGGTTATCGGGTTCGGTCTCGGGTTTTTCCAAGGCGAAGATCTTGTCGGATATTAGAGCCGATTGGCCAATCTTGAGTGCTAGTATGTTACACACAAGTCAGCTTGGCCCGCTTGAGCATCCTTCTCGGCAAGGACAGCACGAGCAGGGGACGACCTTGGGGAAACGGGGAGGCGAGCTCGGCCATGGCTCCGCGGGGCGCGCGAGCTTGCAGGGAGGGTCCTGGCCAACAGAGGCGGAGGAGGACGCGGACGACGGCGCGGTGGGCTCACGGAAGAGCAGAGGCGGCGGGGAGGGCGCGCGCGGGGCGCAGACTGGGGAAGACCTTGGGACGCTGAGGCGAGCGGGGCCATGGCGTCCTGCTGCTCTGGTGGATGGGCTGACCCAGACGGCGGGGCTAGGAGGACTCGCTAGCAGCAGAGCGCCGAGAGGAAGCACGCGGGGCAGGGGCGCTCGCGGGGTCGCTGCCGGGGACGCGCAGGACCTGGCGGATGGGAGGAGCAGAGGAAGGCTGGGGCGGCGCCATGCGGCTAGAAGGGAGCCACGGCGAACGGGGCCAGGGAGAAGAGAGGCCGGGGCGAGGAAGTATGACCCGTGGAGGAGAGAGCCGAGGAAGGTGAGGGAGGGACCGAGCGGTGGCGGTGGCTTGAGGGGCGAAGGACGAGGCGATGCAGCCGGCTGCAAAGGCGACGGCGCACCAAGCAGGGACGGGTGAGGTGAGGGTTGCGTGGAGGAGACGCGGGGCGAGGTGGGAGGTGGGGCCGCTCGCGACAGAGAGAGGAAGCGGGACAGGGGCGCGTGCGTGGTGTGCGTGTGTGGCAACGGGGTCAGGGGAGAGTGGCGGCGGGGCCGGGTCCAGGGGGTGAGGTGGCGCGCAATGGTTGGAGGGAGGATAGGGCCAGGGTGAGGTGGCGACCGGTGATTGGCTGGGTTGAGGTGGAGGGAGGCTGGGTAGATAGGATTGGGGTAGGAAAAGATTTAGGTAGTCCGGTTTTATACTGGGGGTGGCCGACTGGGTCGGATCGGCCCGGTACGGCTGCCCCTAAAAATAAAAATAAATATTTTATTATTTCAAACGGGGCGTTTGAAATCCATTAGTAGACGAAACAAAATAATCCGGAGACCCGGGTTTGGATTTGAAATAAAGACGGGAATATTGGAAAACAAAACTAGGCATTTTCAAAATAGTTTTAGACAAACAAATGCACAATGACATGACGATGCTCAAATGCAAGGGGGCATGATGACATGAGCATGCGGTCATGATGATGCAATGCACAAAAATAACGCGATTTTCTAGTAGTGGTTTTGGCGGGGCGCCACACCCAGCCAGATCTGAATCTCAGGCAAAGAAGATGGTTGGAACTCATCAAAGATTATGATTTGGGTCTCAACTATCAACCCAACAAAGCTAATGTCGTAGCTAATGCACTAAGTCGGAAGTCTTATTGCAACAATCAGATGATCTCATAAGCCCAACCTGCTATCTACGAGGAAATCAAGCGTCTTAACCTTGAAGTAGTTCCTTGTGGATTCCTTGCTAACCTTGAAATAACATCTTCCCTAGAGGACCAAATCAAGGAAGCTCAAAAGCAAGATGATGAAGTTACCAAGATCAAAGAATGTGTTGCAAGCGGTGAAGCTAAATGTTTCTCCGTCAATGATCAAGGTATTCTATACTTCAGTAACTGGCTAGTGGTTCCAAACAGTCGGAAAATTAAAGATCTAATTCTTCTGGAAGCTCACGAATCCCCTCTATCTATCCATCCTGGTGGTACCAAGATGTATCGAGATATCCGTCAAAGATTTTGGTGGAGTGGAATGAAACCAGAAATCGCTCGCTTTGTTGCAGAGTGCGACGTTTGCCGGCGTGTAAAGGCTCCTGCTAGACTTCTGCAGCCATTGAAAATTCCTGAGTGGAAATGGGATGAAATTGGTATGGATTTCATCACTGGACTCCCAAGGACACAAGCAGGAAATGATGCCATATGGGTAATAGTTGATCGATTATCTAAAGTTTCTCATTTCCTTCCGGTTCGAGAAACTATCCGTGCTAGTCAAGTGGCTGAGCTATACATCTCTCGGATCGTCGTTATTCACGGTGTTCCCAAGAAGATCATCTCTGATCGTGGAAGTTTGTTTACTTCCAAATTCTGGCAAAGTTTGCAAGAAGCAATGGGAACTCATGTCTCCTTCAGCACAACCTATCATCCTAAAACCGGTGGTCAAACTGAAAGAGTGAATCAAATTCTCGAAGACATGCTCAGAGCGTGTGTCATATCCTTTGGAAAGAACTGGGAGAAATTTCTTCCTGTTGCAGAGTTCTCCTATAACAACAGTTTTCAATCCAGTTTGGGCTTGGCACCTTTCCAATTCCTGTATGGGAGAACATGTCGAACACCGCTGAACTAGACAGAAACCGGCAAAAGACAATTATTTGGTCCGGACATGATCCAAGAAGCAGAAGATCAAGTTCGCATAATTCGAGAGCATCTGAAGGCTGCTCAATCTCGTCAGAAGACCAACTACGATCGTCATCATCTTGATGTTCATTATGAAGTTGGTGATCAAGTTTACCTCCGGGTCACTCCTCTAAAGGGTGTCCATCGATTCGGTATCAAAGTCAAATTGGCTCCTCGCTATGTTGGTCCCTTTCGCATTCCCTCCAAGCGGGGTGAGCTTGCCTACCAATTGGATCTACCTTCAACTTTTCCAGAGGTTCATGATGTTTTTCATGTGTCTCAACTCAAGCGTTGCTTCAAAGATCCCATTCGTGGTGTGGACCATGAAACTTTGGATCTCCAAGATGATTTAACCTACCGAGAATACCCTGTTCGTATTCTTGATGAGACCAAGCGCAAGACTCGTTGTCAAACAATTAAGTTCCTGAAAGTTCAATGGTCTCATCACTCTAAGTCAGAAGCAACCTGGGAACGCGAAGATCGTCTTCGATCTGAGTACCCTGCCTTCTTTTCTAAAACCTAGGAATCTTGGGTCGAGATTCTTGTAAGTGGGGTAGAGCTGTAACATACCACCCTTTTGTGTAATATAAATAAGGACATGTTTGAGAATTTCATGCATGCATTACACTTGCACTTTGGTTTAATCAACAAAGAACAAATTAAACCCTAAAAACCCTAATAGTTTGTCCTCTCTCTTTGAATCAATTCAAATCGTTCCCATATTTTGAAAATTCTCAAATGCATGGAGCTCAAATAATTACAAGTGATCCTTATTGTTTCCATATGTTATGCAAAAGTTTCTATAAAATTTAAATCTTTCAAACCAGATTTGAATTCAAAATACAAAGAGGAAATAGAAAACAGAATTAGAAAAGGTTTTTCTAGAAAACAATCTAGTCCTAAACCTCTCTGGGCCGAGCCCATATCTCCTTCTCTCTCCCTGGCGCCAGCAGAAAGACCACCCGGGGCCCAAGAGCAGCCCAGCCAGGCCCGTACCCCTTCGGCCTTTCCCCTCTCTTCTCTCCCGACGCCAGCAACCAGCTGCGTGGAGCCGCCGCCGACGCTCGTCTGCGCCACGATTCTCGCCAGTGCCGTGATGCACGCCGCCGCCCCCGAGCGTCTACAAGTATCCCCGGCTGCCGTCGACGAACCCTAGTCCCCTTTTTCCCCTTCTTCCCCTCCTCGCCAGAACCCTAGCTCTCTGGATCTCACCGAGGTCGCCGTTCCCGACCACCCCGCGGTGCGCCGAGGCCACTGCTTGAAGCGCCTTGCCGCCCTCGTCCTCCTCACCGAAGCACGCAAGCAGGGAAGGCTCCACCTCGCCAGAATCATCCTCGAACCGCCGCTAGTTGCCGAGGTTGTTGCCATCGATTCGACGCCGTCCGACCGTCCCCGGACTCGCCGTCATCACCATCGCGCTCAGGGTGATTTTGTGGTGCTCAAGCACCCCTCCGTTTGCCCCCTCTCCCTCTAAATCCCTCTCCCCGCGTGAGCCCGACGGCGCCGCCGCTCGCCGTCGTTGCACCGCCGTCTCCGGTGACCAAAAATAGGCGGCGCCACCACCATTCGACTCCCCATCGTCGTATGCATCTAACGCCCCCAACCTCGCATCCAGGCGCGCTCGGAATCGCTGGATTCGAGCTCGACCTGGCAGCAGCTCCATTGATGACATCAGCATGATGTCATGCTGATGTCATTTCTCCTTTTTCTTTTGTGTAATTGTTTTATTTAAATAAAAATGTATGACATGTGGGCCATATCTGTCAGGGTTTTAATCATTTCCATAAATATTTTCTAAAAAAAATAAAAGTCTGACATGTGGGCCCAAGTTTGGGAATTAATTTAAATATTCCAAAAATGTTTAAAATGAATTAAAATTTGGGAAATTCATAACTAATTCATTTTAAATCAGAAAAATACAAATAATATACCAAAATGTTCAGAAAAATGAAACCTACCCAACTAAGCTATAATCATACATTGTTAGTCAACTTTGACATCAAGTTTAATTAGAAGAACCAATTGAACCCCATAGGTGATTCCGGTGATCTCCCTGTTTTAGGGTTTGGATCTTCGGAACCCCCTTTAAAGTGATAAAGCATGCCTTAGGGTTCAATCCAACACTATTTAACTTTTCATATCATCCATATTGTATGAGCATTGCATATGCCATGTGTTGAGTGTTGCTTTCTCTTTCCGGTGATTGGTTCTTGTGAATAGGAACCGAAACTGAAGCTGAAGTCAACGCCACCGAAGAGTAGTACCAGACCAACAACGGGCAAGGCAAGCGAAGCCCCAATCATACATATGAATCCTATGATTACAAAGTATTTCATTCTCATCATATGCATTCGGTTCAAATAGTCTTTTGTCAGTAGGCAGAGTAACCCTATCTGATGAATGCTATCCTTTGTGAACTATATTACCTGATCCACCGCTCCTAGCATAACTAGGGTTTGTCTTATGAGCGTCGCTAGTGCCACAAGTTCGGTCAAGCTTAGCCATGCTTAGTGTTTCGATGCTAATCATTCAAGTGATGCACCGGAGATGCGAATGAATCTGGTATGGTAGGTTGTGGTGATGTGATCAGATATGAATGATAAACATGATAAGGCTCGTATGGGAGGCCAATTGGGTTGTGGTTTTTGTAGTCCCATACTTGCCACCCCTAGGACCCGATGTTCTTGCCTCTTGAATCAAGACGAGCGTACAACCACATGGGGGCCTGGAAACCTCCTCGACCAACTAACTTGCCTAGTAGATTCCATGAGTCACATAGTTTGAGCTTTCCATTCTACATACGCATATTGGTTGTTCTTGAGTGGGGGTGAAGGAGGTGCATTCATACAGGTAGTTAAGCGTGGCAGGGAATGGGAGATGCTCGGCATCCGTCATCTCAAACCCTGTTCACATCGCTAGGGACCGACTTCGGGACTCGACCAGTTACGGCGGCATCTCCTTAGTGCGTGACTCATGGTCTCGACGAAAGCAGGGTAAAGGTCGTGGTCAACCACTCTCTGCCGGCCTTCCAGGGAAGAGGGCGAATAATTTGGCATTAAGAATCGGTTGGTACGTGTGGGTAAAGTTGTGCACCCCTGCAGGGTTATTAATCTTTTTGAAAAGCCGTGTCCACGGTTATGGACGACTTGGGAACGGATGTGAAGATCATAGAGAACTATAACCGAATGTTAAAACTTGTCAACTAAAGTGAGATCCGGAATACTTCCTCGGGGTTGTTGAGGGGGTAGTCCGGGAAGAGTTGTTCAGTTGATGATGATGCTTGGTGGATATCAAAGATGAATTTAACGGCTAGAGTTGAAGTCTTCTTTTACCTTTTGAAAATGATCTGACTAGACGAGTTTCTTGTCCCTCTGGTTTTGAAAACAAAAGATAGCTTTATGAAAAATAACTCCACTAGCCATAAGTCTTGCAGAGTACACCCTGTACTCAGCCTTGCTTCGTTGATGTTTTCCACATATGATGCTACTCCAACTGAAGGTGGGTTCTATGTCAAAGTCGACGAGTAGTCGGGGTTCCCGGGCAGCAGCCTAGGATCTATGGAAGGGTCGCTACTTTTGTTTAAGGCCTCTTAGGCCCTTTGCTAAGTTTATTGTTTAGAACAACTTGTTTGCTCTATTGTTTGATGTAATGATGGGCCTGTGACCCCTGTCTTGTATGACTGGTTTGTAACTCTCTTGAGAGTTTACCTTATTAATGTATGGTTTGTATGTTCTGTAATGTTACTGATCTTTCCCTGCGCGTTTCGGAATTTAGGTTAGGCTTATATCAGATGAGGGTCTGGTATTTGTCTAGCCCTGATCCCGGGTCGTTATATCAGATGACGGTCTGGTATTTGTCTAGCCCTGATCTCGGGTCGTGACACTGCAAAAACAAGTTAGACGCCTCTACTTTGTTGTTGCATGTTTTACGTGGCTTATGGGAGTAACAAGCTAAGAACGATTCTTACCTACGGAAAACCACAACGGTGATATTATGGTTGCCAACATCTGGTGTAAATCCCATGACAACTATAGTGAGAGAAAATGGCATCCACCAGCCGCATCTGTGGAACAAGCCACACGTCAAGTGCGGAGCCGGTCTCGCGAACGAGGTCGCATAAAGTTGGCCTGGACCGCTTCGATCTCACTATCCCGCGTCATAAGAAGTACACAACAAGAGGCTTGAAACAGAAAACATCAACGCCCGCAACAAGCATGTTGCGTTCTACTCGTGAAACACATCTACGGATAGATCTAGCTCTGATACCACTGAAGGGTTTCGCAACATAGTAAATAAAAAATTTCTACAGATGCGAACGGGAAAGACAAGATCTAATCTAGGAGATGCAATCAACGAGAGGGATAGATGAGATCTTCATACCCTTGAAGGAATCGCACAGCGGAAACGTTCAACAAAACGTGGGTGATGTAGTCGAACTAGCCTTCTCCTCCTCGCGATCCGATCCGATCCAACGCCGCAAGTGGTGACGCCTCCAAGAGATGCACACGTACGGCACCGCAACGTCTCCTCCTTCCTCGGTACAGCAAGTGGGGTGGAGAGATAGATTGGATCTACAGCACGGCGGCGTGGTGTAAAGGTGGAGAGTTTCTGCGGCAGGGCTTCGCCTACGCGCAGTCGGGAGAGAGAGAGAGAGAGGTGGAGGGCAGCAGCTGGCGGCTAGGGTTTTTTTTGGGGTCAGGGGAGGGTGCGCCCCCTGCCCACCTTATATAGGGGGCTGGCCGGCCCCCTTACCCCCTCCTCCAAGCCCTAGGGCGGCGGCCCCAAGGGTGGAGTGGGGGGCAAGTCTTCCCCCCCTTCTAGAAGGTCCCCTAGGGTTTCCCTAGGGTTTTGTCTGGCTGGGCCTATGGGGCCTTGTGCCCCTGGCCCAATGCGGCCAGGGCACTCCCTCGTAGGCCCACGCACCCCTCCGACAAGTGGGGCCACGTTGGTCCCACTCCGGAAGCTTCTAGAACCTTCCGGTACAATACCGAATACTCCGAAACTATTCCGAAATCCAAAAACTGCTTTCCTTTATATGAATATTATTCTCCAGACCATTCCGGAACCTCTCGTGACGTCCTGGATCTCATCCGAGACTCCGAACAAAAACTCATAAACCAATTATCCATTCTATCCTAGCGTCGAGGCACGTTAAGTGTGTGACCCTACGGGTTCAAGAATATGCAGACATGATCTTTTATCAATAATCAACAGCGGGATCTGGAAACCCATATTGACTCCCATATATTTATCGATGATCATATCGGATGAACCACGATGCCAGGATTCAATTAATCCCATATATATATTCCCTTCGTCACGCGATATTTTACTTGCCCGAGATTCGATCGTTGGTATCGGCATACCTAGTTCAATCTCGTTCACAGCAAGTACTTTACTCATTCCGTAATCCGATATCACTTTGTGATTAACTCCTTAACCACGTGCTTGCAAGCGGTGTTGATATCGATTACCGAGTGGGCCCGAAGTATATCTCTCCGACTCGGGAGGGACAAATCCCATCTCGATACATACAACCCAACAAGTACTTTCCGATCACCTGAGAGACACCTTTATGATCACCCTCACATAGGATGACGTTTGATGACCTCAAAGCTTTCTTCCGATTCCAGGGAGTTGCATTATCTCATGGTCTAAGGAATACAATATTTGACATAGGAAAAAGCTTCACAAAGATGAACACGATGACATGATCTAATTTCTCTGCTTGATTTGGGTCTGTCCATCATATCATTCTCCTAATACATGATCTCATTATTAATTGACAACTCATGTCTATGGTTAGGAAACCTTAACCATCATCAATCAATGAGCTAGTCCATAGAGGCGTAGTAGGGACACGGTGTTGTTCATAAACCACACAAGTATCAAAGTTTCCGCTTAATACAATTCTAGCATGGAATATAAACTTTATCATGAACAAGAATTATAACAATAACATCTTTATTATTGCCTCTAGGGCATAATTCCAACATAAACACCCTTGATTTCTCGCCACGCAGCCACTACTATGTCGGTGAAGGAACCGGGGAAACGCGTGGGAAAATCGTCATGATGATTTCTTGCCTCGGTTAGAGAGAAGCGTTAGCTAGAAGGTGTAGTCATGTCACATCAGTTAGTTGGCCAGAGCAACAATGAGTAGAACCAAAGAGGATAAGATGCTCCTATCGAAAGGTGACATCATAGTTTCTTAGCCAGCAAAGGGGAAAACGTCCGGCATGACAAAGTGTCAGAGTGAAAGACAGGGCATTTTACTTACCGACTTAGTGTTTACTTGTTTTTTCTTTGTTTCAGTAGCTCACCAAGTTTGCGATAAACGACATTCTGACCAATGCAACAAAGACCCGACTAGTGCAAAATTCAATCAACGGTCCTCGATGAGCTAGGGGGTTAATGTCGGAGATATGTCTAGCCGGATTAGGCTCACTAGGAGGTAACAATCCACAAGACCAGGAGGGCGCCATGTGTCTGAAAGGATTTGTTGCCGACTAACAGCCGCCCTCTAGCGGACTTACACGAAAAATAAGGACTTGGTGTGCTATCCTAAGCCTAGTCGGTTCAGGGGAGTCGCAGAGCAATCCAACGTCCAGGACTTGGTGTACAAGACACATAGTTGTGAGCCGGTATTTGTTAGGACTTCGACTCCCGTACCAATACGGTAGACTTGTAAACCCTAAATTGGTTGCCTATATAAGGTCTACTTGGATCGTCTGTAGAAAGATATCCAATACAAATGAATCAATTGCACACATAGAGCTAGAATTCGTCGTCTGAGCGTAGAGTGTCACCCGGCGTAGCCTTGAAACCAACTTACAATCAATATAATAAAGTAGGAGTAAGCCTTTTCCTCTAGTGTGAGGGCACGAACCTGGATAACTAGAGCATACACCAATCGCTAAGCTACCCGTCGTGGGAATACTGAGTTTGCCCTTTCGGCAGTCTTCTTTTTCTCATCCAACCCTAATCATATCAGTCCTGTAAGAGTTGAAGAACGCTAGATTTGGTATCCTATCTTCATCATCTACTAAATTATTCATGTTTCATAAAAATCATTTCATTGTAGATCGAATAATTACTCGGCTAACCCTTCCAGTTGGAGACCTTCTATACAACATCCCCCACTCCAAAATAACCGAAGTTTTATGTTTATCCTAAGTCAAAAGTTTCTAAGCAGTTTAACCAAATTTATATAAAAATATGTCAATATAATATAACTTAATTATATGGGGGCGTTGTCACATATTAGTCCAACTCTAAACTAAAAGCAAAATACAACCCAAAACAATCAAACTAGACGAAGTTGCGGCAGTGCGTGGGTGCACTAAGAAGCGATTGGACCTAGTTCGAATTAGGGTTAGCTGATCTTCCAATATCGAACACCAACATATTTGATGACAAGGTCCTCACACGCTGTTGTAACAAGTTCATAGAGTTGTCACCTTTTTCTACGTTTGTTTGTGAATGAGTAGTGTAACTTTTCAAGTGCAGACTAGGTGCATATTGGCACCAGTGATCCTGGTTTAAAAAATTGAAATTCATATCTATAATTTCTAAAATATTCTCAAAACAAATTGGGATGTAGCCAGTGATGTGTACAAAAAGTGTAAAATACCAATTAAAAATAATGTGTATTTTAAGCTACACAAAATGACGAAATTATAGATCGGAGTATAGTGGTTACAAATCTCACAAAAATTTAAACTTTGTCATTTTTTATGTAGCCCAGAATACAAAACATTTCAAATTGAGATCTTACACATTTATGGGATACATCATTTGCTACTTTCGGGATTTTTTTTCACATTTTTTAAAACTTTTAATTATAGTTTTAAATTGTTTAATTGCATTGGGCACCGGAGCTCATAAGCCAAAAGACTTTCCGGTTACTTTTCATGCTGATATGGTTTTGTTAGTAGGACATGCGGCGAAAAACATTAATTGTTAGAAGCCGCCGTCCTATTTTGGATCAACCTTCAATCATCCCCATTTCCAAGTCAATCCATGTACAAGCTAAAAAATGTACTAGTAATATTCATTTCTTCAAAGCTGCGCACGTACAAAATAAGAGTCAGAGTTTAAGCTAAATAGTATGTATTTTAAGAGGTTTGAATTTTTTTTATATAAGGTAGACCTTGTTCAGGTAAAATGGTCATGCGGTTATTGCAACCCCTGCGACAAAACATGAACACATATTCTTGATTGTGAAGTACACGTGGTAAGACGTGTTAGCTTTCTAGGTCATTTATTCAAAGTTAGTACGCGGTAATCATTCTCGACCGTGTTAGTTTTCTCTGTCATATACAGTATATGGAGTACTTCAGAGTTGCGACAATGGATTGGAAGAAGTATTCCCTCCGTTTGGAAATATAAGATGTTTTATGTTAGCGAAACTAATGTATCTAGACATCTTTTAGTATATAGATTTATTTGAACCTATACACTAAAAGGTGTCTAGATACATTTACTTTACAAATCTAAAACATCTTATATTTCTAAACGGAGAGACTACTTCTTATCGATTGAGAATTAAGCTTTTAGTTTCATACTAAGTAGTACATAAGTTCACTTACATCTAGACATATCTTAGTTATAACCTCATTTATAAGCTGTAACTGAAGAATCTTAGTTGTAACCATATTTGCAATTGAAAAAATTTAGTTACTATCTTATTTGTCATCCACATAACGCACGAGATGCAAATCTTGTAGATTAGTACCTCCTCCGTTTTAAAATATAAAATGTTTTAGGTTTATAAAGAAAATGTATCTAGACTTGTTTTAGTGTAAAGATTCGCTGAGATTTATAGTAAATCTACACTTTAAAAGAGTCTAAATATATTTTCTTCATATATAAACCTAAAAAATCTTATATTTTAAAACATGTGAGTTCTAACTTGATTCTCGATCTCTACCGTAGATAGCAAAAGGGAAATGATATGCCTCCTCCAGGGGATAGCATCCCTCGGATCCAATCGACACGCATAGTGGATGGGCCCATCACCGCACATATCGTTGACCATGTCAGTCTTTGCTAAGAACGTTTTGCTATCTTAGCGTATATTTTTTGCTATGTATTCATATTTTTTTTGCTACTTTCGTGTAATTTCTTTGCTACAATTAATTTCTACGGTTTTGCTACGAGGTCTCCGGCGAGAGTCTGCAGTGATGTCTCCGGCGATGTACGTTTTGCTACATTAGAAAAAATATTTTGCTACACCCGTTTTATGGTTTTGCTATAATAATGTAAAGTTTTTGCTACGAGGTCTCCGGCGAGGTCTACCGGCGAAAGTCTTTGGCGAGGTCGGGTTTGCTACATTAGTACAATTTTTTTGCTACACGGTCGCCGGCGAGGTCTCCGGAAAAATCTCCGACGAGGCTCAGTCTATTTTTCTATTTTCTGGGTGAAACCTTTTTTCTACGTGTAAAAAAACGAGACTAGTTATAGCAAAAACGGGACTTTCTGTAGCAAAAGCGAGATTTTGATCAAAAAGAGAACACGTGGTTGGCTTGGGACCCCCGAGGGATAAAAAATACAAATCCCAAAATCGTTTTTTATAGTGCAAATATTTATTTAATCCAAAGTCCTTGTAGTAATAATTTTGGAGCTTAGTCGGTTTGTTGATACTTGGAGAGAGAGAGAGAGAGATGTGGAGCCGCCGCTGCCAAAACCGGGAGAAGTTGCCAAAGCGTTCTTCCTTGGCGCGGTCGATTTGTCCGATGAGAGATGAGACCTGGCCGCCACCCCGCCGCTCCGGCGTTCGCGCACGAGCGAGTGACAGTGTCCACTGTCCACTGATTTGCATGCCTAAATAAAGCAATCCTGCCCGCGGATAGCACATCTCGCGTCCACAGGCGCAAACGATCGAGCGCCCGCGCGATCCGCCGCCGTGACGGAAAAAAAGGCGTCCCTTCGCCGTCGCATGCAAAGATTCATCACGTACCGGCGCCGCCGGCGAGATCGACGGATTGGTGACCGGACAGAAACGACCGATGGCGACGGGGTGCGTGCCCTGGGGCCGGGGCGGCGGAGAGCTGTCGAGCGTCATCAGCCACGGCCACGGCCACGGCCCCGGTGGTGGGTTCAGCATCATGACGGGGTTCCTCCCGTCGCTGGGCGCCCACAGCAGCCGTCGCCACCGCGTTCGTCGCTGCGTGGTGTCCCCATATGACCCACGGTACCTCTTCTGGGAGCACTCCCTGGTGGTCCTCGTCCTCTACTCCGCCTGGGTGTCCCCCTTCGAGTTCGGCTTCCTCCGGAGCACGCACGGGGCGCTGGCCATCGCCGACAACGTCGTGAACGCCTTCTTCGCCGTAGATATCGTCCTGACCTTCTTCGTGGCTTACGACGACAAGAGGACATTCCTGCTGGTGGACGAGCCCCGCAAGATCGCCTGGCGCTACTTGACCACCGGGTTCATCCTGGACGTGGCCTCCACCGTGCCCACGGAGCTGTCCCGGCGGATGCTCCCTCCCGACCTCCAGTCGTACGGATTCTTAGGCATGCTCCGGCTGTGGCGGCTCCGGCGCGTGGGCACCCTCTTCTCCAGCATGGAGAAGGACAAGAAGTTCAGCTACTTCTGGGTCCGGTGCTTAAAGCTGGTGGCCGTGACGCTGTTCGCCGTGCACTGCGCCGGGTGCTTCTACTACCTCCTGGCCGACCGGTACCCGGACCCGGCGGACACCTGGATCAGCACCTCCATGCCGGACTTCCACACCGAGAGCATCTGGAAACGTTACGTGGCGTCCATGTACTGGTCCATCACCACCCTCACCACGGTGGGCTACGGCGACATGCACGCCGTCAACTCCAGGGAGATGGTCTTCACCACCTTCTACATGCTCTTCAACCTCGGACTCACCGCCTACCTCATCGGAAACATGACCAACCTCGTCGTGCACGACAACAGCCGCACAAGAAAATATGTAAGCTAGCTAGCAGTGTGTAGTATCGATGCTATACGTATACTGTACGTACACACGATTTTATATATATATATATATATATATATATATATATATATATATGTATGTATGTATGTATGTATGTATGTATGTATGTATGTATGTATGTATGTATGTATGATATTGGTTGAGTTGAGTTGTAGAGGGAGACGATCCAGGCTGCGACGAGCTTCGCCGTGCGGCACCAGCTGCCGGAGCGGCTGCAGGAGCAGATGGTGTCTCACCTCAGCCTGAAATTCAGGACGGACTCGGAGGGGCTGCAGCAGCAGGAGACCCTTGAGGCGCTGCCCAAAGCCATCAGGTCCAGCATCGCGCACCACCTCTTCTTCGGTATCGTACAGAACGTCTACCTCTTCCAGGGGGTCTCCAATGACCTCATCTTTCAGCTGGTAATAATACATAGTATTCACAATTATCTCCATGATGTGATTCTTTTCTTTCAAAATGGGGACTGATTTTTTCTTTTGCTGTGTTACTAACAAGATACCATTCACAATCTCGTGAAGGTGTCCGAGATGACCGCCGAGTACTTTGCGCCCAGAGAGGACATCATACTGCAGAACGAAGCCCCCTCAGATTTCTACATTATTGTCACTGGTATTGTGGTAAAAAGAAAACACACCCTTTTTTTTTCCAATTACCATTATTATTGTCACTGAGATTAAGAGAGGATCGGAGGCTGTTGCTGATCCAAGCAAGTGGTACGGTGCATTTTCAGGAGTTGGTAGAAATCCAGAATGGTACGGAGCAGGCAAGTCCTTTGTTGTGCCCCTTTCGTTTTCATAACACCTTAATTGACAGAAGAACAATGAGTAAGAGCATTATTCGCTGCAATGTATATATACATATATATATGTGTGTGTGTGTGTGCAGCTGGCCGGCAATGCAAAGTCTGGCGACGTGGTCGGCGAGATCGGGGTCCTCTGCTACAGGCCTCAGCTCTTCACGGTCAGGACGAAAACCCTGTGCCAGCTCCTGCGCCTGGACCGCACCGACCTGCTCAGGATTGTACAGTCCAATGTCGAGGATGGAACCATAATCATGAACAACCTTATTCAGGTCAGGTGAATCAATTAATTTCCTTTTCCTTTCACAAACAATCAACATTGAACAAAGGGGGTGGTGCTCATTTCGTCTCGTTTTGGTGATGCATGCAGTACCTCAAGGAGAAGAAGGACGACGGCGTGATCTGTGGCGTCGCCAAGGAGATCGAGTACATGCTAGCCAGAGGACAGCTTGATCTTCCAATCACGCTCAGGTTTGCAGCAACTAGAGGAGACGACTTCGTGCTGCATCAGCTGCTCAAGCGCGGCCTGGACCCCAATGAAACGGATAACAACGGCCGTACTGCACTGGTAATCTAGCACACGCTCGCTGCTCTTACTACTACTAGTTGATTAATTTTGGTTGGTTCCTGTAATACAGTATGTAAAGTTCTACTCCTGCTAGAGAATGGGGTACTGCATACTGCTCTTAACGGAGTAGTACGTAATAGTTGATTTCAGAGTTCAGTGTAATTATAATTTGTGTCTGAACTCTGAAATTTGGGGTACAGCATATAGCAGCTTCCAATGGGAGTGAGCAGTGTGTTAGGCTCCTGCTAGAGAATGGCGCTGATCCAAATCCCAGAGGTATGCTTTGCAATTTTGAATCCACAATGCATATGCGTATTATGTAAAATCACCATTATTGGGTTTTAAATTTGAACTATGGAAATTTGTTTGTGCAGACCCGCAGGGCAGAGTGCCTTTGTGGGAAGCCATGAGCAGGAGGCACAAGCCCGCGGCGCTGCTGCTGGCGGAAGCCGGTGCGGACCTGTCGGCGGGCGACGCTGCCATGTACGCGCGCATCGCCGTCGAGGAGGACGACGCCGCGCTTCTCGAGGAGATCGTCCGGTGCGGCGGGGACGTGACCGCCTCGTACGGCAACGACGGCACCACCGCGCTGCACCGCGCCGTCCAGGACGGCAACGTCCGGATGGCCAAGGTCCTACTGGAGCACGGCGCAGACGCCGACAGGGAGGACGGCCACGGGGTGACGCCGAGGGCCTTGGCCGACCGGCACGGCTACGCCGACATACAGCAACTGTTCGCGTCGCACCAGCACCAGCACCAGCACCAGGACCAGGGAGCAGCGCAAGGGGGGGACTCGAAGCACTCGGCAGCGGCGATTCCGCTGGTCACCAAGTACAGGAGCGCGTCGATGGCGAAGGGCCTGCCGCCCACCGGAAGCGTCGCTTCTTCGCCCTCGCCGAAGCGAGCAGGCCGCCGCACTCCCAACACCTCGTCGGCGCGCAGCACGCCGCAAAGGATGACGAGCTACCGGAACTCGCTCTTCGGCGTCATCTCCTCGTCGTTCCACGGGAACCAGCACGACGGAGACGGCGGGGGCGTCGGGCGTAGTTTACACCACCAACAACACAGCGAGAGGGACGAGAGGTCGCACATCAGGGTGACCATATCGTGTCCCGAGCAGAGAGGGGGACAGAGGAGGCTGCTGCTGTTCGTGCCGGAGACGATGCGGCAGCTGATCGAGCTCGGGGGGAACAGGTTCGGGTTCGCGCCGACGAGGGTAGTGACGGTCGACGGGGCCGAGGTCGAGGACGTGAGGCTCGTCAGGGACGGCGATCACCTCCTCCTCGTATCCGATCAGTGGGTGCCTGACACTACCAGCGCGCGGAGGGACCGATGACAGCAGATCTCCCGCAAAAATGAACTGCAGAATTGATCTTCCTGCCTGATTCCGGACAACAACAACAGGAGGCCCAGTACAAGAGGAGCAATGAGCCCATATAGGCAACGGTCTCAGAGTTTAGTTTGACGGGCCTAACGGGCCATCAGCCATATGTTTGGATGAGGAATTTTGCCAGAATTTGGTAGGGTGAGATGATATTTTAAAAAACATACTATCAGCAGTAGTTTTCCTGATTCTAAGTTGCTTCAACCTTGTGTAAAATATCAGGAATCTTAGACACACAAGTCCTTCATGGCATCTTTGATTCAAATGAAGTGAACGGAAGTCATAGCAATGCCAAACCTTATTTGATCAAACAATCGGATTAGAAGGGAGGGAGAGATGGATTTTCTATAATCCCCGTGTTTAGAATGCTGGGCTGGGTAATTTATGCCTAGAAATTGCTGTGTCAGGTGAGATTCGGTCGTGCGTACTCATGTTTTTTCTGACCGTTTGGTTTCAGAGAGAACGGTGCGAAGCTCTACTGGTTGTTACCATCATGGGACACACTTTCTCATTCCATAGTGAAGTCAGTTGACGGAGAATGTCATGAAAGTCGAGATCTGTGGACTAGCAATGGTGTGTCGAGGCTTTGTGGTGATGAGGAATTGTCTTGGTGATTGACTTGGAGCAGCGGCATTGTAAGTGGGGGTGGCATCATAGGAGAAATTCAAAGTCTTACCTTTCAGAGTGAAAATCTAAAGTATAGACTTAATTGGTTGTGCGTGGCAATGGCCTTGTTAAAGGCATTGTTTTATGAATAAAGACTTCTTTCAAGGTGAAAATATAAGATCTATGATCGGGCGACGATGGTGCTTTTGCACTGTTCACTTCTTGGCGGTGTCGCGTTTAGAGGAGCTAGACTTTTAGCGATGTCTTCATGGTGTTAATACTGCTGCTAAAAGGAATAGATCACTCTAGCCGGACTTTTCTTTTATTGTAATTCTTTTCTTCTTTGAATTGTGTGTATCTGTAAGGATGCTAAGGCAATACGTTGTTGCAGATGCTGGATGTAATTGGTATCTTCACGATATTAGTATATGCTCTTTGTCGAAAAAATGGGATCTTTACAATCACTTATCTAGATTTGCACGTGCATACAACCAGGAAATATGCTTTACTATCATAATAGCATCCTACTTAAGAATACCCTTTTAGAGTAAATTACATTGGTTGTTTACACTCTTGATTGAGGCGGCGACACAAATTCTTCAACTACTTCACCTCCCAACTATTGACCAACTCATAGATTTGTCCATCTCCTCTAAAGATCGTCATCTCTCCACATGAACAGTGCTCAAGCCTTTCTTTTTCAAGTTGACTCGGGTTGGCTAGGTGCACATAGGGGTGGAAACCAATCAGATATGAACTTTCTTTTTCATATTTTTAAATTAAATATATGAATATACATTTTTTCAAACCATATGTAGAGTGAAGCTAATCGAATATTAATAAATATCGTATGTTTGCTCAATTTGGAATGAATATAAATATCTTACAATTCTAGATGGATTAGGTAAAAGAAGTAAACCAATGATTAAGTGACACTAAACAATAGACTCATGCCACTCAATAAGTCAACAATAGACTCACAAACATGTAAAATCAACTAGAGTAAACAATTTTTTCGAGGTTCAATCATCCAAAAAATAAATATCCAAATGGTTCTATGATAGATAATAAGTGTCAGGTGTTACAATTGGTAAAGCTATAATTTTTGGGGGTTACAAATATATATCGACTTTTATATCTGCATTTTCCTTAAAATCTAATGCCCACTTGTATTTGTGAAATAAATGAATATTTTCATATTTATCGGTTGTGTACATTGACTTGCCCTATATGTATCACCTTGAATTCGAAAATTAGATATTTTAGATTATCCACTCAACCTTTCACAATTAGACATGTCAATCTAAAAGGTATCATCCCCGTTGCTCTTGCAATCCTAGCAAGGCGGGGCTCCAGGTGTCGTTATTGGCTCCTATAAGGCTAGATTTAGCACGTGGGATCCTATTGGAAATCTGCCCAAGAGGCAATAATAAAGTTGTTATTATATTTCATGTTTATGATAAGTATTTATCCTCTATGCTGTAATTGTATTAACCGAAAACTAAATACATGTGTGGATATATAAACAACATTGTGTCCCTAGTAAGCCTATAAATGACTAGTTTCTTAGTCAAGTAATGGTTTAGGTTGTCTAACCATGGACATGTAATGTCACTTGATAACAAGCTCATATCTTTAGGAGAATGATGTGATGGACATACCCAATATTAAACATTGTTTTTGATTGATTAACTAGGTTTAATTGCTATAGATTTCGTGAATATCAAGTACCACTTCCTTAGACTATGAAATTATTTTACTCCCTGATACTGGAAGAATGCTTTGTGACATAAACCGTCACTTCGTCATTGCGTGATCATAAAGATATCTTGCAGGTATCTCCGATGGTGCTTGTTGAGTTGCATGAATCAAGACTGGTATTTGTCACTCCATGTGAAGGAGAGATGTCTCTGGGCCCTCTCGGTGATGTAACATCCTAAGTAGCTTCCAAATGTGTGACTAATGTTTCTAGTCACGCAGATAATATATTACGAAGCGAGTAAAAAGAACTTGCCGGTAGCGAGATTGAACAAGTTATGTTAATACCAATGATCGAATCTCTGGAAAGTAATATATCGCTAGAAAATGGAGTTGGATACCTGGTTAATTGAATCCTCGACATTGTGGTTCAACCGATAAAAGAACTCCGTGGAATGTTGTAACACCCCGTTCCTTCTTGGCCCCGGGGTGCCACTCCTGACAGCTCAATAGGATCTCTAGACTGGCTCCACAGACGAGCTTTGGAATGGTACGAACGTAAAGAATTATATATAGGAAGGTTGATTTTGAGGTTCTAGAGAAGTTCAAGATTTATTGATATTGTATTGGAAGCTTCCAAAAGGTTATGGGGTACACTAGTGGGTCTCACCTATCAGTGGGGACCACATGGGCCCATGAGGGGGAACCCCGGCCTACATGGGACAGGAGGCCACTGCCCCACTTGGCCCATGCGGCCAAGCCAAGGTAAACCCTAGCCGCCAACAATAGGGGGCACCAACTTTGGGGACAAGCCTCCCCCTTGGCAGCTAGCCCTAGATGGGATTGGAGGAGGGTCCAAGCATCCTCCCCCACACATATATAAAGGAGGGGAGGGGAATGGGGCATATCACCCATTGCTGGTCGCCGCCCTCTCCCTCTCTCCCTCCGTACTTCCTCCTCCACGTAGGAGCTTAGTGAAGCTCTGCCAAATTCTTGTACTATCCACCACAACGTTGTCATGCTACCTGGATCTCACCAACCTCCCCCTTGCTATCTAGATCAAGAAAGAGGAGACACTGTCAAACCGTACGTGTGTGAATATCGAAGGTGTTGCTCGTGTGGCCCTTCATCGGATTGATCTGACGCTCGAATGATTACATCATCCAAGATCTCTAGATCATTAAACGATCGTGTTCTTCGATGGTAAGTAGATCAGATCTCCCTCACTACTAGCATATCATATATATGATCTTTAGGTATTTTCCGCATATCTCGTAGGTAAATTTTTTGTCTTCCATGCTATGAACCCGTCAGTTCCATCTAGATGGATCTAGATATGTGGTGTTGCTATTGCGAGCATGGCGTGATTTTTTGCAATCCAAGAGGAGAACACCGAGGTTGGGAACGTAGTGAAAATTGGGGTACATATGAGGTCAAGGAGTTGGAGGTGGCCTTATTTCTTGTACTGAATCACGTCACGATCATGACATTATCAGGGTGGAAAGGCAATGGTAGGTGGAGCACAGAATGACCTGAAAGGAATCAAATGGATTTCCCAAACCGCACCAATATGGTCCAAAGCGCAAAACTGGTTGCGGTGACCCAGTACACCACTGCATGTTGTAGTGTATATATGACACTCACAGAAGTCCCCATCCGTAAATATCATATCCCTCCTAGTGGTACAACAGAAACATTGCGGGTCCAACATCTTTCTTTATTGATTCATACTAAGATCCAAAAGTGTACAAAAGCTTCAAGATCCTCCTCGGTCCATTGAGGATTCATAACGCGATAAAATTTAAAATTCAGAAGCGATAGCTTCCTAATAAATGGTAATACTAAGCTTAAATCATTGGAGAAGCTAAACTATTGCTAGCTTATTTTTCTATGCATTCTATTGGTCCTATATCATATTGTATTATTCCTACTAGTTTGATACTGTGTTGATTGTATCCTTCATGTCAGTCGTCGTGTCTTCTTATAACCTAAGCAAGGGTTAAGATGATAGATTGAGTATGAGCGTACCCAACAAATTCTAGGGTGGTTGTATGATGTTTGTTTGAAAGTCATTTGAAAGAACATGTGGGCCCCATGTGTGGTTTTGGTAATTAATGACAATCCCTATGGACTAATGCTTATATCAAGTTGTACTTGTAGGAATTGTCCATAGGCAATGCTTGAACCGTATGTTGGCTTCAAGGTTTGGAGAAAAAGAAAGTGAAGAGGATCAAGTGGTGACCAAGGTGTTCAAAGAGTGATCCACATATTGGTCATGTGAGAGTTAAACCTATGGAAAGTATGTCTTGAAGAATAAGATGGAGTAATATCTCTGGTGCACCTTCAAGGCATCAACATAATAAAGAAAAGAAGAAATCATGTGCAAGCTAAAGATGTGCAATACCTACAAGATATCATGGTTGAAGCTTTCCATCCTCGATGATCATGGATCGATGAAGACAAGGTCAAAGTAAAGGTTTCCCCATGTTGTATGGGGGAGTAACTTGCAAGCCTTCATCAAGCAAGTACGTACAAGAGCAATCAAGAAAGGTGTTCCATCTTGAGAAGGACAAGACCGTCTACATCATAATCAAGTGGAATATGTGCAAGGCAAAGGTATGATCTTGATAGGGTTTCCTTATTACCGGTCTCGTGGTGTTTGTTGGGGAGACCGGTTTATAGGATAGACAACCGTACTATCAAGAGGGGCTCTCAAGTGAGTAACTCGATCATATCGTTCAAAGAGAGCTCAAACCTTTGCATACTTTGCATCATTCTTTCTTGGTTGTTATTTGGATCTTATCCATGTGAGGTTCTAGAGCTTGTGGTAATGTTCATAACAAGCCCTAGTTCATCAAAAACGGATTTCCCCTTTATATCTTATTGCGTTTTTTATCTTGGAGGTTTTACCGGTTTGTCTTTTAGAGATAGGTAAAACCTTCCATTATTTGGATCTTATCCATATGAGGTTCTAGAGCTTGTGGTAATATTCATAACAAGCTCTAGTTCATCAAAAACGGATTTCCCATTTATATCATATTGCATTTTTGATCTTTGAGGTTTTCCGTTTTCTCACCAAGAGAGGTACCTCACTTTATAATACATGAAATATTCTCTCTTGGTGGTATCCAATATTTTCAAGTTTCGGGTCAATCGGAGGTTTCTCACCAAGAGAGGTACCTCACTTTATATCATATTTGTTTTCCTCTTTCCAACAAAATTGGTTTCGGGTCAATCGGAGTTTCCAAACTCTAGATATCGCCATTTGAAGTTTGCCTCTTATTTGGTCCAGACCGGAGTCTCCGGTCTGCGTGGACCGGAGTCTCCGGTGTAGTCTGGAGTTTCCGGAACTATCTCCGGTGGTGACTTCGGAATCAGGGCTGGGACATACTGTATGGGGGTCCGGAGCCAGGTCCGGAGGCTTCCCCGGAGTCTCCGGTGTTGGCCCAGTCCAGGGTCTCCGGTGTTGGAAGACCGGAGTCTCCGGTCTTGTTGGGTCATGAAAGGCCTAGGTCATTCAGATGGGCGGTCCGGAGGCTGGTCCAGAGGTTGGGCCGGAATCTCCGGTGTAGACCGGAGTCTCCGGTCTGACTTTTCCCCAACGGGCAGAAAACAGCTAGAAATCTGTGGGCCTATAAAATGGGGCCCTTCTTCCCCAATGTCTCTGCTTGAGTTTTACAGGCTTTCTCCTCCATTCTTGACCCTCTTGAGCTTGCTCCCCCTTCAATCCCTCCCTTGATTCTTGCATATACTTTAGGGATTTGAAAGAGGAGATCTATATCTACAATCCCACCAATCCATTTCTCCTCTAAGTGAGGGGAACATCTTGGGATCTAGATCTTGGAGTCTTTTGTGGATTTCCTCCATTGTTCTTCCTCTCTTATTTCCCCACAAGCTTTTGTAGCTTTGGTGGAATTTGGGAGAGAAGGATTTGAGCACTACTTGTGTTCTTTCCATTGCATTTGGTGCATCGGTTTGAGTTCTCCCCGGAGGATTTGGTGAGTGAAAGTTGAGAAGCTTTTTACTCTTGGGTTGTTGGAACCCTAGACGGTTTGTTGGTGTTGTAGGTTGTGGCCTTGGTGGCATTGTGGCCTTGGTGGCGTTTGTTGGGAGCCTCCAATTAAGTTGTGGAGAAGTGCCCCAACCTTGTGAGAGGTTCCGGTTGCCACCGACAAGTGCACCGATAGTGGAAGCATGGATCGATCCCATTGGGGTGAGATTCACCGGAGAATAAGGGAGGCCTTTTGTGGCGTTGGTGGTTTGATACCACCCCCTCTCCAAACGAGACGTACTCCATGTTGGGAGGAACTCGGTAAAATATCGTTGTCCCCGCGTGCCTCGCTTATCTCTATACCCGAGCTCTTTACTTATGCACTTTACATTGTGATAGCCTTCGTGCTTGAAGTAATATATATCTTGCTATCACTTTGTTGCTTGTATTGCTTAGCATAAGTTGTTGGTGCACATAGGTGAACCTTAGTTGTTCTAGGTTGTGCTTAACAAAGTAAACACTAGTTTTATTCCGCCTTTGTTGAGACACTCTAGGAAAAGTTTTAATCGCCTATTCACCCCCCCTCTAGGCAACATCCGTATCCTTTCATCATTGATCAAAGATCTAAGACTCGTGAAGGTTTGTTCAAATGTTTTTTAGAGAAGGTAAATTTTAGATTTATAAATTTCTAAGACGTCAGTCTTCATAGGTTGTCTGAACTTTCGTAGAGTTTCTTTCCATGCTGCGATCATATTTCTTTTCCAGAATAAGGAGTAACATGCCATGTTTTTACACACATGAGAGGTGCGCTACTTTGTCCACAAACGTCACTGGACTTGTTATTCATTCCATATTTCCTTAGATATGGGGTATTGATACCAAGTTTCGCCGAGTCCTCCTCCATGACCCCGCTGTCCACCCACTGCAACGAATTTCGGTCAAGAGACCTACATTCAATTACCATCCCTTCTAATATACCCAGTCATTATCCTAAAGCACATGATAGGGACGTCATAGGCTCCCACCCGCTAATCTCTTCTCCGTATCTCAGCCCGACTGGATATACGAGGAAATATGAAAGGAAGAAGGTACTTCTCACTCGCTCTCCCCATAACAAGATCGGTGCGATTATATACAACGCAAGAATGCCTGATTGTTGTTGTTGTTGTTGTTGTTGCTGTTGCTGTTGCTGTTGCTGCTGTTGCTGCTGTTGCTGTTGCTGCTGTTGTTGTTGCTGTTGTTGCTGCTGCTGTTGTTGTTGTTGTTGTTGTTGTTGTTGTTGTTGTTGTTGTTGTTGTTGTTGTTGTTGTTGTTGCTGCTGTTGTTGCTGCTGCTGCTGTTGTTGCTGCCGCTGCTGTTGTTGCTATTGTTGTTGTCATTGTTGTTGTTAATCCTAACTTTCCTGATACAATGAATCTACACCACATGGTCTTTCAACTATGTATACATCCATGATTATATCGCTTTTTCGTTTTGAATGCAAGTAATGATGCTTTGAAAACATTTCCGTAAGTAAGCCAAAGGACATGTAAGATTTCCCTTGGAACATAGTTGCAAGATTGACCTTACAACGATAATGCAAGAATGAACTTGCATGGTAACTGCGAGATAATGCAGTTCGAAGGTTTTGCTTGACCCTGGACCTCGGGTTCTGGAATTCGCAACATCGTTCGATAAAGACAATGAAAATATGCTATGCTCTAATGCAATATCTACATGTAATGAATTTTGGTGTGTTTTATTTGAGTTTTATCAACTCAATTTCATTTTTGGGTGAATTTCTCCCTTTTTAGGGTTTTATCATAGTTTCTTTGGTTTTTTGTGATTATACCAATAGACCAAGTATTATTAGTATTTTACTTTGGATTTTTCATATTTTATGAAAATTTGGGTTTATATTATTATTATTATGATTTTTCCTAAATTTTATAGGAATTTTTAGTAATTGTAATTCAATTTTAACCACTAAAAAATTCATAAAATTCAAGTGTTTGCAAAAATCCCACAAAAATTAAATTTTGATTCTTTGAATTTTTCTACAGATAAAACCATTTTTATTTTATTTTTTGAGTTATTATGTGTGTGTTATGATTTAATTGGGTTTACAGGTATTTATGAAATGGCTAAAATACCCCTAAGTTCTTGGGCCCACTAGACAGACCCAAGTGGTCAAAACCACTTCATGGACCTGGTACAGCCCAACCCGGCCTCTCTCTCTCTCTCTCTCTCTCTCTCTCTCTCTCTCTCTCTCTCTCTCTCTCTCTCTCTCTCTCTCTCTCTCTCTCTCTCTCTCTCTCTCTCTCTCTCTCTCGTTGCTCATTATCCTATGTCACACGCTCGTGCTCGCAACTGCATGCTGCCGCCACGTTACTTGACTTCCCCGTCCTTCTCCAACCCCTTCCGCCGCCGCTCCTACACTAAAAATATTCGCCTGCCTCTGCTCTACCTTTCTACTGAGCCGATTTGTCTCTATCGCTCCCTAACTCTCGCTCGCAACCGTGACCCGATCTAGGGTTTCAGTGGTGCTCTATCTACCCAAATCCGGCGCAACTCCGGCATTCCCCGTCATCGAGATAGCGCTCCTAGGCATCTACTACGACTATTGTGGCTACTATGGCTGGTGTGGTGCTCTATCTACCCAAATCCGGCGCAACTCCGGCATTCCCCGTCATCGAGATAGCGCTCCTAGGCATCTACTACGACTATTGTGGCTACTATGGCTGGTGTAGAGTGAGATGCCCCTAGGGTACTCCTATGTGCCGTCGGCCACTGCCATGTCTCTGCCTTCTTCCTCTACTTAGTCAGCATGAGGTGGGCTCATCCTTTCTAAAGTTAGGTGCTACTCTCCTCCTCTCTCTCCCTCTGGTTCTAGGCTACTGGTAGATTCTAGCGTTTGTGCTCTTGTACTATTACATTAATGGTGGCTCTTCTTGTTCTTGTAAGTTCTAGAATATTCTAGGCTATTCTGGATGCTAATTAGGCTTCTAGGGTTCGTTTAGGTTAGTTAGTTTTAGGATTTGGTTCAGATTCTACCATATTTTGTTACTATGTTGTCTGACCGTTAAGAGATGTTGCTTGGGTTAACTGAATATTTAGTTCAGATGTGTTACACTTAACAGTTAATGTTTGTTGTTGATCAGTTAAGTGTTGTGTTTGATAGTATATTGTTGTGTGCATCCTACTGTAGATTTTCTTTAGTTTTGTGTACTGATCCTTCCATTTGAGGATTAATATAGTTATTATTAACATGATTGGCTACTGTCTTTTCACTCAATTTGATCTGTGGTTATATATCTTACTAAACTATTTGAGTAATCATTGCTTAGTTTCTTTGTGTTGTTGCTTGAGATTTTAATTCAAGATTTATACTGTAAGTGTGTTTGTTAAGTGTTGATTACTGCTTCTTATGCAGGTATTAGGGTGCTTGAATCAATATTTCCCTTCTCACCTTAGGATTGTCTTAGGAATTTTTCTAGGGATGAGGGGTGAAATAAATATTAGGTGCTCTTAATTATTTGATTATATGTCTACTATTCATCTTATTTTAGCTGATGGCTATGGTCTGCGCCAGCTAAAGGTGTGACTTGATATGTGGTGTTCTTCTTTATTGAAGATGCAAAAATTATGGTCCATCTTCTACACTAGGTGCATTTCCTATTATAATATCTCTCTCTCTCTCTCTCTCTCTCTCTCTCTCTCTCTCTTATTGGACTCTATACTATCCTAGGGTTAAATTGACAACCTTTGTAGTCTTAATAGTGGGCTTGATGAAGATCGGCAACTTCTGTTGTGGTTATTCTCCTCCTGTTCTTGAGTTCTTCCTCTCTCTCTATCTCTCTCTCTCCAAATTCTAAGTGTTTATTTGTGGTCCAAGATCGAGTGGTGAGTTATGAGCTATGGGGTCTCAGGTGGTCCTCTATTTACAGTGTTCCCAAATGGCCGTGCTGCTGACACCAATGCCATGAAGTTAGGTGAATCACCTGCTTGTATGTGTGTGAAACCGCCTCTGTTGGCTAACATATTTACAGGTGTCAAGGGTTTTTTGGTGGTTAAGCCCATGCTAGGTTTAACTCATCTGTGTATGCCAAAATTGGCATATGACCCTTTTGTTTCTATGTGCAGGTTTTTTATCTAGATATGCCTAATGTGGCATGTCGGTTTGGCCTTTGTCTTATTCTGGTTTTGGAACTTGACAAGTGTTTATTAATTAGTTTCTGTATATTTGGTTTAGTTTTCATACATGGCCCCTTGCAATTCCATTTGGATGAATGTTCATAGCTTCCATTACTATGAAGTTTGATTGGTTTGCAATTTTGTTTTATCATGTTTTAAATTCTGGGAGTTCTAGGGTTCTTGGCATAATTCAATGCCTTGATAAACCCATTTGGTGATTGTTAGAAATGTGATAATATATGACGCACATTATATGACGATTCAGTAAAAAACGTCAGGGATTCATCTAAACTATGACGTTTTTTATAAAATATGACGTTTTTTTACTGAATCGTCATAGAATTTGCATCATAGATAATCACATTTGTTGTAGTGGTTCTTTCCTACTGTATACTAGAGTTTCTATTGGTTTAGAATTTTGATTTGGGATGATTTAGTTTTCTGGATTTCTACCTGTTCTTGATAGAATCCTGAGCCTGGGGTTTTCCTTTAGTTGGTTGTCTTATACTGTGATATCTAGTATTCCTATTGGTTCGGTTTTCCTATATTATCTAGTTGTTGGTAGATGAGTACCAGATTACTAATTATTCTCTACTGAAGTTGGTGACAGTTCTTAAGTACTATTGTGATCCATTCTACAGGTTTTTGAGTTCTACTGCTAGGTTCAAATGTTCAAAGTGAATCACTGTTTTGATTCTTTCTATTATGATCTTGGATTTGTTCATTTGCTTCTCAGGCTCAGAGTTTAGGATTTATTCCTGTACTCTTCTAAAAGGATTCTTAAATAAAATGGTTTTGCCTTAGGGCAGAACCAACATTTTAATTCTAACAAATGTTTTTCTGTGTTGTTTATGTTCACAGGTTTGAAGATCAAGGTTTAGATCTAGGCCGAGAAGATTGATAGTGTATCATAGGTTTTCTAGATAGGTTTTTATTTTTATTTTGGTACTATTGTAATCCTGGATCATGTACTCATATTCACATATGAATAAAGATCACATTCTATTGTTCTCCACTGGTTGTATCTTTATATTATTGTGATTTGAGATTTTGAATGAAATCTGTATATTCCATCCTTTGTGATTTATGTTCTAGTGTGTGAATTTTGAATTTTGAATTCAAGTTTGACTTAGGTCAAATTCTATTCTGAACTCATTCAAATTATTTAAAGGTTAGTATTTGAATGTGGTCTCAATTCCCAGTGACCTTTTGGTTGCTAACAACCTCACTAGAACCAAATTCAAATAGATTATAATTTTTTCAAATTGACCGTAAATTTCTAAATGCATGCTATGCACAATCTTAATTCACATATCTACCGTTTCCTATAATATATATCCATGGATCAACCTTGTACAAAGTGCAACAAAAATTACAATACCAGAACCAAAATGATATCTGCTCTTTGTCTTACTCCCTCCGATCCATATTAATTGACTTTGATTTGTTAAAATTTGGATGAACCTATATACTAAATAGTGTCTAGATTCATTCAAATCTAGACAAATTTGAGTCAATTAATATGGGCCAGAGGGAGTATTATTGTTGTGTTTGGTAATCTTTCTATGGTTTTTGAATTTCCAGACTCTTGGGTATCCGCAGAGCCCTTCTTATTTCTGCCATCGACCGGCTGCTTGTACTTTTTCATTCAGTGAAATGTGAATCCTCTAGCTTATCATTTAAAAGGAAGAAATAAACTAGAACTGGTCATCTGGATACATATATATTGACTTTCATATTGTATTACTATTTTCTCTAAATTCCAACACCACACTTGTAATTTTAAAAATGAATGCCAATATTTTTCACACCCATATATATTCGTTGGTTGTGTATATTGACTTGCCATATAGGTGTCGCCTGGAATGCGTATATTAGATATTTCGGATTATCCACTCAGTCTTTCACCGTTAAATCCATGTCACGGGCTAAAAGTAAGGACAAGGTCAAGCACACGGACTCCCCCATTCTATATGTAACTCAACTCACGACCAAAAGAATGTATTGCATACAGATACAAAACAAACACGATATCGGTATATGTTTACAACTCTTCCTACTTAACAAGCGCAAACAATACACAATCAATCAACACGTATTGCAACAAGAGCTAGTGCGCCCTCAACTCAACCCAGCATGGCTCCAACGACACCAAGCAACACGGACACACCAGCGCCGGCCCTCCAGGCAGAGCTGGGCACCACTTGCGGCCTCGTCTGCCCCTGCCCCTGCCCCTGGCTCTGGCTGCTCGGCGGCGGCGGCACCGTGGGGTCCGCAGTCGGCGACGGTAACTCCGGTGCCATTGGCGCTGCAAATTTGACAGAATCCACATGGTTTCGCCAGTGATATAACTGCATAATGGCGACAGAGAAGAGAATATATACAAGGGCAATTAAGCGAGGGGGTTCTTACGCAGCGGCGGCATGGCGGGAGAAACTGCGACAGGGCCAGGAGCTGGGAGCTGAGCCGACGTATCTGCAGATCAAATTTCAAATTATTATTGTCGTTAAAATCTTAGATTCTATTCGAAACAGCAAGAAATTCCCGGGTTCTGGGACGGGGGTGGAAGAAGAGAAGAAGAATGCACCTTTGCACTGAAGCGGGACGGACATGGAGTTGCATGCCTTGGGCAGCGTGACGGCGAGGGTCCGGTTGATGGGAAGACCGAGCGGCACGTTGCCGGTGAGGATGAGACAGGCGCAGCTCGTGCTCGCGTTCACCACCCCCGCTAGGGACCGGCAGCAGTCCGTCGTCGGCGACGAGCCCCCGCCGTTGGTGCTGTTGGTGATGTAGCTGAGGCACGGCGTGAAGCTGGTGATGAGCGACGCCGTGCAGGACGTCGCCACAGCCTGCCCCGACACTGGCGCCGGCGTGAACAGGGCCAGTAGCACTAGCGCGGCCGCGGCCAGGGCGAGCACCTTGGGGTCCATCGGTCTCTGCGTGTCACGTGTCGGTACTCGTGTTTTTGGAGGGAAGAGTGTGGATTGGCGAGGCGGCTGGAATGCATCGTTTGTTAACTGCGTGTGCTTATATACGGATGTGTGTCATGCTGGTAGATCAGAGGGTAGTTGTACCAGTGTCGTAGCTACCATAACTATCAATCATCCTTTTCTTAAAATTATTTGTTCAAAGTGATGAGGTGTTGAGTGTTGAGATCAACCGGTAGGAAGGGTTCGTCACCAAATGCTTTGGTACCTTGACCATCCAACCATGTGTGGGATTGCGACATGCCTACATGGGTTGCCTACGTCATGCGTGTTTTTATTGAGAAAAATACAAGAGGCAATAGCACCGGTGGTACAAATAGTTGTCATACATGTGCAAAATCATACAAATAGTTGTAAAATATGGTGGAGTGGTACACAAACTTACATCCACGGTGCAAAACTGGTCCAAGTGATCCTGGTGTCGACTCGTGGCTATGTGTTTTTGCAATAAAGTCCCTACACATTTTTGTGTACACACATGGCCTTAGTGCTGTCTTCCAAGCGGGTTCCACCTGTCAGTAATCGAATTAAACAATAACTAAAAGTTATTTGGTAATGTAGGATTTGAACACGCGTCCTAACAGAACACATAAAGTAATCAGAACCAATGGAGTTACGACCAAGTTATGTATAATTAGTAGAGAAGCTTTTTGTGTATACAAATATCTAGCACAAACACTTCTGCTTGATTGTAGGAATAATTAGGTTAACACACAACCTCATAGTTGCAGACTTGCACTTTAGCCACTGATCGATTCATGAGACAGATTAGTTATTACATACTGTCATCATAATACACAAATGTACATGTAGCCACGACGTCCACTGACCTTGTTCTTACATATAATTCACGCTGATGAATGCGGCACATGGAGAAGGTACCTATTGCAGAGAAAGGCTGTGAAGTCGGCCATGGTGAGCCGCTAACCGTCTGTGGTACGCTCCAGCACAATGTTAAACTCCTTGTCCAGGTCCACGACCTCATAATTGGTTAGCCGCCACTTAGATGGATGTCGCCCACCAGAAGCCAAACCTCGTCTCAGTACTATCGCGGTGCCACACACATCATGTCGCTAAAGTTGTGTCAGCAGTTATCGGCCAGGTCACCAAGCGTGACAAGATGCTGACACTCTCGACACTCACAATGGTGCGGCTGACAACATCGGCTTGATCATCCACTCTCGACGCTCTATGGTGAGGGATGTTGCCGGAACGAGGGTGACCGTGTGTCCCGTGTCATTGACGCATAAGTAGCCAAACATGTTGCATCTAGTTGAGTAAGGCCCCGCCCGTGCTGCACACTCTGGATGCCGTCGTGTGCTCGAAACAAAAAGGAATCAACGAGAAATCGATAACTCGTTTAGCATGAAATAGTTTCTTTTGAAAAAAAAAGAAAATTCAAACCAGTGTCCAATTGTGTTTTGCGTCAATGACCAAGGCTGAAATGCATTTGTCATGCGGCATCCAGACTCGTGCCTCTATGTTCTTTAAGGATTGCGATTCTTGTTGTTCTGCTCTTTGAGGGATTGCAGTAGTAGGTCATGTTCCTTCGGAGTGGCATGCAACGTCTATGCGGTTTACGTATATATAAAAAGGATGTGGTCTCATTATATAGAAGAAAATGCTTTGAACTCCGGTGGTTCTGTTAGATGCATTGGGTGTTAGGTAGCATGTTCAAATTCCAGCAATACATAAATTTTAGTTATTTTTAATTCGCTTACTAAAAGGTGGGACCCTCCTGGAAGACAGTACTATGGTCACGTGTGCATACAAAAAGGGCCGTACTACGCGTCCCCCGGGGGATATTTCCCCAAAATCCCCCGGGTCCTCATGCTGACACGTGTCCATCCAAATCCCGTTTTGCTACACTTAGACCCGCTTTTGCTACACAATGCTCCGCTTTTGCTACACTGTAGCAGAAAACGATTGGCCCAGAAATAGAAAAACAGATTGGACCTCGTCGGAAATGTCACCGGAAACCTCGCCGGAGACCGTGTAGCAAGAAAGTTGGGCTAACGTAGCATATTCGACCTCGCCGGAGACTCGCCGGAGGTTTTCGCCGGTAGACCTCACCGGAGACCGTGTAGCAAAAAAGTTACACTATTGTAGCAAAAATGCAAAACGATGGTAGCAAAAAAGTTGTGCTAATGTAGCAGAATGACATCGCCAGAGATCGTGTAGCAAAAACTCAACGCTATTGTAGCAAAATCATAAAACAGATGTAGCAAAATATTTTTTCTAATGTAGCAAAGGGGACATCGCCGAATACATCGTCGGAGACCACGTAGCAAAACCATAAAAAATTGGTTGTAGCAAAAAAATATGCCAAAGTAGCAAAAAATATATGAGTATATAGCAAAAATAATATGTTAAAGTAGCAACGCTCGTAGCAAAGACAAACACAAATGTAGTAGCAACACAGGAGGCCGAAGAGAGCAACTCTTGGCACTGTAGGTAGCAGAGTTTGCCACGGTTGGTAGCAGCGGCCCTAGGAAAAAAACAGTGAGCGGCGGCGCGGTGCACCGGTGGCGGAGACGGAGCTGGGTGTCACCACCATTGATGCAGGCAGCACCTGCCCGCGGCAGTACCACTGTGGCCATGGGGCAGCACATGCTTGAGGCGGCACCACCACCGACGCGGGCGCATGGCGGAGCACATGGGAGATGGGGTGGCCGGCGGCGGAGATGGGGACCAGGGGCGGCGGTGAGGGTGATGTCCGGGGATCTCATCAACAGCGGCGGCGACGCAGAGGAACATGTGGAGATGTGGGAGGCCGGCGCCGGAGATGGGGACTAGGGGCGGTGGTGAGGTGAAGTCCGGGGAGGTCATGAACAGCGGCGGCGACGACGCCGGGGGACAGCGGCGGGGGGGGGGGGGGGGGCAATGGTTTGTGGTGAGGGCCTGCGGGATTCATGGCGTCCATGGGGAAAAAAGCAGGTAGAAGACGCGCTGGAGAGGATAAGGCACGAGGTAGTTGGTGACCCACGCGGAAGTCTGGACGCGTGTCAACTGTTGGAGGCGGGGGATGCAATCCCCCGGGGGAGTTATATCATTTCCCATACAAAAATGTGTATGGACTTTATTGTAAATAATACAGCGCCACATGTCATCACGGGATTACTTGGACCAGTTTTGCACCGTGCACGCAAGTTCGTGTACACTCCATCACATTTTACAACTAGTTGTATGATTGTGCACCCATGGGACAACTATTTGATCACCGGTGCTATTACCTCAAAATACAACCACTGGTAGAGAACGCCCCATGCGTCCCGGTTGGTAAGGGCCATTAGTCCCGGTTGCCCAACCGGGACGGGGCAATCGGGACTAAAGCTCTAACCTTTAGTCCCGGTTGCCCCACCAACCGGGACAAATGGAGGCACACGTGGCGGCATCAGAGCGCGAGGGGGGGTGGAGCATTAGTCCCGGTTCGTAACACGAACCGGGACAAATGGGGGCACACGTGGCGACATCAGAGCGCGAGGGGGGGGGGGGGGTGGAGCTTTAGTCCCGGTTCGTAACACGAACCGGGACTAATAACCTGCTGCCGCGGCAGAGATTTGGCCCATTTCTCTGCCGCGGCAGAGAATTCATTTTGGCACATTTTGTTGCCGCGGCAGCATTTTCGCCACTTTTTGTGCCGCGGCAGAGAATTCATTTAGGTTGTTTTATTGTTTATTTAGTGTTTTGCACTTATCAATGAAGGAACCTTATATTACACAAGATCATCATGACAACATTTTATATTCAATACACGGATCGAGTTCATGCACTACATACAAAAGTTGCTATTCGATGCTACCAGCCAATTCCTTGAAAGTTGCTATTTTTACAATCCCTATTGTCTATACACAGCCGAATAGTATTCCCCTTTTGGGTCTAGGACTTCTGCATCCAAGAATCCCGCCAATTCCTCCTGTATTGCTCGTATGCGATCCTTTGGCAGAAGACCGTCTCGTAGACGTTCGATCTGATTTAAAAAAGGAGTCAGCCTATATGAATATGAAACTAAACACAATTTGATTGTAATTAAAAACTATAGAAATTGTTTACGTACGTGGAGTTGCTCTAAATTTCTGCCCTTCTCATCGCACGTCTGCCGGATGAACTCGCATACATAGTATCCACATAGATTGTTACCTGGTCCCTGCGTCAGGCACTTTACGACAACAGAGTTCAATCAAAATAATAATCAAGCATGATAATAACTGTATCAAAACTAGAATCAAAGAGATGCGCGGATATAGCTAGTGGTGCTTACATCTAGTGGTTGAAATGTAAGCTCCTCTTTCCAAACACCCCTAGCCTTCTTGGTGAACCGTTTCCAAGCGCTGCCCGGCGTAGAAAACGAATAAAATAAGTTATTAAGTACTTGATATCATAAAATTCACGAACGTTGCCGATATAGTGTCGTAATGATTAGAATTACCACTGGAGAAGTATCTGCATGTCCTTCCACGTCTCAAGGGGTTTATGTTTCGAGTCCATGACTAGTACACGCCCTTTGTCAAGTTGAATGATTAACAGAATATAGTGGTACCTGCGAATGCAGAACTAATCAATTATATACTTAACATCGAGTAAGCGAAATAGAAAGTGTATACAAGACAATAACACTCACTGGAAGTTGTAAGGAAATAGTATTTCCCTTTTGGTTTCTTGAAACCTTAACGCGTGTACTATATTATCCTCCGTATCCTGGGGGCTTATTTTGAGATTAGCTTCATGTAACACCCTCAGAATCGGACCTATGCAAGTTTTAGCGAAACCCGCCAAACCCGCATAGAAACGATTCAAAGGTGCCCACCAGGCACTTTCGTGCGGGTGGAAAACGAAGTAATAACATTACACAACAGTCCTCGATGGGACCCACAGAACAGATATACATAACAGCGACTCCATGAGTCAAGAATACAGATATAATATACAAAGATCGAAATCACCTTGAAAAATGACACAGCGTCCGACTACGGACAAGATGCAAATGGGGCTAAGAGCCCTGGAGAATAACCAATGGAGTCCATAACCCTGCCCAGGCCAAGCCGGAAGGGTAACCCTGCTAACGACGTCGATCTCAAAACCTGCTTAAACAAAAGGGGTGCCGACAAAGGGCAAAGAAAAAGAGGAGCGTCAGTACTGAGGCCAGTACACGGCGAGGCTAGAATTCGGCGGTCCTCGCCTACAAAGGTATGGTGGACTGAAGCGGCATCGGCAGTATGCACTAAACAACCTATAGAGACTCGATCCAACTGGCGATTATCAGAGAGGGATAAGAATGACCTATCCGGATCCAACCTGAAGCTAACACCAAACAAACCCATCCTGGTGTTTCCCCCTCGAGACCAAACGAGGAAGTCAAACGAGGAACTCACACGGTTGGCAGTTTTATTTATTCAGTTATCGTTGCAGCAATTACTAGTCAGGTATAGATAATCATCCTGATAAAATAAGCAGTGGGCACTTTTAGTTAACCATTCCGTGATAGTGGCAACACTTACTAGTCAGATTCATTTAGCATGAGATAACCCAAAACCCAGCAGTTGTTGGCACTTTTATTTAGCCATTCCGTTGTAGTTGTCATACTTACTAGTCAGGTACAATGGTCGCAAGCGACACTCCAAACAAGCAATTGTGGGCAGTATTAATTAGCCATTCCATTATAGTGAAGCTGATTACTAGTCATTATAAAGTCAAATTTATAGCAATAAACTTTAGTTATGCTTGTCTATGGTCGAGATACTGTGCTCCAAGTCGTCCATAACCGCGGACACGGCTTTCAGAAATTTTTACCCGGCCGGGGTGCACCAATAGCAACACACACTCGATCAGCCTCGGAAAAACCAAATCAAAACCCAACGAGGCCTTCACGACAAAGCAATCACAGGATTCAGAAATATTTCAGGGGGCCACCACTTAAAGTAGACCCGCAACAAAGTTAGCTGACTTCGAGACGGCCTCAAGGTTTGTGGGGCCGGCTGTAAACGACTGGGAACCCGAAAGTGTGACTGGGCTTGTCGATACCGCGTAAACGGGTCACAATTCCTAAACAGTACAGTGTGCTCCTCGCACAATCGTAAATACAGAAGTAGCATGGCATAAGTACAGGATAGTAAATAAAACCTCAAACTAGTTTGTGGCCCCAAGAAATAAGACTGAATCAAGCTCTGGCTCAGGGGGGTCCCATATACCTCCCGGATGTGGATAGCGCGATAAATCAAGGAACAGGTATCAAGTACTCGGGGTCCTACGGGACACAAGTGGGCGTTCGGAAACCAAATATTATCTATCACCCACCGATGCCTCTGCTTACTTCAATTTTAGTTATTAAACAGGAATTAAAGTGAACGATAAGTAAAGCCATGATCCTCTCCAACAGCAACATGCGGCATTACTCCGACAACTGTGGCACTTGACGACACGCAACAGCACTTGAGCAAGCGACTACGACGCGCAAGTCCAACTATCTACCAAACAACAGGTAATAGGTTGTGTCCGAGGCAATATATGGCTGCAAGGGATATCACGGGTACGGAACTAGAGCATCGCGACACAGATAGCAATAGATCAACAGGAGGGAATAAATACTAGAAAAGTAAGATAGGTAGAAAGAGGGAGATGCTCGCCTGAGAAACATTGCCGAAGGTTCAACCGAAGATCGGGTCGACACTCGCATCAACTCAACGGCCTTATCCGCGAAGAAGCAAAACACTAGAAGAAACACCGGATGCGCTATTTAATACAACGGCAGAAGATCGGCATGATGCATGTATGATGTATGGCACGGCAGAAGTGCGATGCAATTTGGTCATATTAAGCGGAACCGGGGTCCCGACAATTATTTAGATGGTTCAAGTTATTTATCTACCCCGCAAATTAAATGTTGTTTTAGTATGGCAGAAGATAGCACCGGTTCGCTACTCAAATTTAAATGAGGCCGATATAAGGCTAGATTTGCCCGCATATGGCCCCATATTTAATTAGAGGTGAATCGGCATAATGCCCCCAAACCACAGACAAGGATGCATGCAGGAACATTTAATATGCAACAAGTTTATATTTCATTTATAAAAATAGGGCTCGAGGAAAAGGGGTCACACATTAGGGGGTCTCGACGAACTTGGGGTTCCGGGGTTCGGGGTCGATCTCAGGGTTCAGGGTTCGACGGAACGGTCTCGCGGGAACGTTCTCGGACAACGGAGGTAGGTCTTGTCGCACGGTGCCCGCGAAGTAGATCTTGTTGTTCCGGGGGAAAGTCCTCGGCGTCCTCAAGGAGTACTTGTCGTAACGTGCCGGGGATCTTGGTTCCACGCAGTCGATCTTGTCGGGTCCTCGGATCGGCCGGTCTTGGCATCCGGGAGGGAGAACTTGGCGCCCCACGGCGAAGTGCTTGTCATACCGGTGGCGTTCTTGGCGGTCTTCGGGTCCGGGCCTTGGCGCTTCGGACCGGTCTTCAGGGGTCTAGGAAGGCGATCTTGGCGCTCGGGTTCGGCGGTATCGGGCTTCGGACTCCGTGAACGGGGCATCGGAGTACTCGAGTCCGTGTGGGCGATCTTGTCGCACGGGGTCCGGGGGAGACGAACTTGTCGTGTCGAGGGCTCGGCGTCGATGGTTCATCGGTTTTGGTATGGTCTTCGGACTTCGGAAACGGCCTCGGATCGAGGCGTCAGGGCCTCCAGATGTGACCACCATCTACCGCATGAGGAGACCAACGACAGTTGAACAAACGAGACCAACTTCAACTATTCCCAGAAAGCGTGATCCCTTCAACAAAAGGACAAACAGGTGATATGCAGAACGTTGCCAGGAGACGCCGCGTGCGGCACTGCAGACGGACGGGGCTGCCTTGAGATGTTCGGCAAGGCGGAGGAAGTGCGCACGCCTGGCGACGCGGGGGCGGTCACTGCTGCGGCCGGTGGCGGTCAGGTGTGGCAGAGGACGCAGGGCGGTGGTGGCCTGAGCGAGGCCGGGAGGAGCGGCGGGAAGATGCGGGCGCGGCCGGGCGCGCCGGCGCGGGGGCGGCAGAGGAGCAGAGCGACGAGGCGGCGTCGGCGCGGCAGGGGGCCGGCGTGGGCCGCGAGGCGACGGAGAGGAGGCGGGGAAACGGGCGCCGGCGGGAGGAGGTGGTGCAGGGCGGCGGCGGCGGGGAAGACCGACGCTGAGGAGGAAAGGCGGCGCGGCTGGGAGGGGAGAGAGGCGGGCTCGGGCGAGGCAGAGGCGGCCGGACGCAGGGAGGTCGAGGACGGGGAAGGACGGGGTCGGGCCGGGCTAGCGCGGCCGGGGCCGGCGGGGAGAGGAGGTGGGGTAGCGGTCAGAGGCGGCGGGGCGACGGTGGGAGTGAGCTCGAGGGGCGCGCGGTGGTGGGGGGAAGGCGGCCGGCGGCGAGGGAGAAGAAGGAGAGAGGGTGAGCGGCGGCGGGGGTTGGGGAGAGGCAGGCGCGGGGTGGAGCGTCGGGGTGCGGTGGGATCCGGCCAGGGGGTTAGGGGTGGGTCGGTTTGCAGGGTGGGGTCAGGAGAGGTGAGAGGTTGTGAGGAAGGGAGAGAGAGGGAGAGGGTGAGGTGGCTGCTTTTGAGTGGAGGGGGGAATGGCCAAGGGTGAGGTGGCGAGCCGCGAGTGGCTGGGGTGAGGTGGAGGGTTTGGGGGTAGACTAGGACTACGTAACTTTAGGATTATGGGTGGGCCGATTGTTTGTACTGGGGGTGGTCGTTCGGGTCGATTCGGCCCGTTCGACTGCCCCACTAAAAACAATTAAAAGTTTTATTTATTTAAACAGAGTCCTTGCAAACCGAAACCGACAAAACAATTAATCCGGAGTCCCGGGTTTGAATTTGAAAACAAGACGGGGCGTTTTAGAAAACAACAACAGGCTTTGCGAAAATAGTTTTAAGCAAACAATGCATGATGATGACGATGCAATGCACAAATTCAACGCGATTTTCTAGTAGTGGTTTTGCGGGATGCCACAATTCGACACCACTAACAATGGATCTCGCCCTCGAGATCCGCCTCGTGGTACCGGAAGGAAGGTCGGCATTCTGCGTCTTCTCGCTTTGTGTAGATCTTCGCGACACCACTAACAAGAGGTCGTTGTCCGTTATCGTCGAGAGAACACTCCGGAACAAAAGGTCGAAGGCAGAGGTATCGCAGATAAAGCCACCCCTAACTTCGATAAAAGGAGAGAAAAGATGCGGCCTAACCCACTGCAATGTACAAGAGCGAATAGAAAGGGTAGTCGGCATGGGGGCCAATCCATCACGCACCCAAACTATTACTCCGCACAATCAGTGGAAAAGCGTGCACCCATTCTCGGAATCGGACTGAAGATCTCGACAAGCGAGGTTCGGAAACAAAGGGGTGATGCAGACTCTGCATCGGATCTGGCGTAGATGATGTTGTCGCGTAGGAAAACACCGGAAGTCACAAACAAGGAACAAAGAATGGTAACACCGTAGACGGATTCCTCAGGCAGCTTGAACACCGGATGGTAGAACACCGTTATCAAAGAAGGAAGCGAAACCCTGAAGGTACGACGGAACCCAACCACGAGAATTCCTGGACTCGAAGAAAAAGATGAGAGCGGATTCAAAACGCGTAGAGGTAAGAGGAGAATAGCAGAGGGGTAAGGAGTAAAATCAGACCTAATCAGAACTATCCAACCGATTTTGCAAAAATAGTTTTGACACTCTACTTCGGCCGTTAGCTAGGTTATCCTACAGGCTGGATTTGTGGGGTATCGCAACTGCTGAGCTCTGATACCACTCTGTAACACCCTCAGAATCGGACCTATGCAAGTTTTAGCGAAACCCGCCAAACCCGCATAGAAACGATTCAAAGGTGCCCACCAGGCACTTTCGTGCGGGTGGAAAACGAAGTAATAACATTACACAACAGTCCTCGATGGGACCCACAGAACAGATATACATAACAGCGACTCCATGAGTCAAGAATACAGATATAATATACAAAGATCGAAATCACCTTGAAAAATGACACAGCGTCCGACTACGGACAAGATGCAAATGGGGCTAAGAGCCCTGGAGAATAACCAATGGAGTCCATAATCCTGCCCAGGCCAAGCCGGAAGGGTAACCCTGCTAACGACGTCGATCTCAAAACCTGCTTAAACAAAAGGGGTGCCGACAAAGGGCAAAGAAAAAGAGGAGCGTCAGTACTGAGGCCAGTACACGGCGAGGCTAGAATTCGGCGGTCCTCGCCTACAAAGGTGTGGTGGACTGAAGCGGCAGCGGCAGCATGCACTAAACAACCTATAGAGACTCGATCCAACTGGCGGTTATCAGAGAGGGATAAGAATGACCTATCCGGATCCAACCTGAAGCTAACACCAAACAAACCCATCCTGGTGTTTCCCCCTCGAGACCAAACGAGGAAGTCAAACGAGGAACTCACACGGTTGGCAGTTTTATTTATTCAGTTATCGTTGCAGCAATTACTAGTCAGGTATAGATAATCATCCTAATAAAATAAGCAGTGGGCACTTTTAGTTAACCATTCCGTGATAGTGGCAACACTTACTAGTCAGATTCATTTAGCATGAGATAACCCAAAACCCAGCAGTTGTTGGCACTTTTATTTAGCCATTCCGTTGTAGTTGTCATACTTACTAGTCAGGTACAATGGTCGCAAGCGACACTCCAAACAAGCAATTGTGGGCAGTATTAATTAGCCATTCCAATATAGTGAAGCTGATTACTAGTCATTATAAAGTCAAATTTATAGCAATAAACTTTAGTTATGCTTGTCTATGGTCGAGATACTGTGCTCCAAGTCGTCCATAACCGCGGACACGGCTTTCAGAAAGTTTTACCCGGCCGGGGTGCACCAATAGCAACACACACTCGATCAGCCTCGGAAAAACCAAATCAAAACCCAACGAGGCCTTCACGACAAAGCAATCATAGGATTCAGAAATATTTCAGGGGGCCACCCCTTAAAGTAGACCCGCAACGAAGTTAGCTGACTTCGAGACGGCCTCAAGGTTTGTGGGGCCGGCTGTAAACGACTGGGAACCCGAAAGTGTGACTGGGCTTGTCGATACCGCGTAAACGGGTCACAATTCCTAAACAGTACAGTGTGCTCCTCGCACAATCGTAAATACAGAAGTAGCATGGCATAAGTACAGGATAGTAAATAAAACCTCAAACTAGTTTGTGGCCCCAAGAAATAAGACTGAATCAAGCTCTGGCTCAGGGGGGTCCCATATACCTCCCGGATGTGGATAGCGCGATAAATCAAGGAACAGGTATCAAGTACTCGGGGTCCTACGGGACACAAGTGGGCGTTCGGAAACCAAATATTATCTATCACCCACCGATGCCTCTGCTTACTTCAATTTTAGTTATTAAACAGGAATTAAAGTGAACGATAAGTAAAGCCATGATCCTCTCCAACAGCAACATGCGGCATTACTCCGACAACTGTGGCACTTGACGACACGCAACAGCACTTGAGCAAGCGACTACGACGCGCAAGTCCAACTATCTACCAAACAACAGGTAATAGGTTGTGTCCGAGGCAATATATGGCTGCAAGGGATATCACGGGTACGGAACTAGAGCATCGCGACACAGATAGCAATAGATCAACAGGAGGGAATAAATACTAGAAAAGTAAGATAGGTAGAAAGAGGGAGATGCTCGCCTGAGAAACATTGCCGAAGGTTCAACCGAAGATCGGGTCGACACTCGCATCAACTCAACGGCCTTATCCACGAAGAAGCAAAACACTAGAAGAAACACCGGATGCGCTATTTAATACAACGGCAGAAGATCGGCATGATGCATGTATGATGTATGGCACGGCAGAAGTGCGATGCAATTTGGTCATATTAAGCGGAACCGGGGTCCCGACAATTATTTAGATGGTTCAAGTTATTTATCTACCCCGCAAATTAAATGTTGTTTTAGTATGGCAGAAGATAGCACCGGTTCGCTACTCAAATTTAAATGAGGCCGATATAAGGCTAGATTTGCCCGCATATGGCCCCATATTTAATTAGAGGTGAATCGGCATAATGCCCCCAAACCACAGACAAGGATGCATGCAGGAACATTTAATATGCAACAAGTTTATATTTCATTTATAAAAATAGGGCTCGAGGAAAAGGGGTCACACATTAGGGGGTCTCGACGAACTTGGGGTTCCGGGGTTCGGGGTCGATCTCAGGGTTCAGGGTTCGACGGAACGGTCTCGCGGGAACGTTCTCGGACAACGGAGGTAGGTCTTGTCGCACGGTGCCCGCGAAGTAGATCTTGTTGTTCCGGGGGAAAGTCCTCGGCGTCCTCGAGGAGTACTTGTCGTAACGTGCCGGGGATCTTGGTTCCACGCAGTCGATCTTGTCGGGTCCTCGGATCGGCCGGTCTTGGCATCCGGGAGGGAGAACTTGGCACCCCACGGCGAAGTGCTTGTCATACCGGTGGCGTTCTTGGCGGTCTTCGGGTCCGGGCCTTGGCGCTTCGGACCGGTCTTCAGGGGTCTAGGAAGGCGATCTTGGCGCTCGGGTTCAGCGGTATCGGGCTTCGGACTCCGTGAACGGGGCATCGGAGTACTCGAGTCCGTGTGGGCGATCTTGTCGCACGGGGTCCGGGGGAGACGAACTTGTCGTGTCGAGGGCTCGGCGTCGATGGTTCATCGGTTTTGGTATGGTCTTCGGACTTCGGAAACGGCCTCGGATCGAGGCGTCGGGGCCTCCAGATGTGACCACCATCTACACCATGAGGAGACCAACGACAGTTGAACAAACGAGACTAACTTCAACTATTCCCAGAAAGCGTGATCCCTTCAACAAAAGGACAAACAGGTGATATGCAGAACGTTGCCAGGAGACGCCGCGTGCGGCACTGCAGACGGACGGGGCTGCCTTGAGATGTTCGGCAAGGCGGAGGAAGTGCGCACGCCTGGCGACGCGGTGGCGGTCGCTGCTGCGGCCGGTGGCGGTCAGGTGTGGCAGAGGACGCAGGGCGGTGGTGGCCTGAGCGAGGCCGGGAGGAGCGGCGGGAAGATGCAGGCGCAGCCGGGCGCGCTGGCGCGGGGGCGGCGGAGGAGCAGAGCGACGAGGCGGCATCGGCGCGGCAGGGGGCCGGCGTGGGCCGCGAGGCGACAGAGAGGAGGCGGGGAAACGGGCGCCGGCGGGAGGAGGTGGTGCAGGGAGGCGGCGGCGGGGAAGACCGACGCTGAGGAGGAAAGGCGGCGCGGCTGGGAGGGGAGAGAGGCGGGCTCGGGCGAGGCAGAGGCGGCCGGACGCAGGGAGGTCGAGGACGGGGAAGGACGGGGTCGGGCCGGGCTAGCGCGGCCGGGGCCGGCGGGGAGAGGAGGTGGGGTAGCGGTCAGAGGCGGCGGGGCGACGGTGGGAGTGAGCTCGAGGGGCGCGCGGTGGTGGGGGGAAGGCGGCCGGCGGCGAGGGAGAAGAAGGAGAGAGGGTGAGCGGCGGCGGGGGTTGGGGAGAGGCAGGCGCGGGGTGGAGCGTCGGGGTGCGGTGGGATCCGGCCAGGGGGTCAGGGGTGGGTCGGTTTGCAGGGTGGGGTCAGGAGAGGTGAGAGGTTGTGAGGAAGGGAGAGAGAGGGAGAGGGTGAGGTGGCTGCTTTTGAGTGGAGGGGGGAATGGCCAAGGGTGAGGTGGCGAGCCGCGAGTGGCTGGGGTGAGGTGGAGGGTTTGGGGGTAGACTAGGACTAGGTAACTTTAGGATTATGGGTGGGCCGATTGTTTGTACTGGGGGTGGTCGTTCGGGTCGATTCGGCCCGTTCGACTGCCCCACTAAAAACAATTAAAAGTTTTATTTATTTAAACAGAGTCCTTGCAAACCGAAACCGACAAAACAATTAATCCGGAGTCCCGGGTTTGAATTTGAAAACAAGACGGGGCGTTTTAGAAAACAACAACAGGCTTTGCGAAAATAGTTTTAAGCAAACAATGCATGATGATGACGATGCAATGCACAAATTCAACGCGATTTTCTAGTAGTGGTTTTGCGGGATGCCACACTTCATGAACCCAATATGGGTCAATGAAGCCAATGTCATAGATTTGTCCTCTGCTGCATTCGAGAATCTTCATTCTGCATATTAAAGTATGATTATATACATGCAATAAACAAAATAATATAGATGGAGACTAAATTAATTACAGAATTAGTACTTACAGACAATAGGCACTCATGATCGATTTGTCCAAGGCGTCTTGATTGAATAATTGAAATAGTTCATCAAATTCAATGGATATCATGTCATCCCTTTCTTTCCCATGATGCTTTTTTTTAACCCTCAGCACTATCCAGTTAGCCCCGGCCTTTGTGGCATGCAAGTACCAGTTATGCAATCTTCGCATTTTTGTTGGAAGATTGTTTACCTCCTCAGGTTTGACGAGAGGTTTTCCGTACTGGTATTGGTATGCTACTTCACTCACGGGGAAGAACTCTAACTGGGATAAGTACTGGGCAATACTCATACCTTGAGCAGCGGCAGCTTCTCCGTATTGTGCAACTACCTCTGGATCATACTGCTCTTCGGCCCCATATTTGCTCGACCCCACATTGGTTTGAGAAATCACCTTGAGAGGGGCGCAAGTCTGTTTTGCTTGTTCTCCGAGCTGGGCAACAGATTTCCCGCTTGCATCAGTACTGCTCTTCGAGGCTTTTTGTGCTGCATGTGACTTGAGAATAGAACGCTCATAGTCTGATGACAGCTTTGGCTCGGGTTGATGAAGAGTCTTTAGCATTTTCAACACTTTGGCTTTTTCTTCTTTGGTGCTGGGGAACTCTGGCTCTTTCAGCCGCCTCAGCTTAGCGAAAAGCGCTGTCGTTTCTGCATCAACGATCGCCGCAGTCTCCTCTTCAGTACAGTCATAAGCTCTCTTGGGAGGAACCGTTGGTACTTTTGGAATAGGCTCTTGTTTACGTTTCGGCGATCGCTTACGACGCACAGTAGCGGTACGCTTACGCTTTTTATCCTGAGGCGCCGGCGATGGCTCCCGCGGCGATGGCTGCACCGGAGACGGGTGAGGCGACGGAGCCGGGTGAGGCGACGAAGACGGCTGCCGCGGCGGCGACGACCTCGCTGGAGACGGGTGAGGCGGCGGCGAAGATGGCCTTGGCGTGTGATTTCGAAGCACGATACAATCCTTCGGCCATAGAATGGTGACGTTTTTTGCGTCACCCAGCACAGTCACATCCCCTTCACCAGCAGGGTAGTGAAGATCCAAAACCTCAAAGGTGGGCATGATTTCATCCACGCCGACAACAGCGTAGCCCTCTGGAACCGGACGACTGTGGTAAGTTGGTGTGGGTCCAATTGGTAAGGCATAGACGACCGCCACCTTCATTGATATGTTCACAACTTTGACATGTAGCTCGCAGTGTGTCATCTCTGTGATATCATCCACTGGGTAGCCAACAGGAGTCATCGTCGGTGCATCATCGGCATCGCCATTGTCATCACCCGGGACCTCGGTGGAAGCCACACTGCTTTTTCGATTATTCGATAGGCCGGTAGCATCGAATGCAGTGTGCTGCTGAGATGGGCCGGTAGTACTTTGCTCTTTAAGTGAGTTAATTTCATCTTGTTGTTGCTTTAATCGTTCTTCAATTAAACGCACTCGCTCTTTCTGACTTTCTGCTTCAACTGCCGCCCTGTCCTTACTCCTCTGACGGCTTCTATCAGGATATTTCTTCCTCTCTTCGGGAAACCCAGTCCTCCATGATTGGGAGCCTATTGTGCCTCGTGTTCGTCCATCATGTTCCTTATTTCCAAGGGCGAGTGTGAGCTCATCATTCTCTCTATCGGGAATGAAGTCCCCATCTTTAACAGCCTTTACTGCTTTTCTCATCCTCTCGATTGGCAAGGGGTCTTCTTTATGTCGTATGTTATATATACACCTCCCTTCCGAGTCCAACGTGCCCCCATGCCCGTAAAACCAATTCCTTGCACGTTCTACCCAATCGTCTGTCTCTGGGGTGATCTTTTTAGCACGCAGTTCTTCCTCAAGTTTCTCCCACTTAGGAATGCCAGCCCTGTAGCCACCTTGCCCCATAGTATGGTGATACTTCTTGTTAGCAGCATTCAGCTTATTCTTTGCAGACATTTCCTTAGCTTTTTCTGATGTCTTGTATTCCACAAACTCAGCCCAGAATGGTTTTATCTTCTGAAACTGAGTCTTCTTGAAATCCGGAGTCTTCTCTTTCACGACATAGTCAAGGTGCAATCTTTTCTTCCAGTTGGTGAAACACTGGGCCATCTTCTTCAAAGCCCACTCCTGCAACATTGTTCTACATACCAATGTCCACACACATGCATAATATGGGCACAACATCACAAACTATGCCGTGATTCAGCACATAACATCGGTCATTTGGACCGAAAGCCATGAAACCTCGAACATGATAGATCATTTTGTGAAGGTTTTTTCGAAACATGATCAATATACCAAGTCTGGTATTTTTCCTTTCAACTATGTAACATAATATGACACCACGCGAAGGATTTTCATTGTTCGGATTTTTTTTGAATTTATTATGCCTGTTTTGAATTATCTGAATTTCTAACTACGGTCGAACCGGTGTGCATGAAGATAGGGGACGAGCATCGTTAGAACTTGCATTGGATCTCTGAAGAAACCACATATTGCGAGTCTAAAAATGATTTTTTCAAAAAATCACGGGCGATAGATCATGTACCTGTAGTACAAACCGGACCCACTTCCTGCCGATTCGGCAGACATTTGTCCTTTTTACCCGGGATGGACGAAAAGGTTTGGGATGTACCGGTTGGGATATAGTCCATGTAAGGTGGTCTAGTATTTTAGGAAAATAGGACGGTAGCATTCTGAAACGGCATTTTGGTGGTTACTTCACAAAACGACCCGTTTTTTGCGCTCGGAAAATGGAAAAGGGATTTTCCGTGCGACAAAAAGGAAAACTTCCTCCTGCAACATTGTTCTACATACCAATGTCCACACACATGCATAATATGGGCACAACATCACAAACTATGCCGTGATTCAGCACATAACATCGGTCATTTGGACCGAAAGCCATGAAACCTCGAACATGATAGGTCATTTTGTGAAGGTTTTTTCGAAACATGATCAATATACCAAGTCTGGTATTTTTCCTTTCAACTATGTAACATAATATGACACCACGCGAAGGATTTTCATTGTTCGGATTTTTTTTTGAATTTATTATGCCCGTTTTGAATTATCTGAATTTCTAACTATGGTCGAACCGGTGTGCATGAAGATAGGGGACGGGCATCATTAGAACTTGCATTGGATCTCTGAAGAAACCACATATTGCGAGTCTAAAAATGATTTTTTCAAAAAATCACGGGCGATAGATCATGTACCTGTAGTACAAACCGGACTCACTTCCTGCCGATTCGGCAGACATTTGTCCTTTTTACCCGGGATGGACGAAAAGGTTTGAGATGTACCGGTTGGGATATAGTCCATGTAAGGTGGTCTAGTATTTTAGGAAAATAGGACGGTAGCATTCTGAAACGGCATTTTGGTGGTTACTTCACAAAACGACCCGTTTTTTGCGCTCGGAAAATGGAAAAGGGATTTTCCGTGCGACAAAAAGGAAAACTTCCTCCTGCAACATTGTTCTACATACCAATGTCCACACACATGCATAATATGGGCACAACATCACAAACTATGCCGTGATTCAGCACATAACATCGGTCATTTGGACCGAAAGCCATGAAACCTCGAACATGATAGGTCATTTTGTGAAGGTTTTTTCGAAACATGATCAATATACCAAGTCTGGTATTTTTCCTTTCAACTATGTAACATAATATGACACCACGCGAAGGATTTTCATTGTTCGGATTTTTTTTGAATTTATTATGCCCGTTTTGAATTATCTGAATTTCTAACTATGGTCGAACCGGTGTGCATGAAGATAGGGGACGGGCATCGTTAGAACTTGCATTGGATCTCTGAAGAAACCACATATTGCGAGTCTAAAAATGATTTTTTCAAAAAATCACGGGCGATAGATCATGTACCTGTAGTACAAACCGGACCCACTTCCTACCGATTCGGCAGACATTTGTCCTTTTTACCCGGGATGGACGAAAAGGTTTGAGATGTACCGGTTGGGATATAGTCCATGTAAGGTGGTCTAGTATTTTAGGAAAATAGGACGGTAGCATTCTGAAACGGCATTTTGGTGGTTACTTCACAAAACGACCCGTTTTTTGCGCTCGGAAAATGGAAAAGGGATTTTCCGTGCGACAAAAAGGAAAACTTCCTCCTGCAACATTGTTCTACATACCAATGTCCACACACATGCATAATATGGGCACACCATCACAAACTATGCCGTGATTCAGCGCATAACATCGGTCATTTGGACCGAAAGCCATGAAACCTCGAACATGATAGGTCATTTTGTGAAGGTTTTTTCGAAACTTGATCAATATACCAAGTCTGGTATTTTTCCTTTCAACTATGTAACATAATATGACACCACGCGAAGGATTTTCATTGTTCGGATTTTTTTTGAATTTATTATGCCCGTTTTGAATTATCTGAATTTCTAACTATGGTCGAACCGGTGTGCATGAAGATAGGGGACGGGCATCGTTAGAACTTGCATTGGATCTCTGAAGAAACCACATATTGCGAGTCTAAAAATGATTTTTTCAAAAAATCACGGGCGATAGATCATGTACCTGTAGTACAAACCGGACCCACTTCCTGCCGATTCGGCAGACATTTGTCCTTTTTACCCGGGATGGACGAAAAGGTTTGAGATGTACCGGTTGGGATATAGTCCATGTAAGGTGGTCTAGTATTTTAGGAAAATAGGACGGTAGCATTCTGAAACGGCATTTTGGTGGTTACTTCACAAAACGACCCGTTTTTTGCGCTCGGAAAATGGAAAAGGGATTTTCCGTGCGACAAAAAGGAAAACTTCCTCCTGCAACATTGTTCTACATACCAATGTCCACACACATGCATAATATGGGCACACCATCACAAACTATGCCGTGATTCAGCGCATAACATCGGTCATTTGGACCGAAAGCCATGAAACCTCGAACATGATAGGTCATTTTGTGAAGGTTTTTTCGAAACTTGATCAATATACCAAGTCTGGTATTTTTCCTTTCAACTATGTAACATAATATGATACCACGCGAAGGATTTTCATTGTTCGGATTTTTTTTGAATTTATTATGCCCGTTTTGAATTATCTAAATTTCTAACTATGGTCGAACCGGTGTGCATGAAGATAGGGGACGGGCATCGTTAGAACTTGCATTGGATCTCTGAAGAAACCACATATTGCGAGTCTAAAAATGATTTTTTCAAAAAATCACGGGCAATAGATCATGTACCTGTAGTACAAACCGGACCCACTTCCTACCGATTCGGCAGACATTTGTCCTTTTTACCCGGGATGGACGAAAAGGTTTGAGATGTACCGGTTGGGATATAGTCCATGTAAGGTGGTATAGTATTTTAGGAAAATAGGACGGTAGCATTCTGAAACGGCATTTTGGTGGTTACTTCACAAAACGACCCGTTTTTTGCGCTCGGAAAATGGAAAAGGGATTTTCCGTGCGACAAAAAGGAAAACTTCCTCCTGCAACATTGTTCTACATACCAATGTCCACACACATGCATAATATGGGCACACCATCACAAACTATGCCGTTATTCAGCACATAACATCGGTCATTTGGACCGAAAGCCATGAAACCTCGAACATGATAGGTCATTTTGTGAAGGTTTTTTCGAAACATGATCATTGTTCGGCACACATTTAGTCCCGGATGTAGTCACAAACCGGGACTAAAGGGATTGCGGCAGAGTGGGCCAGACAACACTAATAATAGGGGTGAGTGTCGACATTATGTCGTGCGGCTTGTACCTTGTCCCGGATGGTGTCACCAACCGGGACTAAAGATGAACCTTTAGTCCCGGTTGGAGACACCAACCGGGACTAAAGATGAGTCAGCACTAATAATAGGGGTGAGTGTCGACATTATGTCGTGAGTGTCGACATTATGCCGAGCTGCTTGTACTATAAATATGCATCCTTGTGAGTCCAGTCCTCCAGCCAGTTTGAGGCATCTCCAAGATGGTTTTAGAGAGAAGGGACACCACTACGGCCAGTTTCAGGGAGATGCCGACGGAGCCCAGTCCTCCGGCATCTCCGAGAAACTGGTCATAGAGGCACTCCCTAATATGTGAAATTAGTTAGCTCCGAGGCGTATTGATCTAGTTAGTGAAGTTACAAGCTGCAAGATGGTTTTCGAGAGAAGGGACACCACTACGGCCAGTTTCAGGGAGATGCCGACGGAGCCCAGTCCTCCGGCATCTCCGAGAAACTGGTCATAGAGGCACTCCCTAATATGTGAAATTAGTTAGCTCCGAGGCGTATTGATCTAGTTAGTGAAGTTACAAGCTGCAAGATGGTTTTCGAGAGCAGGGACACCACTGCGGCCAGTTTCAGGGAGATGCCGACGGAGCCCAGTCCTCCGGCATCTCCGAGAAACTGGTCATAGAGGCACTCCCTAATATGTGAAATTAGTTAGCTCCGAGGCGTATTGATCTAGTTAGTGAAGTTACAAGCTGCAAGATGGTTTTCGAGAGCAGGGCCACCACTACGACCAGTTTCAGGGAGATGCCGACGGAGCCCAGTCCTCCGGCATCTCCAAGAAACTGGTCATAGAGGCACTCCCGGTCCAGCCACAAAATGGGACTAACACTCAAGACATTTATTAATATTAAAAACTGAGACTACAAAACCGGGACTAAAGGCCACAAACCGCGAAAGATATCCTTCGGTCAAGCCACAAACCGCGAAAGACATGAACTAGAGTTACATAATATGAGCATGAACTTCTTGGCATATGTCATTCCTTATGACCGCTTCAGACGTAACCATGGAGCATCTTCTTTACTTAACGGAATGCTTGGGTCAGTTTTCACTGTGAAGGGCGGAATTTCATCAAACTTATTATAATCTTCTGACATGTCTGTCTTGTCCTCGATTCCCACGATGTTTCTTTTCCCTGAAAGAACTATGTGACGCTTTGGCTCATCATATGATGTATTCGTTTGCATATTTTTTCTTTTTTTCGGTCTGGAGGACATGTCCTTCACATAGAAAACCTGAGACACATCATTGGCTAGGACGAATGGTTCATCTCTATAACCAAGATTGTTGAGATCCACTGTTGTCATTCCGTACAACTGGTCTATCTTTACCCCTTCCCCATTCAGGTTGACCCATTTGCAGCGAAACAAAGGGACCTTAAAAGAGACTCCATAGTCTAGTTCCCATATCTCCTCTATGTAACCATAATATGTGTCCTTTTGTCCATTCTCGTCTATTGCATCAAAGCGGACACCACTATTTTGGTTGGTGCTCTTTTTATCTTGGGCGATCGTGTAGAATGTATTCCCATTTATTTCGTACCCTTGGAAATTCAATACAGTAGAAGATGGTGACGCGGCCAACAAGTATAGCTGATCTCCAACAGTGGTGTCATTCAAGAGATGTGTCCGCATCCAACCACCGAAAGACTTCATGTGTTCATCTGTAATCCATGATTCAGGCTTCCCCGGGTTTTTGGAGCGTACAATATTCTTGTGTTCCTCGATATACGGAGCTGCCAAGGTGGAATTATGTAGAACTGTGTAGTGTGCTTTAGTGAAAGAATCCCCGTCCCTACATATCATTGCTTTCTTTCCCAGCGTGCCTTTTCCACTTAGTCTTCCCTCATGCCGCGAGTCAGAAACACCAATCGGCTTAAGGTCAGGAATAAAGTCAACACAAAACTCAATGACCTCCTCTGTTCCATATCCCTTGGAGATGCTTCCTTCTGGTCTAGCACGGTTATGAACATATTTCTTTAAGACTCCCATGAACCTCTCAAAGGGGAACATATTGTGCAGAAATACCGGACCGAGAATGGCAATCTCTTCCACTAGATGAACCAGGAGATGCGTCATAATATTGAAGAAGGATGGTGGGAACACCAATTCAAAACTAACAAGACATTGTACCACATCCTTCTGTAACCTTGGCAGAATATCTGGATTGATTACCTTCTGAGATATTGCATTGAGGAATGCACACAGCTTCACAATGGGTACTCGAACATTTTCCGGTAGAAGCCCCCTCAATGCAATCGGAAGCAACTGCGTCATAATCACGTGACAGTCATGAGACTTCAGGTTTTGGAACTTTTTCTCTGCCATATTTATTATCCCCTTTATATTAGATGAGAAGCCCGACGACACCTTGATACTGTAAAGGACTTCAAAAAAGATTTCCTTCTCTGCTTTGGTAAGAGCATAGCTGGCACGACTTAAGTGACGCCCTTTATCCGTCTTGTTATCTGTATGCATGTTCTTTGGGTCTTTCATAATTTGTTGGTCCTCCCGTGCTTCAGGTGTATCTTTTGTCTTACCATACACGCCTAGGAATCCTAGCAGGTTCACGCAGAGATTCTTCGTCACGTGCATCACGTCGATTGAAGAGCGGACACGCAGGACTTTCCAATATGGCAGCTCCCAAAATATAGATTTCTTCTTCCACATGGGTGCGTGTCCTGTAGCGACGTCGTTCGGAACTGATTGACCGCCGGGACCCTTTACAAAGATTACTTCTATGTCCTTGACCATACCAAATACATCATCACCAGCAGGGAGTTCAGGCTTCTTCCGGTGATCTGCCTCACCTTTAAAATGCTTGCCTTTCTTTCTTATGGGATGATTGGTCGGAAGAAATCGTCGATTCGCTAGGTACACAACCTTCTTGCATTTATGCAAATATGTACCTTCGGTCTTATCTAAACAGTGGGTGCATGCCTTATATCCTTTGTTTGTCTGTCCTGAAAGGTTACTAAGAGCAGGCCAATCATTGATGGTTACGAATAACAACCCTCGTAGATTAAATGGCTCCTGTTTGTTCTCATCCCACGCACGTACACCTGGTTTGCCCCACAACTGTAAGAGTTCTTCAACTAATGGCCTAAGGTACACATCAATGTCGTTGCCCGGTTGCTTCGGGCCTTGGATGAGCACTGGCATCATAATGAACTTACGCTTCATGCACAACCAAGGAGGCAGGTTGTAGATACATAGAGTCACGGGCCAGGTGCTGTGACTGCAGCTCTGCTCCCCAAAAGGATTCATGCCATCCGTACTTAGACCAAACCATAAGTTCCTTGCGTCACCTGCAAAGTCTGGGAAGTCTCTCTCGATTTTTCTCCACTGTGACCCATCAGCAGGGTGTCTCAACTCCCCGTCTTTCTTACGGTCTTCTTTGTGCCATCGCAACAACCTGGCATGCTCTTTGTTTCTGAACATGCGTTTCAACCTTGGTATTATAGGAGCATACCACATAACCTTAGCAGGAACCCTCTTCCGGAGGGGCTCTCCCTCAACATCACCAGGGTCATCTCGTCTGATCTTATACCGCAACGCGTTGCATACCGGGCATTTATCTAAATTCTCATACTCCTTACCGCGGTAGAGGATGCAGTCATTAATGCATGCATGTATCTTTTGCACATCTAATCCCAGAGGACAGAGAGTCTTCTTTTCTTCGTAGGTACTCTCGGGAAGTTCGTTATGTTTTGGAAACTTCGGCTTCATTATTTTCAGCATCTTTTCAAATGAGGAGTCAGTTAGACCACACTCTGCCTTCCATCGCAACAATTCCAGTGTGGTACCGAGCTTTGTGCTGCCATCTTCACAATTTGGGTACAACAATTTCTTGTGATCTTCTAACATGCCCTCTAACTTCAACTTCTCATTTTCTGTTTCACAGTCTCGCTTTGCATCAGAAATGACCCTACCAAGTTCATCAGCCAGCTCATCTGATGCCCGTTCTTCACCTTTTTCCTCTCCATTGTCTTCCATTGCAGTATCACCGTATTCAGGAAACATATGATGATAGTTGTTATCATCATCTTCTTCTTCACCATCTTCCATCATAACCCCTCTTTCCCCGTGCTTGGTCCAGCAATTATAGTTGGGCATGAAACCTTTCATAATCAGGTGGCCGCGAATGATTTTCGAGGAAGAGTACTCCTTGTTGTTCCGACATTGAACACATGGACAACGTATAAATCCATTCTCTTTGTTTGCCGTAGCCACATCGATAAATTTATCCACGCCTTTGATATACCCGGCTACCCGCCGGTCACCGTACATCCATTCCCGACCGTTCATCTGCATCATATAAGTAAGTTTATCAAAAAACAGGACATCATAAATAGTGAAATAACCAATTCACACCGACACATGAATTGTATCAATGACCTAGAAAAGATAGGATTGCTAACCTCGATCGAGGGAAATAAAGAGGAGAAAGCTCAAGTGCGTCTCGGACACCTTCTATATTTTTGTTCTATGAGAAATTCAACTGGATTTTTCACTCAAACATTTCAACAAACACCTTCAATGCATGCATGAGAAAAAACTAGCACACACCCTCACACCTTACACCATTCGAAAAAACAGAGTGGAGGCAGAGGGGGCTGGGGCGTTGCAGTTATAGAGGGCAAGGGGTCTTTAGTCCCGGTTGGAGCTAGCAACCGGGACTAAAGGTGCGTGCCACGCCACGTGGCTGTGGCCAAACCTTTAGTCCCGGTTGGTGGCTCCAACCGGGACGCATGCCCCCTTACCAACCGGGACCCATGCCCCCTGGCCCCGTGACCGCTCCAACCGGGACGCGTGCCAGCATTAGTCCCGGTTGGTGGCGCAACCGGGACTAATGCTCCCAGGGGTCGCGAACGGATGGCCCTTTTTCCTCTAGTGAACTACTCACCGGTTATGTTACTCCCTCCATTTAATAATTTTGTAAAATAAATGTATCTAGACGCCTATTAGTATATAGGTTCACTCCAAACCTCTACGAACCTATACACTAAAAAATGTCTAGATACATTCGATTCACAAAGCTAAAACGTCTTATATTTCTGAACAGAGGGAGTAGATGATAACGAAATAGTAAATGAAATGAACGGGGGAGGTTATTTGGGATTTATGACTAAAGAGGATACATAAACACAACACAAGTGAATACAATGATTATTCGAGTATGTGTAATTTGAACTCGGGTACTCCTGAAGTTTGAACCTGCATTAGACGTGTTTCGGCAATTTTAGTTTGACGTTTGAGGTCTTATATATAATATTCTATAGTATGATATGCCTCTTGTTTGATCGTATATTATGCAATAAAAATGTTGTTAACTCTAGATACTAGACATTAGATTTCTAAATAAAAACTCATTTTGAACAAAGAAACTTAGTGGTCACCCATACTTAAACCGAAGATCAAAACCACATGTCTCACTAGATCGGTCGCCACCAGGAGAAGGCACAACGATCCACAGCCAAAGACCCGCACTCAATCTACAGATGGCTACCTTGCCTACCTAGTCGTTATTGATGATTTCCCCGACCGGCTCGAGGACCGCCACCTATGTTGCCGCAAATAATCACTCTTCGCCGGTGACTGAGGACGTCGTCGGTGACCGAGGAGAAGAATAAATGACATGTGGGATTTAGCCATGCCGCCACACATCAGGAGACTGTCGATTGTGAGGGTGACGATGCCCCAATCGAGGGGATCGGTTGGGTGTTTATATGAGGTGGAAAGCCCCACCTATGGCGTTACAGAGGGAGTTACAGGAAGGGGAACCGAAGAGGTCTAGGCTGTTAGGTACCCAAAACTGAAAAATAAAGAGTCACATACAATGACGTTTAACACCCCCCTTAAACTAAACCTTGAAACCTGTGGAAAGATTTAGATTACGCCGAAACTCCTGAAGATCTCTGACTAGAAGAGGTTTGGTAAATCCATCTGCAATTTGATCTTTGCTGGATATAAAATCGAACATCAAGTATCTTATTTGCAACTCTTTCAGAACAAAATGAAAGTCAATTTCAATGTATTGTGCGTGTTGGAATTATGCCCTAGAGGCAATAATAAAGATGTTATTATTATAATTCTTGTTTATGATAAAGTTTATATTCCACGCTAGAATTGTATTAAGCGGAAACCTTGATACTTGTGTGGTTTATGAACAACACCGTGTCCCTAGTACGCCTCTATGGACTAGCTCATTAATTAATGATGGTTAAGGTTTCCTAACCATAGACATGAGTTGTCGATTAATAATGAGATCATGTCATTGGGAGAATGATATGATGGACAGACCCAAATTAAGCAGAGAAATTAGATCGTGTCATCGTGTTCATCTTTGTGAAGCTTTTTCCTATGTCAAGTATTGTATTCCTTAGACCATGAGATAATACAACTCCCTGGTATCGGAAGAAAGCTTTGGGGTCATCAAACGTCATCCTATGTGAGGGTGATCATAAAGGTGTCTCTCAGGTGATCGGAAAGTACTTGTCGAGTTGTATGTGTCGAGATGGAATTTGTCCCTCCCGAGTCGGAGAGATATACTTCGGACCCACTCGGTAATCGATATGAACACCGCTTGCAAGCACGTGGTTAAGGAGTTAATCACAAAGTGATATTGGATTACGGAACGAGTAAAGTAATTGCTGTGAACGAGATTGAACTAGGTATGCCGATACCAACGATCGAATATCGGGCAAGTAAATATCGCGTGACGAAGGGAATACATATATGGGATTAATTAAATCCTGGCATCGTGGTTCATCCGATATGATCATCAATGAATATGTGGGAGTCAATATGGGTTTCCAGATCCCGCTATTGTTTATTGATAGAAGATCATGTCTGCATATTATCGAACCCGTAGGGTCACACACTTAACGTGCATCGATGCTAGGATAGAATGGATAATTGGTTTATGAGTTTTTGTTCGGAGTCTCGGATGAGATCCACGACATCACGAGAGGTTCCAGAATGGTCCGGAGAATAAGATTCATATAAAGGAAAGGAGTTTTTGGATTTCGGAATCGTTTTGGGGTTTGTCGGTATTGTACCGAAAGGTTCTAGAAGGTTCCGGAGTGGGACCAACGCGGACCCACTTGTCGGAGGCCTGCGTGGGCCTAAGGGGAAGTTCCCTAGCCACTTTTGGCTAGGGGCACAAGGCCCCAAAGGCCCAGCCGGCCAGCCCTAGGGGTAACCCTAGGGAACCCTTCTAGAAGGAGGGGGGAAACTTGCCCCCCACTCCACCCTTGGGGCCGCCGCCTTAGGGCTTGGAGGATGGGCCAAGGGGGGGCCGGCCAACCCCCTATATAAGGAGGGAAGGGGCGCAGCCTCCCCCCACTCTTCCAACCCTAGCTGCCAACTGATGCCCTTCCTCTCTCTCTCTCCCGACTGCGCGTAGGCGAAGCCCTGCCGCAGAAATTCTCCACCATAAGCACCACGCCGTCGTGCTGCAGATCCAATCTATCTCTCCATCATACTTGCTGGACCAAGGAAGGCGGAGATGTCGCGGAACCATACGTGTGCATCTCTCGGAGGCGCCGCCACTTGTGGCATAAGATCGGATCAGATCACGAGGAGGAGACGGCGAGTACGACTACATCAACCACGTTCTGTTGAACGTTTCCGCTATGCGATTTCTTCAAGGGTATGAAGATCTCATCTATCTCTCTCGTTGATTGCATCTCCTAGATTAGATCTTGGCTTTCTTGTTCGCATCCGTATAATTTTTTTGATTTACTATGCTGCAAAACCCATTAGTGGTATCAGAGCTAGATCGCGTAGATGTGTTTCACGAGTAGAACGCAACATGCTTGTTGCGGGCGTTGATGTTTTCTATTGCAAGCCTCTTGTTGTGTATTTCTTATGGAACGACATAGTGAGATCGAAGCGGTCCAGGCCAACTTTACGCGACCTCGTTCGCGAGACCTGATCCGCGCTTGACGTGTGGCTTGTTCCACACATGCGGCTAGTGGATGCCATTTTCTCTCACTATAGTAGTCATGGGATTTACACCGGATGTTGGCAACCATAATATCAACGTTGTGGCTTTCCGTAGGTAAGAATCATTCTTAGCTTGTTACTCCCATAAGCCACGTAAAACATGCAACAACAAAGTAGAGGCGTCTAACTTGTTTTTGCAGGAGGTGTTTTGTGATATGGTATGGCCCAAGACATAATATGTATGATGTATGCAATGATCATGTTTTCTAATATTTCACGACTTGCATGTCGATGAGTTCACAACCGGCAGGAGCCATATGGTTGTCTTTATAATTGTGTATGACATGTGTGTCAACTTCTTATACGCCATGTAATAGCTTTACTTTATTGCTAAGTAGTTAGCAATAGTTGTAGTTACTATTCGTGGTGGAGGCAATCATGGTGGAGTGATGGAGATCATGCTGACGCGCACAAGATGGAGATCATTGCGCGGAGATTGGCTATACCATGTCACATAAAATTATATGCATGTGATGTTTATCCTTTTATGTATCTTATTATGCTTAGATCGCGACGGTAGCATTATAAGATGATTCCTCACTTAAAGATCAAGATAAAATTGTGTTCTCCCTATGTATGCACCGTTGCGAAAGTTTGTCGTGTTCAAGCACCTCGTGATGATCGGGTGCTATAAACTCTACGTTCACATACAACGGGTGCAAGCCAGTTTTGCACACACGGAAATACTTCGGTTTCACTTGACGAGCCTAGCATGTACAGACATGGCCTCGGAACACACGAACCGAAAGGTTAAACATGAGTCATATGAATGATATGATCGACACTTTGTTGTCCACCATTGAAACCACATCTCTTTTCGTGAAGATCGGATTAGGTGTGGTGAATTTGGATCGTGTTCACTAAACAACTTGAGGGATGTTGAATTTAGTGGGAGTTCATCTAGTAATTTGATTAAGTTGAACTAGTTATCATGAACATACTCTAAATTGTATTTGCAAATTTTGTAGATCAAATGGCTAAGTCCAACTTCAACTTCAACGTTTTTGCTGAGAAAGAAAAGCTTAAGAATAATGGGTCTAACTTCACCAACTGGTTCTGCAATCCAAGAATCATTCTCGCTGGCCGACAAAAGGACTGTACTAGAGAAAGCGCTAGGTGACGCCCCTGCTACTGATGCGCCGGCTGATGAAAAAGTTGTTTATCAGTCACGCAAAGATGATTATGGAGTGATTAAGAGTACCATGTTGTTTGCTATGGAACCGGACCTTCAAAATTGTTTTGAGGAGTTCGCCGGGCCCTTTGAGATACTTGAGGAACTGAAAACCATGTTTCAGACTCAGGCCCGTTCTGAGAGATATGAGATCTCTGAGAAGTTCTTTAACTGCAAGATGGAGGAAGGGAGTTCCGTTAGTGAGCACGCCATTAAGATGTCGGGCTACACTCAACGTCTTGAGCAACTGGACTGCAAGATTCCAGAAGAGCTCAAGATTGATAGAGTTCTGCAATCACTCCCTCCTAGCTACAAAGATTTTGTAGTCACTCACAATCAAATTGGTTCCACTGATACGATCACTGAGCTCTTCGCTAAGCTAAAAGCTACAGAGGTGGATATCAAGAAAGATAATCATGTGTTGATGGTCAACAAGACCCCTAGCTTTAAGAAAGGTAAGGGTGCAAAGAAATCCTTCAAGAAAGGCAGCGGCAAGCGCGTTGCCCCTGCTGAGAAGAAGCTCAAGTCTGAACCTAAGCCGGACACTGAGTGCTTCTATTGCAAGGACAAGGATCACTGGAAGCGCAACTGTCCAAAGTACTTAGCGGACAAGAAGTCTAGCACCATTAAAGGTATATTTGATATACATGTTATTGATGTTTACCTTACTAGCGCTCTTTGTAGTGCCTGGGTATATGATACTACTTCAGTTGCTAATATTTGTAACTCGAAACAGGAGCTACGGAATAGACGACGGCTAGCAAGGGATGAGGTGATGATGCGCGTTGGCAATGGATCAAAAGTTGATGTGATGGCCGTCGGCACGCTCTCCTTAGTTTTACCTTCGGGATTAGTTTTAAACCTTAATAAGTGTTATTATGTGCCTGCGTTGAGCATGAACATTATATCTGGATCGTGTTTATTGCAAGACGGTTATTCATTTAAATCGGAGAATAATGGTTGTTCTATTTATATGAATAACATCTTTTATGGTCATGCACCTGTTGTGAATGGTTTATTTCTTCTGAATAACGAGAGCAATGAAACGCACATCCATAACATTGAGGCTAAGAGATGCAAACTAGATAGTGATAATCCAACTTATTTGTGGCACTGCCGTCTAGGTCATATTGGTGTAAAACGCATGAAGAAACTCCATTCTGATGGACTTTTGGAGTCTCTTGATTTTGAATCATTTGACACGTGCGAGCCGTGCCTCATGGGCGAGATGATCAAAACCCCGTTCTCCGGTATAATGGAGCGAGCAACGGACTTACTGGAAATCATACATACCGATGTATGCGGACCAATGAGTGTTTCAACGCGCGGTGGATATCGCTATTTTCTCACTTTTACTGATGACTTAAGTAGATATGGGTATATCTATTTAATGAAACATAAATCTGAAAAGTTTGAAAAGTTCAAAGAATTTCAGAACGAAGTGGAAAACCATCGTAACAGGAAAATTAAATTTCTACGATCCGATCGTGGAGGTGAATATTTGAGTTATGATTTTCTCACTCATCTTAAAGCAAGCGGAATCATTTTGCAACTCACGCCACCCGTGCTTCACTTGTAGTGGTGAGCATACCATATCAAATAGTTCAATCAGTATATATTTTGGGTTGTCAGATACCTTTTTGGAGCCGTGTACGTGGTTCTACAGTAGGAGGGAGCACATGATCAGCTGATGCAGAAGATCCTGAAGAATCAAACAAGGAATCTTCGGAATTGGCACTTTAAATTGTAATATATCTTGGAATGTTGACTTCAGAATTTTCAGCAGGTTCCTGTAGAGGGTTAGAGGTAATAGGTACAACACACATGTGATTATCAAAATGCCCCCCTCATTATAGGATGTCGATGATGGTAAAGGAAGAATTTCTTCACTAAGCCGCCTACCCGCATTAGGATTGAGACGAGCAAAAGGAAAAATCCCTTCATCGAAAACAACATCACTTGAGATGTAAACACCGCCACTAGTAACATCTAGGTATTTAACCCCTTTATGAAGAGGGCTATAACCTAAGAAGACACATTGTTTTGAGCGGAACAATAGCTTGCGAGTGTTATAGGGACGAAGGTTGGGCCAATAAGCGCATCCAAAAACACGAAGTGACTCATATTTGGGCTTGATGTTAAGAAGTTTTTCTGTAGGAGTCTTATGATGTAACACTTTTGTGGGAAGTAAATTAATAAGAAAGGTGGTTGTAAGAAAAGCTTCGTCCCAAAATTTTAGAGGCATGGATGTCTTTGCAAGCAACGCAAGACCAACTTCTACAATGTGTCGATGTTTTCTTTCGGTAGAGCCATTTTGTTGATGAGCGTGGGGGCAAGAAACATGATATGTTATGCCAACCTTTTGGAAGAAACCATGGAGTTTTTCATATTCACCATCCCAATCAGTTTGCATAGTTATTATTTTGCGGCCAATATTCGTCCAACAAGTTGCTGAAAATTAAGAAAGACTTGATAAACATCAGATCGTTCCTTAATCAAATATATCCAAGGTGAATTTGCTGAAGTCATCGATGAAGCTTACATAATATTGATAACTCCCAACAGAGACAGGGCCAGACCCCAAACATCCGAAAAAACTTATTCTAAAGGAATAATGGATATGCTAGTAGACACCGGATATGGAAACTGGTGACTTCTGACTTGATGACATGGGTCACAAATATATGGATTTATTTCCAGAGAATACTCAAGCTTATTTTTCCGAAGTACTTGTTGAACTATAAAAGATGTCGGATGCCCTAGACGACTATGCCATGTTGATGAAGAGGGCTTGACGACAATGAAGGCAGTCTTGGAAGATTTCATGGAGAGAGGTATAATAGGATATAGACCTCCACGATAAGATCTCTTAAAGAGAGTTTCTTTCATGACCCGCTCGTTAATCAAAAAGAAGAAAGGGTGAAACTCAAGAAAAACATTGTTGTCTAGGGCAAGTTTATGAATGGATAGGAGACTTTTTGATGCATTAGAAACATGTAAAATATTATTAAGAGAAAAATAATTATGAGGGGTGTGCAAAATTGAGTCTCCAACATGTGTAATTGTCATACCATTACTATTTGCTATGTGAACTTCGTCACGTCCCGTGTACCTCTCTTGAGAGGTTAATTTTTGTAGCTCACTTGCTACATGATTTGTGGCACCTGTGTCGATATACCAATTTCTATCCACTACATAAGAGGAAATATGAGCACTTTTGTCACCTAATGTGAAATCATCATTATTATCGGAGTAGAGCCACCAACACTCATTGGCAGGATGCCCATATTTTTTGCAAATATGGCAGGTGATATCTTGGTATGGGCGAGGGAGTACGACCACAATGTCCTCTATTACCACCACGGTTCTGTGGTATTGCCGCTGTTGGTGGCCCTCTTGGCGACCAGAAAAATGACCACGAGCGCCATTATGTTGGCGATTATTATAGAAGGAACGATGTCCACGAGAGGCAATATTTGCAGAATTTTGAAAGGGGCCGGAGTCCTGACCAGATTCAAGCAACATTTGTTGGCGGCAATTGTAGGCAGCGAGTTGAGCACAAAGATCTTGAAGTGTAGTACTAGGAACAGAATTTACATAGGCAACCAATGCATTGTACCGACCATCAAGACCATTCAAGATATACTATTTTAATTATTCATCAGAAATAGTACGACAAGTGGGAGCTAATTCAGAGGCAAACTCTTTCATTTTTGAGATGTATTGAGAAGCCGAGAGATCTCGTTTCTTGGTAGTAATTAGGGTAGAGCATAACATTGATACCTTGGCCTTGGACTGGGAGTCAAACAACGCTTCAAGGGCCTCCTAGATTTTAGGGGCCTCCCAGATTTTAGAGGCATGGTTAAGACCAAACATCTGGGAGAGGATATCCTTGTTCATCGATTTGGTCAGGAAACTCACTAATTGCTGATCACGAGTGATCAAGGCACTGTAGGCCGGGTTGGGAATAGCTGAACCATCAACCTCCGTTGTTTTTTTAGGAGCAGGGTCGGAGCCCTCGAGGAGCTCCATGACCTGTGCGTCGGAAGGACCTGCATCTTCCAATAGAGGAAGTTTTCTCTGCTCAATTTTTCTGAAGGAGTCCCTAGTGCTGCCGCTAGGGACGACGCCGTGGTGGAGGAGGACCCCATCGGGAGGGAGGGAGGTTCGGTCGGGGATCGTATCCCTAGCGACCGAAGAAATTTTTAGAGCCGGCGATCAAGACCACGACAATTTGGAAAACAGTTTTGTGGTATTGAATCAGGCTAGACAGGGGTAGAAGAAGCTCTGATTACCATGCCGATTGTGAGGGAAACGATGCCCCAATTGAGGGGATCGGTTGCGTGTTTATATGAGGTGGAAAAGCCCACCTGTGGCATTACAGAGGGAGTTACAGGAAGGGGAACCGAAGAGGTCTAGGTTGTTCGGTACCCAAAACTAAAAAAATAAAGAGTCACATACAATGACGTTTAACAGAGAGGAGATTCATGGGGCGGGGACGACAAGAGTACAAGATTTACATTAGGATAAAAATTGTTGTCAATTTTTTTATTAGTTCATAAATATAACCTATTTTGAACCAAGAACCTTAGTGGTTACCCTAGACTTAAAGTGAAGATCAAAACCATATGTCCTAACTTTGAACTCCTCATGTTGCATGCATAGCCCGTGGGTCGCACTCTATCCCATTAAAACCGTCACCTCCTGCAGAGAAGCCACCACAATCCGCAATGAAAGACCTCCACTCGATCAACTGACGGCTTCCAGGAGAAATGATTTTTGGGGCGCGGTGACGGAAAGATTGAAAGAGTTTCATGTAGTGGACATTTTTCGATTGTTTTCTTCTAGACAGACTAGAAAACAATGGTCGCCTTGTGCCAAATCTATAACCATTTCGCGTACACCCAAGCAAGGAGAAGAAGTCCCCGTTCAGGTTTTGCATCTCTCCTCCTGTACGACACAGGAGGCGACAGCGACCAAATCCCCCCAATCTCCACCATCCATAGTGTGAGTCCCCTCTCCCTCCATGCCGCTCCGGTGGTGGGAGGGAGGGTGACGTCGTTACTTAGTTTTGTAGTTAGGGTTAGGGTCTTTTGCCGTGGTGTGTCATTGCGGTGGTGGGAGTGACGCGCAGACGAATAAATCTGCCTCAACTCTCCTCCAACACAAGTGGCGACCTTCACGGCAGCGTCTCAGAGTTGATGGCAACATATGCTTGTCAATCCTTTAGATCGGCGGCTTGGTATTCTCGCGAATCTTTAGATCTGGCGAGATCTGTATCTCGGGGTGTTGCTGGTGTCCGTTGTTATCCATGGTGGCGCCAGGGGCCGAGGCAAGTGATACATCGGAAACGTATTTAAAAATTTTGATGTTCCATGCTTGTTTAGTATCTACTTTGCTTTGCTTTGTCCACACTTTTAAGTGTTTTTATATTGTTCCGGAACTAACCTATTAACAAGTTGCCATAGTGCCAGTTGCCCGTTTTCTTCTGTTTTTGGTTCCAGAAAGGCAGAAAATTAATATTCTTGGAATTGGACGGGACAAAACCCAAAGTCAATATTTTATCATGGGCAACACGAAGCCAAAATACGAGACAGAGAAGGCTCACCAGGGGGCCACACCCCCTGGACGTGTGGGTGGGCCCACCCCGCTCCTGGGGGGTGCAGCCGCCCTGGTGCCCCTGCCTTGCCTCTTCGCCTATAAGAAGCCCCCGATGCAGAAACCCTAGGCACCCGATCAAAACTCCACGAAACCTTCTGTAGCCGCCGCCACCACCGTCCCTAGATCGGGGGGAGGGGGACCTGAAGTTCTTCTCGGCACCCTGCCGGAGGCCTTCTTCTTCATCATGCCAGCCTCCGGTATGAAGCGTGAGTAGTTCCACCTTGGACTATGGGTCAATGTAGTAGCTAGATGGTTGTATATCCTCCTTGTGCTTTCATGTATAGATCTTGTGAGCTCCATTCACGATCAAGTTCTAATCTATTTGTAATCATGCATGTTGTGTTTGCGGGGATCCGATGGATATTGAGATTACTATGTCAGATTGATTAATGGTTTTGTCTTATTGATTCTATCATGTCTGTGTTGTTTGTGATATTGCATCTCTCCGTAGTTAGTAGCTATCTTGGACAAGTAGTTGCTAGTGACTCCAAGAGGGGGTATTTATGCTCGATAGTGGGTTCATGCCTCTAGTTTTCAAGGGAAGTGACAAAAATCTCTTCGGTTGTAGATGTGCTGTTGCCACTTGGGAGAAAACAACGGTCTCTTGTTCATGGGACAAGTGGATTGTTTACCTTACACACTTTTCTTAAAAAGTTGTCTGTTTCTTGCAACTTAATACTGGAGGGGTACGGATGATAACCTGAAGGTGGACTTCTAGTCATAGATGCAGTTGGATGGCGGTCTATGTATATTGTTGTATTGCCCAATCGAATCTCATAGGATCTTTTTGTCTAGTATTGCATTGTTATGCCTTGCTCAGTTCCTGTCAATTGCCCTACTGTAATTTGTTTACCCTTCATGCCATGTTGCTTATCTAAGGAGAGCACCTCTAGTGAACTATGGACCCCGGTCCAATCTTTACCATTGATACATCTTCCACTGTTAATTGTTTACTTGCTGCAAATCATCATCACCTTCCACATCATACATTTAATCCTTTGTTACAGCAAACTGATGAGCTTGACAACCTCACTGTTCGTTGGGGCAAAGTCTTGAGTTTATGTTGTGCAGGTTTCCACGTTGCTTGCAACACCATTGAGAAATTTCCTTCCTCCTATTGGTTCGATAACCTCAGTTTCTTACTTAGGGAAGACTTGTTGTTGTGCTCTTCACACCTTGCTCTTGGGGTTTCCAACGAAGCACTCCCAAGTCAACACTGGGCGCCATCAAGCTTTCTGGCGCCGTTGCCGGGGAGGCTAAGGACGCCCTCACAAGGGGATTCCTCCTCAACCTTTCTCTTTACTTTGTTTTTAGTTTGCTTAGTTTCTTTTGCTTGGTTTTGTTTTCCTCTTTTTATCAAAAACTCCAAAAAAAAATTATTCTAGTTTGGTTTGATTTCTCTTATCAAATACACAAAAAATTAGTTCCCGCTCTAGCTGCTGCTGCTGTTTTTGGCTTGCTCCACTTTTTCCAAAATGAAATCTGCTGAGAACACCAAGTTGTGTGACTTCACTAGCACAAACAACAATGATTTCCTTAGCACTCCTATTGATCCACCTGCTCCTGATGCTACCTTTTATGAAATTAAGACTCCTTTGTTGAATCTTGTGATGAGAGAGAAATTTTCTGGTGCTAGTTCTGATGATGCTGATGCCCATCTCAATAACTTTGTTGAACTTTGTGAGATGCAAAAGTATAAGGATGTAGATGGATATATTATTAAGCTCAAGTTGTTTCCTTTATCTTTGAGAGGAAAAGATAAAGAATGGTTGCTATCCTTGCCTAGAAATAGTATTGATTCTTGGACTAAGTGCAAAGATGCTTTTATTGGAAAGTACTATTCTCCTGCTAAGATTATATCTATGAGAAGTGACATTATGAAATTTAAACAACTTGATAATGAACATGTTTCTCAAGCTTGGGAAAGAATGAAACCTTTGGTTAAGAATTGTCCCACTCATGGACTCACTGCTTGAATGATTATCCAGACTTTTTATGCAGGTTTGAACTTCTCTTCAAGAAACCTGTTGGATTCAGCTGCTGGAGGTACCTTTATGGTCATCAGTTTGGGTGCTGTAACAAAACTCCTTGATAATGTGATGATTAATTACTCTGAATGGCACACTGAGAGAGCTCCACATGGTAAGAAGGTAAATTCTGTTGAAGAAACCTCCTCTTTGAGTGATAACATTGATGTTATTATGGCTATGCTTGTTAATGGGAAAGCTCCTTTAGATCCAAATAGTGTTCCCTTAGCCTCTTTGGTTGCTCAAGAAGAGCAAGTTGATGTGAACTTCATTAGAAACAACAATTTCAACAACAATGCCTATAGGAATAATTTTGGTGGTAACAACTATAGGCCCTATCCTCCTAATAATGGCAACACCTATGGAAACTCCTACAACAATGCTAGAAGTGCCCCCTCTGAACTTGAAGTTATGCTCAAGGATTTTATTAGTAAACAAACTACTTTCAACAAGACTGTGGAGGAAAAAAATTTAACTGTTGAGAAGAACATTTCCTCTTTGTCTGAAGCATAGTACTCCTTGATTAATAAAATGGCTGCTAAACCTGAAACCATGGAAAGTACCTTTGATGCTACTCATGCCATATAAGTTACTATTGATGAAAATGTTAGACTGTTAGCCCAACTTCATGCTAAGTGGGAAAGGGAAGCTGAAATTGATAGAAACAATAGTGTGGGCACCATTACTAGAATGGATACCACTAAACCACAAGAAGTCCCTATTCCTCCTCCTACAATGCCTAAGCCTAATGATTCTACTACTAGTGATGCTAAGTTTGATTTTGATATAGATGGTTGCAATATTTCCGAAGTGATTGTGTTCCTGCAAAAGCTTGCTAGAAGTCCTGATGCTAGTGATATGCATGTTGCTTTCACCAAACACATTACTGATGCTCTTGTTAAGATTAAGGAAGAGAAGTTAAAACACAAAGCTTCTATTCCTAGGAAAGTAGAAGATAGTTGGGAACCCATTATTAATATGCAAGTGAATGACTTTGATCTCAAAGTTTCATGTGATCTTGGTTCTAGTGTCTCTATTATTCCTAGGAAGATTTATGAAATGCTTGATTTGCCACCTTTGTAAGATTGTTATTTGGATGTTCCACTTGATGATAATGCTAAGAAGAAACTCATGGGGAGTATTAATGATGTTTTCATTATGGTTAACAATGCTTATGTCCCCGTTGATTTCTATGTTTTGGATGTTGAATACAATGCTTCTTGTCCTATTACTTTGGGAAGACCTTTTCTTAGAACTGTTGGTGCCATCATTGATATGAAAGAAGGCACCATTAAATATCAATTACCATTCAAGAAAGGTATTGAACACTTCCCTATGAGGAGATATAAGTTGATTTTTTCTCCTCCTTTTAAAGCAAGGTTTGATGTTAATGATTCCTCATTTGAAAATACTTGATTTCTTGCTTCTTGTGCCTAACTTAAAGGCGTTAAAGAAAAGTACTTGTTGGGAGATAACCCAAGAGTTTCCTTGAGTCTTGGAAGTTATTACTTCAGTAATGACCTCTCCTTATCCTTTTTTTTTGCTTTTTGTGCCAAAAATGACCTCTAATGAGAGGGAAGTAAAGATTTGGGGAGTTGCTGTCCCGAAACAGATTTCTGTCCTCCACCATAAAAATTCGTGAGGAGCCTCTCTACGTCGGATTGAGCTGAAAATTTACGAATAAATCTCCCAGTATGTTAGCTAACTTTAGTTAGTTCATCACTTTTTGATTTGAGCAACATAAGATTTTCGAAAAAATCGATTTCTACCTGCTGATCTATTTTGATAGATTTCCGCCATTATTTGCATTTGCTTCTTATTGATTCCTTTTTGAGTTCTCTTTTGGGGAATTGAGATTTTTTAAGGAGTTGATACCGTAGCTTGTGTTTTTAGTGAAAAGTTTTGCTGTTACAAAGCTAAACCCAAAGGTCTATTATCTTTTGAATACACTAATGTTGCTAATGAAGTTTGTGTGAAGTTTTGTATGAAGGAAAAATTTCAGGTGTAGAGAGAGAATGATGAAATGAGATAAATGTTGGAGATATGCCCTAGAGGCAATAATAAATATAGTTATTATTATATCTTTGTGTTTATGATAAATGTTTATATTCATGCTATAATAGTATTAACAAGGAAACATTAATACTTGTGTGAATTGTAAACTTAAATTGAAGTCCTTAGTATAGCCTCTATATTTCACTAGCTTGTTGGTTGATTAAATGATTGTGGTTTCCATATCATGAACATTGAGATGTTATCAACAACAAGATCATATCGTTAGGAGAATGATATGGTGGACATACTCCTATTGATAAGCGTAGCATAAAGATCAAGTCATTTCAATAGTTCAATTGCTATATGCTTTCTGATACATAGTAACCTAATTCCTTTGACCATGAGATCATGCATATCACCTTTACCGGATGGATGCTTTGATGACATCAAACACCACACCGTAACTGGGTGGCTATAAAGGTGGCATTAAGTGTTCGGAAAGTATTGGTTGAAACACATGGATCAAGAGTGGGATTTGTCCATCCATATGACGGATAGATATACTCTGGGCCCTCTCGGTGGAATGTCATCCAATTAGCTTGCAAGCATGTGACTAGGTCACAAGGGATCACATATCACGGGAACGAGAAAAGAGTACTTATCGGTAACAAGGTTGAACTAGGTATGCAGAGATACCGACGATCATAACCTCGGATAAGTAAACTATCGTGAGACAAAGGGAAATTGATATCGTATGTAAGTGGTTCATTCGATCGCAAATTAATCGTAGAAATATGTGGGAGCCATATGAATTTCCAGATTCCTCTATTGGTTATTGTTCAGAGAAGTGTCTCGATCATGTCCGCATAATTCACGAACCGTAGGGAGACACACTTAAGGATTCGACGTTGTTTTGAGTAGTTATGGTATTATGAGAAAGAGACCGAATGTTGTTCGGAGTCTCGGATGGGATCCGGGATATCACGAGGTGATCCGGAATGGTCCGGAGAATAAGATTCATATAAGGAAAGTCCCGTTTCGGAGTTCGGGAATGATTCCGGTGTTTTCATCGGGAATGTTCTAGAAGGTTCCGGATTGTCCGGCACTCCGGGGGGGGAAGGTACATGAATGTGTCATTTAATGATTGCATCATGTACTAAGTGTTCTTGCTGTTCCAAAACATGAAAGTCAAATTGCCAGTTTGAAAGTCAAACGGCTAAAACAGGAAACTGTGGAAAACAGGAAACTGTGGGAAACAGGAAACTGTGGGAAACAAGCAAGAGGAGGTTGAAACCAACTTGGAGGAGGAGTTCCTCTCCTCCAAGCCGGCGCCCAGCCCTAGGCCGAGTTGGGGAGGGACTCCCTCCCTCCCTGGCGCGCCTAGCCCCTCCACCTATAAAAGGAGGGGCAGGGCTCCTCCTTGAGACACACAAGTTCCTATCTTCTACCTCCGGTTTAGAGCCGTTTTGGTTTAGAGCTTCTAATTGCTTTAGCCTGCAGTTTAGAGCCTTCTAATTGGTTTAGAGCCTTCTAATTAGTGTTTCTAATTACTAGACCACTAATAGCCTCTCTCATAAGCTCCACCATACTCGCACCGGCTTAAGGCGAAGCCCTGCGGGATTTCCCCTCTACTTCCGGTACCACGCCGTTGTGCTGCCGGAATCGCGAGGAGAGTGCTACAACCTCCGCTGCCTGCTGGAACAAGGGAGAGGAAGGTCTTCGTCGAGTACCGAACGTGTGACCGACTGCGGGAGCGCTGCCGGAACGTGGCGCCGGAAGGATCGTCTACGCGATCTTGAGATCGGAAAGAGTACGACTACATCACCCACGAGAATCTGCTCTCGTTAACCGCTTTGGAATCTTCGAGGGTAAGTTCCCCTATCAACTCGTTGCTACAATCTAGTAGATAGATCTTGGCTTGTTTGTTTGTATGCGATAGAAAATTTTTGTTTTCCATGCTACGAACCCCTACAGTGGTATCAGAGCCGTGTCTATATGTAGATCTGTTGCACGAGTAGAACACAATGGTCATTGTGGGCGTTGATGCTTTTATTGTTGATTGCTTCTTGTGTACTTTGCATCTTGCGGTATGTTGGGATGAAGCGGCCCGGGCTAACCTTACATGACATCGTTCATGAGACCTGCTCCACGCTTGACATGCAACTTGTATTGCATAAGTGGCTTTGCGGGTGCCTGTTTCTCCTAGCATAGTTAAGATCCAATTTACAACGGGTGATTAACAATACTAGTATCAATGTTGTGGTTTTTGTTCGTAAGTTAGAACGACACTTATTGAAATCCCCAAACCACGTAAAATATGCAAAGAAAGTAGAGGCGTCTAACTTTGTTTTGCAGGGGTGTGCAGTGATGTGATATGGCCATGATTGTGATTATATATGATGTATGCAATGTTCCTTATTGTAAGTCGACAACCGGCAGGAGCCATATGGTTGTCTTTAATTTCTGTTAAGACCCGCGTGTCTATTCAAAGTAGTTGTAATAGTTGAAGCCGGTGGACGACAACCATGGAGAGGCGTCATTGACCTTGATGCAATGCCGGTGATGATGGAGATCATGTTCGTGCTGGAAGATGGAGATCAGAAGCACAAAGAAGAAAGGCCATATCATATCACAAATTATGAATTGCATGTGATGTTAATCCTTTATGCATCTTGTATTGCTTAGTAGACGACGGTAGCATTATAAGATGATCCCTCATGCACATGAATTTCAAGTTCGAAAGTGTTCACCCTTAGTATGCACCGTTGCTAATACTTGTTGTTTCGAAGCACCACGTGATGATCGGGTGTGTTAGATTCCGCAAGTGTATACAACGTAAGCAAGCCAGATTTTCTTATGCGGTAGCTAAGGTTTGATCTTGACGAGCCTAGCATGTACAGACATGGCCTCAGGAACACGGATTACCGAAAGGTAGAGCATGAGTCATATAGTAGATATGATGAACATGTTGATTGTTCGCCATTGAAGCTATATCAACTCTCGTGATGATCGGTTTTGATGTGGTGGATTTGGTTCGTGTGATCACTAAAACAATGTGAGGGATATTGTTTTGAGTGGGAGTTCACCTAGATTAATTTAATTATTAATTAGAACTCAATTTATCATAAACTAAATCAAAGTGAATTTGCATAGTTGTTGTAGTCATTGGCATCCGTATACCACCTTGCGCTTAGTTATAATTGAGATGATAGAACTATAGAATTCTGGTTAGTTACTTTACGAACTGGTATCGTATTGTTTTCAAGTGTTAATATAAAGTTTAAAAGTCCTATTGCAAACTTTCAGTACGCTCCGGTTACTCCATGAAGTTTAATAATTAGTATTAAATCAAGAGTAACAATTCCAAGTGTTAGTATATAAGTATCATGTTTGTCTCCATGATTCTTGATATTCAAAGGATTCTCTTAATATCAAGGTTATCTAGGATCTGAAAGAATTGTTTCAGAAACCATGATGTGTGGAAGATATTGTGATATCTGAAACGAAGTTTTGGTTACAACATGATAAGAGTATAATATGGCAAAGTTCATGTTCTCATATTTTGATGAGAATTTGCAAAAGGTTGGAGACACTTGTTGTCCTAATCCTCCAAAAGGTTTTGGATAGCAACATTATACTCATAAATTCATCGTTACAAGCTAACAGTAGCTTGATCATGGACAATTCCATGATAAGGGTGAATATTTGATGTAGGTAAAATGTTTACTGCACCAAGAGATTACTAAAGAAAGGAATTTGAAAGAACACCAAACATTTAATGATGGTGATCTACTTCAAAGTGCAAGTCCAAAGACATTGGTATTTAACTATACACGCTTTGGACTATGTGTCATATGTATGACTCCACTATTGATGTTGATAGATTCTTTCAAACAGAAAAGGAAATACTGAAAGAGAATCTCATAAATATATGGCAGAAAAGAAAAGACTAGAATTGTTCAGTTTAAGTATATGGATGATATACATGTTATGGCTATATTCTTTGCTTATTAAACAATGTGGTTCTCAAGTATTTGATACTGAATTTTTTGGTGTGAATCGTCATACGAAACAACACAATTCATGAACTACAATGGCCTAAGTAACTAGCAAAAGAATATGTGATGATGTTCATCGAGAACAAATAAAGGGTTATTGTGTTGCTCGTTAAACATCAAAGCTTGCCTTCAAAGATTTGTTTTATCAGGTATTATGAGAACAAAAAGGATTGTTCAAATAATTGTCGTAATCCATAAAAGATGGATGATTCACAAATCTTGTTGGAGAAATCACATCCATAAAACTAGTGCTAAAAATGTCGAAAGACAAATTGATTGAAAGATCACTTCGGAAGTGACATCGCCGTTTAAATTATATTGGAAAGAAAACATGAAGAAACTCCATGTGGATGGAATTTTGGAGTCTTTTGATTTTTGATCAAATAACGCTTGTGAAACTTTCCTAGAGATAATTAAAACTTCGTTCATAGGCCAAAAGGGAACGAATGACTAGCTTATTGGAACTTGTACATATTGTTGTACGAAATCCATTATGTATAGTCAAGAGCGATGGATTTCAACTTCATATGCTTTCTCCGAAAATTTGAGTGAATATATGAATATTTACTTAATAAGGATGAAGTGTGAAATATTTGAAAAGTTCAAAGATTTTCAAGATGAAGTGCAAAATCATTGTAACAAGAATATAAATAGTTTATGATAAGATCATAAAAGAAGATATTTGAGTTACAAGTTTAGCATAATACCTAAGATTTAAGGAATCATTCCGTGGATTTGCATTTCCCGAAACACCATAAGAGTATGGAGCGTTCGAGATATGTAATTAAACCTTGTTTGACATGGTAAGATCAAAGGTATAATTCATAAAAATGCCATTATATTTTAAAGATTAAAAGCTTTAGAGATTACCGTTTTTCCACTGAAAAGAGCTCCATCAT